>OY754471.1:42680819-45180819 GCA_963575645.1 Xanthostigma xanthostigma
AAAATGTATTTTAATAAAAATATAATATTTTAAATCAGATTTACCCTATCGTTAAATAGTTTTATTCGTCTTCAGAATATAAAAAAAAAAACAGAAATCAAAATCAAAAAAGTTTTATTCATTAGAAAAATATGGCGTTTCAAACAATAGTCTGTGGAGTGAGTGTTACAAATTGCAACTTACAATAAGAGAATAATTATTTGTAAGAATTACTTATTCATATTTCTGTGAAGATTTAACTTCTTTTAAAGTTATCCCCGAGTTATCCCCGAAAAGCGGGACTGAGCCTGTCCCGCGCGGGACATTTAATTTTGATTTAAAATTCGGGACGTCCCGCCAAAATCGGGCAACGCTGGTACCCAACGTGATTTTTAAAGTTGTAATATTTTAGTTAGTATCAGGGCAGCGAATGGCAAAAAAGGGAAATTACCCTCCCCCCCAGGATTCATCAGGATCGCAGGCTTTTTTGTTCCGGAAATGAAAGGACCTTTTCTTGTTTGCTCATCTATTGTGCCAAAACACGATACAATTTTTCAAGTTAGGTTGCTAAAAAAAGGTCATTAGATTTTTTGACGTGATAACGTCTTATAAATTGATGAAACACCGGCTGCACGCACGAAAAAGTGTCAAGTTCCGCCTGAGCCTGAGCGTGCAAGCGAGAGCGCTGTATAAGCGATAGAGAGGCACGATCGGCCCAAGCGTCGGCTTGTACGCATTTCTCTCTCTCCTCGCGTGACGTCAGAGAGTTCATCAATGTTTCTTTATGACGTTATCACGTAAAACTATCGTCTCCGTAAACCGACTTTACAGACAACCAATTTATTTCGAAATATTGTTGTTAAAAAAAGGCCAACCGTTTTTTTTTTGCTCTCCAATTATGGACACGACAAAATTTTTCAAGTTAGGTTGTTAAAAAAAGGTCGTTCGTGGCTAATAAATCTTTAAAAAAATATTGATTTTTTTGCTTTACCCCCTCAGAAAAAAATATCTACGCCCTTGCCTCCTTTTAGTCGGGGGGGGGGGGGGGTTTCAAAATTTTATTTAATCCTTTTTCAATTACAACGTTTACAACCGTCGCGGGTTTTTTCAAAATTTATAATTTTGTTTTTTTTAATTTTATTTTAAACTTTTTAGAGATTTCTTGCGCTAATAATCATCGCAGATGAATTACAAACCTTTTACAGAAAACCGAATCTGAATTGACCAAGCCGTTTTTGAGATATATGGCTACATTCGAGTACCCAAACACACAAACAAAACACAAACAAACAAACACACAAGCAAACAAACAAACAAACACACAAACAAACACACAAGCAAACAAACACACAAACAAACAAACACACAAACAAACAAATACACAAAAAAACAAACAAACACACAAACTAACAAATAATTTCTCACCCTAAACGCATCATATACCTGCTCCGTTCCGTCGTGGGTAAAAAAGAAGAATCAACTTAAAAATCATTCTGTAGTTAGCGCCTTGTTATACGGTTTGCAGCATTGATAGGCATGCAATCCCAGTGTCAAACGATCGAAGGAACGAGATTGTAAGTTCAGGTAATTAGTAATTACACCGATATCTGTGAGTCACGACGACGACCGTAATTTATACGGGTGTGTGGATACTTAAAACCGTACCGTATTTGATATAATAGGTCTGCACTACACGATAGATCTGGATCGCGTTACAGTTGACCCATCGACCTGTCTGTGAGTCCGCCCTTTTACCTCAGTATAGAAACCATACACGCAGTACGAAATATACTATACTAGCGGTCCTGCCCGGTTTCACCCGGGTGCAAAAGAACGAATGGGGGGAAGGGACATGAGTACGCACGTTCATCTTAGTTTACCGAGATGAATATTGTGTCCAAATTTCATGATGATCGGAGTTACCGTTCGAAAGTTTTTGTCGGACGAACAAATTTTGAGTTATATTTTGCAACATTTTTCATTGATGCTCCGCTCCTATTGGTCGCAGCGTGATATTATATAGCCTATGACCTTCCTCGATAAATGGGCTATCCAACAAAAAATGTTTTTTTCAATTCGAACCAGTAGTTCCTGAGATTAGCGCGTTCAACCAAACAAACTCTTCAGCTTTATATATTAGTTAAATATATAAAGCTGAAGAGTTTGTTTGTTTATTTGGTTGAACGCGCTAATCACATGGACTACTGGTTCGAAGTGAAACATTTTTTTTGTTGGATAGCCCATTTATCGAGGAAGACCATAGGCTATATAATATCACGCTGAGACCAATAGGAGCGGAGCATCAATGAAAAATGTTGCAAAATATAACTCAAAATTTGTTCGTCCGACAAAAACTTTTGAACGGTAACTCCAATCATCATGAAATTTGGACACAATATTTATCTCGGCAAACTAAGATGAACGTGTGTACTCATGTCCCTCCCCCCATTCGTTCTTTTGCACCCGGGTGAAACCGGGCGGGACCGCTATAAATATTATATATCTACATTAAACCTTGTACGCCTGCTTGGTTAAATTATTTTCTCTGTGTTCTCAATTCCGTGGTACACTTTGTAATCGTTACATGCCCGGCTACTATGTGACAATGCCCATTGACACCGGAATATCGAGCGTGCAGTCAGCACATATAAAAAAAAATTAAAATGTATCTTACTACTACAGATTCAGAGCCGTGAGTCTAGCTCACGTACGATAATACAGAGATCATCGTTATCGGCCGCGATTATCTATTCACCACATATAAATACCTTGTACATACATTATAAACATATAGTATAAGATCTACACACTGTAAATACTGAATTAGCCGGTGGTTGGGCTTGTTGGATGGTTGTAGGTTGTGCATATTTTTTTTTTATTGACACAAGAAGAGATAGATTAGTTTGTATATTATAGATGCTCAACAGGTAAGGTAGGCAGCGTCAACAGAAGAATATCGTTTATACGTCGCTGTAGAATATATCCCATCAAAAACATAAATGTGGATAAGGGAGCCAAGTTTAATATTCAATACAAAAAGAATTGAGATCTACTGTTGGATTTTTAAAAGAAGACCGGTCTATGGAATGTAGTCCTATGACCTTATTGCAGAAGAGCGCACATGTATTTTATATTAGTAAAAGGTAATGATCCTGGAACCGCTTCTATGCAATAAGGGAGTTCAGTCGACCAAACGATTCACAATTGTCGTATCGCGATAATTGTACTATTGCCATAGCTGTACAACTATACAGCGACACTTGCTAACAGTACAAAAAAAATCATACACCAGACAGTACATAGGTGTGCGTTCACGGACTAAGTTGAGGGGTGTTGTCTGAATATCATCAAAATGGAAAGTAAAAATGGAAAAACAGTTAGAAGTGGCGCTAGGGAGGTCATAGCGAATGTAATTAAAATGTGCGAGTTAGAGGCTCAAAATAATGCCTTAAAATTAAAAGCTATACATTGTTTGCATGCCTTGCTATGCGCCGCCTATGAATTCCGATAATTTGGGAACACATCAGCGACTTCTTGCCCTTTCCCCACCGGTCTTCTTTCGCCGATCGCACAGTAAAAGGATGCCAAGTTTTCACTTGGCCAGTTTTGATGTTTTATGTTATGATTTATACCTAAACTTCACGTTTATATATGTGAAAACTTGGCACCTTTTTAGATCTCAATTCTTTTTGTATTGAGGTTTGGCCCCATTTTTCACAGTATATGAAAATAATATTCTTAATTGTGAAAAATAACTCTAATAATTTAGAGTGATAATGATCCTGTTTAAATGTTGTAAGATTAAAGGATGAATCCTCAAAAAAGACAGTAATTTAATACCCGTTGATGACATTTTTTATTTTAATTTATTTTACACATAACAACAATACTGAGGAAACAGACAGCATTGGTAAGTTTATTTATTTTACTTCCAATTTTTAACTTTAATTTTAACAACAATAATTTTATCAATAACAACTTTAAGAACAATAACTTTAACAATAACAACTGTAACAACAATAATTTAAAACTTTTTATATATAAATCTTCTAGATTCTCCGAAGATGGCATACAGTTAGCCGAAACGTCAGACAATAAAATGCAATAAATAAACCTTCAGTATTTGCTTAGTTCATCGATCCTCTGCCACCAGGATTTATCCTTTAATCTTACAATATTCTTAATATTGAACTTGCCTTTCTTTTTTCTCATTTATGTTTTTGATGGGATATTACTTCTTGTAAAAAAAATATTATTATTTAACATTCAAAAGTGATTTGTAAAATTTATAATCTTTTTTCCTGTATACCTAATTTTCTTTTTCGGAAGGCGGTAAATCGATTGGTTGGAAAATATTTCAAATCTTAAAAATTCACTATTTTCTGATTTTTTTCTTTGTATACACATAATTGCCTAGCTGGACGCCAAATTACAACTTTCTAGGTCATCTGGAAGTATAGTTTAGGTTTTTTTTGAAGTGAAAATTCTTTAGCGGCGTTGTACACTTTTTTTGTAATGGGTAAAAATTGTTAAACTCGCGTCAGGAAAAGTAAGAATTGGGTGAGACTCTCTAAGTGATAGTAATTGCCAGATACTTTTTATAGGTACAACGTTAGACATCTAGCGTTGAAATATCGTACATAAAAATGCAATCTATGATACAAACCATTTTAATTTTTATACAACGTTAGACATCTAGCGTTGAAATATCGTACATAAAAATGCAATCTATGATACAAACCATTTTATTTACAAGTGTTGCCAATAAATAAACAATGCTTCTAAATGCAAAAAATTAAGACGTTAATATTCAAGTTTTCACTTCTGCCGGCACTCCCGGAGTGCAACCCGTCTTTTTTTTATCTATATTATGTCAGTGAGTCAGTCAGTGAGTGATAAAAATGCCGATTTTTATATGTTAATATCTCAATAGCCGCTTGAGCTGTATTAATGAAAAGGGTTCTAGTTAATCTAAGGGGTCTTAATAACTTACTAAATTTT
The DNA here is from genome assembly GCA_963575645.1 of Xanthostigma xanthostigma. Lineage (NCBI taxonomy): Eukaryota > Metazoa > Arthropoda > Insecta > Raphidioptera > Raphidiidae > Xanthostigma > Xanthostigma xanthostigma. The sequence goes on from OY754471.1 coordinate 42,685,800, forward strand.
TGCAGGCCCTTAACAGTTGGGGGCCAAGGACTTAAGCCTTATTAAGTTATTGTCCCTTTATATAGGTATAGATGCGGCCCTGGACGCGGTCTTTCATCTTCTTCATGTATGATACATTTTTTTAATATTCTGTGTGCAAAAGTGAACAAAACATCTCATGATCTGTGGGTTAAGAGCTTAAACGTCTCAGCTTGCGTCACATAGCTGCGCAACAACAGTTGCGTACTGCATATTAAATTCGACAGTTCCGCCTGAATATCAAATGTCAGCCGAGCAATGAGGTCATCTCACATTTTTTTTTATTTCCTTTTGAGGGTTTTATAGAATCTACATTACAAACAACTATATATCATATATTATATTAATACGCTAAGGTTAAAGATGTTTGCCTCCCTTTTTAGAAAAAGCCTCACAATTTCTCCACATAAATTATATATCATTTTACCAGTGACGGATCCACGGGGGGGTTTTCGGGTTCAACCCCCCCCCTTCCAGAGAATCAAAAATCCCAAATTAAAATCTTACTGCGCAATAAAAAAAAGCTTTTCATGTTTTTCAAGAATTCTCCGCAAAAGGAGTAAAAAAGACCCCCCCCTTGCCGTAATCCTGGATCCGCCACTGCATTTTACAGATAATTGCTTGCTCTACTGACATCGACAACTAAAAAAATTATTATTGCTTTTGTTTTTGTAAATTAATTAAAATATAGCAACGCTGAACAACGTCTGCCATCTGACGGCTTTAATTTTGAAACAACGTCAACACTTGGATCTGTCATCTGACCTTCATATTGTAATACAGCAGACACAATACTGCATACCGCCATCTGACGGCTTTAATTTTGAAACAGCGAGCAACGCTGAACAACGTCACAGCAATGCTGCATGATGCCATCTGACGACTTTTGCTACTTGCGCCTCTATATAACAATTTTAGTAAAATATTTCTTCGATCTACAGTCATCTGAGTTTCATATTGTAATACAACAAAAAGAAGAACGTTATAAGCAGTGTGCAAAATTAGAAACGAATTGAATACCTGCAATCATATTTAAAAAATAATTTTGTAAAGTGGTAATTTATTACACTTATTTAGTGCGAATAATTCGCACAGGTCATACTAGTAAATTCAAAATTTAAGAAGTGAGTCATAGGTACACGAGGCTAGAAACACTGCTTGGAGTTCTGCTGGCCGGTCGGCTAGATACGAAGCTCGAAATGACGTCACTGCGGGCTCGCCTGCTAGCTGACAAGATTGGTTTTAAAATTAGAACAGGGGTTATTTTCCTTGCTAGATCCATATCTGTAAGCAAGGAAAATAGCCCCTGTTCTAATTTTGCCCATGCAAGAACAAACAGGAAGCAGTATCTTGCCACGTGTGCGACTTGAACAAACGCCCACAAACCAACACGGTGTCATTCTTCTCAGAGTCAGACAACAGACACGGTTTGCTCTGTGTTTATATTTGAATTGTCACTGCACGTGCACCAGATTTATTAAAGGAAGCTAGCATGAGAAAACGTCTCAATAAAATAAATAAAAATTATGATCCGAAAGTACAACATTAAAATATATATATTGTTCTAAAAATCATCTTATAAATTTGAGGTGCGTCTTACAGTCCGAAAACTACGGTACATATTATGGAAACCCTTCGAAAATGTCACTCTGAATGGAAATCTGACTTTTACTATTCCAACCCACAAGTGGGGAATGGTACTAGTTTAGGTCAAAAATCACTTTTCAAAAATTTTACAATATCTAATCCGTTTTGAGGTCCCCCGAATACAAAAACATATTTTTGAAAAAACTCTGTGCGTCTGTTAGTTTTAGTCTGTTAGTCTGTGAACACGATACAAGTCAAACGGATGAGCGGATTGAAACCGAATTTTGGGAGGAAAATCGGCGCATGCGCAGAAGAGATATATGCTGAAACGTTGTTTTTTATATAATAATGGTATACTTTTCATAACGGCTTATTATTCTATTTATTTTGACGTGATAACGTCTTATAAATTAATGAAACACCGGCTGCATGCACAAAAAGTGTAACGTTCCAAAATGTGTCACGTTCCGCCTGACTGCAGCTACTAAAATTTAGGTTATGTATTATTAAATATGATATTCGAGCGGAATACGTTATCACGTAAAACTATCGTCCGTAAACCTACTTTACAGGCAACCAATTTTTTTTTCAAGAAAGTCTTGTTAAAAAAATTTTTTTCTAAACTTTATAGTTTGGGAAATATTTTGAAAATTAAAAAAAAATCAGCCGCTCTTTTGTTTTATGAATCTGTCAGAAATAAACTAGTTAGGCATGCTTTGATTAATTTTTACATGACGTGGAACATATTATGTAGGTAACCATAGCAACGAAAAGTTAATATCATATTGAATACTAGCCATTACCCGCGTCACCTCACGCGATATCAGAAATTTTATTTTCTTTATTATAATCAAATGTCAACATTTTTGAAGTTGGAATGGTCCCGTCGCCCAATTGGGCTTTTGAATGAAATTTTTTTTTGTCATAAATGGAAAGATCGTAGGTTTTTATAACAAAACTATTTTTCTTTTTTTTTATTTTCGTTATAATTCAAAAGTTATATCAAATTAAAAATAAATTTTTGTACACAGTTCCGAGAACGCGCCGACATTTCCCGAACATAATGTGACGTCATAATGTTTTAGTCAATACACATGTAGAAGCCATTGATAGTATACTGCGTATATCCCTACATTTTACCATTATGAAGTCACAACTGTCAAAAACAATTTTAGTGCGTTTGCAGTCACGTGATTTTTTTTAATATTTTATCAATTTTAAATTGCTTATAATTAATTTAAAAAAAGTTTTTTGAAAGTTTTTCGCATCGATTATCAATATTACTTATAATAAAGTTTTAAAATACAATAAAAAAATCGATTTTTTTTTTTCAAAATCCTAATTGGCTGGAATTTTTTCTATATAAATCTAGGTTTCACTCGGCCTTCGTGTATGTTTATAACATTTAATACACATATAGGTAGGATATATTATTATTATAGCTCGGTTTGTTTCTCACAGCATATCGACTCGCCAGCGCATAATTGATCATTTGGATCATTAATGGACGCCAAAGCGCGGTTTGTGATCCGTTTTTATTTTCACAACGATCGATCGACCTGCAATAGGTTAAAGTTAGAGAGACTGCGGAGCAATGAGTGGGCACGTCGCTTGACTGAACGTTAAAGTCACTGGACGAATGATTAATAGTCGACAGTACTGTAATTAATATAGCTACACGATCGGCGCACTTTTAATTTCTTAATACGCGGTTGCAGGCCCGCGCTGCCGTTACGTAATATATCCATATTGTTGTGCAAGGCGCAAAATTATCATTTGTTTATTTACAAAACAAATGCCGAGCGTTTAAAAATTCTCTACTGACCGATACGGTTTACACAAAAAAATAAAAATGAGAACGGCGAGGAGGTAAAAACATTAAAAAGTGCATTATTCGGGCACATGCGAGATTATTGTTGGAATCGCTTCGTTTTAGGGTGTAGTTCAACCCCCTAAGTTTGCCTACAAATTGTTGGTGTGCTTGATTTTATAATTGACAATTAGTGACGAAAATAGTGCTTTTTTCTCTATTTCCTTTAATATCTCCGTTCCTCTTGACTTTTAGTATAGCATATGCATTGAGAAAGTTGTTCCTTATGAAATTTCCTAAAAAATGAGCACTGACAGAGGTCGCTAAGTGCAATTGCTAAATTGCAAATAGCCCCGAAAGTTAAAAAAACACGTTTTTTTTCACTATTTTTTTACTAAAAAATGACCGCACATAGATGGCTGAAAATTTTCAAAAATGATGTCTATGTTGACCCAAACATGCATGAATAATTTTAGCGTCATCGGTCAATTACTTCTCGAGTAATTAACGATCACTTTTTTTTGTTTCCTTAATTGCCTTTTTAACTTTTTTCTATCAATTTGATTTTTTTTTATAAACTGAACATATTAGAGATGGAGTCCATAAGCAAGAAATGCTTAGGGAATCAAGCAGTCTTAATCCGGCACTGGAGAACGCATTACAGAAGTGAAACTTCTAGTAGCAAATCATACGATTGCATTTGGACAAGTGGAAAAAATGTGTTACGAGATAGTTTCGCGTTCAGATATTTCGCCTGTATTACAAGTTAATCTGAACGTGAAACTATCTCGTAACACATTTTTTCCATTTGTCCAAATGCAATCGTATGATTTGCAACTAGAAGTAGGTATCACTTCTGTAATGCGTTCTCGTAACTCATTTTTAATTTTTTCACAGGTTTATTGCAAATAATAAATAAGAAAACACAATCAGACAACAAAATTTTCGCAAGTTTACTGCAAATAGTTTTTTTTAGCTCAAGTATTATTCTGATAAATTAGTTGAAAATTTTATATATAGGTAATAGGTACCTATACCTACTTAAAAATAATAAAAAAAACACAAATTGTTTCGCGCACCTGACGGTAATCGAACCCGGGCCGGCTGGATGGTGTGCGAGCATTCTACCACTGATCTACCAATGCTTACAAAGACTCATTGTTGATATAGGGTTACTAATAGCATAGATAAACGTATTATAGGAAGATAAATATCCTAGTTAACCAAAATAAGACCACTTATGATGCTCGCCGCTAGGTGGCCACCTATTGACGAGCATCATAAGCTAAATTTTTTTAATCTGCGAGTGTAGAATATGTAGAGTTTCCGTAGTGAATGGTGCTGATAATGGTTCGGCCGTCTGGTGACTAGCATCATAACTACATAATATGTAGTTATGATGAACATATTATGTTTTCCGTAGTGAATTGTGCAGGCAATTTGGTCCTCTAGTGACTAGCATCATAATTACATTTGTTCTTCAAAGATCCTCTTACGTCATTCGACTGTATTGTACAATATCCCGCGGTGACATTATTATTGGGCTTTTAAATATTTTTCTTTTGACATAAGTAAATGAATAACTTTAGGTAATTAAAATTTTATTTTTAAACAAAGTTCTGATGTTGAGTCAAAAAAATCCGAACAAAAATATAAATTCAAGAAATAAGATTATGTATTTCATTTTAAATTATTTTTATTATCTTAATTAATTAGATGCTTATACCGACACTGTACTTCTCCCATAATAAAATAATTGACATGATCTTCGATGCTACAAAATAATATGTCATTCACAATTGTAGAGTAGAATACATAACCAAAGTGGACGAAAAATGCACCCTGTATTACATGTTATAAATTTGTTAAAATCCGTAGGTGAAAAAATATATGATTAATTATTTAACGGCCTGACAGTTGAATTTTTCTTAGATTTTTCAGAGATGATATTTTTTTTTGTTATCTATAGTCAAGAAATATAATAAAGAGAATGTTCGACTATTTTTTTTTAAATTCGTATTCATGGTTTTAAAATATAAACAGCCTTATGTATGATTTGAAAAAATTCTGTCGGTACGTTTATAAATTGTGTCAAAAAAATATTTCTTATTTCATTTCCGAGAATTTTTCAATAATGGCTTGTGTTAATAATTCGTGCAGTTACGTTAACTGTAAAAATTGTAGACGAAATTCAACGGGGTTAAGTTTTTACAGATTACCTTTAATATGTCAGTATTCTTAAAGTTGAAAAGATCTTTGACGAATAATGAATTGTCTTAAATTATTAAAATGAATTCGTATCCATGATTTTGATTAAACTGTGAAACAGACCAAAAAAACGTTACCACGACTATTCAAAATCAAATTTGAAAATTCAAAAATTTTGAATTATAGGTATTTGGTTTTTTACATTTATTTAGAAATTTAAGTGCCGTTGTTTACGTGGCGTTTCTATGGTTTGAAACAAACTGGGAACTGTCGTCACGGAAAACTGTAAATTATCACATCCGTCAAAAAAAAAAACACAAATTGATGGTTTTTAACAATTTATAAACCATTGAGCGAGTAATTAGGATCAGTATAGAGGTAGCTTTAAGAATATCTGAACTTTTAGTTTAACCATAATGTAGGTGGAAGCACAAAACAACATTCAGTTTGTGGGCCAGGGGTATGAAACGTAAGAGGTTTACTATATAAAATTTGTCGTTACCTGGTTAATAGTCTTTATAATACGTTAGCCAATGCTAATAGTACAATTTCGTGACAAAATCCATTACATACAGTATGTAAACACGTAAGCTGCACATAGGGAAATTAGCATTGGGAAAAAAATACTTGGATCAGAGTTAGCCATGACTGCATTAATTGTTATTTCTATTGAATTATCGTGGTAATCTTGAGGATTTCTATTTTATTTTGATTTATTTTTATTTTACTTGCCTTTTTTAATAATAAAAAGCTCTTATAAACCATTATTTTAAAATTTTTTGTACAAAAATAAAACAAAAAACAACTCCATCTGCTTGGAAACATTTCATTCAAAAATTGTCTGACTGGTATGACGTATGCGCGTTGGCAAATCAGTGACCCAATGTCTTTAGGTTCAACACGAATAGGCGGAGATATTTGATCTCGCCCCATATTTAAGTATTTTTGGGAATTTAATCTCCCATTAATAAAAAAAGTCCGATTATGTTGTAATCATTTGAATATTTTCTTCGGTAGTATACACATTCATTTTGCAAATGAATATATTATCTGTCAAATTGAAAAACAAGATTTCAAGGCTCACTCTGATCCAGTCATTTTTTCCCAATGTTATTTTCGCTATGTGCACCTTACGTGTTACATACTGTATAGAGAAACGGTAATTTCTGTACCGGTCATCTTGTTGAGGTTTCCCATGGTTTCTTATTATAGGTAGGTAGGTATGTAGTGCAGCAAATGCCTAAGCTTTACTAGAAAATAACCATACTGTACCTATATGTACAATTATTTTGGCGGCCTTCTTAATTACTGCACGTATCGGCAACTAATGGAATGGTAGTGTTCTGTTTTTGTACAATCGGAATCGAACGTTTTTATCTACACAAAAATAAATATGGTATTTTAATTAAATAAAAAATAAAATACATATATAGACCTTTTGTTAAATATACCGAAATGTTGGTATGCTGAAAGTATAAGGTAGGATCCAAACCAGGGTTGCCATCAGTCAAAGACGCTCAGCGTATTTTCAAATATTTAGTCCATATATGTAATTATATAATAATTACTATATGAAGCATTGACTATTTACTAAATACGATGAGCGAAGGCAACAAAGCGTATCGAAAATATATCTGCGTCTCTTTTTTTGAAGTAATTTCTCGGTTATTCCGACAATATATACTAATATATAAAGCTGAAGAGTTTGCTTGTTTGTTTGTATGAACGCGCTAATCTCAGGAACTACTGGTTCAAATTGAAAACATTTTTTTTGTTGGATAGCCCATTTATCGAGGAAGGCTATAGGCTATATAATATTACGCTACGACCATTAGGAGCGGAGCTTTAATGAAGAATGTTGCAAAATGTATCTCAAAAATAAGCTTCTATTCATGTGAAATGTACTAACTAGATATACTCATACCTATTAGCGTTGTGAGAACACAACCTCAGGTGGCTCAATCGGTAGAGCATGCGGCTGTCAACATCAGGATCGTGGGTTCGAGCCCCACGTTGGGCGAATATATATATATATTTTTTATTTTCTACATTGCTTTCTTCTAAGGCTTACATTTAAATTTATTTTAATTTTATTTAATTAATTTTAAAAAAATTATTAGTTAAAAAAAGTTTAAATACTGCTTTTTATCGACAAAAACTTTTGAACGGTAACTCCGATCATCATGAAATTTGGACACAACATTCATCTCGGTAAACTAAGATGAATGTGTGTACTCATGTTCCTCCCTTCTCCATTCGTTCTTTTACACCCGGGTGAAACCGGACGGGACCGCTAGTATTATATATATATTAGCTTGGAGTATATCTATCTTTATCAAAAGTCAAATGTCTTTATCTATGGCCTTAGCCAATCAGAACCAACGAGTTCTTACAACTTAAAAAAAGACAGAAGTATGTTTGCACCCTAATGGTTTCATTGCAATTTTATTCCTATGCTCGGTATATAATAAAAGTATATGATTTAGTCCCTATTTCTCACGCAAAATAGCTCAGCCAACGGAAAAATACATTTGGCAACATTTAACCTCAAATTAATAAAGGCGTTTTTCTTCTAACAGATTGAAAATACATGAGTTCTGAACGAAAAAAAATATTATCATGGAAGTTGGATAGAGACTAGTATTTAAATTAAATCAGTGAAATTTGTTAAATCAATCGAATTATGGTATACCTAAACAAAGTTGCAAGCGTGCGGTTTTCATATTCCGTTGAGTTATAACGTGAGCAGGGCTGCAGGGGGCAGTGCCCTCACCCAGTGATCTCTGACCGTCGATCAAGCAATCACATTGCATACCGCGAGGCTTTGCTCTGCTTCGCCCAAAGAGAGAGCGGACAACGCACGGCCTCGGGCTTGACCGCGCTCGTTTTCGCCTCGGGCGATGTCCAAATTACAAATTAATAAACAAAAATATCATTACTTCCCACCTCCTACTGCGGTAGGATTGATTCAGTTCGGGATATACACGTTTTGACACCCTTTGGGGCTATGGACTATGTGCAGGGAGGCGGAGTTACAAATTTTTCGACGCGAGCGTTTGTGGTGAGCACTAGGGGAAACTTCAAGCTCAAATTTTCGGTATGTCAGTGAGCAATGTTTATTAAAAGTGAAAATAGTTATATTTTTTTTGAAGTTCTTTTAAATACAAAGAAAACATAGGAAAACTAAGCGATCTGGAAATGCTTGTTGTGTTCCGGGCTGTTGCGCTGATGGCGATTTAAGTAAAATAAAGACCATTGGCGCCCTAATTTGATGTTCCGCTGTCAGTGTAAACAAATTAACATCCAGTTTTCCTTATTAATTTTTTTTTAACACATCATGGCCAACTAAAGTTTTTGACATATCACCCTAGAAACATGTCGCGATTTCCATAAAAAGCGAGTTCAATAATTCTCTATTACCCACTAGCGGCGCTAGTAGGCTTCGTGCACACGAAGAAAAAAAAAGATAAATTATTTAGTTGTTAGTAAGTATTGGTTTGTTCTAAGTGAAGTGAATTTGAAGGAAAGGACTCCGCACAAACCTTATGGGATTTGATTCTCGGTTAAATTGATCGAAAATGGTTTTATTTTATAGTTTAACGGTCACTAAGAAAAAGTGTACAAGGCGCATAGCCTAAAAACGAATAGATTTTTAGCTAGAGATAAGTTGAGCGAGATTTTAGATATAGGGATATCCATTGAATTCACAAACATGTTCCATGTTCAAGTTTAGTTCTTCTTTTTGAAATAGTCGAAAACTGGGTAATGTTGGAAGGTGTCATCCTGTATAAAATAATAACGTCATATTAGGATTTTTTAAGACTGTGAATTCAATGGATATCCCTATATATCTAAAATCTCGCTAAACATCCGTAGCTAAGAATATATTGGTTTTTAGGCTATGCGAACATGGACACATTTTCTTAGCGACCTTTAAACTATAAAATAAAACCATTTTTGATCAATTTTACCGAGAAGCAAATCCCATAAGGTTAATGCGGGGCCCTTATTATTTGGTTGAGGAAAAATTCAAAGAAAATTTACCACTGTATCGCTTGTGGTCGACGTTACGAAAATTCTATTTTCATCCTCAAGGGCTCAAGACAGGTTAAGATATGGTAAGTACTACAACATAAATACTAATTTGCCACTTCTCTCCTGCCCACGTGTATTAAAATGAGGTTATGTGACATAATATTCTTAGTAAAAATCGAAGGAAAATTCATATATAAGTTCGTATTATATTCATTTGTCTAGCCCTAGATTAGCTGATAGAAAAAAAGATAGTGAGAAACAACAGAAAGTGAAGGTCTTAAATATTATTGGACCTTCGTGAAGTTTATCTTAAATTATTTCTCCATACTTTATTATTTACAAATTAAATGCGATACAACTGCGATTATACTCTGAGATTGTCTGGTAGAAGAACAAAGAATTGCTGCATTAACCAGAAGGCGATTCAATTAAGGTATCTGTAATACGGCCCTGAACTAAAACCACGAATAAAATCTAGAATCTATTTCCACTCGACATTTTGACTATATACTTTCAACGTGTGATCCATTTTTATGCCCATATTCATCGAACACTATTAAAGATAGAAATTATTAATCTTGGAACAAATTTACTTTCATTTCACCAAGCAAAATAACAGGTAGAAAAGTTAGTTAAAGAAAAAATATACACTGCACTATACTCCTTACTCTTTTTGTTGAATATTTTGACGTTCACTCAAAAATTCATCCGATGGTGTTAGTGTAAACGTCAAAAAAAAGTTTGACAAAATAATAATGTTTTATCCTAACCCAAATGCACACAAACCTTCCACGAACTTTAATCTTTTTCAACTATACATTTCAGAGAAGATTAATAAACAACACATAAATAAATTCACAAGAGCAAACTGTAGATATAACACTCCACGTTTAAATGTTAGGTATATTATGATCTATGTGGCGGCCATTATTATTTTATCAGGCGAATAAATATGTATACCATCAAAGCAGGGATGTTGCGAATATTCGCATCCGCATCCGCATATGCGGAACATTCGCATCGATTTAGACATCCGCATCCGCATAAATCGATGCGGAGCTAATGCGAATGCGGATGTGTAACAGGTTGCGACAAGAAAGAAAGTGTTCCAAGTGAACAGTTATTTAGTAGCCTAGGATTAATATACGAACCCTTGCGAAACAGACTGGAGCCCGAAAAGGCGGCTATCCTTCTTTTCATTAAAGATAATGCTCCACTATTCAAATTTATTACTAAAATAATTTATTATAATCAGTAATAGTCGGTAATTTACTCACTACTTTATTATAAAGTATAAAAAAGATAAGGATTACTGTCTTTTTATTTTTTTTACCCACACTTAAGTTTTGTTTTGTACAGATCCGCATCCGCATCTGCATCCGCGGATGTTAGCCTCCTAAAATCAGCATCCGCGGATGTGAAAAAATCTGCATCCGCAACATCCCTGCATCAAAGTAAGACAAAATAAATTTATACCTGCAGTAAACATAGTCGTGCTTGTTGAATTGAATTATCGCTATTTATTCGGAGGAATAGTTACCTGACGAATAAATAACTACTTACGTTCGGTGAATATGGTCATTAATGGCACAAAATTCAGGACACGTAAAGGGGTGTCCATCACGCTAGCCTCCCCAAAAATCAGTACCGCAAAACTGAGTATGGTACTAAAATCTATACTTTAGTACTAATTTGTACCCTTACAAGACAGACGAACAAACAACGAAGTCAAAGGTTTCGCTTTAAGGTGTAGAACCTTATAAAAATTAAAAAAAAGCAACATAATCGCTTTTGCCTTGAGGTCTCAAGTGTAATAGCTCTTCGAGTAAGATACACGTAAGCCACCACAAGAGATACGTTGGTTTTGCCCTCCGGGGCCACTGCCCTCGGCTGGTGCCGCCATGCATGGCAGCCTCCTTTGCTTTTGCAACAGTGCGTGATACAGTTTCTTCACCATATCTATACAGGGTCCGACAGAATTACTTCGCATCTAGCCGACATTGTCGGACTCGTGTATTTTCAATGCCATCTATTTTCAACTGGGTTTACTCGCGTATTTTCAACATTTATAATAATAATAATGCGTAACATTGGTAAAGCTTATTTATGATTCACAACCAAAACCTTCCTTCATCGTAATAATAATAATAATAATGCGTTTAAGGTCCGCTATATACAACAATCAACCGAGCGGGGTGGCGTAGTGGTGAGAGCACTAGACTCGCATTCGGGAGAGGTACCGGGTTCGAATCCCGGCAGGGGCAAACGTGACTGAGACTTTTTCCTGCTGCCTCTCACAGACAAACGGTAATTCCTGTACCGGCCATCTTGTCGAGGTTTCCCATGGTTTCCCTCAACAATTCCAGGTAAATATCGAGATGGTTCCTTATTCAAGGCCATGGCCGATTACCTGTCAAACTCCTATGCTTAAAATTTACCTACCTCATCCCTAATTTCCTAAAAATTCCTTCATTCGCCCATTGCTATTAAGTTGCAGAAGATTAAAAATTGTAGAAAATAACGGGAAGTGTGGTAGAAAAATTGTAACGGTGCGAATGGCGTCTGTTATGACAAAGTCGAGAAACGGACGTTAAACGCATTATTATTATTATTATTATAAACTTTCATATGAATTTAGTAAAAATCTGTCATTTTGACATTACAAACAGACACTTTTCTATTTTATTTATCTGTATAGATAAATATAACTGAAACAATCTTTTATTAAGACAAAGAAAACGTACGAAGCAACCGGTTATTTTATTTATAAAATGTAGGATTTTATTTCAGCAAAAATTTTTTAATTCCTAATTTCGTTGCGTTGCATTTGCGATTATACACACATAAATAGTTGATTTATCGGTATTCTTGTTATTAAATAATTGCAGATGCTCGGTTATTTATGTATTATATTCATTTATTAATTACAAAATCACTATACCTATGGAATCAGGTTTATTTATTCTTTTTATTTCCATGCCTCAGTCTTTCATTCAATACAATTAATTAATTTGACGTTTTTTTCGCTCGAGTTACGTCTACTTACGCTTAAACGTCGCCGTGCAACAGAACTCGCGACACAAACAAAACAATCGCATACAGATATGGCTCGGATCTTATTTAAGATCCGAAGGATCTTTTTTAATTTTTTTTATGTAATGACGTTTGTACCCACATTAGTGGCATCGCAATAAATGACGATTATTATTATTATTATTATTATAGTACGCGCCACGGATTTAAAAGGTTCGGAAGCTAGTCACAAACAGCGTCGCAAAGTTACATTTTAGAGCCGTTGATACTCCCACCACATCCCAGCTACCTGCACGGAACGTGCGCTCGTCGGTGATTGGCCGTGATCGCTCGTTGCCTTTGTCACTTGTCGCTTTCCTGCTTTAAAGTACAGTCGAGTACGCTATTGTCAAGTTGTTATTGCTATTTTAGTTTTGTTGAGTTACGAGTTTGTAGTTTTTCAACAGACTGTACAAGCGCAAGCACGCATACGCATCTAACTTTCGAGCCTTTTAGATTCGTGGCGCGTATTATACACTATTAAGGCCGATGCACACGAGGCTAGAAACGCTGCTAGATTTCTTGCTAGATTTGCCTATACTAGTTTTCTAGCGCTGGTTCGCTTGATTGCTGTTAAGTGCTCGCTTCACACGAGACTATTTTTCAAGCTTGTTTTGTGGATAGATCTGGTGCGCGCGCAGTGACAATTCGAATATAAGCACAGAGCAAAACGTGTCTGTTGTCTGACTCTGAGCAGAATGACGCCATGTTGGTTTGTGGACGTTTGTTCAAGTGCCCACGTGACAAGATACTGCTTTCTGATTGGTTCTTGCTCATACCTAGCAGCAGATCTAGCAGGGACAATAGCCCTTGTTCTAATTTTAAAATCTATCTTGAGAGCTGGCAGGCCAGCCCACAGTGACGTCATTTCAAGCTTCGTATCCAGCCTACCAGCTCCTAGCAGAGAGAGAATAAATTATCTCTGTTTCAAAAACTTTGTCTTTTTCTATGACGTAACGTGGGCGTACCCAGCTTTTGGCCCAGGAGGGGGCAAATTAGAAATTTCTTAAGCCGGGTCCTCCGTGCTTGTTTTACCCTCCTGAATACGCCAGTGCTTACGGCGTAAAAATAGACAGAAGTAGGTATATTATGTTTGCACCCTTATGGTTCGATTGCGATTTTATTTCTAAGCTCAGTATAGAATAAAAGTATATGTGTTACATGAATGGACGTTGAGTATCATTATGATGAATTTACTCTGTGATACTTGAGTTCCGAGATAACAGGGTCACTGATGAGGCTGCAGCAATTGTCCTGAAGAAGCAGAACTGCAGAAATTCGTCCGGATAAAAAAAAAACTGGTTGCGCGTTTCAAGGCGACGCCAAGGGAGGAAAATAGCGCGCGCACGAATACATCACAAGGGTAAGAACCTTCACGTCATTCGACAGGCACGTATTAAGGGGAAATCATCATTTTCGCATGTTGTATTTTATTGACAATGTATCAGCGTTGCCAGACGTCTTGATTTTGGTGGGATGTCCCGATTTTTAAATCAAAATTAAATGTTCCGCGCGGGACTGGCTCAGTCCCGCTTCTCGGCTTTTTGCTATCTATTATCACATAAACGTAATTTTAATTCAAATAAAAAGATAAATATTTGAAAACTTCTGATTATATACGTTTTTTTACTATGTCCCGCTTTCGAAAAAGAATCCCGCTGTTTTCACTCAAAGAGTTCCAAAATCCCGACTTGGCAAAAAAAAAACTGGCAACGCTGCAATGTATGTACCTACTTATTATTATTATGTACTTATTATAAGGCGTTATACAATAAAGTTTATCTATCTATTTAAATCGAACTTCGATAAGTTCTCGTCAAGAAAATCGAGTTATAAAGTTTTCGACTGAGGTGGATTTTATAAGGAAATATTCGACTTGTAGGGGTTAAGATTCATTCTAATTTTTAGCTGCTATGTTCGAGATACAGAGGTTCAATTGATTTTTTCGAGTTATCACTGATTATTTCGATCTATAGAGGATTGAGATTTTGAGTAGCGGAGGTTTTGGGGCTTGAAAAGAAGGGAACAAAACATTTTTTCGAGTTTTCGACTTATCGAGGTGCGACTTAATGAGCTTCTACTGTATATTATCATCTATATTCTATACTAATAAATAAAGCTGAAGAGTTTGTTTGTTTGTTTGGTTGAACAAGTTAATCTCAGGAGCTACTGGTTCGAATTGAATAAAAAAATTATGGTGGATAGCCCATTTATCGAGGAAGGCTATAGGCTATATAATATCACGCTACGACCAATAGAAGCGGAGCATCAATGAAAAATGTAACTCAAAATTAGTTCGTCCGACAAAAACTTTTGAACGGTAACTCCGATCATCATGGAATTTGGACACAATATTCATATCGGTAAACTAAAATGAACGTGCGTAGTCATGTCCCTCCCCCCACTCGTTCTTTTGCACCCGAGCGAACCCAGGCGGGACCGCTAGTAGGTAATAATAGGGAAACCAGTGCTAGGGCATTAGATCAATATCGCGGACTGCACAAACAGCGGCAATATTCCAAAGCCCTGTTTTAATTGTATATACGTATAATTAATTAATTCTCTACGAAATCTTCTTTCAATGTCAATTTGAAACGAAATTAGTTTTATCATTTAAAAACTCTCGAATTATTTATTCCAATCAATCATTCGCTATTCTATCGATCGGTTAAGTTGATCGATTTTGAAAAGATAAAAGTACAACTGTCGATTAAAATTAATAATCAATACATCTGTAAACGTGCGCTACTTTCCTGCGCTCACAACAAATAAAAACAATTAACCGCGCGGTCAGATGAAATAAAAGGGCGCCGCGAAAATATCGACCATTCAAAAGGCAAAGATTCCGACAGCCGATCGAGCTACGAACGTCTAAGTATAGAACATTCACGCTAACTCGTCGTATATATAGAGTAGCGTCTTCCATTTTTACTTACAAGGTTAACTAACCCAAACTTTGATTTTTAGTGCGTATCTATACTAATATATAAAGCTGAAGAGTTTGTTTGTTTGTGTGTTTGAACGCGTTAATCTCAGGAACTACTGGTTCATATTAAAAAAAAATGTTTTTTTGTTGTATAGCCCATTTATCAAGGAAGGCTATAGGCTATATAATATCACGTTACGACCATTAGGAGCGGAGCATTAATGAAATATGTTGCAAAATGTATCTCAAAAATATAAGCTTCTATTCAGGTGAAATGCACTAACTAGATATACTCATATTAGCTGTGTGAGTACCTACACAATCCCGAATGGCTCAATCGGTAGAGCATGCGCGACTGTCAATATCAGGGTCGTGGGTTCGAGCCCCACGCTGAGCGAATATATTTTTATTTATTTTTATTTTCTACATTGCTTTCTTCTAAGGATTACATTCAAATTTATTTTAATTTTATTTAATTAATTAAAAAAAAATTATTAGTTAAAAAAAGTATCTATAAATACTGCTTTTTATCGACAAAAACTTTTGAACGGTAACTCCGATTATCATGAAATTTAGACACAACATTCATCTCGATAAACTAAGATGAATGTGTGTACTCATGTTCTTCCCTTCCTCATTCGTTCTTTTACCGCTAGTTTGTCATAAGCTGAATTTTTTTTGCTTCGAGTCCATAAGAACTTTTTACTACGTTTTTATTAGCTCGTTTTCTTGTTTGTCGTCTTGTACCTCTAATGTCTTGTATGTCTGTCCGGGAGAATTTTGTAATTGATTTTAAACTAACAACCTGATGAGATAAAGACTTCAAATTTTTAACATAATTTTTTTACAATATGAGAGAAATCAAATCTTTGATTAACGTTTGATTAGAACTCTTCAATAAATAAAATGATCGACGAATTTTTCAGACAAATATATTAACAAAAAATAATAATTAATACATTAACGTTTCGGTCCGGATTTAGACTTTCTTCAGAACTGATCTAAAAAATATAAAAATTGATTAACAATTAGTTTCTAATTGGTTTTCGAAAAATTCGCTTTAAGTTTTGAATTATTATTTTTTGTTAATATATTTGTCTGAAAAATTGGTCGATAATTATAGGTATTTATTGAATATGAGAGAATACTAAAAACAAGAAAGTAATAAAAGAAAAAATTTGAAAAGAAGTTTGACCCTACAGACCATCTCTGAAACTTCCCGTTATTTTCGAGTTCAAAACGCTCAAAAATATATAAAATATAGCAAGAAGTTTGTTTTTTAGCTCTTCGAAAAAAAAACACTGTCTTACGAATTAAAAAAAAACACTTTTTTACGAATATTTCGTTCACGATATCTCTTGAACAAAATGAAATAAATGAAAGAAATAAAAAATAATATATTACACCACAAGGGCCGAAATTGTGATATCTTGCCCTTCGCGCCATGATGCCTGAAGCGAAGCAGAGAGCATCAAGACGCGCAGGGCAAGATATCACACTTTCGGCCAGGTGTGGTGTAATAAATACTATTTTTTATTTCTTTTATTATTATAGTTCAGAGTTCAGTTTCGGCTGGAGACGGAAAACCGTTCGTTTGTTTTGTGCAGGTGGAGACTTCAACGATCGATCGAAATACAAACCTGCCGTCGAGCGACGGGCGACATCAGAGTCCAATGCGGCGCGGTATTTGTACCTACCAATACACACATTGAAATTGAATGTGTGCGTGCGTGAACGTGCGTGTGTGTGCGTGTACGCACGTCAAAATCGCAATGCGCCGGCGGTGCATTTAAACAGTTGGCACGCATAAGTGCGATGCAATCGAGTGTGACGCAACGTCTCAGGGTTGCGAATTTCTCGCAACGCGCTTGAAAAACAGTGATTTTTGCAGTCGCAAATATCATTGTCAAGTTGTCAAGCGAGATCTAGATAACAAGGCGAAAGGATCTCGCAGACTCCTTATGGAAAATGGGCCCCGGTCAAATTGTTCCAAACTTATATAGTATACCTACTCGGTGATTGGATAGAAAGTGTCCATGGGCGCATAGCGTAAAAAATTCGCGGTTGCGAGATATCTTTCCCCGAAGTTTGATTTTTTACCATTCCAACCCACAAGTGGGGAATGGTAGGTACTAAGTTAGGTCAAAAATCATTTTTCAAAAATTTTACAATATCTTTCCGTTTTGAGGTCCCCCGAATCCAAAAAACATATTTTTGGAAAAACTCTGCGTCTGTTAGTCTGTGAACACGATACAGGTCAAACGGATAAGCGGATTGAAACCAAATTTTGGGAGGATGTTTGGTATGCAAATATGAAGAGCCGTATTGTTTTCGGGGAAAATCGGCGCATGCGCAGAAGAGATATACGCTAAAACGGTGTTTTTTATATAATAATGGTACAATTTTCATAAAGGCTTATTATTCTATTTGTTTTTTCAAGAAAGTTTTGTTAAAATTTTTTTTTTCTAAACTTTATAGTTTCGGAATTATTTTGAAAATAAAAAAAAATCACCTGCTCCTTTGTTTTATGGATCTGTCAGAAATAAACTAGTTAAGCATGCTTTGATTAATTTTTACATGACGTGGAATATATTATGTGAGTAACCATGGCAACGAATAGTTAATATCATATTGAATTCTAGCCATTACCCGCGTCACCTCACGCGATATCAGAAATTTTATTATCTTTATTATAATCAAATGTCAACATTTTTAAAGTTGGAATGGCCCCGTCGTCCAATTGGCTGGAATTTTTTATATCTATATACGCTATAAGAAAGTATCTTTGATATGCAAAATGTTATAATAGAAAAAGAATTAAATAAAATTCTAAAATCCCCCGACTTAACGCAGGTAAGTAACCAAAAAAAATCCGTCGGGGGCTGCCATTCGCTTCTCTGAATTAAGAATAGAAGAATATAAATTGCAATATTTTAGTTCATTTCAGGGCAGCGAATGGCAGCTCCCGACGGATTTTCTTTGGTTACTTACCTGCGTTAAGTTGGGGCATTTTAGATTTTTATTTAATTCTTTTTCTATTACATTTACATTCGTCGTGGGTTTTTTCATAATTTTTAGTTTTGTTTTATTTTAAACTTTTTTTTAACGTCATCGCTCGTACATAAAACAGTGCATTACAATCTAGATACGTGAACTGATATTAGGATATTGCAGCGGCGCGACGCGACGTTACGGACGACGATTGCTCAAGATGCGGCAGACGCACTGACCGGAACCGAACACACGTTGGACGGCGACTAACCGCATTGGATGCGCCTTAAAACTCGGCGGATTGAATTGAATTGGATATTATATTATGGCGTAAGTACAGGGAATACCCGCTTCGCACAACGCTGCTTTTACCATTCCAACCAGCGTTGCAAGTTTTTTTTTTGCCAAGTCGGGATTTTGGAACTCTTTGAGTGAAAACAGCGGGATTCTTTCGTCGAAAGCGGGACATAGTAAAAAAACGTATATAATCAGAAGTTTTCAAATACCTATTTATCTTTTTATTTGAATTAAAATTACGTTTACGTGACAATAGATAGCAAAAATAGCCATAGAAAATGTATTTTAATAAAAATATAATATTTTAAATCAGATTTACCCTTTCGTTAAATAGTTGTCTTATTCGTCTTCAGAATAAAAAAAAAAAAAAAAAACAGAAATCAAAATCACAAAAGTTTTATTCATTAGAAAAATATTGCGTTTCAAACAATAATCTGTGGAGTAAGTGTTACAAATTGCAACTTACAATAAGAGAATAATTATTTATAAGAATTACCTACTTATTCATGATATTTCTGTGAAGATTTAACTTCTTTTAAAGTTATCCCCGAGTTATCCCCGAAAAGCGGGACTGAGCCTGTCCCGCGCGGGACATTTAATTTTGATTTAAAAATTGGGACGTCCCGCCAAAATCGGGACGTCTGGCAACGCTGATTCCAACCCACAAGTTGGGAATGGTATACTAGTTTAGGTCAAAAATCACTTATCAAAAGTTTTACAATATCTTTCCGTTTTGAGGTCCCCCGAACATAAAAAAATATATTTTTGAAAAAACTCTGTGCGTCTGTGACCACGATACAGGTCAAACGGATGAGCGGATTGAGACCACATTTTGGGGGGGGATGTTTGATATGCAAATATGAAGAGCCATATTGTTTTCGGGGAAAATCGGCGCATGCGTAGAAGAGATATATGCTATAACATTGTTTTTTATATATAATGATGGTATACTTTTCATAACGGCTTATTATTCTATTTATTTTATTACATTGAAAAATACTCACTTTTGAGAATTTTTTTCTTATAGAAAAACCTTCCAGAAAATTTTCAAAAAAATTGTTTTATTGTCTGTTTGTAATTTGTTTAGTTTAAGGCCCAGCAAACATTGTTCGCAAACTTTTTTTTTTAATTTGCAAACGCGTAGCAGCGATGGCTGTATGCGTTATATTATTTTGTTAAGTTGTAAACATTTGGATGATGATGTATTCCGGTGGATTTCTGTAGTTGTAAGATGATCTTGATTATGATGTTTGAGACGATGATGAGGTGTATATACGGTGGATACGGATGCAGCTGGCAATGATGAAGATATATTGATGAGATGTTTGTGGTTGAGAAGGAGCCGGAAGATTTGCTGTATCTACAGATGCTTGTTCGCAAACTTTGTTATTTAACTTTTTAGGACAGAAGAGAATTTTCAGATTATTATTGAGACGCAATGCTCCAGAAAATTTGAGTCAAGCACGGAACGGGGTATGCCTGTATTTTTACACACATATACGTATCTTTTATAGCGTGGTTTGTGTAACCACATGATGCAACTTCAAGTTTTATTATATCGTCCATCCTAAGTGAATCAAGTACTGTATAGGTACCTATATGTGATATAAAATTATATTTATATCACATATTTATCGACAAAAACTTTTGAACGGTAACTCCGATCATCATGAAATTTGGACGCAACATTCATCTCGGTAAACTAAGATGAATGTGTGTACTCATGTTCCTGCCTTCCCCATTCGTTCTTTTACACCCGAGTGAAACCGGACGAAACCGCTAGTTAGTAATAAGTAATATTAGTAATTAGTATAGATATAGTATGTCTTAATATACTCCTATGGCATCCGCGCCAAGGGACACTCGGTATATTGTGTTCACAACTGTACATTATTATGTTTTCTCTTATACTTATTGGACTATTACAGTAGAAGTATAAAGTTAGATTATGGAACGTGGGAAGGTGTGCAGATCAATCAATAATAATAAATAATACTTTATTGTTGCCGCTGCAAAAACATATTATTGATTGAAAAATGTGTAAATTATACCGTAATTCGAGCTCTATTTCAATCGTCGGCAATTAAACTGCAACTTACTTTTAGGTCGCGTATTCAGTGGAAACGCGGGCGGAGAATAAGTTCTCTTCATAACCTAACGTGACCATTTATTTTACCACTAGCGGTTCCGTCCGGTTTCACCCGGGTGTAAAAGAACGAATGGGGAGGTGAGGAACATGAGTATACACATTCATCTTAGTTTACCGAGATGAATGTTGTGTCCAAATTTCATGATGATCGGAGTTACCGTTCAAAAGTTTTTGTCGATAAAAAGAAGTGTTTATACTTTTTTTAACTAATAATTTTTTTAATTAATTAAATAAAATTAAAATAAATTTAAATGCAAGCCTTAGAAGAAAGCAATGTAAAAAATAAAAAAAAAAATAAAAATATATTCGCCCAACGTAGAGCTCGAACCTACAACCCTGATATTGACAGTCGTGTGCTCTACCAATTGAGCTAACCGGCGTTGT
The DNA here is from genome assembly GCA_963575645.1 of Xanthostigma xanthostigma. Classification (NCBI taxonomy): domain Eukaryota; kingdom Metazoa; phylum Arthropoda; class Insecta; order Raphidioptera; family Raphidiidae; genus Xanthostigma; species Xanthostigma xanthostigma. Next base: position 42,707,277 of record OY754471.1, read on the forward strand.
ATTCTGACAACGCTAATATGAGTATATTTAGTTAGTGCATTTCACCTGAATAGAAGCTTATTTTTGAGATACATTTTGCAACATTTTTCATTAATGCTCCGCTCCTAATTGGTCGTATCCTGATTTTATATAGCCTATAGCCTTCCTCGATAAGTGGGCTATCCAACAAAAAAATTTTTTTTTTTCAATTTGAACCAGTAGTTCCTGAGATTAGCGCGTTCAAACAAACAAACATACTCTTCAGCTTTATATATTAGTATAGATTCCAACCCACAAGTGGGGAAATAGTACCTACTAGTTTAGGTCAAAAATCACTCTTCAAAAATTTTACAATATCTCTCCGCTTTGAGGTCACCCGAATCTAAAAAAAATATTTTTGAAAAAACTCTATGCCTCTGTTTGTCTGTGAACACGATACAGGTCAAACGGATGAGCGGATTGAAACAAAATTTTGGAAGGATGTTTGGTATGCAAATATGAAGAGCTCTATTGTTTTTGGGGAAAATCGGCGCATGCGCAGATATGCTAAAACGGTGTTTTTTTATATAATAATGGTACACTTTTCATAACGGCTTATTATTCTATTTATTTTTCCAAAAGTGTTTCGTTAAAATTTTTTTTTCTAAACTTTATAGTTTCGGAAATATTTTGAAAATTTTATTTTCTTTATTATAATCAAATGCCAACATTTTTTGGAAGTTGGAATGGTCCCGTCGCCCAATTGGCTGGAATTTTTTCCTCAGAGCGGGACACTCTTAAATTGTTATTATTTTAAAAATAAAACACATGTTTGTAATATTATAGTTATGAAATGTGAATTGATCAAAAATGTAAATAAGAACCAGTTATTTTTTTCCTCAGAACGGAACTCCCTTAAATTATTATTGTTAATTGAAATGACGTCAGCAGAGTATAAAGACTTTGCATAGTGAGACAGAATCAGGATCTGTCAAAACTGATTTTGTGCAAGCGTTAAAAGTAATTTATATATGTTACGGTCTATACCCGAATTCAGTAAATAAATGCGCAAAATTAGTTTTGACCAACGAATATTTACCAAACCCGAAATCTTACATTTAAACGGGTATTGAGTGTTATAAAATGAGCAAAACTAGTTTTGCGCATTTTCAATTGGACAAAACTAGTCCTGTCCATTTCTCTGCGGTAAAGCTTATTTTTCAATTGTTCCTCAACCAATTAAATCTCCTTCAATACAGTGTGAATGTTTGTGAATATTATAGTAAAAAACATTAATGGTTATTTCTTCTCTCCGCTTAACGGCAACTCTCAATAACGCCACAAAATGCACAGTCCCTTGAGTGTCGCTATATAGAGCTTACACTGTAATATATTTTTAAAATAGGTATATATTATGGTTACATTATAAAATTCATAAAGGAGAACCAGTTCATTCATTGTTAACAATTATTTGTTCTAGATTAAAATGTAAATATTTCCGCTCGCATTGTTTACATTAATCATAAATTATTTGTTATTATTTATTAACAACCCTGAAATAAGATATTTCATTGTTAACTTCACATACTTTAAGATAATATAATAATTTGATGATGAAAATATCATTTCGAAACATGTTTGTAGTGTAAGTACCTATTTAATATACATTAAATTTTTTTTATAGTAGAATTCTAGATAAACCGTCACTCGATATGATCTTATAGCTGACGAGCGTCTATAATAATCTATACTAATATATAAAGCTGAAGAGTTTGTTTGTTTGTTTGGTTGGTTGAACGCGCTAATCTCAGAAACTACTGGTTCGAATTGATGATTTTTTTTGTTGGATAGCCCATTTATCGAAGAAGGCTATAGGCTATAATATAATATCACGCTACGAACAATTGAAGCGGAGCATCAATGAAAAATGTTGCAAGATGTATCTCAAAATTTGTCCGTCCGACAAATATTATCAGGTGAAATGCCTTAACTAAATATTGCAATATAAGCGCCTCACATTCACAAGCCCGGATAGCTCAGTCGGTAGAGCATGAGACTCTTAATGCCAGGGTCGTGGGTTCAAGCAAAATGTTTTTTATTTTTAACATTGCTTTCTTCTAAAGCTTACATTTCAATTTTTTGAAACTTTATTACGACTAACTAAAATTAAATAAATATAATTAATAGCTCATTTGAAAACTGTTACCTATAACTATATAGGTATCTACCTATATAAAAATAATTTTCCTACAGTGTTTTCAATTAAATATTTATTATATTTTATTAATTACAGTAATTATTGATTTAAAAGAAATTTATTACTTAAAAAAAGTGTAAATACTGCTTTTTATCGACAAAAACTTTTGAACGGTAACTCCGATCATCATGAAATTTGGACACAACATTCATCTCGGTAAACTAAGATGAATGTGCGTACTCATGTCCCTCACTTCCCCATCCGTTCTTTTGCAACTCGGAATAATTGTAAAATGTTGATATAAGCCATTTAACAATGTGATCAGAGATGTGCGTAATTTAGTAATATTTCAATGTCAGACGCGTGTTTAGATTTTTTTAGCTGTTAAATTCGTTTGTCACGGAGCGATGAATCCAGGGTAGCAGGTTGTCTTTAAATCACACTTCAGACACAAAGACAATAGAAGAACAATACCGAACTACTATATAATAGGGGAGCGCATATTATACAGTGGCGTCATATATTTTTTGTACAAAGCTTTCTAAGGAAAGATAGAAAATACTTCTCAGACAGGGAGCCAGTCTCAGCTTTTTACACGCTTTATATTAACTTCACTTGTAAGTTTGTATGTATGTATGTTTGTTTGTTTGTAACCTTCCTTTGGACTACAGCAAGTGGTTTATTACTATAGTATAATATGCCAGCACTGTAACTACAGTAGTAGCCGTGCGGTCTAAGGCACGGGTCTTCGCTGACGTCAACTCTCGAAATCACGGGTCGTGGGTTCTAATCCCGTCCACGCCGACAAAAAAATTGTATTTTTTCGGAAAATTTTTGACAATAAATCGAACAAAAAAGTGGAAAATAAATATAGTTTAAAAAAAACTAAAAAACAAGCTTTATATCGAACTAAAAAGTAAAAAATATTTTTTTTAAATTAAGCTTAAAACAATAATGAATAAAAAATACAAGTATTATTGTGAAAAAAGCGTGGGGCGCTCGATGTACGAAAATGTGGAACAAAGCGCCCCACGCTTTTTTCACAATAATACCTACTTGTATTTTTTATTCATTATTGTTTCGTTATAATAACGATGTCGTTAAGTTGCTAACACTCATTATTAGATAAGTACCTAGTAGTAGGAATTCCCTACTAATTTAAAAACCATTTAAAAAGAAATGGCTTTATTGAATTAGTTGCTCAAAATGTTCACCCAGTTGCTATATAGGTACATAGTCTAGCTCTTCTTAGAATTGAAGTGGTAGCTCTGCGAAGTCTCAGGATCAGCACGAATAAATAATGGTGATTCACAGCCACCTGGTCTTTTTAATAATAACAAAACCGACAGCCGAACCTAATACCTGCATTAGTGGGCTTACTTATTTAAAATTTCAAATGCTTCTAGCTCAGTTAGGATAGCGTTCTGGCTATATGTTCATTAAACATTTTTTACTTGAAATCACCCCAGCAACACAGTCCCAGGCTATGGCAGTCATGTCGTGGGACACCCTGTATACTATATCAAATGTCAACATTATGAAGTTGGAATAATTCCGTCGCACAATTGGCTGGTATTTTTTTAATTGTCATTATTTGACGAATTCTGTGTATAGTTGTTTCGGATAATAAATTTGGTCTGTTTTATTCTAAGGGCCGCCGCCGCCCCTGGCAAGTTGGCCATGAGTACGATATGGGAATATGTTCACTTGCAATCTCGAAGTTAAACTGTAAGGTTCTGTTCCGGTGGCTGGACACGGAACAGAGCGAAGCAAGCCGATGGTCAGCAAGGAAAGAACCACCCAAGCAAGACAGTAATTATACATAATTTGGTCAGTGCATGTGGATGAAGAAACAAGACTGTCGATGTACAGTTCGCGCAGATAAACTTGCCGATTCAAAAAAATCAATTCCTCAGAAGAATCAAGGACGCAGATATGGGGGTACAGGGGGTAATTAGTCCTCCCAGGACTATAATAATACAAAATAAAACTGAAAAAAATAAAATTTAGACAAAACCGTAACAGCGTATTTTGAAAAAGAATTTGTAAAATTTGTTTGGGAATTAATATTTTGCTTGACACCTTCCTTCGTGGGTATTCTTGTGTGACATTAATAAAACTTAAAAAAAATAGATTTTTTTGTTTTACCTCCCCCCCTCAAAAATAAAAATATCTACGCCCTTGACAAGAATAATTATTAATTAATCATCAATTTTTAAACTCGTGTATCCCTTGTAAAAATCTAAAGCAACAGCGAAATTGACTGAAATCTGAGTCAAATTTAAAGACATTGGGTCACTGATTTACCAACGCGCATACGTCATACCAGTCAAACAATTTTTGAATGAAATGTTTCCAAACAGATGGAGTTGTGTTTTTGTTTTATTTTTGTACAAAAAAATTAAAATAATGATTTATAAGAGCTTTTTATTATTAAAAAAGCCAAGTAAAATAAAAATAAATCAAAATAAAATAGAAATCCTCAAGATTACCACGATAATTCAATAGAAATAACAATTAATGCAGTCATGGCTAACTCTGATCCAAGTATTTTTTTCCCAATGATAATTTTCCTATGTGTACCTTACGCGTTTACATACCGTACAGTAGTTTCATGAACAATTTGCAATATTGACAATTAAAAAAAGATAAAAAAATGGCGGCGATATAAGCCGATAAATAGGACCCTCTTTTGAAAATCCTTTCTGATGGTGTACACGATTTCTCTATTAGGCAATGTCAGAAACATAAAAACATTTTTACCTTATTTAAGGAAAATAGGATAAATTTTTAAAATTTTTTTTGTAGAAATCACAGCTGTTTTTAAAAAACTCGTATTTTCATCGAAATTTTGAGTTGGAAAAATTTATAACTTTTGAACACGGTGCCCGACCAAAAAAATACTACGTCACATTGTAGATAATATTATAAAAAATAAGTGTTGTACATTTTAATCAAATCGATTGAGTAGATCTTGAGATATCGTGTAGATACACTGTTTTGAAAAATGTAGTTCGAGAAAAACGCAAAAGAAAAAACCAACTGATTGAATGCTCTAATATGAACTAGTTATTGCTATAACTTCAGTAATAGTTTGAATTTTGGAACAGTTAAACGCTTAAAATATTCTGAAAGGTATAAACAATTCATGTATATCCTAAAAAAACTATTTTTTGAAAATCTCAAGAGATAAGTTAACGCCTATAGTGGGCACAAACTAGTGATAAAAGTATAAAGTTATAGAAAAATAACGTTCCTTAAGTTTAAAATTATTTCGTCGTGTGAACTGTATTATTACAAGCATAAGTAATCTATAATATACAGTATTACGAATTGCTTTCGAAGCAAAACGTCGTTCCCACTGTTTCAGATGTATGTGGAAGACGCAAATTAAGTTTTATTATGTGCCGCCATCTCGTTATCATTTTCGTGACGTCATCGGTCATAAAATAGTGAAATGTGAATGAAATATATCATTCACAAGGTATAAGGTATACTGTCGCATGTTCATACCGTATATTATAAGGAAGAACTAACAAACAAAATTGCAGTAACTAAATATGGCCCAAAAACTAAATTTTGCTCTGTCATCTATTAAATTTCGCAATGTCAACTAAAACGAAATTCTAGTAACTAAACCTCGCCCTGTAACAAAATTTTGTCCTGTTATCTATTAAATTTCGCCGTGTCAACTAAAACAAAATTCTAGTAATTAAATATCGCCCTGTAACTAAATTTTATCCTTTTATTTATTAAACGCCATGTCAACCAAAACAAAATTCTAGTAACTAAATTTCACCCTGTATAACTAAATTTTGTCTTGGCATCTATTAAATTTCGCCATGCCAACTAAAACAAAATTCTAGTAGCTAAATTTCACTCTGTAACTAAATTTTGTCCTGTCATCTATAGTGGTCGCTTTTACCAAAAGCCAAGTTATAATCCAACGCATACACAAAGCAAGCGTCACGCGCTGTCATCTAAAATGTCGCTCTGTTATCTATAGATGCCGTGTTTAATCATACGCACACAAACGTAACGTCCTCCCATAAAAGTGTCGCGCCTATCGCACGGTTTTACTCCCAACCAAACGCGCCAATAGATGTTTCATATCAAAAACAGTTGAGAAAAGAAACTTCTTTTGCAAATATTCTTATTTTCACTACAGCAATCGTGGTTCGATTATTGGACACTCGTATAAATTCCCTGCATATCGGCTACTATGATCATGATTCGTTGTTTATGTGTGACCAGTAATTATAATTATCAATTTAGAAAAAAAGGTGAGAATAGCGTGTCATTATTTGAAGACGACAGTTTATCGTATTACATTATATTGCGGCAATTATTTACTTTTTAATAACAATAATTAATCCGCGAGGACAAACAAGCGACGTGCAGCGATGAAGCCATTATGTCGCGTCGCCGCTATTTCAGAACGCCGCAAGCTCTTCCTGACTCTTAAAGGTTAGGTTAGGCTTACGATATAAGTGATGTGTCCACATGACTCTTTATTGGGAGCTGGCTTCGTGCGGAGCGCTCACTAAAAAGAGTCTCTCAGTGCGAGTCGTTCAAAGGAGCGACACTAGACAGTACGCACTACACAAGAGTGCAGGCTGCAGAGGTGTGAACTCAGGAGTCATGTAGCATTGCACAATGCACAGCACAATACACACTCAGCTCTGAGCTCATTTTAATATGATTCTGATCTTATATTATTCGCATTTTGGATAAACTACAATAAAAGCTTAACAATAATAATGTTTATTGTTACAATATTATATCTTTGTCAACGACGTCAATGTGAATGGTTTAAGTCACTGTTAAGCTTAGTACTATTACACTTATACAGTGCCTCTGTGGCCTGTGTGCGCTCTGTAAATATGCGAACGCAACAGTACAGAATAACTCAGCACAGAGCAATGGCGCTCGGAGTGAGTCATTCACAAAAAAAAGCGACTCGCTGCGCTCCGCGAAATGAGTCGTTAATTATGAACGACTCGCTCAGGAGCGACACATCACTAGTACGATATCAGAACAAAATATAAATAAAATAGTAACTTAATAATAAATGAATAGCAGGATAATGGGAACTTGAACTGATAATAGTTTAAGCTTCACTAAGAAAAAGTGTCCATAGGCGGATTGCCTAAAAGCCAATATATTTTTAGCTACAGCTAGCAGTTTAGCGAGATTTTAGAAATAATTTAGATATCCATTGAATTCACAAACATATTCCATGTTCAACTGTTGTGCTTGTTTTTAGAAATATAAAAATATTCGAGGTAATGTTGGAACGTGTCACCTGTATAAAATAATAAAGTCATATTCGAATTCAGCGCAATGGAAAACATATTTCTAGAGCTTAGGATATTTAACATCGTGAATTCAATGGATATCTCTATATATCTAAAATCTTGCTAAACATATCTGTAGCTAAAAATCTTTTGGTGTTTAGGCAATGCGCCCACGGACACATGTGGACTGAACTTTACAAACGCGTATCAATCTGAAGAAGGCAAAGAGGCGGTGAGCAATTGTCGCCTCGCTATATAAAGTGAATTATAATAATTACCGTTTAATATAATAAATACGTACCGACATTTATATCTACACCAGCGGCGCGGTCCGACTTCGCCTTAAATTTTTAGATTGTCGCCGTTTTTTCGTCGACTTAGGTTGCAAATTGGTCTCGACGAAAAATGTTTTTATTTTAACGCGATAATATATAGCCGATGTCCATCTTAAAGGTCTATTCTAATTATTGGTGAAAATTTTTTTGAAATCGGATGGGTAGTTCTCGAGATATTAACTCCTACATCCAAACTTTTAAACATTACCTCTTTATTCTAACGATTTCCATAAAATGTGAGTTCAATAATTCTCTATTACCCACTAGCGGCGCTAGTAGGCTTCGTGCACACAGCCTATAGGGAGTTTTGGGTTATAACGAAGGACGTTATGAAGAGGTTACACTTTAATTTGTTAGAAAAAACTTTTATTAAAGCTTTTTGAAAACGTTCAACTGGGTGGCTTTAAATATCACTAAAAATCGAGACTTTCCCTTTTACCCAAATCTTTGATTAACGTCTGATTAGAACTCTTCAATAAATAAAATTATCGATCAATTTTACAGACAATATATTAACAAAAAATATAATTAATACATTAACGTTTCGATCCGGATTTGGATCTTCTTCAGAACTGATATAAAAAATAATTAATTCTAATTCGCTTGTTATTATTATTTTTTCAATATTTTGATACTACTTAATAATTTTGAAAGAATTTTATATAATTAATTTTATATAATCTATATTTTAATTCTAATTCGCTTTATATAAAATTCTTTCAAAATTATTAAGTAGTATCAAAATATTGAAAAAATAATAATAACAAGCGAATTAGAATTAAATATTAATTATTTTTTATATTTTTTAGATCAGTTCTGAAGAAGTTCCAAATTCGGATCGAAACGTTGTATTAATTATATTTTTTGTTAATATATTGTCTGAAAAATTGGTCGATAATTTTATTTATTGAAAACTTTCCCTTTTAACTTATTTGTTCAGTCGATATACAATTTATTCCATTTTCCATCGAACATAGTTCACTTTATAATGGAAAAAACAAGTAAATCCAATCTATTTATTGCACATCAGGAAGTTTGTTTTATTTTTTTTATCCGCCTTTAAATAATTGTTTGAAACGAGTCAACAATCGAGTTTTGTTGAATGTAGCAGCTTCGACGCAAAAAGCATTTTGCATTATCGATGTATTGATGGCGCCAACCGCCAGTCGATGTTGATAAAAACCTGGCATCGAACCCGACACCGCCTTTTTCAGGGCTTGGCGAATTACCAATAAATTATACTAGAGTGATCTGTGCGAATTATTCGCACTAAATAAGTATAATAATTATCACTTTACAAAATTATTTTTTAAATATGATTGCAGGTATTCAATTCGTTTCTAATTTTGCTCACTGCTTATAACGTTCTTCTTTTTGTTGTAAAAGAAATATTTTACTCAAATTGTCATATAGAGGCGCAAGTAGCAAAAGCGTTGAGCTAAGCCGTCAGATGGCATCATGCAGTATTGCTGTGACGTTGTTCAGCGTTGCTCGCTGTTTCAAAATTAAAGCCGTCAGATGGCAGACGTTGTTCAGCGTTGCTGTATTTTAATTAATTTACAAAAACAAAAGCAATAATAATTTTTTAAGTGTCGATGTCAGTAGAGCAAGCAATTATCTGTAAAATGATATATAATTTATGTGGAGAAATTGTGAGGTTTTTTCTAAAAAGGGAGGCAAACATCTTTAACCTTAGCGTATTAATATAGGTATATATGATTATTGATCTGTGTCGTAAACAATTAAAGATATTGGTTTTGTTGTAACAAAAAATAGGAAACCTATTATATTAAGTATTACTGAAAGATTAAAGTAATTTTGGTTTAGTACCAATGTCATTTTTAAATGCAGTTTTAGTTTTATGTAGATGTGAAGGTAGATTCACATTAAATTGGCTAAGTGCGAGTCGGAACAAAACTGTCACCAAAACATAAGGATCCACAACTATTACCTATTATTTTTATTTTAGCGAAAATTGTTAAATAATAGCCGACAGAATGAATTCTGGTGCCGCGTCACAAGAATAAATAAATCACCAGAAAAATAACTCAAAAGCAGTGTCACTTATGTGGATATCTACTGACAGAGCTGTAACCTTGGTTCCAAGTAAAAGATGAAATTCGGTTTCGGTTTCGGCCGTAAACCTAGTTTCGGTCAGACACTAAAAACTAAAACCCGACTACTGAAAAGCATGAAACAAGAAAATATTCTCATCTGAGGATAGCCGTGGTCGTATGCCATCTCATATATATGAGGCCCTTCTAGATGTATAGCGTGATGCACTTTGCCCTAGAGCTTATGATCGCTTACTACTGTTAAAATATAATGTGTCGTTAGGGCAGGTGGCATATGACCACGGTTATTCTCAGATGAGAATATTTTCTTGTTTCATACTTTTCAGTAGTTGGGTTTTAGTATTTAAATAAATAAAATTATCGACCAATTTTTCAGACAATACAAAAAATATAAAATTAATACATTAACGTTTCAATCCGGATTTGGACCTTCTTCAGATCTGATCTAAGAAATATAAAAATAATTAATATTTAAAATCTAATTAGCTTTTTATAGAATCTTTCAAAATTATTTATGATTATCAAAATAATGAAAAAATATTAATTTTATATTTTTTGTCAATATATTGTCTGAAAAATTGGTCGATAATTTTATTTATTTAAAAACTAAAACCCAACTACTGAAAAGTATGAAACAAGAAAATATTCTCATCTGAGGATAACCGTGGTCATTATCAAAATAATGAAAAAATAATAATATTATTTTTTCATTATTTTGATAATCATAAATAATTTTGAAAGATTCTATAAAAAGCTAATTAGTTCAATAAAAGATTTGAAAAGCTAATTAGATTTGAAATATTAATTATTTTTATATTATTTAGATAAGTTCTGAAGAAGATTCAAATCCGGATTGAAACGTTAATGTATTAATTTTGTATTTTTTGTTAATATATTGTCTGAAAAATTGGTCGATAATTTTATTTATTGAAGAGTTCTAATCAGACGTTAATCAAAGATTTGAATTTAGTTTTAAACTTATTTTTTTTAACTCAATTTTATTTATCTAGTCAACCGCGTAAGTTGCGCAAAAATTAGACATAAACGATTTTGGCGCGTGATCACAGATATAGCAGTGCATTCGCGGTAGATATAGAGATGCGTTGTAAGCGACGCGACGTCCGCGGCGTCATAGAAATGACGCCTGTATCGATGACGATGCGATAGTGACTGCGCCAACAAACGCACGCCATGTTATGTGTCGCGGCAACCGATCGACCGATTACGGAATTCTTTTGAAGTGTGTTTATTTTTTTTTCTTTACTTTTTACGGAAATATTTAGCATATTTTCTATACGCACGATTGCTTTGTCTCATATAGAATACCAGGATGACTAACCTTAGAATAATAGAATAGACGTTCATTTCAGTAAAACCTTAGAACAACAAGCAGCGTGTCGAAACATGTAAGTACATAAATTAATAAAAAAAAAATTTTCAACAAAAAAATTGAACCGACTTCAAAATATGAACTAAAAAGTAAAAAATAATAATTACTATTATTTTTGGAGTCTGTGTCACATCGGAATTCGAAAGTAGCAATTTAAATCTTACATGTCTCTAGTTCTCGGAATAGATTTCATTTTGGCTGACACCGACTCCAAAAATAACAATAATTATTATTTTTTACTTTTTAGTGCATATTTTGAAGTCGGTTCAATTTTTTTATTAAAAATATTTTATTTTTCTCTTTTTAGTGTTAGATAAAGTATTGCAATGGGTAGGCCAAGTATTTCAACATCAGATCCCACTAATTGAACATAATGAATCATCTGTATGGTGACAAAATATATAAATAAAATCATTATTAATGATTTTATTTATATATTTTGCCCACATACAGTTTTTATGTAACTACATACCTTCAATATTTAATTAATTTAATATAATATAATAACTTTGTATGATGGCAAACGTTTGGAAACGATCGCATTGAAAATTTGAATTTTACCGCGCCACACTTGCGCGCGCTTGTCGACTACGTAACGTCTAGCTAGACCTAACCTCAATCGGAAGCGGAACGACTAAACTTCAACATATCATTATCATAACATAGTTCTAAGTTAAAAAACTAAAATTTCTTTCTACCTATATTCTATAATGTGTTTATAAGTGTACCTTTATAAGTATTCTTAAAAATTGTTGCTGCAAATTCATTAATTACAAGAAATGGTAAGTAATTGTTATCAAAATTAAATTATAAGTTCTTGACTTGACTACGACTGTGTGACCCCCTCCTGGCGCCAAAGCTGGATACGCCCTTACAGATCGTGACTTGGTTACCGATGGGATCACCTCGGAAGTGCACTATTTCGAATAAAAAACATTTTTGAAAATCGGTCCAAAAGTGGCGGAGAAATCGGCGAACATACATAAAAAAAAAACAAAAAACAAAAAAAAATATTAGTCGAACATAGAACCTTCTCCTTTTTTGAAGTCGGTTAAAAATAGAAACGGGCGTTTTTTTGGTTTTGTAGAAAAATAATATTATGATAAGCAGCGCTTAGCACAGCAACCGCACCCACAGCCACTTCTAGGTCCGACATGTTGATGTTGGCTCTGCTGGGAACTAACTGAGGTTGGCTCCAATAAATCCCAATGTGTGGACGCTTTTCAGAAATAATACCGCCAACATGCGCCAACGTTGGCGCCAACACTGGCCCCAATGTGCGGTCCCGGGGTAATGCTTTTTTTTCCCCCACTTGGGAGTCCCGGCTGCCCTGTGGTAGATACAGCCCTGATAACAAAAAAGAAACTTAGAACAAAAAAATATAGTTTAAAAAAAACTAAAAAGCACGCTTTATATCAAACTAAAAAGTAAAATATATTTTTTTTAAAATAAGCTTAAAACAATATTGAATAAAAAATACTAGTATTATTGTGAAAAAAGCGTGAGGCGCTTTGTTCCACATTTTTGTACATCGAGCGCCCCACGCTTTTTTCACAATAATACCTACTTGTATTTTTTATTCATTATTGTTTTTAAGCTTATTTTAAAAAAAAATATTTTTTACTTTTTAGTTCGATATAAAGCGTGTTTTTTAGTTTTTTTTTAAACTATATTTATTTTCCACTTTTTAGTTTGATTTATTGTCAAAAATTTGCCAAAAAAAAAACAATTTTTTTTTCGGCGTGGACGGGATTAGAACCTACTACCCGTGATTCCGAGAGTTGACGTCAGCGAAGACTAGCGCCTTAGACCGCTCGGTCAACGATTGCTCTTACAGTAGTGACATAACATACTAACAGTAATAAACCACTTGCTGTAGTCCAAACGAGTTTACAAACAAACATACATACATACACACATACAAACTTACAAGTGAAACTAATATAAAGCGTGTAATAATTGTTGATATAACCAAATAAAAATGAAGTAAATTCACATGTCATAATTTCGGGAATTCTTATTCATCGACGGCACCTAATCGCTTACTATGACTGGTGTTTTGAGAGCGGATCTTTTCATTGTGTCAAATTTCAACGGACAAAGAGATCGCTTTGCTGCAACATAAATAAATAATCGTTTACATACACCTCTATCATTTGTCATTGCAGAAGACGTTTCTGGTATTGATTTGTAATTTGTTGATAATATACTTGCATGGCTAACCACCTGACAGTTACGTTGCAATGTGAGTGTCAAACATTTTCTTGCGAGGGTTGCCAGATTCTAAAGTCATGGTACCAGCGGTGCCAGATAATTATTTTACCAAATCGGGATTTAGGTGCAAAAAAATCGGGATAAACGAACAAAAACTGTTATATACTTTAAAATCATTTAGATATGAAAATAATAATAGACCAAGATCCCAGACCCGCCAGACCTACGTTATTTCAGTACTACTAAGATTTCATCAGAAATGTTATTAATTTTATATATTTTTAAAGTGAAACTTTTATTCTATCGCCCCGATTTTTTCTGGCCGTCTGTTGCATGTCGCATTACAGGCGGCCGCGGAGTAGGGGTAAAGTGAAAGGCGCTCGGAGTAGGCGCTCGGTAGAGCAGCCAAGGCCAATATGGCGGCGCCCATGGTTAGCATCAGCTGATCGTGTAGTATGTATAACACATAGTCAGTCTGTCATGCGGGCAAGTGCTGTACAGTGTTTACATGTTTTTATTCGTGTATTCATGTGAATATTGTTGTTTATAATTAATCGTGATGGATAAGTGTCTACAATCCAACGCCTACAATCCAATAAAAGTTTCACTTGCGTTGTGGTTTCTTAAAGCCACACAACTGTTTTTGTTGGTATACCTATTTGTCTGAAAAATTGGTCGATAATTTTATTTATTGTAGAGTTCTAATCAGACGTTAATCAAACATTTGTATACAATATTTAGTTAAAAACGTATGCCAATTTGCTAGCTTGAAATCGAGGGCCTTTTAGAGGTAACATGTTCTTAAGGTAGGTACATACTTGGTTTATGGAAGGCCCCAAAGTGATTTTATTAGTACAACTAATTAACTCATGAATACTCGAATATTTTTTAATTAATATTCTACAAAACAGTATCAACATATTGCAATGACGCACTCCTAGGTTAGGGTATGATATTTGTCAAGCAACGATTGCGACCCATAAATAGTCCTTAAATACGCCATACGAATACAACGGAAGGCTATCACGTGTGTGTCCAACACGCACTTGCCCGGTTATTGGTATTTGTTTCTACTTTTTGTTTTGATCCTGAAATTAGCTGCCATCCAATTTTAGTTAAAATACAGTGGGTTGTAAAAAAGTTTACGAATTCCTATTCTGGAGGTAAAACATTATTATAATGTTGAACAGGCCTGGAGCGAGTTTAAGCATGCGTCATAATTGACTTTTGGAGGATTAGCTACCCTTTTGTAATCCTCTTCGAGTCTGTTTGTGAAGGCCGAAAGTATTGTCGTAATGAGGGGCTCGCGATGGTCAAGCCAAGTTAAATAATAATAGGTCCGCTCGTTAGAAATAGTGAGTAGCAAGATTCATCTGAGTTTCTGTATCCCTGACTGCAAATCAAAAATGCATAATATTATACTTTCATTATATACCGAGCATAGGAATAAAATCGCAATCGAACCATTAAGATGCAAACTTTCAACATTATCTAGTTTTAGACTATTTTTCTATTTCTAATAGTTGATGAATTCAATGGATAGGTATCCGTATATCAAAAATCTCGCCAAACATATCTGTAGCTAAAAATCTATTGGTTTTTATGTTATGCGCCCATGGACACTTTTTCTTAGTGGCCTTTAAACTTTAAAATAAAACCATTTTCGATCAATTTAACCGAGAACCAAATCCCATAAGGTTTGTGCGGGGTCCTTTACAACTTTTCTCTTCCACCTCTCTCTCAAATGCAGCGATTTCTTACAAGAACATCGCAACAAAATTTAACACCCCGAAGAACGCTGTATGCCGCTGCGCGTCGCGCTAGTTAAAAAAGCTGCATTTGAACACATGTAAATATTTGGATGTAATGTTTTGTCGTCTCGTCTTGCTATGAGAGAATTTGCCTCCTCCGTCTGGCTTCACTTGTTTGATGTGGGCAACTAAAAAAGATAGAGAATAAAACTGATTATTTTAAAATAATATACAAATTTTTGTTACACTCGTATAGATTTAACTGTCTGAAACCAAAATTACTTTGACTACGCATGTACAAGTCGTTATTTTACAAATGTTACGTCACTTGCTTACCACTTCTGTATTCCCCGTAAGATAATAATAATAATAATTTTATTTCATTTGACGTCATATAAAATTCGGATGACAAGCGACAAATTCATATATCTATTAATTAAATATATGAATCATTGCCTATCTACTCAATGTGCGGTGAGTGAACGCAACAAAGCATATCGAAAATATATCTGCGTCTCTTTCTTCGATATAATTCCCTGATTTCTTCGATGATAGGATTGGTTGAAGTAGGTACTTGCATTCAATCTGAATAAAGAGTCTCTGTTTCAAAAACTTTGCCTTTTTCTATGACGTTAACATGGGCGTACCCAGCTTTTGACCCAGTAGGGGGCAAATTAGAAATTTCTTAAGTCGGATCCCCCGTGCTTGTTTAATCCTCCTGGATACGCCAGTGCTTACGGCTTAAAATAAGACAGAAGTATATGTTTGCACCCTAATGGTTCGATTGCGATTTTATTCCTATGCTCAGTATAGAATAAAAGTATATGGACAAATTACAAATTAAAATCAAATTGCAGATTGAGATATTTCCACACTTTCTTGTATTGTCATATAATTCTGAGTTAAGTTAAAAATTTAAAGTGTCTATCTCATCAGGAAGTTAGTTTAAAATCAATTACAAAATTCCACTCGAATAGACATATACAAGAAAGCGACTTTATAAAAACGTGGTTGCATTGGCCGTAAGATATTGTTTCCGTTATTGACGCGAGGAAAACCGCGGGTAAAGTCTAGTTTATAGGTACATTTTCGGTAATTTCTGAACTGAACCAATACTATGTCAACCGGCTAAAATGTTGAAGATTGATAAACCTTCAACTGTCAGCTAGCGTGTAATTTTTTCGTCCGGAGTTTCTTGTCTGTGTTAGTGATGTGTCCACATGACTCTTTATTGGGAGCTGGCTCCGTGCGCTCCGCTCACTAAAAAGAGTCGCTCAAAGCGAGTCGTTCAAAGGAGCGACACTAGACAGTACGCACTACACAAGAGTGCAGACTGCAGAGGTGTGAACTGTCATTATACATGCTCAGGAGTCATGTAGCATTGCACAATGCACAGCACAATACACACACTCAGCTCTGAGCTCATTTTAATATGATTCTGATCTTATATTATTTGCGTTTCGAATAAACTATATGGTATAATAAAAGCTTAACAATAATAACGTTTATTGTTACAATCTTTTTCAACGACGTCAATGTGAATGGTTTAAGTCACTGTTAAGCTTAGTGCTACTACACTTACGGTGTGTCATTCAACATTAATTGACTCAGTAAAGGTAACTCCGTACGTACAAAATTCACTAGTGCCTCTGTGGCCTGTGCTGCGTGCGCTCTGTAAATGTGCGAATGCAACAGTACAGAACAGCTCGGGACAGAGCAATGGCGCTCGGAGTGAGTCAGTCCCAAAAAAAAAGAGCGACTCGCTCCGCTCCGAGAAGGGAGTCGTTCATTATGAACGACTCGCTCAGGAGCGACACATCACTAGTCTGTGTTAACGTTTTTATTTTTATTATTTTTTTATGCTATTATTATACCAAATTAAATCGTAATCCGTTCAAATAGTTGTGTACAATAAATGAATAATAATAACCGATAATGATTTGATTATTATAATAAGAAAATGCATACCTACTTTATTATTACAAAAGTCGAATTATACATATCTGCGGACAAAGACAACATTGCTTATGTCGAATTTTTGGTTATACTATTTTATATTTTCAAACAGATTTTTTATTGTGTAAATATCCTAGCCCTCAAAAACGCGGATATAATGACTCGAAATGTGTGCAAATCTAATACTTATAGATAGACAGATGGATAGATTTTATAATATAAAAAATATAAACATTCCAAGTAGATTATAGATTTTTTTTTAACTGATAATTAAAAAAATCCTCATTGTTACAAAAACAGTTTGCAGTTAAAAATGATTTCAACTTTTTTAAAATTTGTTCATATTAATATTCAAAATTTTGAAATCAAGAGGTAGATGAGAGGGTTATTATAATATTTCGAGAGAGAGAGGGCGAGAGGAAGATAGACAGAGAGAGTATGTGACGGTAGGTAAAAAATCCGTTTTGGATAGGATTTACATAAAAACCGTTCTTAGTTGCATTCTTAACACTGTGCGGACACTTAAAAATTCAATTTTGTTCCAATTTTGACACTATAGTTTTAAAATTTTTTCATATGTTTGAATTACCTACTTTTAAAAGTTGTTATGTTGTGACAATATTGCCTTAGTAGATATTTGTACGGTGACACAAAGCACACAGGGTATGTATTCTAACACTGGAAAATAGACTGCTACACCCGTCTGGCTATAAAACGTTCCGTAGTATACGACGGCTTCAGCCGTCGTGTCAAACTTTTGAAGTTTTGTTTATGACGGTCTAAGCCGGTTTGTCCGTCAAAGTGTTAAGCTTGTAGAATGTTTATAATGCTTTACGAGTGCTCTAAGAATCAAGCATTGGGCATCTGTTTTACAAAATGCTTTTTACATAAAATCCGTTCTTAGTTGCATTCTTAACACTTTGACGGGCACTTAAAAATTCAGTCGAGTTCCAATTTTGACACTATATAGTTTTTAAATTTTTTCATATGTTTGAATTACTTTTGAAAGTTGTTATGTTGTGACAATATTGCCTTAGTAGATATTTGTACGGTGACACAAAGCACACAGGGTATGTATTCTAACACTGGAAAATAGACTGCTACACCCGTCTGGCTATAAAACGTTCCGTAGTATACGACGGCTTCAGCCGTCGTGTCAAACTTTTGAAGTTTTGTTTATGACGGTCTAAGCCGGTTTGTCCGTCAAAGTGTTAAGCTTGTAGAATGTTTATAATGCTTTACGAGTGCTCTAAGAATCAAGCATTGGGCATCTGTTTTACAAAATGCTTTTTACATAAAATCCGTTCTTAGTTGCATTCTTAACACTTTGACGGGCACTTAAAAATTCAGTCGAGTTCCAATTTTGACACTATATAGTTTTTAAATTTTTTCATATGTTTGAATTACTTTTGAAAGTTGTTATGTTGTGACAATATTGCCTTAGTAGATATTTGTACGGTGACACAAAGCACACAGGGTATGTATTCTAACACTGGAAAATAGACTGCTACACCCGTCTGGCTATAAAACGTTCCGTAGTATACGACGGCTTCAGCCGTCGTGTCAAACTTTTGAAGTTTTGTTTATGACGGTCTAAGCCGGTTTGTCCGTCAAAGTGTTAAGCTTGTAGAATGTTTATAATGCTTTACGAGTGCTCTAAGAATCAAGCATTGGGCATCTGTTTTACAAAATGCTTTTTACATAAAATCCGTTCTTAGTTGCATTCTTAACACTTTGACGGGCACTTAAAAATTCAGTCGAGTTCTAATTTTGACACTATATAGTTTTTAAATTTTTTCATATGTTTGAATTACTTTTGAAAGTTGTTATGTTGTGACAATATTGCCTTAGTAGATATTTGTACGGTGACACAAAGCACACAGGGTATGTATTCTAACACTGGAAAATAGACTGCTACACCCGTCTGGCTATAAAACGTTCCGTAGTATACGACGGCTTCAGCCGTCGTGTCAAACTTTTGAAGTTTTGTTTATGACGGTCTAAGCCGGTTTGTCCGTCAAAGTGTTAAGCTTGTAGAATGTTTATAATGCTTTACGAGTGCTCTAAGAATCAAGCATTGGGCATCTGTTTTACAAAATGCTTTTTACATAAAATCCGTTCTTAGTTGCATTCTTAACACTTTGACGGGCACTTAAAAATTCAGTCGAGTTCCAATTTTGACACTATATAGTTTTTAAATTTTTTCATATGTTTGAATTACTTTTGAAAGTTGTTATGTTGTGACAATATTGCCTTAGTAGATATTTGTACGGTGACACAGAGCATACAGGGTATGTATTCTACACTGGAAAATAGACTGTTACACCCGTCTGGCTACAAAACGTTCCGTACCTAGTATACGACGGCTTCAGCCGTCGTGTCAAACTTTTGAAGTTTTGTTTATGACGGTCTAAGCCGGTTTGTCCGTCAAAGTGTTAAGCTTCTAGAATGTTTATAATGCTTTACGAGTGCTCTAAGCATCAAGCACTGAGCATCTGTTTTACAAAATGCTTTAAGCATTAAGTATAAGTGCTTAAAACATTATTACAAGCACTAAGTTCTCAGCACTGCCCAGCTCTGCCGGCGAATAGCTGAACTTTAATATTTCTCGCCGCAAAACGAGTGAATTAAAATTTTTTAGAAGAATCGCTTTAATTATAATTGTGAATAAATGTTAACAGATTATGTCTTTACGTTTTTGTTTATAATGATATATAATTTGTATGATGTACTGCGCATGCTTCCGCAGAAAACACATCGTTTAAATTTTGTTTCCGCGTCACGTTTTTATGAACAATAAACTGTTCGGTTTCTTGGTTGAAATAATTATCATAGCTACACATAACTCAATTATTGATCAATCAAATAAATCTATTATCAATTATCTCTTTTCGTTGTATTGTTACTCAGTAATTTTTCAATTCTGTAGATTTGTAGATCACTGAGCAGTAGTTTGGTTGATGGTGCACTGAATAGAAGCAATTTTATTGCTAACGTACGGTTTCAAATATTCTACACCTGGTTCTAAATGGAATAATATTAAAAAAACCGGGCATACTTGTCAAGCGCGAGCCTGCAGAACCAGTACGCGGAGATACAAACATTAGACCAGCACCTGCAACCAACAGCTAGCAACGATCGTTGGTCGGTTGCCTGCAATTTATGTCTAGCAAAACAATATTTTTTTCTTAATTTCAATAATATTATCAATTCAACATATATGTGCCAAATTATATAGACGTAAGTAAATCCATATCAGTAAAGTGTTTTCGTAAAATTTGTAAGTCCTGCAGTCAGGCTGATTTTATTAAAATTTTATAAGCAGATTTTAATAATTACTAAAGGGTTAAATTTCAAATTTGAAACAATTCTGAGAATTTTTTCGGTATTTTTGAGTCAAAAAACATTTTTCAACCTCTAAATACCAGCCTTAAAATGGCCCGATTGGGCCCATTTTAAATAGGCTCTGTGCGGTGATGGATTCCAAACTGTGGATCAAATTTAGTTCAAATCGATTAAGTCTGTCAAGAGTTATCGTGGTCACACACACATATTATACAGTGTGGTCACTTAAGTGTGCAACATATGGGAAAATTTTTAATTAAATGCACAACCAAAATACAAATATTGCCAACAGTTGGTGCATGTCCGATAATCATTTTAGGTGCTCTTAGAAACAGCATACAGGGTGGGTCAAAAAATATAAAAATTGTACAAGAGTAAAGTGCCCTTATTTCAAAAAATTCAGCGAAATGTTATAAGAAAAACTTGTTTAGAATTAAAAGTTATGCCCAAATACCAAAACATGGCCTTCTAAGAAAAAAATTTTTGAAAAAGCAAAATTATAATTTTTTTGAAAATTTTTTTTTATACTTACCTTAAACACACTAATAAATTATTCAAAATCAAATCAATTTCGCATAACTTTGTTCAAATTCAGGCATATTTGTAAAATTAACTTAGATTTTTAATTTTTTATGAAATCACAAACATTATGTTTGTTGCAACGATATTAAACACCCTGTATGCTGTTTGAGTTTCAATAATTCTAAGAGCACCTAAAATGATTATCGGACATGCACCCACTTTTGGCAATATTAGTATTTAGGTTGTGCATTTAATTAAAAATTTTCCCATATGTTGCACACTTAAGTGACCACACTGTATACAAACATTTCCAAAAACGGTGCCAAACTTCTTACGAGGCTATGAAACGTCGAGAAATTTTGGTCCGATTCCTAGGTCCCGCCATCCGACCGACCGACCATTAGTGTAAGTGCCTTATGGCAAATACACTAATAAGGTGTTAGGGATAGCATTATCCGGTCGCAAGCCATAACAACACAAAAACGGAGTTAGAGCATATTAATGAGTGATAGTTTGATAAACATCCCTCCTTTGATTTTTTTCGAGTCCCTGTGCAGTCGTTACGATGTCTTATCTTATGTGTCTACAGATTACAGTCAAACACGTGTGACTATACGATTTCACGTGCAACTTAAATCGCGTCGGCTTCTTTTTGCATTGCATCCCTTGCTTTTTTTATCAACACGTGTTTTGTGTCGTACGCGCGCGGACGCGAAAGATATGACAACCGCAAGCTGCAGAAAAATATCTGAAATTAAAGAAAAAAATCTGCAACATCGGCTACACGTCTGTGATGCCAGATGTTAAAAGTGCAAAGCGTTTCTAAATAGTTGCATTGCGTTTATTTATAACCTCCGACGCATAACGGGGTCGCTGTCGCTGCCTACAAGGCTGGTTTTGCCGCTAGCTTCCTTACTAGATTTGGCGGCTGGGTTTCGTGATGGGTTTTATATTTTCGCTTCGCATGATACGTGTTTTGAAGCTGGCTTTGTAGATGGGTTTGTTGCGCGCGCAGTGACAGTTCGAATGTTAACAAAAGTGAACGTTTATTGTCTATTGTAAATTCGTTTTTATTTTTTTGAAGTTAATACTTCTTTAAAAACGGGGTAAACTCGTACTATTATAGTAACCCTATATAAACTATGATTATTAGTAAGCATTGGTAGCTCAGTGGTAGGATGCTGGCATACCATACAACCGGCCTGGGTTCGATTACCGTCAGGTGCTGCGCGCAACAATTTTTTTATTTTTAAGTATACCTATTATATTATATAAAATTTTCGACTAATTTATCAGAATAATAATTGAGCTAAAAAAACAATATTTGCAGTAAACCTGCGAACATTTTCTTGTCTGCTTGTGTTTTCTTATTTATTATTTGCAGTAAACCTGCGAAAAAATTAAAATGAGTTACGAGAACGCATTACAGAAGTGAAACTTCTAGTTGCAAATCATACGATTGCATTTGGACAAGTGGAAAAATGTGTTACGAGATCGTTTCACTTTCAGATTAACGTGTACAGACGAAATATCTGAACGTGAAATTATCTCGTAACACATTTTTTTCACTTGTCCAAATGCGATCGTATGATTTGCAACTAGAAGTTTCACTTCTGTAATGCGTTCGCGTAACACATTTTTCATTTTTTTTCATATTGTTCCACCACTTCGAAAAAATTCGTGAGTATAAAAGAGTATAAAAGGCATTTTTTGACAAAATTTGGTGAGTGACACATTTCAAAAACTTGGTCAAAAAATTATTTTAATTTTATTTCTTTTTTTTAATTTTAACTTTAACCTTGAATAAATTTTGACGGAGTGAATTTGTCTAAAAATCATAAGAGACCATTTTTGTAAAGTGTTCAATTTCCTACAAAAATATCTATTACTTATTGTTGTACGTTCATTTATTTCGGAGAAAAAAAATCAAATGTAAAAAGTGAAAAAAAAATTAAATAAATGGTAAATGTATCATGATATCGGCACGGTTTAATATCAAAATTAAGCGCTTTTTTTGGTCTGACACTCTTTTCTAGGAACACTAAAAATTTGGGGGAGGATCGTAAAAAAAACCACTTGGGCAATAACGGACACTAGTGTCCATAGGGCTTTGTAATTTAACGTTGCATTTGGCAAGCTTAAATTTATGTTTCTCATCTGCCAGACGTCTCACGAAGGCTCACGTTTTTTTTTTCAATAAAAGCTAGCTTGATCGTTGACCATCATCCCATCCTTAAGAACCGACCGGATCGTACATCAATGCCCAGTGACCCGTCACTGTCCGTTGAGCCATTGCTGTTGATGTGTTGCAGTTTGCACCACAATGGTGACTGCAGCAGCCCCGATATGACGACAGTGTGTTGTTTTATTCAGTTGGCGCTAGATGAGTTAACTGTTTTTGTTATATTTATGCCTATTGTATATCGACCGCCTTATATAATAACATTCTTTATATGGAAAAGATGAACTCTACTGTAATAATGCCTTTTTTATTATCTACTAGCGGTCCCGTCCGGTTTCACCCGGATGTAAACGAACGAATGAGGAAGGGAGGAACATGAGTACACACATTCATCTTAATTTACCGACATGAATGTTGTGTCCAAATTTCATGATGATCGGAGTTACCGTTCAAAAGTTTTTGTCGATAAAAAGCAGTATTTATACTTTTTGAAACTAATATTTTTTTTAATTAATTAAATAAAATTAAAATAAATTTAAATGTAAGCCTTAAAAGAAAGGAATGTAGAAAATAAAAAAAAATAAAAGTATATTCGCCCAACGTAGGGCTCGAACTCACGACCCTGATATTGACAGTCGTGTGCTCTACCGATTGAGCTAGCCGGCGTTGTATTGTGACAACGCTAATATGAGTATATTTAGTTAGTGCATTTCACCTGAATAGAAGCTTATTTTTGAGATACATTTTGCAGCATTTTTCATTAATGCTCCGCTCCTAATAGTCGTAGCCTGATTTTATATAGTCTATAGCCTTCCTCGATAAATGGGCTATCCAACAAAAAAAAATTTTTCAATTTGAACCAGTAGTTCCTGAGATTAGCGCGTTGAAACAAACAAACAAACTCTTCAGCTTTATATATTAGTATAGATATACGGACATCAAATACGCCATATTGTTAGGTACTGGTCGGTCAATAGGGAACGTTCATGCAATTTTTAAATCACTTGATTCTGTTTATAAGCTCAAAATAGTAGTTTAATGTATCTAGAATGTAATGCAATATTTATGTCCGAGTTGTGAAAAACGACAGTATTCGAGTTTTAACTCACGTACTCTTGGGTGTTTAACAGAATTAGTATTGTAAATGTTGGAAATGAGTTCGTACAATTAGGGGAACAACTAGCTACAGATAAGATCGAAGAGTGGGGTGGGTCGCTAGACGATTCAGCTCTCGTGAAGAAGATGTTATTGTTGAGTGCCAGAATTCCTTAAGCCAAAATTCCCCAACGTCACTTACCAAACCGGAATACAAGCAGATCGGCACACTTCCTACGATACCTAAATGAGCAAGCAGTCGTAGCACAACAAATCTATACTAATATATAAATCTGAAGAGTTTGTTTGTTTGTTTGACCGCGCTAATCTCAGGAACTACTGGTTCAAATTGAATTTTTTTTTGTTGGATAGCCCATTTATCGAGGAAGGCTATAGGCTATATAATATCACGCTACGACCAATACGAGCGGAGCATAAATGAAAAATGTTGCAAAATGTATCTCAAAAATTAGCTTCTATTTAGGTGAAATGCCGTAACTAAATATACCAATATTAGCCTAGCGTTTCAGAAGCCCGAATAGCTCAGTCGGTAGAGTACGTGACTCTTGATATCAGGGTCCTGGGTTCGAGCCCCACTTAGGGCGAATAAATTTAAAATGTTTTTTTATTTTCTACATTACTTTCTTACATTTAAATTTATTTTAATTTTGTTTACGACTAATTAAAATTAAATATAAATCTAATTAATAACTCATTTGAAAACTGTTATAACTATAGGGACCTAGGTACATAAAAATAATTTTCCTACACGTGTTTTCAATTAAATATTTATTATATTAAAAGAAATTTATTACTTAAAAAAAGTATAAACACTGCTTTTTAACGACAAAAACTGTTGATTGGTAACTCCGATCATCATGAAATTTGGACACAACATTCATCTCGGTAAACTAAGATGAATGTGCGTACTCATGTCCCTCCCTTCCTCATTTGTTCTTTTGCACCCGGGTGAAACCGGGTGGGACCGCTACTAAAATATAAAGAAGAAACTGATATTGCGTAATTTGCGACAAAATATTTCTTTTTTTATTCTTTATTCCTTTAAATATAATAACATTTTTATCCATTTATAAAAAACGTTAAGAATTTTCCCACCCAACTTGGCAAGCCAGTGCGAGAGTGGGAGCTCAACCACTTGATCGGACATAATAAAATACAGAAAATAAAACAAAAATATTAATGTTATAATAGCGAATTTATTTTAAATAAGTTAAGCCTATACGATACTTGAGATCTATATCTATATACACGACGGAGTTTTCGCACCACGTTAGCAAAATACCACCCCTAAATTGGTTCTTTCATTCATTGAGAAAACTTGTCATCGGCACACATAAAAAAATTACATCGGTTACGGTTAGGAGGAAACGTTGCGCGTCGGTTAAGTTTTGCATCACAACAGAGTACCTCTGTGATCTGTTCTCTGGCTGCCAGTGCGCCATTGTTATTCATGTGCAGTTGTGGTTAAGTGGAACACGCCTGTCGTACCACAAACCAATACGTGATTCGAGTTCTAAATGCGATTTAATATTATTATTATTATATACATACCTGCGAACCTGAACGTTGCGTTATTCTCTCTGTTTATATTATAAAGACTGTTTGTTGGATTGCTTAGTCAAAGCTAACGTACACGAGACAGCAGGCCATCGATTGCCGATTGCATAAAACTTTATAGCCCCGGGCCTCAGTGTTTAATCCACCACTGATTTAAGTACCGACGTAGACGTTATCTGTCTTGTATTTCCAACACAAGGTCTGATTTGATGACCCGATGAGATGTCGCGGCATCTGATATAATCAATTGGCTTTTGTCTAGGCCCTTAGGTTTCAGTACGGATTTGAACGACCGTGTCATATTTATTATCAGAGGAATAAAGTGTTACATTTTGTTCCTCTGATAATAAAGATGACAGGATATAGCGCTAAAACAATAGCAACATTTAAAATCCCCTATATTATTAAACGAGCTAATCTTGTATCTACCTATGTACCAGCGTTGCCAGTTTTTTTTGCCAAGTCGGGATTTTTTCGTCGAAAGCGGGACATAATAAAAAAACGTATATAATCAGAAGTTTTTAAATACCTATTTATCTTTTTATTTGAATTAAAATTACGTTTACGTGACAATAGATAGCAAAAATAGCCATAGAAAATGTATTTTAATAAAAATATAATATTTTAAATCAGATTTACCCTATCGTTAAATAGTTTTATTCTTCTTCAGAATAAAAAAAAAAAAAAAAAACAGAAATCAAAATCAAAAAAGTTTTATTCATTAGAAAAATATGGCGTTTCAAACAATAGTCTGTGGAGTGAGTGTTACAAATTGCAACTTACAATAAGAGAATAATTATTCATAAGAATTACTTATTCATGATATTTCTGTGAAGATTTAACTTCTTTTAAAGTTATCCCCGAGTAATCCCCGAAAAGCGGGACTGAGCCTGTCCCGCGGCGCGGGACATTTAATTTTGATTTAAAAATCGGGACGTCCCGTCAAAAGCGGGACGTCTGGCAACGCTGCTATGTACCCATGTATCTACCTATAATATGTCCCTAAATATTTTCTCGAAAACGGCCCTAACGATTTGGATGAAATTTACTGAAAAGGGATTTTGGGGGGCAAAAAATCGTTTTAGCTAGGTCTCATCTCTCCAAAAAATCGTTTTCTTACAAATTTTATCATTATAAAAATCAATTTTTTAAACAATGAAACAATTGTTTTCAAAATTTCACTTTCCGAGCAAAGCTCGGTCACCCAGGTACTGTTTATTATCAGAGGAATAAAGTGTTACATTTTGTTCCTCTGATAACAATAAACATTTTTAATGTTGCATCTGCTAATACAAATCACAAAGTCGTGGGACGTCTAGTAGATATGAAAATGAAACATTTAAAGCGAAATACTAGTAACTAAATTTCGCCTTGTCATCTAACAAAATTCTAGTAGCTCGCCCTGTCATCTAACGAAATTCTAGCAACCAAATTAAACGTATTTATCAACAAACGCTATGTACGCCACTCCAACACACACACACAAAACAATCACTAACACACAGCTGTCCGACGCATACACACTCCCAGCGAAACGCGCCATTAGATGTTTCACATAGAAGAAATCATTGTAGTCACGTGACATTACTCATTGAATTAGATCAAGATGGCTTTAGAACCTATTTAAGAATTGACTCTGAGGGACACCCCAATTTGGTAGGACACGATGCGGATCGGTTACATCGGTCATCCAATGGCCTTGAACAAGAGTTTATCAAATGACAACCCTTTAGACCTGATCAGATCAATTATCAGATCAGGCCGTGTGTAGGGGATTTTAGAGAGAGAGAGAAATATATTGTAGATTATAGACGCTTAACAACTCGTTTGTGTATACTTGTAAAAACAAATCGTAAATGCCTATTTGCATTCGGTCGACGCCGAAACACATAACACTCTTTTTGGAGCGCCCTAATCCGACAAAAACGTAAATTTTGAAATTTATATTCTATAGAAAATAAATGTTTGAAAAATGGTTAAAATAAACGAAAAATGTTTCAACAAAATTAAGGATAGTTATAACTACAGGTGAGTGACATCGCAGTCGGTTGGTAATCAGCTAATAAAAATTCCTTACGCATTCCGTGTCAACGTCAAGAAGGAGACGAAGAAGAAGACAAAAAAAACTCTCACTAAATTGTGAACCTCTCCACAGTTGAGCCATTTAATTAAATTATTGTATTGCGATTTTCACTAAAATATAAATCGACAGCTTTGTTTATCTTATGTTTATACACTAATTTAATTAAAATAACATACCCGCGTTAATCAAATATGGCGCCAGTATATTGATTTGTACCGAAAGAGGGGGAGAGAAGACAACGGCGTAGATATTTTTTTCTGAGGGGGGTAAAGCAAAAAAATCAATATTTTTTTAAAGATTTATTAATCACGAATGACCTTTTTTTTAACAACCTAACTTTTGAAAAATTTTGTCGTATGCACAATTGGAGAGCAAAAAAAGAAGGTCCTTTCATTTCCGCAACAAAAAAGTCTTTTGTCTTTTGACACAACGGAGTTTGTTTCCTCGAGTATTTCGAATTCGATCCATTTGACTCCATACGTCGGCATACTTCGGTAAATCGACAAGACCACAGAGTTAAAAATATTATTAAATGATCATGATCTTGTTTTAATAAAAATGTATTTGTAATCACGATGTAAAACTGACTTGTACCACCGCTCCACATAAAATGCTCGCATGAAACAATACTTCTCGCATTTATGTCTGTGTGTGTACTGTGTGTATATCTGCTGAAACATAAAAATGTTAACAACACGCGGATTGCCTCCGTTAACATCATTGTAACAGCGTCTCTACTGCTACACTGGGACGTACTCAGGTAACTAATGGCTGGTTTACACGTTGCGAGCTGGCGTGCGAGTAGCTTCATTGCAGTATAGTACGCGCCACGAATCTAAAAGGCTCGGAAGTTAGATGCGAATGCAGGCTTGCGCGTGTACAGTCTGTTGAAAAACTACAAACTCGCAACTCAACAACACTAACATAGCAATAACAACTTGACAATAGCGTACTCGACTGTACTTTAAAGCAGGAAAGCGACAAGTGACAAAGGCAACGAGCGATCACGGCCAATCACCGACGAGCACACGTTTCGTGCAGGTAGCTGGGAGGTGATGGGAATATCAACGGCTCTAAAATATGCCTTTGCGACGCTGTTTGTGACTAACTTCCGAACCTTTTAGATCCGTGGCGCGTACTATAACTCGCACCGTATGGACATATGTTACGAGTTACTCGCGCGTGCGAGTTTGATAGTAGCTCGCATGCGAGCTACTTCAACATTTTTTTGTTTTTACTCGCCTAGCGCCTGACAGCAGTTCGCATCGTTCAGACGCGTTCGGAAGTAGCTCGCTGGTGTCGCCAGGCAGTTATTGCAGTTTTTTTTAATCAAAACACGATGACTCGACATTGCGACAACTCGCATGAAACTAGACAGAATTATGTGGACAGTACAGGTGAGCCGAGCTACTGGCGTGCGAGTATACAATGCAATCAGCTGCCTTTTTTTTAATCGGATAAGTAGTTTCGGTGATTACCTCCTACATCCAAACTTACTAACTTTACCTCTATATAATATCGCGGTATAGATTTTTAGATTGCCACCGTTTTTTCCATCGACATACGTTGCAAAATTGGTCTCCATGA
Organism: Xanthostigma xanthostigma; assembly: GCA_963575645.1. Lineage (NCBI taxonomy): Eukaryota > Metazoa > Arthropoda > Insecta > Raphidioptera > Raphidiidae > Xanthostigma > Xanthostigma xanthostigma. The sequence continues at coordinate 42,736,842 of OY754471.1, forward strand.
AAAACGCTTTTATCGTAACGCGATAAATATATACCCTATGGTTATCCTGAAGGTTCATTCTAAATATTGGTGAAAATTTTCTTGATACCGGATGAGTAGTTTCGGAGATTATCTCCTACATCTAAACTTACAAACTTTATCTCTTTATAATATTAGTATAGATAAACTTTTAAACCGTATTATGTCGCTGTCATGTCGTGCAAATGACCCTCAACCACATACTAGCTCCATCACGCAGGAGTAATATCGGAAATCCCTGCCATTATGCGCGAGAGCTTGTTCAGAATCCAATGTAGCCTTCCCGCATTTTTGAAGTGAAAACTTCTTTAGCGGCGTTGTACACTTTTTTTGTAATGGGTAAAAAATGTTAAACTCGCGTCAGGCGTCAGGACACCTTACTCAGTTCTCACTCACTATGAGGTTTGACTGTACATCTATACTCGTAAGACGGAAACTTTTATTTATACAACGTTAGACATCTAGCGTTGAAATATCGTACATAAAAATGCAATCTATGATACAAACCATTTTGATCGAAAATTCGTAAGACGTAAATATTCAAGTTTTCACTTCTGCCGGCACTCTTTATTCTATCGTAATCGACATAGATAGATGGTTTATAATTTATTGATTGTTACAACTTTTGAAATCAATATTTGAAGAAAATGTGGAATACGGTCCTGATTTCGGCAACACAGTTCTCGTTCGATGATGATAATAATAAGCGTGTTTTACACGCAGTGCTTTATGGATTCTGCGTTGATCACGCGAGGCTCAACTCAATGCTGCTGCCGAACCACTGAATGGGGTACAATAGATCAATGATCAATTGCCCAACCGTGGGTACTCTAAGATCCGATCCGATAGCTGACATTGAATATCATAAACACCGATTACTGCAACTGTTGAGCGTCTATAATCTACGATTTCCTTTTTACTTTGAATATCTCGGTTGCATTAAAATTCTTTTTTACAAGCTTTTATTTAACTTGCAATGTTTGTATGTTTGTTTGTTTAGATCAAATCTTGCAAGCTGAACTAGTACCACTTCTTGTCGCGACAAGATTTGATATCACATAAATTGTATAATGTAATAAATGGTTGGGTTTGATTTATTTTCAAGTTTAATTTCTTCTTTTTAAAGCATTTAAATAAAAGCTTGTTTTTAAAAATGTTTTTTTACTATTAGTGATTGATCAGAGATCTTGGAACACTGAAGTAAAAATACTTCTAAAGTCGCGGTCATCGGAAAGTCGGATCTTGTAGTGAAAGAGCTCGATTTGTTTGCACAAAAATTGCTACTAAAATTAACATTATCGCGTCGTGCTATATGCTTTCTCTCTTTATGGCTTAAGAATCATGCTTTGGGGTTGTAGTTCATCTGAGCTTCATATAGACTTTTTAATGCAGAAGCAAGCTATTAAGATCATTTTCAACCTTGAATTTCGTAATGGTTGCAAACAATCTATATACTAATATATAAAGCTGAAGAGTTTATTTGTTTGTTTGGTTGAACGCGCTAATCTCAGAAACTGCTGGTTCGAATTGAAAAAAATTTGTTAATAATAATATCACGCTACGACCAATTGGAGCGGAACATCAATGAAAAATGTTGCAAGATGTATCTCAAAATAATATTAGTACGTCCGACAAATATTATCAGGTGAAATGCCATAACTAAATATTGCAATATTAGCGCGTCACGTTCACAAGCCCGGATAGCTCAGTCAGTAGAGCGTAAGACTCTTAATGCCAGGGTCTTGGGTTCAAGCCCCACTTCGGCGAATATATTTTTATTTTTTTTTATTTTCTACATTGCTCTCTTCTAAGGCTTACATTTCAATTTTTTAAAATGTTATTACGACTAATTAAAATTAAATAAATCTAATCAATAGCTCATTTGAAAACTCTTACAACTATAGGTACCTATATAAAAATAATTTTCCTACAGTGTTTTCAATTAAATATTTATTATATTAAAAGAAATTTATTACTTAAAAAAAGTATAAATACTGCTTTTTAACGACAAAAACTTTTGAACGGTAACTCCGATCATTATGAAGTTTGGACACAACATTCATCTCTGTTCTGTAAACTAAGATGAACGTGCGTACTCATGTCGCTTTCTTCCCCATTCTTTATTTTGCACCCGGGTGAGACCGGGCGGGACCGCTATATTTCATAAAACACAAAATTTTAACAGTTCCATCTATCTTGTTCTTTGGTTCTGTTTAAAAATTGACATGTAGAAGACGGACGTTTTTGAGATCTTTGTACGTTCCAAAACGATTTTACACCCTGTATGAGTTGAACTGTACACACTGTATACTGTCAGACGCCGTTTCGTCTTTGTCTTATCCTCCTTTCGTGGGGCATCGCGCTGTGTACAAGAGCTGATGCTGTGGCATTTGTATTACAAGTATCCAACCTAAGGTCAGCGTACACAAAGATTGAACAAAACTTACCAATTCGCTTTGAATGTTTCCTTATTTTTCGATCCAAAGAAGATTTGTACAAAATATCCAAGGAACGATATCAATCCACTGTGTCACTGGTGTCTGATGCCTTTGTGTTGAAGGAAGGAAATTACAGTAGAACTCATGTATTTTCAACCTGTCAGGCTCAACTACTTCTTCATCCTCACTCAGTGGCAGAAAAAAAACCTTTATTACTTTGAGGTTAAACGTTGTCAAACGTATTTTTCTAAGCCGCGTACGAGGAGACACTTTTTGTGAGGAGTAGGAACTAAAAACTTGAAAATAGACGAGTAAAGTCAATTGGATTGATTGACAATGTCCGCCGGGATATTTTGGAGAAACATATTCGAAAAGAGTTTAAGGATTGAAAACCAAGGAATTAAATTTTTAAGAAAATTTTGGAGTGGTTTTCAATCCTTAAACTCTTTTCGAAGAAGTGAAAATAGATGGTGTTGAATGAATGTCCGCGGATTGCGGACCGATTTCGTTCCACAGTCTAAACGGACAGGAATATGCTTCGTAATATAAAATTGGTTTACCTGCACATGTCAGGTGCTCGAGATAGTTCATATTCCCTCTCATTCGGGAACTAAAGGTTACTTATACCGTATAGCGACAAATCTCGTGATGAAATCAGTCTATATGTCGGAGTTAAGATGCGCTTTAAGGAAAGATAGGAAACATCTTCGTCAGAGGACATTACTTCAGGAAGTAGGGCGTGTCCCGACGTACCCAAGTCCAGTAAAGTAGTATCATTTCTAGATGGTAGCGTCATTTCTGTTCCCGAATTTCGGGTCGGACGAATCTATGTTTTCTAACAAGGAATATGGTCAAGTAATACCATTGACGGTGCAGATACCGTCTCTGATTGCCCCTGAAATTACAAATCACGCAAGTACTGATCGCTTTTCTCATTCTTCTTATGTTATGCAGATTCCCCACCTAATTTCCCCTAATTCCAAATTTCCTACAGAAAGAATAAGTCATGAAGTCATCTAAACAATTCCGAATGCAATCTAACAGATTTTTCCAAACATGAAAATAATATGGCATAACTAATTTTAATTCTTATTACTAAAGCCAATATTTGTCGTCATTTTCTTTATTTCATTCAACATTGTTGATGCGATGGTGTTTTTGTTGCGCAGTGAAAAGCGATGGGGATATGAGGAAGTTCCTTATAACACGATTACGGGGTGGTGTTGATGCGATGGTGTTTGTGTTGCGCAGTGAAAAGCGATGGGGGTATGAGGAAGTTCTTTAAAACACGATTACGGGGTGGTGTTGATGCGATGGTGTTTGTGTTGCGCAGTGAAAAGCGATGGGGGTATGAGGAAGTTCCTTAAAACACGATTACGGGGTGGTGTTTGGTGCGATGGTGTTTTTGTTGCGCAGTGAAAAGCGATGGGGGTATGAGGAAGTTCCTTAAAACACGATTACGGGGTGGTGTTTGGTGCGATGGTGTTTTTGTTGCGCAGTGAAAAGCGATGGGGATATGAGGAAGTTCCTTATAACACGATTACGGGGTGGTGTTGATGCGATGGTGTTTGTGTTGCGCAGTGAAAAGCGATGGGGGTATGAGGAAGTTCTTTAAAACACGATTACGGGGTGGTGTTGATGCGATGGTGTTTGTGTTGCGCAGTGAAAAGCGATGGGGGTATGAGGAAGTTCTTTAAAACACGATTACGGGGTGGTGTTTGGTGCGATGGTGTTTTTGTTGCGCAGTGAAAAGCGATGGGGATTATGTATCACCTTGCTACTACCTTCTCTAAACGCTGCCACTCTACCTGGCGTGTGTTTTTTCCGAGTGTTGATCGGTGTGTATCTGACTTTAGCACGTCCGTTATCATCCATGCAGTAGTTTCAGTCACGAAATCTCTATAATACGCCACATTAAAACGAATTCATATAATACATATTAAACCGTGCATCGTTCCCCGTTTTTTGCCCCGCTTCGTCCCTTCCGCAGGCAAGTCGCCCGCCCGTCCGGACCGCCTCTGGCGTCCACTGGCAGCACAAACACAAAACGCATACCTTGTGGCCATCCATCTATTGTTTATTTATTATAAAAGCTGTACACACTATTAACTGTTACTAAACTGATTAAGCCGTTTTATCTTGCTATTAATAAGCCTTGAATCCGCGACCTTATTGTTGCCATAATATGTAGAGGTTTTTTCATCACTCTTTTGTAATGTTTCTAATTCAACTAATTATTACTTAGTCATGATGTTTTTATTAGTTTTGTTACAAATTCTTAGAGAATAAACTTTTCAAATAGAGTATACCTATTAAATTTAGAAGAGGCCATAATTATCATTAGGTGTGTTTATTCATTACTAGCTTTTACCCGCGACTTCGTCTGTGTGGAATCAGTGTATACAGTTGATATAATTGATTGAAGGTTAGAGTACGATAACTCGATGTGCAAAATATCCACTGGAAACACACAATTATTATTTTATATAAAATACTAGCGGTCCCGTCCGGTTTAACCCGGGTGCAAAAGAACGAATGGGGGGAAGGTACATGAGTACGCACATTCATCTTAGTTTACCGAAATGAATGCTGTGTCTAAATTTCATGATGATCGGAATTATCGTTCTTAAGTTTTTGTCGGACGGACAAATTTTGAGTAACATTTTGCAACATTTTTCATTGATGCTCCGCTACTATTGGTCGTAGCGTGATATTATATTGCCCATAGCCTTCCTCGATAAATGGGCTATCCAACAATTTTTTTTTTCAATTCGAACCAGTAGTTCCTGAGATTAAAGCGTTCAACCAAACAAACAAACAAACTCTTCAGCTTTATACATATCTATATTATAGATATAGACAATAGTGTTATTAGACTATTTAACTGCGGAAAATTGATTTTTAGAATTTTTTTTTGCGCAGTGAAAGGGGAAGGCGTTTGGAGGAAGTTCTTTAAAAAAACAATTACGGGGTCGTGTCGATGCGATGGCGTTTTTTTTTTGCTCAGTGAAATGGGGAGGGCGTTTTTGGGGGAGTTATTTAAAAAACAATTATAGGGTCGTGTATATCTACAAAGTGAGATGGTAACACATTCTACACCAGTTGCTATGACGTGGATATATTCTGATTGGTTAGATTAAAAAAATGACAGTAAAAGACGAAAACTAGTTCCATTTTTACGTATTTTTCAGGAAATTTGTGAACAATTTTTTTTGAATGTCTAAATTTAGCGTTTTCTATGATAAAAAAAGTCTAAATTTGGACACATCGAGTTATCGTACTGAACCCTTGATTGAAAAATTTATAAATTCAAGCAAAACTGAAATTTAAGACGGGCCTATAAACAATGTTTTTTGTTTTACCATCTTTTGCAAAAGCATAAAGATTTTATTGGTTCGATACACGTGAGCAAACCACATACAGCTGGCCGTGCGAAAAACGTGGCTTTTCTAAATGAATGCCAGCTATCTAAGTTTTTGCCTCTGGGATGGTAATAAAAACAGTGTTTATAGAGTCTTGCTTGAATTTATGAATGTTTTAATCAATGATATCAATTGTACACACTGACTCCACCAGGACGAAATCGCGGGTAAAAGCTAGTACACTCGAAAAACATTATCTTCCTTCTGGGGCAGTCGGGTAAAACGTAGGGACCTTAAAAATCGTGACAGGACTTTCACATGATCGCTCAAAAATTAAGGGCATCTAGACCAAATTAATCAATTTAAGATTTTTTTCTTCCTGTCAATTTTTTTTGCGTAAAAGAAGTCACGCCCAGCCCGCTTCCAATTTTAATGCTACTGTATATCTATTGACTGCTCTGTTATATAACTAAAGACATTTTTTATTTCATTCTTTCAATTTTCAGATGCGGATGTAGTTATTCTGCTTCGAGTGTTGTAATTTTCTTGGAAATTATTATTAAGACAGTGCTTTTATGGAAGGACGTTGACAGAACATTTTGTTCTTCATTTACAAAGCTTTCCACAAAATCAAACTTAACAATGATTTTAGATCCAGCATTGCCAAACATCTCGTTTTGTAAAGTTAGAATTGAATGTTTCATTATTTTTTAAAAACCTTTATTGAACACATTAAGAAGCAGAAAGAAACTCATCAAGAGGTAAAATTTTCCATCAAGTAAAAAAATGTAGGCTTGTTCCTCGAAAAATAAATGGGTACCTAGGTTCAGGGACTTCAAATAGGGAAAGTATTGTAAAACGATGAAAAGTGATTTTTTTACTTTAATCGGTGTAGCTACTCCTACCTAATAACTCATCATGCAACAAATTGTGGTGCATCTACCTACTTATGATTGAAACCTGTTAAAAAAAACCTAAATATAATTTCCGTGAGCAGTGTTAATTTAATAAAGACATCAATACTTATTTTATTATAGAGGTACCCCGGCTATATGACAACTAACTTTTCAGATATTGATCTGTGTTTGTTGATCACTTATACAGGCTGTCCAGGCTGTAGATTTCTGTAGCTACTTTGAGTTTTGTAATTGTGAGATGCAACTTTTAAAAAATACTTTTTTTGCTCGACGGGCAGAAAGCGTCCACTTTCGTCCCGCTGCGCTAAACGAAGTTGCCTCTTCCTGCCTACATCGAGCAAAAAAATAGTATACACACCACGGGAAGTAAAGTAAGAAAGCCTAAGATCACATCTTTGTTGACAATTATATGTGATCTTGACATTTCTTACTTTACTTCCCTAGATGTGTAATATAGGTAGGTACTATTTAAAAGTATTTGAATTTTAAATGAAAATACAAATACTCTTGCTTCATTGAGTATTTAAATAAAAATACAAATTGAAGGAGATTTATTTGGTTGAGGAACAATTGAAAAATAAGCTTTACCAGAGTATCGCTTGTGGCCAACGTTTCTAAAACTATATTATCATCATCAGGGCCTCAATGCAAGTTAAGATGGTAAATTGCATTGAGGCTCTGATGATGAAAATATATTTTTCGAAACGTTGGCCACAAGCGATACTCTGGTAAAGCTTATTTTTCAATTGTTCCTCAACTAAATAAATTTCCTTCAATACATATTTTTGGAACAAAACTTCTAGTAACAAATACAAATACCTACTTTTGCAGCATAGACTTGTAAAAAATACTTTGTTAGGTATTTGAAATACAAATAAAAATACTTGTATTTTGAAATACTTTTACTCAAATATTTTACAAGTCTGGTGAGATGCGTGGCCAGAATTTTTTTCAAATTTTTGATGTGATTTCAGATGGGAGTAAAAACGTGCAAATGTCGTGATGCACGACGCTGTTTAGGACGCGTGTTACGTTTAATTTAGGTACTAGCATTTCGTTAGATGACAGCCCGAAAATGTGTATGTATGCGTTGAATTATAACATGTCTTTTGTTGATGGCGACATCTAATCTACATTTATTAGTTACTAGAATAAGCATTTAAGTGGCGCTGCTTGTAACTAAAAGTAATACGGCGAATATGGCGCTTGTTGATGGCGGCATCTAGATTGCATTTATTAGTTACTAAAATAGTCATTTAAGTGGCGCTGCGTGTAACTTAAAGTTGCATTTGGCAAGCTTCCCAAGCGTCCCAACAAAACCTATGAAAAAAAAATTAAATACCAAAAAAGTACCTGACGCCAAACTAAAAATTTGCAATATTTTGGAATTGAAATTTTGTGGATTTGTATAGATTTCAACATCTGCATGGCTCATAGATAGATAGATAATGTATTTGTGAAGCTATAGATATATAAAACGCCTGCTTACATAATATATTATCAATAAAAAAATATAAATAGTTTTATGTTACAGCCGGTATACGAAAAGACCGGGTAATTCGTAGTGTGTCGTCTGTCCACCAGTGGGCTATGGCACCGTTATCGTTTTTTTTTGTCATCTTTGTTTAGTTGCTTCATACCTGACCATTTCATGGTGATTTAGACAGACAAACCGAGCTGTCGGATTTTGTTATCCGTTGAACCAGAAGGACGACACCCTTCTACAGTAGACATCCGCATCTGCTGTCTCTCTTTGTTTTTGTTTACGTTATATTTCAATAAACAAGAAAGACGAAGAAAGAAAACTTGGTTAACTTACGAACATTCATCATAAAAAAGCTTTTAATTTATTAATTTATTTGTTTGGTTAAATCATTTTATAACCACATTAGTTTTTGCCTGCTGGTTCGTGTTGTTCATAGTTTTGAAAAAGTCGACTTAGGTACTTGCATTCAATCTGAATAAAGTATCTCTGTTTCAAAAACTTTGTCTTTTTCTATGACGTTATAACATGGGCGTACCCAGCTTTTGGCCCAGGAAGGGGCAAATTAGAAATTTCTTAAGCCGGGTCCCCCGTGCTTGTTTTGCCTTCCTGGATACGCCAGTGCGTACGGCGTAAATAAAGACAGAAGTATATGTTTGCACCCTAATGGTTCGATTGCGATTTTATTCCTATGCTCAGTTTTAGAATAAAAGTAGGTATATGGTTTGGTTATTTTGCATTGACTTTTTTAGCGAATTATCGTTTATCGGATTAATGCAAATCATCGCAGATGTCAAATGTTATTCTATACTATCGACCAATCGGCAAGCGGAAATATCTCTTAATCATTTACATGGAGACTTCAATGCGTAGTAAAGGCATTTTAATAAACCTTTTGATAAAATAATGTAATCTTAGTCACAGAATAGCTCTTAGTTAAATGTTTTCCATATCGAAGAAATTTCATTAAGTACCCTTTATGCTCAGCTATTTATTATTTTTATTTTTTATGTCTATATTTATGACAACAAACCAAAGTGGCTAACGTAAAATTTTTAATAGATTTGAGCACTGTTTTAATGAGTATTCGACACAGGGGCGGACTGGTTCATTTGGACACTGGATCAGCGGTTCACAGAATAAAGTAACGTCAGTTTATCAGCGCCTTTCCGTTAACTAATTAAACCTGATTTTTTTGCGGAATCCTTATAGGAAAACATTTTTTTCGTCTGATGTATTAAAAAAATTCCAACCAATTGAGCGATGAGACCATTTCAACTTCAAAAATATTGGCATTTGATGTACATAGTATAATGAAGATAAGAAAATTTCTGATATTGCGTTAGGTGACGCGGGTAATGGCTAGTATTCAATATGATATTTGCTATTCGTTGCCATGGCTACCTAAATAATACGTTCCATGTCATGTAAAAATTAATCAAAGCATGCTTTACTAGTTTATTTCTGATAGATCTACAAAACAAAAGAACATAGCTGATTTTTTTTTACATTCAAAATATTTCCGAACTATAAAGTTTAGAAACAAAATTTTTAACGAAACTTTTTTGAAAAAATAAATAGAATAATAAGCTGTTATGAAAAGTATACCATTATTATATTAAATAACACCGTTATAAGCATGTATCTCTTCTGTGCATGCGCCGATTTTCCCCAAAAATAATAGGGTTCTTCATATTTGCATACCAAACATTCCCCCAAAATTTGGTTTCAATCCGCTCATCTCTTTGACCTGTATCGTGCTCACAGGCAAACAGACGCAGTTTTTCCAAAAATATGTTTTTGGATTCGGATTTTTTGGATTCGGGGGACTTCAAAACGAAAAGATATTATAAAATTTTGAAAAGTGATCTTTGACCTAAACTAGTACCATTTCCCATTTATGGGTTGGAATGGTAAAAGTGTATGTGAACAAAATATGTTACCTAAAACTAAATTATATTATGTATTTAACAAAAATCAGATTTAAGTCACTTCGCCTTGAAACCACAGATACATTATGCGATAATATTTATGAATAGTATTTTTAATTGATGAATGTTTAAGTCAAATGGACAGTGATAAAACATCCGGTCACATAAAATTGTAATGGCGACGATGACCAAACTTTGACACGACTCTTCTGGATGCTGTAACAGAGTTGCGGTCAGTCTGCATTTAAAGATAGACTCTGTTCTGTGTATTATACAGGGTGTAACAATAATCATTAGCTTATAGCAAGAAGGGGGAGGGAGCAGGTGGGCCTGACCAACCCTATAATATTAATTGTTCACGTACAAATCTATAGACTAATATATAAAGCTGAAGAGTTGTTTGTTTGTTTGAACGCGCTAATCTCAGGAACTACTGGTTCAAATTGAAAAAAAAAATTTGTTGGATAGCCTATTTATCGAGGAAGACTATAGGCTATATAATATTACGCTACGACCATTAGGAGCGGAGCTTTAATGAAAAATGTTGCAAAATGTATCTCAAAAATAAGTTTCTATTCAGGTGAAATGCACTAACTAAATATACTCATATATTAGCGTTGTGAGTACACAACCTCGGATGACTCAATCGGTAGAGCATGCCACTGTCAATATCAGTGTCATGGGTTCGAGCCCCACGCTGGGCGAATATATTTTTATTTTTTTTTTATTTTCTACATTGCTTTCTTCTAAGGCTTACATTTAAATTTATTTTAATTTTATTTAATTAATTAAAAAAAAATTATTAGTTAAAAAAGGTATAAATACTGATTTTTATCGACAAAAAATTTTGAGCGGTAGCTCCGATCATCATGAAATTTGGACACAATATTCATCTCAGTAAACTAAGATGAATGTGTGTACTCATGTTTCTCTCTTCCCTATTCGTTCTTTTACACCCGAGTGAAACCGGACGGGACCGCTAGTAACAAGATAAATCTACAATATCTACATATTTTCTTTGTCGTGAAATTTCTCCAGAAAGTTGTGTTGATCGATTTCGCTTCTATATGAACATTTTTCAAATTATGTGTAAATTTGCCCCCTCCCCTTAGGATAAAATCGTTTGTACGCTTTTGATAATAATGGCATTAAGGTGACGAAGCGAGTGCAGCCGGGTGAAGCCGGACGGGGCTTATTTATAACAGACCTCGAACACTTGTCAAGTACAAACATACATTTAACAGTTTTCAAATAGTTTTATTTAACAATAAAAACGACACACCACTAGCATATTATGAGATCGGTCCAGCACGGTCAAACATTAATTGACTGATGGTTGCTGGTCCGTTAGATACCTTCACTAAAGACAGCTGCACACGCACGGAGGTTGTATTTGCCGCTAAATTCCTTGCTATATAGATTTGACTACTAGTTTTCTAGCGCTGCTTTTCTTGATTCACACGAGACGTCTTTTCAGGCTTGTTTTGTGGATGGATCTAGTGCGCGCGCAGTGACAGTTCAAATATAAAAAAAAACAGAACAAAACGAGTCTGTTGTCTGAACAGAATGACGCCAGGTTAGTTTGTATGGGCGTTTGTTCATGTCGCCCACGTGACAAGATACTGCTTCCTGATTGGTTTCTGCTCAGAACAGCAGCGGACCTAGCAAGAAAAATAGCCCCTGTTCTAATTTTAAAATTCTTCTTGTGAGGTGGCAGGCAAGCCCGCAGTGACGTCATTTCAAGCCTCGTAGCCAGCTTGCGTGCCAGCAGAAGTCCCAGCCTCGTGTGCAGCGGCCTTATAATGGGCTTTTTTGCTTCGTGGTGTGCAGGTCGTGAAGGGTTATGCCAGACAGGTGTGCGCGGTCTTCGAAATGAAATAAATGCGGTTGGTTCAAATACTGTTCAATAAATCTTTTTTTCGTTTAACTGTCGAATGATGTCTTTCTGTGTGCAGTTATTTTGTTTATGGGTATAAAAAAAGGTTTATCTGCATCCGTGAATTCCACACATTTTCTTGGTCGACTGTTGCTGTGTCCAATTAACGAAATCCAACCGCAGAACCTTATTGATTTGTTTGTTCGCTCCGATTATCGCTTTAGTTTTAAAATAATCTCCACTGATTTTCATTGGCGTTCAGAGAACAGGACAACACCGTTGTTGCCAAATTTTGACGTGATAACGTCTTATAAATTGATGAATCACCAATCTTATAAATTGATGAAACACCGGCTGCATGCACGAAAAAGTGTAACGTTCCTAACGTTCCGCCTGACCCTGTGCGTGCTTTTCTCGAAAACGGCCCTAACGATTTGAATGAAATTTACTGAAAAGGGATTTTGGGGGGCAAAAAATCGTTTTAGCTAGGTCTCATCTCTCGAAAAAATCGTTTTCATACAAATTTTATCATTAAAAAATCATTTTTTTGACGTATGAAAATACTTAAATATTGTAAGTAGGTTTTGGAATTTTATATAAACAGTGAAACAATTGTTTTCAAAATATTATGACAATTAATCTTTGAGACTTAAAATAAATACGAAAGAAAGAAAGTTAAAAAAACAATTATATTATAGGTGGTAAGTAATTTTAATAAATAAAATTAACCTAAATTTGAAGCAAAAGATGCAATATCATAGATTCGAATTATAATAATTATTATATAAATTTAGGTTATGTATTACGGAATACGTTATCACGTAAAACTATCGTCCGTAAACCGACTTTACAGACAACCAATTTTTTTTAACAAAAAAATTGAACCGACTTCAAAATATACACTAAAAAGTAAAAAAAATAATAATTATTGTTATTTTTGGAGTCGGTGTCACATCGGAATTCGAAAGTAGCAATTTAAATCTTACATGTCTCTAGTTCTCGGAATGGATTTCATTTTGGCTGACACCGACTCCAAAAATAACAATAATTATTATTTTTTACTTTTTAGTGCATATTTTGAAGTCGGTTCAATTTTTGTGTTAAAAATATTTTATTTTTCTCTTTTTAGTGTTAGATAAGTATTGCAATGGGTATAGGCCAAATATGCGTGCCTTTGAAATTTGAGAGTTTTCCTCGATTTTTCCGGATTCCACCATCAGATCCTGACTTGGTTCCGATGGGACCACCTCGGAAGTGCAGTCTTTCGAATAAAAAAAAAATTGAAAATCGGTCCATAATTGACGGAGAAATCGGTGAACATACATAAAAAAAATACACTCGAACATAGAACCTCCTCCTTTTTTTGAAGTCGGTTAAAAACAGTGATTCTCAAAGTGAGCGATACGGCCCCCTGATAGACATTGGAGCGATCCAGGGGGCGGTGATGCTCACAGATGCATTTTGGGGCGATGAATTCTGAGTTCAATATAGTTTCAAAATTCAATGTTTCGAATTTACACCTTTCTTTACTATATTTTAATATAATACGCGCCACGAATCTAAAAAGCTCGGAAGTTAGATGCGAATGAGGGCTTGCGCTTGTACAGTCTGTTGAAAAACTACAAACTCGCAACTCAACAAAACTGAAACAACAATAACAACTTGACAATAGCGTACTCGACTGTACTTTAAAGCAGGAAAACGACAAGTGACAAAGGCAATGAGCGATCACGACCAATCACCGACGAGCGCACGTTCCGTGCAGGTAGCTGGGAGGTGGTGGGAGCCTCAACGACTCTAAAATGTGTCTTTGCGACGCTGTTTGTGACTAGCTTCCGAATTTTTTAGATCCGTGGCGCGTATTATACATATATCTTTCTGTTTAATTTCTATTAAAATATAAAAAAATAATTTCCAGGGGGCGCTGAGTAATATTTTTTCTGGAAAAGGGGCGGTAGGCCTAATAAGTTTGGGAACCACTGCTCAAAAATAACCCGGTTCAAAATGATCAAAATTGATTCATAAAATAATAATTCAATGCGTTATTTCGATTTTTCTATACCTATTTATTAAGAGAATTTAGTTCCTTTTTCCACACATTCGAACAGTCGCAGAAGAACGGACATTTTGAATTTCCTGAATTGATCGGGATTTTCAAAATTGTATTTAGAAAATTCCAAATAGATGACAAGGCTGAAAGTTGTCTGCTAAAGGGCCTATACACTTTTTAAAATATCAATAAAGAACATGAAATGATTTACATAAAAATACGTAAAATAAAAATAAAACAGTTGTGTGGTTTTAAGAAACCACGACGCAAGTGAAACTTTTATTGGATTGTAGGCGTTGGATTGTAGACACTTATCCATCACGATTAATTATAAACAACAATATTCACATGAATACACGAATAAAAACATGTAAACACTGTACAGCACTTGCCCGCATGACAGACTGACTATGTGTTATACATACTGCACGGTCAGCTGATGCTAACCATGGGCGCCGCCATATTAGCCTTGGCTGCTCTACCGAGCGCTTACTCCCAACGCCTTTCACTTTACCCCTACTCCGCGGCCGCCTGTAATGCGACATGCAACAGACGGCCAGAAAAATTCGGGGCGATAGAATAAAAGTTTCACTTTAAAAATCACCTTACTGTTAGAGATTTTATTTTCAATCTGGCAACACTGAATGCGCCTGAACAATGTCTACAATTCATGTTTTTAACTTTAATATATTTTTTATTTTATTTTCGGTGCTCGCGGAGTAGGTAATAATAAAATGAAATCGAGCTGTTTCCTAATTAGCTGGCGATTCTTCGAATCCTATTATTTTATATAAAACATAAATGCCGGGCAAGAATTTAGAAAGTTTTTTTTAAGAAATAGTCTCACTTTTAAAAGATACTTTGAAAGTATAAAAGCACAAAAGCTTATTAATACATCTTGAATTAGTCAGTGCAGTGGCAAGTCATTCGACATTTGCATGACTTGCAATTTACAATCTTCTGTGAGATGGTTTTAGGTTATACGCCATAGGAAAGTATCTTTGACACGCGACCTTCGCACCATCTCGTGTTTGATTTTTTCAAAAGTGGTTCACCCAAAACTTACAAACACATGTAAACCAGCGTTATTTTTAATTATATAAAAATATTTACGCAAAATGTCAGTAAAAAAACTACATAAATGATATACATTTTTAATTTCTAAATTTTTAAAATCTTATTTTTGTTAACAAAATAACAAATATGATATTTTTCATGCATTTAATAATGATTACAGACGTAAAATAAAATTTAATTACCCTTGACAACGTACTGCTGCAGTCCATTTTTTTTCGTCTCTAATATCATAAGAAAATCCAGGAAAACGGTGGAATTGTAATTCTGGATGTTTAGTTGGTGTATCTTTACAATCAACAACACAGCACATCCGATTTGATAGCTTTTTCCCCATTTTATTCGACAATTAATCCTTATTAATATGCACGTATAACATATGACAATAAGTTAATAAGAAAAATTCGCAGGTTTGTGGACAATAGTTATATTTATAATTGTACGACGTTTCGTCTATAAATTTAGACTTTTTCAAGTAGGTACAAATTGAAAATTATTTAAAACGATATCTAATATATATGACAATAAGGTTTTGACTGAAACCACGAGAGGGCGCGAAAGTCGCCTGTCAAAAGATACTTTCCTAGCGTATAATATTTCATTACGCTATCATAACAGGAAATTGTTATTCCCAGGCAAATACGGCTAAAATCGTGCAAAATTTTTTGGAAACGTTTAACTGTATATTTATCAAAATACCTCCAGAAAAATATTTTATTACATGTGGGTGTTTATTGTCTAGGAGTTTGTTTTATTTAAAAAGTAAAAACACATGGCTGCAAAACAATTCCACTATTTCCAAAGTGAAAAATACAGATGTTAGAACAAAAGGTACCATCTGCAGAGTTTAACAGTTATTGGTGTTGTTTCAAAAATACAAAGGTTTGTCAGAGCACCTTTGATTCAGTTCGGGAATAATCACCGGGCATCATCTGCATTGAACTGTGAGATTATTATCGATAAACAATCGACAGCTGGATCTGCGCTACGACCCAGGAGAGGCGTTACCAGTTATAATCTTATATAATTGCTTTCTGGAACAGCAGTTTTTATATTTTCGATGAATCGATATATCTTTTCGTCATATCTCGATCGAAAGTACACACTTTCGGCATCAATTGTAAGGCAGAAAGTCTAACATTTACGCATTGGTGGGATTACATGCACTGATGCGGGAAGTACGTACATTCGAGCAGCAGTAAAGAAAAAAACAATCCATTAACTGTTGTTTAGATGTCATAGCAACCCTATTACATTTTAGCTAATAGTCGCGACCAGCTGTCATTCGTGTTTTTACGTATAACCTCAACGCTGCTTGCTTGGAATTTTTCTGTATTTTTATGTAATTAATAAGTAACTAATTAATTAATGTATTTAATAAGCGTACTTACGACCGAGGTATGAAGAAAAATAGTATACACCACACTGGCCGAAAGTTTGATAGCTTGCACTGCGCGTCATGAATATCAAACTTTCGGCCCTTGTGGTACATAATATACTATTGTACTTCAACAGCATTTTATTCGGGGGGAGGGGAGTATTTGAAATCTGAAGATGTATTTCCCGTGGTTAGGAATCTACTTTGAACCGAGGAGTATCTTTGTAGTGATGTGTCGTTCATAATGAACGACTCCTTTTTCGGAGCGGAACGAGTCGCTTTTGTGAATGACTCACTCCGAGCGCCATTGCTCTGTGCTGAGCTGTTCTGTACTGTTGCATTCGCACATTTACAGAGCGCACACAGCACAGGCCACAGAGGCACTAGTGAATTTTGCACGTACACGGAGTTATCTTTGCTGAATCATTTAATGTTGAATGATACACTGTAAGTGGAATAGTACCTACTAAGCTTACAGTGACTTAAACCATTCACATTGACAGCGTTGACAAATATATAATATTGTAACAATAAAGATTATTATTCAAATCTTTGATTAACGTCTGATTGGAACTCTTTAATAAATAAAATTATCGACCAAAATTGGTCGATAATTTTATTTATTGAAAAAAAAACATTATTATTGTTAAGCTTTTATTATACTTTATAGTTTATCCGAAATGCGAATAATAATATAAGATGAGTTAATCATATGAAAATGAGCTCAGAGCTGAGTGTGTGTATTGTGCTGTGCAATGCTACGTGACTCCTGAGCATGCATGATGACAGTTTACACCTCTGCAGTCTGCACTCTTGTGTAGTGCGTACTGTCTAGTGTCGCTCCTTTGAACGACTCCCTCAGAGCGACTCTTTTTAGTGAGCGGAGCGCACGGAGTCAGCTCCCAATAAAGCGTCATGCACATCATTATATCTTTGAACTTATAAAATGTGGTGTTAGTTTATGCATACAGTAGACAGTCGCTACGGGGCAGCCTATCAGTGGAACCTAAGGGCAGTTAAAGGCTAAAGAAGCATCTTTCTTTTACATATCACAAGTAAACACGCTCAGGTACCGTTCGCGCTGTATCGGTTCTGTGCTGTTACCTTGCCATCAGCGCTACACCTGTCTAGCACGCTACTCGGCAGCGATAGCTTCCACTTCTTCTTCTTCTTTAATATCCAGGGCCGCACTTTTAATTTATGATCGAACGAGATGAGTACGTCTTGATCAAATCTATACTAATATTATAAAGAGGTAAAATTCAAATCTTTGATTAACGTCTGAATAGAATTCTTCAAATAAATAAAATTGTCGACCAATTTTTTTCAGACTAAAGGTAGGTATATTGACATAAAAAAAATAAAATTATAAATCAATAGATATTACAAAAGATGACATTTCGATCCGGATTTGGATCTTCTTCAGATTTCAGAAATAATCTAAAAAATATAAAAATTAATTAAAGTATTATCTACTTTTTGTAATATTGATTTATAATTTTATTTTTTATGTCAATATATAGTCTTAAAAAAATTGGTCGACAATTTTATTTATGTAAAGAGGTAAAGTTTGTAAGTTTAGATGTAGGAGATAGTCTCCGAAACTACTCATCCGATTTCGAATTTTTTTTACTAATATTTAGAACGGACCTCCAGGATGCACATAGGCTATATATTATCGCGTTAAAATACAAGCACTTTTCGCGGAGATCAATTTTGTAACGTAAGTCGACGAAAAAACGGTGGCAATCTACAAATTCGGGCAAAGCCGAACCGGGACACTATCTAATATATAAAAATGACTATTTGTTTGTTTGGAACCTATATTATATGCATTCCATTACGATGAACTTTTGGTGAGTTTTTGTGGTCCAAAAAATTCGAAGTGTAAAAACATTGTGGCAAAGTTATACGGCGGAGCTATAAGCTCCATTAGCGTTGTCGCTGCACCGCGTTTATATTGCTCAATCGCGTGCAAAGCCGCGGGTGGTGGCTAGTATATTATAAAATATTAAATTTTATAAACTTATTTTCAAAAGATGTCCTACTCAAAAACCCGATTTTTATATCAAATTTTAACTTAAGTAACTTTTACATCTTTCCGAATTTCCAAGGTTAACCGGAAAAGGGTTAAGTATCTGTTTTAAATTTCAAAATTTCTAAGATATATCTGGAATATAACTTTTATACAAAAACACTGACAATTATAAGTCCGATGAAATTATAAATGATAGGTCAAAATCAAGAAGTTTAGATCAGCCACAGGTTGGGTATATACAGAAAATTGTAAGAATATCTGATCTTAAATGGATGTTTGGATATAAAATTTATATGGAATGCATGTTATTTATAATTCCAGTTCAAGAAAGCGTTGCTGTCTTCTCCGGCCTTGTTTTTTATCTGTCTTTCTTCCTCTAACTTGATAAGATTATTGCTTTACCGCTTGTCCATTCGGAAATGTTACATACGACTGTTAAAAAATATTAAAATATATCAAATACACTTTTTTCTTAGCTCTCGCTCCGCACACGGGCTTCATGGTATGGGAGGTCGAGCGTCAGGCGTAACTCATTTATATGTAACCTCGAGCGTCAGACGTAATAATCCAAGCTCCCATGACAGAAAAAGTTACCCCTACGAACACCTCAAAATTATAAAGTGAAAATGGCTGAAAAACATGTAAGAAACATGTTACGCCCGCCAGACTAGTAAAAATTTGTTAATTGTTATTTTTTATGAATTTTTGAATTTAAAAAAAAACATGATTTTTTTTCCAAAACACCTGCTTGAAATTTATACAATTTGTAGTAATTTTTGTTAATAAATATGTCAGACTTCATTTGTTTTAAATTATTTTTTATGAAAATACATTTCATAACAAAATTCAAAACTTTGATTAACGTCTGATTAGAACTCTTCAATAAATAAAAATTTTATTTATTGAACACTTCATAACACCTTGAATTTTTTTTTAAATAAAGTTTAAGATCTCTTCTATCTAATACAACTGGTCTGGCTAACAATTTTTGTTAATAAATTTGTCAGACTTCATTTGTTATAATTTTTTTTTTATGAAGTCTGTCATAGTAAAAAACATTTTTTCGCTGACAGACCAATTTAGAAAATAGATGTCAAACCTTCTTTCAGAAAAAAATTAAGGTGGTGTTTTGACACGGCCCTTGTAAAAGCTGATTTGTTTATGAAAAAACGCTGTCACGGCGCTTAAAAATTGAAATTTGGCATAGTAAAAAACAATATTTTGATGAAAAATGTATTAAAGTATATAAAAGGGATCTACCGTATTAATTTAGAATAAAAAAAAATTTTTTTCTTGTTAGCAACGATTATACCATATTTTTCATTAAATGCGACCACATTTTTCAATGAAAATATGGGAGCTTGGACTATAAGTCATATAATATATCTGAGCGTGTATTGAGTTATCAGTTAATAAATGAGTCTTTAAGTTTTTGATAAAACAACAACAGCTGCCCTTTTTTCAACTTGACTAAATGACGAAAAAATATTTTTTTTATTCTGAGTAGGTAGGTACTTAAATTTACTACTACAAATTTAATTGGCAATATTTTTCGTATAAACAATTTTTTTGGAAAATAGTTCTGGAATATGGAAGTTACGTATATAACTTTCATATTTCAGATCTATTTTTCCAAAATATTGAACTTTCTAACAAAGATTTAAGTTGCGTATGTCGCATTTAAAGATGGACCCCCTGTACTTTATACCTGGTGTTCTACCTGTGTTTATAAGCAACTAATTAGGAATACATAATATTATGTATATCTATTTTTGTTATGCCTCACTAAAAAAGTTCTATACTCGCAAATATATAGAAAATGATTCAGCTATAGAAATATTAAAAAATTACTACTTGAAGATTTCGCATATTTAGACGAGTTCTGATTTTATATGGTGAGCTTGAAAACTGTTTACAAATTTATTTAATTTTTGACATTGCTGGTGCGCCCTTTTCGTAATTGACAAAGATTTTTTTATTGAATACATACCCAGGATAATGCGTTATGGATTATACTATTATAGTACGCGCCACGAATCTAAAAGGCTCGGAAGTTAGATGCGAATGAAGGCTTGCGCGTGTACAGTCTGTTGAAAAACTACAAACTCGCAACTCAACAAAACTAACATAGCAATAACAACGTGACAATAGCGTATTGGACTGTACTTTAACGCAGGAAAGCGACAAGTGACAAAGGCAACGATGGATCACGGTCAATCACCGACGAGCGCACGTTCCGGCAGGTAGCGGGAGGTGGTGGGAGTATCAACGGCTCTGAAATGTGCCTTTGCGACGCTGTTTGTGACTAACTTCCGAACCTTTTAGATCCGTGGCGCGTACTATATTAGCGCTCTAGCGGACCGGTCCGGCTTCGCTCGAATTTGTAGATTGCCACCGTTTTTTCGTCGACTTACGTTGCAAAATTGCAGATATCGACGAAAAGCGTTTAACATTAAAAGATACTACATAGGTATGCCATCGCGGTTTTTTCTGTAGACCTATAAAAGAGGAACAATTCCACCATACATTGTTTTGTTATATCTCAAAGGGATTAGGCAGCGTTTTCGATGAAAGCTCCCAGTCGATTTGATTTTTTCCATCTTCAACAATCATCGTCATATTTCAACCATGATTTACAGAAAACGTTAACGAATTATACACATAAACCTTTCTCTTGAATCACTCCGCCCATTGGTGAAAACCGTATGAAAATCCGTTCGGTAGTTCTTGAGTTTATCGCGTTCAGACAGACAGGCGCGGAGGGGAACTTTGTTTTATAATACGTAGTGATAAAACCAAATTGAAATCGGTTCAGAGGTTTAGCTATGAATATAGAAAATGCGAAAAAATCTTAAAATAACGAATTATTTTTTATGTCACTAAAATGACTAAATGTATAGCAGATTTAAATCTAAATTAAGATGTCATTTGTTTTCAAAAACATTAAAAGCATCTAAAAATTGAAAATTTAATTTTATTTTTTAGTGTATGAAATAAATGAAGAGCAACGTTATAATAATTAAAATCTACATATTTTTAAAGAAATTTTTTGTTAATTATTTTCTTTTATGTATTTCAAAAACAACGAATTTGTATTTTATGTTACATTCTATTTGAATATAATTTAACTACAGTAAAACGTCTTATTAATAATTTTTACTTGATTTATAAATTACTTTTTTTTATTAAATTACTGAAATGAGCTCTGTCTAACTTCAATAACGCCGTTGGATTTTTTTTAGCAAGCACCTTTTCATTTTCGAAATCTTTATTTTTTTGACGTGATAACGTCTTATAAATTGATGAATCACCAATCTTATAAATTGATGAAACACCGGCTGCATGCACGAAAAAGTGTAACGTTCCTAACGTTCCGCCTGACCCTGTGCGTGCTTTTCTCGAAAACGGCCCTAACGATTTGGATGAAATTTACTGAAAAGGGATTTTGGGGGGCAAAAAATCGTTTTAGCTAGGTCTCATCTCTCGAAAAAATCGTTTTCATACAAATTTTATCATTATAAAAATCAATTTTTTGACGTATGAAAATACTTAAATATTGTAAGTAGGTTTTGGAATTTTATATAAACAGTGAAACAATTGTTTTCAAAATATTATGACAATTAATCTTTGAGACTTAAAATAAATACGAAAGAAAGAAAGTTAAAAAAAAACAATTATTATTATAGGTGGTGAGTATTTTAATACATAAAACTAACCTAAATTTGAAGCGAAAGATGCAATATCATAGATTCGAATTATTATAATTATTATATTATGTAGAATTTAGGTTATGTATTACGGAATACGTTATCACGTAAAACTATCGTCCGTAAACCGACTTTACAGACAACCAATTTTTTTACTTTTTAGTTCGATATAAAGCGTGTTTTTTCTCTATAAATTCATATAAAATTTTCATATGGTTACATAAAAAATTGTTCGAGAAAAATGTTATTGATGTATTAATTAAACAAACAGTAATAATTAATTATTATACTAATCAAATCTTTGATTAACGTCTGATCAAAACGTTAATTAATTGAATTATCTATATCTATATATATAAAATTGCGGTATTTTCTCAAAAAAACCTTTTTTAGTAACACGTGATGACATCTCTTTGTTTGCTTCTGAACTAATAGTTCAGAAGCAAACAAACAACACTGTTTAGTGCCAAATAGCGACATCAGTTAGAACTTGCAATTTGCTTAAAGCTATTAATCCAGACACCGAGCCACAACCGAAATACATTTTGCAGAATATCTATCGCACCCGGGTGAAACAGGACGGATCGCTAGAATATTATAAGGAAATAAAGTTTGTAAGTTTGGATGTAGGAGGCAATCTCCGAAACTACTCATCCGATTTAAAAAAAAATTTCACCAGTATTTAGAATAGACCTTCAGGATGGGTACAGATTATAATATATTATCGCGTTTAAATAAAAGCGCTTTTCGTGGAGACCAATTTTGCAACGCAAGTCGACGAAAAAACAGCGATAATCTACAAATTCGGGCGAAGCCGAACCGAACCGCTAGTGTTTATATAATTTGTTAATATATGGCGAGATTGACAGTAAAATGTGATAAAATAAATTCATTAAAATGAGTGTTCTGCTGTACCTAGATGGTTATTCTATTGCATATTAATACGTGTGTATAGTTTATTTATATACATATATAAAAAATGTTTAATTAGTATTTTTTCTTTTTGATTTATGGAATTTGTTATGCTCATATGGTTTTTATGCATATTTAGTTATGTACGCAAACTATGTAGGGATATGTAAATGTGAAAAAATGTTATATTTTATATAAATTTACGGAATTTATAGTGCTTATCGTTTTTAAAGATCTTTTTTTATGTATTTGAAACATTTGCATTTTATCATTGTTCAAGAAAAAAAATGACATTATTAAAATTCTTTAATTTTGTAATTGATTTAAATTTTAGATCTTCTTCGTAAATTAACATAATCTATTCGGTCGGTTTGGAAGTTTTAAAATTTTAATTGTGACTACATAATTTTTTTAAATATTTTTATACACAGGTGTTAAAAATGTGTTCGGATATTTTACCGACTTAGAAACTTTTAATATAACAAAAGAACTCGTGCTTTCAAGGTTCTGAACCGTTATAACAATTAATTGTAGTTCACAATCATCGCGTAGGCTGGCGCCACTTTTGCACGTATCTATATATATATAAAATTCCCGTGTCACAATTTTGGCCGCGCTTATCTCCCAAACTACTGAGCAGATTTTAATGAAATTTTGTAAATGTGTCTTGCTTGGTGCAACTTACGCTATAGGATAGTTTTTATTAAATATTTTGTACAAAATTACCGTGTTTTGTGGAAAAAACTGTACATGTAGCGACGTCTGATAGAATTTGCTCAAAGCTATATTAGTTCAGAAGCAAACAAAAAAAACTGTTTTAGTACTAAGTAGCAACGTCTGATATAATTTGGTCAAAGCTATTAGTTCAGAAGCAAATATGGTAGAATTTGCTCTAATCTATTATAGTTCAGACGTCGGGCCGCAAACGAAATACAATTTGCAGAATTATATCTATCGCACCCGGGTGAAACCGGGCCGGGCCGCTAGTTGTATAATAAAAACTAATTATGCAGTTAAAAACCGAACCTTTTCAGTACATTTAATCGGAAATTAAAATTTGGGTATAACCTCTAGTCCTGTAAAAGTTAGTATCAAATACTGAGATCTATAAAAACGTAAGTATTTGATATTAATTTCAATATGATATTTCTACCGGAGAAAAAATTTAGTTAGGAACCCTATAGGACCGTCTCTGATAATTGACAAATTTCCCCTATTGCATTTTCGCACCTTTTTATTAGTGTATTGTAACTTATGGATAGGTAGTAGGTACCTACCTACATAAAACTGCCTGGGGTAACCGGTATTGCGACTTATGAACTAGTCGCGGAGAAAGGGGTTGATTTTGTTTTGTCTGATCAGCTGGTATGAACAAACAAAAATAACCGTCTTTTTGATGCTCTTTTATCTCAAAAATTTCAATAAAAAATTATCAACAACCGAAAAAAATTTTCAAGGATCATATAGAACAGTTAGATTATGTATCTCGTTTGTAATGAAGGTATTTTGAAGAGGAAGTGACATTATGTTAGAGCGAGCGACAGCGTGCAAAAAATGTATCTATTTATCTCGATTGTAATGCTTTTATGACTCATGTAATTGTTAAATTCTATATCAGATGTCGTTACATGTTACTAAAACCTTTTTTTTTTGAGAAAACGCCGTAATTTTGTGAAAAATATTAAACAAAAACTATCCTATAGCGTAAGTTGCACCAAGCAAGACACATTTACAAAATTTTATTAAAATCTGTTCAGTGGTTTTGGAGATTAGCGCGGCCAAAATTGTGACACGGGAATTTTATATATATATATACTAGCGGTCCGTCCCGGTTTCACCCGGATGCAAAATGTATTTCGTTTGCGGCCCGGCGTCTGAGCTAAAGTACCTTTGAGCAAATTCTACCAGATTTGTTTCTGAACTAATAGCTTTGAGCTAATTCTATCAGTCGTCACTACCTGGTACTAAAACAGTTTTTTTTTGTTTGCTTCTGAACTAATAGCTTTGAGTAAATCCTATCAGATGTCGTTACATGTTACTAAAGCAGTTTTTTTGAAAAACGCTGTAATTCTGTACAAAATATTTAATAAAAACTATCCTATAGCGTAAGTTGCACCAGCAAGACACATTTACAAAATTTCATTAAAATCTGTTCGGCGATTTTGGAAATTAGCGCAGCCAAAATTGTGACACGGGAATTTTATACATACCTATAGGTACATATTATATAGACAGATAGAAGTGAAATAACTACAAGAGTGCATTTTGGTGAATTTAAAATTAATTAATAAATATAAGTGCTTTTATTGAGCTATTCGCTGTATATCCCCCTTGACGCTGGAGGCACCTGCTTGGGTAGTTTTGTCATCCAAAAAAATAAAAAATATTTTGTAATTCAAAAAAGTTAAAAATTGGTTTGCTTCGACAAATAACATAAAACTGTTAAAATAATAATTATACCTACCACTTTTCTATTAATTAGAAATTGATAAACAAGTAATAACGATGTTATAAATGAATCTACAAAAGTAATAAAAAGAAGATTCGGTTCTAAAAAACGAATCACAGTGTGTCCCCTCTATCAAACTTTTCCAACATTCTTTAAAGCGAAGAAGAGACGACGCCATCCGAGAGTACACGAAACAAAAAAGCATCATCGCTTCGCAGTTGCTTCAACGCGGTACGCTTTCCAGTGTTGAAGTGTCCGTCAGTGGGTTTTGTGTATATTGCGTGTATTTCTTGACTAAAAACCGGCTTTTTGTGGTTATAATAGTGTTTGTACAGATTGTTTTTTAACTGTTTAATTGTTTATTATAACGTGTGTCCCAGTACAATTTGACGATAACATTAATAATGCCTGCATTTTTTGTGTGAATTGTAATAATTTTAAAGTTTTGTTAAACAAATGACAGTGTTTACTGAAAGACAGTATTTTAATTGTGTTTTCAACAATGGAACGGTGCAGACGATAATATTATTGTTGGATTTTTATTGTGTTTTTATTGATTTTTAATAAATAAATAATACAAAAGTGCATGGATAACGTTTTGTTGTGTGATCGTTAATGCAGGGGTGGAGTGAAATATATTGTATTTTTTATGTTTATATTTATAATGTGTCGTGTAGTGTGGCGTTTTTTGTGTAGAAACATGGCTCATGGATATTTACTGCAAAACTTCTTGCTGCTGCTCCTATTCATACAGGTTAATTTCGATTTTTATTATTAATATTTACATTAATTATACTTTATTTCTGGTACGATAAAAGCACTTTTCGACCGTAATTTTATAATTTTTTAAGTTTCAAAGTTATTAAGGTCCTTTTGTCATTATATGGATCTCTCCTGAATCGATTTTACCTGTGTTAATTCGTACACATCGTGATTAAACATAGTAAACTGTGTATATACTGCCCTTCATTAAAACGAAGAGAACGATGGACAACACTCAAATTTATTCCTTCTCGTATTTAGGTATAATATGATTTTGAAAAGTAGATTTTGCAGTTAGCACTGAATTTTATCAAGTTTTTCTTGGTAATCCGTGTCAAAATTATTTTGAATGTAGAATTTAGCATTAAATTTTACCATACTTTCGAGTTTCCTTGATGATTCATTATTGATATTCAGAATTTTTTAACTTGCTTTCTTTAAGTGATTCAGTCTTAATAAAAAAGTAGGTTCTTTGGAAGCAGATTTATTGTTGAAACTCGCACCAGAAACCAAACATTCTAGGAAAAAATCCAAATCTTTAGTTCTAATGGATTTAATATTTTAAAGTTTCTGTTTTATAATAATTTTCTATGAACCTTTGAAATCAAAATGATACGAATTATGCAAGAAAAAACATGCCCAAATATATTTGTCAATTGTCATGTTACAAAACTATGAATACCTTCATTATTTTAAAATATACTATTATAAATTTTCGTTAGTGGCAAGGTATGAATGTTTTCTGTAGTTTTAAAACGCGTGAATCTTCAAGGATTTTTAGTTCGCTCGAGGTTGAAGTTAACGATGAGATATAAAATTTTGTGTTTGCATAAACCGATTCTAAAGGGTACAGTACATAGTCTGCATATTTTAATAGGGTAACATCTAGTATACGTTAATAAAGCAGAAAATTTGTTTGCACTCAAATACTTTGACATATCGATGGTTAATGTTCAAGAAGGCATAAAGGAACATTTTGTAAATTTTATAGGAGAGCAAAAAAACGTTTTATTCGATATTTATTTGTTGTAATTATCAAAAAATGTGCACTAAAAATCAGCTAAAAAATCACTAAAAATATCAGCGGATCAAATTATAGGTGTGTGATAATTAATTCAGTGAAATTTATGCTGAAAAGTGTTAGATGTATCAAAAGTGTCAACTGTTGGCACACTTGTCAAATTCAGACATCTATCACATGATCTACACCAGAGGGGTCACACTGATTTTTCTAAAGGGCCATTTATATAAGATTTAGGGTGCCAAACTCTAAATTAAAAACTAAAGTACAAACTAATTTAAAATTTTAGTTTATACACTTTACATCAATTTTCATATAAAGGTACTAATAAAAAGTGTAAATTATCTTGAGCTTGAAGATCCAGCAATTTTAAAAATGTGGCAGTGGCATTGAATGCCATCTAAAATCCTCACTGGGTAGATTCTGGTCGCGGGCTGTATTGAGAATGTTTACACTTTTAGCCCGACACTGAAATACCAAACAGGTCAGTGTATCTTACACTTTTCTAAGATAAACGCAATAGTGTCAAAAGTGTCGACACTTTTTAGGCTGGAGCACGATACCAAACACATCTATTATTAAAATATATAAACGAAACGCGTGTAAACTTGATTTTATATTTCGACGTCTCTATACCAGCGCGTTTTTTCTTTTGTATAATAAATACTAGCTTTACGGCTGAGAAATTTGGGTTTGGCAACGAATAATCAAAATCAGTTTAAGCTGAGATAGTGAGATCGCGCGCGGGATCCTCGGATTGCTTTACAATTTTGATATCTTTGTCTTATGTCAAGCTGATGAAAAAGTTGTAAAAAAAAATCTTTAGTTTGTGAACATAATATACCTATTTCTTCATATGAAAAGCATAGTAGAATTTTATATCGACATTGCTCGACAAATAATTGATCGATTTAAACGATATTTATTTTTAACATCGTTTTTTTTGTACAGTTTGACTTCGAAACACCGTTTTCCTACGCATTTTAATCAAAATTTAGCTTGAAAAGAGGCCTTTTTCTATATAGAGCAATCATTTGTTTTTTTGGGAGTATAATCTAATGTTCTAGAATCTAGATGACGGAAGGTTTGAATACGACTGCTCCTGATGTATGGAAACTAATATGATCAGAATTTTAGGTCATTGTCAAATAAAAATTTTTGACAATCCTTTCTATAACCCAGCATTAGACTAATAATAATATAAAGATAGGTATGTCACCGGTGAAGAAGTAGGATTTCAAAAAGTGGAACCATTTTCCAAATTGGTTCAATAACGCCCGAAATTACTTACAACAGACATATCGTCGTTGGTTCTGTAATACATCTTATGTGCAAAAAATAAAATTTGCAGGAAAGACCTAAAAGTGGTTATTTCATCAATGGATGGTAAGAACTAGCAATTTCAGAGGTATATTACTAATTCATACTTATCATGTTTAATTAAGACGAAGTATTTTTTTAAAAGATATTTAACGTTAATTTCGGATTTATTGGCACATGGGAGGAATTATTTGATACAACTTTTCACATAAGACTTACTTCCCCTTGTTGGTTACTGTAAAATTAATTTGGAGGTATTACTAGTGTATAGAGCTCCGTTTCCTGAATCTTTTCATTTAAAAAACGTAAAATCTGCCAATTGTGCACATAAGAGCTATTACAGAACCAACGACGATATACAAAATTCGCGTTCTTTGTGAGAGATTGAACGTCTAATGTGCGCTTTATATATTGTAGTAATTTAAAGTTTATAGGAAAATTGCATAACATAAATAATCCATAAATTGAACTCTTTGACGTAATCTGCAGTTCAGTAATAAAATATTTGATGTTCTCTAGAGCAATTAAATGGAGTCTATAAAAAGTAATAATATAATTTGGAACTTTCAGTTTATATAAAAGTTATTAGATGATTATTTTCAATTATCCAGTAAAGTTTTGAAATTGAAAGTGTGGGTGTGCCTCTTCATTTGCAATATTTGTCTGTGTTCAAGTCGACTCAAATGCATTTATAATAAAGCAATTTTATGAAATTATCCAAATATTTAATGCAGTGAAAGTTTTTATATAAAGTCGCGTGCAATAAAATATAATATAAATCGATAGAAATAAATAAATAATTCATCAATTAAATGTGGATAATTTGAAAAAAGGGAACGCTGTTCGTAAGTAATTATTTTATTACAGTACTTATCAGAAATTTACTTTTAATTCATCTTAAGGTATAGTTCACTCGCGACAGTGGTAGACAAAAGTATAGCGTAATGGTACCAACAGTTTCTCCGTGCATTTTTGTAAGATACTGTACCCAACACATCCACTATACAGTATGTAAACACGTAAGTTGCACATAGGGAAATTAACATTGGGAAAACATTCAATTTTATTCTAAGAAAAGCCGTTTCACGAGTGAACTACCATATATAAATATAGTCATGGAGGAGGTAAAAATGCTTTGCTTGTGACCTACGTTTCGAAAATTAATTTTTTATCTTCAGGGCATCAAGGTACTGAAAATGTTTTCGAAACGTTGACCACGAGTGATACATTTTTTTAAATTGTTTTTTATCCAAACGTTCCCTCAACGTCTAATATTTATTGGAACAAAACTAATTACTTACGGACAACATAAATTAATATTTGAATTTATTTTGCTAATGTTTTTTTAAGAAATTAGGAAGTATCGCATCACTTATTAAAGAATTTTAACAATTAATAATTTATTGTAATGAAATGTAAAAATATAAAATTGCCACTAAAATTAATGCAGTCCGGCTTTCTATTCTGATTGGTGAATGTTGAAGCTCTCGAAGTATGTGAAATACAGTTGCAAATATGCTTTATTATTGTATTGTTATGTAGAGTATGTGATAATTCACCCGCCGCGATAGTGGAAGTTCAGGTTACAGTGACATTGTATAAAAATACTTTTTTTTATGTTGTAGGTATTAACTATATTATTAGTTTACGGTCGTTTCCGTAAGTTAATATCACAGTTTTTAATATTTATGTGTCCAATGCGGCAAAACTAAAATCGCGGTTTTTCTCATATAGTTTTGTTCTATACTGAGCATAGGAATAAAATCGCAAACATATATTTCTGTCTTTTTTTACGCCGTAAGCACTGGCGTATCCAGGAGGGCAAAACAAGCACGGGGGACCCGGCTTAAGAAATTGCTAATTTGCTCCCTCCTGGGCCAAAAGCTGGGTACGCCCATGTTATAACGTCATAGAAAAAGACAACGTTTTTGAAACAGAGGTACTTTATTCAGATTGAATGCAAGTACATCAACCAATCATATCATGGAGAAATCACAGAATTACATCGAAGAAAGAGACGTTTTGTTGCTTTCACTCACCGCACAGTGAGTAGATAGACAATGATTCATATAGTAAATTATTAAATATATGGTTTTTCTGAACACTTATGCTAAAGTAATTTAAAATGTGCAGTCAATTCTTTAGCATCTGCAAACTTAATACCAAACAGATTTTGCAAACTGGCTTTTTTGCACTCTAAAGAAAACTATCAGCTGGATAGACCCGATGCGTATTTCGTAAAAAGAAAAAAAAATCTACCTACTTCTCTAAGAGTCTGTGCGAACCAGTAAAGAAATCATATAAATAAAAACTTAAGCGTGGCAGATGTCAAATCTAAGGAAACCCAAGATCTTTTTACAAAAGATGATATAGATGAAAAGGGAAAGATTCTTGAACAACACCTTTTATGTTTTTTTCACGGTCTAGGTATATTTCCCGTATTATGTGACACATGTTAAGAAATTTTATACAAAAGAACGTTACGTGATGATTACGATTGGTCAAATGTTTATAAAGAAATTAAAAACTTCACGGCTTTTCATAAATTTCTTAATTATTTCTTAAATACTTTCTTAATACGAATTTTATAGAAAACCCATCTTAAGGTCTTATTCGTGCCAGCTGTAGACAAATATTTACAGAAAAATGTATTTTAACTGTGGCCGTCTATATACGTCTATTTTACTTTATGTTTTACTAGCGGTTCTGCCCGGTTTCACCCGGGTGCAAAAGAACGAATGGGGAAGGAATGGATATGAGTACGCACGTTCATCTTAGTTTACGGAGATGAATGTTGTGTCCAAACTTCTTAATGATCGGAGTTACCGTTCAAAAGTTTTTGTCATTAAAAAGCAGTGTTTATACTTTTTTTAAGTAATAAATTTCTTTTAATATAATAAATATTTAATTCAAAACACTGTAGGAAAATTATTTTTATATAGGTACCTATAGTTGTAATAGTTTTCAAGTGAGCTATTAATTTGATTTATTTAATTTTAATTAGTCGTAATGAAAATTTAAAAAAATAGAAATGTAAGCTTTAGAAGAAAGCAATGCAGAAAATACAAAAAATAAAAATATCGCCGACGTGGAGTTTGAACCCACGACCCTGGCATTAAGAGTCTCATGCTCTACCGACTGAGCTATCCGGGCTTGTGAACGTGACGCGCTAATATTGCAATATTTAGTTAAGGCATTTCACCTGATAATAATTGTCGGACGAACTAATTTTGAGATACATCTTGCAACATTTTTCATTGATGTTCCGCTACAATTGGTCGTAGCGTGATATTATATAGCCTATAACCTTCCTCGATAAATGGGCTATGCAACGAAAAAAATTTTTTTCAATTCGAACCAGTAGTTCCTAAGATTAGCGCGTTCAACCAAACAAACAAACAAACTCTTCAGCTTTATCTATTAGTATAGACTATAGATAATTGTGTATTTCCAGTGGATATTTTGCACATCGAGTTATCGTACTCTAACCCTTAAATGTTACAGAAACGCTGTTGACTTTTGTTTCGGACGAGTGTAATTTTGAATTTGACTTTTAAAAAGGCATTTATATAGGTATATCCGTCGCAGTGCAGGTACAGCAGGGAATGAGGGGTGAGGTGAAGAGGTTAGGTTATGATGACTGCGAATGATGAGGAGGATAATGGATGTGTATATATTTAGCGCGGGACATCAAACATAAATACACTGACTTTATTATTAATGTGCTTTTTATTGGTGATATCACCTCATGTGTATTTACACATCCCGTTATACAATAACGCAAGTACGTTATGTCGTATAATATGTTATATGAATTATGGCACAGGTGATCCGTTACTACCTTACCACTTTCGCTTTCGTTACGTGAAGTTGTGACGATTCTGAACTGCTTTTGTTAGGTTTAAACAGGGTTGCCAACGGCGATGTTCGTAATTAGTAACAACCGTTGCCATCGTTCCTCGAATTCATGGATTTTGAGGGGGAGTTCCGAAATATAATCCAGTATACAGGCCAGTGTTAACGACGTAATGAATCGACGCCATACTTTCCGAAATATACTGGCGAGTGCGTTGATGTATCCACCAAAAGTAGGTAATTGTTTACTTTGTTGAGAAGACATTATTGTAAATAACAAATAATGTAATAAAAAATTCCACAAAGTCTGATGCACACACGCTCGGTTAAATATTTATGCTACGTCACACCTGTCTCATCAGTACAAATATGGCGTCGGATGCATGACGTCATTAGCACTGACAACTGGATTGTATTTAGGAACACGCCCTTAAGAAGCCAATGACAATTCTGATTTAGATTTAACAGTCCAGCCCGAATTTCCTGAAAAGTTCTAGAATCTAGAACTTATTTTCGAGTTAAATAAATCATTTGATGCTAACAATTCTGATTTGGTTTAGTAGTTCAGTTCGAATAAAGAATATTTGGCTCTTATTTTTTTGTCTTAAAATGTTCATATTCTAGTATTTGTCCACTTGATTTTTTTATTAAATGGAATCGTTTTATAGGATAAAATAGCACCCAATTAGAATATTGGCGTTAAAACACGAGCCGCCATGTTTACTTACCGTGACGCCATTATTGTAGTACAAGTGCCCACGAGACTCATTTAGTATAGTATAGTAGGAACATACAAGAAAGATTTACAATTAATAATAATTAATATATTTATACAAAGTCGTTTATTCTCTAAAAACATTTGGTAATTACTAATTAAAAACTCTTTCAAATTTTTGCAGAATATTTTAAAATTTCTTTCTTGTCTTAACGTTACTGGCAGCCTGTAAAAAAATAGTCCCAGAACACTGAGGAGAAGATGTAAAAAAAAGTTGATCTATATTTTCTATACGGAGCATCTAGCCTTCTCTCGTATTATAATTATGAACATCTGAGTTCACAGTGTTATCTGTGGCTATTCCCGTGTGTGTGTGTGTGACGTGTGTTTACTGCAAGTCTGACGTCACACTTAAAACCATCATGACGGACAGCGTTTTTTGAAACTTTATAATAAATCAGTTTCCTGTTTTTGTGAACACACACCAATGATTTCTTATTCGATAAATTATCTTAATTTAATCATTTATTTTTTATATATAAGAAGTTCTAGAATCTAGAACCATTGTAGAACCTGAAGAATATTGTTGATGGTTAATGTTTGGTCGTGAGCCAGACTGGTCTTTTTAAATGGAACATTCTGTGTATTCTAAATAATATAATATTATGTAGTAATAAAGAGAATAGAAGTGGTCATTGTTGTGAGTATGCAATGCATACTTTCATTGCAAGGTCGGCATCTCGCCACCAGCAAACCATTGTAATAATCCTATGTGTGTATATGATACAATTTACAATGGTATCCCGCGTCTTTTTCTAGTGTGATTATTGGCTAACAATGGGACGAC
Organism: Xanthostigma xanthostigma; assembly: GCA_963575645.1. Lineage (NCBI taxonomy): Eukaryota > Metazoa > Arthropoda > Insecta > Raphidioptera > Raphidiidae > Xanthostigma > Xanthostigma xanthostigma. Next base: position 42,770,995 of record OY754471.1, read on the forward strand.
ACAGACTTCCGTCGACTTCCTTGTCTAGTATCACTGGACTCCGGATAGCGGTGTCCCTAACCCCTTATTTATGGCGAGCGGCGGGTGGACAACAATGTTTTTGTAAACTGAATGATCAATTTGTTTTGTCATTTTAACAAATAATCTATACTAATATATAATGCTGAAGAGTTTGTTTGTTTGGTTGAACGCGCTAATCTCAGGAACCTCTGGTTCGAATTGAAATTTTTGAAGTGAAAACTTCTTTCGCGGCGTTGTACACTTTTTTTGTAATGGGTAAAAAATGTTAAACTCGCGTCAGATCGAAAATTCGTAAGACCTGATCGAAAATGCGTAAGACCTGGTCGAAAATTCGTAAGACGAAAACTTTTGTACACTTTTTTTGTAATGGGTAATTAATGTTAAACTCGCGTCAGGACACGTGACCTGATCGAAAATTCGTAAGACGTTAATATTCAAGTTTTCACTTTAGCCGGCACTCCCGGAGTGCAACCCGTCTTTTTTTTTGTTGTATAGCCCATTTATCGAGAAAGGCGATAGGCTAATAGGATTATAGGAGCGGTGCATCAATGAAAAATGTTGCGAAATGTAACTCAAAATTTGTCCGTTCGACAAAAACTTCTGAACGGTAACTCCGATTATCATGAAATTTGGACACAACATTCATCTCGGTAAACTAAGATGAATGAAAAGTGTCCGAAAAATATGGCGGAAGTTGAGGCATGCGCATGAAAAAATTTCAACTATGAAAAGATCTATTAAAATAACTGTTAGACGCAAATGCAGGGTTTTTACGTGGTTGAACAAAAAAAATAATAAAAAAGAAGGGTGCACACATCACAGTAAACGCACAATATAGAAGATAGATACTTAAATCTGTGTGTGTGGAACCCCTTAGGTGCAGAGGATGTTTTGCTTCTGCAGAAGGTTATTAACACAACCCTTCTGCCACTTCTTCTTCTTCTTCTTATGCAGAACCTGTGCGGTCGATCGGCATCTGCTCTTTGCCACTTAGCACTCAGTGTTTTGTCTTCGATGTGTACGCAGTTTTTTTAACGCATGTTTGTCTATAAACAAAATACTGTCGTTATTTATCTCTGCGCATATAGGTTTGGTTGGGTTATGTTCAGTTTTGCTGCGACATTTTTACAAGGATTACAACTTGTAGGTACATTTTACTAGATTTTTCTCGCGGCTTCGCTTACTTGAAAATCTCATTTTTCCGTAGAATGGTTTTGATGGACATCTTACCGCGTTACCCGAGCGTAGACCAGGTAACACATTCCGGTTCTAATGACAATAATTGTGACGTTCGTAAGATACGTCGAATCTATACTAATATATAAAGCTGAGGAGTTTGGTTGGTTGAACGCGCTAATCTCAGGAACTACTGGTTCGAATTGAAAAATTATTTTTGTGTTGGATAGTCCATTTATCGAGAAAGGTTATAGGCTATATAATATCACGCTACGACCAATAGGAACGGAATATCAATGAAAAATGTTGCAAAATGTAACTCAAAATTTGTCCGTCCGACAAAAACTTTTGAACGGTAACTCCGATCATCATGAAATTTGGACACAACATTCATCTCGGTAAACTAAGATGAATGTGCGTACCCCCTTTCGTTCTTTTGCACCCGGGAGGAACCGGGTGGGACCGCTAGTATATAATAAAAATCTCGTGTCACGATGTTCGTCCGCGCTAATCTCCGAAAACACTGAACCGATTTTAATGAAATTTTGTAAATGTGTCTTTCTTGATTCAACTTACGTTATAGGACAGTTTTTATTAAATATTTTGTACAAAATTACGGCATTTTCTCAAAAAACAACTGTTTTAGTAACATGTAACGACATCTGATAGAATTCACTCAAAGCTATTAGTTCGGAAGCAAACAAAAAAAAAACTATTTTAGTATCTACTAAGTAGCGACATCTGATAGAATTCGCTCAAAGTTATTAGTTCAGAAGCAAATCCGGTAGAATTTGCTCCAAACTATTAAGTTCAGACGCCGGGCCGCAAACGAAATACTTTTTGCAGAATTATATCTATCGCACCCGGGTGAAACCGGGACGGACAGCTATAGTTAATTAGAATAATTTGGTTTTCATTTAAAAAAATTGGCTAATATTATTGGCCTATTGAGAAATATTTCATAGTAAAAATTAGTTTTTTAACTTTCACTTGAATTAAAAAGGAAGCTGTATTCTTTGACACTTAAAAATTGCATAGACTATACCGCGTTGTCATTTGTTTGGGCTTTAATACATATTGCATCAAATTAACAACATGTAACACTAATGTCTTTTTAAATGGCAAGGTTGGCTCTTAGACTGTTTTTTTATACAAAATATAAATAACAGTAGATAATTCATAAATTATATAATCCGCAAATCGCAGCGTGGGAAATGTCCTCATAAATTAAATTATTACAAAGTCGAATATTATTGTTGTCATATATTATTATTTTTGTGGCCACAAGCTAAACACGCTTAAGTAAAATCTTTTTTGTAACTTCCGATAGATTTTCATAAAGGACCCCGCACAAACCTTACGGGATTTAGTTCTCGGTTAAATTGATCGAAAGTAATTTTATAGCTTAAAGGTCACTCAGAAAAAGTGTCCATGGGCGCATAGCCTTAAAAATAGATTTTTAGCTATAGATATGTTTCGCGAGATATTAGATATAGGGATATTCATTGAATTCACAAACGTTCAACGCTTTTTTTAGAAATAGAAAAATAGTTGAAAACTATAGATATTGTAGGAAGGTCCAAAACTTTGATTAACATCTGAATAGAATTCTTTAAATAAATAAAATTGTCGATTGAAGATCTAAACCCAGATCGAAACGTCATTTTTTATATTATTGATTTATAATTTTATTTTTGTCAATATATATATATAGTCTGAAAAAAATTGGTCGACAATTTTATTTATTTGAATTGTAGGAAGATGTCACCCTGTATAAAATTATGTCCTAAGGATTTTTTAAGATTCGGTGAATTCAATGGATATCCCTATATCTAAAATCTCGCTAAACATATCTGCGTAGCTAAAAATCTATTTTAGGCTATGCGCCCATAGACACTTTTTCTTAGTGACGTTTAAACTATAAAATAAAACCACTTTCGATCAATTTAACCGAAAACCAAATCCCATAAGGTTTGTGCGAGATCCTTTCAAAACATGTCACATATAAACTATAGTAACAAATAAACTAGTAAAAATGGTGATTAACCTCGATACGCCGCCGTTTTTTTTCGTTTTTTAAATTTAAAAATATATTTTGATTTTTATTTTGCAGTATTTGCCCCGCGTGTATACCTTAAGACATGTGCAATGTACAGTGCTGTCTCTTTTCATTCTAGCGTCAAATGAGAAATGAATGATGAAATCGACATTAATATTATAATTTAAAAAAAATGTTGACATAGACTATTTTGTCTAACGCCATTAGATTTAAAAATATTTATTTTTAGCTGTATGTTTTTATATATATATTTTTATTGATGATTAGTTCTAGCAACAGGTTACAGTTGTATATTTTATTTTGAATTTGTAATAGCCTTTTAAGTGATGTTTTTACACCCACAGATTCTGTGCATGTACATTGTACAGGTTTGCGCTATCTGTGTAGGTATTTGATGGCAAGTTTCTGTGAAAATGATACCTAGAACAATAGCGCGTAGAGGGCAAAAAAACTCCAATTATTATTATTATTATTGACTTGCGCTCGATCCTGCTTCGTCCGAATTTGAAGATTTCCACCGTTTTTTCGTCGACTTACGTTGCAAAATTGATCTCCACGAAAAGCGCTTTTATTTTAACGCGATAATAATTATACAGAAGTTAGTTCAATTAATACAAATGAATAAAATCGTAACTGTGCAACTGTGCAGTGTTAAAGATTCCAAGAGTAAATTCTTGTTTTCATCATTTTTTACCTGTTTATTTATACAGAACAGCGCGAGCATAATCACTGGGCGGCACACGTCCGTCACTTGGCGTCACTACAGCCGTCTATAATGTTAATGTTATTTTATGCATTTATATATTAGATATCGATGTGGGGCAAACAAAACAGTTACTAAAACATAGAATTTACCAACACAGAATGGACTGTAGAAACATAAATTTATTAAGTGATAATAAGACCGCGTTGTCATCTCATCATTTCGACACTGGACATATAAATTTCTCTTTAATGAAGTTCAAATATTAAATAAAGAGTCAAATTGGAAGAAACATAATATCAGTGAAATGTTTTTTATTAGAAAAAACAATTCTATTAATTATAAAACAGACACTCAAAATTTAAGTAGTCAGTACTATATGTTATGAAATTGAACTAACTTTCGATTTTTTATTTTTATTGTTTTAACTCTTTGAGGTACGAAAATTTTATTGAAAATAAAACCCTACAGGTACACGAAAATTTTTTATCATAAAAACGGAATATAAGTACATATCTTGAGTTAATACATTATTTTGAATATAAATAAATGAAGAAGAAAAAAACAACTCAACTAAAAAAAAAATTAGCCGGAGGTTCATTTTTAGCACCACCATACATAAAATGAAAATAACAGGGTTCAAACAAAATCAGAACATTTCTTATTAGTTTTCATTGACTTCGCCAGTCTTTTTGAAATTATTTTCTGTGGAAAGATTGAAAACAGGTTTTTGTTTTCCCTAAACATAGGGGAACTTGACACACGCTACATTGCCAATTAGTTCGAATATCATTTTTCTTCGTGCTACAATGGGCACATCGTCTACGGCTGGTCCTTATCGGCTGGTGACTGCTTTCAGTTAATCTAACAGTCTCAGATACTGAAGGCTTGTGTTTTTTGAGCGTTGTGGAAAGTTCCAGGGGCAAAGATCTTTTTTTCACGAATGTATTGGCAACTAGACCTTCAGAAATCTGTCTTCGAAAATCTTTTAGACTTAGCGAAGACGAAGTATTATGCAATTTATAAATAACAAACGCGTTTACCGATGCTGCATCTAAGAAAAAAAAGAATATTCTATGCCACCACTTATGACTTTTGCGATCAACCCCATAGTATGCTCTCTTCTGGTCAAACTTATCGACAAAATTCATATTTTTATTGTAGTCTGTGAGTAACACGGGGCATGGTATTTGAACAGTGGTTCCATCTTTTTCCTTTCTTTTAACTTCCGTAATCTCTGTAGGATTGTGATAATTAGATAACAGGTGGACGGGTCTCTTATCACGCCATTTTATTGCAGTGACCCCAATATTACTCGTGTGCCACTCATATTCTCCTCTTTTTAAATCTTTGTCTGATTTAAATTTAGGTAAATCTTTCCTATTTATATTTACAGTGCCGCAAGCAAATAATTTTACCTGTAGAAGGTCTCGCATAAGCATTACTGACACAAAAAAGTTGTCAATATATAATTTATGGTTTTTATTTATAAGTGGGGCTACTAAAGTTTTGACAACCCTGGCTCCTAAATTTTTTTCTATTTCATTCCCTGTCTTTCCAGTATATATTTGAAAATTCCAGCAGTACCCAGTTTCGTCTGCTAGTACCCATACTTTATAGCCCCTTTTGATAGGCTTTTTGGGTAAGTACTGCTTTAAAGAAGAACGTCCTTTAAATTTGATCATTGACTCATCTACAGCGATGTTCTCATGTGGCTGCATGCATAATTGAAAATTAGTCTTTAGATTTTCCAGAACGGGCCGCAATTTATAAAGTTTGTCAAAATGTTTACTGCCACGTTCGGGCATTACGCTATTATCGTTTAAATGGAGATGTGTAAGAAGCCACCCAAATCTATGTAATGTCATTAATTTACTCACATATGGATCATGAAGATCTGGAGACGTACTCCAATGGTCTCTGTAGCTAGGGTATCGTTTGATACCCATTAGTAAATTAATCCCTAAAAATGTTTTCATCTCATTAATATCGGTCTTATTATATGTTTTTCCGGTTGCTTGGAATTGCTGCTCTGCATATAAATTCGTTTGAAAAACGATGTGATTCAAAATATCATCAGTGAACAGCAAATTAAATGCCTCATAAGGATTCAGAGTTTCGCGATCTTGAATAAAACGCGGTAGACCGACATCACCAATGAACGGTTCTGGTGATTTGATATTAGTCACAAGATTATTCCAAGTTGTTACGTTTTTTGTCTCATATCTTTGTGCCAATGTTGCCAATGGAACTGTGTCATTTGCATCCCATTCATCGGATAATTCATTATCCGAATCAGACAATACAATTTCGGTATCACTATACTTATTGTCCAATAGATTTATAGTGGTATCTTCTACGAAGTTCTCTTCTTCCACGTCGCTATCATTGTCTGAATCGTTATTTGATGGAATTGACGCACAGTCATTCTCAATTCTTTCTATTTCATCATATAATTCATCCTCCGTCATGCCTACTAAATTGAATGGCAAAGGTTCCCTCCGTCGACTCATTTTACCAACGGTATGGTGGGACAGTTTATGAACACTAAAAAAAATGCAAAAAAGACACCTGAAAAGTATGTAGACATAAAAAAAAAATAATTACTTACCTTCAACTGGCCCAGTTCAGTATATTTCACTCAATTTTTAAATCAATAATTTAAAAAAAACAACTATTCTTCCTTTTATAAAACCTGTATAATACGCACGTGGTAGAAGTATATGAAAAATTGCGTTCAACTCAAATACCAACTGCCACTATCAAAATAAATGGTGCCAGGCAAATCTTTATACTCCAATCAATGGCTATCACTAGTGGTACATGATTTAAACCGGTGTACCTAGTCAGTAACCGAATCAATAAGTGGTGGGTTATATTTAACACCACTGTACCATTACAGACTAGAAAACGGTGGTTCAATCTGTAATCCACCGTACTTGAAAGAGTTAAAAATTTATACATAAACTTGTTGCCATGTTTTTGTCTTATGTACCTTAACTTTTGTTAATTGCTATGGTTAGTAATTATTGTTTATTTTCATAATTATTGTTTTGAATTTTCTTATTGTACTTGAATAAGTCTAAATCTATAGACGAAACGTCGTACATTAATAAATATAATTTTTTGTCCACAATGATGCGATTTTTCTTATTGTTATTTTATGCACTATATAATATGATGTAACATTTATCGGAAATAAATTGTCTGCCATTAGAAAAAATTTGTTACAAGCAGTGTGGACCTATTAATTAATTGGCCTAATATGTCATAAACACCTGATTCTGGCGAGGTATTCCGTTGAATTTGTTTTCGCCCACGTGTAGGGTACCTACACACCTTTCGCTCAAACACACCCTGATTGGTTTGAGACTTCTTTTTTTTTTGTATGAATGGCAAGTTTTATGCACGTCACATGAATGGAAGCGAATCTTCTCAGGATTTAAATATCCGGGCGACCTTTTTTATATTTAAACCGGAAAGAGTTTACATTATTTTTGTTGAAAGGAAATCGTTTTGTTTGCGCGATAAAAATACTTATGCATTTTGTCGGTTCTTGGTTTGGTTCTCAGAGTAATGAATATTATACAGCGTGTCCCATTTTAATGTCCCACCCCGGATAACTTTTGTCAGTGACCTTGAATGAAAAATTGTTTGGTACAAAAGTTGTACAACTTGGAGGGGGACATTCGATGGCACTATCACTTTTGACCTTGGGTATAAGGTTCAAGGTCATTCAAGGTCAACTTTGTTTTTTTTAATGGAACGTCCTATTTTTGACATCGGCAATCAATTGCGCGTGAAAAAATATGAGACTTTTGTCTGAAACTTTTTTCGAGAACGGGCAAATTTTCCCAATTAATTTAGCCTTCAAAATTGAAAATTTTTGAATTTTCAACTCGAGAATGGTGAGATTTTCTTCAAAAACAATAGGGCTTTTCATATTTGCATACCAAACATCCTCCAAAAATTTTGTTTCAATCCGTTCATCCGTTTGACCTGTATAGTGTTCACAGACTAACCGAATAACCGACTAACAGACTAACAGACGCACAGAGTTTTGCCCGTTCTCGAAAAAAGTTTCAGACAAAAGTCTCATATTTTTTCACGCGCAATCGATTGCCGATGTCAAAAATAGGACGTTCCATTAAAAAAAACAAAGTTGACTTTGAATGACCTTGAACCTTATACCCAAGGTCAAAAGTATTAGTGCCATCGAATGTCCCCCTCCAAGTTGTACAACTTTTGTACCAAACAATTTTTCATTTAAGGTCACTGACAAAAGTTATCCGGGGTGGGACATTAAAATGGGACACGCTGTATAACATCTGAATCGCAGGTAGATTAGTTTTTTAAAGTCGCTGAGCTTTTTGGGGGATTAAATCAACACAGGAAAGTAAAATTCACGTTTCTGCAATAGCCCCGCATATTAAACAAACATGGTATTTTATTTTTTGACTACTAAAAACTAGAAAATAATTATGTGTCACCATGGGGGGGGGGCTTTGATTAAACTAAAATAAAATCGTGGGGCGCATTTATAGTTACATTATATGGTCGATTTTCAAGCAAGTTTCGTAAATAAAATTTTTTTCTAAACTTTATAGTTCCGGAAATATTTAGAAAATTAAAAAAAAATCAGCTGCTCTTTTGTCTTGTAGATCTGTCAGAAATAAACTAGTTAAGCATGCTTTGATTAATTTTTACATGACGTGGATATAGTAAAATAAAGAAAATAACATTTCTGATATCGCGTGAGGTGACGCGGGTAATGGCTAGTATTCAATATGATATTTGCTATTCGTCGTCTTGGTCACCTACATAATATGTTCCACGTCATGTAAAAATTAATCAAAGCATGCTTAACTAGTTTATTTCTGACAGATCTACAAGACAAAAGAGCAGCTGATTTTTTTTTAATTTTCTAAATATTTCCGGAACTATAAAGTTTAGAAAAAAATTTTATTTACGAAACTTGCTTGAAATAATAAATAGAATAATAATCCGTGATGAAAAATATACCTTTCAAAATTTCATATTTTTTAGTACTTAAAAAATTGTCAGCCACGATGATTGTCGCGCGATAATGGTCTGCCATTGTTATATTTCAATAGCATTAATAATATATTATTAAATTTCCAAATGGCAGACGTGGTCAAATACTTTGAAAATTTGTCAAATTTTGTACCTGTCGCACCTGAGTACGGGCCGCGGCGGCCACTCCGGACTTAGTGAGTCCCCATTCCATGTATGGTAGGTATAGGAGACTCACTGTGTAAAAATTCAGGTCTGGTCAAATACATACTGGTAGCCGATCACTGGCTCTTATACTATCAGTTTAACTGCTAAATATTTCGTCACGCGACATCTACGCGTGCATTATGCCTTTGATATGTGAAACAAATGCTGGATAATACCGACAATTGGGCGTTACAAATAGGTTTCAATAAATATTCTCAAGTTTTCGCCGAAGTTTTTAACTGTTGTGGATTTGTTCTTTTGAGAACACTTCAAAACAAGCAATAAAAACAAGGAAACGGGCACGTTGCCAACTGTAAACATTAAAATATATAAGTAACTAATCGCCGGGGTCGTCGGGCAAAGTGGCTTAAGTCAGATAAAATCGATAGTGCTGATAAAAATATTGATATTATGTACTTATTACTGGGATAACCTAAACCTAACAAAATTGAACAATCTTTTTTGTCTAATGAGACCACACTAAGGCAAATTATACATTTTTAACTCCGCGCCACTGAAAAGAAGTGTTTTGTTTTATTAACCACTAGCTGCTCCCCGCGGCTCGCACGCGATTGTGATGAAACACGGTAGCGACAAAAGTAGTGGAGCTTTCAGCTATATATATTATATATAGAGGAACAATTAAAAAATACCGAAGCAAACAAAAAAGTATTATCTAACTGCTAGAAAACAATTTTTAAAGCGCGCGTTGAGACACAACCATTCGCAATAGCCCGCGCGACAGGCAGTCTCTGTGGAGGGAAGCGGTGAGTGGAAGTTTCGGGTTTAAATCCTGACAGTGACATTGTTTTCTTATATATAGTATTGTAACTGTAACAATATGAAATGTAATTATTGACATCAGTTTTTTTTTTTTTAATGCGAATGTATTTTGATGAATTACAGTTTTTAATAGCCTAAGTTACTCCTTATAACATTAGCTATCTGCAGTGAAAGCCCCGTCAAAATCGGTCCAGTCGTTTAGGAGATTAGCCGGAACAAACAGACACATAGACAAAAACTTTAAAAATTGTTTTTTTGTTATGAGTACCGTATATACTTACATATGCATTACATTACACACAGACACTTAAGTTAAATATATTAAAATATCGAAAAATAGAAATAGAAATATTTTTCAGTAAAGATGTTTACACTATAATTTACACATAAAAAATTCTAAGGTAAAAAAAGAGAAAAAATCGACGTAAGTAATATAGTTATTTGGTCACAGAAATATAAAAATTCGTTCATTAAAAATGAAACGCTGTTTATTAAAAGGCAGTGTATTAAATTTCTTAAAGTACTTTTCTAAAAAATTGCTTCATTTTTCATGTCAAGTTTGTAATTATTGTATATTCTAAAAAAAAAAACAAACAGGGAAACGTAACAAACCTAATTATTTTATTTACATAAAATATGTCAAATGTGAAATAAAAATCAAAGTTTAAACGAATTATAACAGAAAAAAGTATATAGAAAACATATAATTGCTGCTAAATATTAATATCTACGAATAAATAAAATCTTAATTTTTATCGATGATTCTGACGATGACACGAAAATATGGAGGGTAATCTTCAGAACCACTGCACCTATTTGAAAAATTCTTTCACTATTTAGAATGAGCCTTCAGGATGCATGCAGACTATATATATTTATCGATTTCAAATAAACGCGCTTTTCGTGGAGACAAATTTTGCAACGTAAAAATGGTGGTAACCTACAAATTCGGACGAAGCCGGGCCGGGCTACTAGTAGATAATAAGTGCAAATTGTCATTTTTTTTTCAAACTTTATTTGGAAAACACTTTAATTACCTAGTATCAATTTTTATATTTTTCTTTATTAGTATTATTGATAAACGCTAGTGTTTGTATAATGTCCTCTATAAAAGCTCTGAGATTACACATATGGTGTAATCTGACAATTTCAGATTAAAAAAAAATTAAACGAGATAAAAATTGTTACTTGTCATATGCAACCTGGAAATATAAGTCACAAAACTTTAAACGGGAGAATTTAGTTTTAATTGGATTATCACGGAGACTTATTATTTTAAATGAATATTTAATAAAAAAAAAACAGTTTTAATTAAGAGTGCATGTGAACAAGATGAGAGTGCGTTGACTTGTTTTAAAAGTCGCTGACACCTGTTGTATATCCACATTTAATATAAAAATAAACTACAAATGTCATATAAATTAGAAAAAAAATATTTCGAGCAAAGAATTAGTTGCTCTAACGTGAAAATATATTAAATACTTTACCAGAATAATTTATTGTAACATATTTTGTATAACATTTTTGCACATGTTTAAAATTACCTCACCTGATGGGATTTTTATCGTTGTGCATATTTTTTTGTACATAAACGATCGAGTTTTACGTATTAATTTTTTTTAATTATTGGACGTGACTTTTAATAGTTTCGTATCATCAGTAGGCGAAATATTAATTCGCAATGTTAAATAGTTTAAAAATGTTTTTTTTTATTTAGAAAAGAAAACAAATATACATAATTAAGGTTGAAATAAAAATAAAAATGTGTGCATCAACTGCTGTGGTTATTAGCGCACAGGGAAAGGATAAAAGGAAAAAGGAACAAAAAAAGGAAAAAAGAAAAAAAATCAAAGGAAAAAAAAAATTTTTTAATATCTTTTGCTTCCAGAATACTTCCAAAGTATTACGTCCTAGAATCTGCAATCGGGATAGTCAGTTCACTATGTAACTTTTTAAGAGCCTATGGTACAGTGTTTGGATCGAATTAGGTCGGCAGGCGGTTTTGATGATAATACATCCACGCTATGTGCTTGTAGAACTAAACAGAAATAATCTATACCGATCTATACTTAATATATAAAGCGAAGAGTTTGTTTGTTTGTTTGGTTGAACGCGCAAATCTCAGAAACTACGGGTTCGAATTGAAAATTTTTTTTTTGTTGGATAGCCCATTTATCGAGGAAGGCTAAAGGCTATATAATATGACGCTACGACCAATTGGAGTGGAACATCAATGAAAAATGTTGCAAGATGTATCTTAAAATTAGTCCGTCCGACAAATATTATCAGGTGAAATGCCTTAACTAAATATGCAATATTAGCGCGTCACGTTCACAAGCCCGGATAGCTCAGTCAGTAGAGCGTAAGACTCTTAATACCAGGGTCTTGGGTTCAAGCCCCACGTCGGTGAATATATTTTTATTATTTTTATTTTCTACATTGCTTTCTTCTAAGGCTTACATTTCATTACGACTAATTAAAATTAAATAAATATAATTAATAGCTCATTTGAAAACTGTTACAACTATAGGTACCTATATACAAATAATTTTCCTACAGTGTTTCCAATTAAATATTTATTATATTAAAAGAAATTTATATTATGAAGTTTGGACACAACATTCATCTCTGTTCTGTAAACTAAGATGAATGTGCGTACTCATGTCCCTTCCTTCTCCATTCGTTCTTTTGCACCCGGGTGAAACCGGGCGGGACCTCTAGTAAAATATAAACAAAAAACCTTTAAAAAAACAAGCTTGTACCTATTAAAATGCACTAAAACGAAGATAATAACAATCAAACAAATAAAATAATTTTTGTATTTGTTGACCTAAAAGCTTGCCGCGAGATATGTTCTTAAAAAAAACCTAAACTTCTCAAGAAAAGCTTTTAGGTCATGTCAACAATGATAAAATGATTTTATTTGATTGTTTATATTTTAAATATATCGATTTGCGCTCCTACTATAAACCGACATAAACGCGAGCGGAGCCGCGGGCAAAGGCCAGTATTATTGTTTGAGTGTTTGCGACGGCTGCGTAAACTAGTAGCTTATGTATTCGAAGGTTGGTATTGTGATCATTATTCCAGAAACAAGCGATCATATTCTACATACATTGCTACAGATCATTGTAAGATAGAAATCAATACTGTTGGTCCAAGCTTCCACCGTACAAAAGTCGACTGGCAACTCTGCTAAAATTTTATTAGTGACGTTAGTAGATAATCTCGTGTCACAATTTTGGCCGCGCTAATCTCCGAAACCACTGAAGCGAATTTAATGTTATTTTGTAAATGTGTATAGGATAGTTTTTTGTAAACAACAAAATAATGACACTTTCAGCTACGTATATATATATCATTGCTTGGTGTATGTTAAAAAAGAAATAAAAGATTTGGAAAAAAATTCTGATTTTCATCACTATGAAACGAGAAATAAAAGTTCGTTAACATTACCACTGCATAAATTAGCCACCGTACAAAAACATTTTACATATTATGTTTCCCTTAAGCTTTATAATAAAATAGCTCTTGATTTCAAAATTTTAAAGATGGAAAAATAAAAAAAAAATTGAAATCATTTTTAACTGCAAAATGTTTTTATAACATTGAAAAATTTTTTAACTATCAATTTTAAAAAAAGCAATATTCTATAATTTACTTGGAATTTTTATATTTTTTAATGTTTTTGACGTCACATGTACCTACAATCTGTACTAATATGTGTAAATAAAATCTAATCTAATCTATAATATTTTGTACAAAGCTACGGTGTTTTGTGAAAAAAAACTGTTTTGGTAATATGTAGCGACATCTGATAGAATTTGCTCAAAGCTATTAGTTCAGACGCCGGGCTGCAAACAATAAATACATAAAATACATTTTACAGAATTATATCTATCGCACCCGGGTGAAACCGGGACGGACCGCTAGTCTTTATAATTCATAATTCTTTTCCTCCTAAACGACCTGACCGATTTTGATGAAATTTTTTTTGTAACAACGAAGAATAATTAAAAATGGACTGCTAAAGTCACTTCCTTTTGGTTTTGTCTACCACCGTTTTCATGTTTTTTCGTCATAAAATTTTAATAGTGTTGTCCAGTAGACGTTTTTACGGTCAGAGTTTAGACTAGGTATTATGTTGGTATGCGTGTCCACAAGAAACTAGTTTCATGTCGTAAAGTTGCCTGTCTGAGGAAAGAAAAACTTGAATATTGAAAAAACTTGAAAAAACGTGAATAGAACATTTCAAGCAATTATCTTTTTAACCCTTTTAGCACATAATTCCATTTAAATCAGTCTATCTTATATAATATTTCAATCAAATGTTACCAGGCGTGCCGAATTTTAAGCTTATTTAACGATTTTTCGAGAAGTTTCAGATTCGAAAAAAATGTAGATTAGTATTTTGAAAAATAAATCTAGGTAACCTATTTGTGTAATGTTATTATTTTTGCACTATCCCAGTATAAAATAGATGCTCTGCATGCGTGTATAACCATTGGCCATTACGCACTAGTGTGGTAAAGTAAAACCAAACTGGTCACGTTATACCTAATTTCATTTTTATTAGCGTAATTTAAATAGAGAAACTTCACAAATAATGTGATACTTTTCTATTTGTCAGTTATTTGTTAACTTGATAATTTGCCTCTTTCGGAAAATTATAGCAGACCAAGCAATGGTTGAAAAAAACTCACAAGAAATTGGAGTAATAACTAATAATGAATGAAAATATATTATCTATGTAGATTATAAACCTCTAAAGTATTTTTTGTTTCATAGCTTGTCATTTGTTGAGTAAAGGGTTACCAACATAAAAGTATCATTAATAAATTGTCATTAATATAATTTATAATCGAAGGGAAATATTGAAGACTGGTATTGATAATATATTTGAAGAATCTCGTTCACGTTGACTCATTCCTTTTAAATGATTTTTTATCCTTGGTAAAATATACTGTATTAATGTTGTGAACATTCTTAAATACGACTTCAAGGAAATTTAATTCTATAATTGTATTTTGTATATTTTTTTACACAATACCCCCTTTAAAATAGTTGCTTTGCAGCCATGTATACTTATTGCAGGCATGTTAAGTGATCCATTACGCACTAGTGTGGTAAAAGCTGGTTTTCGCTATACCAATTTCCATAGTAAAAAATTCCAGCCAATTGGGCGACGGGATCATTCTAACTTCAAAATGTTGACATTTGAAACAGTATATAATAAAGAAACTAAAATTTCTAATATCGCGTGAGGTCACGCGGGTAATGGCTAGTATTCAATATATGACATTTGTTAAACATAATAATATGTTTCACGTCATGTAAAAATTAATCAAAGCATAGTTTATTTCTGGCAGATCTACAAAACAAAAGAACAGCCGATTTTATTTTATTTTCAAAACTATAAAGTTTAGAAAAATATTTTTTAACAAAACTTTTTTGAAAATATAAATAAAATAATAATCAGTTATGAAAATTATACCATCATTATCTAAAAAACACCGTTATAGCATATATCTCATCTGCGTATGCGCCGATTTTCCCCAAAAATAATAGGGCTCTTCATATTTACATTAGATTAAATTAGATTTATTTGGGATGATAACACACTTGATATCTCACAAACACTGCGACCTAAAAGATCTTTTGTGCATCCCCTAATAGTAGTATTCCCAGTCTGGAAGAATGCTTTTTATGAACCTTATTACCTTACTGCTGCTCTCCATATGTCCAGAGGCTTTGGACAAGGCCTGTCATATTTGCATACTAAATTTGCTCCTAAAATTTAGTTTCAACCCGTTTGACCTGTATCGTACTCACAGACTAACAGACAAACAAACGCACAGAGTGTTTTCCAAAAATATGTTTTTTGGATTCGGGGGACCTCAAAACGAAAATTTATTGTAAAATTTTGAAAAGTGAATTTTGACCTAAACTAGTATCTACCATTTTTCATTCGTATTGTAAATTATGTAAAAATATATTTGAAACAATACAACCACATAACGTGGATGCATTGAATGCATTGTTGCAGATCAGGGCACGAATCACGAGGACGTTCATATGCAAAAAGAATATACGTATTAATTTGCTAGCGTCATGCTCCAAATAATGGCATAACATTGTTTTGAATTTCTCCAGGAAAACAAACCAAATATTATAATATACCAACGTCACACATATATATATTTTAACAGCCATATAAACATTCAGGAAACGCGTTCTTCTTCTGTCTAGGAATTATACAAAATTCCCAAATACTTCGAAAAAACGCCCAGGACACGAAATTATAAACAGTGGGTCCCGTACAGTATGACTATTTATGAAGCTGAATCAATGTTTTAAGAAAAGATTTTTATACATTGATTGTTTGATCATCTGCTCTTCCCTGTGCAATATTTAAACAGCCGTGTTCACTTTGGGCCCCTTTTATGTGAACTTAGTTCAGAGGTCACCAACTGGTGGATCGCGATCGGCAACTGCAGACACATTTTTAACGGATCTCATTTCGTAATTTTTGGGGTTCCGTACCTCAAAAGGAAAAATAGGAACCCCCTTATAGGATCAGTTTGTTGTCCGTCTGTCTATCAAGACTCTTGGGAATCAAGACCTAGACCTAGAATAATGAAATTTGGCAAGAAGCAATGTCTAGCACAAATAAAAATCCGAGAAAGGTAAATTTGTAGTTACTTAAACCGCCACAACATGCTACGCACGTACACAGTAACAGCTCTAATACAAAACAAGCGTCCGCTACTGGTGCGTTTATACAGCACAATGTGAGAACTCCAGCATACAACACGGTACGACAACTAGGCTATCAGATATAGTCACGGTGGACATTTTTATGTCCATGGTGGACACTTATTAATCCACGGTGAACATATCTCTAAATTTTGTTACATATATTAATTTTATGTCATTATTACCTAAAAAAATCTTATAAGCAATTTTTTGCATTATTTTTTGGCATATTAACATATAATTAAAAACTATGATAGTAACATGAAAAAATAACATAGGTAAATATATACTTTTTAACGAGTTCGAAATGAATTACGTATGAATTTTTTTTTGCATAAATAGCTTAATTAATATTGCAGGTATATATAAACAATATAAATAATTCCGTCCCTGTTCCAAAAAGTTTGATGTTAAATAATATAGAAAAACAAATTAAAAAAAAAACATCGAAATCGGAGCTGTTCTTCAGGACTTTGAAGTAAAAGGCTTTATTGACGCGACTAATAAGCCATTCTCGTCATATGTATGAATTTTTTTCATATTTTCAATAGATTATTTAGTCAACCATAATACGGAAAAAAATTGATAATCATTTAAAAATGTAATATTATCATAAGAAAAAAAATATTAAATTTCACATTCAAAAATAGACAGTTTAAACAATCGGCCATGTTCGCGGGCTTATGTGACGTCATGATATACGATGCATGCCAACCTTGATCCCAAATTGTCAATGTTCTAAATGAAGTTTATTTGTTGTTTTCTCTAAATACTGACATAATCTTACTGTGAGACGACATCGTCGTCATGGAAACTGTTGTTGATATATACTCTGACGTCACGATGCGTTTTGAGAATTCGAAAATAGCGCTTATTTTCTACATTTCTTTTTTATTAGTTGTATTTTTGCAGTGATTAGATTAATAAAATAACCATTACGTTATGATCAAGAACTAAAATATATTTCGAAATAAAAATTTTAACCAATTTGGAGTTTTATGCATATGACCTATTGAAGCTTAATATCAGACTTCTGCATTTCAAGTCTATGTAAAGTTTGTTATCTACCCTCATTTGTTTACCAACTTCCTGTAGCTATATACTTTAAACAATAATGCTTCTTGTAGGTACCTTAAAGAGCATCGTGTTTAGTCTTTCCCCTGCATGACTGAGAAATAAAAATAACTACTTCCTTTTGTCCACTTTATTATCATCATAATACCGATAAAACGCATTTTACCCTGTATTTAATTGGCAGGTTATAATAATTAACACGCGGTCACGTAAATTTTGTTCCGCTGGTTTTTCAAATAATCATCATTTAATCACTTGTTTTTATCTTTTTAATGAAGGAATAAGTTAGATGTAAAGCGATATACCTACTTAAAGATAATTAAAAATAAAGAAAACAAAAATATATTATGACATAATAAAAACATAATAAATTACCATTAGAGATATTAAAATTCATAAAATTAGCTTTGTAACTCTAACAATGTTTTTATGCTGATACTTTTTCTTAAATCAAATAAACGAACAAATATTTCAAATAACTTTATATAATAATATAATAACAAATAACTCAAAAATGAAAGAGAAACTAGCTTTCAAAGTTTTAAAATTTTATCGAATTTTGAGGTCGGCCCTGGCGTTATGTTGTGTCACTATGGAAATATGTTAGGTCATTATCACGTATTCACAGAAATTGTTCGAAGTTGTCCCTGTTTTTTTGGAGACAAAGATGCGTGCTGTACAATGTACATGCTTGTAGTAGCAATAAGGGCTTTCCGTGAATTATTTGGGATGCATTTCCAATCCGTGCTAGCATTACTTTGCGTGTGTTAACCGGGCTTTTGAATTAATTCTCTCTTATTTTTGAGTTTTAATAAGATTAAAATATTTGGTCGTCTATTTGATTTCTACACTTTGTTAAAAAAGAAAAATCAACGTAAAAAACGTATTAATATTACCTATATGAAAATTTGTTACTCTTGATTATTTCCAAACGAAATTCTACCGGAACGAAGCCGGACCCGGGAAAGCTAGTTAAGTATAGTTTTTGGCGAATGCACGAAAGTGAACTAAAAAATGTTTCAAAGGCGTAGTCAGCCAATAATAATGTCCTTGGTATATAAAATAATGTAGGTGCTTTGTATATAAATAAATAACATTCTCTTATTGAAAACGAAATGATTCGCGCGACCATCGTTAGCTGACAGGTGTAGTTAATATTGTAAAAAATGTAACAGCCAGAACTCATATCATAACGTAACATGTCTGATTTAATGTGGTCAGACACACCTTCTTCTGGTACTAACATTGCGTTGCATTCATCAGCAGAGAACCAGAGCGGTTGACCTGCAACTCTGATTGTGCCAACACACTCAATTCTCACCTTTAAATGCATTAGGTAGACGCTAATGACCTCGCTTGTCGAGCGTCTACAACCCGCAAGACTCTTTAAATTAACCTGGAATATGTCTAGTTTGGATTAAGACAAAGTTTAGTAGATTGACACCTCTGATTTAAAGGATTAGAATGGTTTATCGCCGTTTTCAAATTCTCAAATTTACCGAGCGGGGTGGCGTAGCGGTGAGAGCACTAGACTCGCATTCGGAAGGTACCGGGTTCGAATCCCGGCGGGGGCAGATGTGACTAGGACTTTTTCCTACTGCCTCCGCCGAGAAACGGTAATTCCTGTACGGCCGTAAAAAGGCAAAAGGCAGTAAGTGACCAACTCATGAAATTGAGTAAATCAAAATTTACTAAAAATGTCTTGACCGTCCAGAATTTTAGATTATGGAAACCGAAACATGGGGGAAACATTTTTTAAAGACAATAAAATTATTGCTGCTGCACTTACTGCTGTCGTTGGCTTCAGTATGAACTCATTTTGTCAACAAATGTCACTTACTGCCCTTTGCCTCTTTAGGGCAGTGTACCGGTCATCTTGTTGAGGTTTTCCATGGTTTCCCTCAATATCATCGAGATGGTTCCTTATTCAAGGCCATGGCCGATTAGCTGTCAAACTTCTAGCTTAAAAGTTATCTACCGTATCCTAATTTCCTAAAAATTCCTTCATTCGCCCATTGCTATTAATTAAGTTGAAGTTTAAAAATTGTAAAAAATAACGGGAAGTGTAATAGTAATGATGCGAATGGCGTCTGTTATGATACAAAGTCGAGAAACGGACGTTAAACGCATTATTATTATTTTAATTCTCAAATTCCAACATTTTTCATTTCTCCGATTGTCCACTTCCAGATCTTTACTCGTCATTTCTTCTGTATCCTGACTCCAACTTCTGGTTTTCCTACCAATCCATTAACCTCCTCTTCTTACCCATTCTTCGTAATTAAATCTTTTTTCCACTCCTTTCAAAAATATGCATGATATACGTGAAATAATCAATATTGTTCGTTGTTTTCAGTGCGCGGTCGGTTCCGGCGTGTTCGAACTGCAGATCCTGGCGATAACAAACGATGCGGGCCAATTGGCAAACAGTGAGTGTTGCGGCGGTCAAACGCGGTCAGCATCGGACGCCGCATGTCCGCAGCCGTGCAACACCTTCTTCCGCGTCTGCCTGAAGGAATATCAGAGCAACGTCACCTCGACTGGTTCGTGTTCATTCGGCAACACGTCCAGCCCCGTCCTGGGCGCCAACACTTTCACCTTGGCCGAACCGGAGAAGTTCAAGCTCGTCCTGCCATTCACCTTCAGATGGACGGTGAGTACCTTCCCTATATAATAATAATAATAATAATAAATGTTTATTGCTCTAAATGTACAAATTTAGGCAATAGGGACAGGATCAAACTAAAGTTTGATCTTCCTCCTGTTTTCATCTTTCGTAAAATAGTGATAATGTAAATGAAGGTATTGATACGAGTAGTGACATAGTTAACGCGAGCAATAGTCACACGAGTCATGAAACCTTTGCAATCGAAATACGTACATTTTTTAAGTAAAACCTCTTTAGGCACGCTTGACTTGGGGAGTAAGCTGGTGAATGCGTGACGAGAACGTTTACGAAAAGTGTGATCGAGCGAGGCGAACGGAAGTTGACGCGAACGGTGATTTGGATGACAAATACTTCACTGGCTAGTGGCGCCATCAGGTGGCCGAAAATATAAGCAGTACTAACAATAGAATGACACATACTTTACTTGCCAGTGGCGCTATCGGGTGATAGAAAAAAGTTTTGTAAACCCATTTTAAATAATATTTCATAAAGATTGCGCTTAAAATCCAACGAAAGATAAGTAATTGCAATGTATTACTTTTGTTTTCATTATCTTTATGTTTATATTTCTTTCTTCTTACATTAGACTGTTTATTTCGTTCTTGAACAATTTTATAAATTAATATTTTGTTCAATACATTAAATATTCTACGTTTAAAGTGAATAAAATTCTAAAATCATTTTAAAGTTAATATTTTGTTAATTTTCGGGTGAATAATTACAAATTATGGCAGGAAGAAGTTTTGCTTCAGTCGTGTGGTCTAAAGCACACTCGTTTTTTTTTACACGTACCCTTTCCGGTCAGGGCGAGGGTTTAGATGCTTACAAATAAAAAAGTGCGTTAAATCTACGTTGCTATGTGACGACAAATATTATAATTCATTGGTTCGTTAATTTCCCTTGAACATTTCGATTTCCGTGAGAAGAACTTCAAGTCGGCTTATGCCCATATTCACCGAACACTATTAAAGATAGAAGTTACTAATCTGGGAACAAATTCATTATAGTTAGAGTAAAATTTACTATCAATTTACCAAGCAAAATATCAGGTAGAAAAGTTAGCTATTTTTGTTGAATACTATTTTGACGTTCTCTCAAAAATCCAACGTCAAAAAATAGTTTCACAAAATAATAATGTTTTATCCTAACCCAATTACACAGAAAACTTCCATTGACTTTAATGTTTTACAACTAACACTTTACAAAAGGATAATAAACAACACAAAAAATTCACAAGAGCCAACTGTAGATATAATTTTTAGATGAGTTTAGTTACAGTTAGTACCTAATTATTATAATACTTATATTGTTTATAGAGTAGCTACTGTTTGCTACAATTGTTAAGAAACACCCATTGTTACAATGCTATCAACATAGAAAAATTAGTTTATTTTTTTTCAAACAATGTATCCCGACGGTGACATTGTTTGAAAAAAAATAAACTAATTTTTCTATGTTGATAGCATTGTAACAATGGGTGTTTCTTAACAATTGTAGCAAACAGTAGCTACTCTATAAAAAATGTAGATATAATACTACACGTTTATAGGTTAGGTATTATGATCTATGTGGCGGCCATTATTTTATCAGGCGAATAAATATTTATACCCGCGAAGTAAGACAGAATACATTTTTACATGCAGTAAACATAATTATTATGTTTGGTGAATTGAATTATCGCTATTTATTCGGAGGAATAGCTACCTCAAGAACAAATGAGCCGGATAAATAACTACTTACGTTCGGTGAATATGGCCATTTAAACAACAAAACTAGTCTGCGATCGCAGTAACTAATGGTTATTTCTTTTCCGTTTTTTTTTAACAGAATGCAATTTAATTGAACAAGTTTGGCAAAGGTTTAAGTCTTTAAAGATTAAATTAAAACGTTTATTTTTGGAACAACCTAATATCAGTTCTTTTTTTATTTTATAATAATTAATGAGCATTATTTATTTCTCACGATTGTTAAAATCTGCATATCAAGTTATAATAATATGAACAGTTATCGACTGGAAGTGCATAACTTCTTAATAACGCAACTTATTGTTTTTGTTATGGTTTTCTTAACCCTGTGTGTGCAGAGCTTCTTACCTATATCTATACTAATATTATAAAGAGGTAGAGCTTGTATATTAGGAAACTACACATCCGATTTAAAAAATGTTTTCACCAATATTTAGAATGGACCTTCAGGATAAAATCGCTTTTCTTGGAGTCCAATTTTGCATCGTAAGTAAAAACGGTGGCAAATGGCAATCTACAAATTCGAGCGAAACCGGACCCGGCCGCTAGTATCTAATACCTATTGTAATTGTCATGTTTGTGAATTAGGTGTAGCAAATTGTGAATAATAAAAATCAATAAAAAATTTGTCGTCGTATACACATCTGAAATTTTTTAAGTAAAACTTCTTCCGGCGTTTTTCGTGAATTTCACGGAGACAACTTGGTGAGTTGGCGTTTTTGCGCGAGCTACTAAGTTCGCTTATGCAGTATAATAGTGAACAACTAATTACACTTGTGATCACTCGGTTTGTGAGGGGTTAAATGCGAACAACATTTCTAAACAAGTCTAATATGTACGCTACGTGTTGACGATAATCGGTATATTTTTAAAATCTGGTTTATTTGTTTTTGTCGTTTTAAATAATTATTAGTTACATATTTTTCTATACAACATACGTACAGCTAGGAGCCAAAACTTTTTATTATTGGAGATATTTCTATACGTGGTGGCAAGAACACATTTTTCTTTTAACATGTCAGCAATTAATGGAAGCATTATGCCCTGACAAACTAAAATGAAAATATTATCGTGTAAACGCTACTTTATATCAGTGATTGGGCTGCTTCCAAATGCTGTAATTTTCGCAGCTCACAATGTTTGTTTCAAAATAACGCTTGAAATATACAAATGCAAACCGGAGACTTTAACGCTCGATAAAACGGGAAACCTGAAATGATTTAAAGTTCGGCATTAAAAAAAATCTGGTTTCAGTGGGTTTCCAAAACTTCAGATTTGATTTTAAAATTTAACATTAAGGAAACATTATGGGAACCTAACAATTGTCTTCAAGTTTTTCATTATTCTGTACATATTTCATAGCCTTATCTTCTAATAGTAGTTAATATATAATATCGTTCGTAAATTTAGACACGCAACCAAGAAAAATGAACTGGCCACGCAACAGCCATGTCTTATATTTACACGAACCATTTGGAACCACTTTTGACCCCTTAACTCAAAATCCTTTTAACATAGACACATTTAATTTGGTTTATTTATTAAAACCCTTTTAGAGAAGAACAAGAGAAAGATTGATTGTTTGAATATATCACTGTTGAGTAATTGATAACTCATGCCGTCGCGATAGTGGAAAGACGGTATTTGACAATAAATTTTTCTAATATAGCGTTGTATCAACGGGTGTACCCTGACAATTGCAACAAACTATAGCTATCTTACTGTTATTAATTTAGTTTTATAGGAACTGTATAATACGCGCCACGAATCTAAAAGGCTCTGAAGTTAGATGCGAATGCGGGTATGCGCTTGTACAGTCTGTTGAAAAACTACAAACTCGCAACTCAATAAAACTAATATAACAATAACAACTTGACAATAGCGTACTCGACTGTACTTTAAAGCAGGAAAGCGACAAGTGACAAAGGCAACGAGCGATCACGGCCAATCACCGACGAGCGCACGTCCCGTGCAGGTAGCTGGGAGGTGGTTGGAGTCTCAACGGCTCTAAAATGTGCCTTTGCGATGCTGTTTGTGACTAGCTTCCGAACCTTTTAGATCCGTGGCGCGTATTATACCGTGATGAACGTTTAGTGTTTTTAATCCTTCTTGGTGAATTTTTCCTCTCGGCGCGACTGTGGACTCGTTTTCTGGTCACCGACTGTACGAGAACAATTAGCGCAGGTGCACGCGGCAATAGCGTTCCAATCTTTCACACTTGTGCACCGTTTGCCTTAGTCACTAATTAGCACCTTTCGAGTTATAAAGAGATGCTATAGCCGTGATTCTAGCGCTCATGTGGTAAAAGATGTCTTATCGCCACCATTCCTCCTGCGCCACAAGTTCACTCTGCACTAAATATTTCAACTTTACACATATTATTTGCTTTGTACGTAATACAGTAAGGCCCGATTCACACTATAGTGCCGGTCACGGTTCGCTCTCGGTCCAGTCTCGGTTCGGTAAACGATTCTTACACAAGAAACAATGAGCGTATTCACACTATCAGCACCGCTCAAGTTCGGATCCAATCACGCTCCGGCACCGATCCGTTTAGAAGAATATTTTGTTGGAGCGTGATCGGACTTTACCTGACTTGGATCCAATCACGCTCCGGCACCGATCCGTTTAGAAGAATATTTTGTTGGAGCGTGATCGGACTGTACCTGACTTGGATCCAATCACGCTCCGGCACCGATCCGTGTAGAAGAATATTTTGCTGGAGCGTGATCAGACTATGCCTGATTTATGAATAGGTTTTTGTTTCAAATGCAGTATTCGTCTATTAAATGACGGTACAGGGTGTAGTATTCGCCTTCCGTTTTCCTCGCTAATAAGCTTGGATGCACCCACAAAAGAGTGAAACGCAAGACAACGAAGAGAAGAACTTCGTTGTCTTGCGTTTCACTCTTTTCTTATTTGCCGTATCTTCATCAAGAAGAATAGCTATAACAGCTAATTCTTCAATTGAAAAATCGAACGACATTGTCAGACAACTAGAAAAATTGTACTTATGAAATAAAGTAAAATGTATTGCAAAGGAAATACATCAGACTTTTTGCAAATCGAGATTGAACCGTGATCGAACCCAGAATGATAGTGTGAATACAGTAAGATTATAGTGTGAATCGGGCCTAAGTCTTCGCTAATCCGGATTCTTACGCAGCCCAGACACTCGAGTCATACCTAATTTTACTTGATCGTAGCTAGAATAAAAATTATTGAAATGTCACGAATTTACTTCATGTTTATTTCGCAAGTTCAAGTAATTTCGATGGGAACATTTGTACTACAATGAGAGCGAATTATTAAAAGGTTAAAGACTATAATTGTTAGAGAAAAAAAATGTTAAGAAGTTCAAGGTGCATGTTGTAGGCATGGATAACGTTTTGATATTATGGATCAAATATCACAGAACATAGATTATGATGAAGAAGAGAATTTTAACATTTGTTTTTTTCATGAACTTCTGTTTGCGTTATTTTTTTAAATACCCTATATGTCCAGTTGTATGAAGTTAAAATAATTAAATAAGACTGAAAAGTAAAGAAAAAAATAAATTAATTAACAAAAACATATCTTTAAAACAAAGGTTTTCTTTTTGCATTGAAATTTAAAAAAAACAGTTGTGTGGTTTTAAGAAACCACGACGCAAGTGAAACTTTTATTGGATTGTAGGCGTTGGATTGTAGACACTTATCCATCACGATTAATTATAAGCAACAATATTCACATGAATACACGAATAAAAACATGTAAACACTGTACAGCACTTGCCCGCATGACAGACTGACTATGTGTTATACATACTACACGGTCAGCTGATGCTAACCATGGGCGCCGCCATATTGGCCTTGGCTGCTCTACCGAGCGCCTACTCCGAGCGCCTGTCACTTTACCCCTACTCCGCGGCCGCCTGTAATGCGACATGCAACAGACGGCCAGAAAAATTCGGGGCGATAGAATAAAAGTTTCACTTTAAAAATTGTAAGTGATTAATTATTAGTTGATCAGAATAATTTTCAACATTTGTAAAATAACAGCAACGGTAATTTTTATGAGCGCCCAATTGTTTTCTATTTAGAAATGTTGAAAATTATTCTGATCTTTAATCACTGGAAAAAATCTACTTTTTATTGCAATTTGTTTCTGTATGATCAGCCATTGAAGGGTTGACAGAAGTTTCATTGATCGATAACTAAGTTAATTAGCGTCTAGTTGCATCAAATTAAATTAAACGACCATTCAGAAACGGAGGTGGGATTCAAACTCGAGACAGTTTGATGCGAACGCCAGTACGCTAACCGTTACAAGAAGCTGTTTTCTGAAGGGTTGACAACACATAATGTATTCACTTGACGAGGAATGACATTTGACTGAATGAACTCACTAATCTAATCGTATTTAATTGTTCTCGGTCATTCGGAATAACGTGTATACATACTGTACGTATGTAATTACAGCATCTGTATGCGCTGTGAATTAATTACTGTCCGCTGTTGACAAATGTACTTTGTACACAGTGTCCCGTAATTGCTATATTTCACAGTTTCCTAAACTTCTTCGTCTGCGATCCTCTTAGAGAGTCGCAAAATTGTTGCGAATCCACATTTATACAAAACAGAATAATATTTTTTTTTTTTGAGACATTTTTAGTTCTTGATTATTTCGCTAGGAAAAATCTAACCGAATGAAGCCGGACTCAATTACACGTTTGCGTTGCGCGTAAATTTGACAGATCTTTAAGTGAAAATGCATTTATCAAATTTAGAAATGCGCGATGAACTTGGGACTCCGACACGTCATTTGGCCGAACTCCAACTCATAAACAGTTACCAGAGACAGTTTATGTTGTAGGTGTTCGGTGCATCGTTGATTGTTGTGTAGACGTGAGGCTCTGCCCCCCCAGTAGTACGACAGCACCGGACTGATGCAGAAATATTCTCTGGCCATGCGGATCTGCAGACTGACCACAAAACTTACCGTGCTGCGCTCTTGTCCATAATCAAGGATTGATCAATGACTAATCGATGGATGGTAACAGTTGGAAGTCGTATTTTTTCACACCAAATGGAATTAAACGCTTGATGAAAAGTAGAAGGACGTTGAAGATTAGTACAAGAATTGGAGGATTAGGAACCCTTGATATTCGTCGAATGTTGACATTGATTTATCATTTCGTTCACACCAAATGATTTGAAACTCCTGATGACAAGCAGAAGAATTGGCACCCAAAAAGATATGACATTGAATAATCTTACAAAACAAAGATAGATTAAGAACTCTTGGATATTTGTTGAAAAGATGCATTAATTTTTCAATTCATTAATTAATCATTGAAATTTATATTTATTTCACACCAAATGAAATCCTTTTATAAGAACCGGGAGGATTGTCACCCAAAAAGATATGATATTGAAGATGCATACAAGAATCGGAAGATTAGAAACCCTAGATATTTGTTGGATGGAGACATTAATTTATCATTTCGTTCAAATGAAATGAAACTCTTGATGAGGAGCAGAACAATTGTCATCCAAAGAGAGATCACATTGAATATGCACACAAGAATCGGAAGATTAGAAACCCTTGATATTCGTTGAATGGTGACATTAATTTATCATTTCGTTCACACCAAATGAATTGAAACTCTTGATGAGAAGCAGAAGAATTGGCACCCAAAAAGATATGACATTGAATAATCTTACAATAACAATAGATTAAGAACTCTTGGATATTTGTTGAAAAGGTGGCATTAATTTTTCAATTCACTAATTAATCTTCGAAAATCATATTTATTTCACACCAAATGAAGTCCTTTGATAAGAACCGGGAGGATTGTCACCCAAAAAGATATGACATTGAAGATGCACATAAGAAACGGGAGATTAGAAATCCTTCATATTTGTTGGATGGCGACATTTATCATTTCGTTCACACCAAATGAAATTAAACTCATGATGAAAAGCAGAAGAATTGGCACCCAAAGAGATATGACATTGAAGATGAGTACAAGAAACAGAAGATTAGAAACCTTTGATATTCGTTGAATGGCGACATTAATTTATCATTTCGTTCACACCAAATGAAATTCTTGATGAGAAGCGGAAGAATATGATTGTCATCCGAAGAGATGTGACATTTCCGATGCCATCGTGGATACTTGGGGTGTGTGTGTGAAAAAAAGAGAGAGATGACGTTGTCGACGCATCAAGTGGACTCCATCCTTAGATCTCTCGCGAGAACGTCGTCGCCTAGTGCTTGGCTATAGTGCTTTGCCCGATTCCCACGGTCCGGCAAGTTGAGTTGGCCGTTGCAATGCGCAAACCGCGAACAGCGCTCACCTATAGCTATATGCACATATATTGCGGACCGCGGGTTCTACAGTTAGGAACAAATCGCACACGGCGCGACGTGCTCTGTTGCGATCGGCGGAACTCGGGCCAAATGCTAATTCTCCGCATCTTTGATGGCCAGGATTTTACCAATTCAAGTCCGCCAAAATACATTTTTAAAGTGAAACTTTTATTCTATCGCCCCGAATTTTTCTGGCCGTCTATTGCATGTCGCATTACAGGCGGCCGCGGAGTAGGGTTAAAGTGAAAGGCGTTCGGAGTAGGCGCTCGCTAGACCAGCCAAGGCCAATATGGCGGCGCCCATGGTTAGCATTAGCTGACCGTGTAGTATGTATAACACATAGTCAGTCTGTCATGCGGGCAAGTGCTGTACAGTGTTTACATGTTTTTATTCGTGTATTCATGTGAATATTGTTGTTTATAATTAATCGTGATGGATACGTGTCTACAATCCAATAAAAGTTTCACTTGCGTCGTGGTTTCTTAAAACCACACAACTGTTTTTTTTTTGCTAAAACATTTTTGTGGGTAGTTTTACCCCTCTTAAAATTAGAAGAGCGGATGAAAACTAGGATTTTTAGTTTAAGGGACT
The DNA here is from genome assembly GCA_963575645.1 of Xanthostigma xanthostigma. Classification (NCBI taxonomy): domain Eukaryota; kingdom Metazoa; phylum Arthropoda; class Insecta; order Raphidioptera; family Raphidiidae; genus Xanthostigma; species Xanthostigma xanthostigma. Next base: position 42,800,169 of record OY754471.1, read on the forward strand.
ACCCTCGACAACATTCCGCAAACTCCCTTTTCTGATCTTTCCTTTCACTTAAATACCGCTTGTCTGTACAGAGTGAATGCTTTTATTTTTGTGAAACCCATGAAAAGCAAATTTCAATTTACTATAAATATTTATTACTAGCCTTTACCCGCGGCGTCGCGCTCGTTAACAGAATGCCCGTATTTTCTCTCACTTAGCTGGGGTTTTGTTTCTTCGCGAGAGCTGCAAGATTTTTGAAAATCAATCGAACTCAAATTAACGCGCGAATAAAAATGTCAATTTGGAGTGTATGTTCTTTGGAGGTGAGATTAGTTGATTGATAAAAGTAGTCGTCGGCGTTTGAAAATCTTTGGCCACGACTGTATATAGAGACCTGACGTTGTAGGTAAAGAAGGCAGCCGATTTGTGTGTGTGTTTGTGTTGAATATGGCGAACGACCGATGAATTAGAGAACTCTCGGCAGAACCACTATTACTTATTGCAGACCTCCGTCTCGCTCACTTGTTGGACTTGTTGGCTTGTTGCCTAGCAACGTGGTGCAATAAATAAATGCATTTGTGTTATTATTTCATGTTTGGTAGAGATGTTGATAATTCGTATGTCGATGCAAATTAGTGGAAATCAATGCCAATGCTACAATATAGACGGAGAGCTGGCTACGGAGAAAATGGGTGACACGGTGCAGAGCTGAAAATTTGCAGAATAAGAGAGGATAGTACAAGTAAGTAGGGAAAAAATTGCCAGAAGGCTAGGCGGAAGATAAAGAGCCGCCAGAAGGCGCTAATGCTGCGAAAAAACAGTGCACTTCTGGCAATTTCTATACTTATTCTGTAATTCAAAACTAGATTATATCTTATACATTATATAGTTATAAGGGCATACTGAAAATTCAAACATGATATAATAATTAATTTATTACATTTGACAAATATTCACAATTATCAATGTCATTTTGATAGAAATAAAATTAATTGTCATATATTTTCATTAATAAAATTACGTTGTTATAACAACGTAATTTTTATAATTACAGAATAAGTATAGAAATTGCCAGAAGTGCACTGAGTCACATCATTATTGCAAAATTTTTCGCAACATTAGCGCCTTCTGGCGGCTCTTTATCTTCTGCAATCTGCCTAGCCTTCTGGCAGTTTTTTTCCTACTTACTTGTACTATCTCCTATTATTCTGCAAATTTTCAGCTTTGCACCGAGTGACCCCTACCCCTCCGTAGCCAGCTCTTAGCCATTATATGTATACTAAATGAAAATTAGCACTATACGAATTTTAAGCAAAGGGCGTTGTCCTAGAATTTTCAACGGCTCCCGCTTGACCAACTTTGATCATTTTGGTGAACTCTATTTAGTTTGAATATTTTCTAATGTTGTTTGATCAACGACGAATAGGAAATTAAAATACAGGAGTTAAGACAGCAGATCTGCCATAGCTGTAAAAAAAATTTCTGTAAAGGCTATAGGAAAAATGTCATTTGCATAATTTTAAATCGTTGTTAACTTTTTACGACGATTTTGTGAAACCTGGCATCAGTGATCAGCGTCTCTGTTGATTTTGTTCAACGTTAAAATTATCCTCTCGCTCAATGTTTGATTTCAGTAGGGTAAATAATTACTCATCAATTATCTTCAGAGCCGCTTTGCCTTTTTCAAGTGGGTATGTGTGTTGTGCGTATACAGAATGTCCGTGTTTTTTATTATAATCTTTACTAATATATAAAGCTGAAGAGTTTGTTTGTTTGGCTGAACGCGCTAATCTCAGGAACTGCTGGTTACAATTGAAAATTTTTTTTTGTTCGATAGCCCATTTATCGAGGAAGGCTATAGACTATATAAAATCAGGCTACGACCATTAGGAGCGTAGCATTAATGAAAAATGTTGCAAAATGTATTTAAAAAAAAGCTTCTATTCATGTGAAATGCACTAACTAGATATACTCATATTAGCGTTGTTAGAATACAACGCCTGCTAGCTCAATCGGTAGAGCACACGACTGTCAATATCAGGGTCGTGGGTTCAAGCCCTACGTCGGCCGAATAAATTTTTATTTTTTTTAATTTTCTATACCTATTGCTTTCTTCTAAGGCTTACATTTAAATTTATTTATATTTCATTAATTAATGAAAAAAAAAATTATTAGTTAAAAAGAGTATAAATACCTACTGCTTTTTATCGACAAAATGTTTTGAACGGTAACTCCGATCATCATGAAATTTGGACACATTCATCTCGGTAAACTAAGATGAATGTGTGTACTCATGTTCCTCCCTTCCCCATCCGTTCTTTTACACCCGGGTGAAACTGGACGGGACCGCTAGTAATTTATATATCTAGAGTGTAATGGAGTACGTTTTCTATGAGGTGTGACATTATATTAAACCGAGATCCAGCGAGGTCGTAAAAAGACGGACACAGATTGTAGGAAGTTATATTAAATGTGAATTCTTAGAAATTGTATACAACGATATATTGTCGACTGTCTTGGCAGTACGCCTTCCTAAAGTTGATAATATGGCTCTTAGCTTAAAAAGTGTGATATAGAAGTGTAGAACCAGTTCGATATTTATCTGGAATTATAGGGGAATCGTGGAAAAAATGGCCGATACAGATATTGTTTCTCAGCATGTCGCGGTAGGAAAAACTCCTACCCCCCTGCCGGGATTCGAACCTGCTATCTTCCGAAGGCGAGTGACCTTAGATTGTGATCATGTACCCATTAAACAGGAGCAGTCTAATGTATTCAAACTCTCTGTCATCTAGAATTATATAATATTAGATTGTACTCACAAAAAAAAAAATGGATGATTGCTCTATATAGAAAAAGACCGCTAAATTTTGATCAAAAACGCTGTTTCGAAGTGGAAACTCTACAAAAAACGATATACATGGTGTAACACCACGTCTTAAAAATCCACGCCGCCACTGGTGTATCCTGGTGGTCATGTGGAGAATCAGAGGCAAGATGGCAGCGGAGCGTATGAACTAGGAAGTAGTGTTCATGTTACAAAAATTGAATTAATGTATTGAATTAAATAATATTCATGTTATAAACTTACGTTAATAAATATGTTGAATGAAATAATAATAATTGTTAAATATAGAGTTTAAGAAAAATATCGTTTCAGTCGATCAATTATTTTTCGAGTAGAATCGATTTCAAACTCAACTATGCTTTTCAAATGAAGAAATATGTATGGTCACAATCTAAGGTCATTGTCAAATCTATCTGGACAACCCTTTCTGCAACACAGCATAAATGATATAAATACAACAACAAAAAAATATAAATAAATCACAAATTTATGATAACGAGTTGCGCTTATGAAAACGCGAAGTTGTGATATTAGCTGTTCAGTTGGTTGAACGAAGAACGATTCGGTGATGATATTTTCTATTGTTGTGTCGTCGTGCTGGAATGCGCCGGCACTTGTCGTCGCGGATGTCGCGTTCGGTTAGACGGTGAGCGAACGTGCGACGTGCACTTCACAAGAAGCTCACAGTCATGTGTGATAATGACCACAATGTGGGTGTATTTATGTACAATATGTGTGCAGTTTGGTAAGTTGGAGGAGCTGATGACTTACCTTGCCTAAGGACGTTTCATCATAACATTCACAACGTGCATTCTCATATGCTTCGAAACCAGTGTTGCCAAATGCCGTAAATAAATGTCCCTGCCAATCTTGTAAAATAGTATATTACATCACAAGGGCCGGAAGTGTGATATTCGTGCCCTGCGCGCCATGATGCCTGAGGCGAAGCCGGGGGCATCATGAAGTGCAGGGCAAGGTTATCACACCTTCGGCCAGTGTGGTGTATACTATTTTTTTCTTCATACCTCGGTCGTAAGCACGCTTAGTAAATACATTCATTAATTAATTACATTAAAACACAGATAAATTCCAAGCAAGCATCTTTGAGGTTATACGTAAAAACACGAATGACAGCTGTTGCGACTATTATCTAAAATGTAATAGGGTTTCATGGAAACGACATCTAAACAACAGCTTTATAATATATTTGTATAGATTACGATACTAGGTATATAATCTACTATTATATTATGTGAAAAAAAATAATAAAACTGCTAGTAGTGGGAAGGTTATGCTCTGGTGTAAAAGAATATGTGTCGCCATATTATGCAGTGACGTACGTAATTTTAGATTTAGATTCAGTATTTGCGTGGCTCTTTATGGCCTTTTCCGTGGTTTAGATTCTGAAACGGTAGTAAATATTTTATCGTTGAGATCACAATCACGTCCGTTTATTGTCGATTGATTTGTAGACGCTGTAAATTCGGGGGAATTCCGGTTACATTAGCAGGTTGACGATTTGTTCAATAAATATTCAACTGTTAAAAATGTCTCAATTTTTTTAACTCTAAACTTGACACTGTATCGCCAGAGATACAAAGTGTGACAATTATTATTATTTTATTCAACATATTTATTAATATAAGTTTGTAACAAGAATATTATTTAATTCAATATACTTATTAATTTAAGTTTGTAATATGAATATTACTTAATTCAACACATTTATTAATTTAAGTTTTTTAACATGAACACTACTTCCTAGTTCATACGCTCCGCTGCCATCTTGCCTCTGTTTCTCTACATGACCACCAGAGGACACCAGTGGCGGCGTGGCTTTTTAAGACGCGGTGTTACAAAAGTTTATTATATTGAAAAAATCTTTACATTTTGAGATTTATCCTTTAAAATTTGAAGTAGTGTCGTATTCGCTGAGTACATGACGGCAGCACCGCCTGCCGTCCGCAATTTGTCATGCTCTTATAAAATTGTGTCAAATGAGCATTTTTCAATAAAAACAGTAATTGTTCTCTTCAAAATTTAACTGAACATTTGTCGTTTTCAAATACATCTAGTTGTCAAACGTCTATAATCTGTAACCTCTCTTTCAAATACACATCTGGTTTTGATTTTATGAGATACGATCAACTAAACTGGGCAGAGGTACCTCCGAGTACCCAAAACTTATTGAATATAGGTATTCTTGCTTGATATGGTTGCGTGATTGCAGTAGTTTTGATGGGAAATACAACTATTTTTGATGGATTTATGTATCCGTTTTTGTTACATTATCGCCTTAAATCACGTCATCGATGTAACAATCTGAATTTTAGTTAAATACAGTGAATGCATGTGGAATATAAAACACCACGAATTATTATGTTCACAACACGAAGATCTTGAATTTAAATCCACAACACGAGCATTGTTGCTTCTTTTTTTAAACTGAATTCTATTTAATTAACTCGAATTAAATGCCCTTTTTCTTCGATTTGAGACCAAAACGAACCATCGAAATTCTAAGGTCAGTAAAATGTAAAAAGTGAGCGTTGGTTTTTCATTTTTTTTTATTGTGTTACCAGCGGCCAGGTCCGTCAGCGCCCGGATCTGTAGATTACATATTACTGCTGCATCGGATTTTTTTTATAGAATAATAGCGGACCCTGTAGGATAACGGTCAGGTATGAATGAAACGCTCATTATTAGTTATGAATATAAAAATTATTGAAAGGTGCTGGGAGATTAAAAATGTGGGATTACCTACATGCTTTTTTATGTGAGAAATTAAAAAAAAATTGGCCAGAAAATTAAAAAAACAATTTTTGGATCTCAATAACAGCGCCGCCAATCGGGCTCAACTGTAGCTAAGAACCATCCAGGTGACGCCTGCATAAGTACAAAACAATTCCATCAAAATCGGTCAAGCCGTTTAGGAAGAAAAGAATTGCCGGAATTTTATCTATAAAGATATGACTGTCAGTAAGAGAGGCTTCTTAATTTGCGTAATTTTGAAGTGTCCTTTATTTTATTGCCTAAAACGATGTCCCCCTTCACAACTAAAAACCTTTTGTCTGAAACTTTTTTCGAAATAATCGAGTCCAACCGTCTCAAGATAAGCGCCCCACCCTGTATTGTTGAAATCGAAAGCGGCAAATTTTGGTGGGTAAACTTTTTTGTTTAAACTTTTAACAATGCAGTCGAAAAGGTTTTACAAAAAGGTTACAGTGTAACCGGGTTCCGAGGTTTTTAGATTTTTATGTCTTACGGCACTCCACTAACAGTTTATTAGTTTAAGGAGGTTGAGCCGTTTTCCGAAGATAATGAAAAAAATCTGAAATAAAGTTTTTTTAATAGATTTTTTTATGACAAAATTTTCTGTAAAAAATCCAAAATCATTAGGAGATTAAAGTTAAAAATTAAAAAATACTTTTACATGTAGTCTTATGGAAAATATATCAACCTAGCATGCAAACGGTACATTTTAATTTTTTGCAAATAACCAAATAATGCCAGCAGTTCCGAAAACTAACTATGTAAAGCATCGATGTCTCACGCATATTTTAATATTTTTTCCAATTTAATTAGGAGACTTTTAATCAATAAAAAAATTATTAAACCTTACCATTTTTCGATTATGGACTTTTATTCTTGACAATTTTAACAATTTTAAGTGAATTTTCAATTTTTTAATGATTTAATTTAATTTTTATTACTTCTAATTTCTTTTTTTAATTATTTACTGCAAAAAATATGTAAAATATAGATATTTACATAAATTTATTTGTTTTAACCTAACTTTGTACAAAAAATTCAAAAGCTAGTCCATTAAGTAAAATACTGAAATAATTAATTAATATTAAAAAAAATTATTTATTTATGCCTTTATGACAATAATTTATTGGTATCATCGACCTATAACCTTTTGTAAAAATTTATTATGGAAAAGTTCCCATTTAGAATTCGACTTACTTTTGATTGGGACTCTAAGGCATCAACTTCCTTAATTTTTGAAGAGTTTAATAATGCTTAGGTACTTAATATAGTTTTCGATACAAAATATGTAAGTGAAGTGGTCACGTGATTTTAAAGCCAACTAATATGTAGTCTTTTGTTATTTTACCAATTGTTTTGATTTACACTTGCCTTCTCACTAGATCACGTTGACCCTCCGTGCGAATTATGACACTAGAGTGCGTTTACGGGGTTTACTTTCAGCTGTTGTTAGCGATGAGTTGCAACACAACCTCTTCCATCCGAATGAAATCTGATCTGAAATATCCGGTCTGACAACTAACAGCTATAAGTATAGGAACGCATTCCCTACCTGTCTTGTAGCACTTGCCGCCTTGTCTCGAACCTGCTACATTTTTTTTTAAGAACACCAACTGCCAAGCTTATATGGGCCTAGGACCAATTAATATTTTCAATCGGTATATTTAAAACACAAGCCGTTTTTTCACCTGATTTATATATAGATATTTTTAAGGGATTTTTTTGGCCTTACTATTTTTGAGAAAATTGTCATAGAAGACGATGTCGTCCTAGTTGTGCGGAAGGATTCAGAATAAAAACGCAATTATCGTAGTGAACTTTGCATTTATTAGCTGACGTTTTGTACAATATATTCACATCCTCAGAGCTCTATCCGTTAGAAAAAGATAGGACAATTTTACTGTTTCTTCTTAACGACATTTTCTCAGGATCGTTCCCTGTGTCATAGCAGATTTTTTTACACATCACTATTTTCTTGTTGTTATTGTTTGGTAGATGAACAATTAAAAAAAAATGCTTTACCGATATTTCACTCGTGGCCAACGTTTCGAAAAATGTATTTCCATCTTCAGGACCTCAGGCTACTTGAAGGATGGTAAATTGTATTAATCCTAAATATATAATCATAAAAAGTTAGGTACTACAATTCAATTAATTTCTTTTCACTTCCAAACTTTCCTTTAACGTTAATATTCAGTTCGGAACGCTTTTTTTTAACATGTGTATGAATCGGGTTTCATCAGAATTGTTAAATTTTCTGGTTACATAGATGAAATTGGGAGCAGGAAACATTTCCGGTGCCCTCGTAATTGGCGGTGTTAAGAGGATGTATTATTTTTATTGTGATTGAAGTGTCTTCGAATGCATTTTTTTAAAGACAATCTAAGTTAAACTTGGACAAATATTTGTAGCGAATAAACATTTCTTTTGTCATATTTGAACAGTCATGACTCAGTATTGTTTTTTGCTGTGAACAATTCGAAGACTATTTGGTCAGTAAATCCGTTGCGTCGAAGCTTGCGTTTACCAAATTCCTTTGCATGTATGATCGATAAAATCAGATCCCATGGAAGAGAATCGTTGATCACCCGCTTGTTCACGAAGGCACCCATCGACCGTCACCGTCAACTATCCATACATAATATTACCATATTTCACTTACCGACTTGTTCATCGGAGGTACATTGTTGGCAGTCGATGATATTCGTTCATTCTTGTCACGTTAGCTTCTTAGAAATACGCCAACCGACAAATACTCCGTGTGTAATATGTATGATTTTATGTACATTAACGTTGGCAGGTCCGGATTATGCCTTTGTCGAGGCGCCTTCTAATCCTGTGGAAATCGATTGAAACTGCAATTAATACTAATGACCAACCTTTAACGATAGGCATCCTCCAACTCCTTCAAATTTCATCGAATGCGAAAGGATTATTCAATTCGAAAACATTTGCAATCAGAAGATCTAGATATGCCTTTGTCTAGGCGCCTACTAATCCTGTGGAAATAGGTTTTCGCGTCGATTGAAATTGCACTCAATACTAATAACCAACCTTAAACGATAGGCATACTCCAACTTTCATCGAATGCGAAAGGATTATCCAATTCGAAAACATTTGCAATCACAAGGTCTAGATATGCCTTTGTCGAGGCGCCTACCCATCCTGTGGGATAAGGTATTCGCATTTATCGAATAATGATACTTTCCACAGGTGAGGAAAGGCAGCCTTCAACTCCTTCCGCTTCCGTAGGCCGATTGCCATCAATTAGAAATCATTTGCAATCAGAATATCTACACTATGGATTTGCTGAGACACCCACCAATCCTTTGATAATGCCTTTGGATGTAGGAACTGTTGAAATTGTAATTGTTAATAACTTACAACCCAATTTATTCTTTCCAAACTGTAAGAAAAGTGCTTCCTCCGCCTCTTTCCACTGTCATAGGTTCGCTTAAAAATCATTGGCAAGCTAAAGATGATTTCATTGAATTTTCCAATGACTTCTCTTACGATTTTAAATGATTTCATGGATCATTTGAAGTCACGACGCAATCGATTCCAAATCATTGCTTTCGATCTCACAGATATTTCACTTGATTCCTTCTCTCCGCGATATTTTTTTGTCCGGTCCTGTTTTTATCGAGCACCTTTATGGTTTATATAAGTATGACAACAACATGGCAGGTAGGTGGTAGTGGTGTGGTGGTCGTTGGTTCCCACGATTACGCTATGATTATTGTTTGTGTGACGTATTGATACGTGTTCGACATATGAGCTTCATTTCACTTCTGTGTCATGGTAATTTCAGCACACTGCTGGCGTAGCCTTACCTAATGTCAAATATAAATTCAAGTACATATATATTGCTTAAGAAAAATGGGCGCTGATGACATCAGCAGTCGAGCGTCTACAATATTTGTCTCGCTTAAAGCACTACGCGCATTGGATCGACTCGGATCGGACGACTCGGAACTGTACCATCAGAGTATACCGAGCACCGAATCGGCAAGCTCCGTGTTTTCAATTTAAAGGTACATCTATATACTAATATATAAAGCTGAAGAGTTTGTTTGTTTGTTTGTTTGAACGCGCTAATCTCAGGAACTACTGGTTCAAATTGAAAAAAAAAATTTGTTGAATAGCCCATTTATCGAGGAAGGCTATAGGCTATATAATATCACGCTACGACCATTAGGAGCGGAGCATTGATGAAAAATGTTGCAAAATGTATCTCAAAAATAAACTTCTATTCGGGTGAACTGCACTAACTAAATATACTCATATTAGCGTTGTAAGAATACTACGCCGGCTAGCTCAATCGGTAGAACACACGACTGTCAATATCACGGTCGTGGGTTCGAGCCCTACGTTGGGCGAATACATTTTTATTTTTTTTAATTTTCTACATTGCTTTCTTCTAAGGCTTACATTTAAATTTATTTTAATTTTATTTAATTAATTTAAAAAAAAATATTAGTTAAAAAAAGTATAAATACTGCTTTTTATCGACAAAAACTTATGAACGGTAACTCCGATCATCATGAAATTTGGACACAACATTCATCTCGGTAAACTAAGATGAATGTGTCTACTCCCTTCCCCATTCGTTCTTTTACACCCGGGTGAAACCGGGCGGGACCGCTAGTACTATTATAAAGAGGTAAAGTTTGTAAGTTTGGATGTAAGAGGTAATCTCCGAAACTACTCATCCGATTTCAACATTTTTTCACCAATATTTAGAATGTACCTTCAGAAAGGACATAGGCCATTATCGCGTTAAAATAAAAGCACTTTACATGGAGAGCAATTTTGAAACGTAAGTAAAAAACGATAGTAATCTACGAATTCGGGCGAATCCGGACCGGGCCGCTAGTCAATGATAATATTGATAGTGTTAACTTTATTAGTGGTGTTTTGTTCATGTTTTGGCAAAACGCTGTTTTAAATTAATATTAATCAATTAGATTTCCCGTCCATTATTTTAATTCGTTGTGAACAAAATAAACAAGAGGCGAACAAAACACATAGTCCTGTTGAAGTGGCGGTAGTCAGTCTCTAGTCATTGACCCGCCGTAACTGTTTGTGTGCATAAATACATTTTTTATTGCCCAAAGTGAGGTTATAAATAAGTGTATCGGCATGGCATTGTGTGTTATATTGCATGTGATACGGCATAGTCGTTAGGACTATACATAATAGGAGAAAAGTATCGACTATCGACAGTGCCCTGCCTAAAGGCCGCTGCACACGAGGCTAGAAACGCTGCTAGATTTGCCTACTAGTTTTCTTGATTGCTGTTAAGTGCTCGCTTCACACAAGACTATATTTCAAGCTTCGAATATAAACACAGAGCAAAACTTGTCTGTTTCTGACTCTGAACAGAATGCGACACCATGTTGGTTTGTGGGTGTTTGTTCAAGTGCCCACGTGACAAGATACTGCTTCCTGATTGGTTCTCTTGCTCATACCTATTGCAGCAAATCTCACAGGGAAAATAGCCCATGTTCTAATGTTAAAATCTATCTTGTGAGCTAGCTACCTGAATCTATACAGTGTACCTACTTAAAAAACTGTAAACCTAACAATATATGTATTGTTTACATGTTATACTTCAGGCGCGCGTAAATGTTACACGTACTTGTATTTGAGAAACAAAAGTTGTAAAATATCTTTTTTTTTCCAAAAACAATAGGCAATCTTCCTATTTACCTGCTAATTAATATCATATACCAAAATTTGGCTTCAATCCGCTTCGACATTTCACCGGAATCATGTTGACAGACGCAGAGATGAAACGCATTTTAAGCACTCCGGGAACCCCAAGAAATGAAAATATGACATTGCGAAAATTAATTTTATCCTAAATTAGTAGATACCATTCTCTCCCTTTAAACTATAAAATAAAACCATTAATTTCGATCAATTTAACCGAAAACCAAATCTCATAAGGTTTGTGCGGGGTCCTGTCCTTAATAATTTTAAAATATTCACAAAAACCGACAATGATAGAATTTGGGCGACATATCGATTGGTCGTTTCACTGTAATAATGCGCTTAGTTCGGCTGTCGCGTTGTTGTATTCGGAAGCAATGACATTATAGCCCAGTTGTTGACTACTAAAACAACAGTAAACCGTCGCCTCCGGTTATTGCGAGAGAAGTGGGCGGCAGGAGGAACGCGCAGGTTTGCTGTTGTCTTAGAGTGCCCATGGTGACCACCAGAACCAGATTCGGAGGAAGTGTGACCATGCAATGATTGAAAGAGACACATCGACCGTCTAAAGATCGGTTCACAATTGTTGACTTGCCACATTCGCAATATACCTGTCTCTTTTCACCGAGCGGGGAGACGTAGTGTTGAGAGCACTAGACTCGCATTCGGGATAGGCTTGCCAGATTGGGAAATCAAAATTTCTGGACAATATTCTAAAATATCTGAACCAAAGGATTTTACGCTGGACAAAATAACAATCTGCATTAATCAACCGAAACACGACATATAATTAAGAAATATGTACTTACTTAGGTATTATTGAACTATTGAGCTGAAATTGGTACAAAAACAGAGGTAGCTTAATCTAACAGTCAATGGTACCTTTCAAGTCACTTTTTTGCCACATATATTTAGTATTTCCCTTAGCCGTCTTTACCATTTTAGAACCTTTCTCTGTATTTAGAAAAGATTTAAAATGAGTACAGTTTTCTTCAAAGTTTAATCGAATTATTAGCTCTGGCGGTGCATGTTTTTTATTTTTAGCTGGACATTTTGCCTAAAACCGGGACACTGGACAACGTGTAAAATTGCTGGACAATCCAGCCAAGTCCCGCCAATCTGATAACCCTAATTCGGGAGGTACCGAGTTCGAATCCCGGCGGGGCAGATGTAGCTGGAACTTTTTCCTGCTGCCTCTCGCCGAGAAACGGTATTTCCTGTACGGACCATCTTGTTGAGGTTTTCCATGGTTTCCCTCAATAATTCCAGATAAATATCGAGCGTAAGTCCCAGCCTTCAGTCAGTCGATTTGTGGATCATCCTGTATGTAAAATAACCGATGCCGGTGTGATTTCACGCAGTCGCAGTGGGCGTTGGAACACACCGGCGCTGTTTTAGGCATTTAAACAAATCAAAACGTTCACCGGAATTTATAATTAGATATATTCGCTAATTTATGATATAATTCCCATGCTTTTTAGACAGTACTCTTGTCTTCTTGTGTTGGAGGAAACTTGATTTGGTTACTGACATTAATGCCGTCGTGATACATACTATTGTTTCTTTGACTAGTCATGTTAAAAAATAAATTGTATATTTTTATCTCAAAAAATACCTACACTTCAAAGTTAATAACTCTATACGTGCTTCCTGATATATTTTTAGAAAAGTCTTCTGATATCTTTAAAAAAAATTAATAGCATTTTTAAAAATCTATCTAATGGAATCTTTAATTTTGCAATTTTTAATTTTGCAATTTTTAATTTTGCAATTTTGTATTAAAAACCCTTGACAATACAATAATTTATACGGGGTGTTTTTTTTTTTAATAACGGGCTGAATAAAAAAAATCGAACCAAAGTTGTTGGGTTTCGAGGGGGAACTCGTTTGGACACCTTTTAGCAGGGGGAGAGGGTGACTTGTTTTTTAAATAGGAACCCCAATTTTTTATGCTCGGATATTCTTTTTTGTGAAAAAAAAAGTTTCTGAACTTTTCCCCAATTCGGCTCGTAGGTTTTTACCAAAACGCTCATTAAAAAAATCATTCATAGCTATTTGCAAAAAAACTAGAAGGTAAATTAAAAGAAAATTCAGACAAAAGATAAAATAATTTATATAAATTGATTACTTAACTTGAAAATTCACTGTAAACCATTTTCATTTTACGCTTATTCAAAAAATGAAATTAATTCGCTGTTGAACAAAATCATTATCATTAAAAATTATTATGCACTTTTTAATGTACATTGCTTTAAAATAGTGTTTTTTTGGTTTTTTTAACTATAATTTTATTTTCAATTCCAGAAATTGACCTCAAAACTTTCCGAACAACTAATCCAAAATCCAGTATAATTTTAAAAAGACAATATAATTGATACTCTAAACTCTTGTTGGAATTTTTTACTTTGCAAGTACATAATATGATACATCTTGAACCATCACACAATATGGTTTCGTAATTATGTTTAAATATAACTAAAGAGTAAAGTGTACCTATTCATCTACCGCTTCAAAACAAAGTGGCTTATGTAACATTTTTGATAATTAATATCTTGAAATTGTATTTACTATTCCTGTTTGTAATATTTTATGTACTCGTTTATTATCGTCACTGCACACGAGGCTGGTTCTACTAGGTTTTAAGCGTGCTGTGGCACAGGGTTTCGTGATGGCTTTTATTTATTAGCTTTGGTTAGAGATAGGTTTGCTGCGCACCCATTGACAGTTTAAACGTTTATTGCCTCTGAACAGAACACACTATACGACGCCATGTTTGTTTGTGGGCGTTTGCCTATGTCGCCGACGTGACAAGATGATACTGTTTCCTAATTGGTTCTTTATCAAAACAAGCAGACAAACAAGCACGAAAAATAGTCTCGGCTGTAGACATTGCAAAAATAACTTTTTAAAATGTTTGTAGACTATGTTATGTTGTTATGTTAAACCTTGTTTATATTCTGATAATTATTTTTCCTGATGTATTTTTTTAATGTAATTAATTGACGAATCCTGTGTACAGCTGTTTCGGATAAAAAATATTCTATTCTAATTCCATTTTGTGACCAGTGACGTCATTTCCATTTTCGCATCCAGCGCGCTAGCCAGCGCAAGTTCCAGCAACAATTGCAGCGGCATAGTACGCGCCACGAATCTAAAAGTCTCGGAAGTTAGATGCGAATGCAGACTTGCGCTTGTACAATCTATTGAAAAACTACAAACTAGCAACTCAACAAAACTAACACAGCAAAAACAACTTGACGGTAGCGTACTCGACTGTACTTTAAAGCAGGAAAGCGACAAGTGACAAAGGCAACGAGCGATCACGGCCAATCACCGACGAGCGCACGTTCCGTGCAGGTAGCTGGGAGGTGGTGGGAGTCTCAACGGCTCTAAAATGTGCCTTTGCGACGCTGTTTGTGACTAACTTCCGAACATTTTAGATCCGTGGCGCGTACTATTTTCGTGTTTATAATGACTCATCCGACTATGCTCTATTCCATGAACGTAGCATTGACACTGTGTAATCGTTTGAAACTCAACACAGCAGGACAACCAATCAGATTCTAGCCAGACAGCGACAGAGCATTTGTGGTTGACGCGTGAACTATATCTGCTAAGTTGGAAAACCACTGTCGTTTTTTTTTCTTGCATAAGTCGTTTTGCCTTTTGTCTGTGGATATTTTGAAGATTCTCCGAAAGATGCACTTGACTATACAGCCCATAAGTTATGCAGAGTTAATTGCATCGACCGACCACATGGCTACCTGCAGCTTTGTTGTACAAAACACAGAAAAAGGGATGTCTTACCACGGTTCATGTATTTATTGACTTCGATGGTAGAGGATAGATTGAACTGTATTAACCAATTTTTAGAATCTGCTGAAGATTTTTAACAACCCGGTTTACTCTTTCTCAACTGCAAGGAAAGTGCTTCTTCCATCTCTTTCCACTTTCAAGCAAAAAGTGATTTCATTGAGGTTTCAAATAATTTCTTTTACGACTGAGCTATCCGGGCTTGTAAACGTGACGCGCTAATATTGCAATATTTAGTTAAAGCATTTCACCTGATAATATTTGTCGGACGGACTAATTTTGAGATACATCTTGCAACATTTTTCATTGATGTTCCGCTCCAATTGGTCGTAGCGTAATATTATATAGCCTATAGCCTTTCTCGATAAATGGGCTATCCAACAAAAATTTTTTTTTTTCAATTCGAACCAGTCGTTTCTGAGATTAGCGCGTTCAACCAAACAAACAAACTCTTCAGCTTTATATATTAGTATAGATTCATGTCTTTTATTGACTTCGATGGTAGGAGATAGATTGAACTGTATCAACCAGTTTTTGAAATCTACTCAAGACTTTTAACTGATTCCGATTTTTTCAACGCTGAACAATATGACAGCTCTTGGACTGTCCTTTTAGACAGGAACCCAAGCGCAACTATCTACTTGTATCCGTTAAGTCTGCCGCAGACTCGAGACCCCAAGAAGGCTGTAACCAGGAAACCTAGCTTCCTATGCTTGCCGTGTTTCGAGACGGACCGTTTTCCGGCGCACGCGAGATGGCGCTGTTATTACAACGTGGGAAAATTTCGGTTCTTTCCACCTGTTTTCGCCATAGCTCCCAAACTTCACAGACACTACACACATGCAAGCCATGAACGTATGTGTGTTACCCAGTAGCTGACGCCATATTGGGTCATGCGACAGATATCGATCCTCCGCTACACTCGAGCTGGATCTTCTGTGTAAACTTTCTTGCTCGAGACATTTGACTATAATCTACAAGTTTTATTTGTTTTTTTTTTTTTTTTTGCGGTTTTTTAAGTTCAAACGAACACTGAACTGTTTTTGAAATTAAGTGTTTGATTAGCTGTTAAATCCGATCTCCGCAACAAATCACTGTCGTCATTTTGTGGAACATGGGAACTAATTTAAGTATCGTACGGTCTACGTTAAGTTTGCGTTTGCCATATGTTATTGTCTGTCGGTTTGTGATCTGCACTCGAAAATGAACAGCCATTAAACGGTGTTTTGAAGAGATGTTGATTGTTCTAGTTAATCAGTTGAAGAACTATGCAAACTTTTAATTGACATTGATATAGATTAGAAATGACGACATCTACCAGATACGTAACCAAATTTTGGGTACCTTCAAGCTTATGTATTTATTATTATAGTAATCAACAGGTATAAAACCCAATAACAGATTACATCATAACAAATATACAGAAAGCCTGAAAGCTTATACAAAAAATAGATAAAAAATGAAAAAGAATTCAAGTAGTAATAGCATTATAAACTTTCAAAGTCGAGTTCTCTAAAGCAGTAATGTCAGAGATACGGCCCTCAAGCCATCTCAATACGGCCCGCGACCAGAATATTTCCAGTGAGAATGTAGACACCGTCACACCTGACATCAATGAGCTTATCAAAAACAAGAGACCTCAGGTGTCTGGATCCTCAAGCTCAAGATAATTTACCCTTTTTATTACCTTTATATGAAAATCTATTTAAAGTAAATAAATAAAGATTTTAATAATTTAGTATGCGTTTAGAGTCTGGCCCGCTAACACACCCTAAATCTTATAAATGGTCCTTTAGAAAAAATTTAGTACTAGATAAACTTTGTGTTGTGTTCCTGTGTTGTAAAAATTGTGTGTACATAATTATTCTCTGTTACTTAGTTTTTCATTTTATTATTTAGAACTATTAGTTTTGTTTCTGTTAACGTTATTATTTCTATTAAGTTAAAGAAGTACGCTTTCGTTTGTGTGTTTAACTGTTTTGTTAAACATTTATTATTGTAAATAAATAATTTCACCACGGACTACAACAGTTTTGTTACAATAACTATAAGTTGATGTTTTTGCATGCCTTTTTGTGTAATATTTTGTTAACTCTGAACAACTTAAAATTATTTTAACCGGTATTTAATGCGAGCGAAGGCACGGGTAAAGTCTAGTGCCTAGTAAATAAACTCGTTTGATATTTCGAGTTTAAAATTGCAATTAAATTAAATCCACGACGGCAACAGAATAAATATTTTATAATGAAGGAGAAATTGAATCAATTAAGTCCACTCCTTCGATAAATAAGCATTGCAGTGGCAGTAGCAAGTGAATCCATAGGAGTAACTTAGATGTCTTTTGTATACTTATCTATACCGATGATATTTCTGTGACACGACAAAGCGAAGTGGCCAAAGCTCGCTTGAAAAGCAACCGTTTCATTTACAATGCAACCTATAGATTGTCAGTTGCATAAGGATCAACGAACACATATCGAAAACGCCTGATTTAACAAAAGCATCGCGATTACTCAGCTACCCGAAATTTCTCTATCGATCGCGCGATTTTGTCAACAGCTGAATGGAGAATCTATAGTAGTTTCGCTCGATCTAGCTATCGATGCGTTTTGTTTTGCATTCACATTTTATTTTGGAAAAATTTTACTTAAAAATTTTCGACAGAACTGTCAGCCATATTTGAACTATATCTGACGCAATATACGAAATATACTACATTATGTCTAAAGTTTAATAATTATTTTCTCACATATTTAAAAAAAAAAATTATTTGTAGAATACAATATTTGAGTAAAAAATAATACTTTTTGAAGTAAAACTTCTTTACGCACGCTTGACTTGTGGAGTAAGCCTGACGAGAGATTTACGGAAGTGTGATCGGACGAGGCGAACGGAAGTTGAGAGGGAGATATACGTTAGTGAAGATAGAAAGAGGATGACAAATACTTCACTGGCTAGTGGCGCCATCAGGTGGCCGAAAATATAAGCCGTACTAACAAAAGAATGACACATACTTTACTTGCCAGTGGTGCTATCGGGTGACAGAAAAAAGTTTTGTAAACCTACTTTAAATAATATTTCATAAAGATTTACGCTTAAAATTCAACGAGAGCTAAGTAATTGCGATGTATTACTTTTGTTTTCATTATCTTTATGTTTATATTTATTTCTTCTTACATTAGATTGTTCATTTCGTTCTTGAATAATTTTATAAATTAATATTTTGTACAATACATTAAATATTCTACGTTTAAAGTGAATAAAATTGTAAAATCATTTTGAAGTTCATATTTTGTGAATTTTCGGGTGAATAATAACAAATTATGGCTGGAAGAAGTTTTACTTCAGTCGTGTGGTCTAAAGCACACTCGTTTTTTTATAACAACAAAACACGGCGCAATTACCACAAAAACGGTAGCAGGGTAACAACCTTTAAAAAAAATCACTAAACAGTCGACTTCGACCACTTTATTGTGTGGTCGCAAATTTAATAGCTGTTATACGTTCAACTGTCTCCTGTTGATTTATTCAACACTTTAACATAAATCACGCTTGCCAATAAAAATACTTCAACGCAAACTGCTGTCAGCTTTGTATATTTCTAATCCAGAGCGCCTGTCCGTCACACAGATCGACTCTTATAGGACTCGACATACAGGTTCTTTATAATCGAACACGTCTTCTCGGTTGCCTCGATGACTAGAGAGTAGCTGAGAGTGTAAAATTCCCCTATTTCAAGCCCCCAGTTTCCAAATTCGAATCGGAGATTTGGCAAATATATCAATAGGGCCTTCACGCCTATCAAAATTTGATAATTTATACTTCTATACTAATATATAAAGCTGAAGAGTTTGTTTGTTTGGTAGAACGCGCTAACATCAGAAACTACTGGTTCGAATTGAAAAAAATTTATAGATGAAGGCTATAGGCTATATAATATCACGCTACGACCAATTGGAGCGGAACATCAATGAAAAATGTTGCAAGATGTATCTCAAAATTAGTCCGTCCGACAAATATTATCAGGTGGAATGCCTTAACTAATTAATATTGCAATATTAGCGCGTCACGTTCATAAGCCCGGATAGCTCAGTCGGTATGGCGTAAGACTCTTATGCCAGGGTCTTGGGTTCAAGCCCCACGTCGGCGAATATAATTTTATTTTTTTATTTTCTACATTTCTTTCTTCTAAGGCTTACATTTCAATTATTTAAAAGTGTATTACGACTAATTAAAATTAAATAAATCTAATTAATAGCTCATTTGAAAACTGTTACAACTATAGGTATCTATATATAAAAATAATTTTCCTACAGTGTTTTCAATTAAATACGTATTATATTAAAACAAAATTACTTAAAAAAAGTATAAATACGGTTTCTTTTGAACGGTAATTCCGATCATTATGAAGTTTGGACACAACATTCATCTCGGTAAACTAAGATGAATGTGCGTGCTCCTTCCCCATTCGTTCTTTTGCACCCGGGTGAAACCGGGCAGGACCGCTAATTCCTTATATACATAAACAAATAATGTAAACCAAATATTTCGTTCTTATATCATTCCTCTTAATTTTAAAGCTCTACCTGAGCCAGGCAGCACATCATTTTCGGGCATAGATAAAGAGAGTGGTGTCTATGGAAAGAGATGTATATACAAATCGTGTACTGCATTTCGCCATCACTAGAAAGTTGTCTTTTTTTTGGGCGCCGTTTAGTTTAATTTAAACGCATTGTTGGGATCCAATCAATCATTTCAAAATGGATCGTGGACCATGTTTTGATTTTGACCACTTCACTGACTTAACATTAGATATCTTAATGAACTGTTATTGCTAACTATATGAGTGACATTCAGTGTGACATGATTAACTATAATTTTTCTGCTTTGATAGAATCATATATCAATATCGCAAAAAAATACATTGAACATATAACATGTGAATCGACAATGTCAGTGAATCTAATTTGTGAATCATTTTAATTTTTGTATTAAGAATCTATACTTAAGACTATATACTTAGACGTAGTTTATTTGTTTGTTCGTCCACGCTGATCCCAGAAACTACTGAACCGATTTATAAAAGTTTTACAGTGTTTAGAAGAAAGCCACCTTCTTCCCGAATGGCATTAATAATAACGTCCGTTTCTCGACTTTATGTCATAACAGACGCCATTCGCACCATTACTATTTTCCATCTATCACACTTCCCGTTATTTTCTACATTTTTAAACTTCCACTTAATTTATAGCAATAGGCGAATGAAGGAATTTTACGACATTAGGATAAGGTAGGTAAATTTTGAGCACAGGAGTTTGACAGGTAATGGTCTTGAATAAGGAACCATGACCTCGATAGTGATCTGAAATTATTGAGGGAAACCATGGAAAACCTCAACAAGATGGCCGGTTCAGGAATTACCGTTTCACGGCGAGAGGAAAAAGTCCCAGTCAGATCTTCCCACGCCGGGATCGAACCCGGTACCTCCCGAATGCGAATCTAGTGCTCTCACTACTACGATAAACTTCAAAATGCAATATAAGCGGTGCAGTTTTTTATGCATGGGTCTGGTATGCTTTACTTTGCCGCTTCAAAAATTGTTTACCTAATAAAAAATAGCTGTTCAATAAATAAAAAAATATAATTAATGCAGTAACGTTTCGATCCGGATTTGGATCTTCTTCAGAACTGATCTAAAAAGTATAAAAAATAATTAAAATTTAATTTCTTATTCGCTTTATATAAAATTTTTTCAAAATTATTAAGTAGTATCAAAATATTGAAAAATAGCTGTCCTGCACACCCACCATATCTCGAAAAATACTGCTCAAAAAAATCTGAAAAATTCAGAAGAGATGTTTCTTCGGGAATTTTCTAGGACAGTGGTTCCCAATTAGTTTTTGCTGCGTACCACTTCAAAAAAGACCTCAAACCTGCGTACCCCTTAATGTAGCAATCACACTAATATTATAAATGCGAAAGTTTGTGAGTGTGTGTATGTTTGTTACTTCTTCACGCTCAAACGCCTGGACCAATTTTGATGAAATTTGGTATACAGGTAGTTGATACCCTGGATTAACAGATAGGCTACTTAAACCGCGGGTGACACCGCGGGACACAGCTAGTGATAAATAAAAAAAATAAGTCAGTTTAAATAACATTTATTATTTTCAAATTACAGTACAATACTGAAAATCAAAATAATATGATGTATTGGCGAAGACGCTAATGTGACAAATGTGCACGTTTTTAAAATAATATTTTGGAAATTGTTCTTGTTTTTACTGATAGCCGCACGTACCCCTTGATGCAACTTCACGTACCCCTGGGGGTACGCGTACCACTAATTGGGAAACACTGTTCTAGGATGATGGCGATCTCATGCGAACCCGATTAAAGATTTATTATTGGAAGAATCGCGTTACGAATTTAATAATCGAACGAATCAAGTTTGCATCACAATATCAATTCAATTGCATTGATTGAACGCGCTGTGATGGAATGTTGGTTTTCAATCATTATTTTATTCCGATGTAATTCAGATAATGCCTTATATGGATGTGCGCATATTCTAACTGCGTTGTCCAATTGCCTCAATAATACCCAAGGCATGTCGATCTATCGGCTCTCATGTCGGTGTCAGAATAAATCTTTGTTGCCAAATGATAAAACTGACTATGTCCAATTTTTAGTAATTTCTATATCTTCAGTGAGATTTTTACTTTCACACATAAATGGCTCCGTGTACTGAGAAAAAAAAATTCCAGCCAACTGGCCGACGGGACCATTACAACTTCAAAAATGTTGACATTTGATTATAATAAAGAAATTAAAATTTCTGATATCGCGTGAGGTGACGCGGGTAATGGCTAGTATTCAATATGATGTTTGCTATTCGTTGACATGGTTACCTACACAATATGTTCCACGTCATGTAAAAAAATTCCAGCCAATTGGCCGACGGGATCATTCCTTCAAAAATGTTGACATTTGATTATAATAAAGAAATTAAAATTTCTGATATCGCGTGCGGTGACGCGGGTAATGGCTAGTATTCAATATGATGTTTGCTATTCGTTGCCATGGTTACCTACACAATATGTTCCACGTCATGTAAAAAAATTCCAGCCAATTGGGCGACGGGACCATTCCAACTTCATAAATGTTGACATTTGATTATAATAAAGAAATTAAAATTTCTGATATCGCGTGAGGTGACGCGGGTAATGGCTAGTATTCAATATGATATTAACTATTCGTTGCCATGGTTACCTACATAATATGTTGCACGTCATGTAAAAATTAATCAAAGAATGCCGAACTAGTTTATTTCTGACAGATCCATAAAACAAAAGAGCGGCTGATTTGTTTTTATTTTCAAAATATTTCCGAAACTATAAAGTTTAGAAAAAAAAATTTAACGAAACTTTTTTGAAAAAATAAAAAGAATGAGCAGCTATGAAAAGTATACCCTTATTATA
The DNA here is from genome assembly GCA_963575645.1 of Xanthostigma xanthostigma. Classification (NCBI taxonomy): domain Eukaryota; kingdom Metazoa; phylum Arthropoda; class Insecta; order Raphidioptera; family Raphidiidae; genus Xanthostigma; species Xanthostigma xanthostigma. The sequence goes on from OY754471.1 coordinate 42,822,777, forward strand.
TAAAAAAAAACACCATTATAGCATATATCTCTTCTGCGCATGCGCCGATTTTCCCCAAAAACAATAGGGCTCTTCATATTTGCATACCAAACATCCTCCCAAAATTTGGTTTCAATCCGCTCATCCGTTTGACCTGTATCGTGTTCACAGACTAACAGACGCACAGACTTTTTTCAAAAATATGTTTTTTGGATTCGGGGGATCTCAAAACGGAAAGATATTGTACAATTTTTGATCTGAACTAGTACTATTTCCCCACTTGTGGGTTGGAATGGTAAAAGTATTTAAAAATTATGATAATTCGATCATATGACACTTGGCAGCCCATGGCTTAGCCCTACTAGCCCCTATGTAGATCCGTTTCTGAGTTTTAGAGTTTTATTAAGTAGTTGGAACGACTAATTTGCAGAAGGAAAGCATCAAATCTCCTTGTTTTTGAAAAACACTAACATCTGCTGCGTTTTGTTACGATTATAAATTACTTACATATTAATTAGTTGGTCGAGGAAGAGTAGTATTTGTTAATCTGAATGTTCTTCACGTAATGAATTCAAGGTTAAATTTATTAACCCGCGTGCCAGTGAATTCGCTCATTTTAAAGGTTAGATGTGAACACTTTGTGTCGACTAATGCAATCAGCATTGTGCCGATGTTATGTGTAAGAAGTCATATTTTTTACATCCGGGCTGACATCTAACGGAAAGTCATACCGTATAGATATGTGTACATTTCACGCTCTTCGATTTTGAATCAATACCAACATTGTATACTGTATGTAAACGCGTAAGGTGCACATAGGGAAATTAGCATTGGGAAAAATACTTGGATCAGAGTTAGCCATGACTGCATTAATTGTTATTTCTATTGAATTATCGTGGTAATCTTGAGGATTTCTATTTTATTTTGATTTATTTTTATTTTACTTAATACTTGGCTTTTTTAATAATAAAAAGCTCTTATAAATCATTATTTTAACTTTTTTGTACAAATATAAAACAAAAAAACAAGTCCATCTGTTTGGAAACATTTCATTCAAAAATTGTCTGATTAGTATGACGTATGCGCGTTGGTAAATCAGTGACTCAATGTCTTTAGTTTCAACACGAATAGGCGGAGATATTTGATCTCGCACCATATTTAAGTATTTTTGGGAATTTAATGGCCCATTAATAAAAAAGTCCGATTATGTTGCAATCATTTGAATATTTTCTTCGGTAGTATACACATTCATTTTGCAAAAGAATATTATCTATGTCAAATTGAAAAACAAGATTTCAAGGCTCACTCAGTCATTTTTTCCCAATGTTAATTTCCCTATGTACACCTTACGTATTTACATACTATAAGTACCTATACAGACGATCCGTTATTTTTTTCTTACCATTTCCTACTACACAAGGGAGAAATTTAGGCAAAAATTCATTTTTCACTATTTTCCCTACTTGAATATAAAAAAAAAATGTTTTTGAAAAAAGACACACGATACTGGTCAAACGGCTGAGCGTATCTAGAACCAAATTTTGAGATGGATATAGATTATAAACGCTCTAAAGAATCCTTTAATAGATTGTCTTTAGAAATGACGATAAAAGTTCCAGTAACAATTCAGCGCTTTCTTTATGCATAGCTATACTTATTGGCGCAGTTATGTAGCGCTTGATAATCCGTTTAGTTTAGAAACCCCATTATTTGTCGCAAACTACAGTGGTTAACTGAGTTAAATAGCAGAATTCATTTATTTTCGTACATATTTCTGAATGAGACAAGGTTTCCTTCATTGTAGTCCGGTTGGGAAACATTTTCAAGTCACGTATTGTTATGAAATTAGGCTTTTGAAGAAAATATAATTATCGATTTTTTAATTGTATTTTAAAACTTTATTATAAATAATATTGATAATCGATGCGAAAAACTTTCAAAAAACTTTTTTTAAATTAATTATAAGCAATTTAAAATTGATAAAATATTAAAAAAATCACGTGACTGCAAACGCACTAAAATTGTTTTTGACAGTTGTGACGTCATAATGGTAAAATGTATATACGCAGTATACTATCAATGGCTTCTACATGTGTATTGACTAAAACATTATGACGTCACATTATGTTCGGGAAATGTCGGCGCGTTCTCGGAACTGGGTACAAAAATTTATTTTTAATTTGATATAACTTTTGAATTATAACGAAAATAAAAAAAAGAAAAATAGTTTTGTTATAAAACTTATATACGATCTTTCCATTTATGACAAAAAAAAATTTCATTCAAAAGCCCAATTCTCGTAGGATCTCCACAGTAAAAGATGAGCCTCCTGAATACAACCTTGGTTTTCCACTTGGTTTCAAAGTCGAATACCTTTGTTTCGCCGTTTATAATCTACAATCTTTCTTCGTTTCGGATCCTTGATGCTGCAGGACAGTCTGTATGTGCACCGAACAATATTTATACACAGACTTGGTATATTATATGTATGTACACAGAATGTGTGACGTGCGTCTATGCGTGTGTATGTTTGGCGTTTGGATGAAGATGAGCAATGGCGAGGTCATTCGCATTCACCTTTCACACACGGACGAGTCGCACTGGGTCATACTCATACCATCCCATATTATTCACCACGTTTGGTTTGACGGACACAGCTGCACGTTTGGAAAAGTCCACGTTTTCGACAATTTTAAAGGCCGAATTACATCCAGAACGGACCAAAATTAATTACACGCCTAATTAAGACACCGAGACTATTGATATTATGACGGACTCATACCATCTTTTTTGATTAGGATTGGAATCAGCGTTGCCAGACGTCCCGATTTTTAAATAAAAATTAAATATCCCGCGCGGGACAGGCTCAGTCCCGCTTTTCGGGGATAACTCAGGGATAACTTTAAAAGAAGTTAAATCTTCACAGAAATGTCATGAATAAGTAATTCTTATAAATAATTATTCTCTTATTGTAAGTTGCAATTTGTAACACTCACTCCACAGACTATTGTTTGAAACGCCATATTTTTCTAATGAATAAAACTTTTTTGATTTTGATTTCTGTTTTTTTTTTTTTTATTCTGAATACGAATAAGACTCAACTATTTAACGATAGGGTAAATCTGATTTAAAATATTATATTTTTATTAAGATACATTTTCTATGGCTATTTTTGCTATCTATTGTCACGTAAACGTAATTTTAATTCAAATAAAAAGATAAATAGGTATTTGAAAACTTATGATTATATACGTTTTTTTTACTATGTCCCGCTTTCGACGAAAGAATCCCGCTGTTTTCACTCAAAGAGTTCCAAAATCCCGACTTGGCGAAAAAAAAAACGGGCAACGCTGATTGGAATCTACGTTATACCTAAATAGATAATAAACAGCGTTGCCAATTTGTAGGGAATTCCCCGAATTTGGGGGAAATCCAACTCAATTGGGGATTGGTTCTATGCGGGGAAAACGTGGGGAAATTTTCAAATCTGTATCTGCATCTACACTTATATTAATCCACCGGTAAATGACTCTTCGGGCGTTTTATTATTAGTTTGAAACTATGGTCGATATCATCAGTAGATTATTACACAATATGTTACCGATTATTTTTTCAACACAGGACATCCCTAGTTTGTGTATTGTAAATACTCATAGGACATAACTATGCGGGAAAATCCCTTGTTTTAAAACTCTGTTTAGTGTTATTAGAATCACACTGACACGATAGTGTCCTTAATGTCTACTAGAGACAATCAAAAAAACAGGGTGGTATTGCCAAATTTATACCACCCAAAAAAATGTTAAATTGTAAGATATGGCAAAAGCCCTAATATAAATAAAAACTGCATGAATTTTACTTTTTTTCCTTTATTTCTATAAGTGGGGAATTTGTGGGGAATTGGGATAATTTTCTCCTCGAATTTGGGGAATTTCGCTTTGATTTTTGGGAATTAGGAAAATAGGCATTGGCTATGCTGATAATAAAGGACTCCGCACAAAATACATGGGAAAATGGATTTCGGTGAAATTATTTCTAACTGGATGGGAATGAATCAGTCTCTATTGGATCATGGGGTATAATTGATACATACATCTCTTTTCATACACATACCTCTCACGAAAGTGATATGCTACTCAGTTCTAGTTTCGACGTCATCATATGGCGCCTAAGCTCAGTCGTTTGAAGTGAATATTTAATGTTTACAATCAAAAGGAAGGATAATTATCGACACCAGAACCTTTATTCTCATGTTTTATAATAACCATTCTCACCAAACCATCGGAGTATGTGGTTGATTCGTCTGGTAAAATTAAACGGCGCAAGCAGGATTATAATATTGTTTTTATAAATGGTTTTCTTATAGGGTGTATCGATTTTGTTCATTACAAAAATGCAATACGGTCTGATATCTGATCCAATGATTTCAGTTAAGATGTAGGGTAAACATTTATAAATGACAATCCTCAAAATGTAATCTCAAATCTAAGGAACGTATATGAATAATCTGAAATCTATATCATTGCATCTTTTTAAAATAATAACTCAGTCACAAATAACAATTGTGTACAGTGTCAGGATTCAGACAGCCGTGGCATAAATCAAGATGGAGAACTGCGCGCTACCCCGTGTTGTCCCGAACAGGTGAACATCGACACAGATTCTCAGTGGGGTTACAACTCTGGTAGATCGTTATTCGGTACAGAAATCCTGTTGTGTCATTTATATGTAAGACAAATATTATCTCCGCATGGGTTCCATCTTTAATCAGGGCTGTGGAATACGCCTCAAACAAAGTCGTCGTCGTTGTTTTAATCAAGATCGGTCGGGAACTGCCCTGGGACAAGTGTCTGGGCAATTGGGTATTTTTCAACATGTAAGAAAAAATCTAATAGTACATAATATTCTTGATAGATTTTGTAAAAAGCGAACGAAAAATGTTGATTTCTATTCATATTAAAGCTCTATAAATTTTATAATTCGACTCTTATATTTTGTATACGAAGTGATCATCGAGTTCTAGATTCTTTTAAATGTGATCATAAATAAAGGTCCGGTTACAACAATGAATTAGCTCGGTAGAAGCTGAAAATCTATCATGGCGCGAGTGTTTATTTTTATTCCACCGCTATATCTACCGCTATAAATCGATATGTCGAATTTATTCCACACGCCGTACTGTCTGCGGGCAAGTAGGCGTTCACTACCATATTTATTGATGACGTGCCTGGGCTTCAACTCTCACCGCGGGCACTACATCAAAGGAACAGGCCGTAGTGTTGTATCTTGTAAGATGTACCTATTAGTGATGTGCCGGATATCCGTATCCGCGGATATCCGAGGGAGAAGAAAGATCCGTACCCGTATCCGTTAGTTTTTGGCGGATCTTTTACGGATCTTTTACCTTATTAATTTTCAATTCATAGATGAAATTTTATATAATATATAGGTGATTAGGTAATAATGAAAACCTGTTAAATTCCATTCAGATTATTTTTTATTTTTTTAAATCATATTTGGCACCTTTATATTGCAAACATTTATCGTAGTGAGTACCATACTAATAGTACATAACTCAAAGGTACTAAATCAACTATCTTTATAATGAGATATTGCACATCGATCTTTGGAAAGAGACAATCTGTTATGAGAGTTAACTCTTAAAGAGGTCAATAACTTTTTCCCATAAGAGATAGTCTCTTTCCAAAGGTCGATGTGCAATATTTACCGCCGCGTACTCTAAGTAAGTTAAGATCCGTATTCGTATCCGCGGATCTTGAAACCAAAAATCCGTATTCAGATCCGTATCCGCGGATATACATTTTTAACGATCCGGCACATCACTAGTACCTATATCGTTCGCTATGTAAAAATCAATAATGGATTTCGTGTCAATAGCAATATTATTCGTGTTTCTGGTATATTCTCCTTTGGTGATATTAATTGTGTCATCCTTAGGTACACAATTACTTCACCTTTAGCGTAACTAAATATTTGCATCATTAGTCTTAATATTTCACTGCGGTCATCTATTATTAGAGAACTTGTAATATGTTAATAACGCGATATTTTACCGGATATTGTTAACTTATGAATTATGATTTCTTAAACTACCTAAAAATGTTGGAATAATTCACTCCTAAACTTGACTATTTATTAAATGTTCTAAAAGACAGATACGCATATTTTTGTGTGGTGCAACATCGTGTTTTTTTTTTTTATAAATTATGAAATGCGTGTATATTTTGCAGTTTAAATATAGTCTCGAATCTGTAGGTGTGAAACGTCAAAATGTTATTAGATATCAAATGGAAATAGTAGTAGGATGTAATCAAGAAGTACTGGCATTATGTTAGAACGGGGGTTAGAGAGTTTTAAGTCAGACGATGACGAGTCATGTCAGTTTCATAATTTTGTCATTTCATTTGTGTAACAAACTTCACCTCTAATAACAGAGGAATTTGATGAAAATTACAAATGAATTGCTTCACGTTTTCTATATACAGGGTGTCCCACGACATGACTGCCATAGCCTGGGACTGTGTTGCTGGGGTGATTTCAAGTCAAAAATGTCTAATTAACATATACCCGGAACGCTATCCTAACTGAGCTAGAAGCATTTGAAATTTTCGATAAGTAGTAGTAGGAGTTCCCTACTAATTTAAAAACCATTTAAAAAGAAATCGCTTTATTGAATTAGTTGCTCCAAATGTCCACCCAGTTGCTCTTCTTAGAATTGGAAGTGGTAGCTCTGCGAAGAGTCTCAGGATCAGCACGAATAAATACTAATGGTAATTCACAGCCACCTGGTCTTTTTAATAATAACAAAACCAACAGCCGAATCTAATACCTGCATTAGTGGGCTTACTTATTTAAAATTTCAAATGCTTCTAGCTCAATTAGGATAGCGTTCCGGGTATATGTTCGTTAGAAATTTTTGACTTGAAATCACCCCAGCAACACAGTCCCAGGCTATGGCAGTCATGTCGTGGAACACCCCGTATATACAAAATTTGATGACATTTCATTTGTGTAGCAAACTTCACCTTTATAGGTAATTAGCGCGACTACATTTCTTGGTTCTGCTTTACGCACGAGTGTTAAATGAGTTAGTGTACAGGCATGAAAAGTAGCGAAGATATTTCCGCCTTGTAGAATCGAGACTTTCGATTTAAGTGCATAGTTAAGAGATCATTCGGTTCAGATAAAGCAGGTGACAAATGATGCAGTCACCTCGGGAGAGCCTCGACTCTGCACACAGAAGAGATAGCCGTGACTTGTAGTGTGTCGTCTGTATATTGTACACCTCCCTTGTTAAGGTGCAGCAACCAGCATATATATATATATACATTTGCGAAACTAAAGCTTGTTCTTTATACAATTAAACAAAAATTTATTTTTTTAACACTGCGCCGACGCGATGATATCGGTTTGCTTCATCATCATCTCCTTGTGTAATGTGAAATTGATTCATGATTCCAATCTTAAGATATTTTCTAGAATATACCGGAAAAATCGTAGACGACTTCAAAGATACGATCATTCTGGACACCAGCTATTAGAAGACCAAGCGAGAGGAACGAGTGAGCCCCGTTTTAGATTTAGTGGTGTCTATGTGCTTCAACATCTCCATTGTACGTGAAATGGATTAATAATTTCAGTCTTAAGATATGTCTAGAATATACGGGAAAAAATGTAGACGACTTCAAAGATACGGGCACTCTGGGCGCCGGCTATTACAAGAGCAAGGGAGTGATTCCTCGTTTTAGATTGAGCAGTGTCTATTTGCTTCATCATTTCTCTGTATACTTAAAAATGATTCAGGATTTCAAAAACCCTGGAAGATTAATAGGGAAATTCAAGTTAAACACATTATAAATACATTTTCAAATCAGTGCCTTTATTAGTCCCTGAGATTACCCGCAGTAAACAAAAAATAGTTGTACGTTTCGAGAACAACATGGTGCCATCATCAGCATCTCAAGAAATAATAGATTTGCTTCTCACGGAACGAAAAGCAGAAAATATGACCAATTTCAGTTACCAATCGCATCACTTTGATAATGCAGATTTTAAAATAGAAATGCCGTCTTGATTCCGTTTCAACAGTCGCTAAGAGAACAAAATATGACGTAATAAGATATAAATTAAAGAATTAAATGTATGTCTGCTAATAATTTAATACATATAAAATGCTCCTCTTACTGCTTGGCACTGTATATTCCTAGCTCATCTTTGTGACCTGCAACAGATGTGCGAAGAGTTCTGCATTACCGGCCGAGAACATGTCACATACTACCCACTACAATTTGTATTACATACAGCGTGTTCAATGATATCGGTATATATTTGGGCAAGCAGGATAATGGCATCGATTTTTTTGATGAGAAACATCTATTCGAGTGAAACCGTGCAAGTGGAACGTGTTTTCGATTCAGTTGGCGCGGTGCTGTTGACGGGACGTGTTACGCTTTCTGTGTGTATGCGTTGGACAGCTGTGCATTAGTGCTTGTTGTGTGTGTGTGTATGTGTTGGAGTGGCAAACATTTCGTTTGTTGTTACGTTTAATTAGCTTCCGTTAGATTACAGCAAGTACTCAGCGGCCATTTTATTGATGTTTTTCGTAGTTATTTCTTAAGTCCGCTGGATTTGCCGCTAGGTTCCATGCTAGATTTCACTACTAGTTTTCTAGTGCTGGTTTTCTTGATTGCTATTATGTGCTCGTTTCACACGAGACGTCTTTACAAGCTTGCTCTGCAGGTAGACTCGGTGCGCGCGCAGTGATAGAACGGTAACAAAAGTGCTTGTTCATTGTCTCTGAACAGAACACACACTACGGCATAGTGTTTGCTTGTGGACGTTTATTCATGTCGCCCACGTGACAAGATACAGCTTCCTGATTGGTTCTTGCGCATACCTAGCAGCGGGCCAAGCAAGAAAATAGCTCCTGCTCTAATTTGAAATACCTATCTTGTGAGCTAGCAGGCGAGCCCGCAGTGACGTCATTTCCAACTTCGTACTCAGCCTACCGGCCAGCGGAACTCCAAGCAGTGTTTCTAGCCTCGTGTGCAGCAGCTTTTAGTCTACGATTACTTACCTCAATTATTGTCGAGCGTCTATAATTTTTTTCTCGCTCTGCGAGTTACAAAAAAATTGATGAGCTTTCATTTTGGGTTCGCAATCTGAAAACAGTACTGTAGTTAAACAGGCGGTATATTATACTGAATGTAATGTAATCAAGAAACAAAACGAAGACGATGACGCGCTGGTACTTAGTCTAAGGTTACAGTAAGCTTCATAGACACTAACACGTAGGTACGTACGTACGTACAATCGCACGCACACGCGTACGTAAAACGTAAACAAACAGGTGCCGGCAGTTTATTCATCTCTCTCACAATCCAATGTCACCTGTGTCAATAATGGGTTAAAAATAAGTCACCAATGTGCAATCATACGACATAGCCGGAGAAATTTAGATAATAACGCCATAATTAAAAATACTTGGTAGAGTATATAGAACAAAGTTTTTGACGTGATAACGTCTTATAAATTGATGAAACACCAGCTGCACGCACGAAAAAGTGTAACGTTCCGCCTGTAACGTTCCGCAGTATAAGCGATAGAGAAGCACGATCGGCCCAAGCGTCGGCTTGTACGCATTTCTCACTCTTCTCGCGTCACGTCAGAGAGTAGTGTGCGTTTAACATTTTTTTGAACTTTTTTTGAATGGAATACCGATTGAGACAAAAATAAAACTTAATTTATGTCGATTTTAATAAGAATTATATGGGACCATTACGTAAACATTTTGAACAAATTGGCGTCGACATTTTTTTAATCGATCAACTTCTGAAACTGAACAAACATAAAAAAATTGATGATCTCTTTTTTAAATCGGTTAATGAACCAAAAAGAACGCTGTATGTAATAGTAATAAAAATAAGTCTTTATTCGATGACTTTTTTTATGAATACACTTTTTTATTAAAATGAACTCTGAAAAAAGTTTCACCAATAAACGAAATACATTTGAAATTCGAATCTCATGGGACATACTAATAATAATAATAAATTTATTGATCACAGAAATCAATATGATAAATGAGTTCAGCAACAAAACTGCTGTTTTTCAAATCTACCCCTTTTAAAAAAATACAAGTATTTGTGAATAGAATAATTGAACATTAAACGTTTATAAAATACTAGTGTGGCCTGTGCGAATTATTCGCACTAAATAAGTATAATAATTATCACTTTACAAAATTATTTTTTAAATATGATTGCAGGTATTCAATTCGTTTCTAATTTTGCACACTGCTTATAACGTTCTTCTTTTTGTTGTATTACAATATGAAGCTCAGATGACAGATCGAAGAAATATTGTACTAAAATTGTCATATAGAGGCGCAAGTAGCAAAAGCGTTGAGCTAAGCCAGATGGCATCATGCAGCATTGCTGTGACGTTGTTCAGCGTTGCTCGCTGTTTCAAAATTAAAACCGTCAGATGGCAGTATGAAGTATTGTGTCCGTTGTATTACAATATGAAGGTCAGATGACAGATCGAAGTGTTGACGTTGTTTCAAAATTAAAGCCGTCAGATGGCAGACGATGTTCAGCGTTGCTGTATTTTAATTAATTTACACGAAGATAAAAGCAATAATAAATTTTTTAGTTGTCGATGTCAGTAGAGCAAGCAATTATCTGTAAAATGATATATAATTTATGTGGAGAAATTGTGAGGTTTTTTCTAAAAAGGGAGGCAAACATCTTTAACCTTAGCGTATTAATATATATGATTGCGTTTTGTTAGCACCCAGCCATCACACGAGTCGCAAACGCTAACTTTCTGCTCGAGTTTACAAAAACATCGTAAAGGAATATTTGTAGGTTAAGTGAACTATCGGATTTAGTTTAGAGTCGTCGTGTAGGATGACGCCACTTTCGTTTAAATTCGGACCGAAAAGTTTTTCCAAGTGACGTAAAAGTTTGATCTGCGCATGCGAGGCTTATTTTACGTTATTGGCTTGAAAACAAGTATTAGTTGACTTGCAATGCACGCATTAAAAAAAAAGTTGTTGGGAATAATTACGCACTTTTCGTTTCCACTTTTAATGGAATGTCTTAACTACTGATAATCTCGATGAAAATAAAATGAAACGAATTTAAAATAAGAAATATTAAAGTTTTGAGAGTGAAATTCGTAAAGCAATTATCAAAGCACTGTTAGTTTTATGATTGAGATCTGCTTTAAAATATAAATATGCAAATTTTGACGTTTTAAATGAAAGTGATGGTATATTTTGAGGCAAATAATTTCACTCGACCGTGCAAAAATTAAACTACAATTTTTAAAAAAAGATTTTTTACTTTGCAAAAGGCCGCGCACACTTGTCAAGCACAAACCTTCAACTTTTACGCACACTAGACCAGCACGAACCTGCAAATTTTAGTGCAGGTTTTGTAATGTGCGGTAAACATTTTGCAGTTTTCAAGTACTTCTATCAATGAAATCGACACACAAGCACGGTCGTTGCTGGCTGCTGGTTGTAGGTGCTGGTCTAAAGTGCGCGCTAATCCATTAAATAATATGGGTACCTTCACGAACGGACTTTTTTGATCCGTCATGAGTCGTTTTCGCGCGAAAATTCACGATAAATTAAAAGTCGTTTTTTTGGCACTATTCGGTTATAAAATGTTATTATAAAAATTTTAGTGCTTCTTTAGGATTCATTTAAAACACTTTTCAAAAAAAACGGTGTACCTAATAGCCATTTGACGTCATTAACAAGAAATATTCTACTCGATATAACTCCGGTTATAATGTTAAAAATTATAATGGAAATAAATTATTTTTAATTATATTTGAAATTTAGTTCGTTGTGTTTTTTTTATACCGAATTCAGCGAAACAATTTAAACGTGATTTAAATTCACGGTAAAAGATTTCTCTGTGATATCTGCGTTTAAATATTTGAATGCTCGTTTTAGACAAACTGTTATTTAAGTGTGATTATTTTGTAAAAGGTCAGTGCAAATGTTTTGAAATTAATTGTTGTTTTTCTTTTGTTTCAGGTATGTGTTTTGTTTTTATTCAATGCGCCAGCGAAGCAGTAAGTTCTTGCAAAAGTTCTTTTAATTCTATGACTAGACTGCGGAATTCAATACGTCAATATCTATCTATCTATATAAAATTCTTGTGTCACAATTTTAGCCGCGTTAATCTCCGAAACCACTGAACCGATTTTAATGAATTTTGTAAATGTGTCTTGTTTGGTGCAACTTACGCTATAGAATAGTTTTTTTATTAGATATTTTATACAAAATTACGACGTTTTCTCAAAAAAAACTGTTTTAGTAATTTGTAACGACATCTGCTCAAAGCTATTAGTTCAGAAGCAAATCTGGTAGAATTTGCTGACAGCTATTAGTTCAGACGCCGGGCCGCAAACGAAATACATTTTGAAGAATTTTCCGATAACAATCTAGCTGTAGGTAGTATAATATTTGAATATTTTTTTTAGTCATACTTGCCAATTTTAGTAAAATTTATAAAAATATTCAAATTATTCAGTTGCAAATTGATGATACAGATAAAAATATGTAAAGATGAGTACACTGAGGCCATCTCTGTGTGGCAAACAAAACTTTCGATTTGTGTAAATAAGGTTAAGTGGTACTAGAATGATACAATGTAATAAATATAGTTTAAAAAAAAACTAAAAAACACGCTTTATATCGAACTAAAAAGTAAAAATATTTTTTTTAAATAAGCTTAAAACAATACCTAATGAATAAAAAATACAAGTATTATTGTGAAAAAAGCGTGGGGCGCTTTGTTCCACATTTTCGTACATCGAGCGCCCCACGCTTTTTTCACAATAATACTTGTACTTTTTAAACATTATTGTTTTAAGCTTATTTTAAAAAAAATATTTTTTACTTTTTAGTTCGATATAAAGCGTGTTTTTTAGTTTTATTTAAACTATATTTATTTTCCACTTTTTAGTTCGATTTATTGTCAAAAATTTGCCGGAAAAAAAACAATTTTTTTTTCGGCGTGGACGGGATTAGAACCCACGACCCGTGATTCCGAGAGTTGACGTCAGCGAAGACCCGTGCCTTAGACCGCACGGCTAACCACTGTAGTTACAGTGCTGGCATATTATACTACAGTAATAAATCACTTGCTGTAGTCCAAACGAAGGTTACAAACATACAAACTTACAAGTGAAGTTAATATAAAGCGTGTAAAAATGGGGACGGTAACGCTGTCTCTCGGTGTAAAAATGAAAAGGCAAAATGTATCGTATAGATTTTTTAATAGATCGTCTGACTCATCTGAGCGATCTACCGATTGCCTTGACGTGAACTTTGGTAACATCATCGATAAAATTACGACACCAACCGCAAATGAAGAACTACCAGCAAAAAAACGGCGTTGTTACGAATGTCCCTCTAAATTAGGTAGAATGAGCAAAGTTATATGTAGCAAATGTACAAAAAATGTATGTAGGGAACATAGTTCTATAATTTGCAATAATTGTAAATAAATATTATTATAAATATATAATTTTGTTTTTTATGCTCAATTCAATGTATCTCTGTTATGAGTCTCGCAGACTCACCTTATGTAAAAGTGTAAAATTTTAACCTTATGCATCCTAGGGTTAAAAGACGGACATAATACCTATACGTATTTTAATGATATACATAATATCACTGTACTATTACGGATATGATAGCACGGCTAATTAAAAACGAGATACAATATTCTTTAGTTAATGAATGGATTGGTGTAAACCTACACTGTAACATCTTCATAATACCATAAAGGTTTGTTAACACATATAATTATTAATGTATATACGCTCCGGGGAAAGTTATACCGTATGGAAGAGTTTTTTTTTATTAATATGAAATGCATTCACTTCGGTGCGCTTACGTCCGCGTGTTGTACAGTTAAGTTCCGAAAATTTGTTGAAAAGTACCTTCCGATTATACGGAATATAAAGTCTAGCGATTGTGAAAAAATTCGATTTTGATATTTTTTTTGGTAAAATTACACGATTACAAACTTTAATTCAAAAATGTTGTTTTAAAAAAAAATATTTGTCTGTCTGTCTGGGATGGCTTCTCTCCTGCTAGGCGAAATCGTCAAATTGGTCATATAGCTCAAACGTGGAAGAAGTTGACCTCCTTAAAAATTAAAGAGAATAATAAATAAATAAAAAGAATATTAAAAAAAAACTAGAGACCAGATTGAGAGGGACATTTTGAGTTTTGTAGGCGGAGTAGGTTGCTTTTGATATCACATTTTTGTCTCAAAAAATAAAAGCAGATGGTTTAGAGGTCATTATTAACGTACCTGCCATTATGAGGTTTCGTTAATTTAGTAATGCTTTCCTTAATTTTTTTTTGGATTTACAATAATGATATCAGAAAGTAACAGAGAGACAGACAAAAATTCTGAAAGTTGCTGTTATAGCTGTATAGACCGTAACATATATATAGATTAAAATGTGCCGCTAAAATTTTAAAAAACCGGCCCGACAGGACCACACTTGCAAATTTTATGAAAACCCTAGTATTCTGGTACGAAGGGTGTACTTATTTAATCTGGTGCAGATTTTGAACTGATAATAATAGTCAAATTAAGAAAAAAAAAATATTATCAAGGAGTTAAATTTTCTATTTCGTCTAAAAACAAAAAGTTAATGTAATAAAAACACAATGCTAGTATTAGTAAATACACTATATTTTGTTGACTGGGTTTTGGCATTGCGCCCCGAGTTTTTTTTTTTAATATTATTATTAAAGAAACCTTGAGACTGAAAATTGAGTATGTTTATAAATCATCGGTATTACGAATATAATATATATGCAGATTTGCGATAACATCTTCAGAGTGTCCAAAGTTGATAATTAATGAATCGTCATATTTATTAATCATGAAGATTAAGCCGTAGCGCAATTAAAGATCTAATCGTTTCTTAAAATTATTACCGTGCGAACAGATTAACCAGATCTCACTGTTAGTTGGAAATAATCTGGTTTTAGAAAACGTTTCCTGATTTCAAAAATTACAAAATGAAACGAGGCATCTATCTTTTTTGAAATTTTGATTTTATACTAAAAAGTCGTTATCAGATCATCTTACTTTACAACCCCAAAAAAGATGATCTGATAATAATAATAATAGATCTGATAACGACTTTTTAGTATAAAATCGAAATTTCTATTTGTACACCAAATTTTAATGAATAGATTTTAATTATCGAGTTTAACTTTTTAGGTATTTTTAGGTCCAAAACACTTTACAGTCCCAAGAAAGGTTTTGGACCTAAAAATACCTAAAAAACTTTTTAATATAAAATCGAAATTTCTATTTGTACACAAAATTTTAATGAATAGATTTTAATTATAGAGTTTAACTTTTTAGGTTTAATTTTAGATCCAAAACACTTTACAACCCCAAAAAAGGTTTTGGACCTAAAAATACCTAAAAAGTTAAACTCGATAATCTATTCACTAAAATTTTGTGTACAAATAGATACACCCATTATTAACGTTAAACTGTAATATTATAAAATTTACTATTATTTAACCCTTAAATGCATGATTTTTTATTTATATTTACAAAATTATGTCTCAGGGTGTGGTGATTACTGGAAAAAAAATTAAAAAAATATTTTGAAGTTTCAGTTCGTTTAATTCTCCATTTTGTCTCTGTGGGATGTAACCTACTACAGTAATTTTTTAAGGCAAATGCGCATGATATTCAACCCTTTGCAGATTATCATTTACTTTACAGTGACATATATAGGTATTTCATGAATTAATTGTATAATTATCTATTTGTATATTACATATTAACCGCAACAAAAATTTTATAACAATCGACCAGACATCAGACTTACAAAATATATTGGTCCATCCTGAAGGTCCATTCCAAATACTGGTGAAAACAAATTGAAATCGGATAAGTAGTTTAGGAGATTACCTTCGACATCCAAACTTACAAATTCTCTATAATATTACATATTATCGGGGATACCCGGTAGACTCTTTACACTGTGTCCGATGCAATCTGTGTGTGTCTTATTTTGCAGGCTTGAAGAAGTGTTACTTTTTGATTGATAGTTCTGCGGTTTTATATATGCAAATATTAACGTTTATATAAAAAGCCTGACTTGCAGTCGTGACCACAGTTTTTGGATTTATTAAAAAAAAAACTTACATGTGAGAGAAATTTATTTTAAAATCAACTTTGTATTTATTTCATCTCATGAATGTATAAAACTAAGCATATATTTTCTGACTTCCATGTTTGTTTTTCTGAAAAAATTGTAGAATAATTTTGAATAGCTGCAGAAAAGTAAACCATATATTATTGTCTATTAGCTCGGGTAAAGTTCTGTGTGTATTTAATCAGAAATAGCCATATAAATTGTATTGGTCCTTCGAGTAGGATATTTCCGCCTCTTTTTTAAGGCAGACATTGTGTACTCAATGCTGTGTTTTTGAAAAAAAAACGTAGAATAATTTCGAATAGCTGCAGAAAAGTAAACTAATATATTATTGTCTACTAGCTCGGGTAAAGTTCTGTGTGTATTTAATCAGAAATAGCCATATAAATAATGTTGGTCCTTCGAGTAGGATATTTATAAGGGTATACCAGACATTGTGTACTCAATGCTGTGTAATGTCGCCTCTTAAAAAGCAATTGCAAGTCACTTTAGCGAAATTATGAAAACGATTATTTGCAGGATAACCTTGAACTCAAACAACTTTAATAATTTTAGTAATTAAACAAATAGAATAGTACAAATGAAGAAGATCCAAAGCCGGATCGAAACGTCATCTTATGTTGTATTGATTTGTTATTTTTTTATTTTTTGTCAATATATTTTTGTCTGAGAAAAATTGGTCGACAATTTTATTTATTTAAAAAATAGAATAGTAATTTATGATAAGACTTCAATAAGGTTGACCGTACTGAAACGTCGTCTATGGACCACTTTGTCTACGACTTAACTGTTTGAAACAGCATTCGACAGTAAACTGTTTGACAAAGAACGAATAGCTTGAGTTTCCTTGATAAAATTGCAGATTTGCAATTTTAACGTAATTCGCAGGAGGTTATTTATAGAAATCGTGAAAATAAAATACTTAAACTTTATTGCACGAACAACGTATACTTATGCGATTTATTTCGAGTCCTTGATAACATTCCAGATTTATAATTTTAAGGCTATGACGAAGTTATTTCATCGGGTCTATAAAATTGAGAGGACACTCAGTTTTTAAAACTATTTTAAAATCATTTTTGCACGAATAACGTGATTACTACTCGCAGGTTTCCACGATAAAATTCCTTATTTTGAATTATTTTGACCCAAATCGGTTCTTTACCTGCAGCTATGTTTCGTGATTCTGTTTTAAAAATAAAAAATCAATAGATACTATTTGTGTAGCGACTAGTTAAGTATAAATAGACATCGATGACATATTGGTTATAGTATGTAAAGGTTACGCGGGTCAAATCATAGGAAGGATGGAATATAGGATAGCTGTAGGAGGTCACACATACATAATACATGAAATTACGTACAGTTGAATCTCGACACGTCGAAGCCCGAGGGAATTCGAATAAGCTATTACACTGTTTTTTGAAAAGTGTTTTAATAGTGGAGTGCAGGATAGGGAAAAAAAGCCTTGAATCCGGTATGTCTCGAATCGAAAAATGTTTCTACGATGTCACCAATAATTACCTATTTGTATTATAACCTCACTCTGTAGCACATATCTACAAAGACGAAATGTTTAAAATACAATTTTTGATTATTTGATAGGTAAAATATGTAGATAAAATTAATTTACCTAACTCCAATAATTTGTCTCGGTTTTTGTACATGATCTATAGTGGAATTTTCATCATCAACTTCCATTTGGTTATTGTTCAATCACGATGTCACCAATTATTTGTAATATAACCTCTCTCTGTAGCACATATCTACAAAGACGAAATGTTTAAAATATAATTTTTGATTAATTAATAGACAAAATATGTATATATATTTATTAGAATAATTTATATTACATTTAAAAGGATTTATTTAACTAGCCTACATTACGAGTATTTCCCGTTACAAAATGCAGCAAAATTCGATGAAATGTATTTTTGATACAAAAACAATTGTTTTCATTTTAAACGTCAAATAGTTGTCAAAAAAAAAAGAATTTCGTTTAATGCTCCGTCTTTGTCGTACTCACAAACTTATATCTCCCTCTCAACTTAATGCTCCGTCTTTGTCGCACTCATTAACTTATATCTCCCTCTCAACTACCGTTCGCCTCGAACGATCACGCGATGATGCACTTCCGTAAACGATTTCGTCAGGCATTTACCAGTTTACTCCCCAAGTCAAGCGTGCCTAAAGAAGTTTTACTTCAAAAATTGTTTCTCCTAAACTCAACTGCTGGTGGGCGAAATAAAGTATTGTTACATTAACTCTCTCTCATGTAATATTGTTAAAATTACTTTTCCTTAGCTACGCAGGATAATTGCTTTCGACTTCGCTAGATACTTTTGCCTTAAAGAGAGGTGAGTTATCGAGTTCCCGCTGTACTGAGAGATACCTATACTACGTTTATAAGACACATAGACATTACATGTTGTGTGGAACTTAAAAGAGCACGTTCAATACTTTTGTAACCTACTTCCGCCTCACATGCTCTATAGACGAACTCACGTAGCTCCAATAACACGGGACACGTATTCTAAACACACGTCCTATATCTATGAATGTCCGTTTACCGTTTTAACCCCTTCGGACCTGAATTTTATATATTTTTGAAACACAAAATTTTTTTCTACATACCTCGATCGAAAGTACATCCTCTCGGCATCAATTGTAAGGCAGAAAGTCTAACATTTACGCATTGGTGGGATTACACGCACTGATGCGGGAAGTACGTACGTTCGGGCGACAGTAAACCTATCAACTGTTGTTTAGATGTCGTTTCCATAACAACCCTATTACATTTTAGCTAATAATCGCGAACAGCTGTCATTCGTGTTTTTACGTATAGCCTCAAAGCTGCTTGATTGGAATTTATCTGTGTTTTTATGTAATTAATTAATTCATATATTTAATAAGCGTACTTACAACCGAGGTATGAAGAAAAATAGTATACACCACACTGGTCAAAAGTGTGATACCTCAGGCATCATGGCGCGCAGTGCAAGAATATCAAACTTTCGGGCCTTGTGGGGTAATATACGATTTAGGGTTTTGGGCTTATTTGGGGGTGTAATTATGGTGTATTCAGTGAAAAACTAAATTTAACATTTACAGAATCTTGGAAAATCCCATTGAAATGGATAACAGACGCGCATCTATTCATGGACATGCGCATGAGACTCAGAGTATAATAAGTGAGACAGACGTATAAATGTCTGCACCGTAGTGTTTAAGTCTTTCTCCCGATCTTTGCTAGCAATATAGATGGTATTAACTATTAAATATGTGCAACTCACGCGCATCCATTCACGGACATGCGCATGAGACTCAGAGTATAATAAGTGAGACAGACGTATAAATGTCTGCACCGTAGTGTTTAAGTCTTTCTCCCGATCTTTGCTAGCAATATAGAGGATATATGATAAATAAAATTAATTTCAAAGTTGGTTACGAAGTCTAGCGCGGTGTACTAAATAAATAGAGCGTCGAGTTTCTTTTAGTCCGGGGCCAGATTCAGTTGGTATGCCGAAAAGATATTCACATAAACTCTCCGTTGTCCAGCACACGTAAATGTCATGCAATATTTTAGGCATGACATGTCACTTTAACTACATTTTTATTATGGTTATTATTTATTCTGTATTTACGTAAACGTTTTCTTTTTTTCATATGTGTAACAAAAGTGTCACATGTATTAATAATAACAATACCCATAATGCCATTGTCGTGATAGCATGCGCTTTTGTTTTACAGTTAAGATGGTGAATTTCATATTCTGTTATAGACTTAAGGAGGTTGATGCGTTACAGTCCCAATCAAAAGTAAGTGGAATTCTAAATGGGAACTTTTTCATATTACATTTTTACAAAAGGTTATAAGTCGATGATACCAATAAATAATTGTCATAAAGGTATAAATAAATATTTTTTTTTAATTTAATTAATTATTTCAGTATTTTACTTAATGGACTAACTTTTGAATTTTTTGTACAAAGTTAGGTTAGAAAAAATAAATTTATGTAAATATCTGTATTTTACATATTTTTTGCAGTAAATAATTAAAAAAAGAAATTAGAAGTAATAAAAATTAAAATTAAATCATTAAAAATTTGAAAATTCAGTTAAAATTGTTAAAATTGTCAAGAATAAAAGTCCATAATCGAAAAGTGCTAAGGTTTAATAAGTTTTTTTTATTGATTAAAAGTCTCCTAATTAAATTGGAAAAAATATTAAAATATGCGTAAGACATCGATGCTTTACATAGTTAGTTTTCGGAACTGCTGACATTATTTGGTTATTTGCAAAAAATTAAAATGTACCGTTTGCATGCTAGGTTGACATATTTTCCATAAGACTACATGTAAAAGTTTTTTAGTGTATTTGCCATAAGGCACTTACACTATTGGCGTCGGTCGGATGGCGGGACCTAGGAGTCGGACCAAAATTTCTCGACGTTTCATAACCTTCTAAGAAGTTTGGCACCATTTTTGGAAAAGTATGTTTATATATGTATATATATATATATATATATATATATATTGTAGCAAGCTATATATAGTCGTAAAGAGGGCCCCCCTTTTTGAAATTTCAAATCCACAAGCTTTAGAAAACCTGAAATCATTATTTAACTTAAAGAACGAAAATTGCATAAAAAAGAAAAAAGTAAAGTGTAAACCGGGCTTTAGGATGGATGAAGCCGTAACACGCTACAAAAAAAAGAGAGAACTCACGAGACTGCGGACACGAACGGATGTAGGTTGAAACTGAGTTTGTTTGATTTTATTTTTTTTTAAAATACGATACGAAAATTGGATTCTAACGTCGCCGCTAACTTACGTTAATATTGAAAAGTGTTTTGCTAAAGTTATCGTTCCTGTTTTACGTGATATTTTAAGAAGTGATCAACGTAGCAATAGAAACCTCGTGTTCAACTGATTTGAGTATTTAGAGCCGTGGTGTTTTCAAATCGCGAAAATATTTTGCGCTGGACGTTTGTGTTGTTCGTGGATGCTGTTTCCAGCTTGTGAAAGGTGCTTTGGGCCCGGATTGCTGCTTTTACATTTGGGTACTTGGAATTGAAAATCACTCAGCCATTTTGGTCTTGTGGCGAGTCACCTTGTCATGACCTGATTTCTTCGGTTCCCGAATTCTGCAATCTCACGCTCTACACGCCTGGAAGAAGATCCAGGACTCATTCAATCGACTACAGACGCTGGCCGGCGTACCAGGTATTTGGAAATTAACTTTCGGTTTGGTGTTAAATCTTAACACGGTTCCGATTACACGATTGTAATAGTGTTACATAAACGCTACCGCGTAAATCCTATTTGCAAATCTACTAGCTCAATTCAGTGTACTTAAGTCTAATTTTGAAAATAAAACGCAATTTCTACTTGAATTTTATTATACGAAAAATCTATTATAAACGGGTTCACTTCATGAACGTTCTAGCGAATGTCAATTCGACATACGTCCTTTAAGAAATAATTACCACTTATTTGAATAAAAAACGGCATCTCAACGTATTTGCAACGTATGTCGTAGCTTCACCGAACATGCGCACCGTATCATAAACTGTCTGATTCCGCGCAGCTCATTTGCTTTTAACCTCAACTTACAAGTGTCAGACTATGTTTACAAAATAAAGTGCCAATAATTTGATGTCATGAAAGTGTCGCGGTTTCTGAGTCGTGCTGTGTTTGTTTAACTGCTTTTAATTTGTTAAATTTAAAAAACTGTTAACCTTTTTGCCAACGTTAATTTGTAAATTGTTGTACACATTGGACAATTAATCAGTTAAGAAAAGTTGTTTAGTTACTGTACAAATTGTCGATTTCTTGAGCTGGTTACTCGCGTTGTTATTGCTAGCTTTAATACATGGTTATTGTCGTCTAATACTTTTAGCTGATAAATTGTCCTCTATAACGGATATATTTTTAGTGAATAAGATTTTTTATAGTAATGATATTTCGAAATACCGGTATCTCACGTCAGTTGAGATGCCCTTGTGTTGATTATTGATTAATCGTTAACAATCTCGGACTGTGTCCACTTGGTAGCTTGGAATGCTATGTTAACTTTTGGTAAACTTAATGTTTACGTTACGTTCAACGATTTTAGACAATCCTAGATTGGCTAACGATTTGGCAGTATTCACTGTGTTCACTTGGTAGCTTGAATGCTATGTTAGCTTTTGGTAAACTAAATGTTTATGTTACGTTTAAACGATTTTAGACAATCCTAGATTGGCTAACGATTTGGCAGTATTCACTGTGTTGACTTTAGGTAGCTTGAAAAGCTATGTTAGCGTTGGTAAAATTGTAGTTTATGTTTTGTCTACGCTTTTAGAACATTTATAAATTCTATTCTAGGTAAATTATGATAATTATGTTTAGCGTCTCCTGGCAGAATTTTCTGTGCTAAATTTTGGTAGTCTATAACGACTATGAATTGAATTGTGTAAATTTTGTATTTATGTATCACGTTCTTGGCAAACAGTTTAATTGTGTTTCCGTTTTAGTCAACTTTAAATTTGATTGCTGCGCTTGACCATTATTGGTAAATTATCGCATTTGGTTTTCTATAATTGCAATTATTAAATATTGTTCGTCGCGATTGCTTGTAGATCTAACGATCAGATTGTGTGGACCTTCAGTCCGATATTTATAGTTATCAATTTTATCTTACTTGTTGGGGTCAATGACCTGTTGTTTGAAATTCACTTTATATTGTATATTACATATTTTATTAAGGGCCTTCTGTCCTGCCGTCAACCCTCATTGAGAGTGAACATTAATTGTTGTTAAATTTAAAATGCATGTAAAAGTTGTTCTATAATAATTTTCAGTATTAAATATTTGTTTATATTTTTCTTAAACTACTTCAAGCGTTTTATTTCGGAAGTTAGGACCCTGGCTTTTCTTACAGGCGTGTGCAGCGTCGTGAGATTGCTTAACAAGATTGGTTCTGTACTGGCGCCCTCATTGACTTTACAGCTAAAACACGACCCTTTGGGTCAGCTGACCATCTTGGTTTTTATAAACATCAAAAGGTAAGTCCTTCGCTTCCAACGTTGCGGTAAACTACTTGTACTTGTCTAACTTAACCGACCTACGACTCGCCCCGCTGAAAAGGCTAGCCGTGGCAATAAATAGTTCCGAGAGGATTCGGTCCTATAAACTCGCGCTCACAACGTGGGGCCTTTCGTTTTTCGTAGTTCGCGCATCTAAATTCGCCCTTCGTTTTTTTGTTCCGCTCTCTAACGACTTCGTGTGATAATTATATCGTTTTCGTCTGCGCATGATAACTTGAATTGTGGTCATATTTGTGAAACTAATAAACGAATTGATTTTGGTTTCGTCTGGGGCAGTTCGTTTGAACTGTGATTTCGTTACGTTTTCTTTGGGAAATTTTATTTCTGTTTACGTTTAGAAAATTTCGCTATAAAGAAATTTTTGGTCGCTTAGCTACTTCGTGTAAAGGGTAGTTCCTACTGTTTTCGTAAAATTTTTGATTCCGTCGCGTCAAACTAACTTTCGTAAAGATGTCGTTAATGGGATTAACTCGTGAGGAATTGATCTACGAATTGAGATTGCGTCACGTCCAAGGGATTGAACACATGAACTTAACGTTACTACGAACTTCATTAGCTACACTAATGAAACAAAACGCAGACTTGGACTTTCCAGATGTAACTTTAGACGTCTCCGCCGAAATAACTGTCTGTCGCAAGAAAATTATTGAACTTCGCACTCAAGTACAAAATTTTTCTGACTCCATCGACAGCTCCACTTTCAATATTTTGGACGCTCGCATCTTACATTTGATTAGTCGAACTCGACGCCTTATGCCTCGTGCTACTACAACGTCACTGATTTCGGACGTCACGACGCTAATCGAAAATGCTTTAGCTTTGGACGAAGAATTAAGCTCACGTGGTTTGCAATGTTCTACGCCGTGCAACGATTCTACAATCTCGCTACCCGACTCCCCGCCGATTTCGACTTCGCCTCAACTGCAAATACCCGTGTATAAATGGGGTATCAAATTTTCGGGAGATGAAGCTGGTTTAAGCTTAACTGACGTGCTTGAGAAGATTGAAGAGCTACGTATCTCTCGTGGAGTATCTAAGGATGCACTGTTTCATGCCGCTAGCGACATTCTGGAAGGCTCCGCGTTAATTTGGTTCCGGTCTGTCCGCAATACCATTCACTCTTGGGATGAATTGTCCACTCAACTAAAAGCCGAATTTTTACCTATTGGGTATGAAGACGAACTGTGGCAGGAAATTCAGAATCGTATTCAAGGTCCTGACGAACGAGTAGGCCGGTACATTGCCTGCATGAAAAATCTTTTTTCACGTCTCCCGAGTGTTGTGTCAGATGAACGGTGTCTACACATCATACAACGTAATCTCGCTCCCTACTTCCTGGAACACCTCGGTGCTTTTGAAGTAAATTCAATCGACGAATTATCTAAAATTTGTAAGCGTCTTGAACAAAACCGCCACCACGCTACTCGTAACGCGATGGCTAAACTTCCGGTAACCCGACCCCTAGAACCGACTTTCGCTTATCAAGCTTCCGCGTCCATTACTCCGACTAAGATTAACCGCCGTGATACTTCAGCTAAAGCAGCTCAGCTTTCTGCTTCCACTCCTGTCGAAACGACCAAAACGCAACCGTTAACTTCAACTTCCGTACCAGCTCCTACTGTAGTTGTCACGTCCGCTATCAAGTGTTGGAACTGTCAACAGTCCGGTCACCGTTACAACGAATGCACTGCTGCTAAACAAATGTTTTGCTACCGCTGTGGCGACAGAGGTCACTTTGTGAAGAACTGTACTCAAGCGCCGTCGACAAACTACCAAGGCGTAAACTAGTTCGGAATCGCTGTCTACGCCCTGCTTCTCAGATTCCAACGCGTATTACACCCGATCCTATTTCCTGGAAACGGTGGCTTCGAACCGTTCGCGACTTCTGCTCAACGAAAACTAAATCTTCTTTTGTGGAAGATTCGCCTCATCTCCGATTTACGTCTAACGCCGCGTCCCTGTTTAAAACGCGCACTAAACTTTACCGCTCTCGCGTAATATTTCCCTCGTCTGGCCGTGAGCCACCTATTTTTCCGAACTTACAAACTCGCTCGGGTGACTCATCGTGCCGCGCTCAACAATCCGCGTCTTCTATTACTCCTATCACTCAATTACCCTATTCTGGGCCTCGTGTTTGCCCCGCTTTTGCGTCCCGTCACGGCGATAACCGTCCATATATAACCGTCAACGTTTATAACCAATCCGTACTTTCACTAGTCGATACTGGTGCTAACCGCTCTGTTTTAGGTAATTCTGGTCTCGTTTTATTAGAGATGTTTTCTTTGAAACTGTCGAAAACAAATGTTGATTTGACGACAGCAGATGGCGCTATTCAGCGTGTAACCGGCTTTGTCAGACTACCGATCGAAGTAAATGGAATTCTTCGCCTTTTTGATGTTTTAGTTGTTCCGTCCTTACAGGTACCTCTAATTCTAGGTATGGACTTTATAAAAAGTTTTGATTTCACTTTTGACTTTCGTGCTAACGCTTACTCAGTGTCGAAACCTACTGCTTCTTCGAACCCCGTTCAGATCATCAACGTTATCAACGAACGATCCGATTTATCAGATACGCAACAAACTCAGCTCACTGCAGTGATTGAAAAATTCAACGCACTTTCCTGGAAAGATGGTGAAGCTCTTGGACGAACTAATGTATTGGAACATCGAATAGATACCGGCGACGCTCGACCTTTAAAACAACGTCAATATCCGCTCTCACCGTACATGATGCAACACCTGAACAAGGAACTTGATCATATGTTGGATCTAAAAGTGGTTAAACCATCTCACAGCCCTTGGTCGTCCCCTGTTTTACTTGTCAAGAAATCAAATGGAGAGCTCCGATTTTGTTTTGACGGTCGTCAACTAAACGCTGTAACTAAACCCGATGCGTATCCGCTTCCACGTGTAGATCAAATCCTGAGTATGCTTTCAGGTGCGCAGTTTTTAACTAGCATCGATTTAAAATCTGCATTCTGGCAAATTCCTCTATCATCCGACTCCGCTGAAAAAACCGCATTTTCAGTTCCTGGACGCGGTCTTTTCGAATTCAATGTAATGCCGTTCGGGCTGCGCAACGCTCCCCAAACCCAACAACGCTTGATGGACCGCATTCTTGGTCCCGAACTCGAACCGTTCGTGTTCGTTTACTTAGACGACATCATCATTGCCACTCCGAATTTTGCAAAGCATCTCGAAGTCCTGCTCGAGGTACAACATCGCTTCGCTAAAGCCGACTTAACCGTCAACATTTCAAAATGTGAATTTTGCCGTTCTTCGTTAAAGTTTCTAGGCTTTGTGATTGATCGTTTAGGTCTTCGTACCGATCCCGCTAAAGTTTCAGCCATGGTTGAGTACGCGCGTCCCACTACTACCACTGAGGTAAAACGTTTCATTGGATTATGCTCTTGGTATAGACGTTTTATACCGCATTTTTCTTCGCTCACCGCTCCGATAACTGAATTGATTAAAAAACGAAAAAAGGGCCAACCGATAACTTGGTCAGAACAAGCTGACGCATCCTTTCGCGCTATTAAACAAGCTTTGATATCGTCTCCGGTCCTTGCTAACCCGGACTTTACTAAACCATTCACTATACAGTGCGACGCTTCCGATCGAGGTCTTGGCTGCGTGCTGACGCAGACAAACTCTGATTCTGTGGACATTCCAATCGCTTTTGCCAGTCGGACTCTCACGACAATGGAGCAGAAGTACACCACCACGGAAAAAGAATGTTTGGCGGTTTTATTCGGCATAGAAAAGTTTCGACCCTACGTGGAAGGCGCTCGCTTCACAATTCTCACCGACCACCACTCATTACTATGGTTAAAAAATATTAAAGATCCGTGTGGACGTCTTGCTCGCTGGGCTTTGAAAATTCAGCAATATGACATCGAATTCGTACATAGAAAAGGTTCTCTGAACATAGTTCCCGACGCTCTTTCGCGCTCTCCGCTTCAAATTTCTGTTCTCAACTTTTCCGATGAGGTCTGTTCTAGTGATCCGTGGTATCAACGTATGGTTATATCTGTGACCCAGTCACCACGCGAATATGCTAATTGGCGAGTCACCGATGGACGTCTCTTCAAATTGTTGCGACCGAACTTCAATCAAGGCTTAAATCAAAGCGAATGGAAACAAGTAGTGCCGAAACCCGCGCGATTTCAACTTCTCTGCGATTGTCATTCTCCTCCAACCGCCGGTCACCTAGGTATGGCGAAAACTTTATATCGACTTTCAGAACACTACTATTGGCCTAAGATGAGGTGCGACGTATCCCGTTTTGTATCGAAATGTCAAAAATGTGCTGCACAAAAGATGCGTAATATTGCGAGACCCGGATTCATGGGACAACCGAAGAAGATAAAGTATCCTTGGCAATTGGTGGGTGCTGATATAGTCGGACCGCTTCCAAAAACTAAAGACGGATTTTGCTACATTCTCGTAGTCGTCGACTGGTTTTCGAAGTTCGTATTATTGAAACCGCTCAAGAACGCTAATGGTCAATCTATTGCTCGTTTCCTGGAAGACGAAGTTTTTCTGATGTTTGGAGCTCCTCAAATCTTTTTATGCGACAACGGCACCGAATTCACGTGTAATGATGTAAAACAACTGCTGGACAAATACCATGTTAAAGCCTGGTTCACAGCGCGTTATCACGCACAAGCTAACTTTGTCGAACGAGTAAACCGCACCATTGGCACTGCGATTCGGTGTTATCTCACGGACGCGAACCATCATCAATGGAACCTAGAGCTCCCGAAAATCGCTTATGCTTTACGCACAGCTGTGCACGACAGCACTGGCTTTGTCCCTTGCTTTTTGAACTTTGGCCGCTTCGTACCTATAGACGGTCGTTATTACGGTGAATTAAATCAACACGATATTGTGGATCTAGATTGGTCATGTGACTTTTACGCTCATCAGATGCAAGAGCATCCGGCCATTTATCAAGACGTGCGACGACGACTGGCTGAGGCTTATCAACGTCAAGCTGCTGGATACAATCAGCGAAAACGTCCCACTGACAACTATGAAGTTGGTCAGCGTGTCTGGAAACGACATCATGTTTTGTCGAGTGGAGCACATGGTTTTTCCGCCAAACTTGCACCACGCTATGTACCGTGCACTGTAACCGCGAAAATTTCCCCCCTTGTATATGAACTGGCTAACGATGAGGGTCAGCTCATTGGAAGATGGCATGTCAAGGATTTGAAACCTGACAAAGGCGACAGCGACGAAAAGTCTTCTGATACTCAACGGAATTCAGATGAAGACGAAACGAAACCGGCGGATCAACCCGATCAGGCCGCTTTTGATAGCGATGACTCGATGTTCGAACTCTTTGATTAAAAGAAAATGACTTCGTCCTTTTCTTTTTTTTGAGGAAGGGGGGGTGTGTAGCAAGCTATATATAGTCGTAAAGAGGGCCCCCCTTTTTGAAATTTCAAATCCACAAGCTTTAGAAAACCTGAAATCATTATTTAACTTAAAGAACGAAAATTGCATAAAAAAGAAAAAAGTAAAGTGTAAACCGGGCTTTAGGATGGATGAAGCCGTAACACGCTACAAAAAAAAGAGAGAACTCACGAGACTGCGGACACGAACGGATGTAGGTTGAAACTGAGTTTGTTTGATTTTATTTTTTTTTAAAATACGATACGAAAATTGGATTCTAACGTCGCCGCTAACTTACGTTAATATTGAAAAGTGTTTTGCTAAAGTTATCGTTCCTGTTTTACGTGATATTTTAAGAAGTGATCAACGTAGCAATAGAAACCTCGTGTTCAACTGATTTGAGTATTTAGAGCCGTGGTGTTTTCAAATCGCGAAAATATTTTGCGCTGGACGTTTGTGTTGTTCGTGGATGCTGTTTCCAGCTTGTGAAAGGTGCTTTGGGCCCGGATTGCTGCTTTTACATTTGGGTACTTGGAATTGAAAATCACTCAGCCATTTTGGTCTTGTGGCGAGTCACCTTGTCATGACCTGATTTCTTCGGTTCCCGAATTCTGCAATCTCACGCTCTACACGCCTGGAAGAAGATCCAGGACTCATTCAATCGACTACAGACGCTGGCCGGCGTACCAGGTATTTGGAAATTAACTTTCGGTTTGGTGTTAAATCTTAACACGGTTCCGATTACACGATTGTAATAGTGTTACATAAACGCTACCGCGTAAATCCTATTTGCAAATCTACTAGCTCAATTCAGTGTACTTAAGTCTAATTTTGAAAATAAAACGCAATTTCTACTTGAATTTTATTATACGAAAAATCTATTATAAACGGGTTCACTTCATGAACGTTCTAGCGAATGTCAATTCGACATACGTCCTTTAAGAAATAATTACCACTTATTTGAATAAAAAACGGCATCTCAACGTATTTGCAACGTATGTCGTAGCTTCACCGAACATGCGCACCGTATCATAAACTGTCTGATTCCGCGCAGCTCATTTGCTTTTAACCTCAACTTACAAGTGTCAGACTATGTTTACAAAATAAAGTGCCAATAATTTGATGTCATGAAAGTGTCGCGGTTTCTGAGTCGTGCTGTGTTTGTTTAACTGCTTTTAATTTGTTAAATTTAAAAAACTGTTAACCTTTTTGCCAACGTTAATTTGTAAATTGTTGTACACATTGGACAATTAATCAGTTAAGAAAAGTTGTTTAGTTACTGTACAAATTGTCGATTTCTTGAGCTGGTTACTCGCGTTGTTATTGCTAGCTTTAATACATGGTTATTGTCGTCTAATACTTTTAGCTGATAAATTGTCCTCTATAACGGATATATTTTTAGTGAATAAGATTTTTTATAGTAATGATATTTCGAAATACCGGTATCTCACGTCAGTTGAGATGCCCTTGTGTTGATTATTGATTAATCGTTAACAATCTCGGACTGTGTCCACTTGGTAGCTTGGAATGCTATGTTAACTTTTGGTAAACTTAATGTTTACGTTACGTTCAACGATTTTAGACAATCCTAGATTGGCTAACGATTTGGCAGTATTCACTGTGTTCACTTGGTAGCTTGAATGCTATGTTAGCTTTTGGTAAACTAAATGTTTATGTTACGT
Organism: Xanthostigma xanthostigma; assembly: GCA_963575645.1. NCBI lineage: Eukaryota > Metazoa > Arthropoda > Insecta > Raphidioptera > Raphidiidae > Xanthostigma > Xanthostigma xanthostigma. Next base: position 42,853,174 of record OY754471.1, read on the forward strand.
TTAAACGATTTTAGACAATCCTAGATTGGCTAACGATTTGGCAGTATTCACTGTGTTGACTTTAGGTAGCTTGAAAAGCTATGTTAGCGTTGGTAAAATTGTAGTTTATGTTTTGTCTACGCTTTTAGAACATTTATAAATTCTATTCTAGGTAAATTATGATAATTATGTTTAGCGTCTCCTGGCAGAATTTTCTGTGCTAAATTTTGGTAGTCTATAACGACTATGAATTGAATTGTGTAAATTTTGTATTTATGTATCACGTTCTTGGCAAACAGTTTAATTGTGTTTCCGTTTTAGTCAACTTTAAATTTGATTGCTGCGCTTGACCATTATTGGTAAATTATCGCATTTGGTTTTCTATAATTGCAATTATTAAATATTGTTCGTCGCGATTGCTTGTAGATCTAACGATCAGATTGTGTGGACCTTCAGTCCGATATTTATAGTTATCAATTTTATCTTACTTGTTGGGGTCAATGACCTGTTGTTTGAAATTCACTTTATATTGTATATTACATATTTTATTAAGGGCCTTCTGTCCTGCCGTCAACCCTCATTGAGAGTGAACATTAATTGTTGTTAAATTTAAAATGCATGTAAAAGTTGTTCTATAATAATTTTCAGTATTAAATATTTGTTTATATTTTTCTTAAACTACTTCAAGCGTTTTATTTCGGAAGTTAGGACCCTGGCTTTTCTTACAGGCGTGTGCAGCGTCGTGAGATTGCTTAACAAGATTGGTTCTGTACTGGCGCCCTCATTGACTTTACAGCTAAAACACGACCCTTTGGGTCAGCTGACCATCTTGGTTTTTATAAACATCAAAAGGTAAGTCCTTCGCTTCCAACGTTGCGGTAAACTACTTGTACTTGTCTAACTTAACCGACCTACGACTCGCCCCGCTGAAAAGGCTAGCCGTGGCAATAAATAGTTCCGAGAGGATTCGGTCCTATAATATATATATATATATATGTGTTAGCACGATAACTCTCGACAGACTTAATCGATTTAAACGAAATTTGGGCCACATGTTGGAATCTATCACCGCACGAAGCCTATTTAAAATGGGCCCAATCGGGCCACGTTAAGGGTGGTATTTAGGGGTTGAAAAAATTTTTCGGGCCCAAAAATACCGAAAAAATTTTCGGAATCGTTTCAAATTTGAAATTTAACCCTTTAGTAATTATTAAAATATGCTGCTAAAATTTTAAAAACATCGGCCCGACAGGACCGGACTTACAAATTTTATGAAAACACAAGTTTACTGATATAGGTAGATTTACATACTGAAGGGTGTATATAATTTGGTACAGATGTTGAATTGATATGTAGTATTGAAATTTAGTAAAAATTGTTGTTTTAAGGGGTGTATTAAGGGGTAATTTTTTTTATTTTGTCCAAAAATAAGTTCATACAATAGAGCCACACAGCCTATAAAAGCAAATACACTATATTGTCGGCAGGGTTTGGCACTGCGACCCGAGTTTTTTTTAATTTTTAACTTTATAAATCTCCTAATGATTTTGGATTTTCTACAGAAAATTTTGTCATAAAAAAATCTATTATTAAAAACTTTATTTCAGATTTTTTTCATTATCTTCGTAAAACGGCTCAACCTCCTTAAAAGCAATCGGTGAAGATCTTTCAGAGATTTAAGATTTTGAACAAACGAACATTACATTTTTATATAGATGTGTATAGAAGTATATGTCAAAAAATTAATATGGTAGTAGGCTAATAACCTTATTTCACATTTTTGCACAAATATAGCCTGCTGACTTAATAGTCAAAGTAACAAAAAAATCAACATAAAGAACTAACGAGTGTTAATAAATTGGGGCCGTTTCACGATTACTGTAGACTAATTAATTGTGGACCGAGATATTTGAATAAAAAAATATCGTATTATTAATTTGCCTTAGAAATTTGTATAGACACACAAAATAAAACAAGTTGGATATCTTTGATACCTCAGACTTTATAATTTAAATTGATTTTGACAAAATGCAATAATTCAGAACAAACTCGGTTCCTAATTAGTGGAAGGAATGCGGTTAACTTTTTGATAAAACAGTAGACGATTGTTTTGTATGCTTATTTTTGTAGGCCACTTGATAAATTTCTTTGTCTGATCAACGACAAATGAAAAAGTGCGCCCTTGTTTGTGCAGAGGCGTTCGTGATGTCCGGAGCACGAAATGAGGGAATTTTGCATTTTATAATTTTTAAAATAACATCAGTATCCACTCTGAGTACCGATTGCATTGAATTAAAATCACGCTACATGCGTTTCGTTGAAATAATTTGTAAAGAATTTCGATTATAAAAACTAAATCATGACGCTTCCAATATTTTACATGCTTTCAAATGGAGCAGTTCTCACAAGAGCGATGCGACGCGGCAGCAGCGCAACGCGACATAAAATAACTATTGATCCTAATGGTTAGATTTTTTTAAAATTAATATACAAAACACAAAATTTATAAAAGACTAGCGGTCTGGTCCGGCTTCGCCCGACGTTGTAGACTGCCACCGTTTTTTCTTCCAATTTACATTGCAAAATTGATTTCCACGAAAAGCGTTTTTTTTAACGCGATAATATATAGCTTCTGTCCATCCTGAAGGTCCATTCTAAATATTGGTGAAAAAAAGACGGGTTGCACTCCGGGAGTGCCGGCAGAAGTGAAAACTTGAATATTAACGTCTTACGAATTTTCGATCAGGTCACGTGTCCTGACGCGAGTTTAACATTTTTTACCCATTACAAAAAAAGTGTACAAAAGTTTTCGTGTTACGAATTTTCGATCAGGTCTTACGCATTTTCGATCAGGTCTTACGAATTTTCGATCAGGTCTTACTTATTTTCGATCTGACGTGAGTTTAACATTTTTTACCCATTACAAAAAAAGTGTACAAAAGTTTTCGTCTTACGAATTTTCGATCAGGTCTTACGCATTTTCGATCAGGTCTTACGAATTTTCGATCTGACGCGAGTTTAACATTTTTTACCTATTACAAAAAAAGTGTACAAAAGTTTTCGTCTTACGAATTTTCGATCAGGTTTTACGCATTTTCGATCAGGTCTTACGAATTTTCGATGTGATCATGTGACGCGAGTTTAACATTTTTTACCCATTACAAAAAAAGTGTACAACGCCTCTAAAGAAGTTTTCACTTCAAAAAAATTAAAATCGAATGAGTAGTTTCGGAGATTATTTCCTACATCCAAATTTAAAAACTTTTCCTCTTTATAATATTAGTACCTATAGATGTTGCGAGGACAGCTTCGTGTAACGCTTAGTGTGCTAGCCTTTGGATCAAACTACTATGAGTTGGAATCCCACCCGCGCACATGTATGTTTTGTGATTAATTTAATCCTATTGCACGCTAATGATCTTATGAAGGTGAATTAATTAAACAATTCCAAAATAATTTATCGTCATATCTTCCAAGAACTAATGATCTTAGTTGTCGAGTATCTATAATCTACAGTAAATAAATACATTGTTATTTCTCGATGATGCCCCGCAGTTAATGTGTACGTTACGCCACTGATCGAATACACTATATTCGGTTAATCCAAGATGAGTGGATCGCGTATTTTGTTCTATTAATTTCTGGTAGAGAACAAACGGCGGTGGCATTCCGTCTGAAGGACGATGGACACCGGGCCGGAATAACTTTTATCCAATTAAAAAGATTTCGTTTTAATGCTGCAACTATATACATACAAACATGCATACCTGAGTATATCTACGGTCACATCGTAAAGTGGCTTATGCTTACAGATTTTTGGTAAGACTACATTAATTTGGTTATTCATTAGTCATTACGACGGGCGCGTGTCTTGCTGAATTAGATTTCCCGTTTTAAAACTAAAATATAGCTTTACATACATGATAATTCTAAAGCATCTCATTTACAGAAAAAAAGCAAGAAAGATTTTTTTGTAGTGAATTTATTTTCTTACAAAATTGTGTTCACAATTTTTCCAAGGAGAAATTAGGGGGGCCAATTTGAAGAGGTTGTCGAGGAAAAAAATGTAGGACCCTCACAATCGTGTTCAGCGATTATTATATGATCACAATCTAAGCTATCCATTCTGTAATCCTGCATTAGTGTTGGAAACGTTGGCTATTAAAGAATTTTGTTAGTATCCCGTACTGTTCAAGCAAAAACTAAGGAAAAAAATCAAAAGTTCCACATAAGCTACTTTGTTATACGTCCGTATTGTATATGGTCTATCGGTTGGGGTTCAGGAGCTACACCTCTCTCTCAGGTATATTACGGCGAGGTGACTGCCTTCGCTTTCTCGGAGACTTGGATTGCTTGTTGATCATGGCTTCTTGATGCAAAGCCGAGACTTACACTTGATTTGGTGAGCATTTTTTTTTCAAATTCAAATTCAAAATTTATTTCCTCAAATAAAGATAAAATAAAATACATATTTAATAAATACATAATTAGAGGATTTCCTGCCCAACTTGGATTACCAGTGCTAGCGCAGGAGTCCAAAAATATAGTAAGGACATGTAATTACTATTTCTAACGTATTTATTGTGGTGGGGTACCTACTACAGCTAATCTAGGATAGGAAGTAACAAATTTGCTTAGGATCAAGGCGCCAGATAAAAATGTAGAAGCTGAACAGAGCTCTTTAATAAATCCAATGATCTTATGTCTGTAGGCAAAGATGCATCTATAAAGTTCCTGGTTGAGTCCTATTGGCCACAGTGAACTCAATCTGTATTAGCAGCCACTTGAGACGGAGATGTGTTCTGTTTCTGTCTGCGGACAAATGAGTATGATTAAATTACGGCAAGTGTCTAGTACGCGCCACGGATTTAAAAGGTTCGGAAGTTAGTCACAAATAGCGTCGCAAAGGCACATTTTAGAGCCGTTCAGACTCCCACCACCTCCCAGCTACCTGCACGGAACGTACGCTCGTCGGTGATTGGCCGTGATCGCTCGTTGCCTTTGTCACTTGTCGCTTTCCTGCTTTAAAGTACAGTCGAGTACGCTACTGTCATGTTAGCTAGTTTTGTTGAGTTGCGAGTTTGTAGTTTTTCAACAGACTGTACAAGCGCAAGCCCGCATTCGCATCTAACTTCCGAGCCTTTTAGATTCGTGGCGCGTATTATACAATCTAGATTCTAGATGATAGGGAGTTTAAATACGACATTAGACAGCCCCTGATGTATGGAAGCTGTAATTATATGATCACAATCTAAGGTCATTATCAAATCACATTTTTTGACAATCCTTTCGGTAACCCAGCGTAAGTTTGGTGTTTCATGATTTAATTTGAATTTAAAATAAATTTTCAGATGTTGCTACTTCCTTTACAACTTTGTGTGTGTTTCGAATCAATTGTGTGTTTAATAATTTGGCGGTAGATTGTAATTTTCGATCATGGCTGTATATGAGAAAGATTATCTACAGCTTGATCGCTGCTCTGTGTGGATACGTGTTCTCGTGAGTTGGGTTTTTTAAAGACAATTATTATTAACTGCTAGACTGACTGACTTGAACGCTATTAATTATGTTATTGTTTTTTGAATGATAGTGAGCGATATACAGATGCTAAGATTAGAAGAACAGAGATCAATGATGTATTATTTTGTACTGAGTAATAGATACACACAAACCTACCAATAAACTATATTATAACAGTGCGTTTGTTGAAAAGGATTGGAAGAATATTTTTTCAATTTCAACATTCATCTCAATGTAATGAAATCTTTCAATTTAATTTTCACCCAATTCCAGACGTCTGAATAATTTGAAATTTTGCATACGTGTCAAGAACCTGTGACAATACAATAATTTACATAAATAAATACTAGCGGTTCCGCCCGGTTTCACCCGGGTGCAAAAGAACGAATGGGGGGGGGGAGGCATATGAGTACGCACATTCATCTTAGTTTACCGAGATGAATGTTGTGTTCAAATTTCATGATGATCGGAGTTACCGTTCAAAAGTTTTTGTCGGGCGGACAAATTTTGAGTTACATTTTTCATTGATGCTCCGCTCCTATTGGTCGTAGCGTGATATTATATAGCCTCTAGCCTTCCTCGATAAATGGACTATCGAACAAAAATTTTTTTTTTTCAATTGGAACCTGTAGTACCTGAGATTAGCGCGTTCAACCAAACAAACAAACTCTTCAGGTTTATACATATATTAGTAAAGATTTATATAGACATGGTCATTTGAGTGTTGATTTTTAGGATTTCTCTTATAGAGGTTTCTGTTTCTCACTTATAGAGGTTTTAGAGGGTTACAAAGACGATACCTAGCAATTACTCTCACTTACAGATTTTTCTCGCTTACCCAGTTCTCACTCACTCAGGTTTGACTATATGTATGGTTACACTTTTAGTTTATCCGAAAGAAAGGATTGACTCATCCTTGGTCTAAAGTAAGGGAGGGAGTAGCATACTGTCTACCGTTGTTTTTAATACGAACGCACGTATTATCTACCTAATAATAGGTTTGTACGGTGTTTAGTTGTTTGGTTTCTTTTTTTTTGTACCGGCCGATTTCTGGAACACAAATTGTATAATAGGTAAACGTGTTTTCTGAGCAGATTACAAACAAGCAGACACCGATGTACTCGGTAAGTTGCGCCTGTATATTTATTATAGATTTTCTAAAGAACGAGACTCAAAACAGGAGAACAATAATATTTTTTTGCTAAATCTATACTAATATATAAAGCTGAAGAGTTTGTTTGTTTGTTTGAACGCGCTAATCTCAGGAACTACTGGTTCAAATTGAAAAAAAAATTTTGTTGGATAGCCCATTTATCGAGGAAGGCTATAGGCTATATAATATCACGCTACGACCAATAGGAGCGGAGCATCAATGAAAAATGTTGCAAAATGTAACTCAAAATTTGTCCGTCCCACAAAAACTTTTGAACGGTAACTCCGATCATCATGAAATTTGGACACAACATTCATCTCGGCAAACTAAGATGAACGTATGTACTCATGTCCTTCCCCCCATTCATTCTTTTGCACCTGGGTGAAATCGAGCGGGACCGCTAGTCATAAATACAGATGTGGGTAACTCATTGTTATTATTCAAATCTTTGATTAACGTTTGAATAGAACTCTTCATATAAATAAAATTGTCGACCAATATATGGTCTGAAAAAAATTGGTCGACAATTTTATTTATTTGAATATTGTTATTATACTTTTATAAAGGCTATAAAAGTAGGAGAGCCTACTATTTGGTGCTCGATACTTTCCCATTGATCGTTTCTGCGAGCAACGGATGACTGTACTCTGGCATTTAACCTTTGTGCCGCTCGCATCATCATCCGCAGCAGCATATCTCGGTTCGAAGTCTTCAGAAGCAGTCACGGTCGACTTTCTTTCCTCTTTTCCGCACTTAAAATATGCAATGTTTTAACGGCGTGGCAGATTTATGTGTTACATGAATTATTGATAGACAACCTTCGTCATAATATCGCGACTTATAAATATTAATATCGTTTAAGTAACTTTTAACTTTTCAGGTTAAATACGTTCCTCTGTAGTTGATCGTACCGACTAGTTCAGTCGGTACAATCAACTTTAGAGGAACGTCTATCCCTCCGCATGTACTAGATACTGAAATTTGATCGAATTCCTATAAGAAAAGTGCGTTTTCATGTCGGAAAAAGCAATTTTCCTATTTTGACATATACGTACAGTCGAATCTGGATAAGCAAGAGTTCAAGCGACCGCGATCTCCATTTCGGTCTAATGGAGGTTTTTTACTAACCCGAGTTTCTAGCTTATAGAGGTACCAGGAGTGGCTTTTCTTACTCATCGAAGTCTATAAAAATACAGCAAATATTATGTAGTAATAAGCATGTATTATGCATTATTCGAAATAGATGCTAAAAAGAAAAAAACAAAAAACCAATGATACAAAAACAATTTTAATAGTTCAACTATTTATGACTCATTCTTAAATTTCGTGGAACGTTCGACTATCGCTGATAGAGGTACAAGCAAGTAGTAGTCTCAGTTATAGAGGTCCATGAGTGAAAAACGTATTTTTCTTGTAGAGGTTTCTGTTTCTCAGTTATAGAAATTTTATAGAGGGTTACTAAGACGCTACCTGGAAATTACTCTCACTTAGAGAGTTTTCTCGCTTACCCAGTTATCACTCACTCTGACTGTATATATTGTATGGTTACACTTTTGTATAACAAACGCAATAGTGCCAAAAGTGTTAACACTTTTTACACTGGGGCACGGATAATATACTGACATTTAAATTTTTTTTTTGAGAGAGAAAAATCTAAATGTGGTCATTCTTATCTTAGATTCATTCTGAATTTTCGATAAACGCCTTCACAAAAAACGTAAGATTTTACAATAATTGCGACGACCGATGAATAATTTTGCGTGCCTACAGAGTTGAACCCGAAGCTGGCTTCACAGAGGTTAACAGTATTTTTGTATTTTAACATCAATTAACTGTAGTTCATCTTTATTGAATTTTAATTTATTCGTGTGTGTGTATGTATGTTTGTGTGTATCGACTTTTAAATAAAAACATACTTACATACCTGTATTCAGTATTATATCAGCGTCCGAAAAACATAATCGCTCATGTTGAGTTTATTGGGACTTTGAACCTACTACGTTGAAACCAATTGGGACTTTACTTGAAGGCGGAGCCAATTTTAAAAATACGCAATATGGTCGATCTATGCGAAACGCTTGTATTAGTGTTTTAATTAAAATGCATATTTCCATAATAAATGTTTCAAAATCGACGTAAATAGGTTAATCCAAATCTTTGATTAACGTCTGATTAGAACTCTTCAATAAATGTAATTATCGACCAATTTTTCAGACAATATATTAACAAAAAATATATTTAATACATTAACGTTTCGATCGGGATTTGGACCGTCTTCAGAACTGATCTAAAAAATATAAAAAATAATTAATATTTAATTTCTAACTCGAATTAGAAATTAAATATTAATTATTTTTTATATTTTTTAGATCAGTTCTGAAGAAGATCCAAATCCGGATCAAAACGTTAATGTATTAATTATATTGATTTAATTTCTAATTCGTTTAAGCGAATTAGAAATTAAATATTAATTATTTTTTAGATTTTTTAGATCAGTTCTGAAGAAGGTCCAAATCCGGATCGAAACGTTAATGTATTAATTATATTTTTTGTTAATATAGTGTCTGAAAAATTGGTCGATAATTTTATTTATTAAATAGGTTAATGTTATTTATAGTAATATTGTAAGCCTATATTTATGATGGCAGACATTTTCTCCGGTTGTAACATCCCGACAGACACAATGAAAGGTCCGCTGTATGAGCGCGATGATATTATCCAAACATATGAGTGCGAATGAGAGCATCCGATGGCTTTTTTTGACAGCTTCATTAAATTTAGGTTGTTTATTTGTTTCCATGGATTTTTCTCTCTGAAACTCTGCGTGTGTGTGTAAACAAATAAATTTCATGAAGCTTTAAAAAAAAGCCATCGAACGCTCTCACTCGCTCTCATTATGTTTGAGTAATAATATCATCGCGGACTTTTTATTGTGTTTGCCGGAATGTTACAACTGAAGGGTATGTCTGCTATCATAAATATAGGCTTATAATATTACTACAAATTTCGAGTTTGTTAAAATATGTGCTGTTATCAGACTACTGGCTCTTCAGCTTTTAGTTTTTTTTTATAAGGAAAAGCCCAGGCTACTACCACCAAGTGTCCGATATTCACTGTTTGTATCACTATAGGGGAATTCTTTCATTTTTTTTAATTTAGTTAGCCCGGAAAAGCATTGAGCAAGGTGTTTCAATGTACATAAGCGATTTTGCATTTTGGCCGCAGATACTACGTCATATAAGCAGAGATTTAAAAACAAGTCGACGTTGGTATAGCAGTAGGTACGTGATCTTTGTATGACTTGACTTGGACAGGTTTTCTTAATCTAGACACCTGAGACACCCGCATATCTACATACAAACTTATACTTATCGGTACACGGCAAGATATACAACTGCGGATAATTTTTTTTTTCTTTAAAGCATTCGGCGCCTGAATTTTAAGCTTAAACCTAAAATCAAACTAGCTGATTCCCTTGAAATTCAAAGTTAATTATTGTTGGGAATTCTTACGCTTCCGAAATTCTTCCAACGTCTAGGAAATTCTTCGGAAACTTCGAGGATTTTTTGAAAGTCTCGGAAATTTTACATACGTCCAGGAAAGTCTTGAGAATTTCTTCGGACGTATCAGGAATTCTTCAGACCTCTCGGGAATCATCAGAAATATCGAGAATTTCTTCGTACGTATCGAAAATTCTTCAGACGTCTCGGAAATCTCGAGAATTTCTTCGGATGATTCCAGAATTCTTCAGACGTCTCAGGACTCTTCGAATATCTCGAGTATTTCTTCGGTCGAATCGGGGTTTCGTCAGACGTCTTGGGAATCTTTGGACGTACAGGAATTCTTCAGACGTGTCGGGAATCTTCGAAATTCTCGAGAATTTCCTCGGACGTATCGAGAATTCTTCAGACGTTTCGGGATCTTCTGAAGTCTCGAGAATTTCTTCGGACGTATCGAGAATTTTTCAGACGTTTCGGGAATCTTCGAAATTCTCGAGAATTTCCTCGGACGTATCGAGAATTCTTCAGACGTTTCGGGATCTTCTGAAGTCTCGAGAATTTCTTCGGACGTATCGAGAATTTTTCAGACGTTTCGGGATTCTTCGAAAATCTCGAGAATTTCTTCGGTCGAATCGGGGTTTCGTCAGACGTCTTGGGAATCTTTGGACGTACAGGAATTCTTCAGACGTGTCGGGAATCTTCGAAATTCTCGAGAATTTCCTCGGACGTATCGAGAATTCTTCAGACGTTTCGGGATCTTCTGAAGTCTCGAGAATTTCTTCGGACGTATCGAGAATTTTTCAGACGTTTCGGGAATCTTCGAAATTCTCGAGAATTTCCTCGGACGTATCGAGAATTCTTCAGACGTTTCGGGATCTTCTGAAGTCTCGAGAATTTCTTCGGACGTATCGAGAATTTTTCAGACGTTTCGGGATTCTTCGAAAATCTCGAGAATTTCTTCGGGTGTATCGAAAATTCTCCAGATGTTTCGGGAATCTTCGGAAGTATCGGGAATTCTTTTTGGCTGAACCAAGTATGAATTATATCGCTTAATAAAATGAGTTTGTGAACTTTCTTTTTATGCTCATGCAATAATCCTTGGAATGACCTCTGTTGACCCGCAGACACCTGAAACAGTGTTTTAATTGACTTTAAAGCGTAACAATCTAACTTGTATTTAATGAACACAAAACGCTAATTGATATATAGTTCGCTAATTAATTCACATGACCCAGAGTCATTAATTAATATTTTTAATGTAGGTCGAAAAGAGATAGACGTGTGTATGAACGGGTCAAAGGTCGCTACGTTAGGTTCGTGAATCAAACTTTTGATCTACGGGTCCTACAAATGGCGGAAGTGCATAATGTGTGAATATGTAACCGTATTAAAATATGCGATGTTTTTATGTACATGGTCTGGCGGGGAGGCATGCTGTTTTTGAAAAGAAAAATAATAAATTTTCAAATACGAATACATACCTATAGTCGAAACTCGAAAGCAAAACGTATTGTAACGAGCCGTCACTGCAAGCGGCAACAATATACATTCCAAGGACAACAATGTGCACATTGTTGTCGGAACCGCATAGACAACAATACACACATTGTTGTCGAAATCGCATATACAACAATACACACATTGTTGTCGAAATCGCATAGACAACAATACACACATTGTTGTCGAAATCGCATAGACAACAATACACACATTGTTGTCGGAATCGCATATACAACAATACACACATTGTTGTCGAAACAACATATACAACAATACACACATTGTTGTCGAAATTACATAGACAACAATACACACATTGACAATACGCACATTGTTGTCGAAATCACATAGACAACAATACACACATTGTTGTCGAAACCGCATAGACAACAATACACACATTGTTGAAACCGCGACGACAATGCGCACTTTGTTGTCGGAACCGCGTAAAAAATGCCGCCGCTTTCAGAACGTCCGAGAATGTTCCAGAATGCTATAGATAGGAAAAATGTCATGTTAGTTCAAGTTTCTATCAGAACGGCTCGAGGTGGAAGCTAGTCTTTTTACAGAAAAGGTTTTCTATGGTAGACATATTTTGTACTTTATTATTTAGGTATCATGAAATGATTGATTTTCAATTTGAAAATTTTTAAATTGCGATTAAGATTGATGTGAGAAATCAAAGCAAAATATCACTAATTACCTACTAAATGTGCATTTTATAAGCTATGAATTCAGAAACATCTTTAATGTTGGTGTTTTTAAATTTGTTATATAGTTTATTCGTTATTTTCTAATTTATGAATACTTTCTTAAAAAAAAGCATTTAAACAAATTTTAATAGCTAGATAAATTTTTATTGTCGATAGGAAATGCATTTTTAGCACCGTCCGTATGAAATAACGGCTCTGCATGCTTGTATAACAGTCATGTAAAGTGACTCATTACGTACTAGTGCGGTAAAGTAAAACAAAACTGTTCTGATTATTTAATTGGCGTGACTCGAATTATGTTAATACAAAATTTCGATATTTTTTGTACCTATATATTAATTAACTAGTTTTCGGACCCGGCTTCGCCCGGGGAGGTTTTGTTTTGGCAACGAAATAAAAATTTACGAAATGTTTCTTCCGAACAAAAATTCGAGTTTCAGTAATGAATTGGAGCGTTGGAAGAACGCTTTGGTATTACACATCCTGCCTCGACTACATGCAATCTGACAACTTTGACAAAGAGAAATGCACGGGGGCACATCTTAATAATATAAATCTGAGAAACATGATTTGTACGCAAAACTGATAGTAATAAAAACTCGACTTTCTATTTTCTGTTATTAAGACGAAAAAATGGCAAAATTTATTGGTGATCATAAAGAATGGATGATTGGTGACATTTTATACATAAAATAATTATTAACATAATACTCTTTATACAGCACAGTAGGTTGTAGGTGTTGGTGTGTGTCTATAGTTCTTCTAATATCTATGACCAACTGAAGAAATCGCCTATGTCAAATTTTTCGGTAATAATAAATCTTCAATGTTACGTGTTAAGTAAGGTCAATGTTAAACTTAACAGCGCTGTTAAATTTCTTTCTCACTTTGTTAGAAAGTGACAAAAATATAGAGTCGCACCAATGGTCTGTATAGATACATTCGAACGATTGACGATTGTGGATTGATTGGTCCGTCTACCGACTCACATAAATCCTGAAACAAATCATTCGGCTTCTAACTTCGCACGTTGAATAGTGTGAAACACTTCAAAAAATGTTTATAACAGTTTATACATTTAGAACAATAATTATATCGTTAATATAAACCGGTAAATTGACGAACTCAGTTTCCACTAACTCAAGAATTAGTACTTTTCCATGGTTACAATATTGAATTTTGACAAGATACAAGCAAAAAACTATAGGGATATAAGTAACTAGAGTACGTTAGTTCGTATGCTTGCCATAAGTGAAAGTGTCCTCAGTTGAGAGAGAGAGAGAGAGAACGCTGCAGAAAATCCAGAAAACCAGATATTTGTTTACTGAAATCAGCATTGTTTTGTATCATTAGTTACCATAGAGATTAAGGAACTGTTGTCTCTCTCTGAATTGCAGGCACTTTCACGGCTCTAGTCCTCTATGCAAAAAACTGATGATTACAGTTTTTTTTAACCCTTTTCCAGTAATCGCACAAAGTGCAATTTTGACAGATAGTGTATCATACTGTAGCAAGCTTTGTTACATTAACTCTCTTTCTCTTTTTTGTAATATTGTCAAAATTAGTTTTCCTTAGCTACGCTGGAAAAATGAAGGTTGTTATTATTTGAAAAAAATTCAATTGATTTCTAACTTCTATTGAGAAAACATCAACTTACGAATTGTTATTAATTCAGTTGAATTTTTTCCAAATAATAACAACCTTCATTTTTCCAGCGTAGCTAAGGAAAACTAATTTTGACAATATTACAAAAAAGAGAAAGAGAGTTAATGTAACAAAGCTTGCTACATTACTTATATAAATGTTCCTTCAAATTTGCGATGTTGTGGAAATGTTTAGGGTCAAATAATCTTCATTTTACTGGCCTAAATATAGAGATATTAAATTTAATAAACGTCACTTTTTATATTATTTAAACATAAGAAGTTTTACTGTGCAGATTTTTAATAGACCGCGTTTATAGATCGAAAATGCAATCCATACTTTCGCTATGTTTTTGGAATAGAACGTGGGAATTGAGGGTTTTATAATTGACGGGTCGTGGTTACAAATACGACCTAAGTGGTTTTGCATTGTGGCCATAAAATTGTTGTCTGTAAAGTTATTCATATATATTATATTATGCATGTAAAAGGTACGTACTTTTATATAATGTAATGATACATTCATCTTAATGCTAATTAAACGTTGTATTTATGGTTTAGTGACGGCCAAACGGTATTTTAATATACTCAATTAAACTTCAAAGCCCATGATATCTGTGAACTTACCTACGTTCCTTATATAAATGGATATATACGTATATAATATACCGAGGCCGTTATAGTCCAAGAGCTACTGAACTTTTTAAGAGCTGATTTAGGCATTAGCAAAAGCAAGATTGAGATAGTCTTGGCATCGGTCTTGGTTTTGGTCTTGTACTTGTCCTTGCTCAAATACTTCTAGTCTTGGTCTTGGTTATTCAGTCTTGGTTCTGCTCATTTAATCTGTTACTGACGTTCAATTAATAATTTTTCTAAATACTATCAACATCAACACGACGGTGACATTGTTTGAAAAAATAAACTAATTTTTCTATGTTGATAGCATTGTAACAATGGGTGTTTCTTAACAATTGTAGCAAACAGTAGCTACTCTGTAAAATATTATTATAATTACTAACTGTAACTAAATTCATCTAAAATATTAAAGGATCGTTTCATCCATAAGAAACAAGAAGTTTCCACTATTAATATTCCTGGCGATATAGAAAAGACGTCTATGACTTGGGATCGTTATTTAATGAAAGGAAACAATTTCACCTTTGATTCACTCATAGCTCTCACTACTGTGATGGTTCATTTCTAGCGTTAACTAATATAATTGGCTCTCGCATGATGTGAAAAAAGCAGTTACCAATGCTATATAAATATTAGAATGGTAGTTTGATAGTTGTGTCACTGTGGTGTAATGTAACTCAGTCCGCCGCGAGAGTGGAAAGATTCGGGGTTCGTATCCCGACGGTGACATTGTTTGAAAAAATAAACTAATTTTTCTATGTTGATAGCATTGTAACAATGGGTGTTTCTTAACAATTGTAGCAAACAGTAGCTACTCTGTAAAATACAATTAATGTTGGTAAGACAAGTTGAGATAGTCTTGGTATCGGTCTTGGTCTTGCTTATTCGGTTTTGGTCGTGTTATTGCTCAAATACTTCTACTCTGGTTCTTGGCCTTGCTTACTCAGTCTGTAGTGGTTACGATGAAAAAAAAATACTAACTCAACAGTTGTCTGACTTCTAAAAATATAGTTTTAAATTTGCGGTTTTTAAAATTTTCCGCTGTAAAAAATTAACCTATGTTTAAATGCACCGCTTACACATCCATGCAAGTTATTTACGGATATTAAAATATGTTGTATGAATGAATAATAATTTTAAAGTAAAATCGTATAGGTAAACATTAAATTTTTTTCTTAGTAGGTATTTGAAAGTTTACGGTCTCATACTATTATTAATTAACATCGTCTAAATTAATTAAATTTAAGTAAATTAACTTATTATTTATTTGTATATTTAAAAAAAAACTTCCTTATATAATTATCCATATATCGAAAATATTGTATATTATATGATTATTATTTTTGTTCATTTGCTTCAGTAATTTTTACGGCAGAATAATATCTTTAATAGCACTCCAGGGCCGTCTTTGCAACGAGAAAGAGTTCGTCTCCCCCGATTCTGAGACAGAATATGCATTGTTTACTACAGATTATCCGCAAACAAACACAATAGAACTCTTCCTAATTTATATATCGAACATCCTATTATAAGTTTGTTAAATTCAAAACGAGCTGACTGACAAACAGACATTTTTTCAAAAACATATTTTGTTGAATTCTGCGGACTTAAGTCAAATACTGTAAAGCTGCGAAAAGTGAATTTTCTCCAGAAAACCGTCTCTAAGACTTTAACAGCTGAAGGGACTGACCGTGTGCTACCAAAAAAAAAAAAAAACTTTTTTTTCCAAATTTATATGGGACCAACTTCGGGATATACCCTTTCCAATAAAAAAAGAATTATCAAAATTGGACTACTCTGTAAAAAGTTATGTGTGGTCATACATTACAATCAGTGAGTGAACAATCAATCATCCCCTGTTTTCCCACCCTTAGGGTTGGAATTTTTTTACCAAATTTATATGGGACCAACTTAGGGGTATACCCTTTCAAATAAAAAAATAATTTTCAAAATCTGACTACTCTGTAAAAAGTTATGCGTGGTCATACATAAAAAAAAAATATATACGCGTCGACTTGAGAACCTCCTCCGTTTTTGTTTTTCGTCGGTTAATAACAAAACATGACCCCAGTGAAAATCTCGACTTTTGCGAGATCATGTCTCAAAAACTTGCTTATTACATGCAGATTTCAGTATAAAAACCAAAGATATTTTATATTAAATATCTCTGATGAAAACATCTTAAATAGTTTTTGGGATAAAACAATATTGCCATATTTTAATTAAAGATAGTCACATTTTTCTAGTAATTTGAATTTTACTCAATTTTATGGCCATGGGCAAACTTCGTTACAACTTAAAAAAAAGTTTCTCGAAAACTGTGATGTTTTTACAGGGGTCAAGCTTTGTTATTTTGATAGCTTATAGCTGAGGTGGTAAACCCTTCTACATCTACGTGTCAATTTTTTTCAAACATTTTTAATGTAGCCATGACGTGACTAAAAGCAGCCAAAGGAATTTAAGTTGTAAAAAAAATTATTTAAAAATAGATGAAAAGAATAATTTCGATAATACACTGAGCGCCATGAAACTTTTTCGTATTTGATATTTGGTGATTTTTTTCCGACATCTAGCGTATTTTTAATAATTTCGATTTTGCACCATAATCAATGCCGTGCCCATAATAATCTATCGCGTGTCACCTGTGGCACGCGTGCCATATGCTCGCCATCCCTGGCTTATAGCTCTATCTACGAAAGGTTTACTGGATACCATTTGAAGACTGCCCCGTTGAGTCTGGACCCGTGCAGAAGAGGTGCGAAAGGGCGCCTAAGTCCTAGAATTTTCCCTTTTCACGGGTCTGCTTAAACACCTTACATCTAATTATATGGTACGTGAATTAGCTCATTATTAAATAGTGCGTATTGCGAACGGTATAATATATTTAAATTTGCATATAGATATCGGATTATTATTAATATTGTTGGTTGCAATTGTTTTTAATTATTAGGTAATGCTTATAATTAAAATTTAAACATTAAACAGTTATTTCTTGTGTTTCGCTAGATCGAATGTCTTTTTTTGATAGTACTCCATTAGTACTGGTCTAATAAGCTAATTATAATCGAACGTAAAGAATCCAAATAGATTCCAATATGGCCGAATGCTCAACTGCCAGTGATGTGCCGGATATCCGTATCCGTATCCGCGGATATCCGAGGGAGAAGAAAGATCCGTATCCGTTAGTTTTTGGCAGATTTTATACCTTATTAATTTTCAATTCATAGATGATTTTTTATATATATTGGTGATTAGGTAATAATGAAAACCTGTTAAATTCCATTCAGATTATTTTTTATTTTTTTAAATCGTATTTGGCACCTTTATATTGCAAACATTTATCGTAGTGAGTAACCATACTAATAGTACATAACTCAAAGGTACTAAATCAACTATCTTTATAATGAGATATTGCACATCGATCTTTGGAAAGAGACAATCTGTTATGAGAGTTAACTCTTAAAGAGGTCAATAACTTTTTCCAATAACAGCTAGTCTCTTTCCAAAGGACGATGTGCAATATTTACCGCCGCGTACTCTAAGAAACTTAAGATCCGTATCCGCGGATGATGAAACCAAAAATCCGTATTCAGATCCGTATCCGCGGATATACATTTTTAACGATCCGACACATCACAAGTAAATATATACTTATTATGAAGTGGAAATCAACTATTTTATAGGAGACACATGCAAAAAATGTAGTATGTATATCGAGCGTACATAATGCTATTGAGTGTCGTTGTTGTACTGTATTCTACCTGCTACTAAAATTTGAATTTTTGTAGGCATTTTTTTGTTTCTAAAAATTTTGTGGAAGTTTTAATTTTAATTGGTTTATTATATGTATATAGTTTGAGTTACATATAGTATAATATTTTTAGAATATTAGAGATTCGAGATAAGATATCTACTACATGGAAGTTTGTTAAAAGAAATGGTAGTTATTTAGTTAGAATAGGTCTAATAATAAATTGACGGAGATCATTTCGAATCGTGAACGTTACTTATTAAAATAATTGTCTTCAACAGTGCACATAAAAAAACGACAATCATTATAATCTCGCACATCCATAAAAACAATAAAACATAATCACAGGTAGAGATACAACGTCTACAGTATGATTTTTAATGATATCTATAGTAGTCAAAATCGTTCGGAATTTTTAATGTTTTTTGAATGAACAAAGTTACGTGTTTTTAGCTCGAATGTCAAATCGGTCCTTCTACCTATATGGATCCGAAACCTGAAAAGTGACGACTTAACTGCAAATCTTCATAAACAAATGTCTCAGAACAATCCTCAAGGTGAAATGATGTCTTGAGGAAATAATATAATAATAATAATAAATTCCTTTAACTCCTAAGTGGAGCATAGGGCCTCTACGAAAGTTTTGAATCTAGTCCTATCTTTTGCCATATTTTTGACTTGAAGCCAGGTAGTTCCTTGTTCCATAACTTCTTCACGAACAGTTCTTCTCCAAGATATGTTTGATCTTTCTCTTTTTCGGTATCCCTGTGGGTTCCAATCCAAGGCTCTCTTCGCTATGTCGTCATCTGTCTTTCGTAGCGTGTGTCCTATCCAATTCCATTTCCTACGTTTTATAGTTATACAGATTGGTTCAAGACATGCACGTTTCCAAAGTTCGTTGTTCGAGACTTGTTCATACCATTTCACCTTGAGGATTGTTCTGAGGCATTTGTTTGTGAAGATTTGCAGTTTAGTTGTTATGGCTTTCGTCACTTTCCGTTCAACTATAAAACGTAGGAAATGAAATTGGATAGGACACACGCGACGACATAGCGAAGAGAGCCTTGGATTGAAACCTGCAGGTATATCGTAAAATAGAAAGACCAAAAATATCCTGGAGAAGAACTGTTCGTGAAGAAGGAACTACCTGGCTTCAAGTCAAAAGTATGACAAAAGATAGGATCAGATTCGGCCCCTATGCTAGAGAAATTTATTATTATTATAATAAAGCTGGGAATTTGTTTTTGTTTGAATGCGCTAATCTCAGAAAATACTAATCCGATCTGAACTTTTTACATTAGATGGCCCGGCAAGAAGGCTCTATAGACAATAAAAAACATTAAGAATTTTTAAAATGTTTTCATTTCAAACGACTGAGTGTAGGCGCCATATGATGACGTCAAAGCTGGACGTCACTTTCGCGCAAAGATAAGAAGAGGCATGTTTATGGAAAGAGATGCATATATATACCACGTATCTATACAAAAAAAACTACTGGAAGTGATTCAGCTACAGGCAATCAGCTGTGAGTGTCTAGTGATGATTTACCTCCACAGCGGGATTCTATGTTTAAAATATATTGAAAGATACAATCCTTTGGGAATTTTTTCTTGTAGAATAAGCTTCCAAAAACATCTCAAAATAAACCTGGTTTATTATCTATTACTAACGTAGATTCCAATCCTAAAAAAATGAGGGACTATCCCTGCATTGCGTAATTAAAACTTCTCAATCGGTGAGTATTTTTTAGAGAGAGGTTAGACTTTAATTAAAAATCATACTGTATATTTCTATACTTTTAATTTGTACGTGGCAGACAGAAGTATATAAAAACGTGAAAACAAAAAGTCTTCTTTGCGGTGATTGGCGTTTATTAGTTAGCATTTGGCTTTGAAAAACCGCAAAAATGCTACTTTGTCTGTTCGGGTGTTTTGAAATTATTATTTCTAAATATAATACGTAATATTTGTCTAGTCCGAATTTAAGTTTATAGTAGTTTCAAGAACGTGAATGCAGCTATTATCTACGAGTTGGGACATTGAGGAAAAACGAGTGATCAGCGAGTTTCAACAGTCAAGATATTACGTTCGAGATAGATATTAGATACTACATTTTTAGCACGTCGATATTTTTGACAGCTGTATGTGTAGCTATTTGTAATGAAATCTTAAGAATTCCTTAATTAAGCATTCAAAATGGTTATTTGACGGTTTTTGAAATTATGTACTTTATTGACGTTAGCGTTAAATATTTAACGCAAGCGTTAAATGACCCAAAAAGTTATACCCCAAAAAAATAAAAATTGGCCCACAAGGAAATAAAGGAGATATTCTCTGATTGTGTTGACTGAGAAATCTTTGCTTGTTTCAACAGTGTGGCGGTATGGGGCTATTAATTATTATTAAGTTGTCTCCCTGCATTGCATTCAGGTAATAGTCCAAACTCTGATCGTACAAAGATCTACCGGACAATACAACTAAAATTTTATCATTGAATTTAACAAATAATAGTCAGAGTGCCAGTCGGCAAAAATTTTACTGACACATACTCTCCCCAAACTTTGTATATGGCTTCATTAGGCCTAGTCTGACACCTATTTCCTCTATGACTTTTCTTGATTTTGGCGCGTTTTCCCTCTAAATTTTCCGAAAGATGTCGCTTTGACGTCATGTAAAAATTTATGGAAACTGTTTGTTTTTTTAATTGGATAGCTTAAAAACTTCAACCAAAACGCTAAAATAATGTTCTCTGACAAATAACATGAACTATTTAAAATGTCTGACACCTCGAATATGTTCGACATATTCGAGGTGTCAGACATTTTAAATGGTCCGTATTAAGGTTTGTTCCAATAAAATATAAATCGTTGAAGGAAAGTTTGATTAAGGAACAATTTATAAATATACCGATTATTATTAACCACAAGCGAAACATCGGTAGAGCTTTTTTTTAAACTGTTCCTCAACCCAGCTGTCCTTCAATGATTAGCATGATAATACAAAGAGAGATATCAAACCGATGGTAGACTAATGCAATTTTTTGTTGTCAGTGTATTGAATATTGTTCAACACTACTTGATGAAATTACAATTACCGTCGTCTGCCTTGCAATCTTTTTTGCACCTCATGTTGAACAATTATATTTATCCATTTAGAAAGAAGTCTTCCAAATTCAATAATGAACTTTTCGTACTGCTGACCGGTAGACTTTTGTACGGTCAGGTCAAAGCTGGGACTATAAATACACTGTATACACAATATTGTACAAGAGTGTCTTACCTCGAGGGTAAAATGACACTGCTGCCACATCACGGACAGCTGAAATAACAATAATTTAATGTTAAATAATACACGGCATTGGTCATTGGTGTATGATTAAGGCGGGGACAATTACTTAACTCGCGTTATGCTGGTATACCTGCCTATTCAGGTAACGTCCACTTCGTGACAGACCCAGTGGCGGCGAACGGATTTTTATTGAAAAGTTAATTGACCGATTAATTAAACAACAAAATATTTCGAAATGCTTTTACAGTCGATGCTTTTTATGAGGTACGGCTTTCCAATCCGGCTTCGTCTTGCTATCGGAATCAGGACATGATTAAAAGCGATAATAGATAGATAGATAGATAGATAGATAGGTCTCTTTATTTCTATATGTGCTATATAAAAACAGCGTAGAATGCGTCATAAACTCTAATGGTGCCAGGTCCAATATATGCTAAATTTCGGGGCAGAAGGCTTTATCAATAAGTGGTGAAAATAATGATAGAGTAGTACAATTGGTAACTAACTTCGGATTTTTCCCTTTACTTGCGCTATTGCTTCTTGCCAAATTTCATGATTTTAGATCAACGGGAAGTACTCTATAGGTTTAGATTCCCTTGCGAGTGTCAAAATATGCGACCCAAACGGCTGTATCTTTTGATTGCGTAGACTTAAAAGTTTGTTTTTTTGACAGCTCCAAGAGATTCCAGACCTGAGTATTTGATATTAATTTCAACTTGATATCTCCACGCGATCCTGAGAAAAAGGGTCTTGGCAGACAGACGGACAACGAAGTGATCTTATGAGGATTCCTCTTTTCTTTTTGAGGAACGGAAACCTAAAGGAGCAATAATGTTACAAAACAATACGTGCGAAGTTTGAACCTTTTATAATTGCCGATTGACCCTAAATCGGGACATTCGGCGTCCCGATAAAAGTTGAATCGGTACGTGTCCACAAACCCCTGAAAATCGGAACGTGTCGAGCAAACCAGAACACCTGGAAACGCTGTTCACCTCAGTATTTATGACTAGCAGTCCCGCCCGGTTTCACCCGGATGCAAAAGAGAAGGGAGGAGGGACATGAGTACGCACGTTCATCTTCGTTTACCGAGATGAATGTTGTGTCCAAATTTCATGATGATCGGAGTTACCGTTCAAAAGTTTGTGTCGGACGGACAAATTTTGAGTTAGATTTTTCATTGATGCTCCGCTACTATTGGTCGTAGCGCGATATTATTTATAGCCTATAGCCTTCCTCAATAAATTGGCTATCCAACAAACAAAACATTTTCTAATATTCGAACCAGTAGTTCCTGAGATTAGCGCGTTCAACTAAACAAACAAACTCTTCAGATTTATATATTAGTATAGATTCCCTGATGATGCTGATATGTTTATTGCAACTTCTTTAAAGAATTGGTAGTGGTGTTACTTTTTTGAGTATTCAGAGAACATCGGTTCCAGATCAAAAACAATTTTATATTCCTTAACGCGGATCGAACTGAATGAGATGTTAATTTGATTGGTTCGTGCTGAACGGATTAAAAAAACGATCCTTACGGCATTTTCACCAGTTGTCCGATTCGAAGCTGTCAATCGCGAGTTAATTCTCGATGCATCGATGCTGAGATATTATGGCGTCATTTGTTTGATTCACTTGTTTCAACTTTGGAACACGCAGACGCACTTCATTCCACCAGCGTGTGACCAGTCTGGTACCTCCCATGATGCACCTGAACATTCATTATTACACACACACACACACACACACATCATGTAAGTGGCCTTCGAGTAGAGAATTATGGTTTTTGAAAGAACCGACACCACGACTTCGATCGTCTGTTATTTCTTTCCAGTTTTTAGGGTTCCGTACCTCAAAAGGAAAAAAGGAACCCGTATAGGATCACTTTGTTGTCTGTCAAGACTATTGTGAATCAAAATCTATAGGCTACTTCCCGTTGACCTAGAATCATGAAATTTGGCAAGAAGCAATTTCTTGTAGCACATAGTAAAGGAAAAAATCCGAAAACCGAAAAGTAGAAACGTTTATCGAAGTTAGTTACCAATAGTACTATCCTACCGTTATTTTCAAGACTTACTGATAAAATCTTCCAGAAGAACTGGAGAGTTGAAAATTAACATAACTTATAGGTAATAGCGGCCCGGTCCGGCTTCGTACGAATTTGTAGATTGCCACCGTTTTTTCGCGGAAACGTTGCAAAATTATCTCCACGAAAACCGTTTTTATCTTAACGTGATAATATATAGCCTTATGACCACGTTGAAGGTCTTTTCTAAATCTTGGTGAAAACAATTTTGAAATCGGATGAGTACCTAGCTTCGGAGATTATCTGCTACATTCAAACTTACAAATTTTACCTCTTTGTAATATTAGTATATAGATTCAATATTCTTCCGAGGAATTATTTACTCGAATGTGTGTAGATGTGCTGCAACTTTGAACCTGTACCGTGTCTTGCCCGTTCGTCTACATCTCCACACATGTGTATGGCTCTTTCAAGGCCTCCCTAAATCAGAGATACTGGATTCGAGTTAGAGGTCTAAATCAGTACGACGAAGTTTCGTGCAACGACGCTTTTCAATTAATTATATTATTTCTCTCTTCTCTGTTATCTTAATACTTTTCTTTGTAAGATTATGGACTAGTACTTACTGTTCCAAAACGGTAACAGAACCGACACCGTCTTGCGCAGTAGCTGAAACGAAACTGTTTATATCGATTTTTGGGCTACTGCGCAGTACAGTATTGTGCAGTAGGAAGACTATGGCGGTTCTGTTACCGTTCTCTGACTGCATAAATCACAAGTAAACAATACAATAACAGATTCGGGTGAGATATAAAATTCGAGTTAGAGAATGAAAGATTCGGGTTAGAAGACGCGCGTTCTCGAATCCATCGGGTGCAATCGCAGTGACAAGGCATTTTAGAAGCATCTCGGGTCACTGCAAGCGAACGATATTTGTAGAATAATATTTGTTTGTTAGCTCCTCAAACATATTACGAAACGATTTGTCTCTGATGTACAATGAAGATGACCACGTGTGCTTGCTCTGTGTTATTTAACTGCACACGCGTTCAATATTTGTTCTGTGCATTTCTTTGGTAATGCGACTCTATTTGTTTCATTTATTATGTCTATGGTTTGTTAATCTTTCTACGTCTTAAGGGGGTCACCCCATGTGACATTTTTTAGGAATTTTTTTGGCGACCAATAAAAAGATAGAACTTCGTACTTTTTATGATATATTTGTCAATATTTCAGTAGTGTATAAAAAAATTTTCGAGCATAAATCTCCACAAAAACCTGAGTTGTACCACTACTATTTTAGGATGGGTTCCCAAATAGTTGTTGAAAGACGTACAGTTTTTTTTAAATATAATACGATTTTTTTCGGTCTTTTTGGCCCGGCCCCCTTTCGTCTGGGTCCTAGGCCTGGGCCTGTGTTGCGACACATTTTAAATTGTGCGAAAGTTATTTTACTACTGTTTTTATTATCTGTGAATAAGAACTAAGCATCGCAACATTTCAAATTTCAAAAAAAAAACACTTTTTTTGTCGTAAAAATTGTATACAAAAATTTGATATTTGCCAAACTTTTACAGCACGACATGAGATTTCAATTTGCGGGAAGCCAAAATTTTGAAAACTTTTTTTTATTTCTTGTAAACCAAGTCTTTAAAAATTATACAGTTGACTTAAAAGTATATTGCATTATTACCAGTACCAGCGTGTACGTGTGTTAATTATTTGAGAAATAATTTGTTGTTAAAGTAATCGCCCGTTGGTAGCCTAAAAGCGAAAGAATTTTTTTTTCTCTCTTTGTTTTATCATTATTAAAGTAAACTTATAAACAGGTTTATTAACGAAGGGCCTAGATCTAGTCTGGTATACACATCAATGGTCACAAATCAAAGTGACTTATGCATTCCTTTTGCTAAAGTTTGCTATGAATATTGTTAAGACACATCCATTATTGCTGCAATGCTAATTGCAATAAAGTATAAGAAAAAAAATATTATCAATGTCACCTTCGCGACTTTAACCCGAATCTTCTACTATCGCGGCATATGAGTTAACATTTACTCAAATCAATCTTTCTCATATTTAAAGCATATTTGTAACAATAAATTCACCTCATGCGAAAGACAGGGTGTATTAATCAAGAAGTATCCTGTAGGCTTTGATTTCTAAGAGCCTTGACAGATAGACGGACAATATAGGGATCCTATAAGGGTTCCTCTTTTCTTTTTGAGGTACGGAACCCAAAAAAATGTATATTTCTTTTACGGTGCATGTTGCATTTTAAGTGGAACGATTTTCTATAAAGCAATAATAAATTCCGCAGCTACTAAATAAACAAAACCCGCTTATAATGATGCGTCTTAACTAAAATTCACTGTATACCATACTAGCGGCCCCGCCCGGTTTCACCCGGGTGCATAAAGAACGAAGGGGGGGGGGTACATGAGTACGTACATTCATCTTAATTTACCAAATTTCATAATAATCGGAGCTACCATTCAAAAATTTTTGTCGGACGGAGAAATTTTGAAATACATTTTGAAACATTTTTCATTGATACTCCGCTCCTATTGGTCGTAGCGTGATATTATATTGCCTATAGCCTTCCTCGATAAATGGGCTAACCAACAAAAATTTTTTTTTTCAATTCGAACCAGTAGTTCCTGAGACTAGCGCGTTCAACCAAACAAACAAACAAACTCTTCAGCTTTATGTATTAGTATAGATTATAGCAAAAACTCCGCTAGATGAAGAGAAGACGTAGGATTTATCTTCAAATCGAATTATCGAAGACATAAGACATTGTTCTTTGTGACCATAGATTTCTCGGCTTGTATAATGAATGGATATTACATACATCAAGCATGAAGAATTCATTATTCATATGTTCTTTTGAGAAATATCAAATTAAACTAACAACTACCACATACTTCTACTTGTAGCTAAGTTCGCGTCTTTTCCTATGGCTACACTTTATTATACTTAAAAGATACATCCAAATGTCTTCTATGTATTTTAATGTGAACGTTTATAAGTAAAAATAACATGCTCATTACCGGAGTTGACCATGTGTATAGTTCTGTCAGTCATAACCGAACGACGTAAGATGCGTAACATCGGCTAGTTCCTTTAAGTCGACTTCGAACTAAGTTCCAAGGATGGACGAACTCAATAAACACAGCTCGCACTGTTCTTTTCCAAGTTGTAGGCTTTCATGGCCGGCGTTGTTCCGTTCCGAAGCTTCTTGGCTTCCGAATTTGTAGAGCGTGGTCGATTGGTATTTTTGCCTGACGTTGCGTCTACAATTGCGGTAGACATTGTTTATGACTCAATAGGTAGGTACAAATAAAAATTTGATGCCTCAAAAAATGCTTGTTTAGTGCAAATAAATTATTCGATCCAATAGGCAAAAACAAACATATTGTTTGTTTTTGTTCAAATAAATTATTCAATCCAATAGGCACAAACAAATATTTGTTTGCCCAAAAAAATGTTTGTTTGGTTCAATAGGCGCAAATAAAAATTTGTTTGTCTCAAAAAATGCTTGTTTAGTCCAACTAAATTATACGATCCAATAGGCACGAGCCAATATTTGTTTGCCTCAAAGAAATTTTGTTTCGTCCAAATAAATTAATATTATACGATTCAATATAGACACAAGCAAATATTTGTTTGCCTCAAATATTTTTGTTTGCTCCAAATAAATTGTACGATCCAATAGACACAAACAAATATATGTGGGTCCCAGAAAAAATGTTTGTTTTTGCCTCAAAAAAATGTTTTCGGTTCAAAAACAATCAAATTGTTTGTTTGGTCAAAATAAATTATACGATCCAATAGGCACAAACAAATGTTTGTTTGCATTAAAAATTGTTTGTCTGCTCCAAATAAATTATAAGATCCAGTAGGGGCAAACAAATATTTGTTTGCCTCAAAAATTGTTTGTTTGGTCCAAATAAATTATACGATCCAACAACAAACAAATAATATATGTTTACCTCAAATAGTGTTTTTCTCGGTGCAGCGTTAATTTTTTCCGACGTTAAAACAATGATATCTGAAAAGTAGCAATAAAAAAATTAAACCACACGAGGCGCAGGACGTTTTAGAAACGTACCGAGTCTAATTATACGCGTTTTAAAGTCGATTCCATCCTTGATATTATCTATAATATACCTATATATAGACATACCCAGTGAGTTTGACAGCGGCTGACGACCTGTCAAATATGATGTTCTTTCAACCGGACAACAAATTATCATTTCATATATTCATATATTATATAACAAACTTATTATAAACCGTTGGCCTTATCTGTAATTATTTTTTTTAAAGATTTTGTTAAATTCCGCGAAATACTCGATGCACTTCAACGTTTGTGGCAAAACAGAAGGCGCACAAACGTGACATCGTTCATAGGGCGCGCTTTTAAAGCGAACACTCGTAATAGTCAGAGTGCCCGTCGGCAAAAATTTTACTGACAAAATGTCTGACACCTCGAATATGTCGACATATTCGAGGTGTCAGACATTTTAAATGGTTCATGTTATTTGTCAGAGAACATTATTTTAGCGTTTTGGTTGAAGTTTTTAAGCTATCCAATTAAAAAAATAAACAGTATCTATAAATTTTTACATGTCGTCAAAACGACATGTTTCGGAAAATTTAGAGGGAAAACGCACCAAAATAAAAAAAAGTCATAGAGGAAATAGGTGTCAGACTAGGCCTAATGAAGCCATATACAAAGTTTGGGGAGAGTATTTGTCAATAAAATTTTTGCTGACGGGCTCTTTGACTATAAAGCGAGAATTTAATTTATTAGACGAATGTTTCCTGAAACTGGAGGTTTAAAATTTCAGTCGAACTCTATTTATTTTATTAATAATTCGATGTAAATAAACCACTTCACCTTTGGAACAGAGATACAGACATAATTTGGTATAATTTTCCAACATTAATTTTGTCATTCATTAGTTTCAATAAATGTCAGATACTATCTTCTGTTTTTTTTTTGTGTTTTTTAATACCACACACGAACAAATTTCATTCAGCAGAGCGATCGTTTGTTTTTGTTCACAAAAATGTTTATAATTACTAAAGTATGTTCATCATTAAACAATTAAAAAAAATCAGATCAGAAATAATAGTTTCCGGTGGCTCGGTTGATTCCGTTATTTGTGTTCTTTGCTACCTTGTTGATTGTTTCGAAGTTTTATTGTACAATATTTAACAAAACTGTAAGCGTTGAAAAAGTATATCTATTTAATCATGGTCTCATTTTTTTTTCATCTGAAAAATCTAATGGCGCGTTTGGTTGGGAGTAAAACCGTGCAATTGGCGTGACACTTTTATGGGAAGACGTTACGTTTGTGTGCGTTGGATTAAAGATGGCTTCAGTTGAAGCCGACATCTAGATAACAGCGAGATTTAGTTACTAGTATTTCGTAATTCGTCAGATGACAGCGCGTGATGCTTGCTTTGTGTGTGCAATGTGATGCGAACAACTTCATGCTGTTAATTTTGATGTTACAGTGTGCGCAAGCTTCTGCTAGTAACTTCATGCTGTTAATTTTGATGTTACAGTGTGCGCAAGCGTCTGCGAATAACTTCATGCTGTTAATTTTGATGTTACAGTGTGCGCGATACAGTGTGCGCAAGCTTCTGCGAGCAACTTCATGCTGTTAATTTTGATGTTACAGTGTGCGCAAGCGTCTGCGAACAACTTCATGCTGTTAATTCTGATGTTACAGTGTGAGCAAGCTTCTGCGAGCAACTTCATGTCATTAGTTTCGATGTTACAGTGCGCATGCGCATTGTACAAATTCATTCTCATCATTTTTTCACATCCCGCCAAAAAAGTATAACATCAAAAATGCGATATGGTGCCATTTGATCTTTTTTTTTTTTAATAAATGTTTCAATTCTAACAACGCTTTCGTGATTTCTTTGTTTATTATGTGTATTGTGGAGCAATAAATAGGAATTATTGTAGCGGTTCTTATCAATAGTAGAACTAGACTATTTATTTTACATAAGGTAAATGTCAAAAAAGTGATTGTAAAAACGCAATTATTTAACAATAATTAGTGAGCCACGCCCCGGCTGTAGTTTTGCAACTCTGTGTACTATAATTTTAATAACTTAAATCATACAGTAATTATTAGTTTACTACAAGCGAAGTATACAATCTTGTACGTAAAATACCGCAGAGCCGTGGTCTTCCTGCAGAAACTAACTGGACGCATTTAGACTAAGACACCTACTAGTTCAAAAGTTCGTGGTAGTGGTGGGTCGTTTACGATTTTAACGAAACGAAACCGTAACATTCAGGGCTGTAACTAATTTTTTGAAGCCTTGGACAAGACTTAATCACTGGCCCTCCCTACACTAATTTTTTGTGAATTAAATACAGCTTCGTATTTCCCCACAATAATAGTTTTAATCAGTAGTACAACCAGAAAAATAAATTTTGAAGGGAGTTAATTTTAACTACGAACAATTTTTAAATTTACGTTTTTTGTTGTTAGGATAGTAGTAGGGAGAGGAGGGTGGGGTATTATTTTTGGATTGGTTCCCCAAAAGTGATTGAAAAGCATACAGTTTTTTTTAAATATATGTAATGCAAATTTTTTCGATCTTTCTAGGACTTTCCTACATTGAAGTAAATAATAATAATAATAATCTTTATTAGTACATATAAGTGCACTAAAAGGCGAGGTTCAGCCACAGGCTGTTTTTCAACCTAACCCTTTCTGCTGAATACATAATAAAAGTATAATATAGAGATACACATATAATAATAGACGTAACTATTAATATAGTATACTAGCTGCTACCCGCGGTTTTGCATGCGATTAAGATGAAACACGACATCTACAACAGAAATCGAGCCTTCGGCTCCACCGTATTACAGTTTTGCTTCACGAGTCACGGGGCTTACCTCGCTCGGCAGCAATAACAGTAGTGGAGCTTTTGACTCCACCGTACTACAGTTTTGCCTCGCGTGACTGGGTTACGCTCAGTAACGACAACAGTTGCAGTACCACTTTAAAAAACACATTTTGTTTTATTTTCTTCGGGCGCGTTCACGGCAACTTATCAAAGTTTCATCGCAATCGGATGAATGGTTTAGGAATGCATAGATTCCAAAAATTCAGACAATAGACAAACATTTTTTTTTATGTATGGGCTATGTGCAGGGAGGCGGAGTTACGAATTTTTCGATGCGAGCGTTTGTGGTGAGCACTATTGGAAACTTCGAACTCAAATTTTCCGTATGTCAGTGAGCAATGTTTATTAAAAGTCAAAATAGTTATAATTTTATGAAGTTTTTTAATTACAAAGAAAACATAGGAAAACTAAGCGATCTGGAAATGCTTGTTGCGTTCCGGGCTGTTACGCTGATGGCGATTTAAGTAAAATAAAGACCATTGGCGCCCTAATTTGACGTTCCGCTGTCAGTGTAAACAAATTAACATCAGTTTTCCTTATTACTTTTTTTTTTGTGCACATCATGGCCAACTATTGTTTTTGATTTATCACCTTAGAAACATGTCGCGATTTCCATAAAAAGTGAGTTCAATAATTCTCTATTACCCACTAGCGGCGCTAATAGGCTTCGTGCACACAGCCTACAGAATATTTTTAATTTTTCGTGTCTTCAAATACTCACAGTTGGCTTTGGAAGTTATGGTTGTGCATACTGTAACGGTTTGATGCAGTTAAGTCTGTTACAAATGTATACATATTTTGTTGTGTTATTTTCTGTTATGTATTTCGATTTATTGATGTAATGGTTTAATTTTTAAATTACTATATAATTAAATTTTGATGTTGTTCATTATTGGTGTAATTACATAAAAAAATGTAAATCTTCTCGTACGACTGTTGGTGGGAAATGTCGTTCACTTCTTTTTGGAACTTTACCGGTTTTCGAAAACTTACTTGCGAATGTTTTTGAAATAAAACTTCTTTTGGTACGGTAAAGAAAAATTGATTCTTGAGCAATGCACGTATACCATTAACTCTAAAAACAGGCGGTAGAATACTTGCCTCGTAATCTAAAAGATCGTTGCTTCGATCCTGGCGGTCGGTGATATTGTTACTTGGTAGCCCTATAATGATTTGTACATCTCTTATATAGTTTGTGTATCCACTAATTAGAATAATTGTTGATTATGTTTTGTATTTATCTTTTACCATGTATTTGTTGACGCTATTACACAGCCTTGTCTGTCGAAAATAAAGATGTATATCTATCTATCTATCTATGTTTTTCTCCCAATTATGCCAGTTTTACTTCTGTAAAATATACAATCTCTTTTTTTATGAGAATGGCCTGTTAACAGTCCTTAGACGGATTGTAGATTATAAACGATTAACAGCTGAGTTCATCAGCGTCTATATCACACTTCTTAATGTCCTGCTAGACTTAAGTACCTGTTCCTTACTTCAATGAATGCTTTTGAGTGGATTTCCGCTGGAATCTTATTCCAATTCTAGTAAACTTTGCTTGGGAACGAGTTTTTCCGGGAACAGTTCCTACATAACTGTTTCTGAATAGCATATATGATAGTAAACCATTTTTTTGTTTTAAGTTTTTGGCAGATTCTACTGGTTCCTAATATAGATTCCTAACCTTCTTTTAAATCATTCCCAAATTCAAATACAAACCTTTAAGACTGCTCTGATTTTATTATATCCGATAATAATTGTAATAGACAACGTATGTCCGTCCTGAAGGTCTATTCTAAATTTTGGTGAAAACATTTTTGAAATCGGATGAATAGTTTCAGAGATTACCTCCTACATCCAAACTTTATCTTTTTATAATATTAGTATAGATTGGTTATTATTTATTATGTATGAAGTTAGGAATGATATTCGTAAGTATTCTGTGCCGCAGGAGTGTCACACTGATTTTTCTAAAGGGCCATTTATAAGATTTAAGATGTGTTAGCGGGCCAGACTATAAATTAAAATCTAAAACACGTAGTAAATTAAAATATTTATTTAGGTTAAATCAATTTTCATATAAAGGTAATAAAAACAGTAAATTATCTTGAGCTTGAGGATCCAGACACCTGATATCTTGTTTTTGATAAGCTCATTGATGTCAGGTGTTTACAATCTTCACTGGATAGATTTGAGTGCCGGATGCGGCCCGCGGGCCATATCTTTGACATCACTGATCTATATGTCTCCATTGTCAAGAATTTGAAACCAAAATGATTCAGAATGTCAAAAGTCAAAATTGATTCACAAACGTTCCATCTATATAGTTAATAACTGATCCTACTTTTCTTGAGACCAAATTTCACTTCTGTACTTAATAATTAATTAGTGATTTGATTTGTTGGTAGCGAGTTCTATATTCAAATGGAGGAATTTGGAGAGCGTCTTTCGATCTATAATTATCATTCTTTCAATAATAAATCGCTCATATTAGTGAATATATATTTCATTCGTACCCATGATTATTTCACAATTAATGTTTGACAAACAATAAATAATCAACAAATGGCAGAGTGTTTTTTTTTATTATTAATTTGTTGCTAATGTCATAGTAAAAGACATTTATTCTCTCAAATAGCGCGTACAAATTTTTGATTTATGTTTTTTTTTTTATTTTTCACAACACTGTACAAACAGTTAATTATTACATGTAGGTAATTTGTTTGAAATATTTTGGTATGATATCAAATGTCACGCTTTCTAGCCTAAGATAGTTGAATACCTAAACAGTCATTTGCAATATGAATACACTTCTAATTTAGGCATTGTTTTTGTAATGATTACTAGCCACTACCCGCGACTTCGCCAGAGATTGAGATGAAACAATGTTATGTAACATTTCTCGTGGCAAAAACTAATATTATAAAGAGGTGAAAGTAAGTTTGGATGTGAGAGGTAATCTCCGAAACTACTCATCCGATTTCTAAATTTTTTTCACCAATATTTAGAATGGGCCTTCAGGAGGGCATAGGCTATATACTATCGCGTCAAAATACAAGCGCTTTTCGTACAGACCAATTTTGCAACGTAAGTCGACAAATTCGTACCGGGCCGCTAGTATAGGTACCTATAGGTATACACTTAAAATTTATATTATTTTGACAGTTCAACGTAATACTTTGTTTTATGAAATACACAAATACATCGACTAAAATGAATAAAGCGTCAAAATACATGCGCTTTTCGTAGAGACCAATTTTGCAACATAAGTCGACAAATTCGTACCGGGCCGCTAGTATATATACACTTAAAATTTATATTATTTTGACAGTGTAACGTAATACTTTGCTTTATAAAATACACAAAAACATCGACTTTAGCATCGACTAAAATGAATAAAGCCGCATTCGACAGTAAACTGTTTTATTGGCAGAAACGTGCAAGCTGTATGACGAAATCTATACTTCTATACTAATATATAAAGCTGAAGAGTTTGTTTGTTTGTTTGAACGCGCTAATCTTAGGAACTACAGGTTCAAATTGAAAAAAACAGTTTTTTGTTGGATAGCCCATTTATCGAGGAGGGCTATAGGCTATATAATATTACGCTACGATCATTAGAAGCGGAGCTTTAACGAAAAATGTTGCAAAATGTATCTCAAAAATAAGCTTCTATTCATGTGAAATGCACTAACTAGATATACTCATATTAGCGTTGTGAGAACACAACCTCAGGTGGAACTATCGGTAGAACATGCGACTGTCAATAGTTCCAGCCCCACGTTGGGCGAATATATTTTTATTTTTTTTATTTTCTACATTGCTTTCTTCTAAGGCTTACATTTAAACTTATTTTAATTTTATTTACCTAATTAATTTTTAAAAAAGTTATTAGTTAAAAAAAGTTTAAATACTGCTTTTTATCGACAAAAACTTTTGAACGGTAACTCCGATCATCATGAAATTTGGACACAACATTCATCTCGGTAAACTAAGATGAATGTGTGTATTCATGTTCCTTTCTTCCTCATTCGTTCTTTTACACCCGGGTGAAACCGGACGGGACCGCTATTTATTAATATTATGGAAGATACGAGAGTAACGGGATTATAGTCTATCCTAAAATAGTGTAGAGTCCAGCATATGCAACTACTTCCCTAGGCTTATCGTAAACATAAATAATGGTACAGAATTGTAAGTACAATTTTATTAATTTATTGTAAATCCTGGAAACAGTTCAAACGCAAAATCACTTTTGCGTGAAATTTAGATTCTGCACGGATGGCGAATACCTATATTTGACATTATTGCTTTCCGCGAACAGGAATTTTAATTTATACGAATGCAAATTGCTCTCAGACCTCATGGAAACGTAATTTGCAATACATTGTGTTTTTACTGCTTACCGTTTTTAGCTTTATTATCTGTTTACGATCAATTTTCACGATCATTTCTGTACAGAACGCTGTACAATTTGTGTCGTAAACATTGCAGATGGCTTTGGAAAGTTCAGCTTGAGGAAAACTTAATTGCTTGCGCTTCAACAAAATACCTCTGCGTAAATATTGTTATTTGTAACTTTGTTGTGCATTGTTCAATTATTCATTAGTATATAGAAAAGGAATTGTGAGAATGATTCCAGGTGCGTATTTCAAATAAAGGGTGGGCCAGAAAGGCGTGCGATTTTAAAAACACTCTTGCGTTTGAACCTTATGAGAGGGAGCTGCGCGGGTGGTGGGGTTGAGAAGCTCGGTTCTCGGAAATTTAGTCGCGATGGATCACTTCACCGGAGCGCAACGTGCATTCTGCGTTAATCATTATTACAAAAATGGCGATTCGTGCGTTATTGTTTGGATTACATGACCTAAATCAGTGTCCGAAGGAAAGTGTGATTCGATCGTGGGTCAGAAAGTTCGAAGCAACTGGCTCGGTTCTCAAACAGAAGCCTGCGGGACGCTCAGGTCAACAAGAACGGAAGACACAATTGAACAAGTTAGAGCTTCAGTTCAACGTAATCCTGGACTATCGACTCGCAAGCGATCAGCCGATAATATCGATATCATCGATCCATCGCGACTAAATGTCCGAGAACCAAGCTTCTCAACCCCACCACCCGCGCAGCCCCCTCTCATAAGGTTCAAACGCAAGAGTGTTTTTAAAATCGCACGCCTTTCTGGCCCACCCTGAACCTACAGATTTGGTATAATTTGAAAAAGTCGTGGAATAGGCTATTTGACTTTTAAATCTTTGATTAACGTCTGATTAGAACTCTTCAATAAATAAAATTATCGACCAATTTTTCAGTAGAAAACCACTTATCTGTTTAGACATTATAATTCTGAAGAAGTTCAAATCCGGATTGAAACGTTAATGTATTAATTATATATTTTTTTGTTAATATATATTGTCTGAAAAATTGGTCGATAATTTTATTTATTTGACTTTTATTTTTAAACTAGCGATCCCGTCCGGTTTCGCCCGGGTGCAAAAGAACGAATAGGGAAGGGAGGGACATGAGTAAGCACATTCATCTTAGTTTACCGAGATGAATGTTGCGTCCAAATTTCATGATGACTGGAGTTACCGTTCAAAAGTTTTTGTCGATAAAAAGCAGTATTTATACTTTTTTAACTAATAATTTTTTTAATTAATTAAATTAAATTTAAATGTAAGCCTTAGAAGAAAGCAATGTAGCAAATAAAAAATAAAAATATATTCGCCCAACGTAGGGCTCGAACCTACGACCCTGATATTGACAGTCGCATGCTCTACTGATTGAGCCATCCGGGGTTGTGTACTCACAACGCTAATATGAGTATATCTAGTTAGTGCATTTCACCTGAATAGAAGCTTATTTTTGAGATACATTATACAACATTTTTCATTAATGCTCCGCTCCTAATGATCGTAGCGTGATATTATATAGCCCATAGCCTTCCTCGATAAATGGGCTATCTAACAAATTTTTTTATTCAATTTGAACCAGTAGTTCCTGAGATTAGCGTGTTCAAAGAAACAAACAAACTCTTTAGCTTTATATGTTAGTATAGATAGTAGTGTTGTGCGGCTCTGTTTTTATTTCTGTGACTTGTTTGACTATTCATTAGCTTCAAGTATATTTTTCCAGTTCACTTGAAAATGGCATAAAATTACAGTGCATTGTATTTACAGTAGTAAAATTACTTCTAACCGCTAGTCAAATTTATTTTTTCTTAAATCTTTTATGAATATTATAGTTCTCTGGTTTTAATAACTTAATAACCACCTGACAGAGGCAATGTATTAAAAAAGGAGAAATTAAGTACTTATTTTTGTATCGTTTCCACTGAAATATGAAGAATATTATCATTCAGTCTATAAAAACCAGTCCTGATTTATTACTTACTGGCGGTCCCGCCCGGTTTCACCCGGGTGCAAAAGAACGAATAGGGGGGGATGTACATGAGTACACTCGTTCATCTTAGTTTACCGAGATTAATGTTGTGTCCAATTTTCATGATGATCGGAGTTACCGTTCATAAGTTTTTGTCGGACGGACAAATTTTGAGTTACATTTTGATACATTTTTCATTGATGCTCCGCTCCTATTGGTCGTAGCTTAATATTATATAAGCTATAGCCTTCCTCGAAAAGTGGACTATATTCAATTAAAAAAATAAATATTTTTTAATTCGAACCAGTAGTGGACTTCCAACAAGAGGCTTCGCCTAACCTATGTGGCGAGGGTGGGGGTGGAAATCCCAACAACGTTTTAAAAAAATATTATGTTGTCTATACATTTTGCGAAATTTAAAAAAACTAATTTTTTACTAATAATATTTTTTCTTTGTTTCAGGTACGTACATATGAAATTTTAATTAAAGAAACAACTTTATTGGTTTTTGTAAGTAAAAACATATTCATCTAATCTTAAATATTGAATTTATTACTTTTGTATCTAAATAAATTTTACAACAGTTAATACAATTGCCATAAAATTATAATTTGGCTTTTTATGTGCTGGGAATGTATTATCAAAATTGTTTCGACATTATTACATATCATTTCTATTAAACCTATCTAAATTTATTAGATATGCGTGTTTTCATTAATATTATCATTTATACGCATTAGAAACAAATTATAAAATTTGTTTTAAGTTAGTGGAACCATTTAAACGCACAATCGGGAAGTTTATGCACGTTCAAAATGTTGACATTTGATAGGTACAGTATAATAAAGAAAATTAAATTTCTGATATCGCGTGAGGTGACGCGGGTAATGGCTAGTGTTCAATATGATATTTGTTATTCGTTGCCATGGTCACCTACATAATATGTTCCACATCAAGTAAAAATTAATGAAAGCATGCTTAACTAGTTTATTTCTGACAGAAGTTCAGCTGATTTTTTTTTTATCTATTTTCAAAATATTTCTGAAACTACTTTTTTTTAACGAAACTTTCTTAAAAAAAATAAATAGAATAATAAACCGTTATGAAAAGTATATACCATTATTATATAAAAAAAAACACCGTTATAGCATATGTCTCTTCTGCGTATGCGCCGATTTTCCTCAAAATCAATAGGGCTCTTCATATTTGCATACCAAACATCCTTCCAAAATTTGGTGTCAATCCATTCATCCGTTTGACCTATATCGTGTTCACAGACTAACAGGCGCACAGCTTTTTTCCAAAAATATGTTTTTTTTTGGATTCGGGGACCTCAAAACGGAAAGATATTGTAAAATTTTTGAAAAGTGATTTTTGACCTAAACTAGTACCATTCTCCACTTGTGAGTTGGAATGGTAACATGCACAAACATCAATTCGGATTTCGGAGTTGCATAAGGAGCCGACCACATGCCTGAGTCGTACGGCGTGGTACCTCGCTGACCTGGGCATTCACAGTTCGATACTTCTCGGTAATGTTCGGTTCTCGGCGTGCGGAAAAACCAGCCTCGTGTGCAGCGGCCTTAATTTTTTTTTCCTGTGGGTTTTCTAGAATCTTGTGGTACATTCCAGAATTGTCTGTTTCAATCATGGGGTTATTTTTATGCTTTGATAAATCACTTAGTTTATGCGAAAGCCGATAGCCGTGAAAAAAAAAACCAAAATTAATTAGAATTAGTCATTTTTTAAAGATGATATTTTAAATTTGAACGATACAGTGTAAAAAAACGAGGCACCAAAATGTCAATTTATAAATAATAATTTTGTAAGAGCTACGACTTTCGCACAGGCATATCTAGATATTTAATCATAGTTTCTTAATTTTACTGTACGTCGTAATGTAACAAATTATTTATCTAGCATTTGAAATAGATTTTTACATGTACAGAAATTATCTAATCTTCGAATCAAAGTCAATCCGATTTGAATTTATTATTTCTTGTAAAATACATTAATTTTTTTTTAATTTTGCGGTCAGAGTTAACTTTTCTTGTATTTTTTTTATTTAATTTAAAGAACTAGTTTATACGCGTAATTTCGCATACGGTAGGTATAGCTAAATAAGTTACCAAAATAGAGGTAAATTCAAATCTTTGATAAACGTCTGAATAGAACTCTTCAAATAAATAAAATTTTATTTATTTAAAATAGAGGTAAGTTATCAGTATAGTACGGTTCGCTTAATGGAGCGGCACATCAATGAAACAATATACAAAGTTCCAAAATTTGCAACCGACTTTTGTGAAATTTCAGTCTTAAAAATTTCATGTACCTACTTGGAAAGGTTTTTATAAAAGGCGTGGACTTCCCAACTTTTAATTTAATTTTAGATCTCCAGTATTTCTAAAAAAATGTAGATTTTGGTAAAAATGTCCGTATAAACTTATTGCGCTCACTATAAAATAATAAATTTTGGACAAATACAGTAAAAACAGTTGTTGATTTGAAATTCCTGTAATATACTAACGACTTGTCAAAAATAACCAATCTTATTCCCGATACAATTTATAACAAACATAGTAAAAGTCCGATAAAAATCGGTTAACTAGTTTTTTATTGAAACAAACATCCTCGCCATTTGACGAAAAAAATCTCAACATTGTTTTACTGCTTTGCCGCTCCATTAAATATATCAGTCAATGTCTACAATTTACGAACTGACATAGAAGCTACTATAAATCATAAACATGTCGTTGCACTTGCCCCTTTGGTTCACTTGCCCCTTCGTTGGATTTGCCCCATATCTTTGTCGAGTCGAGGAAATATTACGAAGCCGTTTCTAAGTTAACAGTGTAGAGTTTTTTGTTTTGTAATTAATTTTCACGCAACTGTACTCGGACGGTAATAAAAATTCAATTTAAAATGTTCTTTAATTCCTGGTATAATACCAATTTACAGACATTTTATTAGTCTGAAATGCAACATTTTATATCTTCTATTAATAAATACCTCATTTATAGCGAAATGTTATTTTGATAAAAAAATGTTGAAATAATTAAAATAATATATTTTAGTTTCATGATGATGATATTTCGCTATAGTAAAATACCGCGGATTATTAAAGATAATGGTTAGATTTAGAAAATAAATATACCTGTATTTACACTCCCTGTCCAAAAATAAAATAACAGTTTGCTGATTTTCTGCTTGTCTGGGAATTTTTGCGCTGTGTAAGAGTGGACCCGTTAATTCAATTTATATAAAAAAAAATAACCTTTCACAGTGCCTAGTCCTGTCCTGCTTTCTATATTTAAAATTATCATTTTTTATGTCAAAATGAAAAGTTTAACTACATTGTGTAATTGTATTTTTTTTCCTCAATATTTGACATGTAAGTATTTTTATCAGTCTAACATAAATTTTGTAAGTCCGGTCCTGACTGTCTAATTTAATTTTGAAACTATTCCACGAATTTTTTCGATATTTTCGGAATGGTAGAAAATGTTCAATAAAATCCGATTGCGACTATTTTGACAGCTGAGTCGGTTGGAATGGTTTCTATTTTACTCGCAAGATAGCGTAGCTGTAAAAGCCGGCAGATGCATAATAAATTTAAATTTCGGCGCGTCGGTGTAAAAAAAACAAAAATAGACAGTCTCACCTCCAATCACGCTGCACGCAGTAAATACCGTTTATAAAAAGTTGTCTGAACATTGAACGCTTTTTTTGTGAATACTCCTTCCACATATAAACTTTTGCAAAGATCTTATTTGATATTATTAAACGTGTTAAGGTGGTCGTTGCGTTTAATAGTCAGTTATTATTTTATGTAACTGTCGACACGACCAGCTTATGTAATTGCAATGCTTCACGTCATTAAAGGATTATGTTCTGCTTTAAATGTATTGCGTGACACTTTAAGCAATTAAAAATTAAATTCTAGTTTGTATTTTTCTTTAATTGAAATTGCGTAGGTACAGTAAGTTTAATTTCCGAGCGTTACAGTGAATGCTCATATAATAGAGTTTTTAGTTACACGTTCTGAAAGGGGAGCGTCTATAATAAACCTCGTAGCTTGATCAAGAGGGAGGAGGATCGTTTCGAAAGGGGCAGAGTGGGTAAGAGTCAAACTTCATGTATACAATCATGCAGAGGAATCTTTAAGGCTCTTGGACTCATGACATTGCCTTCTGTATACATCTATGAATGTATTGTTTTCGTAAAAGAACACTTTAGCCTTTTCAGTAACCATCAATTAAGTATAACACCAGGGGAAACAATGACTTTCGCTTGCCAGATCATTCCTTGACTACCTTTGAAAAAGGTGTGCTCTATAACTATATCAAACTTTACAACCATCTGTCAGTTGAAATCAAATCTTTGCCATTGCAAACCATGAAAAGTAAGTTAAAGAATAATTTAGTAAGCAGAGAATTTTATAGCATTAATGAATTTTTTAATATGTAACTCTAAATTTTTTTATGGACATGCCATATACTCTTTTGTCAAAGAGGTAAAATAAATATTATTATTATTATTATTTATTTGGCACAACATAATAAATATATATATACATCAGTCTTATTCATTTAAAATAAAATAGTTTTTTAAAAGTTTGTTAACAGAAAACACAAAATATCTTCTGGACTTGATAATAAAAAACTACGTTCCTTCCGGGTTTGGGGGTGGGGGCATAGGAAAGGCTACGTTAGGCTACATGAAGGGAGGGGAGGTGCCAGAAGGACCACATGGATTATGGACGCTTCCTACGGTCGAAAAATCGCGGTAAAAATAAAATCAAATTCTGGATCTTCAATCGGGGTGAAACATTGGGTATTTGTTTCCTTGGTGGGACATGAAAAACCCACAAAGCAACCAATCAGGAAACGGTATCTTCTCACGTGACCGACATGGAGAAACGCCCAGTAACAAACACGGCGTCATAGCGTGTGTTCCGTTCGGAGCCAATAAACATCCACTTTTGATAACGTTCGAACTGTCACTGCGCGCGCACCAAACCCGTCTACAAAGCAAGCTTCAATACGTGCATCGTGTGAATCGAACACATAAAAGCCATCACCAGCGCCACAGCATGCTTGAATCCTAGCAGCCGAACCAGCCTCGTGTTACGTTATTTTATTTTTTAAAC
Source organism: Xanthostigma xanthostigma (assembly GCA_963575645.1). Lineage (NCBI taxonomy): Eukaryota > Metazoa > Arthropoda > Insecta > Raphidioptera > Raphidiidae > Xanthostigma > Xanthostigma xanthostigma. Next base: position 42,895,358 of record OY754471.1, read on the forward strand.
GTCCGTCTTAAGTTTTTAGTCCGTATTTATAATCTTAATGACTTATATTAGCGGTGGAAAGAGTTCAGAGGGAATGCGATAGAGGAGTCGAGACGGTCGCTTGTGTTATTGACAGGCTGCCACAAAAACGCTTTACTTGCAAACAATTACTTATAATATCTAAGCATCGATTAAACCACGTATTTACAGCAACCTATTTCATACCTAGAACTAATTGCCTTGCTGCCGAAGCCTCATAATAAAAAAAAGATTGGTTGTCTGTAAAGTCGGTTTACGGACGATAGTTTTACGTGATAACGTATTCCGTAATACATAACCTAAATTTATATAATAATTATAATAATTCGAATGATATTGCATCTTTCGCTTCAAATTTAGGTTAATTTTATTTATTTAAATTACTCACCATATAATATAATTGTTTTTTTTAACTTTCTTTCTTTCGTATTTATTTTAAGTCTCAAAGATTAGCTGTCATAATATTTATAAAACAATTGTTTCACTGTTTATATAAAATTCCAAAACCTACTTACAATATTTAAGTATTTTCATACGTCAAAAAATTGATTTTTATAATGATAAAATTTGTAAGAAAACGATTTTTTCGAGAGATGAGACCTAGCTAAAACGATTTTTTGCCCCCCAAAATCCCTTTTCAGTAAATTTCATCCAAATCGTTAGGGCCGTTTTCGAGAAAAGCACGCACAGGGTCAGGCGGAACGTTACGAACGTTACACTTTTTCGTGCATGCAGCCGGTGTTTTATCAATTTATAAGATTGGTGATTCATCAATTTATAAGACGTTATCACGTCAAAAAAAAATTATAAGATTGGTAAGGCCAAGACTGACATAGTTTTGTTATCGGTCTTGGTCTTCTTTATTCGGTATCGGTCTTGTTCTTGTTTAAATACTTCTAGTGTTGGTTTTGATCTTACTCGATCTTGGGCTTGGTTTTGCGAAAACTCAAGACGAAGACTGCAAGACCAAGGCCAACTTTGCTTATCATTGGACTTAGGTATCCACAGTCTGAAAGGTGAGAACCGTTTCTGTCGCAGCCTGTATATTTGGAGTGGTGTGCTTCGCGTCAGGAGTGAATAAAACTATAGCCACGTTCTCTAATGCCAGAACTGGACGATAATTAACGATTAATTCTCCCGACGAACGAATAGAGAGAATGTGTCATGGCTAATTTAGTAAACAGTCGTCGACATATTCATTATAAAGCTAAATACTCGTCGTAATGAGAATTCCTCGAGGGTGGTCGATATTCATAATCATTATCTTTGTTTTTTTTAATAATTATATAAGATAACTATTACTTATAATGTTCTTTTTCGATTAATTTGACTTTTTTGGGATAAATTATAGTCTCGCCGTAATAATATACAATCGGACTCATGTATTTTCAACTGATTTTACTCAAATTTTTAGTTCCTATTTCTTACGCAAAGTGTTCCAATAGAAAAATGTGTTTGACAACATTTAACCTCAAATTAGTAAAGGTTTTTTTCTGATTGGTTTATGACTTGATGAAGGAGAAGTTGAAAATACGTGAGTCAATTACAGGATTTACGTACACCTTGCGTTCCCGAGACTCGTTTCGTAAGTCGGGTTTGTTCGTAAGTCGGATCATTATGTAAAGGTTAGGTTGTAAAGCAGCCGATGGCTGAACCTCACCTTTTGCTGCTATTGGCATTAATAAAGATGTATTATTATTATATAGAGATTAGGATATATGGATATTTTTGTTGTTGTTTTGTCATTGATTTTTGTTGGCCATTTGTTTGGCTTTGATCATTCCTCTAGGATCTTTTCTTGAAAATATTGAGATATTGAGTGTTGAACTTGATTTTTCTTCTTTTCCGTCTGGATCAGTGAGTAACAAAGTCAATGCATCTACAGTGACCTTCACGAACCGCTCTTTATTAGAATTTTGGGCCTCGAAACAGGCAAGCATCTTTTCCATCTACTCAAAACCATCGTTTAGTTTGGACAAGGTAAAAGTCTTGGAGGTGACATCTTCTTGTTCTTCATCTGATCCATTAGTTTCGACCAGACTCATCAATTCCTCGATGTTGAGTTCCTCCGCATCGCTTTCTAAGTTCCTGATGAACATCTTCTGCATAAGTGGGAGGGTTGTGGATGCATTTCATTGGCCTGACTACCACTAATCCCACTGCTCCGGAGCGTTCGTATATCGCCGACAGGTTGCACATCGCGATACGACTCACGTACTGACGCCTGTAAATTAGTTCATCCTCTTCCTGTTTGACCACAGCAAAAAAACAAGTTAACCTCACTTTAACGATACCCACTCAAAAAGCAACAGAATAGGGGTATTAAGATTATTATTATTAGATTGTGAAAAATAACTCTAATAATTTAGAGTGATGATGATCCTGTTTAAATGTTGGAAGATTAAAGGATGAATCCTGGTGGCATAGGATCGATGAAAAAATGAAAAAAAACTGAGAAAACAGACAGCATTGATTCTCCGAAGATGTCATAAAGTTTTCCGAAACATCAGACAATAAAATGCAATAAAAAGTATTTGCTTACTTCATCGATCCTATGCCATCAGGATTCATCTTTTAATCTTCCAATTATTATTAGAGTTGGTTTTAGGGAGACTCGATTGTAAATGAGTTGTTCTTCGACCGCCTGAAAAGCGATTCGAAAGAGATCACGGAACGCAGAGAAATGACATTGTCATGCTTTATGTACACCTTAACGATTAATGACAGATCCTAATCTAAACAGATTACTCGTATTTAGCTCGCATGAGAATATTGTAATATGTATGGATTGTGTGTTTACAATAGGTTAAGGGATTGCGAGGAAATTGCCAGTCACGCTATATGTGCTCTGCCTATATGTCTGTGCGTTTGACTGAACTCTGAACTAGGGGTTGTTTGAACGCAATACAAGACAGTTTATAGGTCAGACAATAATACCGAATGTTTTGTGGACTGGGCATTTCTGTGCAAGTGTATCTAGACACGAGGCAGTGTGTCAAGCAAAGTACAACCAAGAAAAAGGAAGCAGTCGTGTGTTATTGTACACGAACCATTCGAAGCCACTTTTGACCCCTTAATAACTCAAAATCTATTTAACATAAACACATGAAATTTGGTTTATTTATTAAAACACCTTAGATTAACTAGCACCCCAAATTTCATAAATACAGCTCAAACGGTTATTGAGATAGTAACGTCTAACAATCAGCATTTTTATCACTGACTGACTGACTCACTGACATATAGATCAAACACCTAACCCACTTCCAGATGACCAATTGAAATTTGGCGTCCAGCTAGGTAATTGTACAGGAAAAAATCAGAAAACAGTGAATTTTTAAAATTTGAAATTTCCAAGCAATCGATTTTTATTAGCACCTAGCGCCTTTCGAAAAATAAATCTATAGGTACAGGAAAAAAGATTAATTTTACAAATCACTCTTGAATGATAATTAATAATAATTTCTTTACAAAAAGTAATGATATCCCATCAAAAACATATAAATGTGAAAATAGCAGTTTGTTGGTCTCCACGTATGTACGAACGTACGTGCGGGCTGTACAGGTCGCAATTTTTGGACGGTTCGCGTTTGTTTATTTTTTTCCTATTCTCAAACAACATCTTGTATAATTGGATGAAAAATGTTATTGCGGTTGGGGAATAAACTGTCTCATGCGGATGTTTATAGAAGTTAAAGTGGACGAGTTTGGAGTTCATTCGTCCCAACTTTTAGCTATATATAATAAATAAACAAGGTATTTGAACTTGAATCCTGCAAGCATTCTTCAGACGTAATGAAATGACATGCGGTCGGAGATCGTTTTTTCTAGAATTTTGTAGAATTGTTTGAGAGAATATTCACAAATGATTTTTATTTGGGCGTTTTTTGTTTGATCAAAATGGCGTTGGAATAGTTTTTATTGAAAAATTTGTTAATTAATTGATACTGAGGTGAAAAAAATAGCCGCGAAAGTTGTAGCGTCCATTTTTTGCAAAATCCTTAATTCCGGTATTTTAGTTGTTAATCTGGTCAGATTACCTACTAAATGAATTTTCTATTTTTTAAACGGATTTATTTAAAAAACTACTTGACACATTTTGATAACACTTTTTTTGAAATGTTTCTCTTGCTTTCAAAAAGGCTGTAAGCTTTTATTTCATTATTTTATTGCAAAGTTTTAATGATTAATTTAATGTTTTGGCACATACTTCTGTACATAAATCCTTAACGTGTTGTCAAGGCAGACTGGTATGCCGTCTTCTCCCGCGCCTGTGTTATATTATGTTAACCGTGCAACAGTCAGGTACAAGTCATACGACTTCTGACGCGCAATGTACTTAAATACTCTTTGCCGGAGACTTTTTTTGACTTCCACGAATACCGAAATAAAATATATTATGTCATTATGCTCTCATAATAACGGGCAACGCCGGGTAAGGGTATAGTCTGATATGTATATCATTAATAGGCTGTCTACAAAGCCGGACGAAACCGGGCCGTGCTGCTGGTTTATTATTAAAATGATTTTAATATTAAATACTTACATATTTCATTTTACTTCAACAACACATTAATAACCATATTATTCTAATCTAACGGTAGAAGTGACACAGCGAGGGGCCAATTTAGTTGTAATTCCCGTTGTAATATTGAATTGTTTTAATGTGACAGAGGCTTTATATAAAAGCTACTAATAACAGTAACAAGTTTAACGTAAACGTTGGTAAGACATCGGTTATCAATCTTCTCACGATCGTTATGGCGCATCAATCAATCATACCAATAATATATTATGAGTGTTGTGTTGGTAACACTTGATGAATCGGTATCTCCGCAGGTACTGGTAAATAAAATCACACAAAATTAACCAGAATTCAGCAGATATACTACTCCTGAAACGTGCGAGTTTGTTGACACGGGAAAATATGTGACCACTGAAAGAATTCTTGAACAAGAAGAGTTCTATTGTTTTTGGGGAAACTCGGTGCATGCGCAGAAGTTATAAGTAGTACAACTTTGTTTTTTACTTCTTACCTATACTTATGTAGGGAAGTATTGAATTTTGTACGAATTTCTTTTTACGGGATATTGAAAAACCTTTACGTTTTGATATCGAGTCATTCGAGATCAGTTTTCTATCTCGAGAAATTTTTTGTCTTTTCATATATAAAAAAACAAAATGACATGGATCATAAGCTTTTTTTTATTGTATTGTTTAGTGCTTAACTTAGATTTGATTAGATTTTGAACCGTATCTGTTAATAAGTCCTGAAAAATGTTCTTAATGCCACAATATATTGACATTGATAAAAAAATAATAATGCATTCTATAGATGTCATAATCTATACAGATGATTTTTGAGTTGATTCTTTTTTTTTAACAGCGTTTAGAAATAAAATAGACGAACAAATATTTCAAGTAATAATAATAATAAATTTTTTTTATTGTCAAAAAATAAAATGTATACAAAAGTTTACAATATTGTTATATACAGTGTTCCTTTTACCTATATTTCAAGTAACTTTTTAATTAAAATTCAAAAATGAAAAAGAAACGGGCTTTCAAAGTTTTATTAAGTTTTGACGTCGGTCTTGACGATATGTTATGTCACTATCAAGTATTCCCTTTATACCCTTTTTTAAGCACATTGCGTGAACGGAGGAGTGTGTAATTTGACATTCTTAGTTAAAAATAAAATAAAAGATTTCTTCATACACTGTAAAAAAATTCATTGTTTACGTGCATACGCTGTAAAAAATTAACGAAGTAAATGCCGAATTAATTACGGTCGAATTTTGACCACAGACCGGGCTGCTACTCTAGTATGTATGATAAAAGTCTTCATAATTTTGATTTCTAAAACATGCAGATTCCGAAAGAAATGTTTGCGCCGAAATCAAGATTTCTAATTTAATGATTTTAGTTGGCCGTTAGTAGATCCCCAAGCTGATGTTTTTTTTATTAGATTTTGATGTGTCATATTGAAATATAATTATATTAATCAATTCGTTCGATGCATTGATGCATATGAGCGGCAAATTTGCACGATGATCGGTTATTTTATAACAGAAATCATTTGTCGAAAGACAACAAATTAATGCTGAGTTAATACGTTTTAATATGTACCCAGCGTTAGTTAAATTGGGGGCGTTTAGTCTGTGCCGTCGGCTCAGTCAAACCAAAGACTCATCGTTTTTATAATGAGATTAATTTGTCGCACACTTCAATGCACGCTTCGCTTGCTTCGACTGAATGCTCCCATTGTCCTAAAACGTTCATATATACTGTGTATATAACATTTAATTGTTCCATTACTGATGGGAATTTAACCATCTGGTTAATGTCAAAGTTAACCGTTGCTTTTTAATTTCAAACGTTTGCATTGAAACCGTTTTTGGAGTGAAATTCGTTTAGACGCGACAGTTTAAGAGTATTCGTCCCTGCAAACATCCCCTGCACCCTTCATCTCAAATCTTTTCCCCTCGCCTAAAAACGGTTCGCGCTCTCCCGACGCTATTTTTAAAGCTAGAGGGTTCTGGTAAACGCCAAATGAAAGACAAAGAATCAGACTACAGATCCTTCAGGCGAATTTTTTGAAAAACAGTTTCGCCTACGTGTGAAATATTACGTAAGTTTTTTCAGGAATTTTTTTGCAAAAAATTCGCCTGAAGGATTTGTAGTCTGATTCTTTGTCTTTCATTTGGCGTTTACTAGAACCCTCTAGCTTTAAAAATAGCGTCGGGAGAGCGCGAACCGTTTTTAGGCGAGGGGAAAAGATTTGAGATGAAGGGTGCAGGGAGTGTTTGCAGGGACGAATACTCGTAAGTAAAAAAAAATAGCCGTCATCGAACGCCTGCACAGATGCGAAACATACATTTAAGCGAAATTCTAATAACTCAATTTCGCCCCATAACAAAATTTCACCCTGTAACTAAATTTCGCCCTGTAATAAAATTTCGCACTGTAATTAAATTTTGCCCTGTGACTAAATTTACACGAATGCGTGTTTCAATGATCAGCATATGCGCTTATGATCTCAGTTGACGACCGTCTATAATTTACAATAGTTTACCAATCGTCAGCAATTCATTTCGGAAAATAGTAACAGTCGATTAAAAACACAAATTCAATCATCAGAATGGGCGCTTATGATCTCAGTTGTCGACCGTCTATAATTTACAATCATTCATTCAATTTCGAGAAATAGTAACCGTCGATCACGAACGCAGTTGTCGAACAATTGCCGAACGCGATTGTCGCAAACAATTGCCGGGTAATTAAGTGATAAACAGTTGAACACCGCATCCTAGTGTCATGTGACAGAAACACATGTGAAAACGACGCCGTAGAAAACAATGGCACTTATTGTTCTCCGTGTTAAAATAATATCAATGCGTGATTGCAGAAGAGAATGCTATTGTATTGCATGTGAGAAATTGGCAAATGTTGTAGTTTAAATGTTACTTTGTTGCATAAAGCGTGCGCTGCAGCTGTATGGATCATCTTTATATGTTAAAAAGATATTAAATGTAAATGTAATAGTAAAAAACATTTTTCAAAACGAGCTTTTATGTAAATGCTCCAAAAAACAAGAATATAAACGTTCAATTAAATCAAACCCAACCATTCATTAAAATTATAGAATTTATATGACCCGGTAAAAGTTTATTTTATGAATAATATATATTTTTTTTTAGAATTACTTGTGTCAAGATTAAGTTACATATTTATGTTTATTTACACCGGAAAATCGCGCGACAAGCTTTTATATCAAACTAGCGGTCCCGTCCGGTTTCACCCGGGTGTAAAAGAACGAATGGGGAAGGGAGGAACATGAGTACACACATTCATCTTAGTTTACCGAGATGAATGTTGTGTCTAAATTTCATGATGATCGGAGTTACCGTTCAAAAGTTTTTGTCGATAAAAAGCAGTATTTAAACTTTTTTTAACTAATATTTTTTTTAATTAATTAAATAAATTTAAATGTAAGCCTTAGAAGAAAGCAATGTAAAAAATAAAAATATATTCGCCCAACTTGGTGCTCAAACCCACGACCCTGATATTGACAGTCGCATGCTCTACCGATTAATCCACCTGAGGTTGTGTTCTCACAACGCTAATATGAGTATATCTAGTTAGTGCATTTCACATGAATAGAAGCTTATTTTTGAGATACGTTTTGCAACATTTTTCATTAAAGCTCCGCTCCTAATGGTCGTAGCGTAATATTATATAGCCTATAGCCTTCCTCGATAAATGGGCTATCCAACAAAATTTTTTTTTCAATTTGAACCAGTAGTTCCTGAGATTAGTGCGTTCAAACAAACAAAAAAACTCTTCAGCTTTATATATTAGTATAGATATAAATTATATAATGTAAATAATAGTTGGGTTTGATTTAATTTAAAGTTTATTTTTTAAGTTTTTTGTGTGCTTTATTAAAAGTGCGATTTGCATCCGGACGAAAGCCGGACCGGTCAGTTAGCTATTATATTATTGTATTGTCATCGGAACTATACATACATATGCAAAATTTCAGCTCAATCGGAAACCGGAAAGTGGGTCAGATTTAACTTGCAAGATTTGATTTCAGACAGACAGACATAATATACAGACACCGGGACAGGTGAAATTAAATAAGTTTGTAAAAAATGATCAGGTGTGTGTAAAAAAATTCTGCAAGCGTTTTAATGGATTGTCCATTTTCTTGTAGATTGCGTATGTTTGCCATAAGTGAAAGTGTCTTCAGTTAAGAGAGAGAACGCTGCAGAAAACCAGAAATTTGTTTACTCAAATCATCATTGTTTTGCATCAATAGTTACAATAGAGATAATGGACTGTTCTCTCTCTTAATTGCAGACACTTTCACTGCTCTCCCGCGTACTCTCTTGTAATATCTCTATATGGATCTACGTTCAAAAGAATCGTTAATGATTCGTTCATTCCTAATAAACGAATCAGTAAATCACATTAAGGAGAGTATGTTATTTTGTAACAAAAAGAAGCGATCAATTCCTATATTGGATTGCTCCGTCGATCTCATTGTAACCGAGAACAGGTGTATCGATGAGTGCGAGAGAGACAAGCGCATGGCGTGTTTGAAGAGCGCGACGGAGACAGACGTATACGGTATTTTAAATGAATAATACATGAGCTGATATATACGATTTAAAAATTATCTTCGGTTGATTTTAAGCATTTAAGCTTCATTTACAAGTCTGTCTGTTCATATTTATAAATCAGATCGTTAATGGATCAATTGATCCGATTCGTGATTTATTCTGATTGTATAGGGATCATCCTTATAACTAAGTGATTGCACGGATTATGAACTTGTTTGTATTGATAGATAATAATCGCATATAAATATTAGCGAACGTTTTGACATGTTATAGTAACAGCTTTTCAGTTTCTGCAATCATAATGCCCGGTTTACATTATTCCAGTCCAGCGATCCAGTCCAGTGCTGGATTGCAACTGGAATAATGTAAACCCTCACTGGAATTCACTGGATCCAGTAAGCATTCCAGTCCAGTAACTGGATTCGCGGTCTACTTTTGAATCCCGTGCGATCAATCCAGTGCAACTGGAATAATGTAGACGGCCAATCCAGTGCCATTCCAATTTCTCACCCACATCCGTTCCTTTTTTCTTAGTTCATTATCAACCTCATTAATAACTTCTTGTAGCAAGAGTGATTGAGCACGTTTGAAACATTTTCGAAACTGATCTCTTTTTTAAATCATTGTCACTGTAGTGTTCACAATGAAAACGGCTTCTAAATGACTGGAATAATGTAGACAACGAATCCAGTCCAGCGATCCAGTCCAGCACTGGACTGGATCGCTGGACTGGAATAATGTAAACCGGGCATTAAGATTTAAATGTTGCTTGACATAGATAACGCAACGGCTTTAGGCTAGAGCTGGTGTTTTCAGGATTTCAGTCGCAAAGGACCCCGCACAAACCGTACGGGATTTGGTTCTCGGTTATCGAAAATTGTATTATTTTATAGTTTAAAGATCTCGAAGAAAAAGTGTCCATATGCGCTTAGCCTAAAAACCAATAGATTTTTAGCTACAGATATGTTTAGCGAGATTTTAGATATAGTGATATCCATTGAATTCACAAACAGGCTCCATATTCAGCTTTTGTGCTTTTTTTAGAAATAGAAAAATAGTCGAAAACTATGTAATGTTGGAAAGTGTCAGTCTGTATAAAATAATAATGTCATATTCGGATTCAGCGCACTCAAAAACATATTTCTAGAGCTTAGGATTTTTTAAGATTGTGATTTCAATGGATATCCCCATATCTAAAATCTCGCTAAACATATAATATAATATGTTTAGCGAGATTTTAGATAGATTTTTAGCTACATATTATGTAGCTAAAAATCTATTGGTTTTTAGATTATGCGCCTATGGACACTTTTTCTTAGTGACCTTTTAAACTATAAAATAAAACGATTTTCGATCAATTTAACCAAGAACCAAATTTAGTTACAGAGCGATATTAGTTACTAGAAAATCATTAGTTGACAGGGCGAATTTTAGAATTTTGTTAGTTTACAGGACGAAATTTAGTTACAAAAATTTCGCTCAAATGCATATTTAACATCTGCCAGGCGTTTCATGACCGCTGACATTTTTTGTTATTTTAACGTCTACAAAATATAAAATGAGGAATTTTATATTTGATCAAAATATGTGTACTTAGTACCTACGCTATAAAACTTTTGTGTAAGTTAATAAATATAAATTCGATTATTTTTTACATAACAAAAAAATAGATTTCCAAAGAAATTCTGAAATTCTTTAACCAGATTATAAAGTCCAGTTTTTACGACTGTTAAAAAAAAACGTAAAAAATGACGGGTAGCGGAGGAGTGGTCTTTCATTTCATTAAACTGAAACGATCAATAAATTAGACTGTATTAAAAAGAGAGGTAGAGAAAGACAGAGATATCGTGGGGTAATAAAATCTTACATGTAGCGAACGCCGAGATTAATACACCATAGTCCTGTTATCACACATTTTGACAATGGACTCATACAATAACACCAAACGGCACTTAAGACAAGTTTTGTATATTATCCTCTTCCAGCCGATGACTGAATACACCAGGGCTGTCCAACCAATCCGTTCCGTACCAATTTTCAATCGAGCACGATACAGGTTTAACGGATGAACGGAATGAAACCAAATTTTGGGAAGATGTTTAGTATGCAAATATGAAACTTGAAGCTTGTGCAAAAGAATGTTATAACGATGTTTTTTTATAAGTATAATAATGGTATACTTTTCGTAACGGCCTAAAATCTATTTATTTTTCAAGAAATGTTCGTTAAAAACTTTCTTTTCTAAACTTTATAGTTTCGGAAATATTTTGAAAATAAAAAAAAAATCAGCAGTTCCTTTGTTTTGTAGATCTGTCAGAAATAAACTAAATAAATCTTTGATTAACGTCTGATTAGAACTCTTCAATAAATAAAATTTTCGACCAATTTTTCAGACAATATACTAACAAAAAATATAAATAATACATTAACGTTTCAATCCGGATTTGGACCTTCTTCAGAACTGATCTAAAAATTAAGCATGCTTTGATACATTACATGGCGTGGAACAAATTAAGTAGGTAACCATGGCAACGAATAGCAAATATCATAATGAATATTAGCCATTACCCGCGTCACGTCACGCAATATCAGAAATTTTATTTTCTTTATTATACTATATCAAGTGTCAATATTTTTGAAGTTGGAATATGGTCCCGTCGCCCAATTGGCTGGAATTGTTGGATCGTTGCTCATTCATATCGAATGAACAACACATTCAACGCGTCGCGGAAGTTTTAAAAAAAATACGATTGCCACCTACCTGTACGCAGTACGGCTTAAGAAAGACAGGGGCCTCTGCGTGTCACTCATTAGATTTGTCACATATAATTTTATCGCCTTTATATAGCCAGCAAGTGTGACATTACCATCTGACCGGCGTATTTAACACTCAGCATTTACATATATTCAATTATGACAAAAGTCATAAAAATGCTATAAAATTCTATTCTCGGTATCAGAAATCTTAACTTTATGTATATTTTAATACTGCTGGGGCTATCCAAATTATACTGAATACGTAATACAAATATTGATATACTATAGCGGCCCGGTCCGGCTTCGTCCGAATTTGTAGATTGCCACCGTTTTTTCGTCGACATACTTTGGAAAGTTGGTCTCTATACGTAAAGCGCTTTTATTTTAACGCGATAATTTATAGCCTACTTATGTCCATCCTGAAGTTAACCTTGGAGAAAAAATTTTGAAATCGGATGAGTAGTTTCGGAGGTAATCCCTTAAATCTAAACTTACAAACTTACCTCTTTATAATCATATATATTAATACGCTAAGGTTAAAGATATTTGCCTCCCTTTTAAGAAAAAACCACACAATTTCTCCACATAAATTATAAAGGTATCATTTTACAGATAATTGCTTGCTCTACTGACATCGACAACTAAAAAATTTATTATTGCTTTTGTTTTTGTAAATTAATTAATTAACAGCAACGCTGGACAACGTCTGCCATCTGACGGCTATAATTTTTAAACAACGTGAATACTTCGATTGTCATCTGACCTTCATATTGTAAATACTGCATACTGCCATCTGACGGGCAACGCTGAACAACAACTCAGCAATGCTGCATGATGGCATCTGACGGCTTAGCTCAACGCTTTTGCTACTTTCGCCTCTATATGACAATTTTAGTAAAATATTTCTTCGATCTGTCATCTGAGCTTCATATTGTAATACAACAAAAAGAAGAACGTTATAAGCAGTGTGCAAAATTAGAAACGAATTGAATACCCGCAATCATATTTAAAAAATAATTTTGTAAAGTGATAATTATTATACTTATGTATTTAGTGCGAATAATTCGTACAGGTCACACTAGTATTAGTATAAATGCTCCAAAATAATTTTTTTGCATTACTGCCTATAAAAACAGCTTTATACATGCATGCGTATTGTATATTTTTCTGATACAGGAAATCGACAAAAATTTATGATTTTGCTACAGATTCAACATTTTATTTTAGTGTTCCGTGCAAAACAAAACATTTATGGAATTACTTCGGTGTCCATCCGTCATCTTTGTAACTGACGTATTTATTTTTATTTTGGGCATCCCTATTACAAATTGTTAGTACTAATATTTACTTAGATTTTTTGTAATATATAAATATTTTAGTTTGCAAAAACTTTCTGTAGCTAATTTTTATTAAAGGCAAGTGACTACTGCTTTTGTTAGCAGTATATTTCAAATATGATTTAATGACCCGTCTGCGTTGAATAAAATATACAGAAGTTGTCGTCGAAGCCGGATGTGCATTCTTAGAGCGCAAGACTAGCGTACATAAAAATAAAAATTAAAAAAAAAAACCTAACCCCGACTACAAGCTTCAAATATGAAAAATAATCGCATAAGCACTATTGCCTCCTAGCAAGCACGATTTTATTAAGTAACCAAAGAAAATCCGTCGGGAGCTGCCATTCGCTGCCCTGAATAGAAGAATATAAATCAGACCAGTTATTTACGTACCGAATGTGATTTCAATTAGCCACTCTAGATTTGCAATATTTTAGTTCATTTCAGGACAGGGAATGGCAGCCCCCGACGGACTTTCTTTGGTCACTTACCTGTCTTAAATCGGGGGATTTTAGAATTTTATTTAATTCTTTTTCTATTACAACATTTACATTCGTGGTGGGTTTTTTGAAAATTTTTAATTTTGTTTTATTTTTCAAATCCTTGATTAACGTCTGATTAAAATTCTTCAAATGTAAAATTATCGACCAATTGGTCGACATTTTTATTTTGTTTTTTTTTTTGACAATCCTTTCTGCAACCCAGCAATGATCTGTTAAATTCGGTAATAAAATTTTAGTAGCGTTGTCCAGTAGTAGACGTTTATACGGTCAGAGATTGGACTGTGGGTTAATTTTGAAGCGATGATCGCCTTCCTTGTGCAATGGTGGAATGCCGCTGGAGGCATTCCAAAAGAGCAATGACTGCTTCATTTGGCCGAATGTCAGAGATGGACGTTCATCTTCTGGAGCGTTTTAAGAGACGAATTTCTATGATTTATGATTCGAACAATTGACATGCGCACTTGTATTATTCTGTTTAATGTTAGCGTGTAAACAGATGTTTACGTCAAAAACGACCAGGCATACCAATCTCTTTCGATATAAATAGTGTTGTTCATTGTGAATCATTCATAATAACTATTTGTTCGAGCAGTTGGTAATAGTAATAATCGATTACGATACAATAAAATACTTTTCATATCGTTTTAATAAATGATCGTTGGCCTTCTTAGATTAAAATGATGTCTTCTAAAGGTGACTTGATCATAATAGCTAATAATAATGTAGAATTATACGCTGGTTGCAAATAAAAATATCATTATTTTTTTAACTGAATCGTTTTAATAATTGTGACGATTAGGGGTTATTCAACTCCAATGGGACTACATTTTTTGTTAGTTTAAAAGTTTTTAAATTCGAGTTTAATTTTTAATTATATCAAAATCAGAGTTGAAACTTGGTAACTTGACTAGAGAAATAATACTATAAAATAACTCAAAAAACTGTCAAAATTTACTCAATAAACTGTCCAAATTCACCCAAATTGTGGTTTAAATTTACCCAAAATTTTGTCAAAATTCACCCAAAAAATTGGCAAAATCGACCCAAAAAATTGTCAGCATTCACTCATGATAATGATGATTACTATTAACTTTTTTACGATAAGTGTTCATTGTTCATGAAAAAGTATTAAAATTCAAGATAAGTCAATCAATTTCTATGGGTCTTGGCACTTGGGGGCGCATGGTTCCCTGAACATAGAGTCATGTATGATTCTCTAATGTCGATATCTTTGCGAGGAAAATGTTGGCAGAATCACGCTTACAGTCGATAACTCGATGCCTTTGTATGTTTGTGAGCCAGAACCAATCGTGGCGGTGCAGAATCGAATAGGTTTTAATTTAGCAAAGCGATCACCCGGAAATCTTCTTCTTTTGCATTAATTCACACATTGTAACAGATTAATAGTTGTTAACAGTTGTTACACGGCTATTGGTTTGTCTGATTGACGACCTGAGTACTACAGTAATAATACCCAACGGACGTCATGCTGATCATTTTTTTCAAGGCGGATAGAGAAATTCATCAATTTATTATTGAACAGAAAATAAATACTCTACGGGCAGACACATTCAGAGGTGTCAAATACAAAACCATTAAAGAAATGGCGATCGCAAAAACGAATACTTAACTCGATACGATTTTGTTTTTCTGTTATACAAGAACTGGTCAAAAAGTCACCGTTTAGTTTTGCGAGTTCTACGGATTTAGATTTTTTACGGCTAAGCAAGTCGCGAATGTCCGTCCGTCTGTCCGGACGTGCAGAAGTCTGGTTGACACTTCAAATTTTAAATGGAATAGTCATGATGACGTCTACTATTTAAAAAAAAAACATTTATATATTAACTTTTAATGCAAATTATTGCATTTTCATCTGTTTATTTTGAAGTAGGTAATCGCAAAAACGCTTGTGACGTCACGCCTCAGTGACAGCTGACCCTGTTGTATTTATGGGTGTAGAGCTGTCGTGTAGAGGTATTTCGTAGAAAGGTATGTAAAATCACTTAATGATATGATTTATATTAACTATTTTCTTCAAAGTAGATAGGCAATTAGTAGTGAAAATAGTATGGCTTTCTTTAGTTGTAAATTAACTAACCTCAAAAATAACCTATGTCATAAAAAAACGAATATGTAAAGAACAAATCAACTAATTAAGTGATGCAGAAGTGAATGATCGCAACAAAAAATTAAGCAGCACGGTGACAAACGCCCGCAAACAAACATGGTGTCATATAGTGTGTGTTCTGTTCAGAGACAACAAACGTGCACTTTTGTTAACATTCGAACTGTCACTGCGCGCGCACCAAACCCATCTACAAAGCCAGCTTCAATGCACGCATCGTTTAAAGCGAATCCCAGTGTTTCACAGCACGCTTAAACCTAACAGCCAAATCTAGCAAGGAATCTAGCGGTAAAATCTTTACTCTCAAGTCGCTCCTAAAGAAGTTTTACTTCAAAAGATCAAAAAGTGTATGTGTGTCAGCTTCGACGCACGACTGGTGTTTACTCCTTAGATACGCTGTGTAATGTATTCCATCGCATTCTTTCGCACGTTATATCCTACAGATATATTTGTTTGTCTCTTTTGAAGCGGGCGAGCGTAACGCCACACTTGAAGCGGTGGAGCGTAACGCCGCCTCACCAATTGATTTTACTACTCATAAAATTTCCGTACCGGGGCTTATAGCTCAAAATCGTTTCTTAAGGTGTAAACACTCCATAAAGTCAGTGCAGCGGAACTGTTTATCGTCCAACTTTTTGACCGGCCCCATACGGAACCAAGTTATTCATTAATTCACCGCATGCTTAAAATTCACCTGACGACGACTAAACATCTTCTATTTATCAAATTAATTACAATCTATTCAGATGAATTTGTAATTAAAAATCGTTCTAAGATTGATTTCTTGTTCAAATGTATTTCATTCATTATAATTAACACTTTTCTTAAACGCTGTTAAACCCCAACGTTTTTTTTATTATCTCACTCTTATTCTATGCAAAAGTACGAGATGAGACATTTTTTAACTATATTAACCTTTTTTGTATTCTCTTCATTATATCTGTTTATAATGCTCGCTTTGCAAAAAAATATGTTAGAGAAAGAATTACTGCAATCAATTTCCTTTGTAATAGATTGATAGTGATAAATATTACGTTTGCTATTTTTGATATAATGTATTGAACATATTGAATAGCTACGGTCACAAGGCAAAAACGCGTATGGCTATTTTTTGGTGTTTTTTTCCCTATTAAAGAAGATCGTAGAAGGCAATAAGATTTAACCAATCTTAGATTCTTTGAATCAATTTTTACTGGTTTGTTTTAAAATATTGAAAAACTGTAAACTTGTTTCTAAATGTTATAGGGCAAATGGAAGAACAAACACACGTTTGAATTCTGTGCCTTTTGCTTATTGAGCAATTTATTATTTATTTATTTATCTCTACGAGGAAGCTGGCATTCAGCTTCGGTTGAATTGTAGGGAATAATTATGGGAAACTTAGTTCAAGGGCGTAGATATGGAGGGGGGTGAACGGGGTAATCCCCCCCATCATAATAATAAAAAATAAAACTAAGTTTCCCGTAATACGAATATCTGGATAAAAAACAAAATTTAGAAATACTTTTTGAAAATGAATTTGTAAAATTAGTTTGGAAATTAATATTTTACTTGACACCATCCTTTGTGAATATTCTTGTGTGATATTAATAAAACTTCGAAAAAAAAATTTTTTTTCTGGAGAGGGGTCCCCCAGAAAAAAAGATATCTACGCGCTTGACTCAGTTCGAGTAATGTCGGACCGTTTCGTTACTCAAACATATATTTAATAATTTAGTATATGAATCATTGTCTATCTACTCAATGTGCGGTGAGTGAACGCAACAAAGCGTATCGAAAATATATCTGCGTCTCTTTCTTCGATGTAATTCCCTGATTTCTCCGATGATAGTATTGGTTGATGTAGGTACTTTATTCAATCTGAATAAAGTATCTCTGTTTAAAAAACTTTGTCTTTTTCTATGACGTTAACATGGGCGTACCCAGCTTTTGGACCAGGAGGGAGCAAATTAGAAATTTCTTAAGCCGGGTCTCCCGTGCTTATTTTGCCCTCCTGGATACGCCAGTGCTTGCGGCGTAAAAAAGACAGAAGTATATGTTTGCACCCTAATGGTTCGATTGCGATTGTATTCCTATGTTCAGTATATCTATAGGTAATAAAATTATATGCTCAAACCCAAACCTTGTGTACTGTGCGAAAGTTATATCGAGTCTACCCTCTGTATAATCTAAGGTTTATAGTTATACCCAAACCCGGTTCCAGTTTCTAAAGTTCATATATATGTATAAACTTCAATCGGTTCTTTTTAAGGCAATAAATTATTAACTGCAAGCCAAGTGCAGTTAAACTCGACAAATACTTACAATTCCCATCATGTATTGGTCATTAGTACTCTAGCAGCGTAGCAGTATTGTGTAGTAATATTATCTATGTATTGAGTAGTATATAGTAACTTCATAAATGCATTTACACAAATATTTTGCATTTTAATAACATCTAGCAAGGTATTTTGCTGTTACAAAGTTGGTAATATATATGATTTGATTAGGGATTGGTTAGACATGGTCTTATTAGGCCTTAAAATCAGTTCAACTGTCAAACTTAACATAGAATACGCGCCACGAATCTAAAAGGCTCGGACGTTAGAAGAGAATGCGGGCTTGCGCTTGTACAGTCTGTTGAAAAACTACAAACTCGCAACTCAATAAAACTCTGATAACAATAACAACTTGACAATAGCGTACTCGACTGTACTTTAAAGCAGGAAAGCGACAAGTGACAAAGGCAACGAGCGATCACGCCCAATCACCGACGAGTGCACGTTCCGTGCAGGTAGCTGTAAGGTGGTGGGGGTCGCAACGGCTCTAAAATGTGCCTTTGCGATGCTGTTTGTGACTAACTTTCGAACCTTTCAGATCCGTGGCGCGTATTATACATTCTGCGAATAATTAATTGATCTATAACTACTACTATTATAAAGAGATAAACTTTGTAAGTTTGGATGTAGGAGGTAATTTCCGAAACTACTCAAACGATTTCAAAAATATTTTCACCGATATTTTAGAATAGACCTTCAGGATGGAGCGTTTTGCAGTTAAGTACAACACAAAAAAAGTAATGTTTTTAAACCGCAACATCACGTACACAGTAACAGTTCTAATACAAAACAAGCGTCCGCTACCAGTGCGTTTATACAGCACAATATGAGAACTTTTGCATACAGCACGGTACGACAACTACGAGGATCAATACAGTTCAGTAGTCCATCTGAACTCATTCCACTTGGCCGGTTTTTTTTAATGGGGGCAGATCCGTGTTTCGTATATAGCTCCATCCTTTGGAGCTATAAGACAAGGCAGTCATACATCGCGACATAGCGGGTCTACGCAATGCATATAAACAATGCAGATATGTAGAACACAATATTATTGCAAGAAATCATATTTATGTGTGCTGCTGGATTTTATATTAAACTGCTGGAATATCATGTACAGTAGACGTGTCCCGCATAATTATATAAATTACTGCACTTTGATTTATTCTTAGACAGAACTCTATAATTTACCTGTTTTGTCGTACAATAGCTGTATTTCATTGTACATTATATACCTATATTGCGTTTGATTTCAACCAATATTCAGGTTTTACATGCAAAATATCGCCATTTGATTTGGTTCCATGCGTCTTGAACCCCGAAAAAAATATCCCCGACAAAGTATCCCCTGACAAAATATCCCCAAACAAAATATCCCCAGACAAAATATCCCCTAGACAGAATATCCCCTGACGAAATATCCCCAGACTAAAAATTCTAATGACACGCTTCAATTATGTAGTTTATTCTACAAAAAACACTAAACAATCCACACAAATTGGACATCAACAGCACCCCGTTGTCGTTTTTTAAGGATCGACCCTGACTCAGTCAAATTGCAATGAAACGCATATATATATCAGTGACAGTAAAACTTTAATAGTTAAAATTTGTTATAGGTAATAGCAAAGTATGAAGAACTCTTCGATCAAAAATTATTCACTTTTAAACTAACAATGTACTTTTTCATTTATAAGCAGAATAATAAGCAGTCAATTGGAAGACTGCTTATTATGCTCTGAAGATGGCAAACACATTGCCGAAACGTAAGATAAATAATAATAATAATGCGTTTAATGTCCGTTTCTCGACTGTATGTCATAAGAGACGCCATTCGCGCCATTACTATTTTCCATCTATCACACTTCCACTACATTTTTAAACTTCAACTGAATTAATAGCAATGGGCGAATGAAGGAATTTTTAGGAAATTAGGATAAGGTAGGCAAATTAAAAATAGGAATTTGACAGGTATGAGGTAATCGGCCATGGCCTTGAATAAGGAACCATCTCGATATTTATCTGGAATTGTTGGAAACCATGGAAAACCTCAACAAGATGGACGGTACAGGAATTACCGTTTCTCAGCAAGAGGCAGCAGGAAAAATTCCCAGCCACATCTGCCTCCGCCGGGTTCGAACCCGGTACCTCTCGAATGCGAGTCTAGTGCTCTCACCGCTACGCCACCCCGCTCGGTAAACGTAAGATAAATAGCTAAAACATCAAAAGTACTACTTCTTTTCATTGATTCATAAGCCTACAAATTCCCAACCAAGTAAAATAACAATCTAAAAATGTTTTATCGACGCTTCCACATCAAGTTTTTTCAGGATCTTAAAAATTAGCAAACGTTATTAAGAGCTATTAAAGATAATCATTTATCTTGCATCCCGTTTTTTTTTTTTAATAATAACAGTCTTTAGTTAATTAATTTCTTCGGATTGATTCCGAGTAATCAATGATTGATTATTTGTATATTTCGAACCCGATTGACGACCGTTCAATGCGAATAGTTGCGCATCGACGATGTTCAAATGTTTGCACGTACGCGCACGCGTCCTGCGTTCATTATATGGTCGAGATCCTTGTGGTACGGCCGAAGAGAGAAGAAAAGAAGAAATGGCGCCGGGTCTTGCTAATAAAAACCGGAATTGATCAATGATCTTGTAAATTGCGTCAACTGCACTATGGATGGTGTGTCAACTTTGCAACAACCTTCGGCGACTCGTCGGAGCCGTTCGTTTGTTATTGATGCTCATTTATTCTCTGGATATCTTAAGCTCTTGCAATTGGCTATCGAGAAATACAGAGAAAATTACTCGCTAGAATTCTGCGAAACGTTAGGCGGAGAAGGTATTGCATAGTGGGTGATGTAGATCTCTACAAGGGAAAAATTTTTGTAATGAAGATTTTATTTATGTTGGCTGATATTTTTTTAACAATTGTTCTTATGGCCATATTAACCGAACGTAAGTAATCATTATTCGGTTCATTTGTTTCATTCCTCCTAATAAATAGCGATAATGCAATTCACCAGACGTAATTATGTCCAAATTCTCGGGTATAAATATTTATTGGCCTGAGAAAATAATAATGGCCGCTACATAGATCATAATACCTAACCTATAAACGTGGAGTATTATATCTGCAGTTTGCTCTTGTAAATTTATTTATGTGTTGATTATTAACTTTTTGGAAAGTGCATAGTTGTAAAACATTAAAGTTAGTGGAAGTTTGTGTGCAAAACATTATTTTAATGAAACTTTTTTTTGACGTTTACACTAACGCCATCGGGTCACAATATTCAACAAAAATGCCAAGAAGTATAGTGCAGTTTGTATATATTCCTTAACTAAGTATTTTACCTGATAATTTGGTTGGTGATTTGAAAATAATAATAATAATATTTATTTCACTCTGTGCACACCATAAGTGAAGAGTAAGTAAAAAAAATTCGTCATGCTATGCTTTAATGGAAGTAGTTTAATTTTTCTTTTAAAAAGAGTAGAATTGTTTATTTTCTTTAAGTCAATTTGCAGATGATTAAAGCATTTTATAGACATAATCAAAGGCCCCTTTGCTGAAAGAGCTAATCTATACTGTGGTAGCGTTAAATTTTCGTTTCTTTATTGACAGTCATGTATTGGGAAACTTTATCAATGTTCTTCCTTGCATATAAAATTTTATTGTAACGAATAAATTTGTTCCAAGATTAGTAATTTCTATCTTTAATAGTGTTCGATGAATATGGCCATTAATGAATGACTTTGAGAGTGCTATATAAAATGCAGTTATAATAATAGTATTTTTCTGGATTTGACATAATTTGCCAATTTCCGTTGCGGAAAATTATGGGTAACTGCCACCTAAAAAAATTCGCTTTCGTGCAAGTACCCTGTGTTCAGTTCACATTTATTTTTCCCAGCCTTGTTGAAGGCTTGAGATAGGTTGGTAACCCCTATACAAATAAATAAAACATGATAATAAAAACACTTAAATTTTAAATTAAATTGTATTTCATTCATTTCAGATTCGTTCGGTTAGTTTTTCTTGTCGATTTGTTTTTATCAATGCTCGTACAATATTTAATTTTCTGTTTTGAATTGAAGTTGACTTTTGTAATGGCACTTGAATTCATAAATGAATGGTGCAATGCACTTCTGATTTCTATTATCTAGACCACATTTTTATGTCTCGACCCACGAAAAAGCCAAAAAGTTAAGAAAAAAGTGTTGCGACCACATCACTATAAAACTATAATAATATTTTAATTAACAGTTTATTTATAGTACGGGAGGTGGTGTCAAAATTTATCAGTGATTTATCTCCGACTCAGATGTAATTGATTGAAGAGTTTAACCATTACTCTGTTCGAAATCGAAAGTCAGTCAGCGCTCCCGCGGTGGGTGTGGGCGTGGGAGGCTGTGAAACTCGTCGGAAAAACTATGAAAAAAATGATAAATCTGCTGATGAAAATTTGTTAGATTGTAAATAATTTATGATTAAACGTGAAAATACTCGTCAGTCACTTTCCCGACGGGGGAAACTCGTCAGTCATGAATGATTTCCTTTAAAAGAATATCAATTGCTCAGTGTTTGAATTTAAAATCGATATTTTCAGAACGAATAGTAGGAACTGAAACATTCTATTCCTACTATTCGTTCTGAAAATATCGATTTTCGGACTATTATACGTTTAATAACTAATTTTTATTGTTTTAGTTTATTACGTCTCGATATTGTATCATTTGAAAGGGGTATAGTTTTTAATTTTTTGCTTCTGCCGGACTCACAATCAACTCATTGAACTATCGGCTGATAAAACTTTACAACTGGAATTTTTATCCCAAGATTTAGATAAATTTTGGCTTGCACGATGACGTGAGTGTCTACGGAAGCCCAGTAACGGAAGCTTTGAAAACATTGATACCCTTTGCTACTTCTTACTTATGCGTGGCTAAATACAGAAATGGTCTGTTATCACTCGAAAATAATTTACTTATAAGTGTTTGCAAAGACGATCCACGTATAGAAATACACCTATCCCCCGATTTACACGGTAGATACGTTCCTGAGAAAAACGTGTAAATCGAAAACAAAAAATTTTCAAGTCAAAACCGTGTAAATCGAAAAGCTTGCAGAAAATGCATAATTTTGCTATTTAACAGTTGTGATTTTTTTCAATATTTTTAGGTGTACACAGAAATAAAAATAAAATGCACTGACAGGTTCTGAAACTGTGAAACTTTCACTCAAATACAATTTTCCGTAGATAAAACTCTAATTTTATGCGAAGAAATACAGACACAGTGTGCGTGTGCAGCAAGTCAGCACATAAGCTCGGGATTCCCCGTGAGATGTGTACACAGCGCACGTGTTCAATCACAGTAGCATTTAGTAGAGTGCGATAAAAACAAAAAAAAAAACTTATTTGGAAAACCGTGTAAAAGCGAAATCGTGTAAAACAAGTACCGTGTAAATCGGGGGATGGGTGTACTTTTAAGTGAGAAACAATGCCAAACATCGCATTAATTAAGTAATGTTCATGATTAATCATTTTAATTAAATAAACTAACCTATAAGTTTAAAGCTATTAGTTCAGAAGCAAATCTGGTAGAGTTTGATCAAAGATATTATTTCAGACGCCGGGGTTTTGCAGAATTATATCTATCGCACCCGGCTGAAACCGGAACGAACCGCTAGTGTTACAAAGAGTTCTTGAACTGAATTAACATTGTTACGTAACAAAGTGTGTTTATTGAACCTTTAGTTATAGATACACAATGTTACAACAGGTAGCAGTTGAGTGTATTACGTCGATACAAATGGTCATTGATAGTGATTTGATTTCTCATAAGTCAAACCATTAATAATGCCCTGCGTGCGGCATTGTGCTGTTGTTGTCCATAATACTGTTACTGTTGTTATAATATTATATACAGCCTGTTGCCTCTTCTGCAACAGCTTCGCCGGTTGTTGCAGACGATCGGCTATGGACGCCAGTTCAGGGCTGAACCACCATTCTCTTCATCCAGACTCCACATACTCGAAGTATGCTAAGTTTCCTGTGGATTACATTTGATTCCGGGAATACCAATTCCAGTTGTGCGAGACAGAAATTGTGGATTATGTCGAACTTATTCGAGGTGTCAGACATTTTAAATGGTTCATGTTATTTGTCAGAGAACATTATTTTAGCGTTTTGGTTGAAGTTTTTAAGCTATCCAACTAAAAAAAACAAACAGTATCTATAAATGTTTACATGTCGTCAAAACGACATGTTTCGGAAAATTTAGAGGGAAAACGCCCCAAAATCAAGAAAAGTCATAGAGGAAATAGGTGTCAGACTAAGGCCTAATGAAGCCATATGCAAAGTTTGGGGAGAGTACGCGTCAGTAAAATTTTTGCCGACGGGCACTCTGACTCTATATGTATTAAATTGAAAATGTTTTTTATTCAACACGCGTAATATATAATTTCGGGACTCTGCTAAATTCGGGAGAAATAATAAATTACTTCATGTTGACGCGTAGAGTGCTAATAAGGAGCCGAAACTGTACGATAATGTATCACTGCATAGTTTCTGGACCAATAGGAACGCGGTAGCGAGCCGAAACTGTGCGATAATGAATAATAACTGCATAGTTTCTGGACCAATAGGAACGCGGTAGCGATTTGTATATACTATATATGAAAACAGCATCGCAATTCAGCCAAAGTCAGGGCCATATTGTGTGCATCGAGGGCGGTGGGTACATCAATCAATGAAGTGATTTATTATTTTATCAGGGCCCCGATTACATATTATTCGTGCTAGTTGAATAAAGTATTATGTGCGACTATTGATTGAAGGAGAATATTCCACTCACGTGTTACCGCACTCGCTACGCTCGTGCGGCAAATTTCACGCTCATGGAATCTTCTCCTTCTCTCACTAGTCGCACAGTATACTATTTTTGGGTTTTCTCAGTTGTTCTCATTTATTCTAGTTTCGTGTTCCATCCTTGTTCCAATATAGCCATAAGGTACACGCGTAACACCGTGTTGGACGATTCTCGGCACATTATTACCGTCTGTAAGAAGAGCTGTGATTTATATTATGTAATACGTTCGGGCCGCAATGCATCGGGAATCATCATTGTCTTGTTAGAAGCGTGTTAATACATCGAAGGAATCAATCCGTTAGATTGTTGTGTCTACATTTATGGACGCTTTTCATATAAGTCATTCGCTTGATAATAAAAATGTATTCCCCGATATTCTCTACAAATGGGAAACGATGTCTTAAATGAAATTCAATCAGTAACGTGCGTCATGATTTTCAAAATAGGTTTTGTCAAGAAACTAATTAAGGCCATCTCATTTATATTTCAAAAATTGCAATGTTCTTTAATTAAATAGACCAGTTTTGACATTAATATACTCAGGATAATATTTTTATCTTTATACCTCGGTCGAAAGTACGTACTTGGCATCAGTCTGGCATCAATTTTAAGGCAGAAGGACAGAAAACATTTATGCATTGGTAGGATTACACGAACGCTAGACTTTTTGCTTTAAATTGGTGCTGGAAGTAAGTACTTTCGACCAAGATACAAAGAAAAATATTATATATATTATTTTATACACCATGCGGGTAGAAAGTTAGAGAGTCTTGAACTTTATGCCCTTGTGGTGTAATATACCTACTATTTCTCGAATCAATCGAAAAAAGTTGGGTTTGGACTTTTTTACAAAATGGAAGTTTTTGACTCCGAAACTTTCAGCAAAAATTTAGATTCCTTGATTCAAGACTTGGCATGTTCATTGTATAGATTCTTTTAGTAAAACGGTTTAGCAACATATTTTTAGTGCAATTCTACTCCACTTCTTTTCCATCTTTACTGCAGGGTAGGTTACATTTTCTAGAGAGAATCACCCTAACACATAAATTGACATCGCTAATCGTTCGTAACAGTAGGGGAGGAAAACAATAATTAGAGAAGCGCATCTTCTGTCAACAGCTCTATAATCTATCTGTCAACACCATTTTTGTTATTCTTTGCTTATTTTTTTATGATTCGCGTTTGAAAATAAACTAAAAGACCAATTAGGAACAATTAAAATTACTTTTCAAAATGTATACCACATGTTCAAAACGTCTATTATCTGTATCAAGTCATTACCGGCGGCCATATTGCATTTCATTTAAGTTGTTTGCGAAAATAACGCCTGATTTATGTTGCTTTGCTATCTATGTTCATTTTATTGATTTCAACGGTGACAGGTTACTTTTGGAAATTACTGTTGGATTGATTAAATGGTTTTAATTATCACACTAGTACTTCATGGGTACATTTATAGTAGAATTGATTAAATTGCTTTCAGAAGTCGACTTGATAGTTGATTTCGATTAGTGTCCGTGCTATATTTTAACTCGAAATCACTTCAGTAATAAATTCTGCAAAATGAAGTCTTCTTGACTCAAAAACTTCACAGAAACACCGCTGTCAATAGCTTAAGAAGGTATTCTAGGAAAAAACCACTCCATTTTGTTTTTAATAATAAAAAGAAATCCACTTGTCGAGAAAGAAGAGACGACAATTAATATGTATTCCTTTACACAGATGTTTGGGTCCGATGAAAAGATGAAGATGAATTATAATAAATGTGTACAATACGAATGCCTACACACATTTTCATTTATCTGTTGAATGGCTATATGTTGTTACAGTAGTAATTGTATATTAAGTTTCTAAGAAGAATATATCATAATTCATATTACTAATACACACGCAGCCATATGTGCGGTTCCGCAAGGCAAAATCGCCTATGGCTTTGGATGGTACCGTCCCGCATTATAATTCCACATTCCTACGATTTCCAATTTTATTATTTCTTATTGAAATATTTATGATAATCAATTTTTTTAATCTTTAAGAAAAATTGTAATTATTCATTAGATGCAATTTGACTACAGCGGTATATTTCATATAATATACTTCAAACATGTCTGACAACTTATAGTTTAACAGTTCTTTTTTAGTGAGCTTTCCCCAGGAGTGGCGAAAATGGTGTTTGTTTTTTTTTTTTTTTTTTTTTTTTTTTTATCTTAAATTACGTGCTCAGCAACTTTGGCTATATGCACGAAAAATGGTGTTTGTTGATACGTTTAATTTAGTTACTAGAATTTTGTGAGATGACAGCACGGAAATTTAGTTACTAAGAACGGTCCCGTCCGGTTTCACTCGGGTGTAAAAGAGAACGAATGGGGGAGGGAGGAACATGAGTACACACATTCATCTTAGTTTACCGAGATGAATGTTGTGTCGAAATTTCATGATGATCCGAGCTACCGTTCAAAAGTTTTTGTCGATAAAAAGCAGTATTTAAACTTTTTTTAACTAATATTTTTTTAAAATTAATTAAATAAAATTTAAATGTAAGCCTTAGAAGAAAGCAATGAAGAAAAAAAAAATAAAAATATACTCGCCCAACGTGGGGCTCGAACCCACGACCCTGATATTGACAGTCGCATGCTTTATCGATTTAGCCACCTGAGGTTGTGTTCTCACAACGCTAATATGAGTATATCTAGTTAGTGCATTTCACATGAATAGAAGCTTATTTTTGAGATACATTTTCAACATTTTTCATTAAAGCTCCGCTCCTAATGGTCGTAGCGTAATATTATATAGCCTATAGCCTTCCTCGATAAATGGGCTATCCAACAAAAAAACTGTTTTTCAATTTGAACCAGTAGTTCTTGAGATTAGCGCGTTCAAACAAACTCTTCAGCTTTATATAGGTATTAGTATAGATAGACTTTCGCTTAAAATGTCTTACATCTGCAGCCAAGCTTTCCACGACAGTTAACATTTTTTTTTTAATAAATTGATAATTATATTGACACCGTACTAATTCGCTAGCCAGAGCCTCGAAACTGGGAAATGGCGAAGACACCTGCACCGTTCGAGGAGTCATCATCGATATTATTTCTCCAAAAACTCCTACATAAGCCATTTTCCCTTGTTGCCTCAGGTATATTCTCCAAGGTATTGAACATACCATGTGTGTGTGTGTGTTGTTTTGCGGTGGGTTTAAATGGTATTTTAATATACG
Source organism: Xanthostigma xanthostigma (assembly GCA_963575645.1). Taxonomy (NCBI): domain Eukaryota; kingdom Metazoa; phylum Arthropoda; class Insecta; order Raphidioptera; family Raphidiidae; genus Xanthostigma; species Xanthostigma xanthostigma. The sequence continues at coordinate 42,923,642 of OY754471.1, forward strand.
TGGAAGTGTCCGTTAGAATGGAACTACTTATACAATTAGTATCTGTCAAAAAACTTATACGCCCCTGCGCCTGCGTATTGCCCCAAGCGTCAAACGTAATGTGCGTGCAATCATTACCGTTTTGATTTTATATAATTACAAAATATATTGTAACAGAAACCCCGTAGCAGGCGACGACAAAGAATTTCGTCAAACAACAATCGACTCGTCATTCTAACAATGACGAACAGATTGTTGTGGAACAACAATCGGCTTGTTCTAACAATGTACACTGATTGTTATGGAGCAACAATCGGTGTGTCATTGTTAGAATAACAAGCCGTTTGTTGTCCCACAACAATCCAAGGCTATACTCTATTATAAGCCCCCAGTTCCTAGGCTCTTATCCGACAACTAGAAAAAATATCATTTTCGTTTTTGATTAATTAATTAAGAAATAATAAATCGAAAATATTTATTTTTCGCATATAGGCGTAGAAGCCAAAAAGCAATATATTAAAAAAAAATATTTATTAGTATTATAGGTTCGAATGGCCCTAGCTGTTGGTGATCCTAAAAAAAGATATAAAAGAAATAAATCAAATCATTGCCAAACACTTTAAACTGCTCTAAATAATCAGTTTATGACAAAAAGTCGATATTCACAGAGCATGCTTAATTTTCTCACAAAAAACAAGACAAAAAAGCATCGTATTTAAATCATTTAACAAAAAAACGACTCGTGAGAAACCGCTAATGATGTCCACAAGAAAGTATTATATCATAGAGAAATGAAGATATAGAGAATAACGCAATGCTACAGAAAATGACGTCACTGCTTCGAGATGAATCTTCATAGCTTCGGGGATATATAAAGTCTGATTAGGGAAGACTAGTTATGGCTTATTGTAGAAAAATACTTTTTATTTAACTAAAAAATTAAATTTTGAGGGAGATATTAACATAAATAAGCTACATGAAATGACCTCCTATAGCTTTACCTGTGAACAGATTTAAATTTGGAGTTGTCACAGTTTGCAGTATTTGAGGTTAAACTAAATTTTATTTGCAGCATAAACAATTCCCGAATAAATGCGTCGCGGTTATATTAACCCTTTTTGTATACACTAGCCAACCTTTCCGAATCAAACCTATATTGCTATAACTTTTTTTGGAGTTTACTCCTTAAGAAACGATTTTGAATTATAAGACCCGGTACGGAAATTTTATGAGTATAGTAAAATCAATTGATGAGGCGCTACGCTCCACCGCTTCAAGTGTGGCGTTACGCTCGTTCGCTTCAAAAGAGACAAACATATATATCTGTAGGGTTTGACCTGCGAAAGAATGAGATGAATACAAAAGAGACAAACATATTATATATCTGTAGGATTTAGCGTGCGAAAGAATGAGATGGAAAACATACACAGCGTATCTAAGGAGTAAACTCGAGTCGTGCGTCGGGGCTGACACACACACACACACTTTTTTTTTTGCTTAAAATGACTTGAGAAATACACTTCTGAAGTTTGGAAGATTCCTCCCGGGACAACCTATTTATAGAGCATATATACAAGAGAATATCACTTAAAGGGTGCTACCATTATTTAAGGTGTCTGGCCAGTATAATTAAACGTCAAACCTGAGTAAACGACAAAATATCCATGAGCAGATATGGGATTCAAACCCACGACAGTCTGATTCAAAGGTCTGCACGTTGAGATTAACCAGATGATTGTTTATCGGGTAAAATTTTACTTATTCGTCGCTTTCGATTATGGAACGCACCTTAACTACCTCAACTATTACTTTAGTAATAGTTAAGGTAACTATTACTCTAGTAATAGTTAAGGTGCGTTCTAAATTTGCCATAATCGAAAGCGACGAATAAGTAAAATTTTACCGTTTATCGGAATAAAGTTCGGCTGATGACCTCAGCTGTTAAGCGTCTATAATTCACAATCTCTCACTCACGGAATAAAGTTCGGTCCCATTAACTGCGCATAATCGACATTCTACTGTAGTTATTTCATGGTACAATTTAATTACATCAACAAAAATCACCCGTTGCATAATCACAGTATAAAATGCCATTTTTTCTATATAATATTTTAAAACAATTTGAACAAAGCGAGTCTATGCTTGCTTGCTGTGTGTCATTGAAACTACACATTTTAATGTTTCATATACATTTTTTGTTTGAGTTTTCGAGTTGAAAGTGCTTATAGTTTTGTGAAAATTAATTGTTTTGTTCTTTTTTATGGTGTATTTGTTAAATTGAAGTGCAATAAACAATAAACAATTTTTAACGAACAGTGAATGACACAGTGCAAATTTAGAGTTAATATCTGATGTCCCACGTGCCCTGACAATAGAATCCATCTATAACTACTATACTAAAACTAAGGTACATGTTTTTGATAAAGTATTTTTGTTAAAACAACTTGGATATGAGAACAACCAAACACGTAGCAAAATAATAACTAGTGGAGCCCTGTGGTCGAAATTAGACCGTAATTCACTCCTCATTTACTCCGCTAGTTTTTTAAGGTGTATGAACGTAAATAATGAATGTTTAATTTAATGTATTTGTAACACATGAACGTAGATATGTGATGGGGGGGGGGGGTAAAGGGGGTAAAAACTGGTGGAATTAATCGAAAACTGATTGAAAGAAATAGTTCTTTAAAAATAGGAAATATTTTTGTGCGCTGTTGCATTGAATATTTCTTATTTAAATACAATTTACTTTCTTCACGTGTCCTAATAAATGTGCCCGAAAAATATGTTGAGGCAAAACATTTCAACTATGAAAAGGTGTATTTATTTTCAATGTTTAAAATAATATATATACTTATATAGATCACAAAAAAACGACAAATATATTAAAAAAATTATTTTTTGTAAAAAATATTGGTCAACATTTAGTCCCTCTGTTTCTAGCCCTTGATAGTTCTTGATCAGCTACTTTTTTGTGAAATCTGGCTCGGTACCCATTAAACAAAAAGTGTATATAATTATGTTTTCGTAACGAAGTCTTTTTAATAAAACGCAGCATCAACGGTCCAAGGATCGTGTTTTTTATCCGCTCTTCGTTGAGCAAGTTTCATCTTGCATCATTTTAAGTAATACGAGACACGTGGTCTGTGGATTAGACAGTGTTTTGTTTATGAATTATTACATCCTAGACGCTGTAACAAAAAGATCATCATAAAAAAAGTCCGTGTTTTATTAACGAACATAATTAAAAAGTTCTCAATAATCATAATAGATTGTATATCTAGTATCGTAATATTACGAGGAGTTGTGAAATGTTTACAACAAGCATCGGCGAGTTAAACAGTCACACGAGCCATAAAACAATTATGTACGTAATAGCTAATTTTCAAAATTTTTGACAGTTGTTTTGAATAAAGGTCACTTCTAATTTTTCTTTTTTGCTTTTGGAGTCGTCCTCTCACCGAAAGCACTGCAGTTTAGATTCTAGGGCAATCTACCCAATTCAGTATCCTCGTTCCTTGTACTAGCTTGCACAGTCCTTGAACAGTGCGGATTACTAATAGGCTTTAAAAAAACAACAAAGTGATTGACTATTTGGAATCAGGATAGTGTAACCGGTTTTGTTTTACTTTACCGCACGAGTGCGTAATGGGTCACTTTACGTGTCTGCATAGTGTAATGGAAAAGAATAATAACGTTTATTTTCAATACATGTGAAACCGAAAATATACAGTCGTTTAATTGCGAATCGATTTTGTTATTAAAGCGTTTATGGTTTATAAACACTTCTGTAATGAGTGAGACAGAAGTCACCGCGGACCGTCTCAGTAAGAGCCTTCGCCCCCGGGGCTACACACCTGTGCACAACTAGTTTCGTACACCATTCACAATATCGTTGCCGTTATGAAATAAACACCGGATATTTTGTTCAAAGCAATATTTTTATAGGATTTGATTATATTAAAATAAGAAATTAGCTGAATTATCAAAACATTTTTTTAATGCATGTTGATGATTACTATTTTTGGAACATATGATAATTACTAAATTTTCGATTATTACTAGGCAAAAGAATGTTGCCTCTGAAAAAATTCAGTTCTGCAACGTAAAATGACGAACGCAGTTTCTGCACTAATAAAAAAATTAGATGAACTTTTCCATGGTTACTATATTGAATTTTGACAAGATACAAACAAAAAACTGATGAAACACAGTTTATAAAAAACTCTTTCTTAACAATTTTGACAGGTTGTGTATCATATTTATAAAAACGTTCCTTCAAAGAACACCTCACAAACCTTATGGAATTTTGTTCTCGGTTAAATTGATCGAAAATGGTTTTATTTTATAGTTTAAAGGTCACTAAGAAAAAGTGTCCATGAGCGCATAGTCTAAAAACCAATAGATTTTTAACTACAGATATTTTTAGCGAGATTTTAGATATAGGGATATCCATTGAATTCACATTGTCCATGTTCAACTTTTGTGCTTTTTTTAGAAATAGAAAAATAGTCTAAAACCAGGTAATGTTGGAAGGTGTCACCTGTATAAAATAATAATGTCAGATTCGGATTCAGCGCACTCGAAAACATATTTCTAGAGCTTAGGATTTTTTAAGATTGTTAATTCAATGGATATCCCTATATCTAAAATCTCGCTAAACATATCTGTAGTTAAAAATCTTTTGGTTTTTAGGCTTTGCGCCCATGGACACTTTTTTGTGACCTTTAAATTATAAAATAAAACCATTTTCAATCAATTTAACCCAGAACCAAATCCTATAAGGTTTGTCCTTTACACTCTTTTGCGATTTTATGGGAATGTTTAGGGTCAAATCATCTTCATTTTTCTGACATATGGATTGTACAGTGCTTTACGAGAACTTGGCCAGCGCATTCCGTGGAAACGCAATATAATAATAATAATGCGTTTAACGTCCGTTTCTCGACTTTATGTCATAACAGACGCCATTTACTATTTGTTTTTCTACCACACTTCCCATTATTTTCTACAATTTTTAAACTTCAACTTAATTAATAGCAATGGGCGAATGAAGGAATTTTAGGACATTAGGATAAGGCGGGCAAATTTTGAGCATAGGAATTTGACAGGTAATCGGCCATGGCCTTGAATAAGGAACCATCTCGATATTTATCTGGAATTGTTGAGGGAAACCATGGAAAACCTCAACAAGATGGCCGGTACAGGAATTACCGTTTCTCAGCAAGAGGCAGCAGGAAAAATTCCCAGCCACATCTGCCTCCGCCGGGTTCGAACCCGGTACCTCTCGAATGCGAGTCTAGTACTCTCACCGCTACGCCACCCCGCTGGGTAAACGTAAGATAAATAGCTAAAACATCAAAAGTAGGTACTACTTCTTTTCATTGATCCATAAGCTACAAATTCTCAACCAAGTTAAACAACAATCTAAAAATCCTTTATCGACGCTTCCACATAAGTCAAGTTTTTTCAGGATCTTAAAAATTAGCAAACGTTATTAAGGAGTTATTAAAGATAATCATTTATCTTGCATCCCGTTTTTTTTTTTTTAATAATAACAGTCGGTAGTGGAAACGCAATATAAACAACGACATTTCCACTCACTCTGTAAAACTGGGCTGTTATATCAAGCTCCCTAATATTGAGGTGAGAGCGGAGAGCCATTATTGTGGTGAAAATGTTTAGAAGAGACGAAGAAAGCCAGTCAACGAGCGGCAATGGGTTGTTTCTAATATTTATGGTGATTGTGTTTGCGAAGGAATGCGTGCATTGCTAATCAGAACGGTTCGAAAATAAATAGGCAATAAATCATAAAATAACCGTGAGATGTGACTTCGTTCATTTCATGCTTTAATATTTTACAGAATCATTGTTGAAACTCGCCGAGAACATTTATAATAATAATTTTAACGCAATTCACCGAAGAAATAAATATTATTACTCGATACGCGAATTACCGTCGTGTCAGGAAAGAGAGACTGTATAGAAGTTTATTTCTAATGGAACAGTGTGGCCGGAAATTTTAGTTTGTTTGTTTCTGTTAGATGGCAGAACGATCGAGGTTTTTTAAATATGTACAGACGTGGGGGATCTATATTTCCATCTCATCTTCAGAAGCAAATTTGAGCGTTTTTCTAAACACCGTAGAAAATAAATATAAGGTTTCTGTCGATTTTTTTTAATTAATAAAAAGTTATGAAAAATGCAATGATTAAGGTGTGATTATTAATTATCGTTGCAGTTCCAAAGCTTGAGTGCGCCGCATCGCTATCTTGACAATTAGGGTGGGAATTGCTCTTTGGGGTGATCGCCAAATATAAACACAGGATTGAACTTCTATACAATCTCTCTTCTCTGATCGTGTTCACAGAAATTATTGTAAGCTCCATACCTACTCAAAAATCGTCGAAAACCACACATACATAATTATTCATTACAATTTTACCAATACACCACTTTCATGAAAAAAGCCCATCGATCGGAATTGTTATCTCTACTTCCAGAAATATTTTAACTAAAATATTGATAAAAAAAATAAAGAATAGTTACTTCTTATACCACAACAGTTTTATCAGCAAACACTAAAAGTTTAGTGTTTGCTGAAGATGAGAGCATAGCTACCGAAATGTACATCCGCTAATAAAACTGTTGTGGTAAGAAGTAACTATTCTTTATTTTTTTATTTTTGTTTCAACCACAGTACTCTTAATATTTGTATTAAAATATTGATGCACAAAACTTTAAAGTCGTCCAAAAATTTAAAATTGAATGCGAACTTGTAATGACCCAAGAAGTGTAAATTTCCCAAGCTCTACAATCTGAACGACTGTCAGAGAAGTCTGTAGATATCTGACAAATCCTGTAAGATAAGATAATAAATAAAAATTGATTAGTTAATTAATCACAGTTATAAAACAAGAATATGTTTTTTTCTTCGGACATTTTCAAATTGCATGCAAATGGGGTCATAATTTTAATCCAACAGTGAATAACGCAGTGCTGGGTACCTGTAGTGTTATTCAATATATAGGTATTGATAAAAAGTCTCCTTGTATGTAGTGACGATCGTTGCATGTTTCATGGTCGTAGATCATCGTTCGTGACCTTGCGACAAGTTGCTTTTGCTTCATCTTGATCTGCAGGTCCGCGTTCTGGTCTGTACATTATGATGATATGATCATCTCATATATACAGTACAACAAAAATCGCATAAGTTTAACGAAAAAGGACCCCGCACAAATCTTATGGGATTAAATTGATCGAAAATGATTTTATTTTATCGTTTAAAGGTCACTAAGAAAAAGTGTCCATATGGGGGCACATAGCCTAAAAACCAATAGATAGGAGAGATATGTTTAGCGAGATTTTAGATATAGCGATATTATCCATTGAATCGCAATCTTAAAAAATCCTAAGCTCTAGAAATGTTTTCGAGTGCGCTGAATCCGAATATGACATTATTATTTTATATAGGGTAACACCTTCCAACATTACCTAGTTTTCGACTATTTTTCTATTTCTAAAAAAAAGCACAAAAGTTGAACATGGACCATGTTTGTGAATTCAATGGATATCCCCATATCTAAAATCTCGCTAAACATGTCTGTAGCTAAAAATCTTTTAGTTTTTAGGCTATGCACCCATGGACACTTTTTCTTAGTGACCTTTAAAGTATAAAGTGAAACCATTTTCGATCAATTTAAGCGAGAACCAAGTCCCATAAGGTTTGTGCGGGACCCTTTATATACAAAAATGCTTTTTGCGACCACAATTTTAAATTGTTGATGGCATTTTTTACAATCTGAAGAATACAAATAATAATCTTTCAAATATATAATAAAGACCCTGGGGGTTTAAAAACCATAAACAGTATCTCGAGCGTTAATTTAAATTCGCTACTGGACATCTATCATAGATTTATTAAACAAAACGCTTCTGTTTTTAAATGAGCAAAACAGTTCAGTCGTTTTGTGTGAATACTCACGCTGACAATATCAGTTCTATTTCTGTTCAACGAGTTCAGTGTTTAATTTCTTTTATCCACGCGATGTGTCTTGTTCGTTCATTAAATAGCACCTCCTTGAAATATTCTCGTTCCACCGTTAGAACATATTCTTGTGTCATTGTATTAGTGATGTGTCCACATGACTTTATTGGGAGCTGGCTCCGTGCGCTCCGCTCACTAAAAAGAGTCGCTCAGAGGGAGTCGTTCAAAGGAGCGACACTAGACAGTATGCACTACACAAGAGTGCAGACTGCAAAAGTGTGAACTGTCGTCATGCATGCTCAGGAGTCACTTAGCATTGCACAGCACAGCTCATTTTAATATGATTCTGATCTTATATTATTCGCATTTCGTATAAACTATAAAGTATAATAAAAGCTTAACAATAATACTGTTTTTTGTTACAATATTATATCTTTGTCAACGACGTCAATGTGAATGGTTAAAGTCACTGTTAAGCTTAGTACTATTACACTTACAGTGTGTCATTCAACATTAAACGACTCAGCAAAGATAACTCTGCACGTGCAAAATTCACTAGTGCCTCCGTGACCTGCGCTGTGTGCGCTCTGTCAATGTGCGAATGCAACAGTACAAAACAGCTCAGCACAAAGCAATGATGCTCAGAGTGAGTTATTCACAAAAAAAAGAGCGACTCGCTCCGCTCCGAGAAAGGAGTCGTTCATTGTGAACGACTCGCTCAGGAGCGACACATCACTACATTGTATTCTGTACAACCGTGAGTCGCTCTTTTTTTGTGAACGACTCACTCCGAGCGCCATTGCTCTGTGCTGAGCTGTTCAGTACTGTTGCATTCGCACATTTACAGAGCGCACACTGCACAGGCCACAGAGGCAGTAGTGAATTTTGCACATTCGGAGTTATCTTTGCTGAGTCATTTAATGTTGAATGACACACTGTAAGTGTAATAGTACTAAGCTTAACAGTGACTTAAACCATTCACATTGACGTCGTTGACAAAGATATAGTATTGTAACAATAAACATTATTATGATTTTTAGCTTTTATTATACTTTATAGTTTTAGCTTTTATTATACTTTATAGTTTATACGAAATGCGAATGTGTATTGTGCAATGTTACGTAACTCCTGAGCATGTATGATGACAGTTAACACCTCTGCAGTCTGCACTCTTGTGTAGTGCGTACTGTCTAGTGTCGCTCTTTTGAACGACTCTTTAGTGAGCGGAGCGCACGGAGCCAGCTCCCAATAAAGAGTCATGTAGACACATAACTACTATACTCATAAGATTTCCGTATCGGGCATTGTAACTCTAAATCATTTCTTAAGGAGTGAACTCCAAAAATTTAACTTAAGACGTTTTGAATAGTGACCGCGGAATCCTTGTAAATTTACGTATTTTGCTGTAAATGATGTGGTATTTCTGTAATGGAAGTTTGGTCGGAATGTGTCCACCAGTTTTGCGCCGCGGTATTCCGGTCGAACCGTTCGTCTCGCGCTTCTTCTTCTTCCACCGCAGCCTAGAATTCCGGCACGCTCGTTCGAACAGCTCTTCGATCTCTATTGCAAGTCCTTCTGCGATGCCATCACATCAAGACCACCACCAATCACTTATAATAAAATATATGCATTACTTAAACGTACAGATGCAAGTGATTTGTAGTATTGCTGTGTACACATGTAAATAAATTTAAATAAATAACGGAAATTAATTAGCATTTCTTATGCAATGTAATTAGTCATTGATGTTTTTGTTAGTAATGCATGTTTGACCAATCATGCGACTGCAAAGATTCTCATGGCTGGACTAAATAAATCAATTCCACAAGACAAAACGAACTATGACGTGTTTTTCATAATTTTTAGGATTCTGTACCGCCGATTGAAATGAAATAAAATATTTTTAACAAAAAAATTGAACCGCGTTCAAAAAATATGCACTAAAAAGTAAAAAAATAATAATTATTGTTTTTTTGGAGTCGGTGTCAGCCAAAATTAAATCTATTCCGAGAACTAGAGACATGTAAGATTTAAATTGCTACTTTCGAATTCCGATGTGACGACTCCAAAAATAACAATAATTATTATTGACGTGATAACACCGGCTGCATGCACAAAAAAGTGTAACGTTCCGAAAAGTATCACGTTCCGCCTGACCCTGTGCGTGCAAGCGAGAGCGCAGTATAAGCGATAGAGAGTCGGTAAAAATATAGTTTGACAGCTACTAAAATTTAGGTATGTATTATTAAATATGATATTCGATCGGAATACGTTATCACGTAAAACTATCGTCTGCAAACCGACTTTACAGACAACCAATTTTTTTTTACTTTTTAGTGCATATTTTTTGAAATCGATTCAATTTTTTTGTTAAAAATATTTTATTTTTCTCTTTTTAGTGTTAAAGTATTGCAATGGGTAGGCCAAGTATGCGTGCCTTTGAAATTTGAGAGTTTCCCTCGATTTCTCCGGAGTCCACAATCAGATCCTGACTTGGTTCCGATGGGACCGCCTCGGAAGTGCACTCAATCGAATAAAAAAAATGTTGAAAATCGGCCCATAATTGACGGAGAAATCGGTGAACATACATTAAAAAAAACCAAAAAAAATATACAGTCGAACATAGAACACACGGCGGAAGCATGATATGATCACAACAAAATTATCATGTATATTATTAGAACAATTTACCACCTTATAAGGCCCTGAAGATGAAAATAAATTTTTCAAAACGTTGGCCACTAGCGTAACATTGATATGATCCTCAACCAAAACCTTCCTTTATCATAAATAGCCTAGACATTGTCTAAAAAATATAAATATTTTATTCCCCTTCCAAAAGGTTTCTGATTTTCAATAATACTTATAAAAAAAATCATCAGATGCGAAGCTGTCGTTGAGGTCGAAGAATTAACATAAATCAGGCAATGTTTGAAAACCTATTTTAGCAAAACCGTCACATACGCAGCTTTGTATCGTGGTCACTATTATATTGCGTTAATTTATTTTGCGACCTCATTAAGGGCCGGTTTTCAATCATCGCTTCTGTGTGAGTGTTGTTTGCAGTTAAAATCTATATTTTTATAATAAATGCATAAATATAGAAAACGACTTTTTTATGAAATAAAACACATGTCACTTGGTCTCAACAAAATTAATGGCAATAACAGATATTTTGTTAGTCTTCAAAAGCAATTAGGATGAGTGATTATTAGTCGTGGGAATAATCGAATGATTTTAATAATCGAAAGATTGCCATTCGAATGATTCATTCGAAATGATTTGATAACATCTCTGTGACTCACCTCTGTACTCTCTAAACATGAATCAATGATTTTTCACTAATTACAAGTGCATATTCACTATTTGTCAATGCTAGAATCGTACCACGTGGAATTAGTGAATATAAAAATTCACTAATTATAAGTATAAGTGAACATAAAAATTCACTAATTATGTAACTGACATTTTCACTATTTCAGTTTTAGAGGGATAAATTAGTGAATATAAAAATTGTACTCACCTTTTATTACTATATTACCCACTATAACTTACTGTCTATACTTACCCTCTAACATCATAACTTTATACTTACCTAAATATCTTATAGTATTTTGTATTCCATAACATACTTTGTAACCTATTTTTATAATATTATGTGCTAATGACCTAAGTAGTCGAAGCGCATTTCTTTTTTTTCTCTAAATAAAAAAAAATCACTTATTATATAAGTGATCATAAAAATTCACTAATTATGTAGGTAACTGACATTTTCAATATTTTACTATTTCAGTTTTAGAGAGATAAATTAGTGAATATAAAAATTCACTAATTATATAAGTGAAAAAAATTCACTAATTATGTAACTGACAATTTCACTATTTCAGTTTTAGAGAGAAAATTCACTAATTTGTTGTGAAAATCAGCTTCACTTACGCAATTAGTGAAAATTTCAGTAATTTATGTTTAGAGAGTATAGTTAATAGGTATACATTTGGAGATATTTATACTCTATAAGTTATAATCAGGAATAATAAATACATTAATTTATAATATTTTTTTTTTTGTTTGTTTCAGGTACGTACCTCAACTTTTTATAACAATTTATAAGAGCAAGCTCTCACGTCTCTTGCGTAAGTAAATAAACAATTTTAAATATTCTCAACATTATTTCTATACAACACAAAACTGGAAGTTCATGTTAATTGAATAAAAACAGTTAGTTTGTAAATCGGCATTTTGCAGACATTTAAACTTTCAATATTTGCATAAAAACATTTGCATTTCTCCTTTCTACGAACTTTTAATAAAGCATTCGTATTCACATTAATACATCCATAGTGTTCATATAGACCAGCGTTTCCTAAACTGTCGTTTGCGCACTCATCTCTGGTGTCAAGACCGCTGCACACGAGGCTAGATTCCTTGCTACATTTGCCTACTAGTTTTCTAGCGCTGATTTTCTTGATTGCTGTTATGTGCTCGCTTCACACGAGACGTCTTTTCAAGCTAGAATAAATCTGGTGCGCGCGCAGTGACAGTTCAAATATAAACAAAGAGCAAAACGTGTCTCTTGTCTGACTTTGAACAGAATGACGCCATGTTGGTTTGTCGGCGTTAGTTCAAGTCGCGCACGTGACAAGATACTGCTTCGTGATTAGTTCTTGCTCATACCTAGCAGCGGACCTAGCGAGGAAAATAACCCTTGTTCTAATTTTAAAATCTATCTTGTGAGCTAGCAGGTGAACCCGCAGTGACGTCATTTCCAGCTTCGTACACAGCCTGCCGGCCTTTAGTCAGCAAAGCTACGGCCGTACTACTTATAAATACCATCCGCCAAACAGTGATTCTGTAGTCAGCGATTTGGAATGCAAAAACTTGTAAGAGGGGAAAAGTGCACAATTTGGCAGGTTATGTGTTATTTATGCTACACATTGCAGAAGTGAAACTTGCGTAAAATCTACGTCTAAAATATGTTCTAAATTGACATTTACAGAATAATAGCTGATTTCCTATTTGATGTCGTGGCTAAATCGTCGCAGCTTTTTGTCAGATGAATCCGATTTGCACTTTTAAAAAATGAATAAAATACCTTTAAAGTCTCGAAAATCATACTGATCATTAAGGAGTTTGTTGGTGAAAAAGTTTAGGTAACGCTGGTGTAGGCTGTTTTTGCATTTCGTCGTAACGTAATGAATATTAAGTTACCAATTGTGTCAATATTGTTGTTTGTTGGCATTAATTTCCTTGCTTAGACGTTTCGCATTAATTAAATGAAATACAAACCGCAATTATTATACTACTAACTAGACAGTTATTATTATAGTTTTATGGTCCCATCTGTGACCATGCGAACTTTACAAAAATTTTATTATTGAATTTAACAAATAATATATTGAAAAATAACAAATCGGTGGCAGCCTAATTCAATTTTTGAAGTGAAAACTTTTTTAGCGGCGTTGTACACTTTTTTTTTTGTAATGGGTAAAAAATGTTCAACTCGCGTCAGGACACGTGACCTGTATTAGCATAGAAATGCGGCGTGATTTTTATTATACAACGTTAGACATCTAGCGTTGAAATATCGTACATAAAAATGCAATCTATGATACAAACCACTCCCGGAATGCAACCCGTCTTTTTTTATCATTTCTTGTTGTCAGCGTGTGCCAAAAACTATGAAATGCGGAGATATTGAGATATTGAGCGCGGCATCCGAGTATAAAATGAATTTAGCAGTTGTTTACCCACCATAGCAGTTATAAACGACTTGAAGTGCGCTGAGTTGAAAAATGTAGTATTTTTAATGATTAGAGTCGTTAATAACACTGCAGTATATAAAATCTAAACTGTTTACGTAGTCCAAAATAATTTAATAAATATAACCTAAAAATCTACTGTGAGATAGTATCGAGAGTGATTTAATTTTTGTTAGCTTTTACTAACATTTTATAGTATCGGTATAATCGTTTATTTACTACTAAATGCATAATAGCACGTTTAAAAATGACATTTAAATAAAAAATTAATTATTGAAGTGAAAACTTCTTTAGCGGCGTTGTATTTTTTTTATTTTTTATTTTACTTTTGAAAAGTGCGCCATAAAAAAGCGGAAATTCTTCTTTCCTCGTGTACGTTTCTATCCTACTCTAATAATGTTTGCCCTCCATACGCTTGCTTTAAAATTTACCCTTTTGCGACAGTGGCGGGCCCCTAATTTAACGCTTTTTGATGGACACTTTTTCGTACACAGAGGTGATTCTCCTTAACCTCTACCCTCCATAATTCGACCGATGCCAATAGTGTAAGTGCCATATGGCAAATACACTAATAAAAAGACCGATCATAATTTCTTTCACTTCCATCATCATCATCGTCGTCATCATCATCAGTGAGTGCCCACAACAATTACTAGTAGCTCTTAGAAATGTTATTTGCACATTGAAACTACGTGGGTTTTCGAATGATCAGCAATTTCTATTATTCTATTAGTTTTGCAGCATTACGCGAGGACAGACATTTAGGTGTTTTAAAACCATTCTCTCCTTGTTTTTCTCCGTCTCTCTATGTATGTGTAGTCGCGAGGCAGCCAGCCAGGTGTTACAGATGTCTTTTATACCTACCTGTCGTTTTCGACTGTGATTTTTAGCTGCACACGTACAGTCAACTTCAGTTACGTGTTCTACTATTAATAAAACAAGTATGTATAGTGTCTGAATGAAGCTTCGGCTTCGGCCACCTTCGGCTTCGGCCAAAATGGGCGGATGAGTAGTTTCGGAGATTACCTCCTACCTCCAAACTTACAAACTTTACTTCATTATTATATTATTATAGATAAACAATGGTCCCTAATAAAGAAAACTCGAGTCGCAGCGTAAAACCGCTTGACACACTCATTAAAACAATTTTTTTTTTCATAATTGTAATATTGTTATCAATCCAACATCTGCACCAAATTAAATATCTTCTTCAGTTAGTAAATTAGTGTTTTCATAAAGTCCGGTCTGAAAGTAGTCCAGTCAAAATAAACATTTCAATTTACTGTAACACGCATAGAGTACAGGTCTTAAGTATACTAATTAAATATTAAAAAAAATATCAGTAATCCCCACTGATTTTACATCTGCTTCATAATTTATTCAAGATCAAATATCAATAGTATTGGTTGTTCGCACTTTTCTCTTAAACGGTACATGCTATCTAAAAATAGGTCAGACAAAAGTTGTAGATTATGCAATTGTCTACAAAAATTGTTTTTATACTTTTTTCCCTACGAATCACCATTATTGAGATATTGAGATTCCAAAAGTTGAAGAAATCGTATACTGCATAATATGCATTCCAATTACATCGAAGAGTGATAATGGGTAGGGGGCTAATTTATATTCGAAGAATTTTTCAATTTCATCCTCAAATGTCTCAGTAGACCGTTTTGAAACGATGATGAGAATTTTTCGGTATTTAAACGGTTTATTAGACTTATTGCGTGTTCTGCTCCATATAGTGCGGATAAGCGAGCGTCTACTGTGTATGGTGCCTCGAGTATCGTGTTGTGTAGTGTTTTGTGACCGTGTATCAGTCAGCTGCACGCCATAGGCTCACCCGAAACGTGGGAAACGACCCAAACTCTAAAACAATATCAAGTAACACCTCAAAACTCTTCGCCTGCATCTGCATGGGTCTGATTGTAGAACGATTATTATTTATAAATGGATATCTATATTATTGTATTTCAACTAATTATGGATAGTCCGAGTGGTCGTGACCAAAAATTCAAAACACTTTTTTGGGATTGTCTTGTATTTATAGAGTGGTATACCAGACAGGAGACAGTTAGTGATCAAAACTTCTGACGGCACGAAAGATGAACAGAAAATCGTGTTTTGTAAAAAGGTGAAATTTGGCAGTGTTATTGAAAATATTTCATAAAAAAAGGCAAACCTCATTTTGATATAATTGACCTCAGTTCTGCTGAAACTGCTGACTAGGTCGGTTATACCAATTTGTATTCATTCTTGAAAAAATGTAATTAGTAAGGAAAAATATTTACTTCTAAAATACAAATATATTAGACCAGTGCAGTTAGCCCACAATCAAGTGAAAAAGGTTAATAGCAGAAAACGAATTATGAGGAAGAAATACAGGAACCAAAAATTCAAATGTGTAAAGGGAAGGGGGGCTGCGGGGGGCGCGTTTTAGGGGTTAAACGCGGTTTTTCGTTATTTCCGGCGAAAGTTGACCTCCAATCGAAAAATGTTGTATGGCAATGTTGTAGGTATTAAAAGGATCTACAACTTTTATAAATATAATTTTTTCACATAACCTTAAAGATTCAGAGAAATATCGAAAAAACCGTGTTTTCGTTTTTAATTTTTTTTTGACGGCAGTTTCTTCCCTTCCTTATTATTCGTTTTCTGCTATTAATTCCTTGTCAAAAGTTAACTTCACTGGTCTATATCGTAAATATGGTGATCCATTTTAATCTATATGGGAAATTATTGAGAGAGGGCAACATTTTTGGGAAAAAGTTTAAGACAAAAATTGTTTAGTTTGAAGGAGGACATCGTTAGACGACAAATACCAATCCCCAACTCCTGTACAGGGATGAGGATGACTTTGACATTTTTAATAGGAACACCTATTTTTTATCTCAAATTATGATTTTTCGAGAAAAAATATGCAACATTTGTCTGAAACATCTTTTTACCCGATGCCTCCCTTAACCTCTAAAATGCGTGTCAAAAATCAGTTTCCCAAGACGCCATTAAATTTTTATGCCTAAACAACGACCTTGCGCATACAATTACGAGAGGTAAAAGTTGTTTGGTTTTTATTAAACATAAAAAACACCGCCCCTTGCACGGGGGTGGAGATGACTGAAATGAATTTTCGGGAAACCGATTTTAGAGGTTGAGGGAGGCATCGGGTTAAAAAAATGTTTCAGACAAAATGTAGCATGTTTGTTCTCAAAAAATCATAATTTGTGATAAAAAATAGTTGTTCCTATTAAAGATGTCAGTCACCCGCAAAAATCAGGTCGACTGGCAACTTTGGCTGTTAGTTATATAGACAAGCACCTGTTAAATCGAATTATTCTAATTAATTAAGCAAGATTATAGTAAATATTTGCTGCAGTATTCGGTAGAAAACTTATTAAGTAGTTTTGTTTCTTCAAGTTGGCATACCATGTCGCTCCACCCAGCAATAATCAGGTGCAGCGTCTTCACACAGTGCAGCCACTACACAAACATAAAACCTGTTCCACTTGATTCTTCTCTCTGCCTTGGTCTTGTTGTTTCTTTTATATAAAGAATTATTAGCATCTCTTCTTCAATGTACAATGTTAAGGTATGTGGCATCTTCAATGGGTTTGTTCTTTTTAACATTAAACTGTTTGTTTCTTTCTACGACAAAAACTTCTCTCTGTGCCTCTGCATTGATGATACGAAAAAAACGGATGATTTTTAATTGTGTTTGTTGCTTCTTGTTTGTCTAATTATATTACAAAGACAAGTAACTTGTCAAACTGGTAGAGGAGGCCTCCCTTTGTCTTACAAAGACGGAACCGAATGCAGCTGTTTTTGATTTTAGTTCTTCGAGTTGCACAAACTTTTTATTGTTTTTCATTAAGGTAACTTCATATCTATATATTTAAAACACAATCCCTATTTCTCTGGCCAATCCGCCAGCAATCTCTACTGAACCGATTGACACAATTTTGTTTTAAACTGAAGCCTTTAGCCCACAGATGTGTTATCACTATTTTTTTTTGTGACATTTCGTTAAAAGAAGTGATTTCAATAGTAAAAAAGACTAGGGGGTATCGATGTTCACGATACATGAGTGTGAGAGAAATGCAAATATTATATTTGACATTAAATTAGTTTTTTAGCGCGAAGATCACCAAACGATTACCGATATTTATTACCGAAATTTATATTTATTTCGAAAAAATCAAATGATAATGACTGACTACAATACTACTTGCTTATTAGCTTTTACATGCGCGAACCTACTCTCGCTCGAAAATCAGGCTTTCCGATTTCAGCATGTTTAGGTAAATTTAAATAATATATAAAAATACAATTTAAGTACAGTTTGTCCCTGATGTCCATAGAAAAAAACATAGATTTTGAAGAAGTGATTAACGATGTTGCCCATCTCGAATCTAAAAGGGTACCTCTTCAATCAACATAGATTTTTATGCATTAACCTGTGAATGCTAAAAGAGTTATTTTTGTAGACTATATTATACTAGCGGCCCCGCCCAGTTTCACCCGGGTGCAAAAGAACGAATGTTGTGTCCTTTCATGATGATCGGAGTTACAGTTCAAAAGTTTTTGTCGGACGGACAAATTTTGAGTAACATTTTGCAACATTTTTCATTGATACTCCGCTCCTATTGGTCGTAACGTGATCGTATATAGCCTATAGTCTTCCTCGATAAATGGGCTATCCAACAAAAACAAAAACAATTTTTTCAATTCGAACCAGTAGTTCCTGAGATTAGCGCGTTCAACCAAACAAACAAACTCTTCAGCTCTATATATTAGTATAGATTATCTAATCATTTAATGTAACTGTACAGAAATAAAAATAAATCTAGAACCTTGCTTATCTACTTTCTTTGTCTATTCTAACAAAATAGTGATCTGTCAAGGTCATAGAGGCCCCATTCTAATATGTTCAGGGTAGAGCTGTAAAAGTAACGAGAAATTGTGTACCCGTATGTATTCGTTACTTAAAGAACCAGTACCCGTTACTTTCGTATCGTTACGTTACTCGTTACTTTTCATACGACATACAATCGTGTACTAACAGCATCATGCATGTACCATCGCATCGAGGCGCGTCGCATACGTGATACGGTATAACTTCGTTCGTATAACGTATAACCGCATCAAACGAGTCGAACTGACATGGATACGACAAATGCGAGTAACGAAATGAATTTGTAAGTAACGATTCGTTGCTTCGAGTCAGACGATGTACCCGTTACTCAGTAACGAATACATACGGTTTGTTACAGCTCTAGTTCAGGGCCTCCAATAGGTTATGCAAATCCGGGCAAAGTCATTCTAATAAACCCTATATATTTCCGAACACCGTTTCTGATATGTCAATTGTTAATTTTAAGTATCCTCCGAAAACCACCATTATTTAAGAAAAACCATAAAAGAAAGGAAGTTCAGACTGCAGTAAAAACGAGCAAATTAGTATTTTCGTCGTGCACCATAAATTCTACCGCAGTTTTTGTTCTTTCAGTTTTATGTACAAATGTCAAAACTTTAAAGGAACATTTAAAAGTCAATAAAATGTTTGAAAGTGTATTAAAATATTCGGCTTAGCTGTTAAAAGAATCTTTTGACGTGGGCGTCTTTCAGTTGCCGACACTCGAGCGAAAACGTCAATAAAATTGTATGCCTTACATCAATAAAACTTCCGTATGTTAATTGAGGAATAACCATGGGCGGCTCGTTAATTCATACACGCCGCTGACTTGACGTATATATTGCCAATAGAGTAATACAATAGCATTGAATATCTTTAATTTTATTGTTATTACGTTTGAATTAATTCTAGATTTAATACGGTCCAATTATCATAATTCATAATCATTTTGCTCATTTTTAACAACTTCGGAACTGAATTTTATATTTTTGAAACAGAAAATATTTTTCAGGGTGTTGGGCTTATTTAGTGTGTAATTATCAAGGTATATTCAGTGAAAAACTAAATTTAATATTTACAGAATTTTGGAAAATCCTATCTCCATTGAAATGGATAACAGTTAAGAAATTCCAGCCAATTGGGCGACGGGACCATTCCAACTTCAGAAATGTTGACATTTGATTATAATAAAGAAGATAAAATTTCTGATATTGTGTGAGGTGACGCGGGTAATTGCTAGTATTCAATATGATATTTGCTATTCGTTGCCATGGTTACCTACTTAATATGTTCCACGTCATGTAAATATTAATCAAAGCATGCCGAACTTGTTTATTTCTGACAGATCCATAAAACAAAAGAGCGGCTGATTTTTTTTATTTTAAAAATATTTCCTAAACTATAAAGTTTAGAAAAAAATTTTTTACGAAACTTTCTAGAAAAAATAAATAAAATAATAAGCCGTTATGAAAAGTATACCATTATTCTATAAAAAACACCGTTATGGCAAATATCTCTTCTGCGCATGCGCCGATTTTCCCCAAAAACACAAGGGCTCTTCATATTTGTAAACAAATATGAAGAGCCCTCCCAAAATTTGGTTTTGATCCGCTCATCCGTTTGACCTGTATCGTGTTCACAGACTAACAGACGTACAGAGTTTTTCCAAAAATATGTTTTTTGGATTTGGGGGACCTTAAAGCGGAAAGATATTGTAAAATTTTTGAAAAGTGATTTTTGACGTAAACTAGTAGGTACCATTCCCACTTGTGGGTTGGAATGGTAAAAATATTTTCACGGTAGCATAGGATGTTCAATTACTTTTAAGTATAATTAGTAAAATTTTAATACCTTTTGATGACATTTTATATTTTAATTTATTTTATACATAACAACAATACTGAAAAAACAAACAGCATTGATTCTCCGAAGATGGCATAAAGATTGCCGAAACGTCAGACAATAAAATGCAATAAAAACCTTCAGTATTTGCTTTGTTTCATCGATCCTATGCCACCGGGATTCTTCCTTTTTAATCTTCCAACATTGAAACAGGATCATCATCACTCTAAATTATTAGAGTTATTTTTCACAAGTAAAATTAACATCATAAAATTAAAACAAGCAACCGCACAAGAAAAATAGATTACGGCATGACAATACCAAGCGACTCTTTTTAGTGAGCGGAGCGCACGGAGCCAACTCCCAATAAAGAGTCATGCGTGGACACATCACTACACCTGGTGTATTCCATGGACAGGAGGCTCTTCGTTTTTCACGACGGTTCGTTTGCATCCAGCAAAGAAGACGATGCAGTCTTCGGCTTGCACAATCGTCTTCATATCGCATTTGTCAGGGGGCCCGCCAGCCTCATTTGCATGTTGTATAGATATACACACTTATCATTCACTTCCTTGTTCGCTGTGCAACTCTCGTTATGGGCGCATCTTCTTATAACTTTTCTCGTTCAGTAAATGAACAACATAACTTTTATTGGCGTTGTTATATTCATCTCACTATTCTGCGCATCTTCGTTTACAGGTACTTTCAACAACACAATGATTTTTATTTTAATATATACAGTGCGCTCACCGAAAATGGTAACGGTTAATTATAATTTGTTTATTTTATTAGATACAAAAAAAATGTTCAAATAGTTTTTTGTTCAACTCGAGATTTATTATCGGAAACTCATGAGGTATATTTTTTGTACTTCAAACTCAATCGGAACATGCATTTTTTTTTCAAATGGCAACAGACTTTTGACATTTTCGATATCTCAATTTTTTTCTCTATAAATTTATATAAAATTTTCATAACGTTACATAAGAAAATATTCGAGGATAATTGTTATCAATTTATTGGTTAAATACACAGTAATAATAATAATTATTATTAATATACTAATGTGTGGTATGTTGTGCAAAATAATTATTACTGTCTATTTAATTAATAAATTGATAACGTTTTTCTCGAATATTTTCTTATGTAACTTTATGGAAATTTTATATGAATTTATAGAGAAAAAAATGAAGATTTCGCAAATCTAAAAAAATATCTGTTGCCCTTTGAAAAAAAAAAAAATTGGTTGTCTGTAAAGTCGGTTTACGGACGATAGTTTTACGTAATAACGTATTCCGCTCGAATATCATATTTAATAATACATTACTGCGCTCTTGCTTGCACCCACAGGGTCAAGCAGAACGTTACACTTTTTCGTGCATGCAGCCGGTGTTTCATCAATTTATAAGACGTTATCACGTCAAAAAAATGCATGTACACTTCCAGTTGAGTATGAAGTACAAAAAAATATACCTTAGCAATTTCCGATAATAAGTCTAGAATTGAACAAAAAACATTTTCAATTTTTTTTAGTAGGTATCTATAGTTAGAACTTACTTTTTCAGGTGGGTTAAGATTCTTTTATGCTGTTGATCATTTGTTTAAAAAAAAATGAATGACGCTCATAAATATATGCAATCAATTAAATTGTTAAAGTGTAAAATATTATCAATTCACTCTCATTTTTAGAACCGTGAGATATAAGCTGGCTAAATTGTATATTTAAACATTTGTATATATGCAGTAATTTATTAACTCGTAAAAATAATACATTTTAAGCGTGGGTAAAATTTGAATCGTTAAAATGTGATTGTACTTTTGAATATATCATTTGAATATATTTCTCGTTTTTTTATATTATGCAGAAATGTAACAATTCATTTACGGTGCCGAGTGAATTATTTGGAAACCTCGGGCAAATCATAAAATTTACGATTCTTACATTGTATTTTTGTGGTATGGATTGCCGAAAAATTTAAGTCGGGTAACATTTGACGCTGCACGCCAGTTAAGGAAAAAATTCCAGCCAATTGAGCGCCGAGACCATTCCAACTTCAAAAATATTGACATTTGATATAAGCTACTACAATAAAGATATTAAAATATCAAATAAATAAAATAATCGACCTATTTTTTCAGACTATATATTGACAAAAATAATAAAATTATAAATCAATATTTTACTAGATAACGTTTCGATCCGGATTTGGATCTAGTGAAATATTGATTTATAATTTTATTATTTTTGTCAATATATAGTCTGAAAAAAATTGGTCGATTATTTTATTTATTTGAAGAGTTCTATTCAGACGTTAATCAAAGATTTAAAATAAAATATCACTTAACGCGTGCGGTGACGCGGGTAATGGATAGTATTAAATATTATGATATTTGCTATTAGTTTGCATGGTTATCTGCATAATATGTTTTCACGTCATCTAAAAGTTAATCAAAGCAGCTAACAAAAGAACAACATATTTTTATTTTCAGTGCCATATGTATGTTACGGTTAATACAAGAAAGTAGTTAATTCGCGAATTAATCGGCTAATTACCCGAATTAACCAATCCTTGACGTTGGTTAATTCGGGTATTAGCCGGTTAATTCGCGAATAAACTACTTTCTTGTATTAGCCGTAACATATATACATAAATTTCATTGGTATGGGATCTAAGGAAATCTTTAATGCATTACAGAAAATCGTTCCACATAAAATGCAACATATACATTTAAGTTGTCACGATTTTCTGTAATGCATTAATGATTTCCTTAGCTACCATCTCAACAAAACTCATATGTTGAATTTTAAATGAAATTCACTGTATATACAAAGTTCTACTGTATTTAATTAATCAATAAACTTCGTTAATTATATTTATAAACAATTAAACGGTTAAAAATCAGATAAATCATATAAAAAATGAATTACTATAACAACAGTTATAAATGTGTAACATACACGTATTATTAAATAAGTAAATAAATAAATGGGCGGAGCGCTACTCCGCTTGGGGACATTTGTAAAGCTTGAACACGGTTAATTCTTATTATATAATGGTTGAGTCACACTTGCAGCGAGCGAAGAAGCTACCCGGTCGTACGTACGGACTCGACCTCGTACGCGAGTCGCAACGGTAGCGTGATGTGGGTTCGAGCCCCGGGCAAAAAGATGGAAAACCGTCGATTGCTGTATATCATTAGCATATCGATAGTGTAAATCGCAAAGTGCGTAAGTCCATTTTTTTAAAAATATTTTTTATTGCGCCATCTAGTAATATAATATTTTATCTATCATCTGAAACATGCTTAAGTCCGTCGCATTAACCGTTTTGCAACTGAAGCCGGTACAGAAAAGTGCCTATCTCCTCACTGCCAACTGTTGGCAAGCAAAATACGTATATCCCATCACTTTCGTTGTTTGACATTAGTCTACAATCTACGTCATGACGTGTGTGCGTGATTTTATTTAAAAAGTAGTTGTTTGTTAAAAAAATAATAAAAGGTAAGTTTCATTATTTATTATTCCTTATGATTTGTATTACAAATTTTAAGAATCGGTAATTAAAATAGTTCTTTGTCTACATTAGGAGATAAGCATTTTGCGCCAAATAGGAAAATAAAAACTAAAGGGAGATACGAACATTTCTACAATAAATATTTATGCTTTTAAGTGTAAATAATATTAGGCAAATCTTTTTTTTGTCTTAAGTGTTTGAGAATTAATAATATGTAGTTTTGTAAGCCAGTATTATCAATTTTTTCCATTTGGCATATTTTGGTAAAATTGGCTGCGGCTTTTTTTATTTCAAAAGTGGTCACGTTTCATATATTTTACAGAAATGGCTAGCAGAGCAGACAAGATTATGAACCTTTTAAAAGAGGCATCAAAGTTATCTACTGCTACTTCTTCATCTCCGATAGAAAATAACATCGATAATAATATTATAATGCGAAACGAAAACAATGGACAGACAAACAATAGCCCTGTTGATGATCTCGAAAATTATGCTAGAGAAACTGAAGAGATTCTTCTCAACCAAATTTCTCAGGAAGAACCATACAAAATTATCGTTGATATTGAAAATTTGGCTGTATCAAGAGAGATTACTATTTGCAGTGAAACACCAAATTTTGGTTCCAATGAAGATATTCCTTTGGTGCAAAAAACACTTTTTCAAGATGAAGAAATGGATGAAGACCCTGATTACATAATTACTGAAGAAGAGATGGAAGAAGAGAAAAGTAATAATGCTGATTCAGAATTTGACATTGATGAGATACGCGAAGAGAACGTTCCGGAAGATAATAATAATAATGGAAAACGTTCCAGATCTAAAAGAAGTAAAACAGATATAAATAAATGGAAGAAACAAGTGAATTACAAGAGTAGAGAAAAGGGAGTAAAGTATAAAGGAAAGAAAAAAGAAAATGGTACATGGAATTACAATATAGAAAAGCCTGCCAAAAAATTGAAACCACGTTGTAGCTGCAAATTAGGTCGGGGTAACAACACTAAATTAAAATGTTTTTCTATTACTGAAAATGCTAGGCAAGAAATATTCGAAAATTTTTGGAGAATGACCTGGGGTGAAAAAAAAACTTATGTGAACACACTATTAGTTGTAAAGCCTACAGCAAGACGAAGGGGACAACAGGAAATTTCAAGAAGACAAACATCTACTGAGTTTTATTTAAAAGTTGGACACAATCAAACACGAGTATGCAAAAAGATGTTTTTGAATACACTATGTGTGGGAGAAATTGCCATAAAGAAATGGGCTAAAAAAAAGGAAATAGACATTGAGCAAGTTCAGTTACAGCCTGCAAGCGGAGTCGGAATAAAAAAAATTGTTGAATTTTTCGATAGCTTGCCCAAACTCGAGTCCCACTATTGTAGAGCAAACACCTCAAAGCTCTACTTGGAAACAGTATGGTACTCAAAATCACAACTGTATAGAGCTTATTGCAAAGATTTTTGTGAAGAAAATAATATACAACCCATGTCTCGAGGCACCTTTTCAACAATTTTCGATCAGCAGAATTTATCTTTATACCAACCTAAAAAGGATAGATGCGATGTTTGTGTAGCTTTTGAGACGAAAAATCTTTCGCAAGAAGAATACGATTTGCACCTTATTTTGAAACAGGAAGCACGTCAAGAAAAAACTAACGACAAAGACTCCGATAATGAAGTTTTTGCTATGGACTTGCAATCTGTGTTACTCAGCCCAAAGTCAAACGTGAGCTCCCTCTATTATAAAACTAAACTTATCGTACACAATTTCACGATTTACGATTTAAAACGCCAGCAAGGCGAATGCTTTTTGTGGAATGAAACAGAGGGGAAAGTAACAGCCAATGAGTTTTCATCAATAATTGTAAGTTTTCTCAAAAAGAAAATTGAAGCTAATACGAATGACAAAAAAACTGACTACAATATCATTTTGTATAGCGATGGCTGCGCAGCCCAAAACCGAAATTATGTGCTAGCAAACGCCCTTTTCAACTTGGCAATTGAAAAAGACGTAACTATAATGCAAAAATTCCTTCAAAAGGGTCATACCCAGATGGAGGCAGACAGCATGCATGCTGCAATAGAGAGAATACTTAGAAATTCCAAAATTAATGTACCTGCTGATTATGTTCTGATATGCAAAAAGGCATGTTTGAAAAATCCCTATAAGGTACATTATTTAACACATGATTTTTTTAAGCACGTCGAGGGTAATGTAAATTTGATTTCATCAATACGACCTGGAAAAAGAATCGGAGATCCTCAGGTCGTTGACTTAAAGGCCATTAAGTACACCAACAAAAATATATTTTTTAAATTAAGACATTCTGAATTGGAATGGAAAACTTTTCCATTCAGACTGCCTGTAAACCTTAAATGTGTAGACTTTAACACCTTGCCTGCATTGTACAGAGCCCGAATCCCCATAAAAAGGGAAAAATATGAGCATTTACAGCAGCTGAAGAAAAGTCTAGAACTTGACTACCATACATATTACGACCAATTACCTCATAACTAGTCTTGTCTACCATAGTATAATAATTACTTAATCAATTTTTGCATTTTAGTTACTATGTTTTTGTTACTATCACTTATTATTGTTAGTTTATCATTAATAATTAGTCACTGGTATATTTTTGTTATCTAATCATAAGTTTTGTTCGTGATATTGTAATTAAAAAAAGAAAAATAGACTAGTTTTAATTTTCTTAAAAGAAAAAAATAAAGAAAAATTGTTTTCAGAATAAATCATAACTCCAATTTATTATCAGTTTATTAATTCGCATAGAGCGTAACTCCATTATTTTTAAAAAAAAAGTAGTTATAATCCTCCAAATCAAAAATTATACCATCCTAGTGCACCTGAGTAGACAATTAGTCATACAGACCAATCTCCTCCCAATCAATTTAGTTATTGTCAATTAAACTAGTTTTTTAGCTCTCCTGTAAAATTTTGCTAAATGGAGTTACGCACAATGCGATTTACACCATCGATATGTAATACACACGCTGGAACAATTTTTTTTAATGTTATACCAATACAACGAAAATATCGCTTCATTCATCGAGGATTTGAGAAGAGTCGAGAACATAGGGATGCCGCTGTTTATATTATGCATTGCTGGATTAAAGCGGGTGGAATTGTGCCTCATTTCTTACGAATTTAGAAGCAATACTAATATATAAAGCTGAAGAGTTTGTTTGTTTGGTTGGTGGGACGCGCTAATCTCAGGAACTACTGTTCGAATTGAATTTTTTTTTTGTTGGATAGCCCATTTATCGAGGAAGGCTAAATGCTATATAATATCACGCTACGACCGATAGGAGAGGAGCATCAATGAAAAATGTTGCAAAATGTAACTCAAAATTTGTCCGTCCGACAAGAACTTTTGATCGGTAACTCCGATCATCAGGAAATTTGGACACAACATTCATCTCGGTAAACTAAGATGTTATCGAAGAAGGCTATGTGCTATATAATATCACGCTACGACCAATAGGAGCGGAGCATCAATGAAAAATGTTGCAAAATATAACTCAAAATATGTCCGTCCCACAAAAACTTTTGATCGGTAACTCCGATCATCAGGAAATTTGGACACAACATTCATCTCGGTAAACTAAGATGTTATCGAAGAAGGCTATATGCTATATAATATCACGCTACGACCAATAGGAGCGGAGCATCAATGAAAAATGTTGCAAAATATAACACATTTGCCCGTCCGACAAAAACTTTTGATCGGTAACTCCGATCACCAGGAAATTTTGACACAACATTTATCTCGCTAAACGAAGATAAACGTGCGTACTCATGTCTCTCCCCTCCATTCTTTTATTTGCACCCGGGTGAAACCTGGCGGGACAGCTAGTAATAAATATTAGCGGTCCGTACTTCACTCCGCTGATTTTTTACAGAGTATGAACGTAAACAATGAATAATCTTTTACAGTGTATAACAGTTGGTTAATAATTATTTCATTTGTCTAATAAAGAAATAACAATATACACTTAAATGATTGTTAACGAACTGGTTTGGTCTATTTACGGCTTTAAGTTAATTCACTTTCATATCGTAAAAAAATGATATTTGATACGATGCGAAAGTTATGTATGTTCTTTTAGATTGCATTTATCAATTAATTTACGTCACTGATCAAACATTTCAGACATAAATCAGCGAAGGAAAAACAAAATACCTCCTATATACTTTATTTGTAGTACATCGTACATTTCGTTGTAATATTGTTACGTAATAATAAATAACGTAAAGTGCATCTAATTAATAATTCACAGAAAGTTAATAGCAAAATACATCAATTATAATTTATAAAGATTTTAAGGTGATCATGCACCCTAAGGCCGGGGATACACAAGCAGATAATCCGCGGCGTTTTGTCGGCAAAAAAAAACCGCGTCTGAATAAAAACCAAGAGATGTTAATGAAATGAATACACGCCCTAAAATTTTTATTTATCAACCTATCAAAAGATTGTATCTTGAGTCTACTATAATATAATAAAAGTATAATAAGTATAATATACTTTTTTACATTTATATTTCTTTGTTCGGTACAACATATTTAATTTTTTAGGTGTTATGTAGAATAATTTTTGTTTAAGAGAGCTTAAGATCGCGAAGTGTTTTTTGGTGTTTATTATATTTAACCACCACAAAACTACTTTTTACGGCTATTTGTCGCGGATTTGTTAAGAATTTTCATTCTTGAAGGCGATCGCCGCAATGAGGCCAAAACGTTGATGTAAAAATGTCTGTCATAACTTAATAAGCTAAATAAACCGTAAGTTTTAAGAATAATAAAAAATACTGCCTGCACAAACTGGACTGTCGTGTCCCCGAAACCTCAGCTATAGTACGCGCCACGGATCTAAAAGGTTCGGAAGCTAGTCACAAACAGCGTCGCAAAGGCACATTTTAGAGTTGTTGATATTCCCACCAGCTACCTGCACGGAACGTGCGCTCGTCGGTGATTGGCCGTGATCGCTCGTTTTCTTTGTCACTTGTCGCTTTCCTGCTTTAAAGTACAGTCGAGTACGCTATTGTCAAGTTGTTATTGCTAAGTTAGTTTTGTTGAGTTGCGAGTTTGTAGTTTTTCAACAGACTATACAAGCGCAAGCCCGCATTCGCATCTAACTTCCGAGCCTTTTAGATTCGTGGCGCGTACTATACCTACATAATGTTGCAAGGAATTGGAAACATTTGAATAAAAAAGTGGGACATGGCCCACATGTACCCAGGACTTGTCAGAATGGAAAGTTACCTTAAAACTGTCTGCGACGACATATTATAGCTATATATTAAGGTTAATTTACAAATTGGGCAACTGCAACGCGTGGCCGGGTACAGCTAGTGTGTAATAAAGTGCAGAAGATATTGTATAGTCGAGCCTTAAACACATAACTTCTCTGCATAGTTATGTGGATTTTGTACGGCTGCTACTTTGCTAATTAACATGTATGAGTTGGGCCGGTGTCATCTCCTAGTACGCGATGGCATACACTCGCAGAGCATTCATAACACAGAAAGTAAAGTGGCATTATATTTTATGTACAGTAGCAGGTTATATGCCGTAATCGGCGAACCAAACTTGCCGCATTCACCGATGAGACAACCGGCTCTAATCGATCGTCACTTGTAATACATTATCATCATCATCATCACTACCACTGATCACAGTCATCTTGATAACGTATTTGGTATGAACTGCTTTCACTATTTCATGTCCCAATTCAAACTGCATTTCGTTTCGGACGATTCTTCGTTTAAATGTAAACACAATTTAATTAATTAGTGCCAATTCTTCATTTGTTAATCGTTTAATCTTTTTTTTTGCGATACGTTTATCAAATGTTTTCGATTAAGTAAGAGTTAATCCGAAATAATTCGGAATAACTTTCCCAGCGATTGGCAGTTAATTTTGTTGCCGCATGATATATAAAAATGTGTGAGAAGTGAAACTTCTTAGGTTCTAACATTTGTTGACGATTTTATATTTTATAGTTTATAGTATTTTTCGCACTACCCCCCCATAAAATATACTGCCTTACATGCGTTAGTGGTGCAATGAAAAATCTGATCGCGTGAGACACTGTCAAAAATTTTGAAAATGCAGTGAAAACTAGCTATTTTATATGCTCAAAAATAGCATATAAATATCTCAAACGGAATGATATCGTAAAAGACCCCTCACAAACTTTATGGTATTTGGTTCTCGGTGAAATTGATTGAAAACAGAATATTTTACGATGAATTGTTTCGCGAGAAATTGTCGTGCGATGATTTGACGGGATACCGGTATAAAATATTGTATTCTATCGCTCTCACTAATTTACACCACACTTATTTTCAGCTGTCGATCGTCAGACAGGGTGTGTTCCGAAATATAACCCAGTATAGGTACTGGGCCAGTGCTAATGACGTCATGAATCGACCCCATATTGTTGATTCGTTCCAAAATATACTGGCCAGCGCGTTGACTTACTATTAAGTCCATCAAAAGTAATTGTTTACTTTGATAACAAATCATAATATATATTAATACGCTAAGGTTAAGATGTTTGCCTCCCTTTTTAGAAAAAACCTCACAATTTCTACACATAAATTATATATCATTTTACAGATACTTGCTTGCTCTACTGACATTGACAACTAAAAAATTTTATATTGCTTTAGTTTTTGTAAATTAATTAAAATACAGCAACGCCGAACAACGTCTGCCATCTGACGGCTTTAATTTTGAAACAACGTCAACACTTCGATCTGTCATCTTACCTTCATATTGTAATACAACAGACACAATACTGCACACTGCCATCTGACGGCTTTAATTTTGAAACAGCGAGCAACGCTGAACAACGTCACAGCAATTCTGCATGATGCCATCTGACGACTTAGCTCAACGCTTTTGCTACTTGCGCCTCTATATGACAATTTTAGTAAAATATTTCTTCGATCTGTCATCTGAGCTTCATATTGTAATACAACAAAAAGAAGAACGTTATAAGCAGTGTGCAAAATTAGAAACGAATTGAATACCTGTAAAAAATAATTTTGTTAAGCGATAATTATTATACTTATTTAGTGCGAATAATTCGCACAGGTCACTCTAGTTATAAAATAAAAAATTTCACAAAGTCTGATACACGCACGCGCGGTTAAATATTTACGCTACGTAACACATGTCTCACCAGTACAATACGGTGGCACCCAAGCTACAATTGTGACGTCATTAGCACTGGGTTATCTTTCCACAGTATCTCGTCAAAATATTCGACGGTCCTTCGGCCGGCATGTGTTATTTATTCAGTGCAAGAGCGTTGATTAGGTCGTATTGTTTTCATTGAGCCGTGAACCGGCGCACGCCATATGGACTGAGACTTGCAGTCAAACCCGTCGACAATCGATTGTTATTATATAGGTACAGTGAGAAGGTCCTCGGGGCATACTTGCACTATTCTGCACTCATAATTCATATTCCTATATTTCATGTCTCTGATGTTCTCGTATACCGCTGCCTCGCATGGTTATTACGTACAGACTCATAAAGTAGCTTATAATGCACGTTATTTTTGCGTCTGTACCTTAGACTATATAGACAGAGTAGATTCGAAATAATGCCCTTATCTATACTAATATTATAAAGAGAAGAAATGTGTATTTTTGTTTGTAATGAATAAACTCAAAAACTATTGGACCGATTAAAAAATTCTTTCACTATTAAAATGGTACATTATCGCTGAGTAACGTAGGCTATATTGTTAATCGAGTTAAATTAGAGATCCCTACGAAAACTCCAATAATGTAACCCAAGGTGTAAAAAAATATATAATATAAAACTCAAAATTAATTTTCATATTTTTCAATTTTTTTAGATCAGTTCTGAAGAAGATCCAAATCCGGAGCGAAACGTTAATGTATTGAATATATATATTTTTTGTTAATACCTATATTTGTCGGAAAAATTGGTCGATAATTTTATTTATTGAATAAATTATATGTTTATTGTAGACAACATATCTATACTAATTTATAAAATTCTCTGAAGGTTTGAACGTATTTAACTTGAAACTATATATTTGACTCTAAAAACAAAAGCCAATAAAATCTTTATAAAAAAAAATATATATATTTGACTAATTTTGGTAATTTTTTTTTTGAAATGTTCGGTAGGCTTTGTTTTATTTCACTATTTTATCGCAAAATTTATTAATTTAATTAATTTTTTGGCACATGCTTCTATACAAATAGAAATACCTATATAAAATCGTAACGTGTTGTCAAGACAGACCGGTATTCCCTCTTCTGTCGCGCTTGTGCTATATGCCCTCATTACATATAAACCGAGTATAACAGCCAGTCATTGAGCCGTTAGATTTTGCTCAACAACTCCCACCCCTCCAATCTCACGTGAGATTTTTCAAAATGCGTATTTTTAATGTAAATACGTAAAACTGAACTTGATTGCGTTCGATCTATTTAAGAAAAAATTATTTGCTTAATTATTTTTTTTATTTATTAAGAATATCTGTATTTTAACAGTTTCTTGCGGAAAAAAAATTACATGATATTTGTCGAGACCCCCCTCTCCCCCACGTGAGATTGGGTGAGGTTCAGCTTGACCCCCTTCTCCCCTAAACGCCTCACGTAATTTATGAACGCCACCGTATGCCAAAGTCGATGTGACAGAAATCGAACTTCTTCGTTTATAAATAGTTAGTTTTAGATTATGAAGAACTGTCATTAGGAACTAGGTCTGCGTTCCGGTGTTGTTAACACGTTCCAGTTGCGCCCTTTTGACAGCGTCGCCGATATATTTAACTGGCACAGGATACGGAAATAAAAATCAGACCACATGTTGTTTCTTCGTATCGCGCAGAATCTTTCAGTGTGTTGAGACGATGTGTGTCACTTGACACAAATAACCATGTGTTGAAATAATGCCTATTTTCGGTGGATGTTGAAATTGGAACACGTGTTACAAAAAACTAACCCGCAAGGTTTTTGAGAACGAAACTATTTCAAGCATTAAATCTGTGCTCAAGGGACAAAATGATCGTGTCCAAATTTTCATGTTTTTTTTTTCTTCATATAGAGTCTAACATGAGTGAGTGAGAACTGGGTAAGCGGGAAAACTCTCGGAGTAAGAGTAATTGTCTTTGTAACCATCTAAAAAGACGTTTATAACTGAGACTACTACTTGCCTGTTCCTCTATAAGCAATGGTCGAACGTATTAATGGTTCCACGAAATTTAAGAATCCCCTATATTATTAAACGAGCTAATCTTGTATCCCTAGTACCTACCTATGTCCCTAAATATTTTCTCGAAAACGGCCCTAACGATTTGGATGAAATTTACTGAAAAGGGATTTTGGGGGGCAAAAAATCGTTTTAGCTAGGTCTCATCTCTCGAAAAAATCGTTTTCTTACAAATTTTATTATTATAAAAATCAATTTTTTGACGTATGAAAATACTTAAATATTGTAAGTAGGTTTTGGAATTTTATACAAACAATGAAACAATTGTTTGCAAAATATTATGACAGTTAATCTTTAATTAGGTTAAAACTTATTAAATTTACTCACCTATAATAGTAATTGTTTTTAACAAGTCCGATAAAAGCTTATCAGTATTTTATTTAACTTTCCGAGCAAAGCTCGGTCACCCAGGTACTGAGTCATATAAATAGCTGAACTATTGTTATAAATAATAATAAATTATTTTTAAAATGTGTATTAGTTAACTAAAAATTAAATGACATTAAAATGTGTTGTGTTTACTGTCGGTAATACAGGGATCAGTATTTAGATCAGCTGACGGAGGAGCGCTTGTGCAGTATTTTTAAATTGGTAGTTTATAATATTTTAATTAGGGCTATGTAAAATTATTTTACCCTAAAAATGTCCCTGAATAGAAAAAAATCCCCTAAATTTAGGGGAAAATATCCTAAGGTGGAAACTCTGTTAAAAAATGCTACAATTTCGGTTTGAACATAAAACTAATATTGTCATCAAAAAAGCGGATTAAACTCTCTTAAAACAAAACAAAATCTTTTATGGTTCGATTCCCTCTGTCCAAATTGATTTTATTATCAAGTGTTACTTAAATATGTATCAGGTAATCTACTTTAAATTTAAAATGTTAAGACCACCCCATAAGTAGTTTATATATTTTTTTATTGTATCTTTTTTTATAAAAACGTGTAAAGTTGAAAGATTAATTTATATAAAATCGTATTCAAGATTCGCAAAGCCTTTTTGCGATATAAAGCGCGGATCAAATTACATGTTACATTTATCCACGTACGTGCAATCAACAAAAAAAAATGAGCATCTGAAATAATAAAACAGCATCGCATTTTCTGTATTCTTTTTTCGACATTATTACATTCGATGTGAACAGTTTTTGTGCCTTGCATCCGCGTACGAAGGTGTCAATTTTTGTACATTTTGTTAACTGAATTAAATTTATATTAATTTCACGGCCCACTACTGTTTCCGATTAAACAGTCGAACATATTTTTCGAATGCATGACTTCATTTGTTTTTTACTTTACACAGAATTTTTTTTGTTTTTCATATTTTTATTATAAGCGTATCATCCACATGGACTGTCTGTGACCACAAATATGGGCGCATAACCTAAAAACTAATAGATTATTAGCTACAGATATGTTTATAGTTCGAAATATAAAGAAAAAATCTAACTATTATCAGTATCTAACAACTCTCAGCTTTAATCTATAAACATTTGATTTTTATACAAGGGGTGACACCTCCCAACATTACCTATAGTTTTAATACTAATCTAAAAAAATAATGTTGGTCAGATAATGACATAAGCACTACAGGAGAAAGAACTAAATATCTCTGTAGCTAAAAATCTATTGGTTCTTAAGCTATGCCTATGAGCCCCCATGGCACCTTTTTCTTAGTGACCTTTAAACTATAAAATAAAACCATTTTCGATTAATTTAACCGAGAACCAAATCCCATAAGGTTTTTGAGGGGTTCTTTCGACAAATTTAGCATACCGGAAAAACGAATTTTGGATGTCCGTACGTTCTTCCGTATATTAAACAAAACAGTTAAACCATGCATGTTCCAAATACACGACATCATTTGTTTTTACTGCAATCATTTGTTTAAAAAAATGAGCCGACTTTCTTTTGTCAGAATAAAGTAGTTATTTTACGGAAATCGCATTTGTTTTGTTAAACTTTTTATGCTGTACAATTAAATGCATAAAATAAAAACATATGCGTCACTATAATCTGTGTATTTGATATATAATTTAGTATTTGAGTATTTTTGACGGACAAAAAACAGCTATACACAGATTCACAGGTATATTAAATGACTAAAATCACAGCTATTAACGTATGATGTAGTTTGTATGATTATAGTTCTTTGAATAGTCCCTTGGAGCGATTTCTTTTCTCTCTAGTTTGTAAGGTAAAGGCATCTGTTTCCGATCATCCATCTATAGTCGATCACTTTTATACTAAAAGAACTTTCACTGACAGAAATGCCACTGTTCCCGAGGCTGGTTTTGCCGCTAGAATCACTGCTGGATTTGTGCTGGCTGCTGCGCTGGCTGCGAGGATAGAATTGACGTCACTGCAGACTAGCGCACGTGGTTACAAGCTGGATTTCAAAACTAGGACCCGGCTATTTTTCGTGCCTGTTTTTAGCATAAACCAATCAGAAAATAGTATCTTGTCACGTGGACGACATGCCCAAACGCCATAAGCAATCAAAGAAAATTGTGTTTTTTTTTTATTAAAAGTGCATTTTTGACAACTTGGTCATTTATGCGAAATAATAAAATAAAATAACAAAATTATACATTGAACATTTGATTACTGCTAGATAAGGAACAATTTGTACTGTTGGTTCACTTTATAAACTTTTATATTTTATTATACATGTCCGTTTTCTTTGTAAATATAATAATCTTGTTTATTTCGCTTTCCTCATCGTCTAAGGATTTTTCGAGATTTTGCGGAATATTTAGGTGTTGCCTGATTTGGGAGTGTAAATTGTGTTTTTATGTGCATTGTCAATTACGTTAAAAGCACTCAGATACGTGATCGAGAACTGGTGCCTTTACCCTATCTATATCGTTTACTGTAGGTAATTTCTTCTCTTTAATATATAACTGAATGTAACAATAGTATATTGCAAATCCGAAACTAAAAACTTTTCTTGCAAAAAATATGTTATCCGCTTTTTTATATATTTTTATTATCATTTTATTATGAACAAAAATAGGTAAAAAAACTTTTACGTTAAACGATTTTATTGTACAATCGATAATGTACTAAAAACTAGAAAATAAATATGAGTCACCATAGGGAGCTGTGATTAAACTAAAATAAAATCGTGGGGGGGCATTTAGTAGAAAACTCGTTTGTTTGAGATTGGAAATCATATTTAACTTTCGACTGTCTTTTTTGACCATAATCTAACTATAAATGCCCCCCATACTATTTTATTTTAGTTTAATCAAAGCCCCTTATGGTGACTTGTATTCATTTTCTAGTTTTTAGTACATTATCGATTGTACACGATAATCGGGGTCTTTAGGTTGGCGCTCTGGCAAAAAAAAGCAAACAGCCCAAAAAATCCCTTCTCCTGACGACTATAGGGCGACTCGCTCGATACTTTTCCACAAAATAAATGTGAAGAAGAACAACCAAAACGGCTCATTATCTGGACACATGTTTTTGAAGCCGTTTTCGTCAAATAACAGCTGGATTATGTGCTTATTTTTTGCACTCGTTAAAAACACTCCGATAAAATGCATAATAATACGCCAATTAAGTTTGTTTTTTTTAAGTCCTATTCACAAAAAAAAACGCTTGTTTCAAAATTGTTTAAGTCGTTAGGGTAATAATGATTATTAATGGTGGTAGCCAGATGTTTTGAGGTTATATTTTTATACGACGAAAGGGTTGTTTAAGAATGCCTAATCAAAGCGTGAATATCACCCCGGGAAACTAAAGTAAATCTCGAGCGGAACTTATTGCTGGCTTCCTTACCAACTGTCTATTTTTTTACATCCCAAAAAAACTGATTTTTTTTACCTCTTGGAAACAGCGCCAGTTGTTTTAACTTATGATTATATTTGACATATGACATACAACAATAATTTAGAAAAGTGAATTGAAATATAGGTTTTGTATAGCAATATTTAATTAACTTACCAGTAAGAAGAAGAACATATTTTGAATATCCAAGTGTGTAGGCTTTCACGGCCGGTGCTGATTCAAATCTTCTTGGTTTCCGGGCTTGTATGCCGTGGTCCATTGGTATTACTACCTGACGTTTCGTCTACAACTGCGGTAGACATTATCAACGGCGATGTGGTGGCCTATAGAAGGACACTTCGCCCGCTACCACATCGCCTTTGATAATGTCTACCGCAGTTGTAGACGAAACGTCAGGTAGTAATACCAATGGACCACGGCATACAAGCCCGGAAACCAAGAAGATTTGGATATTTTGAATAGTCTTATAGATTTAACGGATTTTTTAAAATTAATTGCTCAGTTGAAAGTTAAATTCAATCAAGGCAAGTAGTTTGATGTTTTTATAAATTACTTGATTTGATTACAAGCAATTTCAAGCTTCTTTTATTACTAGCCGCTACCCGCGGCTTCGCACACGGCAGCGACAACAGTAGACTCCACGGGGGTACGTCCTGCTCTACCGCGACAGCAGTAATAAAACCTTTAAAATACGATGTTTATAATATTTGATTTTTTTTTGGCAGGAATCTTTGCGGGCACACGTACAACAACTCACCAAAGTTTCATCTTAATCCGCATAGGTCCCGAACAGACAAACGACAGACGAACAAAAATTCATTTTTAATATTGTATATTTAATTATTATTTAAAAGTGAGATATGATAATCTGTACTAATAGTCAAAGTGCCCGTCGGCAAAAATTTTATTGATACATACTCTCCCCAAACTTTGTATATGGCTTCGTTAGGCCTAGTCTGACACCTATTATTTCCTCTATGACTTTTCTTGATTTTGGGGCGTTTTCCCTCTAAATTTTCCGAAAGATGTTGTTTCGACTACATGTAAAAAATTTATAGATACTGTTTGTTTTTTAATTGGATAGCTTGAAAAGTTCAACCAAAACGCTAAAATAATGTTCTCTGACAAATAACATGAACCATTTAAAATGTCTGACACCCCGAATATGTTCGACATATTCAAGGTGTCAACATTTTAAATGAGTACGCACATTCATCTTAGTTTACCGAGATGAATGTTATGTCCAAATGTCATGATGATCGGGATTTACCGTTCAAAAGTGTTTGTCGGACGAACAAATTTTGAGTTACATTTTGCAACCTTTTTCATTGATGCTCCTGTTCTATTGGTCGTGATATTATATAGCCTATAGCCTTCCTCGATAAATAGGCTATCCAACAAAAAAAAAAACATTTTTCAATTTGTACCAGTAGTTCCTGACATTACCGCGTTCAACCAACCAAACAAACAAACTCTTCAGCTTTATATATTAATATAGATTTCAAGTCAAGCAGCTTGAATATCAAATCAAACTGTGAAACGCCAGTTAAATCGATAAAACTGTACGTCAAGCGTTTTGTCTAAAATCTAAGCCTTAAGACCACCATTGACATCTTTAAATGATTAGGCGTATGTTTAGTAACCCCACGTGTTCAGAGCTCAATTCTTGTCTCTGTCTTTGGATGAGCATGGGCGGACATTTGTCATTATCTATTTCTGAACCATCAGCGATTGTACGACAACTTTCCAAGGGCACTTCACTGCGTATGCCATTCATATAATACAAGTTTTGTTAGTAATCTATGGAAAGGTGAAATATATAACTAATTACTCCGTAGGTTTATCAAATACGTTCTCCTAATTAATTATAGTTTAGTTTTTAGCACTTCTTGCTACTTGTGCGTTTGACATTTTATGACCACGTATTTATTTTTGACATGAGTTTGCGAAAAGTGAAATAAATCGTTGACATTTATAAATGATTGCTCCTAAGGTGTGTATATATGAACTCTTTTTTTTATAATCGCACTTAATTTTTAGTAGTTTTCCTCGATCGCTCTTTTCCTGTTTTATAATTGTTTTTTTGGGGAGGGGGGAATCTAATATTAAAGTGGTTGTTTCCCAGAGCGCAAAGGTGCATTCCAGAGATTTTAAAACCTGGAATAGCTAAGTCTTGTCATGGATGTGGTTTATTAGAAATACACATATCACAATGTATTATTACTGCGTCACGTCTGAAAGGACTCCTATTGGAAAAGATTATGACAGCTTCATGTGTCTTTCTTTTCTCTTTTGCTTGTCGCTTTTCGCTCATAAAAATATGGCAAGATATGCCTTGGTGGAGGATGGGCATGGTCATAATACTAGAGGTAAAAAAGCAATAAAACTACCGTTGGCAACAAAAGACATTTATAAGTATTGTCCAGAAAATTATTCAGCCTATATTTATAATAAATTACCTGAATGGCTGAAAAACAATACCGTTTCACTTTTTAAGAAAAAATATTAAACATTTTTTAGTAGAACGGGGCTTTTATACATAGTATTAATGAATTTTTATGTTGCTTATAGCTTTATAATTTTATAGCTTGTATTTCGTTGACGTGTCAAATAGATGTATGTCTCAACTGACCAAATAAATATCTATCTATCAATTAAATTGTAATATATTTTTCTTTTTGTTTCAGGTACGTACCTCTACTTTTTATAAGATTTTTTTCTGACATCTCTTTCGTAAGTAAATAAACAAATAATTTAGTAACCATCCATGATCAACTTTCGCATGGCTGGCTCATTAATCTGATAATTTATGATCACACCTTATATTTTTTGATAGTTTTCCTAGTGTGAAATACACTGTTCTTTTTTTATGTGAAACTTCAAATGGCGCGTTTGGTTGGGATTAAAACTGTGCAATTGTGGTAACACATTTGTGGGACGACGTTTCGTTTGTGTGCGTTGGATTAAACACAGTTTTAGTTGAAGGTCTCATAACAGGGCGAAATTTAGTAGATGACAGGGCAAAATTGAGATACAGGTTGAAATTTGGTTCAGGGCGATATTTTGTTACTGGAATGGCGTTAATTGACAGGGCGAGATTGATTTAGTAGAATTTCGCCTAAATTTATGTTCCACATCTGCTATAGTTTCACGACAGCTCACATTTTAAATTTTAGTGTCTTCCATAATAACGGTTCAATCCTTCGTTAAGACATTCGTATTTCGTGTTTTGATATGTGGAAACCGTCGTTTTTGAATAAATGGACCTCGCGCAAATCTTATGGGATTTAGTTCTCGGTTAAATTAATCGAAAATGGTTTTATTTTATAGTTTAAAGGTCACTAAGAAAGAGTGTCCATGGGCGCATAGCCTAAAACCAATAGATTTTTGTCTATATAGGGATATCCATTGAATTCACAAATATGTTCCATGTTCAACTTTTGTGCTTTTTTTAGAAATAGAAAAATAGTCGAAAACTAGGTAATGTTGGAAGGTGTCACTCTAATAATGTCATATTCGGATTCATATCGAAAACATGTTTCTAGGGCTTAGGATTTTTTAAGATTGTGAATTCAATGTAGGTATATCCCTCTATCTAAAATCTCGCTAAACATATCTGTAGCTTAAAATACTTATATTGGTTTTTAGGCTATGCGCCCATGGACACTTTTTTCTTATTGACCTTTAAACTAAAAAATACAACCATTTTCGATCAATTTAACCAAGAACTAAATTCCATAAGATTTGTGCGGGGTCCTTCTAATATTTTTTTTTTGGATATAAAAATATTTTTCCGTGAATCTATTAAAAATAGCATTTATTTGAAGAAACTATTATGTTTAAAAAACAAGACGTTTAATAAAATCTCCTTGTTTGGCGTATAATATTTTCTCACGCATTGAAGCATACACAAATAAGTAGTTTTGTTTGACTTTTTGCAGTTGGTAGTGGCATGCACACTACGTTTGTATTATGATCATTAAATCTGTATTAAAAACAAAAAAAAAAAGAACTTACACAAAAACAGACTGCGGTCTAAGGAACGGTCTTTAAAGTAAAACCTCCTTTAAATGTTTATTTTTGTTCGTGACTACTGGAAATTATTATGTTATTAAAAAGTAACTAAACAAAAACGTTTTATGAATAGACATACTTACGGGTACATAGAAACGATTTGCCATTAAATGGATGGGGAAAATGTATTTTTTGTATAAATTAAGGTGAGGTGGGGCAAGTACCCAAAAAATGAAAAGTGCGAATTTCAATCAGTCAAACGCCATAATGTTAGCTGGAGTAGTTTTTTTCTTGGGGCATACTTTGAATAACACAAAATATTTGCTGGATTAAAAATTGATTCATTTTTTATTAATTTTTACCTACTATGGAAGCACTTGCTCCCTCTAGAGCTGACAAAGCGGTAAAGCCTATACAGTATGTAAACACGTAAGGTGCACATAGGAAAATTAACATTGGGAAAAAATGACTGGATCAGAGTGAGCCTTGAAATCTTGTTTTTCAATTTGACAGATAATATTCTTTTGCAAAATGAATGTGTATACTACCGAAGAAAATATTCGAATGATTACAACATAATCGGACTTTTTTTATTAATGGGACATTAAATTCCCAAAAATACTTAAATATGGTGCGAGATCAAATATCTTCGCCTATTCGTGTTGAACCTAAAGACATTGGGTCACTGATTTACCAACGAGAATACGTCATACCAGTCAGACAATTTTTGAATGAAATGTTTCCAAATAGATGGAGTTGTTTTTTTGTTTTATTTTTGTGCAAAAAAATTAAAATAATGATTTATAAGAGCTTTTTATTATTAAAAAAGCCAAGTAAAATAAAAATAAATCAAAATAAAATAAAATAGAAATCCTCAAGATTACCACGATAATTCAATAGAAATAACAATTTATGCAGTCACGGCTAACTCTGATCCAAGTATTTTTTCCCAATGCTAATTTCCCTATGTGCACCTTACGTGTTTACATACTGTATATTACTTTGAACACAATCTTGTGATAATAAACGGGACAAGTGCACTAATTAAACAAATCGTTAAGCAAGTCATTGAAACTTCTAAGTAACATTTAGCTGCTGAGATATAATATATTCGAAATTATCAACAACGTCATATTGTCCGGTAGTGCTAAAACATTCACCCATCCTTGTCATAGGTTAGCGGTCATACTGACCTCCTCGGCGTTCAACATTATGTTATAATAATAACTATAAAGTTATTTTAAATAAGAAATTTGACTTCTTTTTAAAGCGATTTGCTCATATAAGATTAATGACATAAGTTGATAAAAAATATATTAATTTATATTAACTGTAAACCTTTTATTCTTGCATTATAGTCTTATAGACAAAATTGTGTTCAGAAAAATGATACTACATAGCTACTGGGTTTATTACACTTCAGACTTGTTTAGAATAATGGTAGCTTATGCGTCTAGGTTGTAAATTGTAATGAAGTTTTTGACAGTCACGTGAACCAAAATGTCATCACAACCGAGATGTACACTTACCACATTTTTTTGCAAGTACTTGCTAAAAACAGCTGACTTTCACTACATTATAATATATAGCCTTAGCTGTTGAGCGTGTTATATTTAAATAAATAAATCAAATATATATTTCTGATATAGGTATTGCATTTCATACGGAAACTACACCTGCTTTGTGTTGCTTTGCTATCTCTGTTCATCTTGTAATAAACGGTAAATGACAGGTTGCTTTTACTTGAATGTTAACACATTACCAGGAACTGTTTTTTTTTTGTCGAAATTGACAAGGCCCAGCCTATTTTGAAATTTGAATATGATCAAAGTTGTATTGGAAACTTTTTTCAGCATCAAATGAGTGATTTATTCCCCTCAATTGGGAAACATTTCACCGAGATCCATTTTCCCATGTATTTAGTGGTCCTTTGACATCCATCTTCTATAAGTATATGTAAAATTCTCCTGCCTCAATTTTGGCCGTGCTAATCTCCG
Source organism: Xanthostigma xanthostigma (assembly GCA_963575645.1). NCBI lineage: Eukaryota > Metazoa > Arthropoda > Insecta > Raphidioptera > Raphidiidae > Xanthostigma > Xanthostigma xanthostigma. Next base: position 42,966,717 of record OY754471.1, read on the forward strand.
AAACCACTGAACCGATTTTAATGAAATTTTGTAATTGTGTCTTGCTTGGTTCAGCTTACGCTATAGGGCAGTTTTTATTAAATATTTTGTACAAAATTACGGTGTTTCCCCCCCCCAAAAAAAACTGTTTTAGTAACATGTAACGACATCTGATATAATTCGCTCAAAGCTATTAGTTCAGAAGCAGACAAAAAAAAAACTGTTTTAGTTCCAAGTAGCGACAATTGTTAGAAGAAAGCTTTCAGTTCAGAAGCAAATCTGGTAGAATTTTCTCAAAGTTTTTAGTTCAGACGCCGGGCCGCAAACGAAATACATTTTGCAGAATTATATATCCATCGCACCCGGGTGAAACCGGGCCGGGCCGCTAGTATATTTATGAATTGGTTGCGTTCATAATATTCAAATTTTGTGTACTAAATCAACCTGACAACGGTTCCGTTGAGAATTGACACAAGCTAAACAGTAAATACAACCACATGTCGCATAATATTTTATGTCTATTCGAAAACAATAAATAAAAATTTTCAATAGGACCTGCCGCGTCCGCCAGTGCAAATTTCAAGTGGTGCAATCTACACCCCCTTGTACTGTCAGTGATTGAATGAACAGGGGGTGAACATTGTTATAAATTCTCACCCCCATAATGGCTTTTATACAAAAACCTCCCCTGGTTTAATAGTGGGTTACACTTAACAATATACTATATTAACCTCATTTTACGTATCTATTGTTAATGTACTATCTTTTGTTGAATTTTAAGTGGTTTCCATTGAAAATCATGTTATTGTTAATACTTCTGTATTTTATTAACGGCTTAAATATTTATGGTTTATTTTTCTACTTGTTTCCTTCACTTTTCCGCTTGTTAAGGCTTCGATAAAATTAACAGTTGGTGGTTTAAATTTTTTTTTATTATTTAAAGATTAGGAAATGATTAGATATGTGATAATTGTTGCGTATAAAGTGTATAAAACAGAGAGAGCAGACACGATTCGTTCATCCTTTTCTTTCAACTGCCTGTTGAAGTAGAAGAAAGGGAAGCGTTTCGCTTGTCGTCTGATACAAGCCAGTTTGTCCTATCGCGTCTAAAGTTTCGCGCTAAGCAACTTTGAGGTTATATCTAAAAACACGAATGACAGCTGTTCGCGACTATTAGCTAGAATGTAATAGGGTTGCTATGGAAACGACATCTAAACAACAGTTGATATAGGTTATTTTTGCTTTACTGCCGTACGTAATTCCCGCATCAGTGCGTGTAATCCCACCAGTGCGTAAATGCAGTTAGACTTTCTGACGAAAGTATGTACTTTCGATCGAGATATGAAGAAAAATAGATTTCGTCAAAAACGATTTACACGAATGCTTATTCACTGCAATTATTTATTTAATAAGAGCAAGGTTGTTGAGTTTGTTATATTTTAAACTTGTTACAAATTATTATTAACGATCGAAATAACGGATTCTCGCAATTTTCCATCAAGTCGCGAATGTTTCATCTCGATCGATCGCAATTATTGAAATAAAGTTATAATTTCATCATAGAAACGTGATTGTGGTATTAATACTACAGCGGAGCGCCTATACGCTGCATATTTTACTAGGCCTCGTAGAAAATTACATGATTTAAACTTTAATATCTGGTGCTAATGGTTTTTCTACTGCGAATTCCATAAAGATTTTTGACACACTTTTAGTTCACATCTTTTTTAAGTTCTTTAAATATAACTAGCGACCCGGCCCGGCTTCGCTCGAGTTTGTAGGTTGTCACCGTTTTTTCGTCGACTTACGTTTCTAAATTGATATATCCACTAAAAGCGCTTGATATTAAAATGAGTATAATAAGCTATCCTTAAAAGATAGATACATACCATCGCGGACTCTTCTGTAGACCTGTAAAAGAGGAACAATTCCACCATACATCGTTTTGTTATATCTCAAAGGGATTAGGCAGCGTTTTCGTGAAAACTCCCAATCGGCTTGATTTTTTCCGACATCTTCTACAATCTGCAGCGTCATATTTCAACCAATTTACACAAAACATTAATGAATTAATCACATAAACCTTTCTCTTGAATCACTGCGTCCATATTGGTGAAAACCGTATGAAAATCCGTTCGGTAGTTTTTGAGTTTATCACATTCAGACAGACAGACAGGCGCGGCGCAGGGACTTTTTTTTAAATAATATAATAATAATAAACATATTTATTGCAGAAATTATTTTATAAAAATCTACAAAAGGGTATGTATATAATACTAGCGGTCCCACCCGGTTTCAGCCGGGTGCAAAAAACCGAATGAGGGAGAGGGACATGAGTACGCACATTCATCTTCGTTTACCGAGATGAATGTTGTGTTCAAATTTCATGATGATCGGAATTACAGTTCAAAAATTTTTGTCGGACGGACAAATTTTCAGTTACACTTTGCAACATTTTTCATTGATGCTCCGCTCTTACTGGTCGTAACGTGATATTATATAGCCTGTAGCCTTCCTCGATAAATGGGCTATCAAACAAAAAAAATGTTTTTCAATTCGAACCAGTAGTTCCTAAGATTAGCGCGTTCAACCAAACAAACAAACAAACTCTTCAGCTTTATACTTACTTATTTTTATAACGTATCCTCTGCAACTCTGGATATTCTTCAACTCTGTTACGTCACAAGTATGTAAGCTACACCCATTATGTCCAATATCGTAACTGTATTTGCTGAAATGTAATAAATCTGATCCTATAATTTCCAAACTAATTGTGAAATTGATTTAATCTCCATGTTGTTATTGATATTGTGAACTAGCTTGTTAAACAAATTTATTGTTATTTACAAATGTTGTGAGTAAATGGCTATAGTACCTATACAGATATTATATTATCTTTGCACGGCACTGTCCGAAAATCGTGCTTTAAAAGTATGATTTGTTTGTTATTTTTACGCAATCGGAATTTTTTCTGTTTTACCGTTGATCTTGTCAGCGTATTGCGTTTGAAATTTGCGGACATTATTTACACCGGATGTTGTAATTACTTTGTCAGGAACGGCTTCAGGTAGAAGAAAAAATCTTGTGGATTCTGACAATAAATAGATTTTTGCAATCTCGTTTTGGTACAAGATAAATATTTATTCAATACTAAAAATTGTTGATTTAGGTGTATAGTTGTTGTTCATTTAAGACCACCAATTGCCAAGGTTTTCTGAACATATAGTGCCAATTCACATTTTTTATTTATTATACCTATTAGTTTTAAATACATAAGATACATTTAAATTTCAATATTGACATATCTGGATATTGCATAAGAAACGGTTCAGATTACCATTTAATAAAATAAGTTGGCATGGTACCTCGCTGACCTGTGCATTCGCAGTTCGACCATTCTCGGTAATGTTCGGTACTCGGCGTGCGAACCCGTGACTCATTGCGCCGTCGCCATTCCTTACGGTTTTAGCACGAAGTTATATATGGCCAAGAGCCTTCCTGAATAACGGGCTCAAAAAGAATTTTTCAAATCGGGATAGTATTTCCTGAGAAACAAACAAACTCTCCTGCTTTATTATAGTAGCGTAGATAAATCGTTCGTTTATATCTTCTAAATATATAAAAGGAAACCGTGACTGACTGATCTATCAACGCGCAGCTCAAACCACTGGACGGATTGGGCTGAAATTTGGCACACAGATAGTTATTATGACGTAGGTTAAGAACATATTTTTGAAAATACAACATCTAAAAGGGTGTAACGGGGGATGAAGAAATCATATAAGATAAATGTGTCGATTCGAAAATGCGCAGGATTACTCCTGTCAACAAAAATAAATAAACACGTGTTTCATGCTTTTTCAAAAACAACCCCTTCAGAGAGTGAAAAGAGGTAAATAGTCTAAAAATCAACATGGGTGTCATTTTCAAGGTTTGTCAGGACGTTGATCACGTGAATGTCATCAATTTTGAAATTTATTAAGGGGTCTACGTCGAGAAAGGAGTAACTATGCCAAATAATGGGAATGCATCCGTGTTTCGTCTCAATCGCGCGCGAAGCCGCGGGTAACAGCTAGTCGTATATAAAGAATATGTACATTCTTTACGTAGACGTTCTATTGTCTGTCGAATAGTGATGAGCAAAGCAAGACCAAGACTGAGATAATCTTGGACTCGCTTATTCAATCTTCATCTTGGTCTTGCGTATTCAGTCTTAATTCTGCTCATTTAACCTGTTACTTTACGTCTTTTTAATAATTTCTCTAAATACTATCAACATCAAGGTTTTTTATAGGTATAAATTATAAATTATTTATAATTAATATTGTTAGGTATTGGTATCGGTCTTGGTCTTGGTCTTGCTTATTCAGTCTTGGTCTTAATCTTAAGTCGAACAGTAATCGCAAACGAATTCGGACAGCCCGGTCGGTATTTAAATCTACAAATGAAATTAACACTCGGCTGCACACAGAGGTTATTTGATGATGTACGTATCTGACTTAAGTGATCACTGCCGAAGTCACATAATACCAACCTTTACAGATTAAACATCCTTTCTCTTTCCGCTTGCTCTAATTAGACTGTTATTAATTGTTATTAGAATTATTATTATTATACCAACGTGTTACGACACCATGGCCATTGTTTAACAAATACCTCGGAATGTTTCAGACAAGTAATTTGTAATAATTTATAATAATAATGGCTGAACTCATGCTATGCTACATAATATACAGTAATTATTATCTGTATGGACAGTTCACGAAAAAACGATTTTAGATCGTTATAAATGAAGAAGTGGAAAAGAAGCAAATGTTCTTGTCACTTTTTAACTGCGTTCTCTTTTCGATTGTATTTTTTGAAGTAAAACTTCTTTACACACGCTTGACTTGGGGAGTAAGCTGGTGAATGCGTGACGAGAGTTTTACGGAAACTGTGATCGGGCGGAGCGAACGGCAGTTGAGAGGGAGATATAAGTCAGTGAAGATAGAAAGAGGATGACAAATACTTCACTGGCTATTGACGCTATTGAAGCCGTACTAACAATAGAATGACACATACTTTAAAAGTAATATTTTGTTCAATACATTAAATACTAGTGTGACCTGTGCGAATTATTCGCACTAAATAAGTATAATACTTAACACTTCACAAAATTATTTTTTAAATTTATGATTGCAGGTATTCAATTCGTTTCTAATTTTGCACACTGCTTATAACGTTCTTCTTTTTGTTGTATTACAATATGAAGCTCAGATGACAGATCGCAGAAATATTTTACTAAAATTGTCATATAGAGGCGCAAGTAGCAAAAGCGTTGAGCTAAGTCGTCAGATGGCATCATGCAGCATTGCTGTGACGTTGTTCAGCGTTTCTCGCTGTTTCAAAATTAAAGCCATTAGATGGCAGTATGCAGTATTGTGTCTGTTGTATTACAATATGAAGGTCAGATGACAGATCGAAGTGTTGACGTCAGATGGCAGACGTTGTTCAGCGTTGCTGTATTTTAATTAATTTACAAAAACAAAAGCAATAATACATATTTTAGTTGTCGATGTCAGTAGAGCAAGCAATTATCTGTAAAATGATATATAAGTAATTTATGTGGAGAAATTGTGAGGTTTCTTCTAAAAAGGGAGGCAAACATCTTTAATCTTAGCGTATTAATATATATGATTCTACTTTAAAGTGAATAAAATTGTAAATTCATATCAAAGTTCATATTTTGTGAATAATAACAAATTATGGCAGGAAGAAGTTTTACTTCAGTCGTGTGGTCTAAAACACACTCGTTTTTTTTTTTGCTACGACATCTGCCTAAAAGTGGTGGCGTAAGTAATTTCCAATCGGCCTCATTAACATAAAAGTGAACGTATAAATCTTCGATGAAGACGATCCGTGCTTGCGTTACGTATTTATTGAAATTAATCATTTTTAAATATGTTTATTTTACAGTTAAAAACGGTTAAAAAAAACCATATTTCATTTATCAGTTCGCTATTTATTAACACGTAACTCTCTCCCGGATCTGAAATAACTGAGCTTGTGGAAAGCCATTAATCATATATTGAGGTTAGGTATACCTACATTTCGATTGCTATTTGTTTAAATACGAACCCAAAAAATACATCTCGCTCGTTGTCCGTAATAAAAATCAGCCATTCTTACATAATAGTCACGTCACCATAAAAATTCACTGTAGTGTCAGCTTTTGTCTTTAGATTACAATGCTAGGTATAATATAAGAAAGAGGCGTGTCGATGTGTGGCGGGACTTTTTCCTGTTGCCTCTCGCCGAGAAACGGTAATTCCTGTACCGGTCATCTTGTTGAGGTTATCCATGCATGGTTTCCCTCAACAATTCCAGATAAATATCGAGATGGTTCCCTATTCAAGGCCATGGCCGATTACCTGTCAAACTCCTATGCTCAAAATTTGTCTACCTTATCCTAATTTCCTAAAAATTCCTTCATTCGCCCAATAAGTTGAAGTTTTAAAATTGTAGAAAATAACGGGAAGTGTGGTAGAAAAAAAATAGTAATAGTGCGAATGGCGTCTGTTATGACATAAAGTCGAGAAACGGACGTTAAACGCATTATTATTATTATTATCATATATATTAATACGTTTGCCTCCCTTTTTAAAAAAGAACCTCACAATTTCTCCACATAAATTATATATCATTTTACAGATAATTGCTTGCTCTACTGACATCGACAACTAAAAAAAATATTATTGCTTTTGTTTTTGTAAATTAATTAAAATACAGCAACGGTGAACAACGTCTACCATCTGACGGCTTTAATTTTGAAACAACGTCAACACTTCGATCTGTCATCTGACCTTCATATTGTAATACAACAGACACAATACTGCATACTGCCATCTGACGGCTTTAATTTTGAAACAGCAAGCAACGCTGAACAACGTCACAGCAATGCTGCATGATGCCATCTGACGGCTTAGCTCAACGCTTTTGCTACTTGCGCCTCTATATGACAATTTTAGTAAAATATTTTTTCGAACTGTCATCTGAGCTCCATATTGTAATAAAACAAAAAGAAGAACGTTATAAGCAGTGTGCAAAATTAGAAACGAATTGAATACCTGCAATCATATTTAAAAAATAATTTTGTAAAGTGATAATCATTATACTTATTTAGTGCGAATAATTCGCACAGGTCACTCTAGTATTAGTATAGATAAATACACCCATTTCAAATGGTGTACATGTATCAATAATGAATTATGTTTAGGTTAGGTATACAAACAGCTTTAACTGTACTCGAGTACTCCTATTCACTTGAAAGAGACATTATAGACGCTCGACAGATGATGTCAATAGCAGAATAAGGGCGCTCTGATTAATAATTCGTGTAACGTCTGTTTCTGAACATTCTGTCATTAACAGACGACGAGGGCAGTACATTCAGATGGTGAATCTATAGGGATCTCATCATTGGGCTACTCACTCGGTCTATAATTAATTAGTACGATTGAGTGAAAATTCGGTGCAATTAGAGGCAACAATAAGAAACAACTTCCTTCGCAGTTCAGAAATGTGTTAATTTCATAGTTCATTAACCGCAGTCCAATTAGATGAGATAAATAGGTAAGCGGTAACAATGAAGAGCTGTATTTAAATAACGTTGATATGTTAACTTGCCATTTGTTTGTTAATACTCGTTCAATTAGATCGACTGGAATAATTATTGTATGCGCAAACCTCCTATAAAATGGATGCACACGAGGCTGGTTTTGCCGCTAGATACCTTGCTAGGTTTAAGCGCTTTAAGTGCTTTTAAGCATTTAAAATGTTTATTAAGCTTTCTTAATGCTTAATAAGCTTGTTGAATGATTATTAAGAGTATTCGTCCCTGCAAATACCCCCTGCAACCTTCATCTCAAATCTTTTCCCCTCGCCTAAAAACGGTTCGCGCTCTTTCGACGATATTTTTATAGCTAGAGGGTTCTGGTAAACGCCAAATGAAAGACAAAGAATCAGACTACAGATCCTTCAGGCGAATTTTTTGAAAAACAGTTTCGCCTACGTGTGAAATATTACGTAACTTATTATTTTTTTCAAAAGGTTGAAAGTTTTTTTAGGAATTTTTTTTCAATAAATTCGCCTGAAGGATCTGTAGTCTGATTCTTTGTCTTTCATTTGGCGTTTACCAGAACCCTCTAGCTTTAAAAATAGCGTCGGGAGAGCGCGAACCGTTTTTAGGCGAGGGGAAAAGATTTGGGATGAAGGGTGCAGGGGGTATTTGCAGGGACGAATACTCTTAAGCAATTTATAACGTGTGCTTATTAAGGGGTGAGATGCAGTTAGATTTTTCAAAAAATCGATTTTGTTTTTTTTTTTGCATTTTCTTCAATTATGATGTTTCGAAAATATTCTCTAAAAATTTCAAGTCAATTCGATAAATAGTTTTCTAGATATTATAGAATTACTGAAGGGGTCTCGGACCCCCATGGCAGGAAGCTTCCACGTCGGCAGGAGGACCCAGGAATTGATGATTCGATGTAATTAGTATTTCTATACATAAATCAAGTGTAAAAACTCTTTCAGAAATTTAAAAAAATTTATAACTCAAAAACTGTAAACCTTAGGAAATTTAACGAAAATATAATGCCGTATCTACAAAACTAATAATAATAATACCTAATGCGTTTTTCTCGAAACTATGAAAACTTGTAAAATCAAATCGGTGACAACTATAATTCAAAAACCACTCGCTGGATTTTAATGAAATTTCTACAGCTTATTAATAGCATTAAAAACTAATCCTTGATGGATTTTCATTTTTGTTCAACATTTAGATTTATTTAACAATAAACCTATTGATTTTGGTCACAAATCCGGGAACAAAACTTAAAAACCGCCATTTTGTTAATTTTCAAAATAAAATAAAAATCTTTGATTAAAGACTAGATTTATTATTAAACTAATGATTTTTTTTGTTTTGTTGATTTTAAATAATCCAGTGAGATGTCCTGATTGTCACCGCGAAGCACTACTTGCGGAAGGAGGGCCGACAAAGATAGCATTTTTTTAAATAAATGATTAATTTTTTTGCACATACCGCTAACCTAGCGGTATATGCTTTATTATCACTTTGCGCGTCAGAGCTGACTTTCGTTCATATAAGAAGTTATATCTAAGTTTATTTCACACGAAATTTATTCAAATTGAAGCTTTTTGAAAAGAGAAGATTCTGATCTATAATAAACAGAACCATTTTTAAATACATTCGAGTTCATAAATACTACTAAAATTATAATTGAAAATCACGAACAGCAGTTGTCGGTTGGTCTGTACGTATGTACGTCCGAGCTCTACAGATCGCAATTTTAGTCTGATCGCCTTGGGTTATATTTTATTCACTTTGTTTTTTAATTTTGTGGAAGTCAAGATGAAACATGACCTAAAAAATTGGTTGTATGTAAAGTCGGTTTACGGACGATAGTTTTACGTGATAACGTATTCCGCTCGAATATCATATTTAATAATATATAACCTAAACTTTAGTAGCTGTCAAACTTGGGCCGATCGTGCTTCTTTATCGCTTATACTGCGCTCTCGCTTGCACGCACAGGGTCAGGCGGAACGTTACGGCGTTACACTTTTTCGTGCGTGCAGCTGGTGTTTCATCAATATTATAAGACGTTATCACGTCAAAACTCTGTGTAATCAGTTTTATAAATTAAACTTAAATTAATAAAAATACTCCTTTTTTCACGCATCTGACTGCATCTCACTTCTTAAGTCTTTACGGAAGTGCTCTAAGCATCGAGCATCCATTTGACCAAGTGCTGAAGCATTATAAGCGCTTAATGCATTATTATAACCACTGAGTTCTAAGCACTGCCAGAGTTGTTGTCGAATGAAATGTGTTTAAGAGTCATAAGTCACGTGTTTGGACATTTTTAATAAATCTAAACATTTGTCGTTGGACGTTTTACAACGGCCTGCGGTTTCAATCATGATGACCAAACGTTGGTAATACCGCGTACCTACGGTACAACACAAAACATCGACTTCGATGTAATATATAGGACCACCGTGAAGTTGGCAACAGTTGAACGTTATCGCGCGTCTCTCCTGTGGATTTTTAATGCACTGCAGAAGATGGGTTAAGTTTAACTCTTCGTAAAGACTCATATGACGTCTTGGATGAACGATTCTTGTATAGACACCGTTCATTTATAAAGTTTACTAATGGCCATATTAACCGACTGTAAGTAGTTTATTCGGTTCATTTGTTCTTCAGGTAACTATTCCTCCGAATAAAAAAAGATAATTCAATTCACCAACCATAATTTTTAACATAACTTTTTTGAAAAAATAAATAGAATAATGAGTTGTTATGAAAAGTATACCATTATTATATATCTCTACTGCGCATGTGCCGATTTTCCCCAAAAACAATAGGGCTCTTCATTAATTTGCTTAATTTGTTCTTCAGGTAACTATTCCTCCGAATTAAAAAAAGATAATTTAATTCACCAATTATAATTTTTAAAATAACTTTCTTGAAAAAATAAATAGAATAATGAGTCGTTATGAAAAGTATACCATTATTATATAAAAAAACACCATTGTAGCATATATCTCTACTGCGCATGTGCCGATTTTCCCCAAAAACAATAGGGCTCTTCATATTTGCATATCAAACATCCTCCTAAAATTTGGTTTCAATACGCTCATCTGTTTGACCTGTACTATAGTGCTCACAGACAGACGCACGACTTTTTCCAAAAATATGTTTTTTGGATTCGGGAAACCTCAAAACGAAAAGATACTGTAAAATTTTGAAAAGTGATTTTTGATCTAAACTTGTACCATTCCCTCCACTTGTGGGTTGGAATGGTAAAATTATAACAAAGTGCGATTGTTTTATAGATGCTCAATTATTTCGTTCCCATGGAATCATTCGTTCAATATGAACGAATTAGTCATGAATGAACCATACCTAATGCAAGATGATCGAAGATTGTTTAGCATTTCTTTGCTCCTTGAGATACGATCGATCGATACAATGAATGACTTTTCGGTACAGATCGTTGATTATTATCGATAAAAACAAAAATTAATGCGACAAGTTTTTATTTTCAGACCCAAAATAATTTTCTTTATTAATCGTATAGCTTAGTCTCGTACTCTTATTACTTACACAATGTTTGGTTAAAAATGAGCCAATTAAAGAAGAAGTAAGTAAAATTTCAAAAGCAAGTTGTTTATCAGTCTTTTATTGTTATTTGTTTATTATTTAATGCATCGACATATTCTCTTCAAAAAATTTGTCCGCCCAGCTACCCATAAAACAACACCGCATCGCTGTGACGACGGTATTCTGTTATTCGGCTGTCTTTTGTTCTTTGACAGTAACGGCTTACGTTGATAATTGTCAGTTTTGATCTGCGCGTTCTGTTAATTGACAACGCAGAGTGATGGCAATCCTGAAACAGCATCGCATCGCTGCAGCGACAGTATTTTGTTAACCGACAGTCTTATGTTCAAACAACTTCATTGATGGCCTTCTTCATTAATTTATACCGGTGTTAAATGCAAATGAAATGTCTTCTTGATTAAAGCTCGTGCATGCTTGAATTTAATTTGTTTTAAGTAAGAGACAGTAAATACGAACGGATGTAGAGTGTACTGTTTCTGTCTTTGTTTTTCAAGTGTCTAGGGATGTTGATATCTGATTTGTTTTTTTGAATAAGCAATAGAAAAGACAATAGATATGTAATACATGTACAATTTTTACCTGGTCCTTGTTTTTCAAGCGTCTGCGTAATTATTTTTCAACGTGATTTTTTTAAAAATAAGACTTAATGACGTAAAAGACAATAGATATGTAATACATGCAAATTTGTAATGCGTTCTTTGTTTATAAAATATCGTTAATGAGATCCTAAGATAATCGCCAAACTAGTTGAATGCTGTAATAATTGGTTATATTATTGCAGCCGTGAAAATTATTCTGTAATACATGCCTATTTATATTATACTTTCGCCTTAAATTTTTTAATAAACTTAAAAAAGAAGTTATCAATTCGATATGTATAGGTAAATAAAAATCAATGTATAAGAATCTGTCACAGAAGAGAATCTCTAACGAGATTCTCCGATATATATTTTTTATGTTGAAATTAGAATCAGACATGAAAAACTCGTAAGAATTTTTTATCTCTATATTAATGTACTGGTGACCCGGTTCGGCTTCGCCCGAATTTGGAGATTGTCGCCGTTTTTTTCGTCGACTTACGTTGCAAAATTGGTCTCCACGAAAAGCGCCTTTATTTTAACGCGATAATATAAAGCCTTATTTCATCCTGAATGTACATTCGAAATATTGGTGAAAAAATTTTTGAAATCGGATGAGTAGTTTCAGAGATTATCCTCCGCATGCACAAAAAATCACAAAATTCTGTCCCTCTCTTTATAATATTAGTATAGATTTAAATGAATTAATTATTCTTGTACAATTATTTAGCATAAGGTACTAATATTGTAATTGGGCCCTTAGTTTATACTTTTTCTTGCAAGTGTCTTAAGTAGACAGGAGAAATAAAAATTTGACAGTTGTCCAAAAGAGAGTGAAATATATAGGTCGCTAATATTTTTTTAGTGAAACTTAAATATCTCAATTTAAACATCTTTTGTTACTCTCAATGTTGACTATGAAAGTTGTGCAAAATTTGCTATTCATCTACGAAATTAAAAACAATTAAAATATAGTAAAATAGTTAAAAGTCGTGACTATATTAATGATCCGTGAATCAACAAAAAACACTTTTATTTATAAATAATCCGTGAGAAGGTTATTATTGTATTTGTGTCACTGTTTCAATAACTAAAATGATTATATTGGACGTCCTGCATATTTTTTAAAAATCTTCTTTTAGAATTAATAAAAAAAAACGTCTTCAACAATTATTGTTATTATGTTTCGTAAATCAATATATTGTTACGCAAGCCAGCCGCCACTGGTATTAGTAGACGCATTTAGAGAAGTTTTTGTTACAAGCAGGTAGAAAATGGTTTCGAAAGTTCGAGATAAAGCTAGAATATCTTACCCACGCATACAAATGTACTGCGCCTGCAGTTCACAGGCCAGACAGTTAACATGGTTTAGTGTTAACATGCAGTGTTCGGTCGCCTGACATAAACCATTGAGTTCGGATATAAATTTCTAGAGCGCGTAGATAAACATTTCTTGTATATATTTCTGTGACATTGTATTATTTTTTTCCCTTAGAAGTTGTTGTTTTGTTTGTTACATTATTTCTATTTCATTTCCATTATATAAGAGAAGTAGTTTTACTTTGTTTTGTTAACAGTATTATTGTTGTAAATAAATATTTACCACCGAAGAACGGTTTTGTTACAATATCACTAATGACATTATACAAAAGGTTGGTAACCTTAAAAGAACCTGATTTTTTTCCATAGCAAATTTTTCGGAAAATATTCAAACTAGAAAGTGTCAGTGAATCCGTGCCATTTATTTTTTATTAGTATGTTAAATTTGAAAAATGACCTTGAAGCTTTTGCATAGGTTTCAAGGATCACCGTTTTAACCTATTCAAGTCTAGCTTTTGTGGAGCCGGGTATTGCATCAACCACCTTAAGTGTATGGCAGTTGAACCGTACCGATAATATAATTAGACTCCGGATAGTAAAGTCTCCTTACCTCTCATTTCTGGTAAGCTCCAGATACAATTACGATAGCAGCTTGTACCTAAAAGCGATGGACTTGTTATGCCGCTTACCATAAATAAGAGGTTAGGGATACCACTATCCGGTCTTTAAAGATAATGATGTCTTTTAAAAGCAAAAGTTAATGAGATAAGTGATATACATAATATATAAATCAGTTGTTCGTCTTTTTTAATTAAAAGTTCGTTTCGCATGGCCTGTCTTCGCACAGACCGTGTATATAATCCCTTTATGTCGATAAAAAGATTAGAGTATTCCACGTTGCGCGAGCTACTTTGAGCTTGTTCGACCACTTTAAGTGCTTTCTTTATTTCCATAAATCTGGCCGCAAAGAATAATCGCGTCATCGCATTATCTTTGTATAAATCGGCACAGACGCTAACGACTTCAGCTGTCGAGCGTCTATAATCTACTGCGTCTATCTATATCTATTGCTTAGTTATCAGCAAAGCTATTACATGAACAAACATGAATAAGGTTTGGAGCAGTAACTTCCAAAGGCGATCTGCCATTTACTTACCATTTAACACTGTAAGAGGAACAGAGATAACAAAATAGGCGTAGTTTATGTAAACTAGCCACATAGGTTGCAAATGTACACGCCTTAGATCTGTCCAAAATATTAAAAATAAACTTATTATGGTGTGGAAATCAGCTATTTTGTAAGAGATACGTTCAGACAATGCGCAACATAAACCGGTGGGTCTAGCAGCTTGAAATTTTTCCTTATATAGGTAACGTAGGATGAGCACTAAGAAATAATTTTTGAAAATTCATTCCCTATTTGTAATATGGTGGAACTACTACTGTTTTTAAGGTGGTACTGTAATACGGTGGAGCCGATGGCTGCGCTACTGTTGTCGCTGTTGTGTTTCATCTCAATCGCTTGCGGATCCGCGGGTAGCGACTAATTTAAATATATAAAAGGAAACCGTGACTGACTGATCTATCAACGCACAGCTCAAACAACTGGACGGATTGGGCTGAAATTTGGTTCACAGAAAGTTATTATGACGTAGGCATCCGCTAAGAACGTATTTTTGAAAATTCAACCCCTAAAAGGGTGTAATTCAAAATTTTCATGGAGATATCATATAAGATAAAGATGTATCAATTAGAAAATGCGCAGGATTACTCTTGTTAACAAATAAATAAATACGTGTTTCGATGCTTTTTCAAAAACAACCCCGTCAAAGGTTGAAAAGAGGTAAATAGTCTAAAAATCAACATGGGTGTCATTTTCAAGGTTTGTCAGGACGTTGATCACGAGAATGTCATCAATTTTGAAATTTATTAAGGGGTCTACGTCGAGAAAGGAATAACTATGCCAAATAATGGGAATGCATCCGTGTTTCGTCTCAATCACGTGTGAAACCGCGGGTAACCGCTAGCATATTATATACCTTGAACTTAATGACTTACGTGACTAGCGTTGCCAGGCGTCGGCGTCCGGATAAAGCCGGACATAGTTAGGCTTTTTGATTGCGTGTCCGGCCAAATTAAACGGTTTTTGTTAGACTTTTTACATTTCGCAAACGAGCGAGCGTCGAGCGTGGCCGAACGCAGGCGAATATGATATCAAAAATTCTTGATTTTACATACAATTTTTTTGACTTATCTAACTATTTATACTGAAACAAAATTCTCAATAATGTAGGCTGTCCGGCCTTTTTATCCAAATGTCCTGCCAAACTGGCTGGTCTGTCCGGCTATTTGGTTTGGCGACCTGGCAACCTTACACGTGACTGTTAAAATTCGCTGTTTCTCTTGTTAACATATTGTCACCGTGTTCAATTTTTAATGTGAAAAGAAAACCTGATCAGAGAAATATGAATTTAACGATTGCATACACCTTCTGCATGTATAAATAGATAAATTTTATTACATAAGCAGTGGCTATAAACGAAACAAAACACAACCATAAAACAGTTGAAGGAGGCATAATGGCGAGTTGATACAATTTGTAATTAACGGCCGTAATTAACTAATAAACAGTTCCAATCCATACTTTTATAACACACACAGAGAGAGAACCATTAATAAAATAATTTAATGACACTTTAATTGCTCTTAAAACGGTTATATTAAATCACACTAAATCAGTTTTGCCAACTTATAAGTAATCAAAAAATGGTTCACTAACTAATATAGTCACGAATCACGATTGACACGGTTGGATTTTATTATATACCAGTAATCAGGAACTAAATACTATTTAAACTAATCATTGGCGGCTGCAATCGTTTGTGGGAAGATCATTTTAATGACCACTACTTGAGCACTCCCTCATTTTAAAAACCTATTTGCAACACATACTCATTGAACTTTGATCAAATGATTTTTTCTTCGTTTGTTATGTGACTGAAATCCAAGCAGTGGAACATGGGAAAAAAATAGGCAGTCATTGAGAGCTGCCGTCAGAAGTGAAAACTTAAAACTATTTATCTTTAATAATCTCAAATTAATAAAGGTTTCTTCTGATTGGTCTATGATTGTCACTAGGGTTGCCAGATCGCCAAACCAAATAGCCGGGCAGACCAGCCAGTTTGGCCGGACATTTGGGTAAAAAGGCCGGACAGCCTACATTATCGAGGATTTTGTCTCAGTATTAATAGGTACGACAAAAAAATTGTATGTAAAATCAAACTTTTTTTATTATTATACCATGAATCTTGTTAAATTCTAATGAAATATAAATAACATCGAATGCCAAATCAGTTCAAGTAAGTATTTTATTACTAATCAGCCAAAGTCATCAGTCAAAATGAAATTCTAGATATACATTTATCAACAGTGTAAATTCTTCTTAAATTCTAATGAAATGCAATTGCACAAATAAGTCTTATGTACCTGCAGCTGCTATTACTTCCTAAAACAAAATAAAAAATAATCTACACAAAACAAAACTTCTTTTCTTTAAGTTAATAAAAATCATTATTCATATTCGCCTGCGCTCGGCCACGCTCGACGCTCGCTCGTTTGCGAAATGTAAAAAGCCTAACAAAAGCCGGACACCATTTATTTTGGCCGGACACGCAATCAAAAAGCCGAACTATGTCCGACTTTATCCGGAAAAATCCGATTAGTGTAAAAAAATTATCATGAGCGTTTTTCCTTACTTTTTTTCCTTTTTGTTGTATTTGTGTATTTCTAAATATCTTTGTGGTATGTTTGCTTGCGATATTTTTCTCAGGCATCTAATAGCATTATAGTCTAGACCTATTTGGGGTAATTTGATATATGAACTGATGAATAGATAGCAAAAATTAGGTCTCTTTTTTGGCGTAAAAAAGACCAAGAAAGTGAAGGGAAAATGTATTTTTTTTTTGAAAATTGGACACGATCTCAGTAGGGGTACCTACATCAGAAATCACGTATATAAACTAGTTCATAATACGATACATAACCTCACTAAAACGTCTGTTACATAAAAGATCAATGATGTAAAATAACTGCACAAAAGTGCGGTACTATAACAGCTTCAATTTGTATCTGCTTTTTAGATATCTTAATTATATTTACTACAGCTCTTGTATTATATATATTGTATTGATAGATACAAATATTGATTGTACAGAAATGGTAGTTTTATTGAGTCTATTTTTTATTTACAATAATTGACCTCGATTGTGCAGTAAATGCTACAATTTATTATCATTATGTTTTATTGTTAATAACAACAGAAAAAGAGAAACTTCAATAATAATAATAATAATACAACAAATTTATAGTACACAATTCTCAACGCAACTGTTACGTCATAGATATGGCTACAGAATTTAAATACAGTAGCATCTCCTGCACCTTTCTGGCTTCGAACTTTAAAAGTGTTAAGGCTAAGGCCACACTGAAGTGGTTCGCTTGGTGCTAGTCTAGGTGCTACGCTGGGTGGTAAGATAACAAGGGGCCACACTGACGCTGCTTGCTTTGCTACAAATTCATTTGCTACTTCCTTGTATAGCAGTGAACACGTCGTGATGGCTCTTTCAAAATTAACAAGAAAACTACTTCTTGTAGAGAATTCAAATTTAAAATCTAAAGTACAGCATTCTCGATTGTGTTGGGTACATGACATCAACATTTCGAGAGCTTCTCAAGGAGAATTTAATATACTATTTAAACGATTGCGTAAATTCAGCGAAAACTTCTTCTCTTATATATGTATGAAGCAAGAAACATTTGACTTATTATTAAGTAAAATAGAAAAGCAGATACAAAAAATGGATACACATTATAGATGCTACATATCACCTGAAGAACGACTTGTCATAACATTGATGGAGTCCACAGTGGCTCCCTTTTAAAGACTGCCTCAATTAAAAGTGTCTCCATTTTGGAATAAAACACTTGGTGGCACGTTAAAATTAACCAACACGTCGGTTAGCTACGATACATGCTAGGCGACTATCGTGGCGCTTAGCTTGGCGCCTAGCGCGTGGTGGGGCCACTCCAGTGCCAATTTGCATTTGCTTGTTCACTAGGATACTAATACAGGCGCCAATCTTACCACTTACCGCCTAGCGAACCACCTACCTGTGTGGCCTTAGCCTCAAACAACAACGTTATGGTTTAAAACAGAGGGGTCAGACTGTTTTTCCAGACTCTAAATTAAAAACTAAAACAGATACTAAATTAAAATCTTTATTTATTTAGTTTAAATCAAATTTCATATAAAGGTAATAAAAAGAGTAAATTATCTTGAGCTTGAGGATCCAGACACCTGAGATCTCTTGTTTTTGAAAAGCTTATTGATGTCAGGGGTCATATTTGAGGTAGTTATTTTCAGAATAGATTGGAATCCTTACTGGACAGATTCTGATCGCGGGCTGTATTGAAATGGCTTGAGGGCCGGATGCAAATATAATGCGGTTTTTTAGATTTTTCTGGAACTTTAGTTGTCGAGCATCTATAATCTACAATACGCCTCCTACAAGAGGCAACTGTATTATTATTGTGTTGGACGCAGCGTTGCCAGACGTCCCGATTTTTAAATCAAAATTAAATGTCCCGCGCGGGACAGACCTAGTCCCGCTTTTCTTATAAATAATTATTCTCTTATTGTAAGTTGCAATTTGTAACACTCACTCCACAGACTATTATTTGAACTATTGTTTGAAACGCCATATTTTTCTAATGAATAAAACTTTTTTGATTTTGATTTCTGTTTTTTTTTGTTTTTATTCTGAAGACGAATAAGACTCAACTATTTAACGATAGGGTAAATCTGATTTAAAATATTATATTTTTATTAAAATACATTTTCTATGGCTATTTTTGCTATCTATCACGTAAATGCAATTTTAATTCAAATAAAAAGATAAATATTTGAAAACTTCTGATTATATACGTTTTTTTACTATGTCCCGCTTTCGACGAAAGAATCCCGCTGTGTTCACTCAAAGAGTTCCAAAATCCCGACTTGGCAAAAAAAAAAAACTGGCAACGCTGGTTGGACGAAACCAGCGAAAGATTATAATGCATACAGCGACGACACTAATGAAGAAATCGCCCACGCTAAACGATCTCGACTCCAATAAAATCGTACAATTTAGAAATAATTATGCGGACATAATAAAAACTAATAAGCTTATTGTACGTACAATTTGTTTTATTCACACAGAGTGCCGTTGACTTTATACGGCCGCGTGCACACCGTCACCTTCAACTTTTTCAAAAATAAAATATGACCATCGTTCAGTTCCAGACGTTAATGATAATAGCGATCGCCAATTAATGTTCCGCTGATGTGTCTTCAGCCTTAAGTCCGCTGCACACGTGTCTGATTTGACGCTAAATTAGTTGCTAGATTCCACGCGTGCTGTGGCGCTTGATTTCGTGATGATTTTTATGCGTTGACTTCACACAATTCGTGTTTTGAAGATGGTTTTGGTTAACAAACGTAAACGTTTATTGTCTCTGAACAGAACACACATGGGGTATGTTCCGAATATAACTCAGTGGTAACGACGTCATGAATCCGACGCCATAATTGTACTGGTGTGCCACCATATTGTACTGGTGAGACAGATGTGGCGCAGCATAAATATTTAACGGGACGTAAGTGCATTTTTTATTTTAATATTTGTCATTTGAAATAGCTCAACAAAGTAAACAATTTTGATGGACGAGGGAAATAATAGTATAGTACGCCCCACGGATCTAAAAGGTTCGGAAGTTAGTCACAAACAGCGTCGCAAAGGCACATTTTAGAGCCGTTGATACTCCAACCACCTCCCAGCTACCTGCACGGAACGTGCGCTCGTCGGTGATTGGCCGTGATCGCTCGTTGCCTTTGTCACTTGTCGCTTTTCTGCTTTAAAGTACAGTCGAGTACGCTATTGTCAAGTTGTTATTGCTATGTTAGTTTTGTTGAGTTGCGAGTTTGTAATCTTTCAACAAGACTGTACAAGCGCAAGCCTGCTTTCGCATCTAACTTCCGAGCCTTTTATATTCGTGGCGCTTACTATAATACGTTAACGAGCTGGCCGGTATATTTCGGTACGAATCAACAGTATGGCATTATCGATTCATGACGTCACTAGCATATTGGATTATATTTCGGATCACAAACACGATAACGCCATGTTTGTTTATGATGATATGATGATACTGATTGGTTCTTGCTAGAAGCCGGCACAAAAACAAGCGCGAAAAATAGTCCCGATACTAATTTTGAAATCCAGCACGCAAGCCCGCAGTGACGTCATTTCTATTTTAGCAACCGGCACAGGTCCCGGGCGTGATTTCAGCGGCAAAACCAGCCTCGTGTGCAGCGGCCTTTAGGGCTCACGGTTAGACAGAAGACAGCCTACCGTTACCGATGACACGTAACCTTATAAGAGAGCACATTTTATGTATATTGACGTCAATTATTTTATGCGAGTGAAGTCGTATATCATTGTGCAATACTAAATGCAAACGCGGTGTCCATGCACATTGCACATACAGTGTCTTCATAAAATCGACGATTAAACCTGTCGAAAGCTCTGAGCTTACACAAAACGTAGTAGTCAGAGTCGGCAAAAATTTTTGACACATACTCTCCCCAAACTTTGTATATGGCTTCATTAGGCCTAGTCTAACACCTATTTCCTCAATGACTTTTCTTGATTTTGGGGCGTTTTCCCTCTAAATTTTCCGAAAGATGTCGTTTTGACGACATGTAAAAATTTATAGATACTGTTTGTTTTTTTAATTGGATAGCTTACAAACTTCAACCAAAACGCTAAAATAATGTTCTCTAAAAAATAACATGAGCATTTAAAATGTCTGACACCTCGAATATGTCACATATTCGAGGTGTTAGACATTTTGCATATACATTACCATCCAATATTTAGAAAGAGCTTTCGTTTTACCATTCCAACCCACAAGTGGGGAATGGTACTAGTTTAGGTCAAAAATCACTTTTAAAAATTTTACAATATTTTTTCGTTTTGAGGTCACCCGAATCCAAAAAAAACATTTTTGGAAAAACTGTGCGTCTGCTAATCTGTTTGTGAGTACGATACAGGTTAAACGGATCAACGGATTGAAACCAAATTTTGGGAGGATGTTTGGTATGCAAATATGAATAGCCCCATTGTTTTTGGGACAAATCGGCGCATGCGCAGAAGAGATATATGCTATAACGGTGCTTTTCATATAATAATGGTATACTGTTTTTAACGGCTTATTATTCTATTTATTTTTTCAAGAAAGTTTCGTTAAAATTTGTTTTTTAAACTTTATAGTTTCGGAAATATTTTGAGTATAAAAAAATCAGCTGCTCTTTTGTTTTAAACTAGTTAAGCGCATGCTTTGATTAATTTTTACAGGATGTGGAACATATTATGTAGGTAACCATAGCAACGAATAGCAAATATCATATTGAATACTAGCCAATACCCGCGTCACCTCACGCGATATCAGAAATTTTATTTTCTTTATTGTACTATAAGCTATCAAATGTCAATATTTTTGAAGTTGGAGTGGTCCCGTCGCTCAATTGGCTGGAAATTTTTCTAAATACCGATAATATATATAGGTCTGTCGTTTGGAAAGATATAAAAACGACAATTAATGAGGTTTATATAAATCCTTTTTTTTTGTAGGGAAAAATTTGTTTTTTAGTTCAACCCAGGGCCCCACTCTTTATGATTACGCTACTGCACGTTCGATTATTATCAGGTTACGTTTAAACAGTAGCCAACGCTTTAGAATCATCCTGTATACGTAAAACGTATGGGATACACCCGTTATAAATGCCCGTATGTGTGTGATGCAGCACACGTTATTTCCTATATTATTCTAAAATATTACTGAACTATGATGTTAATCGTTTCCAGTTATTAGTAATGAGACGCTTTCACTACCTCCGCCGGTGGAAGGGGGGGGGGTGTCAAAGCTATACGCGTATATAGTCGACAATCTATTGAACTCGCCTGACCAATACATTTTCTTTGAAACTGAAACAGAATCAAACACTCATAATAATTAATATATTACAGAGTAGATACTGTTTGCTACAATTGTTAAGAAACACCCATTGTTACAACGCTATCAACATAGAAAAATTAGTTTATTTTTCAAACAATGTCACCTTCGGGATACGAACCCCAAATCTTTCCACTCTCGCGGCGGACTGAGTTACATTACACCACAGTGACACAACTATCAAACTATCATTCTAATATTTATAAGTATAGCATTGGTAACTGCTTTTTTCACATCATGCGAGAGCCAATTATATTAGTTAACGCTATAGATATGAACCATCGCAGTAGTGAGAGCTATGAGTGAATCAAAGGTGAAATTGTTTCCTTACATTAATATATTATAATAATTACTAACTGTAACTAAACTCATCTAAATAATAATTAATCCGACTACGTAAAAAAAGGAAACCGAAAAATCATGTTTTTATTTTAAAAACACGCTTTCAGTAATGTGAATTAAAAAATGAAAATTATTTTTTAAATATAAACCATATTTTCAACAGCGATAGTAAGTTCCCCATCTCGATATAATTTGATTCTTTTGAATTAGCTATTCTCATTTTAAGCTTATTAAAAAAAAAATTATCCTCTTCAGACCCAGATTAAAAAAATATTTTAACTTTTTACTTCACATTGCTATAGAAGCGTGTGTTTTTTTGGTTTAAAACTCTAATTTTAATTATAGTTAAAATGACTATATGGAGTAGATAATGCAACGCACGTCGCTGTACGGCTTGTTAGCCTGCTCACAGTAATTTTTCAAGTTATTTAATTTCTATAAATTATTCATACCTATACAGAAACGGATCTGAAGGGACAGAGCATTTTTTTTTATAAAGAGTTTTTGGTTATATGAAGGGAAGAAAGAAAAAGAACCAAATTTATTCCAAACATATAGTTTATTAACTTTGCCTGACGTTTTTTGCTATGCCAATATTTGTATTTTATTAAGTATCTTATGCACGTCTTAGGATGTGGTCAGTGGTGGAATCATCTTCGTTAAACAATAAGAATTTTTCGATAAGTTTGGCGGCATCCAGTGCTTGTTGAATAGTTGATGATGGTTCAGAATCGTCTTCTTTACGTCTGTAAACATTTGCTGACGCCTAAATATGAACATATTTCTTATAATAGAGAATAGCTGTTGCGCTATCAAGAGGTTTGTATACATTTCTACGTTATAGGGAGTTTTTCGTTATAACGAAGGACGTTTTAAAGAGGTTGCACACTGTATTTATGAATATTTATATAAATTGTTGTATTGTCATGGATTCTTAATACATGTGCAAAATTTCAAATTATTCACGCGTCTGGAAGTGGGTAAAAATTAATTTGAAAGATTCCATCACATACATACATATCAGGGTAATAAAAAAGCGTGTTAAAAACATGTTTTCTTACGATGTATTCGAAAAATATTTTATGTTATGCAATATGAATGAAGTCTGTAGGTTTCATAAGCTGTGTAGTTTTTATTTTTCTCAATAAATTTGTCTCGGAGGTCAGTTATCTCATCGTAGTATGTGATGTAATAAGTTATCGGTTGAGTTTAGCTGGCATTTTATTGGATCGGACAGGGTAACAACCATTAAGTGGAGGTGCAACACAACTGCACGTTAACGTACGTACGTACGTTATGTCTATATAACGTACGTAGGTACGTATCGCACATGAGTAAAGCTTGGCATCAACCGCAAAATAATTTATTTATTTTTTAAACTAGCTCTCACCCGCGACTTCGTTCGCGTGGAATCAGTGTGTACAATTGATATAACTGATTAATCTGTATACGGGCTGTCTCAAAAGTCCCGGAATATCTCAGAGAGATTAAGTTTTTTTGAAAAATGTTGCGAATGAAAGTTGCTCAACTAGTTGTAATGTATTTTTTCGGTCACAACAATTCCTCCCAAGGGGGTGCCTCCATGGGGGGCAGAGGCTAACTCCGAAATTTTAAATAGCAACCCCAATTTTTTTATTGGGTCAAGTTCTTCGGACAAAAAAAGACATTTTTTGTCCCAAATTTTTTTTTGTTAAAGCTACGCGGGGTAAACTTTACGGTGTTATCTTCACCCCCACAAATAAAATTTGTTCATTTTGTTAGGAGAAGGCGTTCCCCTTAGGGGCTAAAGTTTATAAAAAAAGTAGTTTATGTCATTCCCCAGAGTTTAAACTACTTATACTTATATTAAATTTCATCACAATCGGTTCATCGGCAATTTAAGCAAAAGAATTGTGACATGCAATACAAAATTTAAAATGATAAGTAGGCACTATCGTGGCGTCGGTCGGATGGCGGGACCATAATTTCTCGATGGTTTATACCCTAAATTTGGTACATTTTATTTAAAACAGCGGAGGTATGCAAGCTTAGTTTTGGCGGCAGCTTCATACAGCTTTGTTCGTATAGTGGAAGGCAAGCTTAAATACGTAAGATCGGTATCGACTGATATCGACACAACAGGCTGACATGGGAACTGATAATTTGTTGCTTGTTCTCGCATTTAATACACTCCATATTATAAACCTGTAATGGCTTACCTATTCCTGACTGAAGCAAACACCTATATGCAGCGCTCGTCGACATGTCGCTACATAAACTGTAGCTTCAGTGTTTAAGCTACGATTAATTAACCTGAGTCGTGCGCAGTTAAAATCTTTCACAGTAAGTTAACAGGTTATCCGTAAAGTTAATTTCATTTGAAGCCTTCGGTAGATCACTGCATGGGCAGACTTTTCCAAGGAAATCAACCCAATTCTTTAAACAAAGAAATTCAAGGACTCTGGCCACACATATTTCTCTATACGAAAAGTATTGTAGAATTTTAAATCGGATACTTTTCCAAAAATAATTGTCTGTTTTTTAAATAATGTGCTCGTCGCCTGATTCATCATTGATGTTTCCTAAATTAAATAAGCATTTAATAGGATTCTCAACGGCAGTTGCTGTGACGCAAAAACTGTACCTACGTAAATAAATAATAATAATAATAATGCGTTTAACGTCCGTTTCTCGACGTTATGTTATAACAGACGCCATTCGCACCATTACTGTTTTCCCGCGTTATTTTTTTTAACTTCCACTTAATCAATAGCGCAATGGGCGAATGAAGGAATTTTAGGACATTAGGATAAGGTAGGCAAATTTTTAGCATAGGAATTTAACAGGTAATCGGTATTTCGATATTTGTTACGTAAATAACGATATTTTTTAAATGTTTGTCTAATGCAAAGGTTCGTCGCTTTATTGAACGTTGATGTCTCCGGAATGAAATAGGCGTGGAATAGGATTTTGTCAGCACGGTACCTACATTGTGTAATTAGGGCGGAAAGTTGCTGATTGCGAACGAGCGTGACGCGATAATCACTCGCCAATTTTCCGTCGTTCCGGTCTATATGCTGACAATCAG
Organism: Xanthostigma xanthostigma; assembly: GCA_963575645.1. Classification (NCBI taxonomy): domain Eukaryota; kingdom Metazoa; phylum Arthropoda; class Insecta; order Raphidioptera; family Raphidiidae; genus Xanthostigma; species Xanthostigma xanthostigma. Next base: position 42,992,308 of record OY754471.1, read on the forward strand.
AAAAGCTTCAGCAAACAATGATCGTGCTTTTAATATCGTGCTTGTACACGATATCTGTTGAAGCGATTGGGCAGATAATTTGAATATTTCACTGCGCGTACTCATGGCATTCACGGACGCTTTTGGGTTTCAGCAGAAACAAACCTATTTCAGTATCTAATCAGTGATTGTCATGTGCTGCTTTTAATATCGTGCTTGTTACACGACTAACGTTTACAAGCTACCGGTCTTATGTTGCTTGTAACTACTTATCAATTCCAACATACACACACACGCATGCGCGAGACGCTTTTATATAATATATGTGGCACGACTTCTCAGAGATCGCTTACACACTAATACGTGTCAAGTGTCTAGGGAATTTTTATTTTGTCGCAATGACGGTGGCAACGATGTTATACGGCAAAGTACGGGTGATTTGTGTGTCGAGAAATATTTTACTGAATTGCAATCGCAGTGCAGCAAGTTTTGTTACATTAACTCTCTCTCTCTTTTTTGTATAGTATTATCAAAATTAGTTTTCCTTAGCTACGCTGGAAAAATGAATGTTGTTATTATTTTGGAAAATATTCTTTCCATTTCAATTTTTCCCACGCAAAAGGGAGGTGCTAATGTAGCAAGTTTTGTTACCTACATTAACTCTCTCTCTCTTTTTTGTAGTATTATCAAAGTTAGTTTTTCTTAGCTACGCTGGAAAAATGAATGTTGTTATTATTTTGGAAAATATTCTTTCCATTTCAATTTTTCCCACGCGAAAGGGAGGTGCTAATGTAGCAAGTTTTGTTACATTAACTCTCTCTCTCTTTTTTGTAGTATTATCAAAGTTATTTTTTCTTAGCTACGCTGGAAAAATGAATGTTGTTATTATTTTGGAAAATATTCTTTCCATTTCAATTTTTCCCACACGAAGGGGAGGTGCTAATGTAGCAAGTTTTGTTACATTAACTCTCTCTTTTTTGTAGTAGGTATTATCAAAATTAGTTTTCCTTACCTACGCTGGAAAAATGAATGTTGTTATTATTTTGGAAAAATTTAATTGATTAATTTCTTCTCTAGAGAAAGCATCATTTAACGAATTGTTTATAATTCTATTAAAATGTTTAATTTTTTTTTAGTAAGAACAAAATAGTGCTTACAGTAGTTATATATTTCAATTTTCAACTCGTGTAAGCCATAACTTGGAAATTATGTATCCGTGCGATTTGATGAAGCATACACGACCAAATTGATTTAGTCGATAAAATAGTTATTAATTTTCTGTATTTGATGAAATTACTTTGTTGGTATTTTATTTAATATTAGAAAAGATTGGCAAAAAATTTGATTAGGGGCGCTGCACTGCAAATGACATTTTGTAAAAAATCTCTAAAAAGTTTAAAATAAAAAAACAAAATTAGAAATTTTTAAAAAAACCCACGACCAATGTAAACGTTGTAATTGAAAAAGGATTACCTAAATAAAATTTTGAAACCCCCCGTTTAAAAGGAGGTAAGTAATCAAAGAAAACCCGTCGGGGGCTGCCATTTGCTGACCTGAATTAAGAATAGGAAAATATCAATTGAAGACTACAATTATTTACGTACCAAACGTGATGTAAATTTTGTATGTAGGGCTAGGTGGAAGATCAGCACAAGTTGTGTTTTTGTATGTTTTTAAGTGCAATAAAAGTATTTATTCAACACGCGTGAATAATATATAATTTCGGGGCCCTGCTAAATTCAGGAGAAATAATAAATTACTTCATGTTGACGCGTAGAGTGCTAATAATGAGCCGAAACTGTACGATAATGTATTACTGCATAGTTTTTGGACCAATAGGAACGCGGTAGCGAGCCGCAACTGTACGGTAATGAATTATTACTGCATAGTTTCTGGACCAATAGGAACGCGGTAGCGATTTGTATATATGAAAACAGCATCGCAATTCAGCGAAAGTCAGGGCCATCTTGTGTGCATCGAGGGCGGTGGGTAGGTCAATCAATGAAGTGATTTATTATTTTTCCCTCGTTTATCAGGGCCCCGATTACATATTACTCGTGATAGTTGAATAAAGTATTATGTGCGACCATTGATCGAAGGAGAATATTTCATTCGCGTGTTGCCGCACGAGCGTAGCGAGTGCGGTAACACGCGAGTGGAATATTCTCCTTCTCTCACTAGTCGCACAATATGTTATTTTTCATCTCATGGGGACTTGAAATCTAATGTGACAGCATCATCTATATAACGACGAACATACCGTATGATTTAAATTTTATTTAAGACACAATATCTTGAGATGTGTGTCTCCAGTCTCCACCCACGTATTTTGCCTTATTGAAACGCGGTGTCGTCGCGTCAGGTGACACTAAATTGTAAGAGGCGTCGATCAAGTCACTCACGACTTGCTTAAATCTGGTTCAAAAACATCGCGACCTTGCGTCAGCACGCGCGTTGTTCAGATGTTTTATAAAAACAAAATTAAATCGGTATTGTCAATCGAAATGTTTTGTTGAAGAGGCCCCGTCGTTTATTGGGATTTAATAATAATAATTTTTAGTAACTGCAATTTCATTATATGATAAAATTATTCGGGATACAAGGATAAATATAAAAACAATTTTTATTCACTAGAACATCATTTAATCGTCAATAAATCTCAAAATTTTTTAGAAAGAAAGGATATATTTTTATAAATTTTTAAAATAGATCTTTTAAAGTTTTTATTATTTATGTTTTTAAATTATTTTGTGTTTTGAATTTTTTAAAGTGAAACTTTTATTCTATCGCCCCGAATTATTCTGGCCGTCTGTTGCATGTCGCATTACAGGCGGCTGCGGAGTAGGGGTAAAGTGAAAGGCGTTCGGAGTAGGCGCTCGGTAGAGCAGCCAAGGCCAATATGGCGGCGCCCATGGTTAGCATCAGCTGACCGTGTAGTATGTATAACACATAGTCAGTCTGTCATGCGGGCAAGTGCTGTACAGTGTTTACATGTTTTTATTCGTGTATTCATGTGAATATTGTTGTTTATAATAATTAATCGTGATGGATAAGTGTCTACAATCCAACGCCTACAACCCAATAAAAGTTTCACTTGCGTCGTGGTTTCTTAAAACCACACAACTGTTTTTTTTTTATTTTTATGACTTTTTACTAGACATTTTTAAGGTCCTGAAGAATTTCTGCCGAAACGTTGACGATTAAATTATGTTCTAGTGAATAAAAATTGTTTTTATAGTATCCCGAATAATTTTATCATACCATAATATCAAGGTGTCTTATTTTATTTTGTTAACAATGCAATTTTATTCTTCAACCACCATCGAATAATACTAATAATTAATTTTTTTTAATAGTACATCTAAAACCCGATTGACTTTTTTACCAGTTCTCGGATTAGAGCTTGCGATCTGGAGGCGTGTAGCAAAGAGTCATACAAACGGCGACATCGCTATACGCTCGGCTATTCTCAATTCCGCACAGTTAGTCCTTCGCATTTGCCATACGACATAGTATCAAAACAATTGAATGCATGTTTGTGGTCGAATTAATTCAGCGGTTTCTGTATCCATCGATTCCGCGCGATGGAATAACGTAAATGAGAACAAAACCGCATTTAATCATAAAATAAACATAGCATTTAATAAATGTAGTACGAGAACACGGAAGTTACGGAATATGCGGTATTGGTTTAGAATAACTTCACCAGGGAATGGGTCTTACCTACTGTATAAACAATTTAACAAATCCTACATCGAAAACAAATTATTACATTGAACTGTCAAAATAATATAAATTTTATATACATACCTACCTAATAAAATATGTTGGTTCTGTAAAGCGACTCAATTCCGAAAATCAATATTTTTTGACGTGATAACGTCTTATAAATTGGTGAATCACCAATATTATAAATTGATAAAACACCGGCTGCATGTACGAAAAAGTGTAACGCGTAACGCATAACGCGTAACGTTCCGCCTGACCCTGTGCGTGCTTTTTGCTAATTTCTCGCTCAATTTAAATCAGATCGGTTTGAAACCAGTCTTAAACGAAAGAGGAGAACATTTTACATAGATTTCGTATAACAGAATTTGCCTAAACAGTTTTTTTATACAAATTTATATAGAAAAATAGCTGTATAAATGCAATGTTGTCTAATGCATGGCGCGACGCGGTCGGTTGTCTTTGTTTGCCGTACATGGAAATTAGAAGCAAACGTATGTCTTGTCTTAACATGAAAACGGCTGCATTTCTAATGTTTAATTCAATTTTTTGACATTAGTATATTGTGAAATGCAACGCCTTCTAAGTTAAGTATTGGAATAACTAATTATTATTAGAACATAATACTTTGTAAGTTGCAAACGTCACTTTTGACATTTCTTATCATTCCGACACCAAGGATAAGCGGATTGAAACCAAATTTTGGGAGGTTTAGGTTATGTATTACGGAATACGTTATCACGTAAAACTATCGTCCGTAAACCGACTTTACAGACAACCAATTTTTTTAAGTTTTATTTATATCACAGAAGAATAGCCTCGAAGGAAGGTGTCAAGCAAAATATTAATTCCCAAACTAACTTTACAAATTTCAATTTGCCATATTATGTTACAAAATACGCTGTTGCAATCTTGTCAAAATTTTATTTTTTAGCTAGGTATTCGTAATATTTTCAGTTTTATTTTTTATTAATATGATCCTGGGGGGAGTTAATTGCTCCCTTTACCGCCCCCATCTAAGCCCTTGATTTTCATTATTTATTTCTGAATTTTGATTAAATTTCTTCTAAAATGCGTGGGCTATAAAAGAACATGTTTTTTTATTTAATTGAAGAATCTTTGTTAAGTTTTTTTTTGTGAATAACGCATTTCACCAGCAATTGACAGCGCAATAAAAGCAGGTGTCATCGATATAGTTTGACAATGTTTAGCGGTCTGATTAGTTCGTCCAAACGAGTAGGTTTCGGTGGTTATTGACCATTTATATGTACTTGTCACCACATTCCAAATAGGTACGAGATATTTACATAAAAACATTCGACTGTGTATAAGTCTGAAGGTCATGACCATTGTTTTGTTTATAGTCGGCAGTCTGTGTTGCCGACTTTTTCACTGTCACCGTGTCACGGCTATTTTTGTCACGTCTAAACGCCCCAATTACAGCGGAACTCGTGTATTTTCAACGTGTCTGGATTAATCCGCTGAGATGCCGGAATAGATTTTATATTTGCCAACAGTGACGATTTGGCTCCTCCAAACACACCAATTATAAGAACAATTAATTTAGCAGAATACTCTGGATACTGCTTCCTGAGTTCAAAAAGAAGGTCTTGATATTTTGTCCTATTCTCAGCCTCCTTCGGGGCTATGTTTGTTTCAGCAGGAGCTGAGAACTGGATAGCATACATAACTCGCGTGGTTTTATCAAGAAGAACTATATCAGGCTTTGTAGCTGAAAGTTGTCTTGTAGTACTGAATGAATAGTTCGAGAAAATCTTACACGATTCATTCTCGACAACGGACTCAATATCTCCGGGAAGATAAGGTAAAACAGGAATTTTATCAACTCCGTATAATACTGTCTCAAGTGGTAATATAACTAGTGATGGATATCCGTATCCGCGGATATCCGAGGGAGAAGAAAGATCCGTATCCGTTAGTTTTTGGCGGATCTTTTAGCTTATTAATTTTCAATTCATAGATGAAATTTTATAGATAGGTGATTAGGTAATAATGAAAACCTGTTAAATTCCATTCAGATTATTTTTTATTTTTTTAAATCGTATTTGGCCCTTTTATATTGCAAACATTTATAGTAGTGAGTACCATACTAATAGTACATAACTGAAAGGTACTAAATCAACTATCTTTATAATGAGATATTGCACATCGATCTTTGGAAAGAGACAATCTGTTATGAGAGTTAACTCTTAAAGAGGTCAATAACTTTTTCCCATAACAGATAGTCTCTTTCCAAAGGTCGATGTGCAATATTTACCGGCGCGTACTCTAAGAAAGTTAAGATCCGTATCCGTATCCTCGGATCTTGAAACCAAAAATCCGTATTCAGATCCGTATCCGCGTAAATACCTACATTTTTAACGATCCGGCACAACACTAGTTGTAATATAACACCTTTAGAGCAACATTGTGACGATGAATGTAAGCGCAACATTTCGATAATTAAGAGATGTATGAGCGTCTCTTTATTATTATTATTATTATTATATTGAGCGTTTAAAATAGCAGAAAATATTGCGGTGAAGGCGTTTCGAGCATCAATTTGCAACTAAAGTGTGCCCTGCTTAACGGAGCCCGAACACCGCCATTAAATGCTTTGTATATCGACGTATAATGACCAGTTTAATTGCACGAGAGCATAGTACAAAATGCTTTTACTTACAATGTTGTGATCTGACGAGTGCACAGTACAACCTGTCAATGTTTATAGGCACTCAGGGACTTACTGAATGTACTCGAACACCAATTAGTGTCGAGGCAGACAAACGACCAGACATCGTCTGGACATTTGAGAATCTTCCGCACTTTACCGGACATCTGCCTCAGGGTTGCCAAGCTAGGAGAATTTCTACTCGAAGTCTTATAGATCGAGACTTACTTTTATAGTGGGTGATTTTACCTAGAGGCGGAGTCCATTTCAAAATATTCAAATATTTCAAATTTGATTTAATGACCCGTCTGCGTTGAATAAAATATACAGAAGCTGTCGTCGAAACCGGATGTGCATTCTTAGAGCGCAAGACTACATAAAAATAAAAATTAAAAAAAAAAACCTAATCCCGACTACGTAAAAGAAGAAAATCAAGCTTCAAATATAAAAACCTAGCGGTCCCGTCCGGTTTCACCCGGGCGTAAAAGAACGAATGAGGAAGGGAGGAACATGAGTACACACATTCATCTTAGTTTACTGAGACGCATGTTGTGTCCAAATTTCATGATGATCAGAGTTACCGTTCAAAAGTAAAATAAATTTAAATGCAAGCCTTAGAAGAAAGCAGTGTAAAAAATAAAAAATAAAAATATATTCGCTCAACGTGGGGCTCGAACCCACGACCCTGATATTGACAGTCGCATGCTCTACCGATTTATCACATGAATAGAAGCTTATTTTTGAGATACATTTTGCAACATTTTTCATTAAAGCTCCGCTCCTAATGGTCGTATAGTGTAATATTATATAGCGTATAGCCTTCCTCGATAAATGGGCTATCCAACAAAAACAATTTTTTTCAATTTGAACCAGTAGTTCCTGAGATTAGCGCGTTCAAACAAACAAACAAACTCTTCAGCTTTATATATTAGTATAAATGTGTAAAAACTTGTTGGGGTAATACAAATCCTTCAAAGCGTCATTATATTGAAGGGAAAAAATCGCGAGTGCTGATCACATAGTAAAAAGTGCCAGAATCGTTACTGGAAGCTGTAGGGATAAGGTTAACTTTGTTGCTTTCTGCATACAAACTATTTTCCAGTAGGTACTAAGTAGTAGTCAAATATCCTATTGGGATTTTTTAATCGATTGCGTGTACCAGAATCTTCCATGATGATTTTTCGGTGCTATTCATAATAATAATTTGATTTAAGCGGCCAGATTTGTTTAAAATTGTTTTAACTTGCAACTCATTTCACACATAATTTTCTCAGGTACTTACGATTCTCAGAACTTTGATATACAATTAATGTATGCGTTGATGTCATAGAAAAATGTAAACACAGAAGGCGGACCGTCTTGTTTTATCTATTTTCTTCATAACGCCGAACTCCCTAATGCGAGTCTAGTGCTCTCACCACTACGCCATCCCGCTTGCTACCTGAAGTAATATAGATAAGCCAGAAGTACCTAACTGACCAAGGAGGTCGGAATACATGCCTTATTTACGCACGGTAGAGTAGATGAATGCGTCTGTATGTGTACCGAAGATTGGCGGGAGTAAAATACACGATCCCGTTTTTTTTTTTTTAAGAAAATTGTGGAAGTAGAGACTTTTATTTAAGTTTATTTATCTTTACAGTATAACTGAATAATTTATGTCGTAATGCCAGAGCACTTGTATCAACTAGTGATGTGCCGGATATCCGTATCCGCGGATATCCGAGGGAGAAAAAAGATCCGTATCCGTTACTTTTTGGCGGATCTTTTACGGATCTTTTACCTTATTAATTTTCAATTCATAGATGAAATTTTATATATATAGGTGTTTAGGTAATAATGAAAAACTGTTGAATTTCATTCAGATTATTTTTTATTTTTTTAGTCGTATTTGGCACCTTTATCTATATTGCAAACATTTATCGTAGTGAGTACCATACTAATAGTACATAACCCAAAGGTACTAAATCAACTATTTTTATAATGAGATATTCATATTGCACATCGATCTTTGGAAAGAGACAATCTGTTATGAGAGTTAACTCTTAAAGAGGTCAATAACTTTTTCCCATAACAGATAGTCTCTTTCCAAAGGTCGATGTGCAATATTTACCGCCGCGTACTCTACGAAAGTTAAGATCAAAATCCGTATCCGCGGATATACATTTTTAACGATCCGGCACATCACTAGTATCAACATAATATGAACAACACGAATAACTGACTGACTCAACCACTCCGCTTGCATTTTATAGCTTTGTCCCACGCTTCTCTAAGGTTTTAGAAGTACCGAGATTCCTTCCTTTACATGTATTTGTTTCTCCAGGCTATTCTAAAAAGGTCGGGTCTTTACCTGCTTTCGATTGTTATTGTTGTCGTTACTATAAGATTCCTACAGAATCCATAGTCGTCCCAACAAGGGGCACGCAACAATATTTTAAAACCGATTTGATATTATAGAGCGCGTCGGTCTATATTCTTGTATTCACTATTGTTATCTGTGAGGAGACTGAGGTATATATAATATAACAATAGCGAAGCATAACAAGGCATCAATCATCTGCATGTACACGGTGCACCGTTGATGGCCACTAATTATCCAATTAATACCACACCATCGCGTCGCAGCGCCTACCTGTACACACTACTACTATAACGACATGGTCTGCTACAATAAACACCCATCGTCCGTACCCTTTGCTAGATTGCTCAGTATACGGAGTGTCACTGAATCCAATACAATAGATACAAACTAAAGTAGAAGTTATATTTTTCAATACGTTAACGAGTTAACGACCATTTAAATATGATTATAATTTGAAAAATTCCAGCCAATTGGACAACGGAACCATTCCAACTTCGAAAATATTGACATTTGATACAGGTAGTAGGATTAACAAAGAAAATAAAATTTCTGATACCGCGTGAGGTGACGCGGTAATGGCTAGTACTCAATATGATATTTGTTATGCATTCCCATGGTTACCTACATAATATTATGTTTCACGTCATGTAAAAATTAATCAAAGCATGCTTAACTAGTTTATTTCTGACCTATCTATACAAAACAAAAGAACAGTTTTTTTTTAATTTTCAAAATATTCCCGAAACTGTAAAGTTTAGGAAAAAAAATGTTAACGAAACTTTCTTGAAAAAATAATTAGAATAATAATCCGTTAGGAAAAGTATACCATTATTATACAAAAAACACCGTTACAGCAAATATCTCTTCTGCGCATGCGCCGATTTGTCCCAAAAACAACGGGGCTGTTCATTTTTGCATACGAAACAACATTTGGTTTCAATCCGCTCATCCGTTTGACCTGTATCGTGCTCACAGACTTACCGACAAACAGACGCACAAAATTTGTTTTTTGAATTCGGGGGACCTCAAAACGAAAAGATATTGTAAAAAACTAATAGCATTCCCCACGAGTGGGTTGTAATGGTAATAAGACATCAATGGCCGTATCTTAAAGGCGGTAAATAAAGTCTTGTTACATCCCATATAATATTTATATCTCGCGTTCTTGTGTAAGAAGCATTATTATATGTTAGTACCGTTATTATAATTACCAATTGCAACCTTAGTGCTATGATACGGTGATTCGAGGGAAAAGTTGCCACCATGTCACCATACTATCAATGAAAAAGCGAGAAAGCGTTTTTTGAAGTGAAAACTTCTTTAGCGGCGTTGTACACTTTTTTTTGTAACGGGTAAAAAATGTTAAACTCGCGTCAGGGTCACGTGTCCTGATCGAAAATGCGTAAGACGAAAACTTTTATTTATACAACGTTAGACATCTAGCGTTGAAATATCGTACATAAAAATGCAATCTATGATACAAACCATTTTGATCGAAATTTCGTAAGACGTTAATATTCAAGTTTTCACTTCTGCCGGCACTCCCGGAGTGCAAAGGAGTTTTTTTTTTATTCGTAGATGCGCGTTGCGATACGATTTCTCTCATACTTTTTTATACAATTTTAATGAAATTTTAGTTTAAAGTTTGGTTTAGACGGAGTGTCAGCCAAGCCGACGAACAGAAGTAGATCTAAGACTCGCTTTTTTCGTCATCCCAGGATTTTCCCTTCGATCGAGTCAAAAGCGTTGGCGAGATTTTGTTGCTTAAAAAAAAATGATCATTCAACTTCATCGAGTGTTCAAGCTCTTTTTATTTAAAGATTTTTATCTAGAAAATGTGTACATAGAAGTCTGGAATAAAAACCCAATGTCGATGGACGTTGTACACCTTCCAGTTTTCGCTTGTCTAACATCTTAAGTAATGATCAGATCGGTTCGAGTCAAGAAAACAAGCTTTGAACGTTTACAATATTGCTCTGTACACACTTTGAAATTCTTTGAACACGTATAGAAATACCATTCATAGATTAGATCTATTACAATTGCATGTGAATGAAAACAGTCATACATGTGTAAATATTCTAATTCGAATATGGTGACAGCCGCACATAACCTCAAAAAATGTTGACAGTTAATCAACTAAGGTAGAATATACCTATAAGTCACTTCCAAGACACAGTTTTTTTTGGTATTCCTCCGAATAATTCTAACAGATTTGGTACAGGGCTTCAACAGTACAATAATATATTCTAAAAAAAAAAAAAAAAAACTAAATTTGGCGTCACTTATTTCGAGACAAACTTCCGTTATTTTTACGTGCCAGAGGTGTGTAAACATTTGGATTCGAATACGATGACAGTTGCACATAACCTCAAAAACTTTTGACTGTTAATCAATTAGGGGAGAATATAACTTCCAAGACACAATTTTCTTGGTATTCCTCCGAATAATTCTAACAGATTTGGGGCAGAAAAATAAATTTAAAAAACTGAATTTTGACGTCATTTATTTCGAGACAAACTTCCGTTATTTTAATTTGAACCACTCTGAAGCGTATTAAATTCGGTCAAACTTTTAAATTGCTCAAAGTAAAGGTTTTTCTGTTATTTAGTATTCGAGTGGATGTCGTTGTGTGAATGTATTGATCGGCCAGTTTGGAGCATGCATGCAAATCAGGTGTGAAAGATAGATATGGGAACATTAGCCGTGCCTTACTTGTTCTGTATGTATCGCAGACGGTCGCTAGTATTCATAGTTCACATTTGAAAAGCCAACACGGCATATTATCTTCATGAATTCTTGGATTTGCAATATCTTCTTTTTAGAGTTCCGTACCTCAAAAGAAAAAAAAAGGAACCCAAGTCACTTTGTTATCCGTCTGTCTGTCAAGACTCTTGGGAATCAAAACTTAAAGGGTACTTTTCGTTGACCTTGAACAGGGGTCGGCAACCTGCGACTCGCGAGTCGCATGCGACTCTTTTGATGTAAAGTTGCGGCTCTCCAGTTGCATACGCAAAAAATAATTATTTTATTAAATAAACCCTTAAAAATCGTTTAATCGATCCATGTCTATCTCTCAGCCATTTCCACTCGCGTCTCACCCGCACCGCCCCCGTCGCGATGTGTCGTCCTCGGATTACATATATTATAGCAAATACTATAATACTGAAACGAAAATGTTTAGTGGCTCTTTAAAAACTGGGAAATTTTGTAAATCGTAACTTTTGGTTCTTCCGTCTCAAAAGGTTGCCGACCCCTGACTTAGAATAATGAAATTTGGCAAGAAGCAATCTCTTATAGCACAAGTAAAGTGAAAAATCCGAAAACCGTGAATCACTAAAAAATAAAGTTTTTAAACAGCAACAAAATGGGAGGCACGTACACAGTAACAAGTTCACCGGTGCGTTTATACAGCGCAAAATATGACTCTCGCATACAACAGGGTACGACAACTAGGCTATCAGATATACAGTTCAGTAGTCTATCTGAACTCATTGCAATTACACGCTTAGTTGCCAAACTGACCGCGACGTTTGTCGATGTATGGAGACAACAGTTTTCCAACGGCTAAGCGAGAAAAATCTTCGAGACTCTATTCCCGTCATGGACAAACTATTTACATACCTACGGAACCCTCGGTGCGCGAATCTGGCGTTACGAGAGTTTCTCCTATATATAGGATTGTTTTGGTAAATTGCGTAACCAATTTTTGTTATACGCATTTTTTTGACGAATTTCGTTTCATCTGCCCATCATTTTTAACCGACTTCAATAAAAAGGAGGAGGTTCTATATTCGTCTGTATATTTTTTTTTTAATTTTTTTTTTTATGTATCTATGTTCACCGATTTCTCCGTCAATTATGGACCGATTTTCAAAATTTTTTTTTTATTCGAAAGAATGCACCTCAGAGGTGGTTCCATCGGAACCAAGTCAGGATCTGATGGTGGAATCCGGAGAAATCGAGGGAAACTCCCAAATTTCAAAGGAACGCATAATGGTCACCGATTTTTAGTGTTAGATTAACACTAAAAAGAGAAAAATAAAATATTTTTAACAAAAAAATTGAACCGACTTCACACTAAAAAGTAAAAAATAATTGCGTATTGAAATGTTTTGGAGTCGGTGTAGTTCTCGGAATAGATTTCATTTTGGCAGACACCGACTCCAAAACATTTCAATACGCAATTATTGTTTACTTTTTAGTGTGAAGTCGGTTCAATTTTTTTGTTAAAAATATTTTTACTCTTCAAGACTTCGAATAAGTGCCACCTAAACAGTTAAACGGTCGTAAATCCAGATATTTCTAAAGCAGATCAACATCGTTAGACGTCGGTGGTTGTGAATACAGCCATGTTTATTATGTACCGTGCCGTATTAAGCATTCTCAGTATGTTTTAGAGACGGAACAAGATCGACATGCATATTGCTTTGTCAACATTCAAATAAATTATCCCGCTAATAAATAACTACATTGCAATCTGTGAAGTATGAAACGGCTAGATAGATTAAATTGGGTTAGTTTTTTAAACAAGACATCAAACACGCATGCAACAAATAAATCACGTTAATTGCTATTCGATTTTTGGATTCGTGTACATGTTGACGAAATTAGGTTAGAAAATTATTCATGTTAACTGTTTCAGTACAGTTATAAACTATGAAAATTTTAATCTTAAATACAGGACTTGTCAAAAAGTATATCTTCACCTTTGTATTGCGACAGGACCATTCCAACTTCAAAAATGTTGACATTTGATTATAATAAAGAAAATAAAATATCTGATATCGCGTGAGGTGACGCGGGTTATGGCTAGTATTCAATATGATATTTGCTATTCGTTGCCATGGTTACCTACATAATATTATGTTCCACGTCATGTAAAAATTAATAAAAGCATGCCGAACTAGTTTATTTCTGACAGATCCATAAAACAAAAGACCGGCTGATTTTTTTTTATTTTCAAAATATTTCCGAAACTATAAAGTTCAGAGAAAAAAATTTTAACGAAACTTTCTTGAAAAATAAATAGAATAATAATCCGTTATGAAAAGTATACCATTATTGTATAAAAAAACACCGTTATAGCATGTATCTTTTCTGCACATGCGCCGATTTTCCCTAAAAACAATAGGACTCTTCATATTTGCATACCAAACATCCTCCCAAAATTTGGCTTCAATCTGCTCATCCGTTTGACCTGTATCGTGTTCACAGACTAACTGACGTATAGGTACAGATTTTTTTCAAAAATATGTTTTTTGGATTCGGGGGACCTCAAAACGGAAAGATATTATAAAATTTTTGAAAAGTGATTTTTAACCTAAACTAGTACCATTCCCCACTTTTGGGTTGGAATGGTAAAAATACCCTTTGTTGGTATTGATTAATTTTCGATCACTTGTAGATAGATGCCATATATTCATAGAGTTGAATAAATAATTAATGGCTACGTACACAAATCGATAATGTCCAATACGTTGATACTTTTAAATGATTGGTTCTTTTTTTAGAATCCAAATATAAAGTCTATAGAGTGAAAGTTTATTGTTTTTCAATAAATTAATGTTGAAGAATATTTGTTATTTATGCAAAATTAATCAAGTAAACTGGTTATAAATTGGAGAAATGCTGTAACTTTTTTGGGTTCTTTTCCTGATTCAATTAAAATCTTGCGAAATCCGATGAGAAACTGAACAATTCCTTTCTATTTTCTAAATCAATAAATCAACAACAAAATTTCGAATTGTTTTAACAAAATATAGTCGCGCAATAAATCGATTGCAATTTAAAGATTCAAGTGGCCCTAAAGTTCATAACACTAGTTTCCCAGTTTGCTGAATATTGAAAAATAGTAATTTAATCTTATGATATATTTGTTATTTTTTATCTTGAAATATTTATTATACAGTGTAAACTCTTTATAACGAAACTCAAGGGACCGAGCATTTTTTTTAGCGTTATAGAGAGTTACCGTTATATGGAGTGAAGAAAGAAAAGCAACCAAATTAACAATAATCTTCAATGTACTGTATAATCTCTTTATAACGAATTTTAAGGGACCGAACATTTTTTTCGTTATAAAGAATTTTCGTTATATGGAGGGAAGAAAGAAAAATAACCAATTTTCAATGTGGTGGAATAATCTTCATTAAATAATAGGAATTTTTCGATAAGTTTGGCGTCATCAAGTGCTTGTTGAATAGATGGTGATGGTTCAGAATGGTCCTCTTTATGTCTGTAAACATTTGCTGACGTCTAAATATGAACATATTTCTTCGTAATAGAGAATGGCTGTTGCGTTATAAAGAGGGTAGGTATTAATGTATAGGTTTTAAGGTAAACCAACCAAATCGTAAAAATTTCGACGTTACAGGGAGTTTTTCGTTATAACGAAGGACGTTATAAAGAGATTACACTGTATGTATTTTAAATTTGTCATTTGGACATATTCTAAGCTCAGAAGGCCATTTGAATAAATAAGTATCTATCTATGTATCTATATAAAATTATAACACGGGCAAGCGAACATTTTAATCATTAAATAAAATAGATACCTAAAGAAACTTTTTAATTTAAACGGTTTTATTGTACAATCGATGAAATAATTACGAGTCATCATAGGGGGCTTTGATTAAACTAAAATAAAATCGGGGGTGCATTTATAGTTACATTATGATCGAAGAAGACAGTCGAAAGCTAAATGTGATTAACAATCTCAAAAGTTATCAACTAAATGCGCCTCGCGATTTTATTTTAGTTTAATCAAAGCCCCCTATGATGACTCGTAATTATTTGATTGATTGTACAATAAAACCATTTAATTTAAAAAGCTTTTTTACCTATTTAAGTTTTTAGTGGGCTTCATTAAAAGTGAGATTTGCATCCAGACGAAAGCCGGACCTGTCAGTTAGTCATTATAATATTGTATTGTCATTGGAGCTATATGCGTATGCAGAATTTCAACTCAATCGGATAACGGGAAGTAGTTGAAAAAGCTGTCGCAAGATATAAAGTATAAACAAACAAATATACGGGTCAAGCTAAATAAAATCGTTTAAAAATATATATATTTTTGCCACCGGAATTAATTATATCCGATAAAACTTTCCGATAACTTCCCAATGAACTGGAAAGATAACGAATCTTCCTGTTCCCCGGACATATCACTTCTTCCTTCAACGCTTGCCACTGAGACGAGATCGTACCGCAAACATATTTAAAAGAGCCAAACAAATCGCAGTGCGACGAGGAATTACTGTATAGTTATTCAGTACAAATGAACGCATATTATAAAAAGACGCCAGACGATACTCCAGACGTCCGTCGGTTTCTAAAAATAATTCCACATAAACGTCGAATATGCAAAAAAATAACCGCATTACACTAAAAAATATCCACGCTTTGTGTACAGATGCAGTCTGCAGACGATATTCACTTTTTTAACAAATGCTTGTTTTATTAACGAGAATTATTGTGATCCGACATTCATTTTTTTAACTGTTTTATTAATGAGAATTTGTGATTCGATTTTCAATTTTTAACAAATGCTTTGTTTATTAATGAGAATTTGTGATTCGATATTCAATTTTTTAACAAATGCTTGTTTTATTAATGAGAATTTGTGATTCGATATTCAATTTTTTAACAAATGCTTGTTTTATTATCGAGAATTGCGATCAGACATTCATTTTTTAACAAATGCTTATTTTGGAGAAGTTGTGATCCGATATTCAATTTTTTTAACAAATGCTTGTTTTATTAATAAGAACTTGTGATCCGATATTCAATTTTTTAACAAATGCTTGTTTTATTAACGAGAAATTGTGATCTGACATTCAATTTTTTAACAAATGCTTGTTTTATTAACGAGAACTTGTGATCCGATATTCAATTTTTAACAAATGCTTGTTTTATTAATGAAATATAAGTCACTTACGAAATTATTGCATTTTAAGTCTTGTGTATTTATTTTTTTTAATCTTTTTTTCTTTTGTTAAATAAAACTGTATCATTTGTAAGCTTTCATTTCTTACTGCGGTGATTGAATTGCCAATTTTCTATTTATGAAGTTATCTCTGATATTTTGTTCGTGCGAAGATATATTATTTTTTTCATTAAAAACTTTCTAATTCTGCTTCGCTTCGAATCTATCGCATTTACCGCAATTGCAGTAATCTAAATTAATATTTACATTAAAATATCTCATAGATAAAGTAACTACAGTCACGGTAAAACATAAAATATCGAATTGATTTGGCACAACTGAACGGCAAGGTTTGAAAACGTCAACTCATTTTGGCAAGGGTGAGATTTTCACAGTATTTCAAGTACACCTTTTTGTAAACAGTATTTAAAAAGGCAGAACAAAATTCCGGTCAAAAAACCCCGGCAGACTGCTTTGAACATCCGCTTCAGGGGATGTTCCGACCGGAATTTTGTTCTGCCTTTTTAAATACAGTTTAGAAAAGGTGTATTTGATATACTGTAAAAATTGCAGCTTTTCCAAAATGATTTGACGTCAACCCTACTAGTGTATATTTATGGACTAAGAGCTGGCTACGGAGAAAATGGGTGACTCGGTGCAGAGCTGAAAATTTGCAGAATAATAGGAGATAGTACAATACAAGTAAGTAGGGAAAAAATTGCCAGAAGGCTAGGCGGAAGATAAAGAGCCGCCAGAAGGCGCTAATGTTGCGAAAAATCAGTACACTTGTGGCAATTTCTATATTTATTCTGTAATTCAAAACTAGATTATATAGGTATAATATAATATATTATACATTACTTATATAGTTATAAGGGCATTCTGAAAATTCAAACATGATAATATAATAATTACATTCGACAAATATTCAAAATAATTAATTAATAAAATTACGTTGTTATAACAAAAATGTCATTTTCTTTGTTTTTATTAATTACGCCTAAATCAGCTTCCGAAAATTTCAGTAGCTCTTGGACTATAAGCGTGTTTTTTAGATTTTTAGTCAAATTTATTCATTTAAGATAAACACAACGGAACAGAAGTTCAAATTGCAGTGTAAAAAAAAACAAAATTAAATAATCCCAATTGAATAAATACAATCAAAATAAATTATTTTTCAGTTTAACGATGCACAAAAAATATCAATAGATTTAATTCATTAGCAGAATTACAGAAACAGAGGAGAGTTAGCCATTTGGGACGTTTTTGGGGAAGGAAGATAAAATATGGGAGTTTTTCTGGTTCTTAAGGATGTTGCATTGAAAGGGATAACACTAAAAAAGGAGATGCGGATCGTAGGCGTAGTTGTGAATAATTTTAAATAGGAATGTAACAGCTTATTTTTACGACGTACAGACAACAGCTTGAAATTAAAATCATATAAAAGGATAGTATGAGGAAAGTTAATTACCAAATTTTATGAAATGAAAAAATTTTAAAAGCTGTCTTGAACATTCTCAATCATGTCAATATAACCGCATAGTGCGGAGGCCATATAAAACAGAACAGTATTGAAATATTGACAATTTTGTGAAACTTTAATATTTTTTTTTGTACTCAACTGTAGCGTGCACTTGTTCTGATATTAGCGGTAATTTCGTTCGTCGAGGTGTTGCATTCTCCGTTAACATTTGCACGTTTAATGCGTCAAGATTGCCAACATCAAAAATCAATTTAGTTTAAACGTGCGATCGCGGACTTTACACACATTTAAATATAATTGCAGGCGTCCATCTTTCTTCTGTTGCGAGTTTTATTGCTTATTAATCCATTAGTGCACTATATTATAATAGAGATAATGTAATGGATAGGTAAACGCACTTGTAAACCATTCATTATTCAATCTGTGCCTACGAGACAAAATGGCGCATGTCGAATTTGTTGTAATGTCGTCATCGACATATATTTAATAAGAATAACTTCTACTAGTGTGACCTGTGCGAATTATTCGCACTAAATAAGTATAATAACTATTATCACTTTACAAAATTATTTTTTAAATATGATTGCAGGTATTCAATTCGTTTCTAACTTTGCACACTGCTTATAACGTTCTTCTTTTTGTTGTATTACAATATGAAGCTCAGATGACAGATCGAAGAAATATTTTACTAAAATTGTCATATAGAGGCGCTAGTAGCAAAAGCGTTGAGCTAAGCCGTCAGATGGCATCATGCAGCATTGCTGTGACGTTGTTCAGCGTTGCTCGCTGTTTCAAATTTAAAGCCGTCAGATGGCAGTATGCAGTATTGTGTCTGTTGTATTACAATATGAAGGTCAGATAACAGATCGAAGTGTTGACGTTGTTTCAAAATTAAAGCCGTCAGATGGCAGACGTTATTCAGCGTTGCTGTATTTTAATTAATTTACAAAAACAAAAGCAATAATAATAAATTTTTTAGTTGTCGATGACAGAGTAGAGCAAGCAATTATCTGTAAAATGATATATAATTTATGTGGAGAAATTGTGTGGTTTTTTCTAAAAAGGGAGGCAAACATCTTTAACCTTAGCGTATTAATATATATGATAGATCAACAAAATTCTGAGGATGCAAAATGAGAATCATGTCATGAACTAACATACACCGATTCGCCTTGTGACACACATGTATCTACATTAAAGTAATTTAATTTGAGCCAATGATTTTTAGTTGATCAAGTGCATCCCAAATGGATATTAGTATTAGTTATGTAGTCACTCTAATTTAATTACGAAACTGTTAATTGCAATTCACAGTAATTAAGGCGATGTTATCATTCTAAATGATAAATAATAATCATATTGAACTTTCAAATGAGGTTAAAATATTTACATACTTTTTTATAATCGCAACTTTTAGGAAACGTCTATAAAGATGATTTGATAGGAAATTTCGAACAAATCGACATCGCAATAATTACGGGGTATTTTAATAGGTCATATGCATGTATTTTTTTTTATATTTTTAATAGATTATTTAGTCAACCATAATACGGAAAAAAATTGATAATCATTTAAAAATGTAATATTATCACAAGAAAAAAAATATGAAATTTCACATTCAAAAATAGACAGTTTAAACAATCGGACATGTCGGCGGGCTTATGTGACGTCACGATATATGATGCATGTCAACTTTGATGTCAAATTGTCAATGTTCTAAATGAAGTTTATTTGTTGTTTTCTCTAAATACTGACGTAATCTTACTGTGAGACGACCCAGTCGCCATGGAAACTGTTATTGATATATACTCTGACGTCACGCTGCGTTTTGAAAATTCGAAAATAGCGCGTATTTTCTACGTTTCTATTTTATTATTTGTATTTTTTTCAGTGATTAGATTAATAAAATAACCATTACGATATGATCAGGAACTAAAATATATTTCAAAATAAAAATTTAAACCAATTTGGAGTCTCATGCATATGACCTATTATGATTATTTTTACCCTAAGCGCCAGAAGTAGGCGGTAGGGGGTAATATTTTTTGAGTAAATATAAATATATTTATAATTATTCTGCATGAATGAATTGTTGTTTAGATTTAAATTTCTATAATTTTAATGTATTAGTTTTGTTGGATTTTATTGATTATAATTTTGTTCTTTAATTTAATTATTATTTATTTTTAATTTTCAATAATAACTATTTCTGTATAAAGGAAATTGTCAAAATTGTAATAGAAATTTAAGGTAATGTACGGCATTGCAGTAGAATTTATCTGTACGGAATTAAATAAAGCTTTATTATTGTTATTATTATTATTATTATAATTACCTATATGTAGGTATGTACCTATATTTCTTTTGCACGCTCTACAGCCTAAACGGTTTAATGAATTTTGACATATTATGAGGTATCAAAATGGCGTCAGTGAATCGAAATAGAGAGCAGGAATAAAATAAAAATTGATTATTAGAAACAAAAAAAATAAGAAACCCGACTGCACAAAAATAAAATTAATAACTAAAAAGAAGACAGCATGATGTAAAGTCTCAACATTCAGCGGACGGGGACCCATTCAAAAACAAAATAAAGAGACAAATAGATCTCCACCTGCTGCATGTTGAGACTTTCCAACTTGTTTTCCTCTGTTTAGTTATAAGTGAGGAGGGCCAAAAAGATCGCTTTTGGTCTATTTTATTTTTGAATAAAAAAATGAAAATGAGAAAGAAATCCTTTCCAAAAATGTTTATTTTTCATTAATTAATTAAGCGCGTTCGGACATCTTAAGAAATTTTTTTTTATAAAAATCATTAAAATTATAATAACTTAAAAACTATCACTCATTTTTATAAAAAAAAATTCTGAAGATGGACTAATAATTGTCCGAAAGCGCTTAATTAATTAATTAAAAATAAACATTTTTGGAAAGGATTTCTTTCTCATTTTCATCTAAATTACCAAATTGAATAATTATTTAATGAATAAAAAAAATTGATATCTACATTTTTTTAAATATCTACTAACAATAATAAGTCGATTTCACCCTAAACGAACCACCCGCAAACCTCCCTAGTATCCTCATAGGGGGGTTAAAGGGGATGATTTTACTATTTATTCTAAGCTTTGTTTTTGTAATCACCAGAATTGACCAGGGTATCTTAGGGTTTTAATTATTTTAATTTTTATGCAGTCGGGTTTCTTGTTTCTTGTTTTATTTATTTTTTTTAATAATCAATTGTTTTACGCAGTACGTAAAGTGAACGTTGTTGATAAATAGTTTGTTGCTATTTTTGCAATTGCAGAACAACGAACACATAAACGAAATTTATCTATGGCGCTATTTTAATGTACATAATGTATTAGATAAATAGTTGTATACAATATAAAGGATGTCCAGATTTAAATAATTCTATATTTGGTAACTTCCAAACTGCAGACTTGAAAATAATTATAATGGGTTGCAGGAGCAATTTCAGAAAATCTTGTTTGACAATGACCTTCAAATTGTAACCACACGAAAAGCATAGAAGAAGTTTAAATCGATCCTTTTCGAAAAAAAAATTAGTTTGTTTCCTGGTTGTAATTAAGTATTTTTTTAGGTTAGAAAGTGGCATTGCTTTACGAGAGCGAGTTTTAATAGTCACAACCGAGATATATACTACATTGTTTTGCACGCAACTCCTATAAAAATAGCTGATTTTCACTTCAAAATAATATATTCGACAGCTGGTAGCTGTGCAGTGCGATCATAATGCATTTCGTTTGAGGTTGTTTTCGAAAACAACGCCTGCTTTGTGTTGCTTTACTGTCTGTTCATCTTATGATATGGAGGCAACATGAAAAAGCCCCAGCCACATTTGCCCCCGCCGGGATTCGAACCCGGTACCTCCCGAAATCCGATTCTAGTGCTCTCACTACTATACGGTATATCGTTCGAAAACTTTGCCATAGATATGTAGTATTTAGGTAACGTTGATTGATTACTGAAGAGGTTTGTCTTGCAAAAAAATTTTCGAATAATGCATTATTTTGAAACGTCCTCGTGTTGAACTTTTGATTAGACGGTTTTAGCAGCGCCATAACGGAAGTATATAAAACACAATTTTATCTAAAATGTATTTTTACATAACAGGCATGAAGCGGCACACGCCAAACGGAACCACCCACGTTCTGTCTCTGGTGTGCCCTTGATCGAAAATTACATTTTAAATCTATATATTATTTTTTACACATTGATGTTTACGCGTGTCTATATCACTACATATTATATAAAGCAAAGTCCCCCCACCGCGTCTGTCTGTCTGTTTGAACGCGATAAACTCAAAAATTACCGAACGGATTTTGATGCGGTTTTCACCAAAGGACGGAATGATTCAAGAGAAAGGTTTATGTGTATAATTCATTAATGTTTTGTGTAAATTGGTTGAAATATGACGATGATTGTTGACTGGGAGCTTTCTTCGAAAACGCTGCCTAATCCCTTTGAGATGTAACAAAACAATGTATGGTGGAATTGGTCCTCTTTTATGGGTCTACAGAAAAGTCCGCGATGGCATATTATGTCTGTCTTTTATTAAGTCATTTTAATCTTAAATTTCAATTGTCACGTTTTTTACGTTTCTTGTTCTTACTGTTTTTCATATCTTTAATTCGGTTATATTAAAACAACCATCCAATCTATGTACCTACTAATATTATAAAGATTATTTATCGTAAATAATTTCAGGAACTTTTTAAATGAATTTTCAGGAACCTTGAAATGATCATTGTTCAATTAATATTTTGTTGAGTATTATATTTAATTTTTTTTTCTTTTTGTTACAGGTAAGTCCGACAATATTCCACTAGTCCTAGTATCGTCGTAAGTAAACATTTATTTATTTGTCTGTTTGTATTGTCAAAATAACAACTTTTTACTAAATGCACGAAAAAAAAATTTGTTTGTCCGGCTAATCTCCGAAACGACTGAACCGATTTTGCCTGGACTTTCACTGGCAGATAGCTGATGTTACAAGGAGTAACTTAGGCTACTTTTATTTTAGAAAAAGAATTTGTGTTCCGCGCAAAAAAATAACACCCGTGCGCATGTAGTCGCGGGTAACAGTTAGTCCTCTATAAAAACGGAACCATTTTGACGTCCGCCAATTGGACTATAAATACATAACTCGGTAAATTTATTTATTCAACACGCGTGAGTAATATGTAATTTCGGGGCCCTGCTAAACGTGGGAGAAATAATATATTACTTCACTAGTGTAATAATGAATTTTCTGGCGTGGGAGAAATAATATATTACTTCACTAGTGTAATAATGAATTTTCTGGACCAATAGAAACTCAGTAGCAAGCCCAAGCGCTAAATAATGAAAAAAACTGCAAGTAGCTTCTGGACCAATAGGAACGTGGTAGGCGGTATTGTATACTTATATGAAAACAGCATCGCAATTCAGCGAAATCATGGCAATCTTGTGTATACACTGACGGTGGTACGTCAATCAATGAAGTGATTTATTATTTTTCCCTCTTTTATCAGGGCCCCGATTACATATTACTCCTGCTAGTTGAATAAAGTATTATGTGCGACTATTGATCGAAGGAGAATATTCCACTCGCGTGCGTTTTACCGCACTCGCTGCGCTCGTGCGGCAAATTTCACGCTCATGGAATCTTCTCCTTCTCTCACTAGTCGCACAATATACTATTATTTATTTAAAAACAATAGACACAACGGAACAGAAAGTTCCAAATAGTGTACAAAATAAACAAAATCAAAATAATAATACAAATTGAGAGACGACAATCACAGTAAATGATTCATTAATTGTTTTAGTGTAGCACAAAAAAATGTCAATATTCAATTCATTGGCAGAACTGCACATATTAAACAGAGGGGAGTTAGCCATTTGGGACGTTTTTGGGAAAGGAAGATAAAACGTGGAAGTTTTACGGGTTCTTAATGAAATAGAGATATTTAGTTTAAATATATGTATTGACAGTCGTTATGTTTCGTTGATGGACAATGACATTGTGTATAATCAACCGCATTCTTTTTTTGGCGCCTGCGTCCACTACATTTCAAGGCAAAACGCGTAATCAGTTTTTGTCTCGTTTCCTCTTTTTTTAGTTGTGATAAGAGACATTGAAATTTGCAGTTCACTCTGCAACAGTCTGTTTCTAGAGTTATCAAGGCCACCAACAGACAGGGTTATTCGGACCCAGTATCAAATCATATTATTTTTGTGCATTTCTCGGATTAAGAATATTCGGTTTATAATAGACAATCAATGGAAACACCATAAACAGCTGTCCTCAAGCCGCAAGAGCAAACTCGGGGCTCTTTTTTAATCAGTATCCCCAGTGTTTTATAATTATTATAGCATACCAACTATAGGTACTTTAGAAACTCAATCTTATGGAAAATTATTGCCCCATATTTTGCGCTCTTTGATGATATAAAGTCTCGATTTTTTTCGACAGTTGAAATTAAAATTGGAACATAACTTGGACAATAATTGGAAATTGGAAATTTTTGACGATTTTTTAAAAAGTTACGTTTCTTTAGTTTACTTGATACTAATAAGCTGGAAAGATTATTAAAGCTCGACAAAAGATGGCGTAAGCATCTGAAGATTGATTGAAACGATTGGCTTCTGAGGATTGAAGGATATCATGATTAACTTAATTTTGTTTATAATCAAAAAAATGTATATATTATTTTGTTGTATTGTTCTGTTGATACACACGTAATAATTCCAAGCGTGATTACGTCCTTTTTTTTGGGGGGGAAGTAGTCCAATAAAAATACGTGTAATAAAAAATAATGAGACATCCTGTGTTCGTAAAAAAAACTGCAATGTTTACAGACTGATGCTGTGGTACTTCCTATTAATATTATCTTAATCTTTTCCTGTTTGGTTTTATCAATTTTTTCCATTCATATAATTTTTGCTGTATGGAAATTATTACTCTAAAAATCATTATGACCCAGGTATTAATATTCATATAGAAATTTTTGTAACGGGATAAAAAAAATAATTTTCAAGGAATGTTTATGAAAAAGCGAGTTCATATTAGTTGATACACCGCTCAGGGAATCGAAATAATAATAAATATATGTTTATTGCTCCTATTTACAAGCAAAAGGGTACAGAATTCAAGCATATATGCTTGGTTTGGTCTTCCATCTACCCATATTATGTACAAAAGACAATTAACAAATCAAATTTTAAACTTACGGTTTTTAGAGAATTGCATGGATTTAATTCTTATTAGTATTTTTTCCTTCGCCAAACAAGAGTAGTTTTTTAATGTAAATTGAGCATTACGTTTTCTCTAAAATGGTTGCAAAAAATGGAAGCCGCTGAAAAATATTGCCTTTTGTTTAAAATATATCGTCGTTGGTTCTGTAATACCTCTTATGTGCAAAAAGTAAAATTTGCAAGAAAAGCCAAAAAGTGGTTATTTCAGCAATGGATGGTAAGAACTAGCAATTTCAGAGGTTTATTACTAATTCATACTTATCTTTACTACAAGTGTTTAATTAAGACGAAGTATTTTCTTAAAAAATATTTAACGTTAATTTCGGATTTATTGGCACATGGGAGGAATTATTTGATACAACTTTTCACATAAGAGTTACTTCCCCTTGTTGGTTACTGTAAAATTAATTTGGAGTTATTACTAGTGTATAGAGCTCCGTTTCCTGAATCTTTTCATTTTAAAAACGTAAAATCTGCCAATTATGCACATAAGAGCTATTACAGAACCAACGACGATATATAGATTTTGTTGTTTGTTTAAGTTGTAACACAGCCGATATTCCAAAATCAGTATATAAACTAAATTCGATTGACTCTTCATCATCATGTAAACAACTCTCTCATCGAATTGTATATCCTAAAATAACCTTAGATATCGAGCGTCTATAATCTGTAGACTACACCGTCTATATTTTTAGACCCTATACAAGTTTTTCATTGATTCGCACATTTCAGTTAATTCCTTTGCTGTAAATACCCAACATCCATGCGATCTTGTTTTTTTCCAAGATCAGATTTCTGTTACATATTTTTCTCTCGAACCGTCGCGATACAGCAGCTTCCTCTTCTCATTTTGTTCATTGATAAAGGAATACAGAATCGTTATCGTCGCAATACGTTGTTATGATTAAATATTGCTGAAGTTTTAATCTTTCTTGCAGTGGGCGGCGACCGGAGGTCCAATTGCAATTTGTCTCGTCGATAGTTTTAAGATTCTTGATTTCACACATTGACACATAAATCCCACGCACTCTGACCGATGTCTGATTTGGTTATAGACGCTCGACAACTAAAGTCATTGACTGCTCCTGTTAGTTCTATTGAAAATATTCCGAACTAGCAGCTTGCTCTGACTTCGCCCGGATTTATAGGGATGGCCAACCTTTCTACATCTACGTGCCAATTTTTTTCTTCATTCTAGTGTTGTGCCGGATCGTTAAAAATGTATATCCGCGGATACGGATCTGAATACGGATATTTGGTTTCAAGATCCGCGGATACGGATACGGATCTTAACTTTCTTAGAGTACGCGGCGGTAAATATTGCACATCGACCTTTGGAAAGAGACTATCTGTTATGGGAAAAAGTTATTGACCTCTTTAAGAGTTAACTCTCATAACAGATTGTCTCTTTCCAAAGATCGATGTGCAATATCTCATTATAAAGATAATTGATTTAGTACCTTTGAGTTATGTACTATTGGGTATGGTACTCACTACGATAAATGTTTACAATATAAAGGTGCCAAGTACGATTTTAAAAAATAAAAAATAATTTGAATGGAATTTAACAGTTTTTCATTATTACCTAATCACCTATATATATAAAATTTCATTTATGAATTGAAAATCAATAAGGTAAAAGATCCGCCAAAAACTAACGGATACGAATCTTTCTTCTACCTCGGATATCCGCGGATACGGATACGAATATCCGGCACATCACTACTTCATACGAGCGCAACAAAGCGTATCGAAAATATATCTGCGTCTCTTTCTTCGATGTAATTCCCATGATTTCTCCGATGATAGAATTGGTTGATGTACTTGCATTCAATATGAATAAAGTATCTCTGTTTCAAAAACTGTGTCTTTTTCTATGGCGTTAACATGGACGTACCCAGCGTTTGGCCCAGGAGGGGGCAAATTAGAAATGTCTTAAGTCGGGTCCCCCCTGCTTGTTTTGCCCTGGATACGCCAGTGCTTACGGCTTAAAAAAAGACAGAAATATAATGTTTGCACCCTAATGGTTCGATTGCGATTTTATTCCTATGCTCAGTATAGAATACACAAGTATATGATATTTTTAGACACTGGAGCTATTTACCAAGACCAATATTGGCCACAGGTGTGTTACATTGTAATACAAAAACAGCGGATCTACATCATCAATAATCGCTGTCTGGTTGCATTTTGTAATCAAAATGACCAATCGTAATTCACATGTAACATGCACCGTACAAAGTTGCTTTTTAAATTATTTATTGAGACATGTAGATAAGAGGAAATATTTAATTTTTTTTGTAATGTTTGATAACAATAATTAAACGTAATGTACCTCCCAATAAATTAATAATAACTTGTTTAGTCGCTTACGTAATCTTGAAATACAATTTAAACATAATCCAACTGGGATTTGACATGGCAACGTAATAACCACATTTTGCTGTACTTTTATTTTTTTGCCATTATCTTTCATCGTGTCAAATGTCAAATACCAATAGAAGTCCGAGCAAAATAGACAAAAAAAAT
The DNA here is from genome assembly GCA_963575645.1 of Xanthostigma xanthostigma. Taxonomy (NCBI): domain Eukaryota; kingdom Metazoa; phylum Arthropoda; class Insecta; order Raphidioptera; family Raphidiidae; genus Xanthostigma; species Xanthostigma xanthostigma. The sequence goes on from OY754471.1 coordinate 43,020,253, forward strand.
AGTGGTAGGTTTACAATAATTCGCATAGAGCTGAAAATTGGTACAGGTTTTAGGGACACTATTAAAAATGACATATCAAATGCCCCTACCGATCCTACATCTGCTAAAAAAAAAAATTCAAGGTCAACGGTTAAAAGTGCCGTTTTTTTGCACTTTTCTCGTAAACGGTAAATGTTATCTAAAAAACGGGTCAGACAAAAGTTGTAGGCCATGCAATTGTCTACAAGAATGGTTCTTATACTTTTTTTCTTACGAATCACCAGTCTTTTGGAATGGTGATTTCATACATCGAAAATACTAATAGGATGCATATTCATATTTAATGTTATTTTTGATAAATAAGTTCATTTCCCATATCCCAGGAATAGTGATTCGTAGGAAAAAAAATATAAAAACAGTCCCAGCTACATCTGCCCCCGTCGGGATTCGAACCCGGTACCTCCCGAATGCGAGTCTAGTGCTATCACCGCTACACTACACCGCTAGACTATTATATAAAATCAATGAGTTCAGTACCGAGGTTATTCGCAGGGCCGGATTTACTCTAAGTGCCGCCCTGGGGCAGCGTGAAAAATGCCGCCCCATTACCTAAATCCTACATAAAATGGAGTAAAGGTTCGGTATACAATTTTCAAACAAATAGAAAGAAATTCTCTTTTTTTTACTAATGGGATAATTAGACAAAAAACATTCTTTTTCGTATTAAAAATCATAAATTGACAAACAAAACGATGGTCATCAATTGCGATATATTTTCAGCGGCAAATGCGTCTGACTGAAAAAAAAAATATTTATAATTTCAACTCGATCACACTTTCCAAAGAATTTTCTGTAACGCAAAAAATTGTTTTCCACGTTTCAAATTTTACTGCCCCTGAAAATTTGCCGTCCTGGGCACTAAGCCCCTACTGCCCCTAGTGTAAATGCAGCGCTGTGTATTCGCCACAAAAGAAGAACAAATTCTAAGGTTGTAAATAAGTTGGAATTACTGGGGTTAGCATCCTAGATGGGACTGTACTCTGGTAGCCATGTGGATGCGACTGTATTTCTTGAACCGTGGGGATCAATTTTAACTTCTTTGGTGTGAAGCATCGATGCATTAACCTCCGCGGCAACATTTATATAACTGAGCATTGTGTCATCTCAACTGCAAAACTCACAGACAGATATACTACAGCGACTTCGAGATTCACATGTTGAGAGTGTTTTGTTTCATGACGTGTTTCACTTGTCACTCAAACAAAAATAGAAATAACTCGTGCGTCTTTTATTTTATTTACAGTTTGTATCGAGAAACAAAAAACTGTGCGATGATGTTTGCAAAGTTAGATAAGGTCTGTTTGCAAACCCGGAACGGAATTGTTACAATTTGCGATATATTTGTGGAAGTTCAACTAAGGTGTGAACAAACTATTTGGTGGCGGGCCGTTTAAAATAATGTTGATGACAGTTCTGTACTTTTTACCCGACTACGGCGAAGCCAAAAGGAAGGGTTATGAGTTTAGCAATCTATGTATGTATGTTTGTATTTACGGATGTTCCACCATAGCGCCTAAACTATTCATCCGATTTTGATAAATAAGGTCGATCGATATTCTGGCCCGGGTAACAAGATTACAATTATTTTCGAATTTTGTCCCAGAGGTGAGCATTTTTATTATTGTAAATGAATATTTATCACCACTACAAAGAACAGTTTTGTTACAATATAATTTAGAATTGATATATTATTGCAAACACATCGTAAATTACCGGTTGTTATCTGATAATCTTAAAAACATAAAGAAGGCGCCTCTAATAGTTTTTAGGTTATAGTAGGTTCGGTTTGATTATTTAATTATATGCAAAAGGGCATTGGCACTAGCCCTAAATACGGTAGTCTGCGATCCTCGCCTCGGGCTTAACTTCATCTAAGTTACCTCTGCGCCAGAGAAAGACGGTCCACTTCTGGTACCGACTTTTCGTGTGAATCGAACGAATCTTAACAGCGTATTGTATTTCGATACCTCTTAAAGATAAGCGATCACCAACTGAATAAATCGATACGTCAAACTGATTTGATTTGTTTTTATTTTCGTATTCAATATTTTACTTTTTATATTCTATTCGTGTCAACATGAAGAGTTAAGAAATATATCTTAAGGGCGCTGCACACGAGGCTGGTTTTGCTGCTATATTTTAAGCGTGTTTTGGCGATGGCTTTTATCTGTTTGCTTCAAACGATGCTTGAAGTTTGCTTTGTAGATAGGTTTGGTGCGCGCGCAGTGACAGTTCGCATGTTAACAAAAGTGAACGTTTATTGCATATACGTAATACCCTCTATATTGCTAGCAAAGATCGGGAGACAGACTTAAACACTACAGTGCAGACATTTATACGTCTGTCTCACTTATTATACTCTAAGTCTCGTGCGCATGTCTGTGAATGGATGCGCGTCAGTTTCATATATTTAATACACTCTATATTGCTAGCAAAGATCGGGAGAAAGACTTAAACACTACAGTGCAGACATTTATACGTCTGTCTCACTTATTATACTCTGAGTCTTATGCGCATGTCCGTGAATGGATGCGCGTCAGTTTGCACATGGAATTAAGCTGTGAAAAGGAGGTGACTTGCTCTATTCCACTTACTAATTGCCCCACTAGAGACGCGACACTTGAGCACAACAAGTCAAGTAAAAAAAGAGATAGAAAACAGTAATTTGCTGCCTCACTTCATGGGCCACGCTTCCACTTACGGCCACTAGCAATATAGAGTTATTAAATATATGGTTTATTGTCTCTGAACAGAACACACACTATGACGTTTGCCCATGTCGTCCTCGTGACAAGATACTGTTTCCTGATTGGTTCTTGCTCAAAACAAGCAGACAAACTACTACGAAAAAATATCCCGGGTTCTAATTTTGAAATCTATCTTGTAACCATGCGCGTGAGCCAGCAGTGACGTCATTTCCATCGCAGCCAGCGCCAAAGCCAGCACAATATGTCCCAGCCGTGATTTTAACGGCAAACCAGCCTCGTGTGCAGCGGCCTTACCTCTTAAAATTGTTGATATAGGTACCTAATTAGATTAGAATTTTTTCGGGGAAGATTTTCGAAACATCCAAACGAAAATCGAAATTCCTAACCAATAATTCAGACAGACAAGTGAAGTTATTTTGTATTTGTGTTTGGGTGGATGGAGGCGATATCGCATTTGAATATTACTGAATGAATAAACGTGACCTCGAAAAAACCGTGTGTGTAAAACCTGCGGGCTCTTAGTTAACTCGCTGTGATGTTTGATTGCTATTTATGCAAATACACACATACACTCACACTGTACAGGTTTGTACCTGTATCGTTCAATACCGCGACGTCTGTGCTAAAACTATTATGCATTGTTCTAGTGATCTAACAATTCAATATAAATGACCTTGAAAAATCTTTAATCTATTTAAATGTTTTTAACAAAATTGCGATATTGGAATGCCTACAGTTCGATTCGAAAATAATTGAAAGTGAGTCATCATTGTAGTACGGTTTGCTTAATGGAGCGGCGAAGCATAATGAGACAAGCTAAAGCATGCGCCTTTAGCTGTGCCGCTTATTTTGGGAAATGTAATTACGTGTTTTGGTCACTTTATCGAATATCCATTGACTGTGTTTTTGTAAGGATTTAACGCTGTTCTTTCAAAGCACTTATTATTAAAAGTACCATGCGATACTCGGGCAGAAAGTTGGCGTTTGCGAGTCTTGTTCATCACAAATGCCACAGTAACACAAATCTTTTTAAGTTTAGTTTAGTTGTTTGTGCCTATTAGATTTTATAATTTATTTGAATCAAGCAAAACTCTTTTCAGGCAAATTGTACCTTTTGGATTGTATAATTTATTCACACCAAACAAAAATTAATGACTCAAACAAAAATATTTGTTCGTTGTGCCTATTGGATCATATAATTTATTTGTACCAAACAAAAATTGTTTGATACAAACAAGTATTCATTTGTGCCTATTGGATCGTGTAATTTATTTGAACCAAACAAACATTGTTTGACTCAAACAAATATTTGTTGGTTGTGCCTATTGGATTATATAATTTATTTAGACCAAACAAAAATTGTTTGAGGCAAACAAGTATTCATGTGTACCTATTGGATCGTGTAATTTATTTGAACCAAACATTGTTTGACTCAAACAAATATTTGTTTGTTGTGCCTATTGTATCGCATAATGTATTTAAACAAAAATCGTGGATCATATAATTTATTTGGACCAAACAAAAATTGTTTGAGGCAAACAAGTAGGTATTCATTTGTGCCTATTGGATCGTGTAATTTATTTGAACCAAACATTGTTTGACTCAAACAAATATTTGTTTGTTGTGCCTATTGTATCGCATAATGTATTTAGAAGAAACACAAATCGTTTGAAGGAAAACACATTGTTTGATCCAAAATGTTATACAATCCAATAATCACAAACAAAAATATTTGTTAGTGTGAAAATCAAGAACATAAAACAAATCGTTTCTTTTAAATGCGCGGACATTTTTACAGGTGCGCCTCCCTCCCGAAAAATCAGTTATGTGGCGAAAGTTATTATTTCAACCTCTGGATCAACTGGAAAACATTTTAAGGTTATGTTTAGCTGTCATCATACTCGAATCAGAATGTTTACAAATATCTTGAGTATAAAGCGGTGACACTGCTATTTTTTGTGTTATTCATTTATGATTGAGTACCATATCGCTTCCTCTATATCGATAATGACACCCAGAATCCAACACGCCTCATAAACAGTTAAGTTTTGTTACAAAGTTGTTTTGTAACAAAACTGTAATTTCTTTTATATAAATTGATGTAAGTAATTAAATTTCATCTAAAATAACACATTTTGTAACTAGAGGCAACGATATTAGATTGCGTCGCTCCGAGCGGTTTTGGTCTGTTGAACAGCGCACAGCGTTTATTGCTCGTTATTGTTCCGATGTTGCCAACTTGGGAATAAAATCACCAGATCTAAACATTCAAATATAATATAATCGTCTTGTAACATGTTTGATTATGGAGACACCAATGTTTAACGTGCTCGCCTTTGAATCCGTATACGACCAAATTGATTTAGTCGATAAAATGGTTATTAATTTTCTGTATCTATTTGATGAGATTCCTTTGTAGGTATTTTATTTAATACTAGCGGTCCCGCCCGGTTTCACCCGGGTGCAAAAGAACGAATGGGGAAGGAAGGGACATGAGTACGCACATTCATCTTAGTTTACCGAGATGAATGTTGTGTCCAAATTTCATGATGATCGGAGTTACCGTTCAAAAGTTTTTGTCGATAAAAAGTAGTATTTAAACTTTTTTTAACTAATCATTTTTCTTAAATTAATAAATAAAATTAAATTAAATTTAAATGTAAGCCTTAGAAGAAAGCAATGTAGAAAATAAAAAATAAAAATATATTCGCCCAACGTGGGCCTGAACCCACGACCCTGATGTTGACAGTCGCATGCTCTACCGATTGAGCCACTTGAGTTTGTGTTCTCACAACGCTAATATGAGTATATCTAGTTAGTGCATTTTACATGAATAGTAGAAGCTTATTTTTGAGATACATTTTGCAACATTTTTCATTGAAGCTCCGCTCCTAATGATATATTATTATAGATTGACGAGGTTGGACCAAGGTAATTGTTTGAATATTTGGCAACAATGAACTGTCATTGGTCCACCCAGTGGACGTACTCTATTTGTTTTGCAAAATATTGTATGATAAAAACTACTTAATCTAATAATATTACGTGCATTGTGTTTTATAACTGTCAATTATAATAATAATGCTTTTATAAAGGGATTCTTAAATGTAATGAGATGTTTTATGTTATGACACGCCATTGATTGATGGGAACAAAAAAATTAAACCGTAAAGAAAAATGCTTTTGTTGTATGGTTTTTTACTGAATATTTCGAAAGATTTTAATATTCCAGAAGACGCGTGGATATCATTGTCTTTTTCGCTGCAATGGGGAAAGACTGCACGGTCTTCTGGTTTTCCACTACAGGAAGATATTACTTAACAGTTAAATCAAAGACAGATCATTCACTGCTGTTGATTTTTTGGTACTTGAAAAAATTAGTTAAATGATATACCGCAGTTAGTTCACTCACTGAAAAAAGGTATTGTAAATTATAGACGCTCAGCAACTTGGTTAATTAGCGATGTTCAGTGAAATCATCAAAAATTTAAGAATACACTTTTGGTGTGCTGCAAACATCTTTGTTTTCTCCAAGTGTGTATAGGCTTTCACGGGCGGTGTTAAATCAAATCTTCTTGGTTTCCGGGCTTGTATGCCGTGGTCCATTGGTATTTTTACCAAAACATCATCATAGTTCAGCCACTGTGTACAAAATATTTACAAATTATATACAGAAACCTTCCTCGTTTATCGCTCTTTCTATTAGTGTATGAAAATCCGTTGGGTAGTTTTTGAGTTTATCGCGTTCAGACTTCAGACAGGCAGACGAGGCGAGGAGACTTTGTTATATATACTAAATGTCAACAATAGCTTTCCATGATTACAATGCTGAAAGGAACCTTGGAAAAAGTAACTAGAATCCACCCACTGATTTGGGTAGGTACATCTTGTTTCAGGCACCGATTTTCTTTGAGTTGAATTTAAAATTAAAAAATTACTATAAGTTGTGACGACATGCGAGTTATTCAAAAAGGAATTAAGACGCATTTACATAGTCGAGGAGGAAGATGTCTTGAAAGAAATAAACTTTCTTTCAGAGACGTAAAAGAAAATGGACAGACTTAACTGATTGTGACAAAACATATACCTTGTGTATTTATAAAGCATATAGTTATACATTATTATAAATAACCGTTATTATATGTACAAAAGTCATACATGATGTATGTGATGTATGTACAGAGAACATTTCTTGTTTAGACGTTGCATTGAACATGATAAATCATCTTAATCCCCGAAGCACGCAAATGAACGCCGCGCAGACGACTTTACCTTCGATCATCCAAAGGATGGAACGTCATTTACTGTCATGATGAAGGAAGGTTTGGATGAGGATCAGAAATAAGCTTTGCCCATATATATTTAATAATTTACTATACGAGTATCATTGTTTATCTACTCAGTGCGCGGTGAGTGAACGCAACAAAGCGTATCGAACATATATATCTGCGTCTCTTTCTTCGATGTAATTCCCAGATTTCTCCGATGATATAGGATTGGTTGATGTACTTGCATTCAATTTGAATAAAGTATCTCTGTTTCAAAAACTTTGTCTCTTTCTATGACGTTAACATGGGCGTACCCAGCTTTTGGTCCAGGAGGGGGTAAATTAGAAATTTCTTAAGCCGGGTTCCCCGTGCTTGTTTTGCCCAACTGGATACGCCAGTGCTTACGGCGTAAAAAAGACAGAAGTATATGTTTGCACCCTAATGGTTCGATTGCGATTTTATTCCTGTGCTCAGTATAAAATAAAAGTATATGGCTTTACTAATGTTATGCTAGCTTCTTTCCGAAACGTTGGCCGCTAGCGTAACATTGGTAAAGCTTATATCTAATCCTCAACCAAACCTTTCTTCATCGTGACATTCTATTGGATCAACACTACTATATACTGAAGTCATTTAGTGTGCATCCGGAAAAGAAAACCAACTTCCAGAAGATTAACATAATAGCGGCCCGGCTCGGCTCACCCGAATTTGTAGATTGCCGCCGTTTTTTCGTCGACTCTCGTTGAAAAATTAGTCTCCACGAAAAGCGCCTTTATTTTAACGCGATAATGTATAGCCCGCGTCCATTCCGAAGGTCCTTTCTAAATATTGGTGAAAACATTTTCGAAATCGCTTGAGTAGTTGCGGAGATCACCTCCTACATCCAAACTTACAAACATTACCTCTTTATAAATAAATTCATAAACTCTTCGCCCAGAGGGTGTGAAGAAGACATTATGGTAGTTAGTAGAAGTTTTGTTCCAAAAATATGTATTGAAGGAGATTTATTTGGTTGAGGAACAATTGAAAAATAAGCTTTACCGGAGTATCGCTTGTGGCCAACGTTTCGAAAAATATATTTTCAACTTGCATTGAGGCCCTGATGATGAAAATATATTTTTCGAAACGTTGGCCACAAGCGATACTCTGGTAAAGCTTATTTTTCAATTGTTCCTGAACCAAATAAATCTCCTTCAATTCTGGTAGTTACTTCGAACGTTAAAACTAAAGATTATTGGGGTGTTATTGTGCACTTGGCATAAGCATCAGTTTTTAATCGACTGTGCTAGAAGGAGGGTAATGTTTTTCGAGTGCATGCGGGTATGTATGTATGTCTATTTCTTTGGCATGCTCTGCAGCCTAAAGGGCTTGATAGATTGAATAGTTAGATTGATAATTAGAACGATAACAAAAGTGGACATTTATTGTCTTGTAAAGAACACACTCTATGGCACAGTGTTTGTTTGTGGCCGTTTGGCCGCATGTTGCCCACGTGACAAGATACTGTTTCCTAATTGGTTCTTGCTCAGAACAAGCAGAAGACCAAGCAAGAAAAATCTGAGCTAACAGGCTAGCTCGCAGTGACGTTATTTCCAATCTCGTAGCCAGCTTGCCGGCCAGCAGAAATCCTAGCAGTGTTTCTAGCCTCGTGTGCAACGGCCTTAAGAAAACCAGTGCTAGAAATCTAGCAAGGAATCTTTGTATTCCTGAACTACCGTTTCTGTCTTCTCGTCTCATCCTTGTCGCAGACAGAAACAACTCACGGGCATAACAAAGAGCAGTAGCGACTAGCGACTAATGGCGGGGTGGTGGCTTCATCATCGCGTAGCCAAGCACAAACTGTGACGATTATACAGCGTACTGATCTTTCATAAAGAGCCAACTGGCCCTCGGGCTTCAGGTGTCTCTCTTTGTGTTAAATCACTTTGTTCGTTGCCGAGCCACACACTGACATTACGTTATAAAACGATTAATGCACGTTTACTTACTGAAATAATACAATTCTCGAGTGACTCTCCGATACTAATTAGTAGTGATGTGCCGGATATCCGAGGGAGAAGAAAGATCCGTATCCGTTAGTTTTTGGCGGATCTTTTACCTTATTAATTTTCAATTTATAGATGAAATTTTATATATATAGGTGATTAGGTAATAATGAAAAACTGTTAAATTCCATTCAGATTATTTTTTATTTTTTAAAATCGTATTTGGCACCTTTATATTGCAAACATTTATCTTTATAATGAGATATTGCACATCGATCTTTGGAAAAAGACAATCTGTTATTAGAGTTAACTCTTAAAAAGGTCAATAAGTTTTTCCCAGAACAGATAATCTCTTTCCAAAGGTCGATGTGCAATATTTACCGCCGCGTACTCTAAGAAAGTTAAGATCCGTAACCGTACCCGTATCCGCGGAACTTGAAACCAAATATCCATATTCAGATCCGTATCCGCGGATATACATTTTTAACGACCCGGCACATCACTACTAATTAGTCAAAGGAATAAGTTAGCAGCATAGATATACATTTTGATATTGTGTAATACGTTCCTGACGATTTATTCTCCATATCGACTCTAGATATAGAGTTTATTTTTACAAGACGGGACACATAAACATAACAAATTTTTAAATTATATAAACCAGCAAAAATGTTAATGAAAATAAACGGCAATTTACCCACCGTCATGGTTCAAAATTCAATTTTGAAGCGCTTTATTACTGCGCCAGCTTGTATAGCTATGCATAGCAAAAGCGATATATTACTGCTAGATTTACTAATACAGTTTTAAATTTCTGAGGTGATTAAAAAGATCTTTTTATTATTACTGCGCTGGGTGTACGTAAGAAAAAGCGAGGAATTATTATGCAATCAGTAGTTTTTTTTACTTTTAAATCAACATCATAACTGATTTGTTAATGCAAAAAGTTAATTTTGTACTGTAGTTAAAGAAGACGCTTCGCTTAATTACTGCGCCAGCTTGTACAAGCATGTATAGAAAAAGCGATGCATTGCTGCTTAAGCTAAAACAATTTTTAATAAGTTTGTATCAACATTATATTGAAATCAGCCCGAAACTCTGATCATCGTGTAGGTATTTTATACGATCGGTAAAGAAAACTCATTGCTTCATTACTGCGCCAGCTTATACAACTATGCATAGAAAAAGCGATGCATTACTGCTGAAGCAGCAACAATTTCTAATATGTTTTTATCAACATTATATTGAAATCAGCGCTAAATTCTAACCATCGTGTAGGTATTTTGTAAGATCGGTAAAGAAAACGCACTGCTTCATCACAGCGCCCGCTTATACAACTATGCATAGAAAAAGCGATGCATTACTGCTTAAGCCAAAACAATTTTTTAATACGTTTCAATTAACAACCACGGTGCATTTATAGTATAATTATCGTTTGAAATCAGTGCGAAAATACAGTATCATAAATGTTCGGATAATTAGTGAGACATGCAATATAAAGATATCAGTTGACGTGTATGTTTGATATCACACAATGACGATGAGTGATGACTGATGAAGACATTAGTGCGTTGCTTCTCACAATAAATGGATGTGCATGTATGGTATATGATGCCATGCGTGTGCCGTATTGAAGTCAAACAATGGAGATCAAAACGGTAATTGAGCTGTGAGCGCATTCAGTGACATTTCAAACAAACTCCAAACCGGATAAATGTTAACATTTTTCACTGACTATTGTGCAAAACATCTATCGTTTGCAATGGCTTTTATTTAAAAAAAAAGTTCCGTTCGAAAATAATTAGTACCTAGTATACAGTATGTAAACGCATAAGGTGCACATAGGAAAATTAGCATTGGGAAAAAATACTTGGATCAGAGTTAGCCATGACTGCATTAATTGTTATTTCTATTGAATTATCGTGGTAATCTTGAGGATTTCTATTTTATTTTGATTTATTTTTAGATTACTTGGCTTTTTTAATAATAAAAAGCTCTTATAAATCAGTATTTTAATTTTTTTGTACAAAAATAAAACAAAAAACATCTCCATCTGTTTGGAAACATTTCATTCAAAAATTGTCTGACTGGTATGACGTATGCGCGTTGGTAAATCAGTGACACGAATAGACGGAGATATTTGATCTCGCACCATATTTAAGTATTTTTGGGAATTTAATGTCCCATTAATAAAAAAAGTCCGATTATGTTGTAATCATTTGAATATTTTCTTCGGTAGTATACACATTCATTTCGCAAAAGAATATTATCTGTCAAATTGAAAAACAAGATTTCAAGGCTCACTCTGATCCAGTCATTTTTTCCCAATGTTAATTTCCCTATGTGCACCTTACGTGTTTACATAGGAATGCACACACAGTATATTATCCGAGTGTGTAGGCTTCCACGGCTGGCGTTGTTCCAAATCTTGGTTTCCGGGCTTGTAGGCCGTGGTCAATTGGTAGTTCCACAACTGCAGTAGACAAGGCGTGTGTCTTTACGTCAAAATTTAGTAATTTTGGACATTTCACATTTACTTCTTATTCTTAAACATAATCTAAAGAAAATCTTTGATTAACGTCTGAATAGAACTCTTCATATAAATAAAATTGTCGACCAATTTTTTTCAGACCATATATTGACAAAAATTATATAAAAATATAAATCAAAATAACAAAGGTCTGAAAAAATTGGTCGACAATTTTATTCATTTGAATAATCTAAAGCAGTTTGCTTTCTTTATATCCTTTCTTTAAAAATTTAAACATTACATTTTAAACAGTTTCGCTTAAACCGTCGAAGAATGGTTGTCCTCGCTGCCTTTTCTGTCCATTTTTACTGCTTTATAACTGCTCTTGGTCCCTTTTTCAATTGGTATTGTTAGCTAATCGGTGCTAAGTAAATTGTAAAAGACTTTTATGAACTGGTTGCCGTCATAACAAACCGGAAAGTGTTGACAATTGTTGAATCATTTGTAGTGAAAGCTGCTATTCTTCAACTGACAATAAAACTGACTTATGCGTTCTCAGTGTTGAGTGCAGAGGCACTATTTTCCTGATGCTCAACAAAGATCTCATTCCTGTATAGTGTACCTATAATATGTAGAAGGCACTACATAGTCAGTGTACATATATAAATGTTTTATGAATTGAAAATGAAGAAGAGCATAAATGAATAATAAAATCGCGAATATAAGTACCTCCGATATCTTAACAGGTGATCGTAAATAAAAATCGCTTTTTCAAAGCTATTGAAAGCGACTTTACTCACTCTATGCCCAATGGCGTAACAATAGGGTGTCGGAACCGGCAATATGCCACGGGACCTTGGCCTGAGGGACCCTCCGGTCTGAGAGGCCGTTGATAAACCAGATTTATAAATTGCACTTAATGGTTTACACACACAAAAGTTTATTTATCTTCACAGTATAACTGAATGATTTATGTCGCAACGCCAGAGCACATAAACAATTCACGAACAACTAACCAACTGGCTGACTCGCAAACCACTCCACTCGCGTTTTATAGCTTCGTCCCCCGCCTGTCGAATGTTCTAGAGCATCTCAACCTTTCTTTACATGCATTGCCTACTCCAGGAAATTCTAAGAAGGTCGGGTTTTTACCTACTTGTTGTTGTGGTCTGGAACGTTCTATGGAACACATTATCGTCCCAACAGGGGGCACGCAACTAAAACGTGATATTAAGGGAGAACCCTATCCGATGAATTTGCAACGGGTAGTATATAGTTACGCCACTGTTTATGCCTGTATAGCGATCGTGAAATGTCAAATTTAACACTATTGGTTCCGTTTTTTTTTGGGTTTGGCCCGGCTTCGCCAGAATTTGTAGATTGCCACCGTTTTTTCGTTGACTTACATTGCAAAATTGGTCTACACGAAAGCGCTTTTATTTTAACATGATAATATATGAGCCTTCGTTCAACCTGAAGATCCATTCTAAATATTGGTGAAAAAATGTTTGAAATCTGATGGGTATTTTCGGAGATTACTTCTTACATCCAAACTTAACAACTTTACCACCTTATATATTTTTTTTCTGCTGCCTCTCGGCGAGATACGATAATTCCTGTACCAGCCATCTTGTCGAGGTTTCCATAGTTTCCCTCAATAATTCCAGATAAATATCGAGATGGTTCTTTATTCAAGGCCATGACCTATTACCTGTCGACTTTCTATGCTCAAAATTTGCCTACCTTATCCTAATGTCCCAAAATTCCTTTATTCCTCGAGATAAAGTTAAAGTTTAAATGTAGAAAATAACGAGAAGTGTGATAGATGGAAAATAGTAACGGTGCGAGTGGCGTCTGTTATGACTCGAGAATCTGACGTTAAACGCATTGTTATTATTATTATATATTGATTTTTAGGGACAGCTGTATGTATCATAAAGGCACAAACGGTAAATCTGAACATATATAGCTTAGCAAGAGAAGAGTAGAAGCAAAATATAAGATCGAGTTCTATCTCAGAGATCGCTTGTGCACAGAACAAAGAAAACACTGGGAGAAGAAGAATACATCTCGCGCTCTTCTGTACACAATATTTGTGTGTGTGTGTGCCGCGGCCTGATAATATAACGTCGCAGAATCGTCCAAGCGCAAAGAAATTATAACCCATAACACAATGTTCCTACAAGAATTACAACTGTGTAATGTTGAAGCAAGGTGGCCTGCTATAAAAATCAGTTGTCGAATGCATCCTTCTGTTAGAGAAGTGGAAGAAGTTTGCTATCTAGGCAGCATACGAAATTAAGAAGTTTAGGATATTAGATTGGCAACTGGCAAGTTTACGTGTCACAGTAGTTCAGAAGGGTGCCCGCAATTCCATGATTAGAATACAGTCGAACCTGGATAAACAAAAGTTCAGGGGACCGCGATCTTTTTCTCGCTTATAGAGGTACAGGAGTGGCCTTTCTCACTTGTTAGTTAGTTCAGATATTTATGACTCATTCTTAAATTCCGTGGAACTATTAATACGTTCGACTATCGCTTATAGAGGTACAAGGCAAGTAGTAGTCTCAGTTATAGAGTTCTATGAGTGAAAAACGTCTTTCTCTTATAGAGGGTTCTGTTTCTCACTTATAGAGGTTTTAGAGGGTTACAAAGACGGTACCTGACTTACCCTTATTATCCAATCCAAAATTTTGTTGGTCCATTTATAAAATTGCAATCTTATTTTCTAGAGCTCTACAATCTGCCATTAAATAAACAGAGATGCTTTTTAATATTTGGTCCTTTATCTCCATAAGTCGACTCTTCTGAATGTCAAAATTTTCTGTGGCTATATACATCGAAAAAAAAAACAAGATAACTAAACGCACAAAAAAGAGGACAACAAAAAATAACTGTTTTAGGTACTGATGTTTTATTATTAATTGTGATGTCATAAGGTAAGCGTCAGTTACCAAAATTGTTTTTGCAACTGTTGTCTACAACAGTTAATAACTTAATAAAATAATGCATTTGAACTTTAGTCTTTGACCCTTTCGTTCTCAAACGTCTATACGCAACAGTCGAGTACTTCTTTATATTCATTAATTATGGTGTGAATCCTAAATGAATTTTTGACATTCGAAGTTTCTTACTAATTTGAAATATCTTAGCCAGTCTTGGGAACGTCCCAGATCTTTGGAACGTCGTTGTTTATATAAATTTGATTACAAGTTCCTAAAATCGAATCTCAAGTTTGCTCAAACGATAAAAGAACATGCGACTAGTTGGATGACTCAAAATCACCAGTTTACGTGCTCTGATTCCAAAACTGGTTATAGTATCAACTTTTCAATTTATTATTAAAATCAGTTGAAAATATGATTTGGTTGGCAGGTAACACTGTTAGTTTTGGTGACCTCAAATAAAAAGGAGAATGGATTCAAAGTGCTAGAAAATCAGTGCTGGTTCAATTTTCGAGTGGGTTTCATTATTGTTGGGTAATAATGTAATACCACCAGCATACAATACATAAGAACTTGGGATATTATATCTATCCAATGTTAGTAAACCTGCTCTTGTATGTATAATAGAATCGATTGCAAAAGTTGATAACGGATTTATTCATTGAAATATCGTATGTGTGTTATTTGTTTGCAAATCAAACCTCAAGATTCTTCAATGTCGAGACGCGCACCGCAAACGCTGATATTTTATAGTATTTTAAATCAAAATTTATAGTGTATACTTTATAATTTGTAATCATACGTAGAGGGAATGCGCCCCGACAAAATATCATCTTGACTAAATATCCTACAGGAAAAATATCCTCCGACATAAAAACAATCACGTGGTCGTATCGATGCGATGGCTTTTTTTGTGCAGTGAAAAGGGGAAGGCGTTTGGGGGGAGTTCTTTAAAAAAACAATTACGGAGTCGTGTCGAAAAAAATCATGAACATTGAGAGTTAGGTGTAGATTAAATGAAAATTATCAGGATTGAAAAATTCTAGCGCTATTAGGAAAGTGTTTTTAATAATTTAATTGTTGATTTCTTTATAACTGAAGAACCAAAAGGTTCTAAGAAACTGATGGCACGGAACACTAACACTAACAGTTACTTTTTTATTGGCGTTACAAATGGATAAGGGATTTTTTTTGAGAATTTTCCGGAAGCAATCTGGATAATTGCATCATGATTGTTGAATAATCGTGAGCGTAAAGAGTTTGAGGAACTGTTTTTGAAATGGTCAACGTACGGCTAGTCAATCAATAGTAATTTTATGTACGGTTGCAAATAATAATATTATATAAAAAAAACAGTCGTTTCTTGGCAATCAAATAATGTAGTCGTAACTCAGAACAAACAGCACTGGGAATTAACCAACCGACTGCAGTTGCGGTATTTAAACGAGTTATTCATGGTAATTAAAACTTTATAATCGATGTTTGAATACGTAAAGAGATGCTGCTTTGTCGACTTATGGTCTCTTTCAAAACACTCTGCCGTAGACCGAAGCTGTTATGTATTTGTTTGTGCTATGGCCTGCAAGAAAAAGGGCATCTAAGCTTCTAACTGAGCTTAGAAGAAAGTTTGATTCTCTAACTCAGGCATCGGTAAGTCAAGATGTTTTCGAATAGTTTTATCGGCAGTTAAAAAGGGAACCACAAACATTTTGTAAACAAAAAAAAAATATTTATTGTATAATAATAATTCTTATTGATCCCTGAGCGAGTTTGTGAAGAACAACTAATGGGCAGCCCCGGATCTGGGGGGTGGGGCAAACCGGGGCACCTGCCCCGGGCGGCAATTTTCTGACAGTTTACCGTTCACGAAAAATACCAACCATTATATATTTATGAGATTTTTTAAGTAATTTATCTCAAAAGCTGGAGAGAGGGGGCGCCATTATCAAGTCTCTTCCCCGGTTCGAAAAAATCGTAGATCCGGGGCTGCTAATGGGCATTGTGTCTTCAAGGACGACATCCTTTAATCTTGAACGATGTCTGTTCTTCAAGATGTTAATTTTCGAGAAAGAGGTCTTACCATATGTATGTTGAGCCAAACATAGGAGCCAGTTTTTTTTTACATAATTTAGATCCTTCTTCAAAACATGCTTAACTCTTCTGGGAACACAGCTTGGTACACTTTCAAGAAGATGTCGTCCTGCAGGTCGATGGTCGCCATCTCAGCTGATGATTTCGAAAGATTTAAAAAGCTTCACAGTTAAATCAGTCCATTCTCCTGTTGGAGAAACTTCATAAGGAGTTTTTAAAAATGAAATTCCTGTGTCCGTTTCTTCTCCGAAACAGCTTGGCCGATTGTGATGATTTTTTTTGTACTTACGGGGTCACCTGGAGGGTCCTTAGCTATAGTTAATCACAAATTTTCAGCCTCCAGCGCCTCTCAATATTTTTTTAATTCAAAAAGTCCGAAGCCGGACCGGACCATTGGTTTTATATAATAGTATAGCTACAATGTTCCATCCAAATTACGAACTGCAATTACTTAACGAGCCCCTTCGAGGTGCGCGCCTACTTCGCCCTCGCGTCGCGCTGCTTCTGAAGTATCTATTAGAAGTTTGTGTGAGCGTACCTTTAAAGTGCGTGGCAGTAGAATGAATGAACGCCGACTGACAGTTGCTCAGGGAATTGTAATAAAGCAAATACTTGTATAAATTAACCCATTAAAAGCATAAGGTAATAAATAAGCAATAAACAGCGTACTACTGCGATCGTGTTGCCTATGTTTGTTAATGGCGATTTGTTTGTAAAGTATTTTTCATAATAAAAAAACAACAAAAATTAAAACATTGCACGATAATAATATAATTATTTTAATTAAGAAATCGATCCTCCGTAACGAATTCACTCATTAAACTAGTAATAGACGTGGTATATCTGTATAGGTGACCGGTAATTGCTCGTATTCCTCTCGGGAGAAGAAACTATCACTAATTTGGAATGATTTTAAACTCTCTCACTTGAGAGTCGGAAATGCGTCATTTTCAAGAAAATCTACTTCGGTTTTCTTTTCACAAAAAGTGGAATTTTGGGAGTTAAAAATTATACTTTTTGGCCTGAATTTTTCCATGATCTGATAGCTTACTAAATAGCCAACCTTCCTAAAGCTAAAAACCATGAAATTTACTGTTAGATTTTATGTTGTTTGTTGAAACTTACAATAAATAGAAAAAATAAAATAAAAATACATCACAGATGTCAATATCATTAAAAAAAATTACGCGTTTCCAATCTCCAAATATAGAGGCTAAATCATTCCAAATTTTCCTCTCCCGGTCACCTGTATATTAATAGGCGAGCAGTTTTTTTGTACGGCTATCTCCTCCTACACGCTAGACAGATTTAGACGATGGAGGTATCGTTTGAAAGGCTCAATGTACAGAATTTCGATAAGTGGATTTTAAGGGTTGAAAATTGATTTTCAAAAAAACAATTTTTAATAACTTTATTATGAACAGGCTTTGAAAAAACAATTTCCATATACATATATGTCAAAAAGGAAAAGAAAACGAGAACAATTATAATTATTAATATTTGTTTTTGCCTAAAGTCGCAACTGAATAATTAGTAATTACGAAACATGATTTAAATTTTTTTCGGGGTGAGAGGATTGCAAAGCGTTTAGAAAACAATTATTTAGGAATAACCGGAAAACAGTCAGAGCACAAAATAAATAAATTGATTACTTAAATGAAGTTGCCCTGGACGGTTAGTTTTTAATTTATTTTTGTTGGTTTTATTTTTTATTTAAATTAGTTTAGGACTTTTGAAAACATCCGAATTCTTTCCAGTTTTAAGTCCTCTTAAAAATGAATTATTCGAAATTGTACAAACTACAAAGTATCGATTTCAAATACGAATCAAAAATACATAAAACGCTAAATAATTCGATTATTATTCTAATAGCACAGGCATGTGGTATAGCCGTTCGCTGTGTGAAGTACAGCTTGGATGGCAGTTACGATGACAGCACTTGTCTTGTAAATTACGTCAAACCACATTTAACTTGATCGTTTTCATATTTTAAATTATCATTTATATATCTGTTTCCATAAGACACAATCGTTTGTCACAAATTTTCGGTATGTTTTTATACACTCCTCAAAATTAACACCTCACATTTTCAGTGTTAAAGGAATAGTTCAACCGGAAGCATGTTTTGTTATTTGATGAAACCAACATAAGTTGGAAACCACCAGATACTTGTATGATGAGAAAGGTTTGCTGCCAGTATCTCATGCAACTCCGTGCGAGAGCTGAAGCAACTGTCTTCCGAAAATATTCTTGATTTAGGTACATCGATTGGTTTCATTTCTAAGACATGACTTGTTGCTTCCAATTGGCTTCGACGCCTTAATATATAGTTAGTACAGAGATGTGATACAGAAAGACCTGGAATATTTCATGCAACTCCGTGCGAAAGCTAAAACAAATCGCTGGGTAAATGCAGAAGTATCTTAAGTCCAAAATGTGCTGTTTTGAGTTTTATATACTTACTTATAGATAAGTTTTTGAGCATTTTTTTTTTGCAGAATAATCTCAAGTTACGCCAAAATATCGTATAATATTATGGACTTAAGATACTTCTGCATTCACCCAGCGAAATGTCTTCCGAGAACATTGTTGATCAACACCGAATGGTTCCATTTGAAAAGAGGAATGACTTGCTACTTGCAATATATCTGCAAAGGAATTATTTTTTGTTCCGAAGATGAATTGGCTTCGACGCCCTAACAGTTGCAGAGATATTATATACAGAAAGGTCTGGAGCAAATCTTTTAATGTCTTGCGAGGACATTCTATACCTACGCCAAATGGAGTCTTTTCGAAGAGATGAAAATATCTCTGCAAGGGAATCGTTTACTGGTTTTGCAGAGGAATTTTCTTTGACGCTCGCACAGAGTTGCAAAAATTTTACAGGCAACAAATCTTTCTCTAAGCCTTCTCAATACTCGCGATGATTTCATCAAAAAACAACAAGCTTCGAGTCTAATCATTCCTTCAATACTAAAAATCCGTTAGTTTTGAGTAGTGTGCAAAAAACGTCGAACATTTAATTAATGTAAGTTTGTAAAAAAATATAAATTCTCCGTCAAAATAAAATGGCCTTTGCAGATTACATGTTGAACTTGTGTTACTACATGACTATAAAAGTTTAAAATATTGTTGTGACATTATTTAGTGGCTAAATTATGAGAGATTTTAGCTGTTGATTTTCTTGTGAACATCTAGCGTATCCACTTCAGTTGGTAGATATCATATTTCGGAGTAGTTTATCATCGATAGTGCATACACAAACCAGAACTCTGTAAAATATAGACCACTTAACTATTTGTTTATAGTATACAGGCTGGTACCAAAATCCGTATCGGTTCCAAAAACCGATTCATTATTTTTCATGTTGGACAACCATTCAGGCTTTATCTAAGTATCCGGACGATACCGGAACGGTCAGTTAGTTATTATAAGGAAGTTGAGGCGTTAAAAGAAGATAATGAAAAAAATCTGAAATAAAGTTTTTTAAATAAATTTTTCTATGACAATATTTTCTGTAAAAAATCCAAAATCTTTAGGAGATTTATAAAGTTAAAAATTAAAAAAAAACTTTTACATGTAGTCTATTGGAAAATATTTCAACCTAGCATGCAAACGGTACATTTTAATTTTTTGCAAATAACCAAATAATGTCAGCAGTTCCGAAAACTAACTGGGTAAAGCATCGATGTCTTACAAATATTTTAATATTTTTTTCCAATTTAATTAGCACTTTTCGATTATGGACTTTTATTTTTGACAATTTTAACTGAATTTTCAACTTTTTAATGATTTAATTTAAATTTTCATTACTTCTAATTTCTTTTTTTAATTATTTACTGCAAAAAATATGTAAAATACAGATATTTACATAAATTTATTTTTTTTTACCTAACTTTGTACAAAAAAATTCAAAAGTTAGTCCATTAAGTAAAATACTGATAATTAATTAATAATAAAAAAATTATTTATTTATGCCTTTATGACAATAATTTATTGGTATCATCGACTTATAACTTTTTGTAAAAACTTATTCTGAAAAAGTTCCGATTTAGAATTCGACTTACTTTTGATTTAGACTGCAACACGTCAACCTCCTTATAATATTGCATTGCCATCGAAACTACAATTTCAACTCAATAGAATAACGGGAAGTATAGTTGAAAACGCTGTCCCAAGATTTAAAACAAAGAAATATACGGAGTCAAGCTAAATAAAGGCGTTTAAAAACCCAAATGTCTACATTATCAGGCGTTATTGGATTGAAAAGCGATACCAAACACTTGTTAAGATTTTATTCGGGCGTTTTCACGAAATATCTACCGCGCGAACTCGAACTGCGCCTTTAACTTTTATTTTAAGGTTTGAATGAGGAAAAGAAGTGTTTGAGAAGAATATAAAATCATTTTTTAAATGATCGGTGTTTTACAATGTGAATGACTTTGGCCATTAATGTTTTGTGTATTTTTCAAAGTATATTTTTATGTATTGACAATTCTCGTTTGCAAACATTGCAGCTTGAGAAATGCTAATAAATCACATACCGTTCTCGTCAACGTTAATTTCTATATATTTGTTTCACTGCCTATATTTGAACCCTCCTGAATGTACAAATTATTTTGTACACATTCATCGCTGACTGCATATTTTGTTCACATGCGCAGTTGGCTTATCTTTAGTGTGACGTTTCATTGATAAGCTTCTGACATAACTGTTTAACCACAGACATTCATGCTTTAGAGTTTTCTCACGGTTTATTTGATTAAATAGGTACCTGTTTTTACCTGAATATTCTTTTGTATTTGATTTATGATAAGTCGCTTCGCCTTATAAATAATGATTAAATATGCATATTGTTATTGTTTTTAATGCTGCAGCGTTATTTTATTTATTTATCTATAAAAATTAGTATTATGAGAAATTATGCATTTTTGAAGGGGATTAAAAAAATGGAGTTTTCCATGAGCTTTTAACAAAGTTACTAGCTACAACAAAGATTTTAATACTGATTTGAAACTTATTTACATCTAAAATGTGAAGGTTATATATAGAGGTATAAAAATTTTGCTGGCCTAAGAAGGTAGTAGACTGGGGAAGGAAAGGGAGAGGCCGCGCAGAAATTGGGAAGACGGCAGGCAAGAAGCGAAGCAGGAGTGGAGATTGAAAGAACGGGAATGGAGAGGCTGCTCAGACGTTTGAAAGACGGGATACAAGAAACGGTGCAGGGGAGGAGATTGGAAGAAAATATGAAGGTATAAAAATTTCGCTATTTGGTTGATGGCCTAAGAAGGTAGTAGACTGGGGAAGGAAAAGCTAGAGGCCGTGCAGAAGTTAGGAAGACGACAAGCAAGAAGCGAAGCAGGAGTGGAGATTGAGAGAACGGGAAGGGACGCAGACGTTTGGAAGACGGGATACAAGAAACAGTGCAGGGGAGGAGATTGGAAGAAATAGAAGGAAAAAGGGGAAGACCGCACAGAAGTTTGGGAAGGCAGCAAGCAAGAAGCGAAGCAGGAGTGGAGATTGAAAGAACGGGAAGGGAGAAGCTGCGCAGACGTTTGGACGACGGGATACAAGAAACGGTGCAGAGGAGGAGATTGGAAGAAAGAGAAGGAAAAAGGGGAAGACCGCACAGAAGTTGGGAAGACACCAACTGAGAAGCGAAGCAGGAGTGGAGATTGAAAGAACGGGAAGGTAGTGATAACAGCGCCTTCTCGCGTGCGCCAGAAAACGGCTCGTCTCGAAACACGACAAGCAGGAAGCTAGATCTCTTTTCGTTTGTGAGATATTTCGCTGCCAAATCAAAATGAAAATGTAATTTGACGAGATTATAACATTTACGTGTTGGAATAATGTTTAAAAATACATGTTTACAAGAAGGCAAAAGTTCCTTTAAAATGAATTCATAAAAAGACATTTAATTCGTTAATTGAACATCTGCTGCCATTCAGTTTTTTTTCCTTGCGGAAACAACGAATTCATCACCATCACAGAACGGTTAATTAGCGGGAGCGTAAAGTCCGTAATTAAAACAATTGTGATTAAATTAAAAGTATAAATGTAAGGTGTTTTTTTACAGAGTGGGGCGGAGGGCGGACAACCGACGTGTGCTCTTGCTTCCTTCTGTCTTGTTTTCTATTTTACTACACGGGCCCGTATTATTAATATTTGAATGCAGGCCCCCGAGACACAGGATTAATAAATAAAGGAATACTGTATACAAAAAAAACATTGTTTCATAATCTATCGGTAATGCAGATTCCGACAAAAAAATCAAAAAAATGTTGAATGGATTTATTAAACTCTCATTTGCCAGATCCCACTAGTATTTTAGTATGAATAGGAACATCGTTTGGAGACAAACTAAACAACTTTTGTCTGAAACTTTTTTTCCGAAAATGTTGCCCTGTCTCAGTAATTTCATAAAATGGATCACCCGGGATATAATATGTCAAAAAGGAAAAAACGTTTAGTTGAAAAAATTAATTTGCTTGATTTTAGAGCAACGGCTAGCTAATCTAAATGCACCTCTGGTTTAGACATGTGTAAAAAAACGTGTAAAGTATACAATTGTATAGAAAGAAGTGTAAATGTTTATTTCCACTGCGATTTCTTATCTGCGGTTTTCATTATTAAATTATTTATTTCCAGCTCTCGGTAAATTAGCCTGATAAATGGATATCAGATAGAATTATAAAACATTTGCATCTTTTTGCTGCACTTTGTTGTTCTTCTGTTTTTGTCGTTCTTTTTTCCGAAAGGATGTGTACTTAATTTATGTATCTTCATAAGGTTTTTCCTGCTCAACACTTCGAAAAATGTTGCAAAGTAATATTGAATAATAATTAAACATTCAAATCTTTGATTAACGTCTGATTATATTCTTCAATAAATAAAATTTTCGACTAACTTTCAGTAAAAGATCCAAATCCAGATCGAAACGTTAATTGGATATTAATTGTGTTTGAAAATTAGTCGAAAATTCTATTTATTGAATAATTAAACATACCAATGAGTAGAATCCGACGAAGTTTCGGCTTCGGCCATCTTCGTCAAAAACACTCGGCTTCAGCCAAAATCAGGCCGAAGGTTGTGTCGGAGCTAGATGTTGAATCAAGGTGGCCACAAACCGGACATCTTAACTTATCGAGATAATGTCCGTAAACTTTGGTGGAAGGTCAAGTGCGAGTCAAGGTCGCACGCTGAGGGTTCCGTACTCGTACGTCGACCAATTCAACTACCTACAGCCGTAAAAAAAACCATTTAATATGTCTGATACCTCAAATATGTCGACATATTCGAGGTGTCAGACGTTTTAAATGGTTTATGTTATTTGTCAGAGAACATTATTTTAGCGTTTTGGTTGAAGTTTTGAAGCTATCCAATTAAAAAAACAAACAGTATCTATAAATTTTTACATGTCGTCAAAACGACATGTTTCGGAAAATTTAGAGGGAAAACGCCCCAAAATAAAAAAAGTCACAGAGGAAATAGGTGTCAGACTAGGCCTAATGAAGTCATATGCAAAGTTTGGGGAGAGTATTTGTCAGTAAAATTTTTGCCGACGGGCATTCTATTTATTTCTGTAAGTAATTGGTTTTGGAATATATTATTCCTAAATTATTTGGACGTATGTGCGTTTATTTCTGTATGCAAATATATACTTACTTATTAGTTACATAAGAACATTATACCTAGTTTGTGGTTTGTGAGTACCTGCAGGTGTGATGCGACGGTGTCTTCTGCGTCTTGTATAGTCAGATTTTTTTGTAAAGAAGGTTTTGTTGTAATTCAATTTGCTGTTAAGTTACTAGATTTGTCGCTGCAATGTATTACTGTAGAACCAAATTCGGGGTATTTATCTGCCAGTGTAGAGGCAAGAGGTATCCTTTTGTCCACGACTGTATCTCCCAAACATCCATATTTACCCCTTCGGACCTGAATTTTATATTTTTGAAACACAAAATATTTTTTAGGCCGTTGGGCTTATTTAGGGCGTAATTAAATTATATTCAGTGAAAAACTAAATTTAACATTTTTGGAAAATTCTATCTCAATTGAAATGAAAAATCGGTCAAAAAAACTTATAGGATCATAGGATGTTTAATCATCATAAAATTAAAATAAATATCCGCACAAGAAAAATAAATTACTTACATCATGAAAATACGTAAGTGATACATAATGTACACTTTTACCAGCTTTGCGTGAATACATGACTGCGGTCAACACTTGACTCGATATCTCTACCCACCCACATAGTATTTCTTTGTTTTGTTTGGCATACCTACATCTCAGATAATCCCCAAGCACAATGAAATGTTCATATTTGATATTTAATTACACTGACTTAAATTATACGTGTTAGAATAGTATGTCCATTTGAAATGACCGCCAGGACCGAATGGGTTAAAAAGCTTATAAAAACGTATTCTTTTGAGGAAAGTGTGACTATATAATATTATCTCTCGCATACAATGTGTACTATATATAGATGGGTGTGTATTTTATACATAATTACGTGTAGCGTAGTTTAAGTATTGTTGTAAATGTATGTATAGGGTTTAATTTCATTCACGTGTTTCGTTTGTTACGGTTTCCGGACAACCACATCCGATTGTGAGACAGCGATAAGATGTGGCGCATTGCGCATGCAGGCTTGTGCAAACTATTCGTCAAACAAACACTCTTTCATTGTAAGACAATTTAAACGAAAGAATTCCGAAGTATTATCGAATAATAAAATACTAGAAATGTTGATTAATGGTAAAAACAATTATCTTTTTCAAAGAGTGCCTCTGTTTATTTACTGGCAGTGCTATAACATCTGTTATTACACAAATATTTAGTCCCATTTTTTTAGGATTGAAATCTACGTTAGAAATATAGAAAGTATTTTTTTGAGATTTTTTCTACAAGAAAGAAATTCTCAAAAATGTGTATTTTTCAATGTAATTGTAAACGTCATCGTTAGAAAGCTTCATCTGATTGGCTGCCTGTAATTGAATCACGCCCACTGATTTTTTACACTTGAATCATGCGGTAGATAACACATCTCTTTCCATAAACATAGCTCTTTATGATAATGGATGGTTTTGGTTGAGGATCATAAAATAAGCTTTACCAATGTTTCGCTAGTGGCCACTAGCGAAACCAAAACAACCAAAACCTTCCTTTATCTTAGCATTCTATTGGATCAACACTACTTTATACTGAAGATAGCTCTTTATCTATTCGAGAACGTGATGTGTGGTTAAGTCCAACTTTGACGTCATTAGATTATTTGATTCGGAACCCAAAGGAAAGGCGAGACATCTGGTGAGAAATACACCGAACTGTCCTAAGTGGTGTTTTTGACAGGTAAACATTGATTTAGAAAAACATGGTCGAGGCTAACCTTGCCTCCATTATTCTTTTGTAAATCAATCTTCACCTTATGCCTCCATTGTTTACCTGTCAAAAACTCCTCTTAGGACAGTTCGGCGCATTTCTCACCAGAGGTCTCACCATTCCTCTGGGTTCCGAATTGGATCTCTTTATTGTCACCTGGATAAGACATTCGATCATCGGACGTCTGGGAACTCATTTGACCTTAGTTATGGGCGACAGTAGTCCGTAAAAAAAAGTTTAACACGCCAAACAAGTGTTTAGATATAAACAGCAGTTGTGTACCTCTGTTAGTAGAGTTTCCTTCGTTTATAAATAATTCCACGGTCAAGTCCACAAACAATGAGCACTTATTGTTTTATCTCTCAGATAAAATTAATTATCTAATTTCCCTCTCCGTTATTTTATTCTTCGTTGCCTTTAAAACACAATAAAGAAAGTTAAATTATATAATTTGTCTTCCATGATTGAACTGATGATATTAAATCAAATAAGACTTCGATTGACTCAAATATTAGGCAAAGAGAAAAACTTGCGATTCAACCTCCCCGAGGTAAATTATTATTATATAGCGGTCCGTCCCGGTTTCACCCGGGTGCGATATATATAATTCTGCAAAATTGTATTTCGTTTGCGACCTGGCGTCTGAACTAATTAGCTTTGAGCAAATTATACCAGATTTGCTTCTGAACTAATGGCTTTGAGCGAATTATAACAGATGTCGCTACTTGGTAACAAACAGGTTTTTTTTGTTTGCTTCTGAACTAATAGATTTGTGTAAATTCTATCAGATGTCGTTACATGTTACGGTTTTTGAAGTGAAAACTTCTTTAGCGGCGTTGTACACGTTTTTTGTAATGGGTAAAAAATGTTAAACTCGCGTCAGATCGAAAATTCGTAAGACCTGATCAAAAATGCGTAAGACAAAATTCGTAAGACGAAAACTTTTTTGTTTTTTTTGCTTAGCTATTTTATAATAAATACAAAATGTAATCACATATTTTAATGGACTAAGCAATTGTCTTTCAAATGCAAGAAACAGTTTTTTGATTTAATGAATATATTTTGACAAAATCAAATGTTTGTGAAAACGATTCTCACTAGTAGTGGATTTCTGAGTAACGCTAAGTATATATACGAGTTGTTGAGGCACGTCTACCGTACTTGCTTCGGCAGTACATATACTAAAATTGGAACGATACAGAGAGGATTTAAGTTTTCACTTCTGCCGGCACTCCCGGAGGGCAACCCGTCTTGTTTTTGTACAAAACACTGTAATTTTGTACAAAATATTTAATAAAAATTATCCTATAGCGTGAGTGGCACCAAGCAAGACACATTTACAAAATTTCGTTAAAATAGGTTCAGTGGTTTCGGAGATTAGCGCGGCCAAAATTGTGACACGAAAATTTTAATTATTTGAAAATATTTGCAATTTTTATATGGAATCGTGACCAATTGAAAGTGCCTTGGTTTTTTTCATGTTAAATATATATATATTTTTTTAGTCGCGGTTTCGTTTAGCAATTTGACAGGAATAAGTAACAAGCAGACAGAGTTATCTATACTTTCGCATTTATAATATAAGTATATGGATTGAAATAAGGGATCACTACTTTATTCAAGTTTGAGAAGCACTGATTAACATCTCAGAGTTTGTCTGTATAAAAAATCCTGTTTTCACCGGAAGTAAGCACATATTTTAATCCTTTAGTCATGAAGAAAGAATAAAAAAAAAAAAAAACAAACTTAAACTAGATAATACATCTCCCATACACTGGTAAAGAAACCAGTATTTCAAACTGCGAAAATATACCCCCGAGCAGGTAAACATTTTATTAATGAAATATGTGGCTGAATAATTAGTAAAAATCCCGGTAAATAATTATCTAAACAAGCCGTTGAGCATCGACTTAATTAGTTACTGTATTGATTGTAATTTACTCGGACTGTTTTATTACCAACTGTGATATTTATGCACCAAAACGTACGACCATATTTCATACTTTGCTATACAGCATACAAACTGAGGAAATTATAATCGGTTAATTAATTTGTTTACGGCGCGACTCGTAACATTGAAAAATATCTGTTCGAGATTTATTACGTTTCCATATTTCAACCTGTTTTTTTTTTTTTTTTTACTGCATCTCAGTGGCGCAGTGCTGCAGAGCTGCAGAATAGGGAATGCAATACCGTGATCCCGCATACAATTTGCGAAACTAATCTCGGTCGAAAATTTTGCGGGATTTCGCTGCGCTGGCGGCATTACAGAGAAGCGTAGTTCATACGTGTTTACAAAATTAGAAAAACCGTTTTTCGAACAAATAAGTCACAATTCAAAATATTCAAACTTTATATCTGACTAGTGGTCCCGTCCGGTTTCACCCGGGTGTAAAAGAACGAATGGGGATGGGAGGAACATGAGTACACACATTCATCTTAGTTTAACGAGATGAATGTTGTGTCCGAATTTCGTGATGATCGGAGTTACCGTTCAAAAGTTTTTATCGATAAAAAGCAGTGTTTATACTTTTTTTAACTAATAATTTTTTTTTAATTAATTAAATAATATTAAAATAAATTTAATAAATGTAAGCCTTAGAAGAAAGCAATGTAGAAAATAAAAATACATTCTCCCAACGTGGAGCTCGAACCCACGACCCTGATATTGACAGTCGCATGCTCTACCGATTGAGCTAGCCGGCGTTGTATTCTGACAACGCTAATATGAGTATATTTAGTTAGTGCATTTCACCTGAATAGAAGCTTATTTTTGAGATACATTTTGCAACATTTTTCATTAATGCTCCGCTCCTAATGGTCGTAGCGTGATATTATATAGCCTATACTCTATAGCATTCCTCGATAAATGGGCTACCCAACAAATTTTTTTTTTCAATTTGAACCAGTAGCTACTGAGATTAGCGCGTTCAAACAAACACACAAACTCTTCAGCTTTATATATTAAAATAGATAGTTCAAAGTGTGATAACAATTATTACATACGTTTAGAAAACGCAGTAACAATACTCATAAAATTATGTCAATGATTATTGTTTTTTTTTTTTTTTTTTTGTTGCCAACTGTTTGGTAATTTTGTCTGCAGACATTCTAACCAATGCACATTGAAAGAATCATTTTTTCCCCCTCTCTGTCACAATAAACTAATGACTCAATTATAAATGCAAGGAACGTTTTTCGAGACGCATTAATGAATTATTTTAAATTATTAATTATTATTATAAAATGCCAACGTGACCGATGCAATGCTAGCCGAAGATTAATTGCGACCTGTTGAGATTCTTGTCCGATGGCATTCTTCGTCTTGGAAATAAATTGCAGCCGCTGTTTTTCCGTCATTCCGCGTTGTCGAAAAAAAGAAACATACACACGAATGCCTATGAAAATTGGGTGTGTCAAAACAAACAAAATGACTTGAGGACTTGGAACAAGTTGCATTTGTATACTCTCCAAAAACATAGTGGAATGGTTCGATTGAGCCCAGTTGCCTTTGTGCGGTTGGATGATAGATCTTTGGATTGGTTCCATTTGCACTCCCCAAAAACGTAGTTAAATAATCCAAAGGAATCCATTTTTAATAGGATTCGTGCGATGATAAATTACGGCATCCAATTTTGGAAGACAAACCTTTGAATAAATTGCTTTTTGTACTCCGTCAAAAACATAGAATAGTTCCCATTGGGTGATAGACCTTTGGATTGGTTGCATCTGCGCTTTCCAAAAACGTAGTTAAACGATCCGAAGAAATCCATTTTAAAGTCGATTCGTGCGATTATAGATTTCAGCATCCAATTTTGGATGACAAACCTTTGAACAGGTTGCTTTTGCACTCTCTAAGAACATAGAATGGTTCCCATTTTTAAAATAGGCTTCTTGAGGTGATAGATTCCAATATGTGTACCAGATTTGGATGATACATGTTATGACGACATTAAAGAACCAGCAATCCTAGGATCTGCTTGGGTCTTGTGTTGCAGATAGATGAGACTATTATCAGAATCAGCTGTTTAGTGTCTATAATCGAACTATACTCAGAGAGCGGCAAATTACCCAAAAAAGCTCTTCTGACTATAAGTTCATCAACACTTCTTTTAACGACATTTTTTTATAATCTTCTTTGTACCTTAGATCTATACTAACATTATAAAGAGAGACTGCGAATGTTGTGTTTGTGTGTATGCGGAGGGTATTCTCCAGAACCACTGCACCTATTTGAAAAATTCTTTTCACCACTATTTAGAGTGAACGTTCAGGATGGACATAGATCGCGTTAAAATAAATGCGCCTTTCGTGGAGACAGTTTATTTTCGAGTTATTCTTTGCCCAAGCGATACTCTATTTTTGACAATAGAAAAGATATATCATTAGAATACGGTTTGCTATAGATAATATAATTAATTATCGTTGAATTTCATTTCAATCAAACGGATGAGTTATGATGGATCCCAAGAAGGAGAGAGCATTTAAAAAGGTTTTTTTTTCTCTGCCTTTTTTAATACAATGATACACTTATTACAGGCGTATAAATGAACCTGCATGTTGTGTATTAATTGTATATATAGCTATACAGCAATTAACACGGCTATTACACAGTTAATAACGTGTTCTATAACATACTACACGGAGATGATTAGGCGAAATTTTGACGAGTCAGACCTCCTCGTTTTTATATACGTATCTGTGCTATCTTCGTATTCGGATCAAACATGGAATGATTCTTCTTCGACTCCAGTGCCAGGTTGATTTTGAATAGACATACGAATTACGGAGCTAGGGTTGCCATAATCATATTTTCAAAATTAGAACTTAAAAGTCAAAATACAAAGATGCTAACGACATTGCGCCAGTTTTTAAATTCGGGTTCAAAATTCATCTTTCATTATATCAAAAACAGAGTTGCAACTTGGTAACTTGACTAGAGAAATCTATATATATCAATATATCAATTCCCGTGTCACAATTTTGGCCGCGCTGATCTCCGAAACGACTGAACCGATTTTAATTAAATTTTGTAAGTGTGTCTTGCTTGTTTCAACTTACACTATAGGATAGTTTTAATTTTTTTTATTGCAAGACACAGGGAGAGACTATCTTTATATATAAAGAATATCTATATTGTGTTACGATAGAATTTGCTGAAAGCTATTAGTTCTGAAACAAACAAAAAAAAATCTTTTAGTATCAAATAGCGACATCTGATATAGTTTGCTCAAAGCTATTAGTTCAGACGCCGGCCCGCAAACGCAATACATTTCTCAGAATTATATCTATCACACCCTGGTGAAACCGGGCCGGGATTTAGTACTTTAATTATAATACGTAAAAATAAGCGTGTAAATCAGGGGTGTCAGACTGATTTTTCTAAAGGGTCATTTATAAGATTTGAGAACTTCAAAATAGAACTGTTCTTTTACAAAAATTAGTGTGACGTTTGAGGCTGTATTTGAGTGACTATTTGTTGTATGTTAGCTTCCAGGTTTGTAGTTGCAATTCGTAGAATAGCTCTCAAATCTGTGAGACGAGAAGCATATTTATTTTTTTTGTAATTGAGAATCGAAAAGGTTTGTTCGCATAAGTAAGTACTACCAAAAATTGTAATTAATTGCAGAGCAAACCTTTTGAATTCGTCAAAATTAGATAGCAAACTGTTATAAAATTTAACAAGATCTTTGATTTTAAAGAAAGAGTTTTTGAGAGTATCATTAGATTGAAAATCAATCACGTTCATTTGTAAATGACTAGGTACATCCTCAATATCACAAGAAAAAGGATTTGTAAAAATTAATTTTATTATTTATTTATGTAGGTAGGTATATAAGACTTTTATTTATAAACAGTCACGGGCCGCATGCGGCCCGCGGGTTTCCGACCCCTGTTCTAGTAGACCTACCGACTCCTCGATATTACTTCGAATCCAAAACGGATGCCAAAGAAGCTTTAACATCGACCGCGCGGTTTTAAAACCTCAAACACCCACCGTTTTTTTTCTTCTGTCTGATGAACTGTAAATTTCATTTGCATCGCTAAAAAAATATGATTGGTTTGACAGTGAATTAAAAAATGATGCAGCAATCGAAGATTAATTAAACTGACAAAATATATGTCACCACTCATCATTGCCTGGCAAGAAGAAGGTGGACTGAAAGAAGGTAGAGAGACATGCAACGTTAACGGGCGGTCAAAACCTTAATAGCCTGAGACTGACAGCAGCTCCAACGTGAATAAATTACAACCAATAAACTTCTGCATGACGAAAGTGAATTTTAAAAAAAAGCATTCGTTAATCTGCTGTATCACTGCGCCACCAGAAAATATTCTGGTTCTAGCATTTTTAATGAGATGTGTACCTATATATGCAGTGCGCAATTAAATATGCTTCCATTAAAATATAAATGATTGTACAAACTTGAAAGGTTAACATCGCCGTGATGATTTCTTATTTACACCAGGTTTTTTTTTGACCCGATGTCAGGGCCGTAACTAACTTTTTCGGAGCCTCATCACTGGGCTTCTCTATATACTAAATTTTATGATTTAAAGCTACTTATTTCTTCAAAACTTCTTAACCGGTAGTTCAACAGAAAATGTCCGGAATCCGGGCAATGTCGGCATTGACCGGTCAATGTCGACAATGCCCGAGCCACATCGGGCAATATCCGAAATCGGACAAGGTTCAAAAAATAGATTCTTTATGAACATGAAACGCTGACATCTTTATCATGATAAATTATCATTAACCCTTTATGGAATTTTTTTGATTTTGATTTTTATTGCTGGAATAAATGTGAGTTCTGAAATTCGATGCATTGAGATATATAATTGTTTATTGCTCATTTCATATAAATATTAAATAATAAATAAATTATACGTGTTTTCAATCATCAACAATTGTAATAGAAAGCTGAAAAATATATTCTTCAATAGTTGATATCAGTGATAAAATTTCAATAAAGCGTTAATGATAAAGATAAAATCAAAATATGTCATGTTTATAAAAAATCTATTTTTTGAACCTTGTCCGATTTCGGACATTGCCCGATGTGGCACAGGCATTGTCGACATTGCCCGTATTCCGGACATTGACCGTAACATATATATATGATAGACGGCTTATGGCAGTAGTGACTAGTGTTGCGGTGTACCTATATTGTAGTTCATTAAATTCTGGATCATCTGTATGTATCAAATCGAAGAGTAATCTTTTATCGTTCAATCGTTGCATCCATTATATTATTTAATGTTGAGGAACCGTTGGATGCGGCGTACATATCATACACTACTACTTCAATTATTTGATTGGTTGGGATATTGTTTCAGATAACAGGCCAAACACCTCCCGACTTTGATCAACCGATTTATTTGCTGAATCACCACATTTTAAAACCATTTAAAACAAGTGCCAGCGTTTTACCGTCCGTGCTCAAAAGACTGCACCGCGTTTGTGTGGAATTTTTGGGTATTTTTTTTATTTTTAGATCAACTCTCTTTATTGAAGTAGCTCACTCAACGCTAAAAGTACGTCAATCGCACGTATATTCTTAGAGAAACGCAATACATATAATCCATACTAATATTATAAATACAAAGGTAACTCTGTCTGTCTGTCTTTTTACGCCTAAACCGCTGAACAGATTTCGACAAAATTTCGCAAGAGGATAGATTGCATCTTTTTGTCTAAAATAATAATAGAAATAAAAAACATTTTTAATATACCACGTTTTTAAATCGAACTAAAAAGTATAAAATCATTTCTTTACAGATTTTTAACTTGCGGGATTTGAGACGAAAAACATGGGGCGCATTATTCGTATTTCATAAATAGAATTTTTCATTCATAGCTACTCTCTATACTTCTTACGCTCCACTTCTGTTGTCGCTGTCGTGTTTCATCTCAATCGCGTGCAGAACCACGGGTAGCGGCTAGTCGACAGTAAATAAATATAGAAAGCTGTGACAGAAATAATAGTGGGAACAGCATGGTTACATCCTTAAAGGCTACGGAACTCTAAAAAGCGAACCAAAATCGTTCTGACGTCATTAATTTATGAGAGATTATACCATATATCTATTAATTTACTATGTGAATCATTGCCTATCTACTCAATGTGCGGTAAGCGAACGCAACAAAGCGTATCGAAAATATATCTGCGTCTCTTTCTTCGATGTAATTCCCTGATTTCTCCGACGACAGGATTGGTTGATGTACTCGCATTCAATCTGAATAAAGTATCTCTATTTCAAAAACTTTGTCTTTTTCTATGACGTTAACATGGGCGTACCCAGCTTTTGGCTCAGGAGGGGGCAAATTAGAAATTTCTTAAGCCGGGTCCCCCGTGCTTGTTTTGCTCTCCTGGATACGCCAGTGCTTACGGCGTAAAAAAAGACAGAAGCATATGTTTGCACCCTAATAGTTCGATTGCGATTTTATTTCCATGCTCAGTATAGAATAAAAGTATATACCATAAGTTCAGACTCGTCAATTTCGTAACTTCTAGCTTCTAAGTTGAAAGTCTGTAAACGTACCTATTGGATTTTCAATTTATTTTCAAATACAACAAATCGCAAGTGTGCATAAGGACAGTACAGCTCTAGCAGTTGGTGGCTTTTAATTAAGAAAAACGAATGATGATTTATTAAATGGAACATGTTTAATGATTTTGATGTATCTATTTTCTTCGTCAGAAAGACAGACAGTTTCAGAAATTGAAGTGAATGAAATTATTACAGCTGCCAATATCCTGTTTGCCCTTGAGCCGGCAGAAGATGAGTTTCGTTTTTCATTAATAAATTGAATAATAAATCATTAACGTTTCAATTTTTTCTTTGCATTGCTACTTTGTCTACGGCAAAACTATGGAGGATAGAGGTTAAGGAGAACCATCTCTGTCCATCAAAAAGCGTTAAATTAGGGGACTGCCACTGTCGCAAAAGAGTAAATTTTAAAGCAAGCGTATAGAGGGCAAAAAATTCAAATCTTAGATTATGCTATATTGATTTATTTTTTTATTCTTTGTCAATATATTGGTCTGAGAAAAATTGGTCGACAATTTTATTTATTTGAAGAGGGCAAAAAAATTAGAGTAGGATAAAAACTTAACGAGGAAAGACGAATTGGCGCTTTTTTATGGCGCACTTTTCAAAAATAAAAAATAATATCATGTATAATGAATTTTTGATTTAAATGTCATTTTTAAACGTGCTATTATGCATTTAGTAGGAAATAAACGATTATATTGATATGAATAAACTATCAGATGACTAAAAAATATTAGTAAAAGCTAACAAAAATGAAATCACTCTCGATACTATCTCACAGCAGATTTTTAGGTTATATTTATTAAATTATTTTGGACTACGTAAACAGTTCAGATTTTATATACTGCAGTGTTATTAACGACTCTAATCATTAAAAATACTAAATTTTCCAACTCAGCGCACTGCAAGTCGTTTATAACTGGTATGGTGGGTAAACAACTGCGCTAAATTCATTTTATACTCGGATGCAGCGCTAGCGCCATTCCGGACGATTTTTGAACTGTTATTTACAGCATTTAGATGTACACTTTTTCAACTCATCTCTCATATAAGATAGTCCTCCTTACGTCTAACCTCCATAGGCAAAACGTTGGTAAGGTTGGCGGTACTGTGGCTGCATTCAGAGGTTGATTGCTTTGATTGACTATGCCAAGCGCGTCTATAAATCTGCATGTCGACGCGTGTCTTCTTCGTCTTGTGCGCAGAACAAAAACAAAAGCCGAACGACAACGACGACAGACGTGAAGCTGTTGATGAACGTTGAACGTTTATTGGTCGTTCGTGCTTCATAACGAGTCTAGCCAATCAAAATCGTATAAACTGAATCTCGTTTCGTTGAAGACATTATTTACACCGCTGTAAAAAATAAAAGCCATTTTTGTTTAAAAAATGACATGAAATCAGCAATGTGTGCAGCAACTACGACTACGAATACCAGTTTTCTTCCAGTCGTTAAGTCATGCTCGTGATATTTCGAAAACCGTTTTCTAAGAAATGATGCAAACTATGGTCAGCAAATAATAGTTGACTATATCCCGAAAATTCACTGAAGCTCGTTTTTCTCGCACGTGAAATATTGCGTTACAATCTAGATACATAAATTATACTATTTTATGAATGACTAGCGGTCCTAAATTTGTAGATAGCCACCATTTTTTTTTCGACTTAATTGAAAATTGGTCTGAACCAAAAGCGCATTTATTTTAACGCGATAATAATTATATAGTCTATGTCCATCCTGAAGATCTTTTCTAAATATTTGTGAAAAAACTTTTGAAATCGGATGAGTAGTTTAGACGATATGGAGGAATGTTTGATGTAAAATGTGAGGTAAAATTTTTTTTTTCGGATACTTTCACTTTTCTGGAGCGTGTAGCTCAGAAACAGTTAAGAATTGGAAAAAAGTATATACCTAGAACGAAAGCTGTATAAAATTTTATGAGCTTTCATTTGGCATAAGAAATTTTTTCCCTGCGACGTATCGTTTTCGAGATATAAGCTAAAAAACTAAAAGTGGTACCTTCTTGGTGCCGCCTCCCTTCGGCTCACCTCCTAAATATCAGGACTTTTGGTATGTTTCTTCCCTAACCACCCTGGACAAGTTTCTGAAGAAATCGCTTAGTTCCCCGCTCACACACTCTTCACCCCTTTTTGAGCCATCATTGACTGGACTATTAGTATAGAAACGTAAATTTGGATTGTTCAAAACTCGAAAGTACGATTTTCTTACACGCTGCTGTAAAATTGCCATTGTTTTTGTATAGTTCATCCTTTATGTTCGCGCTGAAACGAAAATTAAAACAATTCCTGCAGTAAAACGCGCAAGTATAAAATGAATATGTACAGCGATTGCGTTTTGTTTCATTTCTTTTGTTTCAAGTGTGGTACGCAATATCAGATATTTACAGTGCATAGTTAGATGTTTATGTTCAGTATAGTAATTGAAAAATACCGCAAACGTTTTGGTCGATTATTGTCGGTTTAATTGGTAAATATTTTTATATAACAGGCGTAACGCCTCGCTCTACACGGTTCTTCGACGGACATGCATTCGCGTCTATATTCCCACGTGTGCTGTGCAGCAGAGTTCTGTAGAATCGGAATCTTCGTGTCGAACCCTGAATTATCGACTGGGTCTTTTCTTGATAAACGACTGTATAGAGGGTAGAGGTAAGGAGAATCGTCTTATACGGAAGTAAAACTGAAAAAGTGTCCGTCTGAAAGCGTCAAATAACAGTTCAAAAAGAGACCAGAATGGCGCTAGTGTAGAAAAAGTGTTTACTGTAAACTTATCAGTTGTAGACGAAGTGTAGTGTGCTGAAAGGTATATTTAATATTTTTGGCGACTAGAGTAACTAATATATTCACAGTAAATAAAATCTCAATCACTTACGTAGTCAAACATTATTTGGTAAATATAACATATAGAATCATCGGAGAGAAATTGACATTCTTCCTACAGTGGCGCCATCTTAATTTCACTATTTTTGACGGACACTTTTCATACGCAGAGATTGTTCTCCTTATCCTCTACCCTCCATAAAACGACTGTATTGATGAACTTGTGAGAACAGCCGAGGATGTAGTGGTGGCGTTGTTAGTATATTTTCCATAAGACTCTTGGCATCGGTCGACTTGCGGGACCTAGGGGTCGGACCGAATTTCTCGACGTTTCATGGCTTCCTAAGAAGTTTGCCACAAAAATTGTTTTTTTTTTTTTTTCGGCAAATATTTGACAATAAATCGAACTAAAAAGTGGAAAATGGGTCCAGTACGATAACACTATGCACCCAAATTTTGAAATTTTTTTTTTAAGTCATAGAAAACGCTAAATTTTGACGTTCAAAAAAAAAAACTTTGCGGATTATTCACAAATTTCCTCAAAAATACGTGAAAAAAATGGAACTACTTTTCGTCTTTCACTGTCATTTTTTGAATCTAACCAATCAAAAATCACAAATACACGTCATAGCAACTGGTGTAGAATTATTGTATAACTATCTCACTTTGAATGCAGCTTTCGATTGTGTTATGGAAGCAGGGTCGTATTTAGATTCGCATACCCGTTTATCGTTCACCCCGGAATTGTTTTTTTAAAAACTCAACATTTGCCCCTTCCCATTTCACTGCGAGACAATTCGCATACCCCTTTATCGTTCACCCCAGAATTACAATTCGCATACCCGTTTATCGTTCACCCCGGAATTGTTTTTTTAAAAACTCCACATTTGCCCCTTCCCGTTTCACTGCGAGACAATTCGCATACCCCTTTATCGTTCACCCCAGAATTACAATTCGCATACCCGTTTATCGTTCACCCCGGAATTGTTTTTTTTAAAAACTCCACATTTGCCCCTTCCCGTTTCACTGCGAGACAATTCGCATACCCCTTTATCAAAAAAAGCGGTGGTTTTCAATCTTCATGAAAATGTGAGTTTTAAATTTAAAATTCGTTTTATAAATTAAAATTTCCAAATACGACTCTGCCCTGAACGTTCAATTGTATTTCATTCCAACCAATTGATATTTCTATCTTTGTTTATCATAGGTACAGGTATATATAACTTTCTCTTTTCTTATCACTATATAAGACAGGATAGCGATCGCTATAGTAAATAATATATTTACTATACCATATTTAATTTTTTTAAATTAATTTATAAAAATTAATTTTCCGCACTTAAAACGACCAATAACGCTGTTATATGTTATATAAAACAATAATTGTGAATTTCCAGTGGATATTTTGCATAGCAAGTTATCGTACTCTTACCGTGGAAAATAAATATAGTTTAAAAAAAACTAAAAAACACGCTTTATATCAAACTAAAAAGTGAAAAATAAATATAGCTTAAAAAAACTAAAAAACACGCTTTATATCAAACTAAAAAGTGAAAAATAAATATAGCTTAAAAAAAACTAAAAAACACGCTTTATATCGAACTAAAAAGTGAAAAGTATTTTTTTTAAAATAAGCTTAAAACAATAATGAATAAAAAATACTAGTATTGTTGTGAAAAAAGCGTGGGGCGCTCGATGTACAAAAATGTGGAACAAAGCGCCCCACGCTTTTTTCACAATAATACTAGTATTTTTATTTTTTACTTTTTAGTTCGATATAAAGCGTTTTTTAGTTTTTTTTAAACTATATTTATTTTTTTTATAACACTAAATTAGATTACGTAATTCGATTTATGATATTTAAATTCGACAAGACAAATCGCGGCTGTAAATAACATCTAGTTTAAGAGAAACGTTTAAAGCAATTAAAATAAACCATTAATTACAAATTATTTAGAGGTTTTATAATGTCGATGATTTTACTATTTTACATCCGCTATTAATTTTATAAAATGTTTTACTTCGTGTTGTTCAAGTATGATAGAGTCGATTGACATTAATAATATTCCATCGAATATAGGTACTTTTTTAACCAAGCGCGCGGTATTCGGAAAAACGTCGCCAATTTTCTGTACAATACGCGCCACGAATCTAAAAGGCTCGGAAGCTAGGTGCGAATGCGGGCTTGCGCTTGTACAGTCTGTTGAAAAACTACAAACTCACAACTCAACAAAACTAAAATAACAATAACAACTTGACAATAGCGTGCTCGACTGTACTTTAAAGCAGGAAAGCAACAAGTGACAAAGGCAACGAGCAATCACACGGCCAATCACCGACGAGCACACGCTCCGTGCAGGTAGCTGGGAGGTGGTGGGAGTCTCAACGGCTCGAAAATGTGCCTTTGCGACGCTGTTTGTGACTAGCTTCCGAACCTTTTAGATCCGTAGCGCGTATTGTAAATAGAACTCCTTTATGGGCAGCGTTTGAACTAAATTGTTTGTTCTCTGTTGCTCTTGCCTATTTTGTTATCAAATACTCGGACGAAGCCGGGCCGGAAGACTAACAAATTCGGTAATAATATGAGCATAGAACCCATGTCTTGAAAACAAATTTAATATAATGACCGCTCTACACGCGCTGTATGAAATCCGCTGCCTTGTATTGTATATTTGTTTTTATTATTATTTGATCGTGATTATATATTCACGATTACATCGAAAACTTGTATGCAGTTCAACTACTTAGTACTTGTCCCCAGACATAGGACACACGCTCGAGAAGACTCCAATATCCCCAACTATCGTACGGTGTTTCCGGTGATTCTCAACCAGGGCCTGCTCCCAACACTTCGTCACTGAAATGATACAAAATACATTATAGGGTATAAACACGTAAGGTGCACATAGGGAAATTAGCATTGGGAAAAAATACTTAGATCAGAGTTAGCCATGACTGCATTAATTGTTATTTCTATTGAATTATCGTGGTAATCTTGAGGATTTCTATTTTATTTTGATTTATTTTGATTTTACTTGGCTTTTTTAATAATAAAAAGCTCTTATAAATCATTATTTTAATTTTTTTGTACAAAAATAAAACAAAAAAACAACTCCATCTGTTTGGAAACATTTCATTCAAAAATTGTCTGACTGGTATGACGTATGCGCGTT
Source organism: Xanthostigma xanthostigma (assembly GCA_963575645.1). Taxonomy (NCBI): domain Eukaryota; kingdom Metazoa; phylum Arthropoda; class Insecta; order Raphidioptera; family Raphidiidae; genus Xanthostigma; species Xanthostigma xanthostigma. Next base: position 43,060,716 of record OY754471.1, read on the forward strand.
GTTAAATCAGTGGCCTAATGTCTTTAGGTTCATCACGAATAGGCGGAGATATTTGATCTCGCACCATATTTAAGTATTTTTGGGAATTTAATGTCCCATTAATAAAAAAGTCCGATTATGTTGTAATCATTCGAATATTTTCTTCGGTAGTATACGCATTCATTTTGCAAAAGAATATCATCTGTCAAATTGAAAAACAAGATTTCAAGACTCACTCGGTTCCAACCATTTTTTCCCAATGTTAATTTCCCTATGTGCACCTTACGTGTTTACATACTGTATATGCATGTAACTTATATTTAGTTTAAATGTTATTTTTTGTAATCTTTATTGCAATTGATTAAACTCTAAATAGTTTTTTCTTTTTAAATTTTTGCTAAATAATAAATATTAATCAAACAAAAATGCAATAAATACGCGCGAAATATAAAATATCGAAACGTAATAGTATTGATTCGACCGTAGTGTGACGAAAAAAACTAGTAAACATAATATTATGGTTGCCATAGAAATTATTGCCTCTTTTAAAATTGTTGACATGTTATATGACGTCACAGATCTCCCGCGCAAAAATGGCGCGTTTGAATAATCAAAATAGCTTGCCCAAAAAGAATATTTATTTTTTAATTCAATAAGAATGTTTTAATGAATGATTTCATGTGTTTGATAACTTTTAATATGAAAATGATTGATTTTAAATATTTTCAAAAATTGTGCATAATTTATACCCTATTGACCTTCCCTAATACACTAGTCGACACGTTGACGGGAACGATTCCGGACCAGTTGGAATAAATTTAAATTTTTGGAACTTGGAAAATATATATTAATTTTGCACCCCCTGACAGGTCCGGATTAAGCTGCCATGCTTAAATAAACGACCACTTTTTTATTTTTTCTCCAACATTTGTAAACATTTTTTTGGGTTCTAGTAAAAAACACTTTTATGCACAAAATTAAACTACAACAAATTTGGTACTAAATAAAGTTAAACCATTTTTCGAAAGGATTAATAGTTTAGGAATTTTCAAAACCGAACTAATCTGCAGTCGGAAAAAGTTTGAAACTTGTACCGATTACTGATTTATATAAGTATAAAAACCAAATTAGTTTAAAATTTTAACTAGGTGCTGATTGAATTTTTTGAGTAAAAAGTTTGAGAAGCACTGACTTATCCGTTTGAACAGGATAATATGTCAGCACGCAACGTAAGTTCAACGTATTGAATGATGATACGTTTTTAGAACTTGTCGCGTCAGAGATACCAAAACTTTTCAACTTTTTGAATCGCATAGGTAGGTATATATACTTATTTAATAGAGCTGCTTATCGTGTGCCTGTATAGCCATTTCGCATTAGTGCGTGAAGTAAAACAAAAGAAAAGCGATTCAAAAGTCATTTTCTTGTCAGTTGTCAGTTAAAACCACATGAGCAACAGAGGCAGCGTAGTAGGCAGTCTTCGTAAACAATTCAAATAGATTCCAATATTAATAAAATTATCGACCAATTTATCAGGCAATATATTAACAAATCATCCAATTCAATTCACGTTTCGATTCGGATTTGGACCTTCTTCAGAGTAACAATTAGGCTAAAAAATATAAAAATGAACAGTAATTAGTTTAGTAATAAATAAATAAATAAAAAGAAGAGCCTCCTAGATGCAATCAATGTAATCTTATAATAACAGTAAAGCACATTTTAGTCGAATGCCCTCTATACGAACGCCAAAGGAAAACTGCAGCTTTAAACTCCGATCTGAAAGAAATTTTGAATAAACATAAAAATGTAAACAAAATACTCGATTTCCTAAAATTAACAGATCTAGAAAATAAAATATAAATAGCAATACTTACCTCAAATAATACAACTACATCTAATATATAAAATTCTCGTGTCACAGTTTTTGTTGCCATACTCCTCCGAAACGGCTTGACCGATTTTGATGAAATTTTTTGTGCTTATCCGGTATCTATGAGAATCGGCCAACATCTATTTTTCATCCCCCTAAATGTTAGGGGTAGTCCACCCCTAAATTTTTTTTTTATTTTTTAGACAAAATTTTTAATTTCTATTTTTTTATGATACAACATACAAAAATACATACAATCCTCAATTTTCACCCTTCTACGATCAACCCTTATTTTTTAATAGCCATTTTAGTAATTTAATCATTTTTCCTCTCCGGTCGAAAACTGATCAATCGTCATTTAATTAGTTATCCCCGCCAGATGTCTACAGGTGTCACTTCGCCAACATCTATTTTTCATCCCCCTAAATGTTAGGGGTAGTCCACCCCTAAATTTTTTTTCTTCCTTCCCCATTTGTTCTTTTGCACCGGGCACGACGGCGCAGCCGGAGTGCTCGACATACACACATATACGTCCATGTATATTTTAAAATAAATAAAATAGATAGATAGATGTTCCAATTAAATTGTTTTATTATTTCACTTTATACGTAGCGAAGCACGTACAGGGCCGCTAGTAATATATAACAATATCATCTCTATACATAAAATTACCGTATACTCATTATTATTATCTAATTATTTGTACCTTCTTTTTTTGTTTTGTTTTTCTATGTGCTAATGGCCTCGCAGTCGAAGCACACACTTTTGTTATGTTTATTGTATTTTTGATTTGATTTTTTTTCTATAAATAAAAAAAAAATGGTTGTCTGTAAAGTCGGTTTACGGACGATAGTTTTACGTGATAACGTATTCCGTAATACATAACCTAAACCTCCCAAAATTTGGTTTCAATCCGCTTATCCTTGGTGTCGGAATGATAAGAAATGTCAAAAGTGACGTTTGCAACTTACAAAGTATTATGTTCTAATAATAATTAGTTATTCCAATACTTAACTTAGCAGGCTTTGCATTTCACAATATACTAATGTCAAAAAATTGAATTAAACATTAGAAATGCAGCTGTTTTCATGTTAAGACAAGACATACGTTTGCTTCTAATTTCCATGTACGGCAAACAAAGACAACCGACCGCGTCTAGCCATGCATTACACAACATTGCATTTATACAGCTATTTTTCTATATAAATTTGTATAAAATATTTTTCTATATAAATTTGTATAAAAAAACTGTTTAGGCAAATTCTGTTATACGAAATCTATGTAAAATGTTCTCCTCTTTCGTTTAAGACTGGTTTCAAACCGATCTGATTTAAATTGAGCGAGAAATTAGCAAAAAGCACGCACAGGGTCAGGCGGAACGTTACGCGTTAGGAACGTTAGGAACGTTACGTTACACTTTTTCGAACATGCAGCCGGTGTTTTATCAATTTATAATATTGGTGATTCATCAATTTATAAGACGTTATCACGTCAAAAAAAGGCGTAAGTTTTTTCTGAATCAAACTCGAGACACCTAACTGTCGGATATATAAATATTAATAATAATAATGCGTTTAACTTCCGTTTCTCGACTTAATGCCGTAACAGACGCCATTCGCATCATTACTATTTTCCATCTATCACACTTCCCTTTATTTTCTACAATTTTTAAACTTCAACTTAATTAATAGCAATTGGCGAATGAAGGAATTTTTAGGAAATTAGGATAAGGTAGGAAAATTTTGAGCATAGGAGTTTGACAAGTAATCGGCCATGGTCTTGAATAAGGAACCATCTCGATATTTATCTGGAATTGTTAAGGGAAACCATGGAAAACCTCAACAAGATGGCCGATATAGGAATTACCGTTTCTCGGCGAGAGGCAGTGGGAAAAAGTCCCAGCGACATCTGCCCCCGCCTGGATTCGAACCCGGTACCTCCCGAATGCGAGTCTAGTGCTTTCACCGCTATACGCCACCCCGCTTAATTATTAAATATTATATACTTATTATCAAGACACAATAAACTATCTAACGTGCGTCCAAAAAGTGTATCTCGAACGTAATGCTATGACTCGTGTGACATAAAACTCGTTGATCGCTCGTATAGGATTTGCATTAAATCTTCTCTTAGTGTGTGTCTACGCCGAGAAAGGAGTAACTATGCCAAACAATGGGAACGCATTCGTGTCTCGTCTCAATCGCGTGTGAAGCTGCGGGTAACGGCTAGTAGAGAAACATATGTGGTCATTGTCTAACGATGCTTTTAAAAATCCAGCGTAAACATATATACAAACCATTTAAACATTTTGAGTACCGGTGATGTATCTCATCCCTCATTTTAGTACCAGGCGGTGCACGATCAAAAAACATCAATTGAAGTTATAAAATATCGGATTGTGTATGCAAAAAGACGTATTCACAGAAACAATCACAGTCGATGTACTACCGGGGCGCAGTGGCGTGCTAGACATATCAGAAAGGCATAAAAACAAATTAATAAATAGTCATATTATAATGATATATACGTTATAAAACACTTCTACTTTAATGCATTATCATAACTACCATAGTAGATTTTATATCTAGTACTGTAATGAGGATTATTACTCACGTGTAGTTGAATCGAGAGGTAGCAAATTTAATTGCGATTTTTTGAAATGAAAATTATTTTGAAATATAATGTACCTAACCTCATAGCTTATTTAAAAAAGGGGAATTATAATACGGTCGAATAAAAAAAAAAATTTGGTGACTGATGATGAGATACTGTTTTAATAACTTGAGATATTAAAATAATAGTTGGGTGACTAAATTACTAAGTGAGCGACTAGAATGCCTTCGGTATTTTGAAGCAGATATCTTCTTTTGTTTTTACTTTTTATTTTTTTTTTCACTTTGAGACTACAACTTAAAACTCACATTTTCATGAAGATTGAAAACCACCGCTTTTTTTGATAAAGGGGTATGCAAATTGTCTCGCAGTGAAACGCGATGGGGCAAAGGTAGAGTTTTTAGAAAAATAATTCCGGGGTGAACGATAAACGGGTATGCGAATTGTAATTCCGGGGTGAACGATAAAGGGGTATGCGAATTGTCTCGCAGTGAAACGGGAAGGAGCAAATGTGGAGTTTTTAAAAAAAAATTGGTTGTCTGTAAAGTCGGTTTACGGACGATAGTTTTACGTGATAACGTATTCCGTAATACATAACCTAAATTTATATAATAATTATAATAATTCGAATCTATGATATTGCATCTTTCGCTTCAAATTTAGGTAAATTTTATTAAGCAGAATAATAAAACACTATAAAAAGTATACCTACTATTATTATATAAAAAAAATTGGTTGTCTGTAACGTCGGTTTACGGACGATAGTTTTACGTGATAACGTATTCCGTAATACATAACCTAAATTTATATAATAATTATAATAATTCGAATCTATGATATTGCATCTTTCGCTTCAAATTTAGGTAAATTTTATTAAGTAGAATAATAAAACACTATAAAAAGTACACTATTATTATATAAAAAACAACTATGGCATGTATCTCTTTTGCGCATGCGCCGATTTTCCCCAAAAAATTTACAAAAATTTCTAGTAAAAATAGATAGAGTAAAAACCGTTTTAATAACTATATTATTATTATATAAAACATCATTATAAGAGATATATTCTTTTACGCATGCGCCGATGTTCCCCAAAAACAATAGGCCACTTCATATTTGCATATCAAACATCCTCCCAAAATTTGGTTTCAATCCGCTTATCCTTGGTGTCGGAATGATAAGAAATGTCAAAAGTGACGTTTGCAACTGTCAAAGTATTATGTTCTAATAATAATTAGTTATTCCAATAGCTAACTTAGAAGGCGTTTCATTTCACAAAATACTAATGTCAAAAAATTGAATTAAACATTAGAAATGCAGCCGTTTTCATGTTAAGACAAGACATACGTTATTTTCTAATTTCCATGTACGGCAAACAAAGACAACCGACCGCGTCGCGCCATGCATTAGACAACATTGCATTTATACTGTATACAGCTATTTTTCTATATAAATTTGTATAAAAAAACTGTTTAGGCAAATTCTGTTATACGAAATCTATGTAAAATGTTCTCCTCTTTCGTTTAAAACTGGTTTCAAACCGATCTGATTTAAATTGAGCGAGAAATTAGCAAAAAGCACGCACAGGGTCAGGCGGAACGTTACGCGTTACGAACGTTAGGAACGTTACGTTACACTTTTTCGTGCATGCAGTCGGTGTTTTATCAATTTATAAGATTGGTGATTCATCAATTTATAAGACGTTATCACGTCAAAAACAATTCCGGGGTGAACGATAACGGGGTATGCGAATTAAATAGAATTGTTTGAATAGAACTGCGTTTTCCAAAAAATTTATATGTAATTGAAAGTCAATTAAATATATATTTTTTAGAAAACGCAGTTCTATTCAGTCGCTCACTTAGTAATTTAGTCACCCAACTATTATTTTCTCGTCACGCGCAGTCAGTCGCTCACTTAGTATAATAATACAGTAACCCAAATTGATTATTTTTGTCACCCAAAATTGTAATTTACAGTCACTCGTTTAAATACTACCCTTTTAAAAATATCCAAAACTGAAAGTAGAAAATATGTTCGTCTCAAAAATGGACAAGAAATATATTTCGGATTCTGATCTTGAAGTAGCTGGTATACAAGCTTTATAAAATCTTCAGCATTCGTAAAAAAATCGACTACGACAGACAGACAACGAAGTCTCATCATAAGGGCTACGTTTTGTACCATTCTGGTACGGAACGCTAAAAATCTAGCAGATGTCTTTTCGAACTAATAAAATGAAACATTTTATCGATATGAAAATGTGCATTTATTGCAACTTTCAATTTATTAAACACCGTATTTTCTCTTTTTCATTGGTTTTATTTCAAATGAAATAACTTTTCGGAGCGTGGATGCGCGATTTGAAACTTTTTACAGTATATCATTATTAATGGCTAGCTACAGACCAAAATTTGCATACATATTATTGTGCTATTATTTTACATGCAGGAAATGAGTTTGAAATGAAATTTTCGTGGAAATTGGAAAATGCATATAGCAAATTAATAGTTTATTAAGGTAATTTATATTGTATGGTACATTGCAATTACTTTTTATGCAAAATCAATTTATTCATAGTATCGTTGTTGATTCATAAATACCTTCCTAAATATATTTAGGGTGGAAGCACCGCTTTTCGGCCACTTAATAATATTTAAAGTTAATCATATATATTAATACGCTAAGGTTAAAGATGTTTGCCTCCCTTTTTAGAAAAAACCTCATAATTTCTCCACATAAATTATATATCATTTTACAGATAATTGCTTGCTCTACTGACATCGACAACTAAAAAATTTATTATTGCTTTTGTTTTTGTAAATTAATTAAAATACAGCAACGCTGAACAACGTCTTCCATCTGACGGCTTTAATTTTGAAACAACGTCAACACTTCGATCTGTCATCTGACCTTCATATTGTAATACAACAAAAAGAAGAACGTTATAAGCAGTGTGCAAAATTAGAAACGAATTGAATACTTGCAATCATACTTAAAAAATAATTTTGTAAAGTGATAATTATTATACTTATTTAGTGCGAATAATTCGCACAGGTCACACTAGTATACAGAGTAATGATATGAGATATGATATTATATACTAGCCAACTTACAGAGGCTGCCTTGTTCCATCTGCCTAATCAGCGTAATCGCTGGTTTGCCGTCATATCTTTATCAACTTGGTATGTTTCGAAATATAAAAAATAAATCCACTCAAAAAATGGTCAAAATTCGCATTTGACATTCACTCAAAAAAATTGTTATGTAATAAAAAGTATTAAAAATGTTTGATAATGATCTTGTAATATTTTTTTTAATATATTTTCTTTCTTTTTTCAGAGATCCTTCACGCTTATCCTTCAGGCACTGGATCACAACAACTACACAGAACCGGGTAAGTTCTTTTTAATATTTTATGTAGCATTAATATTATAAAACTGCTGCTGGGACGACGTGCTTCGGAGAAACTTACGTATTTCTGCATAAATAAATAAGATTCGGAAGATCGTAAATATGTTGGCTTAGATTGGCTTCTTGTGCAGTGGTCAGTGCGTATCTTTATTTTAGGGTTCCAAAATGAATACTTTAAAAGATATTAAAGAAAATATACAAAAATCGAGCACCCTCCCCTTTTATCTCTGAAATTAATGAGCCTCAAATTTTGGAAAGAATCGGGAATATAGGACATCACTCATGGTTTACAAGAAAACCCAAACGAAAATCCTAAATCTTAAAGTTCTCACGGAAAACAGAATGGCACGCAACCTTCTCCACGCGAGTACGACTCAAACTTGACCTATCGTTGTTGAACAAAATCGTTATAATAGTCCGGGAGGTGGTGTCAAAATTTATCAGTGATTTATCTCCGACTCAAATGTACCTACTTAATTGATTGACGAGTTTAACCATTACTCTGTTCGAAATCGAAAGTCAGTCAGCGCGACCGCGTAGATTTAAAAATCGATATTTTCAGAACGAATAGTAGGAACTGAAACATTCTATTCCTACTATTCGTTCTAAATAATATCGATTTAAATTCAAACACTGAGCAATTGATATTCTTTTAAAGGCTTCAAAACTCTGACTGACGATGTTTCCCCCGTCGGGAAAGTGACTGACGAGTATTTTCACGTTTAATCATCAATTATTTACAATCTAACAAATTTTCATCAGCAGATTTATCACTTTTTTTCATAGTTTTTCCGACGAGTTTCACAGCCTCCCACGCCCACACCCACCGCGGTCGCGCTGACTAACTTTCGATTTCGAACAGAGTAATGGTTAAACTCGTCAATCAATTAGGTACATTTGAGTCGGAGATAAATCACTGATAAATGTTGACACCACCTCCCGGACTATAAGTATTTAAAAATTATTTTTTAATTTTTAGTCCACAAAAGAATGTTTTATTTGAGCTTTTTACTCTATTTTTTCGTGTGAACGTTGAAATAATGAAATAATTCAGCCTTAACACAACGCGTGTGTGTTCTCCATTATTATACAACAATAATAAAATATCGGTATGTAAATAATGCAATGATTGACTGTGGGCGGAACACAAACCGTGTTTTGACAGCTTTGTTACAAAGTGTTCGACATTTAACGTCAAACGCCGGCCATAACAATTCTTTATTTGTTGTTTGTTGACGTTTGTTACGACTTAAAAATTATAAATCGACAATATAAGAAATTGCAAATTATGACGGGAAAATTATTTCGTCAAATTTTCGATATTCAGTCACGTAAATGAATATATCGGCTAAACTTCAAAGTGACTTGTGTCCAGAATAATTCGAACCCACTTAAATTTTTGTTAAAATGTTTATCTATTTTTTTCATAATTGTTCCTTCAGGACAGGTTTTCCTTGGAAGGAACCTATATACTTTCATTTCTATGTAAATACTTTGTTTATATATCAATGTATTTTTCATGGAAATAACAAATTATTTTTATTATTATTATAGCCGAACGTCGTTTATGTCTCTATTACAAGCCCCCAAGTTCTCCGGTTCTAACCCGCGAACTTGTAAAAGTGTCAATTGGAAGAAAATAATAAATTGAAAATATGATCTGGTGCGCTAACTTCGAAGGCCAAATAACGTTAGCTATTGCAATTGAGCTTTGCCCCCTCCCCTCAAATTTACGGGGAAATATTTTTTAGGTTCTGATTAATTATTGGAGGATATTCGGGTTAGTTAACTTTATTACCGTGCCAAATTTCAATTTGAGATACTTACCTTTATTTAGTCCAGGGAAATTCGACTGTAATAGATATACGAACGGACAGAATTAAGTGATTCGATTACGTCGCCATCTCTTAGTAATTTTTGTGTTGAGACCTTGGATGTCAAGCCTTAATTTTCCGTACGCCACGCTATAAGTATAGAAAGTGATGTAGATATTAGTGATGTGTTAAAAATGAATAACCGCAGATAAGGATCTGAATACGGATATTTGGTTTCAAGATCCGCGGATACGGATACGGATCTTAACTTTCTTAGAGTACGCGGCTGTAAATATTGCACATCGACCTTTGGAAAGAGACTATCTGTTATGGGAAAAAGTTATTGACCTCTTTAAGAGTTAACTCTCATAACAGTTTGTTTCTTTCCAAAGATCGATGCGTAATATCTTATTATAAAGATAGTTTTTTAGTACATTTGAGTTATGTACTATTGGTATGGTACTCATTACGATAAATGTCTGCAATATAAAGATGCCAAATACGATTTTAAAAAATAAAAAATAATCTGAATGGAATTCAACAGTTTTTCATTATTACCTAATCACCTATATATGTATATTAAATTTCATCTATGAATTGAAAATTAATAAGGTAAAAGATCCGCCAAAAACTAACGGACACGGATCTTTCTTCTCCCTCGGATATCCGCGGATACGGATATCCGGCACATCACTAGTAGATATACACGGCTTTCTTTGACCTTTCATGCGATAGATAAAGTGTTCAATTGAAAGTAAAAAGAAGATCTAAAAAAAACTGCACAAGTACATTGTAATGCGATTTCACTTTTGACCCGGGCGCATTGACTCTACGCGGTAATGTTTTTTTTTTTTTTTTGGGAATCTGTCGTTCGTAGATCACAATTCACGGCCCGGCCGGTCGCGGTTTTCTCCACCCCGCGCGCGCTTCGGAGCGAAACGCTCGGAGAGAAGATGACCGCGGCGGCCACTCGATCACTGTCTTACGGCCCGATGAACATGAGGATCGGTTGGCAGCAACGCTCTTCGGACGCAGCCCGCAATGCTGCCGATGCAACGTGGTCTTCCCACCTGCTGAGACCATATCCGTGCATTACTTACATGTTAACTTATTACCACGACAAAACATTGGCGTACCGTGATGAGATAGTTTTCCATAGTTATATTAGTGGCGTCGGTCGGAGGGAGGAACCTACGGGTCGGACCAAAATTTCTCCTGAAAAGTTTGGCACCATTTTTGGAAATGTTTATCGACGTTGGTTCTGTAACACCTCTTATGTGCAAAAAGTAAAATTTGCAGGAAAAGCCAAAAAGTGGTTATTTCAGCAATGGATGGTAAGAACTAGCAATTTCAGATGTTACTAATAATTCATACGTATCTTCACTATACCTACGTGTTTAATTAAGACGAAGTATTTTCTTAAAAAATATTTTACGTTAATTTCGGATTTATTGGCACATGGGAGGAATTATTTGATACAACTTTTCACATAAGAATTACTTCCCCTTGTTGGTTACTGTGAAATTAATTTGGAGGTACCTATTACTAGTGCATAGAGCTCCGTTTCCTGAATCTTTTCATTTGAAAAACGTAAAATCTGCCAATTATGCACATAAGATCTATTACAGAACCAACGACGTGTTATTATTATGTAGGTACGGGCTATAACTTCCGAAAGAGTTAATTGATTTTAACGAAATTTGGATCACATATTGAAATCTATCACCGCCCGAAGCCTATTTAAAATGGCCTCAATCAGGCCACTTTAAGGGTAGGTTTTATGGGTTGAAAAATATTTTTGGGCCTTAAATACCGAAAAAATTATCAGAATCCTTTTAAATTTGAAATTTAACCCATTAGTAAAAATGAAAGTCTTGCCAAAATTTTAATAAAATCGGCCCGACAGGACGGGACTTAAAAATTTTATGAAAACTTTAGTTTGTAGATATGAATTTAATTTGGTAAATTGATAATATTGAAAATAGAAAAAAAATATTATTTTAAGGGATGTATTAAGGGGTTATATAAAACAAAAAAGTTAAGTTCACATAATAGAGCCACACTGCCTGTATCAGTAAATAGGTACACTATATTGTCGAGCGGGGTTTGGCACTGCGACCCGAATTTTTTATTTTTACGAAGTAGCATGGTATTTTGATTTTAAATGGAACCCCGTCCAGAAGCACGCCACTGTACTATACATTTAAAAAATGTCGATAGGTACTTGGGATTTGAGAAATCTCCGCTCACGTGTTCATGATATGTAGATATGCAAGAAGTTCATCTCTCATGTAAATGTGGACATATAGGTACTTCTTTTAAATGTGCTTAAAATGTACGGTGGTGGAGAAATGAAAAAATGTACCCTTTCAAAACTTCTACGCTTTATCTCGTATTTTCGGGCAACATAAAATAATAATAATTATTATTTATTTCACTCCGTGTATACCAAAAGTGAAGAGTAAGCCCGGAAATGAGCTGTCAAACGAGATTGTAGATTATAGACACTCAATAACTCAGCTTTCGTTCGAATATAGATCAAGACTGATGCCAATATTCTCCGAACACTATTAAAAATACTAATCTTGGATCAAATTTATTCGTTATTATTCACCAAGCAAAATATCAGGTAGAAAAGTTAGTTTAAGAATAAATATACACTGCACTATACTCCTTGTCTTTTTGTTGAATATTTTGACGTTCACCCAAAAATCCAACCGATGGTAATGTAAACGTTAATAAAAGTTTTACAAAATTATAATGTTTTATCCTAACACAATTGCACACAAAACTTCCACTAACTTTCATGTTTTACAACACTTCACGAAAGGTTAATAAGCAACACATAAATAAATTCACAAGAACAAACTGTGGATATAATACTCCACGATTAATTATAGGTTAAGTATTATGATCTATGTGGCGGCCATTATTATTTTATCTGGCGAATAAATATTTATACCCTCGAAGTAAGACAGAATAGATTTATACCTTTAGTAAACATAATTATGTTTGGTGAATTGAATTATCGCTATTTATTCGAAGGAATGGCTACCTGGAGAACAAATGAACCGAATAAATAACTACTTACGTTCGGTGAATGAAAAAGTATTTTTTTTCAAACCGCTGTACATCCTAAAACGTCGTGGGCTTATTTCATAACAGCATACCGGATGAATACATGCCTCTCTAAAATATGTCTGTACTCCAAAATCTTGTTGTTTGAGTCGATACATCATCCTACGGAATTAGAAAAAAAGACAATTTAATTTAAAACTCACTTGTTTCATTATACTGTTTAAAACAATTGACAGACCAAAACGAATTAGGCCTAGTTTATATGAGAGGCGTTCAACGCGCGTTGGGCCAACGCGCGTTGAACGCCTCTCATATAAACTAGGCCTTAAATTATTGTATTTTTGATTATAGAAAATATTACAGTAATCGTTTCCACCGAAATTATTACTGTTCGTATCGTTGTAACAAAACGGTTTTCGTTAGGATTGGCATAAAATCCGTTCTTAGTGGGTCGGGAAAGGAATAGGTAACTATGCCAAATAATGGGAACGCATCCATGTTTGGTCTCAATCGTGTGCGAAGCCGCGGTAACAGTTTATGAAATGCACATTAAAAATATTAGTACAGCGACACTTCCCCTGGCGTTGACGTGCCAAATGGATAATATGTGATCCTGGTAACACGATATAAAAAATTCCAGCCAATTGGGCGACGGGACCATTCCAACTTCAAAAATGTTGACATTTGATTATAATAAAGAAAATAAAATTTCTGATATCGCGTGAGGTGACGCGGGTAATGGCTAGTAGTCAATATGATATTAACTATTCGTTGCCATGATTACCTATATATATGTTCCACGTCACGTAAAAATTAATCAAAGCATGGCTAACTAGTTTATTTCTGACAGATCCATAAAACAAAAGAGCGGCTGATTTTTTTTTATTTTCAAAATATTTCCGAAACTATAAAGTTAAAAAAAAAATTTAGCAAAACTTTTTTGAAAAAATAAATAGAATAATAAGCCGTTATGAAAAGTGTGCCATTATTATATAAAAAACACCGTTTTAGCATTTATCTCTTCTGCGCATGCGCCGATTTTCTCCAAAAACAATAAGGCACTTCATATTTGCATACCAAACATCCTCCCAAAATTTGGTTTCAATCCGCTCATCCGTTTGACCTGTATCGTGTTCACAGACTAACAGACGTTTTTCCAAAAATATGTTTTTTGGATTCGGGGGACCTCAAAACGGAAAGAAATTGTAAAATTTTTGAAAAGTGACTTTTGACCAAAACTAGTACGATTCCCCACTTGTGGGTTGGAATGGTAAAACACCGACATAATCCATTTTGCCTTGTGATCGCGATGTGTATAATAACTTTTAATAAGTGAATGATTTCAAGTTGAATTGACCGGATGAATGCATTGAACGATTTGAATTCGGCGGCGCCACTTTTTAACTTTCGCGTTCCGCTTTGGCACAAGTTCTTTTCTCACATCAATTAATAGTTGAGTCGTCTTCTCCATTTATAATTAATAATCATCTACAGACGACGGATGCAACGAGTGTTTCAAATTTTTATGTTTATCATTGATGCAAAATTTTTAATCGCAGATATACAGTATGTAAACACGTAAGGTGCACATAAGGAAATTAACATAGGGAAAAAATGACTGGATCAGAGTGAGCCTTGAAATCTTGTTTTTCAATTTGACAGATAATATTCTTTTGCAAAATGGATGTGTATACTACCGAAGAAAATATTCAAATGATTACAACATAATCGGACTTTTTTTATTAATGGGACATTAAATTCCCAAAAATACTTAAATATGGTGCGAGATCAAATATCTCCGCCTATTCGTGATGAACCTAAAGACATTGGGTCACAGATTTAACAACGTGCATACGTCTTACCAGTTAGACAATTTTTGAATGAAATGTTTCCAAACAGATGGAGTTGTTTTTTTGTTTTATTTTTGTACAAAAAAATTAAAATAATGATTTATAAGAGCTTTTTATTATTAAAAAAGCACAGTAAAGTAAAAATAAGTCAAAATAAAATTGAAAATCTTCAAGATTACCACGATAATTCAATAGAAATAACAATTAATGCAGTCATGGCTAACTCTGAACCATTCGTTTTTTCCCAATGCTAATTTCCCTATGTGCACCTTACACGTTTACATACTGTACAAAATCTGATTGTGATAATTACTTGAGACAAGAATAGGTGACTGTTTTGAAACACTGGCAGGTGATTTTATATTAGAGTTGTCCTTCTAAATGTGTCTAAGCGCTTTGAAACATTTTCGTGTTTGTTATTTGGTGATAGTCAATTTTGTCGACATCTAGCATATTTTTAATTGTTTCAAATTTGCACCTCAAACAATGCCGTGTCAACAATAATCTTTCGCGCGTCACCTGTGGCACGCGTGCCATAGGTTCGCCACCCCTTGCTTAGGAAACCAAGACTTCCTTAGTAGTAATGTGTCCAGATGACTCTTTATTGGGAACTGGCTCCGTGCGTTTCGCTCACTAAAAAGAGTCGCTCAAGGGGGAGTCATTCAAAGGAGCGACACTAGACAGTACGCACTACTGCAGATATGTGAACTGTCATCATGCTATGCTCAGGACCCACGAAGCATTGCACAGCACAATACACACTCAGCTCTGAGCTCATTTTAATATGATTCTGATCTTATATTATTCGCATTTCGGATATTAACTATAAAGTAT
Organism: Xanthostigma xanthostigma; assembly: GCA_963575645.1. Taxonomy (NCBI): domain Eukaryota; kingdom Metazoa; phylum Arthropoda; class Insecta; order Raphidioptera; family Raphidiidae; genus Xanthostigma; species Xanthostigma xanthostigma. Next base: position 43,076,171 of record OY754471.1, read on the forward strand.
AATAAAAGCTTAACAATAATAATGTCTATTGTTACAATATTATATCAACGACGTCAATGTGAATGGTTTAAGTCACTGTTAAGTTTAGTGCTATTACACATTCAACATTAAATAACTCAGCAAAGATAACTCCGTACGTGCAAAAGTCACTAGTGCCTCTGTGGCCTGTGCTGTGTGCGCTCTGTAAATGTGCGAATGCAACAGTACAGAATAGCTCAGCACAGAACAATGGCGCTCGGAGTGAATCATTCACAAAAAAAGAACGACTCGCTCAGGAGCGACACATCATTATTCCTGAGTGAGCATTCAGGTGTGTCATAATTTTAACCCGGGGTTACCAAGTCTAAGACTTCCTTAGTGAGCATTTAGTGTGTCATACTTTCAATCCGGGGTTACCAAGTGCAGAGGAGTACCTACAGACAACGGGGCCCGTCGTTGCGGCGTCTTGTACTCGACCACGTAGTGCCACTCGAAGACAAGGCCAAATACTCTGTGGTTCTGTGACTGACGATGCGCTTCGTTTGAGTATTTGAACAAAAACACAGTCAAAACATTAATTTGTTTACATAGCTGGAATAACTTGTCTCTCTTTACCTTTTGTTGATTCTCAGTTCTTTTGAAATGACGACAAATTTGTTTTTCAATATAGTAATATGTTCTTGAATATGTTGTGTTATTTATTATAAAAACAATACACCACTTTCTATATATACCAGGTGTTTCACAAAAAAACCCTAACGAGGGCGTCCCGTATTATTAGGATTCCGTACCTCAAAAGGAAAAACGGAATCTAGAGATGAGATTTCAGGTGTTGATTTTATTTTTAATAACAGACTTGTACTAACTTTATTAGTTCTCTATCGATCACCAAACAGCGATTTTACAGTTTTTATTGATAACCTTTTTGATTTATTGTATGATCTAGTTACTACTAAGAGATATATAGCCCTTCTTGGTGACTTCAATGTTGATTTCTTATCAAATTGTAGTAACAAAATGGATCTATCTGATTTATTTAACTGTTTTCTTCTGACACAATGTGTGAATGTACCAACAAGGGTTAAAACATTGCTTGATTACGTTGTCACTAATGTCGATTGTGGCGCGTATGACGTTGCAGTACTAGATGAAGGCATCTCTGATCACGCAGCACAAATGATCTCTTTCAAAACAAATTTACTGTCAGTTGTTAATGACAATATTAACTGCGACAAATTCTATCACTGTAGGTCGTTCAATAAATCTAATCTTGATCATTTTAACTTTTTACTTGCTAAGACCAATTGGACAAGCATTTTGAATAATGATAACGTTGATGTCTGTTTTAATTGTTTTAACGAAACATTTCTATGGTGTCTCAATGTGGCTTGCCCACTGCTTAAAAGGAAAGATACTTCAAAAATTAAACGTCACGCATGGATTACTGACGAAATAATTTCAGACAGCCATGCAGTCAAACAATTATTTCATCTCAAAAACATATTAAAAAATGACATAGTTAACCATTATTACAAATATATCAAAACGAATTATCACAAAAACCTATCTAATACGAAACGGCTCTATTACGAATCGTTAACTGATAGAGCTAGCAATTCATCTAAGCAATTATGGTCTAATATCAATAATGTTTTAGGGCGAAAGAAGGTCCAACGCAATAATGTGCAGATAGACTATAATAACATTTTATTGACTGATTCTGTTAAAGTCGCCGAAGCGTTTTGTTGCTTTTTTTCTTCTGCAGCTAGCAAACTAGTCGATAATAATTTTACGCCTGTTCCGTCATCATCATGTACAACCATATCCCACATTAATAATAACTTTTTTATCTTTCCTGTCACGAATTTTGAGACACTTAATATTCTACAAAGTCTTGACAGTTCTAAGTCAACTGGTATGGACAGCTCTTCAAATTTCTTACTCAAGGCGTGTGCAATTAATGTAGTCGATGTTCTTACACATCTTGCAAATCTATCCTTTAGTGCTGGAATCTTTCCTTCTGCACTTAAAATTTCTAAAGTCATTCCATTGTATAAAAAAGGCGACACTAAATCTATGGACAATTATAGACAAATTCACTTATTGTCAACTATTTCCAAAATATTAGAGCGTTTAATGTTTTCTCGTCTAACATCCTATTTGAATACTCACAAACTTATTTCCTGTTTCCAGCATGGCTTCCAAGCTGGTAAATCGACCTGTACAGCGTCCTTTGGTTTCATTGAATTTATTTACAAATCCATTGATCAAGGCAGATTTGTTGCGGGCATCTTTTTTGATCTTTCTAAAGCCTTCGACTGTGTTAACATCTCATTTTTAATGTCTAAACTTTATTCACTTGGTATAAGAGGACTTGCTGCCGACTGGATCTCTTCATTTCTCTCAGAGAGATATATGACGGTTCGAAATGGTAACGTACAGTCAAACTTGTATAAAATTCAATTAGGTGTGCCCCAGGGTTCTGTGCTCGGTCCGCTATTATTTTTAATTTATATAAATGATCTGCCAAAACATGTTCTTCATGATCACATTACCATGTTTGCTGATGATACATCCATTGCCCTATCTGCAGGTTCCGCAGTGGAACTAGTAACTAAAATTAACTCCACTATTATCAGCTTCCGAAATTGGTGTGAGGCTAATCGGCTCGTTATGAACAATGACAAAACATCCATAATTTTTTTCAGATCTAAAAGTAACCATTGTTCCTTAAATAGCAACCTAGCGTTTTCCAAGTCCACCAAATTTCTAGGCGTTTTTATTGATCAACATCTCAGCATGTCCGAGCATGTTGATTTCGTGTGCAAAAAACTTTGTTTTCACTTTTATTCCATCAGATCTCTTAGCTCAACATTTAATATCAAAGCTCTGCTCAATGTATACTACAGTTTCGTTTATTCAGCTCTAAGCTTTAATGTCGTTATTTGGGGAAATAATTTTCAATGGAAAAGAATTTTTATTCTTCAGAAGCGTATACTGAGACAAATTTTAAAACTTGGTTATAGGGTATCCTGTCGTCCCTACTTTATTAAATTCAAAATTCTTACATTTCCTTGCATCTATATTTTGGAAATGGCTAAATATGTGAAACAGAATATTACTTCCTTTGTTCATAATAATGAAGTACATGATTATAATACGCGTCAAAACAAAAATGTTTATATAGGCAATTACCGGCTCAGTTTTTATAAAAAAAGTCCTGTGTGTGCTGGCAGTGCTATTTATAATAAATTACCTGAATCAATCCGGCGCATCAACGACTTTAACAGCTTCAAGCGTATTTTAAAAAAAATTTTAATTGAGCAATGTTTTTATTCCCTAGACGATTTTTATAACTCATAAGTTGTATTTATGGTACGTTTTTATTTCTATTCTGCTTTAAATCTTGTACTTTTGTATGTATACTGACTTGTCATATTCAAACTATGTTTGACGTTATGATGAATAAAATATCTAATCTAATCTAATCTAATCTAGACTAGTAGGCTTTAGACCAGTGGTATATCTACCCGAGGTTTCGTCTACAACTGCGGTAGACATTTTCAAAGGCGGTGTGGTAGCGGTCGAAGTGTCCTCCTTGCCGGATCACAGGCGAGTGTATCCTCCCCTCTTTCACAAATTACGACCGAGCCGAGAACACACTCGCGTTTACCACGAAAAAAGCAAGGACGTGCTTACCTATATAGGCTGTGTGCTCGAAGCCTACTAACGCCGCTAGTGGGTAATAGAGAATTATTGAATTCACTTTTTTATGGAAATCGTGACATGTTTCTATTGTGATAAGTCAAAAACTTTAGTTGGCCATGATGTGGCAAAAATGTAATAAGAAAAACTGATGTTAATTGTATATAAGTACCATAAAATTCAGATTGCAAACCATTATATAAATAGCATAACATAAAAGGTATGTGAGTTATTTATCAATTATAACGTACAATATATAAATAAATGATTTGTTTACACTGACAGCGGAACGTCAAATTATGTCTTTATTTTACTTAATACGTCATCAGCGCAACAGCCCGGAACACAAGCATCTCCAGGTCGCTTAGTTTTACCCATGTTTTCTTTGTAATTAAAAAACTTAATAAAATTATAACTATTTTCACTTTTAATAAACATTGCTCACTGACATACGGAAAATTTGAGATTGAAGTTTCCCCTAGTGCTCACCACATACGCTCGCATCGAAAAATTTGTAAATCTGCCTCCTTGCACATAGCCCATATTATGATCCGCCAAGGAAGACACTTCGACTGGGCAACGCCATCTTTAATCATGTCTATCGTAATTGCAGTAGACGAACAATGAACCACTACCTAAAAGCGAATTTCTTTAGATAAATAAAAGTATCAAGCTGAAATTTCAGAACTATAAAGTTTACTAGCCCGTATATATTCCAATAACAGAACCAAAACAATATTTCCCTGTAAATTTAAGAAGACAAAAATTTGACACTAAAAAATTCTTTGTATTCGGTCATGTGATCACTTGAAAAGGCTTTTCGTAAGGATCTCGAAACAGTTTTTTTTTCGGAATTTTAGTTTTGGAAAATTTCAGTGAAATACGAACGTTTCAAATGTTTGAAAGAATTTCAATGTTGCATAAAATGCTAATCTTTTTTTTTTGTGTTTCAGCATCAAATCGGGTGATAGACGAAGCTACTTATTCGGGAATCATCGTGCCGAGCTCCGAATGGCATCCGCTAAGTCACTTGGGACAAACGGCGCATATCAATTACCTGGTACGCGTTCATTGTGATCCGAATTATTATAATTCGACTTGTACGAAGTTCTGTCGGCCGCGCGACGATAAGTTCGGGCATTATCGGTGTGACGTCAACGGCGATAAGGAGTGTATCGATGGATGGAAGGGTACCAACTGTGAAGTCGGTAAGTTCATAGTTATTTTTTTTTTATTGTGAAAAATAACTCTAATAATAATAATAATAATAATAATAACAAACTTTATTTAAAAAACATGTATACATGTGTAAATAGCGTCACCAGTTGCATTAATTACAGAATTCTTCCAGAGAATAGTAAGTTTTTTTTATTAAATGTGTTTTTAACTTATTTTTGAATTTTAGATTGTTTTCTATGGTTTTAATATCTTCAGGGATTTTATTATGTATCCGTATCATAGCGTTACGGGTTCCTTTATATGTCACAGAAAGGTGTGAAAAATTAGTTTTTAAATGATTTAATTTATTACGGGTAGTGTATGTATGTTGTATTTGATTTGAACTGAATAAATGCGGAAACTGCCTGACAAACTTTGCAGATTCTAAGATATATAAACTGTAGACTGTAAGTACTGATAATTCTGGGAATAAATTACGACAGCTAGTACGAGGACCCACGTTCGCTATGATACGGATACATTTCTTTTGAAGTTTTAAAATTTTGATGGTATGCACCGAATTGCCCCAAAAAACGATTCCAAACTGCATAACCGAATGAAAGTAAGCATAATATACAGATATTAATATTTCAGTCGTTACACAGTTTTTTAAAACTCTGAGTATATATATTGCTTTATTTAGCTTGGGTATAATTGAATTTATATGGGCTTTCCAGTTCAGATTCTTATCTATAGTAATGCCAAGAAATTTGACAGTGTCTTGCACGATCCTGTTAATGTTGGAAGATTAAAGGATGAATCCTGGTGGCATAGGATCGATGAACTAAGCAAATACTGAAGGTATTTTATATTGTTAAAGCATCTGCAGAGAACTCCACACAAACCTTATGGAATTTGGTTCTTAGTTAATTTAATCGAAAATTGTATTTTATAGTTTAAAGGTCACTAAGAAAAAATGTCCATGGGAGCCTAAAAGCCAATAGATTTTTAGCTACAGATATGTTCAGTAAGATTTTTGATATAGGAATATCCTCCTCCATTGATGAATTCACAAACATGTCCCATGTTCCTTTTTTGTGTTTTTTTTTTTAGAAATGGAAAAATAGTCAAAAATTAGGTAATGCTGGTAGGTGTCACCCGGTATAAAATAATAATGTCATATTCGGTCTCAGCGCATTCGAAAACATATTTCTAAACCTTAGAATTTTTAAGATTGTGAATTCAATGGATATCCCTATATTTATAAAATCTCGCTAAGCATGTCTGTAGCTAAAAATCTATTGACTTTTAGGTTATGCGCCCATGGACACTTTTTCTTGGTGACCTCTAAACTATAAAATAAAACCATTTTGGATCAATTTAATTTTATTTCCAAATTTCAGAATGAGTAGAAGGGGCGCAGATCGCAGTGGTTGTCCCTATCATTAAAAATTTATTACTGTGTGAAAAAAATAATAACTATTCGAGGGCTCGAACCGGTATACTGTAGATTGTAGAACTTCATTGCATGTAAATACTTCACTATAATTTAATCATTTGTGGTCAATTTGTAGTCCGTGATGTGATTTTAAAACTGTTGTCATTTAATTGTTATTGATTTAAATTTAAATAGTGTATGTATTCTTTATTTACTACAGCTATAACGTAAATAAACTCTATATGAAGCACATACCATTTATGACAGGTTTGTTCCAAGCAGCCTGCAAACGGTAACGAAACCGTCATCCGCATGCGCAGTAGCTAAAACAAAGCTGTTTGTATCGGTTTTGGAATACGTTTTAGCTAGTGCGCATGCGGGTGACGGTTTCGTTACCGTTTGCAGGCTGCTTGGAACAAACCTGTCATGTTAAGAAATGTTATCGGGTTCAGTTGATACGTTTTGTGAACTGTATTAAAAAAAAGAATCAATAAGCTTGTCTCTTATATTTATATTAATGTAAATTTTAAGAGGGTAATGAATCACCCCTTCTAAATTTTTTTAAAACCCGTATGACTGTTAGTCATACATTTTTAAATCATTTTAAATATATGAAATACCTTTAATCCTTTTTGATTCCCTTAGTGATTGGATAAATGGTTAAAGCCCTTGCATTTAAATGTAAAGTTTATAGGGGAACTTACACAGTCAAATGTATTAATAAGAGAGTTCAATGATACAGTAGAAAAGAAGAGAGTATAAATATTATTTCTTATATATGTTACGGTCTATACCCGAATTCGATCAATGACCGAAATAAATGCGCAAAACTAGTTTTGACCAACAAATATTGCCCAAACCCGAAATCTTACATTTAAACGGGTATTGACTGTTATAAAATGAGCTAAATTAGTTTTGGACAAAACTAGTTCTGTCCATTTTTGAACGGACAGTACTAGGTATGGCATCGTAATCTTCTTTGCGTTTTTTAATTAACTATTCCACATCAATTAATTATATAAAAGCGATTTATTCTTCTGTATTGTTTAGCAGACAGAGGATTTAATTCAGCTTTTAATAAATTTGCTTTCGTCATAAAATTATGGACCGGACCACTAGTATAAAATATATTGCCGAAAACGGCTATCCGAAAAAATTTCCATAATCTGGTGCACAAAATTTGCTATATTTTACGGCAACAATATTTAAAGACCAATAAATATAATATGAATTTGTTTTTTTCTTTTGCAGCGGCGTGCAAAACGGGGTGCCACCGTGATCATGGCAAGTGCGATCGACCTGGGGAGTGCGAGTAAGTACATTTTTGAACATTTTAATCGATAAATTCTAAAGCTGCGTACACACCTTCACACGTATTCAAATCGCCGCAGCTGTTCGTGACTATTAGCTAAAATGTAATAGGTTTGCTATGGAAACGACATCTAAACAACAGTTGATTGGTTGTTCTTCCCGTATTGTAGCGTGTAATCCCACCAAGGAGTAAATGTTAGACTTACAATTGATGCCGAAAGTATGCACTTTCGATCAAGGTATGAAGAAAAACATATTTCTGTTTCTCTCTTACAGAGGTTTTAGAGGGTTATAAAGACGATACCTGGCAATTACTGTCACTTAGTGAGTTTTCTCGCTTACCCAGTTCTCACTCAGCCAGGTTTGAGATCGATCGTTACTTTTTACGAAACAACTTTCGGAGCTACCACGTATAAAATAAGCGTGATACGTACAGAGCTCACGATCTCGACCTCAGATTTTAGAGTGCTCTGGAATCTGGCAAGCGACGACATTAGACTGTGATCGTACTAGTATCGATTTAGTGGCCGTTGTTACCGTCTCAGCGCTCGCGGTACAAACTGTATGTGATGAACGCAAACGGCAGAAGAATTCAGTAGCGTTATAGGAAAGATTTTTTTTTTCTTAGACGTTTTGTTCAATACGTGATGACTGGATCAAATTCAATTTAAAATCAATGTTTAGTCTTCTTTCAAATGTGTTTCTTGAACTCACAATCACAAAATACGTGTTTTTTTTTTTTAATTGTAGAAATCGCATGCAATCTTGTTTCGTTATGGTTTTTTTTTTTAATTTCATATAAAATATCGAAAAATCGTGAAAATTTTTTATAGGATTGATGTCACTAATTTAATTAAAATAGATAAAAAATAATCTTTTTTTTAAGAAATCAGACGCCCGACAACTTAACTAATAATAAAAACTCGGGTCGCAGTGCGAAACCCTGCCGACAGTGTGGCTTTATTATGTGGACTTACTTTTTGTTTGTGGAAAAAATAAAAAATTTAACCCCTTAATACATCCCTTAAAATAATATTTTTTTCTTAATTTCTAATATTACTTCAAATAAATAAAATTGTCGACCAATTTTTCTCAGACCAAAATATTGACAAAAATAAAAAATAACAAATCAATATAACAATTTATTTAAAGAGTTCTATTCAGACGTTAATCAAAGATTCTAATATTACTATCAACTTACCAATTAAATTCACCCTGCACTAAGTAAATCCAACGTTTTCACAAAGTTTTTGAGTCCGGTCCTGTCGGGCCGATTTTAATAAAATTTTGGAAGCACATTTTTATCTTTACTAATGGGTTAAATTTCAATTTTGAAATGATTCTGAGATTTTTTTCGATATTTTTGGGCTCAATAATATTTTTCAATCCCTAAAATCCATCCTTAAAGTAGCCCGTTGAGTCCACTTTAAATACGCTTCGTGTGGTGATGGATTTCAATATGTGATCCAAATTTAGTTAAAATCAATTAACTCCTTCGAAAGTTATAGCCCGTAACGCTTAACTTCCGTTTCTCTGTGTCATAACAGACGTCATTCGCACCATTACTATTTTCCATCTTTTACACTTCCCGTTATTTTCTACATTTTTTCAACTTCAACTAATTAATGAAAGAATTTTTAGGAAATTAAGGATAAGGTAGGCAAATTTTGAGCATAGGAGTTTGACAGGTAATCGGCCACAGCCTTGAATAAGTTACCATCTCGATATTTATCTGGAATTATTGAGGGAAATCATGGAAAACCTCAACAAGATGGCCGGTACAGGAATTACCGTTTCTCGGCGAGAAGCAGTAGGAAAAACTCCCAGCCACATCTGCCTGCGCCGGGATTCGAACCCGGTACCTCTCGAATGTAGATCTAGTGCTCTCACCACTGCGCTACCCCGCTCTGTACAACTAACTAATAACTAAATGATATTATTATTATTCTTGTTATGGTTATGCTTCTGTATCATAAAATGCATTTTAAACATGAGAAATTGCCTCGGGCTCCAAAAAACAGCTCTACGAATCCGCGCAAATCAACCGTCATGTAACAAAAGTATACTGTGAAAAATAAACAGTCATTTGAGTGTTGGTTTTTACACGCTTTATATTAGTTTCACTAGTAAGTTTGTATGTATGTACTATGTATGTATGTTTGTAAACTCGTTTGGACTACAGCAAGTGGTTTATATAGTGGTATAATATGCCATCTCTGTAAGTACACTGGCTTATTTTTTACTTTTTAGTTCGATATAAAGCGTGTTTTTTAGTTTTTTTTAAACTATATTTATTAAGATTATAATTCAGATTAGAATTTAAAAAAACACTTTTACATAGCAATGTGCACAAAAAAGTAAAAAATAGGTAGAAAGTCCCCCAACTCTATAATATAATTTCCTATCGTTGTTGATCAAAATCTTAATATCAAAAAATATTTTTTAATTTTTGGTCCACTTTTTTTAAAATCTAATTTTAACCAGCTCGTTCGCTAACTTCAACACAAAATGGTTGACGGTTAAAATACAGAAAAATGGGGTGATAAAAAGATTTAAAATGAAAGTACCGGTTTCGTTTGCACAGTAGTGTACAAACATTGAGCAAAGGTATAATATTATTTTAACAAACTGAACACATTAACATGCTGAATTTTAATGTCCAGTGCATTGCGTTCGAACGTAAAAAGTACTGACGCAGTAGCCCCGTATGCCGTTTATGCCCAGATAATAAGCATAATATATCGACGTTACTAAAATGTACTGTTCTATCTATATCTATACTTTTATACTTCTATACTAATATATAAAGCTGTAGATTTTGTATGTTTGTTTGGTTGAAAGCACTAATCTCAGGAACTACTAGTTCAAATTGAAAAAAAATTGTTTGTTAGATAGCCCATTTATCGAGGAAGGCTTTAGGCTATATAATATCACGCTTCGACCAATAGGAGCGGAGCATCAATGAAAAATGTTGCAAAATGTATCTCAAAATTTGTCCGTCCAACAAAAACTTTTGAACGATAACTCCGATATCATGAAATTTGGACACAACATTCATTTCGGTAAACTAAGATGAATTTGCGATCCCTAACGATTATTTCTAGTTTCGCAAGAAAAAAATTACCGTTTTTTCCCTCAATTTTATCTTCGTAACTAACTACGTAAAAGTTAAAAATATTTATTTGTAATTTTAAATACAATTATAATTAAAGCAATTATTCAGACCTATTCTACTAACAATAACCAAGTGTTTAGCAAAATAAGCACTCTGAGTAATAATTTTAGTTTGTTTGTTATTCTGCTAAGCAAATGACTATATAAATAGCATGTTAAACATTAGTGATTACAAACAGTGCTTATAAATTTTAAATTATTATTTAAATAATTAAATATCATTATTTATACTTTAACTTATCTAAGTGAAATAGTATATTACATCACAAGGGCCGAAAGTTGAATTTTCGGCCCTGCGCGTCATGAGCCCGAGGCGAATTTAAGACCCGTGTGGTGTATACGATTTTTCTTCATATCCGCTCGAAAGTACGTACTTTCGTCAGCAGGGACGAAAGATTGACATTTACTCCCAGTGAGAACGGCGGGAAGAAAAAATTTCTCATGCGTTTTATGCTCGTAACTAGGGTTACCGCTGTCATTTAATATAATAAATAACAGGGAGGAAATACCAAACTTTCGTCCCTGCTACAAGGGACGAAGTACGTACTTTCGATCGAGGTATGAAGAAAAAATTATTTGTTGTTTACATTGATTACGTTCAGTTGAATTTCAGTGTTACTGTTCTTCTTAAATAAGTCCTGAAAATGGAAAACCATGACATCAGAAAAATGTACTTTTCATACTAAACTTATAACTCTAATATTTTTTGTACCGATTTTTTTGTAAATGAACGTTTCAAAGATCTAAAATAATATTCTTTTCGAAAAAAATGTTTTAATTGTTTTAAATGAAATTTAATATTTTTTTTGTTAAATAAATAAAATTATCGACCAATTATTCCAAGTGAAGAAATAGTTGTGCCATCTGTTAATTTTTTTTAATATTCTGCGCGTGCGCCTTTTTACCTTGAAAGCTTGTTGAAATTTACTGGACATTAAGTTGTATAAAACTGGATTTATACAACAAGAAACACACGTGAAAAGCTCTAAAACAAAAGACAAATAGAGCATTACGATAATAAATGCTTCTAAGTCCTCTTCCGCTACGTCTAGAAAATTCATCAAAATGTAAATAGTATTGTAGGGCAGCCAGCAGATGAAAAAGGCGCTCACGGTTGCCACTGTAAAAGAAAAAAAAAATCACTAGAATCGCGAGTCAGTAAGGAAATTAACTAATAAAATTTGCGTTGACTGGAAGTTCCGATTAAATGATTATAAAAAAAAAAACCACCTCTGACGCGCAAAGCGATGATTATATTAAATTTTTTAGATGCATTCTCATTTATTTTTTGAAATCGGTTCAATTTTTTTAAAGAATGCATCCTTATAAATAAAATTTTACCCAAAAGTTTTATAGTTTTGATGTGTTGGCTATTAGACTGTGATGAGGAGGTCGATCGCATCATAGATGATTTTCTCAAATGAGTTATTATTAATGCGTACAGGATAATAAGGACTACTCCTGGGAACACGTAATAAAGACCTGCAAAAATAAGTGTAGTGGTCTTTGGCTAAAACAGACAAACAATGAATTAGCAACTTATGAATGATCATAATTTTATAGAGTTAAGGATTCAAAAAACTGTTGAAGTTGCGTTGATCGATCATTAACATTTTCTTTTAATAATTGTTTGAGTAAAATCAATACGTATGACTTGTAAATATCAAGTCTCCAGACTCCATTTTAATGAGAGAGAGAGAGAGAGAGAGAGATTGTAGATTATAGACGCTCAACAGCTGAGGTCATCAGCGTAATTTTTATGAATATAAGTGCTGCAAGGCTGTTGATGACTACATTATTAATTTTCTGTGAGCGTCCGACACCCTTGAAACTAACAGTTATATCTTGATTGGCCTTACCGATAGGTAGTCTTGAAAATCGATCAAATAAATATATCCAACGTTGAATATCCATATGAAAACAATTGAAATAATGGCTCTTGTTGGCGATGATACCTTGCGCGCTAAGAAAGGCCGGCAGATAGCTAAGTAACGCTCGATTGTAAACGTTACCATTGTTAATATCGATATGATGTGTAACGTCAAAGTTAAAACATACGCTGCCAACGTTATCACTTGTATTACAGGTATTAGGGTGTCCTTTTCAAACAGATTTTTACTGTACATAAAAAATAGTTCCGCTACTGTACAAACGGTAATCGCTATCAAATCTGAAATGGCCAGTGCGAACAGATAACAGTTGGTAGTAGTGTGCATTGTTTTGTTTCGACCTATGACAAGGCAAACGCAAATATTACCGACAACACCAACCACAAGAAACAGTAGAAATATCACCGTCATTGGAATTTTGTACCATAATGAGTCTTGTATCTCATTTATCGGTGCATATTCTATACCTAGCGCAATATTTTTGAGTTTCTGAAACAGATGATTAAACTGTAAATTCTGCTTAGTATTTAAGGTGAGGTTGTTTTTACTAATATTATGTGGAAGATAGTTTACAAATATAAAACTGGTCCTATTATATTGCCCTGCGGAACTCGATTGATATGGAATATAGATGAGGCGGAAGATAGTTTACAAATATAAAAATGGTCCTATTATATTGCCCTGCGGAACTCTATTGATATGGAATATAGATGAGGCAATTGTAAGAATTAAAAATAGTCTTGACGTTGGGGGAATATCACAAATACCAGATTGTTTAATCATCAATAAGTTATGGTTATAATTACGACTAATAATTAATAAAGAGTAAAGTAGGGAAATTAATTGATTCATAAATCTAAAAATTGTAGTAATCGCTGACTTACGTTTTCCAAAGTAACACCCATTGTTATGCTTCAATCGATGGCGTCTGGCAGTTGGATAACGGTTATTTAATTCGTCTTTCGAATCTTATTTTTTGTGTAGATAGGAAAAATTTTCGCAATCCTAGTGACAAACTAATGATATGAACAACCAGAAAATCCATTAATTAGTAGCTCAAATATGGATATTAAATCCGAAAGCTTTTGTGCAAAAAATCTATACAGAAGAGGGAATGAATTAGAACGCTGCAGTTTGTGTGATTAGGTACTGAAAAAGTAGCCACAAAATACTAACGCTTTTTCATGAAAGAATTTTAATCATTTCGTGATAAAATTAATAAACATTTTTTCAATGTAAAATTTTGTGGTATTTATTAGTATCCTTTTGTTTCTTTTTCATTTAATATTTATTGGGGAGACTGTTTAAGAAATTGATTTATTTTTAATACATAGTGTTTCGTTAAAAACACGTTATCTTATTATTTCATGATGAAGCTAACACGTTTAGCGAAACGTTCCTCGTGAAAAACAAGTGTTGTGCTCGATATCTGATACGATTTTCAGGTTTAAATCTAGATTTAAGAATGCATCTTTATAAACACGCGACATTTTTAAATCAAGATTGCTTTGGTGTTTTGTGGTACCTTTTTAGCGCATTCTATACAATTAATGAAAAATATTAAAAAATTAAATAATTTTGTAAATTTTTAATTATATAAGAAGGCTTACCTTTAATTTATGAACTGATTCAATCACCAAAACGTTATTCAATAAAGAAGGAAAAATTGATACAAGGAATAAATCAGAGCTATTGGAAATGCATAAAACATGTAAAAGATGTAAAAATGTAAACCAATTACTGTGATTTACATTTTACAGAGGTTCCAAAACTGTTTATGCTAATTGTTCTGTACAAAATGGAATATTTGTCTATAATTTAATCTAATTTTTCGAGTGTCTGTTAGAGAGAGAGAGAGAATGACGTTCATATCACAGAAATGAATACGCATATTGAAATAATAACCTCCAATTTTTAAGTCAATTAAAAATAAATCATCAATGCCCATATTTTTTTATTTCTAAATTACCTTGCAAAAATGTTTGAAAGTCACCATTTTAAGTTTATTCTAATTATACAAATATAATTAATTTACATTTTTTTAATTAAATTTAATTAGTGGTTTAGACGTGATTCATAAAGGATAATTAATTTTTTAAGTAAATTTAAAATCTCTATTTTTAGATAATAAAATATGCGTAGCATATCACTCGAGTTTTTCCGTTAATATGTACTTTTTACGCAGATATAAAAAAAGATCTGACCCCTTTCCCACCTCCTAAATTGTTATTTCTGGCTCCCGATTTCGAAGTTTAAACCCGAAAATAGAGGCTTTCGCCAAATTGAAGCGTATGATCTCCTCTTGGCTATAAAGATCAAATTTTAAAAAGTTCATTTAAAACCGCAACGTTGCACAATATTAGACGAATATGATTTTGCTCAATTATTTTTGAAAAATATTCCGTAGCGCACCCAGCCGTGTCTTTAATCTTTTTGGGATCAAAACGGACTTTCAAAATTAAAAAAATATGATCTATCACTCTTTTGCATGCACTGGAAAATCGAATGTTAATTAAAATAATCTTTAGAAATTAATTGAAGAGATTGCATTTAGAAAAATTTGTAATTTTCCTGGTTCGCTGAGGAAACTAATTTAGACAAAGTTCTATTAGATAAAGAGAGAAATAATGTAGTAATATTACATTAGACGCACAGTATTATCTTTTGTCTTTGTTGTCCACATTGGAACCCATTGAGATATTTTTTTATGTGATAACGTCTTATAAATTGACGAATCACCAATCTTATAAATTGATAAAACACCGGCTGCATGCACGAAAAAGTGTAACGTTCGTAACGCGTAACGTTCCGCCTGACCCTGTGCGTGCTTTTCTCGAAAACGGCCCTAACGATTTAGATGAAATTTACTGAAAAGGGATTTTGGGGGGCAAAAAATCGTTTTAGCTAGGTCTCATCTCTCGAAAAAATCGTTTTCTTACAAATTTTATCATTATAAAAATCAATTTTTTGACGTATGAAAATACTTAAATATTGTAAGTAGGTTTTGGAATTTTATATTATAAACAGTGAAACAATTGTTTTATAAATATTATGACAGCTAATCTTTGAGACTTAAAATAAATACGAAAGAAAGTAAGTTAAAAAATACAATTATATTATATGGTGAGTAATTTAAATAAATAAAATTAACCTAAATTTGAAGCGAAAGATGCAATATCATAGATTCGAATTATTATAATTATTATATAAATTTAGGTTATATATTACGGAATACGTTATCACGTAAAACTATCGTCCGTAAACCGACTTTACAGACAACCAATTTTTTTTTTATTAATAAATTATCTGTATTTACTATTTTGTAAGTGGCGTAAGACTCTGGGTAAGATCGCATAACTGCTCCTCTACACGAAATATGATGAATTTATCCAAATTTTTAACCAGAAAGTACAACCAAAAAACCAAATTTTGGAGTTATCTAAAAAAATGTAATTACTGATTTTTACGAATAATTTTTAAAACGTGTATTTTTCTTGTTCTTTTTTTAGCTACTATGTTATTAGGGAGCAGGGAGGTATGTAGAAAACTATTTTCGCAAAAAGTTTTTGAAAAGCGCACAGTTTTTTTTAAATATAATGCGATTTTTGTTCTTTCTGAGCCGCGTGCCCCCGTTGCCCCTGCCTAGTTACCACCTTGATTTGGTCGTCAGTGAAGAAACCTTGTTAAGGATGTTATGAAGGTATTTCAAAACGACCTAACCTCGAATTTTCTTATTTGACCGGTGTAAATAAAAATATGTCCATAAATCAGTCGCTTAAAAACGAACATTCCAGTTTTGTGTAATAAACAGAGATTTAATTTAATTTATTTTTTTTACGTTTCATCTATTCATCATCACTTTTTTTACCTGATTCATTCATTAAACAACGCACAGTTGGAATAAACGTGATTTAAACTGTAAAGATCGATTACATCTTCCAGTGACGTAGAACAATCGGAACGTGACGTCATAACTAATTACTCTTCGATTTTTTTTTGTTTGAATGCAAAAAATACGAGTACTGTTCTTTCTTCCCGGTTTAAAAAAAAATGAAATCGAACAAGATTTTTTCATGATGAGAGAGAGATTATAGACGCTAAACAGCGGACGTCATCAGCGTCTAAGCTTGCTTTATAGATAGGTTTGATGCGCGCGCAGTGACAGTTCGAATGTTAACAAAAGAAAACCTTATTGTCTCTGAACAGAACACACACTATGACGCGATGTTTGTTTGTGGACGTTTTCCCATATCGCCCACGTGACAAGATATTGTTTTCTGATTGGTTCTTGCTTAAAACAAGGAGAAAGCACGAAAAATATCCCGGGTTCTAATTTTAAAATTGATCTTGTGACAACGCATACTAGTCTGCAGTGACGTCATTTCCATCTTCGCAGCCAGCGTAAAGGCCACTGCACACGAGGTTGGTTTTGCCGCTAGAATCTCTGCTGGCTAGCGGACTGGCTATATAAGGATGGAAATGACGTCATTGTGGACTCGCGTGCGTGATCACATGATGGATTTCAAAATTAGAACCGGAGCTATTTTTCTTGCTTGTTCGTCAGCTTGTTTTGAGCAAGAAACGATCAGGAAACAGTATCTTGTCACGTAGGCGACATGGACAAACGCCACCAAACAAAAACGGCGTGTGTTCTGTTCAGAGACAATAAACGTCCACTTCTGTTAACATTCGAATTATTACTGCGTGCGCACCAAACCCATCTACAAAGCAAGCTTCAGTACATGCATCGTGTGAGGCGAACACATAAAAGTCATCGCCAAAACCAGTGCCACAGCATGCTTGAAATATAGGTGCCTAATCTAGCGGCAAAACCAGCCTTAGGCCTCTTGTTAACGACAACGGATAACGTCCCGATTTTTATGACGGGCCGACGCGCAGTGTTCAATAGGTTAGTGTGGGTGTTTGTTAACGCGACGGGCATGTAACCGTTGCAACAAATCTCAACGGATACCCGCACGTCGCCCCTCGGCGCGACGGCGGTCGGTCCGATGCAGTGAACCACGTCATTTCATAGAAGTCAGTTGACGACGACAGATGTGCGCGCACGTTTTTACCTATACCTACCTATCTACCTTGTTCTGCTCATTGTGAATAGAGAGTTTAAAATTGATAGTGATATGGATTTATTAATAGCCTTGTTCATAATCGGCCAGCGTTGGGACAACGCGCTCACGTATATACGGATCGTGAACAAAGGTAACCGTTTCGCGTCGGCCCGTTACCCGTTGACTAAAACGGTCATTAACAAGAGCTCTTAAGATGGTGTTCTAAAGAAAGATAGAAAACACCTCCAACAGAAGACGAGGTTCTTTGAGCTATACATGTCCAAAGTGCTTTGATGATAGAGCTACAGCCCTGCCCTTAATATCTATGTATATTATAATACATACTCGATGTACTTGTACATAATGTATACCTAACACTTATGTACTTGGTTAATCAACTGTTAAATTGTAACTTACCAAAAATAACGTAGCGTCGAGGTTTTTCCACTCACGATGACTGTGCTGTTTTCTTGCGTCAGATTAAAAAAAAGAACGTAGCTCATGATGGCATAGCTTGCGTTGACGCGTGCGTTACGCGAATAAAGCTGCGCCTCTGCCGCGACCCGAATAACGCAACTCTTATCTTAAGATTTTGTTGTCACATTTGAAAGATTTATTTATTCTTTATAACCATAATAATGCAAACGTATTTGCTAAATAAATATTATGAAGTCCTGTCTCCTGGTCATAATAAATGCATCACTCGGTTTTATGCCACGCTTGCTCAGTCTGGTTTGCCGTGTTGTGATTACGTTCAACAAAGGATGCTGCCGTTGGCGTAAAATATCTAGTATAGCGTGTGTTGCTTCAATGTTCAACAGATGGAAGGTGTGACATCTATATAAAAACACGCGTGTGTTCGAATGATTTCGGACGAACATTTACGTTTTTATTTGTATAGGTTTTTAGTATGACAAAGAGATAATTGGGCAGGAAGGTTATTTTTTTGGCGAAACCAGGAAGAGCTTGATATCACCAGGAGGTCGTAACCGAATATGACGAAGGCCTGGGAAAAGATTTGTTGCTGAGTCTCTGCAATGAAGAAAACTTAAACGAAGAGATGAATATGATCCTTGGTTGATTATGTTTGGGTGAAGAAATTCTTCGTAGCATAAGATCCGAAAAAAAGCAATGCTATGGAAATGCAATTTCTACCATAGTATTGCTTTTTTTCTGATTCTATGCTACGAAGAATTTCTTCATCCAAACATCATAGTCTCTGCAATATCTCTGGAACTCTGGGCGGGCATCGAAACAAACTCATCCCCAGAACAACAATCGGTTCCCTTGCAGAGATAGAAGAAATAGCAAATCATCTCCAGGTGTCTTCTTCGTTTTCAAAAATCTGTTATTAGCGAATGCCTACGTCATAATAATTATCTGTGTGCAAAATTTCAACCCAATCCGTCCAGCGGTTTGAGCTGCGCGTTGATAGATCAGTCAGTCAGTCACGGTTTCCTTTTATATACACCCATCCCCCGATTTACACGGTACTTGATTTACACGTTTTCACTTTTACACGGTTTTCCAAATAAGTTTTTTTTTTTTTATCGCACTCTACTAAATGCTACTGTGATTGAACACGTGCGCTGTGTACACATCTCACGGGGAATCCCGAGCTTATGTGCTGACTTGCTGCACACGCACACTGTGTCTGTATTTCTTCGCATAAAATTAAAGTTTTATCTACGGAAAATTGTATTTGAGTGAAAGTTTCACAGTTTCAGAACCTGTCAATGCATTTTATTTTTATTTCTGTGTACACCTAAAAATATTGAAAAAAACACAACTGTTAAATAGCAAAATTATGCATTTTTTGCAAGCTTTTCGATTTACACGGTTTTGACTTGAAAATTTTTTATTTTCGATTTACACGTTTTTCTCAGGAACGTATCTACCGTGTATATCGGGGGATAGGTGTATTTAGAAGATTTGAAAGTATGAAAAAATTAGCAAACATACGCAACTTTGGCTTGTAGTCCGAGATATTACGACCTGACATCTGTCTGTCACTCACTAATTGAAATCCCCATTTGTATGTTAAGAGCTACGCGGCTACCCTTTGACCCCGCTAATGACATTAACATAACGGTTGAATCATGCACCCAACCAAACACACCAACACACACAATGATATCGTATCTCGTATCTCCCTCTCTCTTCGTTTAAAAATACATCCATCTTTACACGTTATAAAATTTATTAAAACTATATTATCGCTGGTTCACCAATGGCCATATTCATCGAACGTAAGTAGTTATTTATTCGGTTCATTTGTTCTTTAGGTAGTTATTCCTCCGAATAAATAGCGATAATTCAATTCACCAACTATAATTATGTTTACCGCAGGTATAAATCTAGTCTGTCTTACTTCGAGAGTATAAATATTTATTCGCCAGATAAAATAATAATGGCCGCCACATAGATCATAATACCTAACCTATAAACGTGAAATATTATAATTACAGTTGCTCTTGTAAATTTATTTATGTGTTTATTAACCTTTTTTGAAGTGTATAGTTGTAAAACATTAAAGTTAGTGGAAGTTTTGTGTGCAATTGGGCTAGGATAAAACATTATTATTTTGTGAGTATTTTTTTTTTGACGTTTACACTAACGCTACGATCGGATTTTAGAGTGAACGTCAAAATATTCAACAAAAAGAGCAAGGAATTTAGTGCAGTGTATATATTTTATTCTTTGACTAACTTTTCTACCTGATATTTTGCTTGGTGAATTGAATTTTATTCTAACGAATAAATTTGTTCCAAGATTAATAACTTCTATCTCTTCGTTGTGTAATCTAATAGCAGATGGAGGCATTATAGGAAACTAGGACAAGCTTTGTGAGTATAGAAGTTCGACAGGTAATCGGCCATGGCCTTTAATAAGAAACCATCTCGATATTTATCTGAAATTAATGAGAGGCAGTATGGAAAACCTCCCAACAAAATGGTCGGTACAGACATTACCGTTTTTTCAACAGTTGGGAATATTCCTAGCCACATCTGCCCCCGGTTGGGATTCGAAATAATTTGTTTTAACTTTGAAAGCGGGTCGATCACTGGGAGTACTGCAGCCTCTTTGGCTTAATTTAGCTAGTATTTTAACAACAAATTGGTTGGTATGAAACAATTACATCGAGGGATATGGTAGTCCGAGTTGATGAGTCTGTTTTTTTTTTTTTTTTAATGAACGTACCGTGACAGATAAAGGGCATTAACACTTGCCACATCACGTAAGAAATTAAAACCTTTTATTTATAAGACACTGTTTTAAAACAACTCGTTCTATCATCATTTCAGGAGATATATCATTTCTTAGTTACGCCACGCTCGGAATGTTGAGCGCAAAGTTAAGGCAAGATGTACTTATACTCTTTTACCTGCTGCTCCGTCCATTGGCGTACGTGAGTCAGGTTTCCCGTGTTTAGTGCTTTGCCACCGACAAGACATGCTTCGTCAATTCATCCTATAGCGTCCGTGATATCTGTCTATAATCTGCCTAGATTCAACGAACACTATTAAAGATAGAAGTTACTAATCTTAGAATAAAATTTACTTTCAATTCACCAGCAAAATAACAGGTAGAAAAGTTAGTTAAAGAATAAATATACACTGCACTATACTCTTTGCTCTTTTTGTTGAATATTTTGACGTTCACCCAAAAATTCGATAGATGGAGTTAGAGTAAAAGTGATACAATATAATATTGTTTTATTTATCCTAACCTAATTGCACACAAAACTTCCATTAACTTAAATGTTTTACAACTATACACTTCACAAAAGGTTAATAAACAACAAAGAGCAAACTGTAGATGTAATACCCCACGTGTATAGGTTAGGTATTATGATCTATGTGACGGGCATTATTATTTGATCATACGAATAAATATTAGTACCCTCGAAGTAAGAAAGAATAGATTTATACCTGCAGTACCTACACACAACTGTGTTTGGTGAATTGAATTATCGCTATTTATTCGGAGGAATAGCTACCTGAAGAACAAATGAACCGAATAAATAAATACTTACGTTCGGCGAATAATTGATTTTAAAATTAACCTGACTGAAATCCTAGCTATACGCTTATGAATGTCAAATTATCGAAATCTACGCCACTGATAATATTGTACCCACATTAAATGTAATGGGTTCATTTAACTGAATATATTAATTTGACTTAGTTAATTGTTTGTAGATTAAAACAGAAGTATTTCGCTATTTTTATTAAGAATCTGAACATATCTTTAGGTGATTGGATAAACATCTTTTTTTAAGATCATCAACAGTTAACTTTTAGGCCCGAATTTAGATGAATTGGAAATAAATTTTGGCGAATATAGAACTTGAACCTTCAAATTGCAAATAATCGTCGATCGATTTTTATAAAATACTTATAGCGGTCCGTCCCGGTTTCACCCGGGTGCGATAGATACAATTCTTTCGTTTGCAGTCCGGCTTTGAACAAATTCTATCAGATTTTCTGCTGAACTAATAGCTTTCAGTAAATGCTATCAGATGTCGTTACATGTTACTAAAGCAGTTTTTTTGAGAATACACGGTAATTTTGTACAAAATATTTAATAATAACTATCCAATAGCATAAGTCGCACCAAGCAAGACACATTTACAAAATTTCATTAAAATCGGTTCATTGGTTTTGGAGATTAAAGCGGTCAAAATTGTGACACGAGAATTATTTAGACTAGCGGCCCGGTCCGAGTAGATTGACATCGTTTTTATCGTCGACTTGCTTTGCAAAATTGGTCTCCACGAAAAGCACTCATATTTTAACACGATAATATACAGCCTATGTCTATCCGGAAGGTCCATTCTAAATGACGAAATTTTTGTAATCGAATGTTTAGTTTCGGAGATTACCTCCTACATCCAAACTTACGAACTTTACCTCTTTATAGAAAAGATTGCTGAAGTAGTAACTTTGACCAGGCTATCGTGACGAAAAATGATAATTTATAGCTTAGAAGCTATCATTTGTTCAGTCAAATTCGTGTTGAAGAAGACTGGTAAAATAAATCTCAACTTCACTGCATGTATCTCGTTATCTTCGAATAAATCTCGTTTTAATTTAAAAATTAAAAATGTAGCGTTTAATATTTTCCGGTGCGTTGTATGCATTTTGTTGACATTTTTAATACGTGATTTTTTATACTTAACACATATTTCATGTCGAGTTATCACCACAGCGAGCAACAATGGATTCAAAATGCCTTTTGTATATTGTTTAATATACATATAATCAATATGCATGTGAGAATAATCAATTTGTTTGGACCTAATAAACAAGCATGTTAAAGTCGTTATTGTATATATAGTATTTAATAAACAAAAGAAAGCAATTAAAATTGTATTCGGGATAATTATACAACCAGTTAGTTTATTAATTTCAACTTGACAAATCATTGTTCTATTGAAAATCATTTTAAAGGTACATCGTTATTATTAATTGTTGTTGATATTGTACAATACTTCATAATAAATAGACATTATTGTATGCAGGTGCTAAACTTCTATGTGCGGACAGTTTGGTGTAATGGTTAGCATACTGGCCTTTGGATGAAACTGTCGTTCGGTCTAGGGAACGTGCATGAACTGAGCACTTTATTAATCTTTTAATGAGGGTTCGTTTTATTATTTATTTATAATTCCGCACTAGTCCAATTGCTGGTATTTACAAAAATAATTATTAATCCCTTTCCTTAATTGATTTATCTTCGCATTGTAGATGTGCATTTGCTTTTGATGGAAATGTTCATTTTTCAATTATTGTTCTTCAGATTTGTTTTGTGGAGGTGCTTGATGTGAAGTCTTGCTAAAATTACTCTAGTGTCTGATATTCATTATGAATCCCGTTTTTGAGTATAGTGAAAGAGGAAACGAAGTTTTGGTTTTGGAAGGTGTAAAGTTTTTCTTTTTGAAGGTTTTAAAAAATGGCGAGTCGTTTTGGCGCTGTGCTTTTAAAACTTGCAGATCTGTTAAGTTATATTTTTGTTTCCTTTGATCATACATAATTATTATTACAATTGCCTGGTGCGCAGTTCGTGTACTGTGAATTTTTATAGTCTTTTATACAGTGCGCAGCTCGTGTAATACAGATTAGGAGCCAGGTATACAGTGCGCAGTTCGAGGCCGTCGGGTCAAAGGACTCTCCACAAACCTGATGAGATTTGGTTTTCGGTTAAATTGATTAAAAATGGTTTTATTGTTGTAAACCTTCATCTTTCTTGAATCTAAGTAAAACCTGGACACCAACACTGTGCAATACCAACCCACTAAATGGAACAGCCAATCACACAAGAGCATACTACGTCCGAGCAGAGAACACGAGCACGCTGACCATAAAAGAAGGAAGTACCGCACTTGTCGACAATCTAGAAGAACACTTCATCCGCTACCAGATCGCCTTTGATAATGTCTACCCCAGCTGTAGACGAAACGGCAGGTAGAAATACCAATGAATCACGCCATACAAGCCCGCGGAAACCAAGAAGATTCGGATCAACACCGGCCGTGAAAGCCTACACACTTGGATAAAACATTCACTTTTTTATCGACAAAACCAATTTCGGTGTAGTGATGAGCAAAGCAAGACTAAGACTGAGATAGTCTTGGTCTTGCTTATTAAGTCTTGATATTGGTCTTGCGTATTCAGTCTTGATCCTGCTCATTTAACCTGGTATTTTACATCTTTTTAATAATTTTAGGTTAAAATAATAAATTATTTACAATTAATATTGATAGGATTGAGACAGTCTTGGTATCGGTCTTAGTCTTGGTCTTGCGAAAAAGCAAAACTAAGACCGATTTGGCTCATCACTATTTCGGTGTCGAATTAATGAGATTCAGTTACGAGGTATATGGTTTTTATTTGATCGGATTCATGAATGGCGATCGTCCGTCGATGTGAATGACATCTGAGAATTGTTAAATGCAAAAAGTCACGATCAAAGATATCGATGACCTGTAGACAAGGCACTGTCACTAAATTTTAGAGGTGTGCGAAATGTGCCAATAGACTTATCCGTCTGTCACATTGTATGGACATTGTCTCTTGTCTGGGACACGAACACAAACCTAACGTGTTGCGTTTAGAATGTGACTTTATGCGGCGACACGTCTGAAATTGAAGAATTGACGTTTCTGATTGTGCTGTTTTATTTTCGATTTTTTTGAAATTACGTTTTCATGTGTATTCAGTGGCGTAACAATAGGGTGGCAGAACGGGCAAATTGCCTGCCGGAAGGACTTTACCACCTGAGGCTCGTGGCAGCGTCGGATGGGGCCCACACTTTTTGTTGTTTTCAATGGGGACGGTTTTTCGAAAAAAAAAATAGTAACAATAGCCTCACTTTTTTAAAAATATTTTTTTATAAAAAATTTAAACGGAACTTTATTCTTTCAAGTATTAGGATGACACCATAATTTTTTTCAAAATTTAAAATTGTTATTTAATATAATAAAAATATTTTGTGTTGTGCTCTCAAAACAGGCGGAAGGCTCGAGCCGTAAAGGCCGCGCGGAACCCTATTTTCAACGTTAAATTAAAACTATAAATAATAGAGATAGAGTTCCGGAATTGGGATTTTTTTATTGGAAGTTTTTTCCTGTTTAAGAATTTTTTTTCAATTTCCGCTATCGTTTATAGTTTTTAAGTAATTGCCGAAAATCTGAGGGGCATTTTTGTCTTTTCGTTTTTTGTTAATAACAATTGCAATTTTTGTCGGCGAAAACAAATAAAAAAAGTAACGGCTTTTCCCGAATATTTTTCCGAATCAAATAAGCTATTGCTCATATTGTTAGGAGACTTGTATCTATTTTTCTCAATAATCAAAGTTCTTGACTAGGCTAAAAGTAAAGTAAATATTTGTATAATTCGTGAATGTTCTTAAGTTAATACCTAACTTAAATTGATTAAATACAAAATTAATATTTTTTACTAAGTTTAAAGAATAGCTTCTGTTGCTACATTGTTTGAGAAATAAATTTTTCTAATCTAGACATGTAACAATGGGTGTTTCAACAATGTAGCGACAGAAGCTATTCTTTAAAGTTATTAAATAGTAATAAAAATTAGCTCTCGCATGATGTGAAATATACAGTTACAAATGGCTATATATTAGAATGATGAATTGACCTTACTGTGTCACTGTGGAGTAATGTAACTCAGTCCGCCGCGATAGTGGAAAGATTCGGGGTTCGTATCCCGATGGTGACATTGTTTGAGAAATAAATTTTTCTAATGTAGACATGTAACAATGGGTGTTTCAACAATGTAGCAACAGAAGCTATTCTTTAAAGTTATTAAATAATAGTACGCACTATACCGTATTAAAATTCACATTTTTTACTAAGGTTCATTGTGGCCTCTCGGGTCGACTGTGGCATTTTGCCCGTTCTGCCACTCTATAGTTGACCCACTGCCTGGAGGATATTTTACTCCAGTAGGAGAAAGTATTTAGGCACAAACAAATTGTAATAGGCCCGTAAATTGAACATATCTACAAAAAGTCATCGTTGAACAGTTATTACAGTCTAACCGTGCTTCGCGTCGCGTCGGTCAGACAGCAGAATCGGGCTGTTTAGTGGAAACAACGAATACTGAGTAAAGCCATGAATATGGACACACTGCAATGCAGCAGAAGAAAAGACAGAACAATCGACCAGAATTCTCACTGTACCCGGCGACTGACTTGAATATCAATGCTCTTCGTAAAGCCACAATCACACGAAACGTTTTTTTGGTTTTTTCTTCATTTGACGTCCGTGTTATAGTAATAATAAATTCATTTAACTCCTAAGTGGAGCATAGGGCCTCTACGAAAGTTTTAAATCTAGTCCTATCTTTTGCCATATGTTTGACTTGAAGCCAGGTAGTTCCATAACTTCTTCACGAACGGTTCTTCTCCAGGATATTTTTTGTCTTCCTCTTTTTCGGTATCCCTGTGGGTTCAATCCAAGGCTCTTTTCGCTATGTCGTCATCTGTCTTTCGTAGCGTGTGTCCTATCCAATTCCATTTCCTACGTTTTAGGACGTCTATGTTACTTATTTCTATTTCCCCCGCGACGTCACTTGCGTGAACGACGTTGACACAAGATATAATTCTTACAAACAAAAAAAAAAGAAACACGAGTGTGTTTCCTTTAAGCGCCGAGCTGGCGAGGAAAGGATCGTCAACTCCAAAAGCACAGTACGGGGTCAAATAAGGGAATGGATTAAAAATCAGCACAAGACAACAAATTTCCGGGCAGCAACATGGCAAGACTTTTCTTTAATGTCCATCCCGAAAGATGAATGAATAACTACTACAATGCAGTAGGAACAATCTTTATCTCGTGGTAGATCTCCTCACAGGACATTGTGCCCTGAAGGGACTCCTCCAAAGAATCGGATTGTTTAACGGGGATTTGAAGTGCAGACAGTGCAATAAGGAGACGGAAACAGTGTGAATGCGGGACTTTGGATCGTAGAAGACAAATAACTTATGGACAATGTAGAATGAGTCCTGAAGATTATATCAATCATCCAGTCCACGGATTGCACAAGCTAGTGCAAGGAATGAGGATACTGGATTGAGTGATATAAGAGATTGGGAGATAGCACAATAAGGCTGCAGTGTTCCCGGTGACAAGCCGACTCCCGTTAATTAAATAAAAAAACCTTTACGCGCGGTTGAAGTAAAACTTCTTTGGCGGTTGTGGCAGGGGAAGTACAGTAACACATCTTTTAGTTCATTGCTCTTAGCTCTGCATTTTTCGTTTGTGCTGAATATCATTATTATCATTCACCGCCTTTTCTCCTAAAGATTGCGCGAGGTTATTTTACTTTTTTCCCTCTTAGCGGCAGCGAATAGAAATTAAATTGACAAGCCTGCGTTTATTTTAATAACCGACTTCAAAAAAAGAGGAGGTTG
Source organism: Xanthostigma xanthostigma (assembly GCA_963575645.1). Lineage (NCBI taxonomy): Eukaryota > Metazoa > Arthropoda > Insecta > Raphidioptera > Raphidiidae > Xanthostigma > Xanthostigma xanthostigma. The sequence goes on from OY754471.1 coordinate 43,103,827, forward strand.
TCGTATGATGTCTGACTGTGGCCATGGACTGTCGTATCATGACTGTCTGACTCCGATCGTCAGCTATTCCGTAGTTTATATAGGCGCTGGATCGTTCTTTCCTTTGTTGCTTTCATTGTTGTCTGGAATTTGTCAACAAAGTCCTTTTTACCTACGCATATTGTTAGAACATCAAGTCGATTGTTGTTGCCCCACAACAATCTGTGTATCATTGTCAGAATGACGAGTCGATTATTGTCTCAACGGGTAGATTGTAACACTATGTTTTTATTCTATTTGTACGGTGTAATTCCGTCTTTAAGAGACTGCACACGTGAACAAAACTGCAGGACAACAAAGTGAACAAACTGACGACTAAATACTTGCTACAGACAAACATTTAATACGTGATCAAACTGTTTTACACAATTTTCTTCTTATTCCGTCTTATTCGTTTGACCCGACAGTAGTTGAAGTCATTTATGGCCTCTTACTTTTACCGAAGTTTACAATAATTTCCGACTAAACCTTAAGGAACTTGGAAGTGAAAGCAAATATTCATCCATTTTGAAATAAGCACAAGATATTTTAACGAAAAAATCTATTTAGCCCAGTAACACATTCAAATCGCAGCCACGCTTTTTTTCCTTCCCGTATTTATACTATATAGACTAGCCGTTACCCGCGGTTTTGCACGCGATTGATATGAAACACGGATGCTTTCCCATTAATTGGCATAGCTACTCCTTTCTCGACGTAGAATTTGATAGAAATTTGATGACATTCACGTAATCAACGTCCTGATTATGTATCCCATCTGGGCTAAACAAATATATATTTTTTATTTATTTATTTAAAAAAAAAATTGGTTGTCTGTAAAGTCGGTTTACGGACGATAGTTTTACGTGATAACGTATTCCGTAATACATAACCTAAATTTATATAATAATTCGAATCTATGATATTGCATCTTTCGCTTCAAATTTAGGTTAATTTTATTTATTTAAATTACTCACCATATAATATAATTGTTTTTTTTTAACTTTCTTTCTTTCGTATTTATTTTAAGTCTCAAAGATTAGCTGTCATAATATTTATAAAACAATTGTTTCACTGTTTATAATATAAAATTCCAAAACCTACTTACAATATTTAAGTATTTTCATACGTCAAAAAATTGATTTTTATAATGATAAAATTTGTAAGAAAACGATTTTTTCGAGAGATGAGACCTAGCTAAAACAATTTTTTTGCCCCCCAAAATCCCTTTTTAGTAAATTTCATCCAAATCGTTAGGGCCGTTTTCGAGAAAAGCACGCACAGGGTCAGGCGGAACGTTACGTGTTACGAACGTTACACTTTTTCGTGCATGCAGCCGGTGCTTTATCAATTTATAAGATTGGTGATTCATCAATTTATAAGACGTTATCACGTCAATAAAATCGCTTTTCGTGGAGACCAATTTTGCAACGCAAGTCGACGAAAAAACGTTAGCAATCTACTCTGTATGCATTTTAGGGTAAATAAAATGATGATGATGATGACAAATTCAGACGAAGCTTGGTCTGAAATAAATTTCAAAGGCAGTTCCGAGTTCGTAAATTGGTTGAACAATTCGGCCGTTGGCATTTATTGTATTATCTCTATATGGCTTAGTGCAAGCGATTCTTAGCAAGGCTTTACCTTGCCTATAAATGTTAATGTAGACACACATAGAGAGATCTGTTATTACTTAACACACCTGTGCAGTGTGAGATGATACAGATTACACTATCAAATGAGATGTTTGCTCTAATAACCGGTATTTTCGATGTAAATTGAATAATATAGCCACATTATATTGTACTTTCTTTCAACTCGATTTAGAATACCGTTTGTCATTCTCGTAAAATATGAACAGGTTAATTATGTATCCAGAAACCTGGATAAATCAAGGAATCTTATAGATGTAAACACCTACATTGGATCTGTATTTCTTCAGAGTAGATGTCGTTCTTTGGCCTCAGTTATAAATTATAATACGCGCCACGGATCTAAAAGATTCGGAAGTTAGTCACAAACAGCATCGCATAGGCACATTTTAGAGCTGTTGATACTCCCTCCACCTCCCAGCTACCTGCATGGAACGTGCGCTCGTCGGTGATTGGCCGTGATCGCTCATCATCTTTGTCACTTGTCTCTTTCCTGCTTTAAAGTACAGTCGAGTACGCCTATTGTCAAGTTGTTATTGCTATTTTAGTTTTGTTGAGTTGCGAGTTTCTAGTTTTTCAACAGACTGTACAAGCGCAAGCCTGCATACGCATCTAACTTCCGAGCCTTTTAGATTCGTGGCGCGTATTATACATCCGATTGGGAAGCTGTTGTGTTGTGGCATTTGAGTGACTCTAAGGATGATTTTTGTGCTGACTTGTAGAGAAGAACTTTTGCCTTAATAATTCATTGAACACTATAAAAGATAGAAGCTACTAATCTTGGAACAAAATTCGCTAGAATAAAGTTTACTTTCAGTTCACTAAGCAATATATCTGTTAGAATAGTTACTTGTAGAATAAACATATAGTGTGCTATGTTCCTTGCTGTTTTTGTTGAATATTTTGACGTTCACCCAAAAATCCGACCGATGGCGTTAGTGGAAACGTCAAAAAAAGTTTCACAAAATAATAATGCTTTATTTTTTCAAATAAATAAAATTGTCGACCGATTTTTTTCAGGCCATATATTGACAAAAATTATATAAAAATATATATCAAAATAACAAAGGATGACGTTTCGATCAGGGATTTGGATCTTCTTCAGAAAAATCTAAAAAATATAAAAATTAATTAGTATTAATTATTTATTATCTAATAGAATGCACGAATGATTGAATGTTATCCTAACCCAATTGCACACAAAACTTCCACTAACTTTAATGTTTTACAACTATACACTTCACAAAATGTTAATAAGCAACACATTTGAATAAATTCACAAGAGCAACTGCAGATATAATACTCCACGTTTATAGGTATTGTGATCTATGTGGCGGCCATTATTATTTTATCAGGCGAAAAAATATTTTTACCCTAGAAGTAAGACAATTGATTTATACCTGCAGTAAACATAATTATGTTTGGTGAATTGAATTATCGCTATTTATTCGGAGGAATAGTTACCTGAAGAACAAATTAACCGATTAAATAACTACTTAGGTTCGGTGAATATGGCTATAAGAGAAGAAAAAGTACGGGCGCATCAATTTAATGAAAATAGATCTGAAGGGAAAGTTTTTTAAAACTTGCCAACCCATATCGTCGTTAGTTCTGTAATACCTCTTATGTGCAAAAAGTAAAATTTGCAGAAAAAGCCAAAAAGTGGTTATTCCAGCAATGGATGGTAAGAACTAGCAATTACAGAGGTATATTACTAATTCATACTTGTCTTTACTATACGCGTTTAATTAAGACGAAGTATTTTCTTAAAAAATATTTAACGTTAATTTCGGATTTATTGGCACATGGGAGAAATTATTTCATACAACTTTTCACATAAGAGTTACTTCACCTTGTTGGTTACTGTAAAATTAATTTGGAGGTATTACTAGTGTATAGAGCTCCGTTTCCTGAATCTTTTCATTTAAAAAACGTAAAATCTGCCAATTACTGTGCGATCGGCGAAAGAAGACCGGTGGGGAAAGGGCAAGAAGTCGCTGATGTGTTCCCAAATTTTCGGAATTCATAGGCGGCGCATAGCACGGCATGCAAACAATGTATAGCTTTAAATTTTAAGGTTTTATTTTGAGCCTCTAACTCGCACATTTTTATTACATTCGCTATGACCTCCCTAGCGCCACTTCTAACTGTTTTTCCCTTTTTACTTTCCATTTTGATGATATTCAGACAACACCCCTCAGCTTAGTCCGTGGACGCACACGTATGATTTTTTTGTACTGTTAGCAAGTGTCGCTGTATAGTCGTACAGCTATGGCAATAGTACAATTATCGCGACACGACAATTGCGATACGTTTGGTCGACTGGACTCCCTTATTGCATAGAAGCGGTTCCAGGATCATTACCTTTTACTAATATAAAATACATGTGCGCTCTTCTGCAATAAGGTCATAGGACTACATTCCATTGACCGGTCTTCTTTTAAAAATCCAACAGTATGCACGTAAGAGCTATTACAGAATCAACGACGATATGCAACTACCGGCTAATTTCGCCTTATTTTTTAACTCTTTGAGCCGTTAACTGTGTCAGTTATCTCAGGTACTTTACCGATGTGCTAACGTGTACCCACTATTTTATAATATATTATGAATATAAGTGATATTTGTAATATGATATAAAATCTAGTGCGTGGGCCGACGAGAGGAGAGACACAGAAACAACTGAACGTATATCTACATGAGACATCATATTCTGTGCGAAATAGAAAGTCGTCGCCTCTTCTGCCGCCCGTCGAACGATTAATATGTCGTTTGTTTAATTATATACATGCACATTTAAGTTAGGTTAGGCTAGACACCAATCTCTGAACTAGTCGTGTGTCGTCCGTTCTTTCATTAATTATCTATGTTGATTGCTTTACTATAATTTTAATGCATCGTTTAAATTGAGCAAAACGCTCAGAGCATCGATTGCAATCTCATTTAATCTGTTATTCAAATAGTTCATCGATTCAGTTAAAAAATCTGTTATAATTAATAGCTTATTTAAGAAATGATTGTTTTTGCAAATAAAACATAAAAATGTTTAAAATATTATTTTTTCAAAGGCAGTTTTGATTATTACGTTTATAGGTATGCGCCTTTGTCCGAACGTGGCTACCGCTCACTCGTAGTGCTCCGTCTAACTCCAGAGTAGGGATTCAGGGTCAACCTGAAGAAGGTCAATAAAAGCTCATCCGAGCTGATCAGGATAATAATTTTCAATAGATCTAAAAATATGCTTGGATTTTCATATACAGTATAAATATATCTGCAAATTCACATAGAAAAGAAATTTTGTAAAAAGACTTTGCAATTAAGAACTTTTAAAAAGCAATTTTTTAAAGTTAAATGTAGGTATTGGCAATTTATATAAGTCATACAGCTATAGAATTCTTTGGATGCTTGTTGTGTTACATGAATTTGGTGGCCTTAATGGCTTCACCATACCTAGGAGCAAGAGGAAACCCAAGGGGATATGAAACTCTTCATCATAATCATCATCGTCATTACCATGTATTCATCATCATCTCCATTATTATCTATTCATCATCATCACCATTATCATCTATTCATCATCATCACCATTATCATCTAATCATCATCATCACCATTATCATCTATTCATCACCATCTCTTTATTATCATTCCTTCATCATCTTCATCATTATCACCAACATCAACTACCATCATCATCATCATCATAGCAGACGGTTGTCATTCCCGGACAACGCCGGATAAATACGACCAGTGTTGCAGCGGTTAAGCAATAAATAAGGTTTCTCCAATTCATTTGAATAGTGATTTAATTGGAATAATGATTATCAAGCAATACGGATGCGTGGGGGGCTGCTGAGGCCGGGTGCGGCACCCCATCGGCTCTCTGCACCGCATGAATAACACGGATGTAACATGATCTGCAACGGAAAGACAATCGGCCAATGTATCATTTAACAGTGAATTTAACTTCTACTTTTATACGTCTGTTTCATTCTAACTGCACGCAATGAATAAAGACAGAGCGTGTACTAAGCTTGAATTTTGGTTTGTCGAAAAAGAACGTAATTGAAAACTAATGATAGATATTCGAATCGTATGTTAGTTAGATTACGTCATTGTCATTTGCACCTGGCAAAAGTGACACCATCCTTTGTAAGAATTCATGGGTTTTGTATAATTTGTGCTGATTCCAAGATAGCGATATTTAAAGTATACTAGTGTGACCTGTGCGATTTATTCGCAATAAATAAGTATAATAATTATCACTTTACAAAATTATTTTTTAAATATGATTGCAGGTATTCAATTCGTTTCTAATTTTGCACACTGCTTATAACGTTCTTCTTTTTGTTGTATTAAAATATGAAGCTCAGATGACAGATCGAAGAAATATTTTACTAAAATTGTCATATAGAGGCGCAAGCAGCAAAAGCGTTGAGCTAAAGCCGTCAGATGGCAGTATGCAGTATTATGTCTGTTGTATTACAATATGAAGGTCAGATGACAGATCGAAGTGTTGACGTTGTTTCAAAATTAAAGTCGTCAGATGGCAGACGTTCTTCAGCGTTGCTGTATTTTAATTAATTTACAAAAACAAAAGCAATAATAAATTTTTTAGTTTTCGATGTCACTAGAGCAAGCAATTTATTATCTGTTAAATGATATATAATTTATGTGGAGAAATTGTGAGGTTTTTTCTAAAAAGGGAGGCAAACATTCTTAACCTTAGCGTATTAATATATATGAAAAAGGGTACCTTCTGGCTACCATAAAAAATATTCAGCAAAGAAACGTTTATTTGAAAATTCATTTTAACGTTTGATTTTACTATTTTAATAACTCGACTAATTTTTTTGACTTTATATTTAGTCAACTTAAAAACTAAAAAATTAGTCCACGATTATTGTTTTTATTTAAATAGTTAATTTCGTGAACGAATCCTTGATGTAATAAGCCACTGAATATTCTCAGTTGTTGAGCATCTATAATCACAGTGTATATAAAAAATACCAAAACGTGTTTTGGTGTTTTGGGGAAACTTGTTTAGCCATTCAGTGCATTGCAAAAATACACAGATTTGAATATTTTTGGAGTGAAACTTCTTGAAAGGAAACAGCTTCCTGGGCATCCTGGGCATATACATAATTTTGTGTACATTTTGTAGTTATAATACTATCGACTTAGTGTCCTATAAGAGTTTTCTACTAAAATTTTTCACAATTAAAATGTGTTTGAATCTCTTTTGAGGAATTGAATAACCTTGTGCCAAGATATTTTTTTGAACTATCTTCAGGAACAGCTTGGTGTAATGATAAGCGTGCTGACTTTTGGATCAAATTGTCGTGGGTTTGAATTCCGCTATCGCTCATTGCTGTTATGTAATATGTCGTTTTAGTTATCGTGCATCTATAATTCACCAGTAAATAATCTTCTGCAGCTCTGGTTCTCCACACCTATGTTATATTGATATCTACAGTATGTAAACGCGTAAGGTGCACATAGGGAAATTAGCATTGGGAAAAAATACTTGGATCAGAGTTAGCCACGACTGCATTAATTGTTATTTCTATTGAATTATCGTGGTAATCTTGAGGATTTCTATTTTATTTTGATTTACTTTTATTTTACTTGGCTTTTTTAATAATAAAAAGCTCTTATAAATCATTATTTTAATTTTTTTGTAAAAAAATAAAACAAAAAAAACAACTCCATCTGCTTGGAAACATTTCACTCAAAAATTGTCTGACTGGTATGACGTATGCGCGTTGGTAAATCAGTGACCCAATGTCTTAAGGTTCAACATGAATAGGCGGAGATATTTGATCTCGAACCATATTTAAGTATTTTTGGGAATTTAATGTCCCATTAATAAAAAAAAGTCCGATTATGTTGTAATCCTTCGAATATTTTCTTCGGTAGTAGATATACACATTCATTTTGCAAGAGAATATTATCTGTCAAATTGAAAAACAAGATTTCAAGGCTCACTCTGATGATTGATCCAGTCATTTTTCCCAATGTTAATTTCCCTATGTGCACCTTCCGTGTTTACATACTGTATATATAAATACGGGAAGGAAAAAAGAGTGTGAGCACAATATACGTTTCATCACGATGTGTACGAATTAACACAGGTAATCCATATTATAATGACAAAAGAACCTCAATAACGTACAAACTTAAAGATTTATGAATTACGGGCGATTACTAGCAGTAATAATAACTGGATCTAACAGTGTTATTTAAAACTGTAGGTACTCACAAAAAAGATGGTTCAAATAGATATCGATTTTTTGATTGACTAAAGTTATTCAGTAAGAATCGATTCGGTTGTTTTTTTTTATGTTGTCGGCAGCTGTAAAAAGCGATGTGTTTTATTTTACTACTATAATAAGCTAATGCATTCATAAAGAAAGTAAGAAGAAGCCCTGTGTGTTTGAATGGTGTGAATCCTCAGACAAACTCGTCGTTTTGCGGTCGTTCAGCCGGCCACCGGAAGTTGCAGGTGACCGCAAAAAACAATCGCGCACGAAATAACGCGGGAAGTCGGTGTACGATATGTGTTTTAAGTGTCATGATCTACTCTATTATATAACTTCTGAGAGCGGAATTTGATCTTTTAACACAAAACTGATTTTGTTTTTTTTTTCAGACTGAATGCCTACAAATAATCCTTGTATGCCAGAATAATTATTTTGGATCTAACAATACAGAAAATTGTAGGGACCTCTGCGTATATAATATCATTTTTTGTGAATTTTTAAGATATATATTTCGAGTGAAACCGGCTCCAGAATTTTTTTATTTGATACTCCGTTTGCCTACCAGCATCTCTCGATGAAACTCGGCTCATAATTTTCTCGAATTTCAACAATGGAAGTTGATTTCGTAATTTAATCTAAATTGTATCGTCGTAGACTATACTTGCGTCTACCTTCCCCTAGCTCAGGGGTCGAGAAGGAAGAACCAAAAGTTACAATTTACAAAATTTCCCAGTTTTTAAAGAGCCACTAAACATTTTCGTTTCAGTATTATAGTATTTGCTTATCCTATAATATATATATCCGAGGACGACACGTCGCGACGGGGGCGGTGCGGGTGAGACGCGAGTGGAAGTGGTTGAGAGATAGACATGGTGCTCGATCATGGATCGATGGGACGATTTTTAAGGGTTTATATAATAACATAATTATTTTTTGCGTATGGAACTGGAGAGCCGCAACTTTGCATCAAAAGAGCCGCATGAGGTTCGCGGTCCGCAGTTTACCGACCCCTGCCCTGGCCGATATTTTTAACAATTTTTCAAACTCTTCCTTCATTTATAAACATTATAATAGAATTCTGAATATTTGAGTCATTGTTAGGCAACTGTTTGCGGTCAGTTGTTTGTTAAAAAAATAATTGCCACTATAAATTTAAAATAGCTTCAGAAATAATTATTTTAATAAATCATTATAAAATAAATCAGTTCATTAAGAAAAATAAAATATTGGCAAGAAACGGTTTTTAAGAATGTTTCGGAATGACTCCGGATATCTCTTTTCCTTTTTGTAGTTTGTTGAAGAAATATATTGATTGTATTTTACGGTATTTTACAATTGTGTTAACTGGTCTGTGAATGAACTTAATTTTAAATTATTTTTAACATCTGTAACTAGTTTCTATTAAATCAGTCTTCTTAATTTAGATTATTATCTATTGAACAGATTATGTTTCATTATTTCGTAAAAGGTAGTGGTGAGAGCAATAGATTCGCATTCGAGAGGTACCGGGTTCGAATCCCGACGGGGGCAAATATGGCTTGGACTTTTTCCTGCCGCCTCTCGGCGAGAAACGGTAATTCCTGTACCGGCCGTCTTGTTGAGGTTTTCCATGATTTCCCTCAATAATTCCAGATAAATATCGAGATGGTTCCTTATTCAAGACCGTGGTCGATTACCTGTCAAACTCCTATGCTGAAAGTTTGCCTACCTTATCCTAATGTCCAAAAATTCCTTCATTCGCCCATTGCTATTAATTAGTTGAAGTTGAAAAAATGTAGAAAATAACGGGAAGTGTAATAGATGGAAAATAGTAATGGTGCGAATGACGTCTGTTATGACACAGAGAAACGGACGTTAGCGTTACGGGCTATAACTTTCAAAGGAGTTAATTGATTTTAACTAAATTTGGACCACATATTTAAATCCATCACCACACGAAGCGTATTTAAAATGGACTCAATCGAACTACTTTAAGGATGGATTTTAGGGGTTGAAAAGTTTTATTTAAGTCGAGAAACGGACGTTAAACGCATATTATTATTATTACTTCGAAAAAATATTCGCAGCACGAACTCTTTTTATTATCCACAAAACTCTAAAATCTGAGAAACATCGAACGTAAAATAAAATATAAAACAGAAAACGTCGCAACGGTTTCTGTGTATATGAAACTAACTCAATCTGTTTTGCCAATATTTATTACAAGTGAAATAACAAAACAATAGCAGAACCGTGACTTGTTTTTTAGGGCATGTCGACCTTCGGTTCGCGAATCAATCTCTGGTCAAATGTATTTTTTACGATCGTTTTGTTGCATCCATTTAATGCAAACACTTGCCCGATGACGGTGCATCAACTTTCGGATTATTAGTCTACTGTTCTCATTTTAATGTTCGTTGGAATATGGAAGCCTGGTGCAAGTTATTTTCAGTTTGTTGTGGGCACTATTTACGGACTTGAAAAAACCCATGCCATTGTTTATATGTCGTTTCAGTGACTCCCTTTATTTAAAGCCTTCAGTTCCCGGTCGCTAAATTTTGGATTTAGGTATTATTTAAATTAAACAGTAATCAATTGAAAATAGGAGTTGATACAAATAACCCAAACTTGTTGGTGACATTTAAAAAAATGCAATCACTATTTACACCTTCTAATAAGAACATGAGAATGAATCAATCTGGAGCTACTCAAATTTGTTACAGAAAAACGTCTCAAGTTTGCACAAATCGAAATAAGTAATTGCAGATGTCATTAAGATCGTTGATGAAATCTGGATTGTTATATATTTATTTGTAGTATGCGGTAGATGAATAGTACCAAGAACATTGCATTACAATTAGGGTTATCATCCGTCCGGCTTTTTAATTCGTCCGGATTTTTTACGCAGATAGAAAAATAAAAAAATATTTTTTGCATTTACTTAATCCTATATCCTATACTAATATATAAAGCTCAAGGGTTTGTTTGTTTGTTTGAACGCGCTAATCTCAGAAACTACTGGTTAAAATTGAAAAAAATATTTTTTGTTGGATAGCTCATTTATCGAGGAAGGCTATAGGCTATATAATATCACGCTACGACCAATAGGAGCGGAGCATCAATGAAAAATGCTGCAAAATGTATCTCAAAAATAAGCTTCTATTCAGGTGAAATGCCGTAACTACATATATCAACATTAGGTCGTACATTCACAAGCCCGGCTAGGTCAGTCGGTAGAGCATACCACTGTTAATATCAGGGTCGTGGGTTTTCATTTTTTTTTAGTTTCCACGCTGCTTTCTTCTAAGGCTTACATTTAAATTTATTTTAATTTTATTTACGACTAATTAAAATTAAATAAATCTAATTAATAGCCCATTTGAAAACTGTCATAACTAGGTATAAGTACCTATATAAAAATAATTATTATTAAATATTTATTATATTTTATTAATTACAGTAATTATTGATTTAAAAGAAATTTATTACTTAAAAAGTATAAATACTGCTTTTTATCGACAAAAACTTTTGAACTCCGATCATCATGAAATTTTGGCACAACGTTCATCTCGGTAAATTAAGATGAATGTGCGTACTCATGTCCCTCCCTTCCCCATTCGTTCTTTTGCACCCGGTTGAAACCGGACGGGACCGCTAGTAGTAAAAAAGTGAGCTATTTATAAAATAGGTTTAAAAATCGAGTTCGTCGATGACTATAAATGCGCGGCTCTAAAAGAGGTACCAACTTATACAAACTGAACAACCTGCCACGCCGTGCACTGTGTGTGAACTATGCCACTGGGTTGGTTGGTACACTAATGTTTATATAATGTCTTCTCTTAAAGCCACTTAATTCTTAACTTGTTATAAAAGTTATAGTTCGTTCGTTGATGTTAGGTTGCAAAACATACTGTCAGAAAATCTGGTTTGACAATGGTCTTAGAGACTACGAGTACACTAATGCAGGGTTGCAGAAAGGATTGTCAAAATATTTGATTCGGCAATGACCGTAGATTGTGACCATTCAATTACAGTTTCCATTCCACAAGAGCAGTCTAATGTTGTATTCAAACTCACTGTCATCAAGGTTCTCACACAAAAACAAATGATTTTTCTGGATAGAAAAAGATCGCTTTTCAAGCTTATTTTGTATCAAAATGCATAGAAAAACATTGTTTCGAAGTAAAAACTGTACAAAAAACAAATCTAAACACTGGGGCGATTTTTTTTGGTTCCATTGGCTAATGTTTTAACACAACCTAAAAAATCCCTCACAATTTCAGTTTCCTAGATCAAACCAAGTGTGTGTCCTATTTAATTAACATTAGAAAAAAGACGTTTCAAACATCGATAGCTGGTAGAAAAACATTTATTTTAAATTTTTGATTCCAGAATTTTGTAGAGAATTAAATTTCTTACAAAAAAGGTCCTTAGTACTAAATCCGTGAATTCATTATTTTCAAATTAATTAAATGAAATCCGATTTTTATTAGAATGTTTAAACGAGCATATCTTTGAAAATAATGAATTCACAGATTTAATACACAGGACCTTTTTTGTGGGAAATTTCATTCTCTACAAAATGCTGCTATCAAAAATTAAAAAAAATATATATATCAGCTGTCTACGTTGGGAAACAAACTCGGTTTGCGCCGTTTTTAGGTTTGATCTAGAAAACCGGGACGAGCCGCTAGTTTTCAATACGGACGAGCTGTACGCAGCTTCTTGACTTGTCTAATGTCAGTGCACAATTCTTCTATCGTGTCGTCGTCGTTAAGAAATCGTGTCATTAAATGTGTCTTGTCATCGTAAACTGCATTGCTTAAATGGCGACATTTTTGTGGAATTTTATATATATATTTAAATTTGCATTGTAAATGCCATAGCTCACGATTAAAAACTACTAGTTTAATGGACCTGCTGGCAATCTTGAAATTCTTATACAAATATAGAATGCTCTACAGTCTACACGTATAATCTAAATAGCTATCTAATTCATATGCACACACAAAAAAGTCGAGAGTAGTGGCGAAGAGGGGGCATAAGTGAGCGCGATTCCGTTTCGGTCACGGCAAAGTTTTGTACCAAACGCGTCAAAAAATGTATAGCTAAATGCATATTATGGAAGTAAATGCGGTACTTATAAAAAAAAATCAATTTTTTGTCTGTCTGCCTGTTTGTTCCGGCTAATCTCCTAAACGAGTGTACCGATTTTGACGTGATTTTCACTGCAGATAGCTAATGTGATAAGGAGTAACTTAGGCTATTAAAAACTGCAGTTGGTCAAAATATACATTCGCATTGAAAAAAAATCGATGTCAATAATTAGATTTCGCATTGTTACAGTTACAATACTATATAAGAAAAAATTACTTTCCAACAATGTCACTGTCGGGACTTTAACCCGAAACGTCCACTCACCGCTTCTCCCTCCAACGACTTAATATCACAAAGGCTGCCTGTCGCGCGGGCTGTTGCGGATGGTTGTGTCTCAACGCGCGCTTTAAAAAATTGTTTTCTAGCAGTTAGATAAGCCGTAAGCGGAACAAGTCCCTCTTTTTTTGTGAATGATTCACTCCGAGCGCCATTTCTCTGGGCTGAGCTATTCTATACTGTTGCATCCGCACATTTGCAGAGCGCACACAGCACAGGGCACAGAGACACGTACGGAGTTATCTTTGCTGAGTCATTTAATGTTGAATGACACACTGTAAGTGTAATAGTACTAAGCTTACAGTAACTTAAACCACTCACATTGACGTCGTTGACAAAGATATAATATTGTAACAATAAACATAATTCTTGTTAAGCTTTTATTATACTTCATAGTTAATCCGAAATGCGAATAATATAAGATCAGAATCATATTAAAATGAGCTTAGATCTGAGTGTGTGTATTGTGCTGTGCATTGTGGAATGCTACATGACTCCTGAGCATGTATAATGACAGTTCACACCTCTACAGTCTGCACTCTTGTGTAGAGCGTACTGTCAAGTGTCGTTCCTTTGAACGACTCGCTCTAAGCGACTCTTTTTAGTGAGCGGGGCGCACGGAGCAGCTCCCAATAAAGAGTCATGTGGACACATAACTAAACTAAACCCTGGCGCGGGTGACTTCACTTTGCAGGAAAATCTGCCTTACGTTTGAATCACGTGCGTATAAAATATATTATGAGCAAATGACATGTTTTCGAATAATTGTTCTCCCGCGTATCTAAAAATAATAAAACGCTACCTCATATTATAGTATATACCTATGTTATGTCTATTATAATAAATAAATAAATACATGCAAGTATGGCTTCAGTTATTAACGACAGTAAAAATGAATGTTGTGGGAAACTAAATCATCGTATAATAATAAAATGTGGCATTTAAGACTTCAGTTCTACTGTATTATAAAATTTTACAGTTATATACGGTGTGTAACTAAACAATATATTTTTTTATATACCTAATAGAAATCAGTATCCATCTATATATAAGTAGTTATGTAACTAACAAAATTTTTAAATCTTTTATTAACGTTTGATTACTCGTCAATATAGTATATTGAGCGACTAGTGAGCGTGAAATTTGCTGCACGAACGTAGCGAGTGCGGTAACACGTGAGTGGAATATTCTCCTGCGATCAATAGTTGCACATAATACTTTATTCAACTAGCACGAGTAATATGTAATCGGGGTCCTGATAAAAGAGGGAGAAATAATAAATCACTTCATTGATTGACGTACCCACTGCCCTCGATGCACACAAGATGGCCCTGACTTTCGCTGAATTGCGACGCTGTTTTCATATTTACGAATCGCTACCGCGTCTAGAAACTATGCAGTAATACATTACCGTACAGTTTCGGCTCATTCGCACTCTACGCGTCAACATGAAGTAATTTATTATTTCTCCCGAATTTAGCAGGGCCCCGAAATTATATATTACTCACGCGTGTTGAATAAATTAAATTATCGGCCAATTTTTCAGACATTATATTAACAAACATTATACAATTATAATTCAATTAATTGACGTTTCGATCCGGTTTTGGATCTTGTTATTTTATTTCTACAAGCACGTCTGCCGTCTCACTGTTTTTGTATGATCGCATCGAAAAACCCACGCAATTGGGTCGATTTTGATTAAATTTTACACGCGTCAACAGGCCGATTCCAGCTTAAGGCTAATCGAGATCATAGATGAGTCGTTATTTTAGCATTTTTATAAACCGACTAGGTTCCCGGTTCTAATCAAAGAATTGGTGAAAGCAGCTGTTTTATTGTCAGTTTACTCAGCGATTATAAATTGAATTATTGTTTGCGATCATCCTGTCTATGAAATGCGATAAATTAAACTGAAAGAATATAGTGTTACTGTTGGGATATCCATCAGCATATAAACGACGCAATCGCATGTCTCTCAAATCTTGGGTGGGTTACAATATATACAGAGTAAATAACTAAGGCAACTATTACACGCATAACAAGGTTAATTAACCCGTCGATAGTTGCGTTTTAATCCTCTTACATGCATCGGGAAATAGAACATCAGAAAATAACGAGATTTTGTTCTTTCAGTCTACAAGAATTCAATAGCCACTGTACAAGAAATCGTAATGACACATGCATTCCGAAGGTGCGATTGGATTTAGCTAGTAGAAGCTATTTATGCATTAGCTATAAACTTTTTAATGCTTTGCCTCTGGAATTAAGAAATTTAAATTCAAGGTATTATAAAAAAACGATAAAAAAATTGGTACCAGAAATTGTTTATACTCCATCAGTGAATTTTTTAATCATCATATATATTAATACGCTAAGGTTAAGATGTTTGCCTCCCTTTTTAGAAAAAAACTCACAATTTCTCCACATAAATTATATATCATTTTACAGATAATTGCTTACTCTACTGACATCGACAACTTAAAAATTTATTATTGCTTTTGTTTTTGTAAATTAATTAAAATACAGCAACGCTGAACAACGTCTGCCATCTGACGACTTAATTTTGAAACAACGTCAACACTTCGATCTGTCATCTGACCTTTATATTGTAATAGAACGGACACAATACTGCATACTGCCAACTGACGGCTTTAATTTTGAAACAGCGAGCAACACTGAACAACGTCACAGCAATGCTGCATAATGTCATCTGACGGCTTAGCTCAACGCTTTTGCTACTTGCGCCTCTATATGACAATTTTAGTAAAATATTTCTTCGATCTGTCATCTGAGCTTCATATTGTAATACAACAAAAAGAAGAACGTTATAAGCAGTGCGCAAAATTAGAAACGAATTGAATACCTGCAATCATATTTAAAAAATAATTTTGTAAAGTGATAATTATTATACTTATTTAGTGCGAATAATTCGCACAGGTCACTCTAGTTTTGTTTATTGTACCAACTACCCCATCGTTTTTCTAGAAACGTCTTTGTAAATTGTCCAAGAGAAATAGGTATGGACGTTCACGCGAACAAAACTGCGGGCATTATTCTTTATATATACAGTAGATACGAATAGGTAATAATTTGTAACTGTATTTTTCTTTTTCGCTCGGACGTTAATTTTGAGCGGTAAACAATGACTCAGCGTGGCCGGTAAGCCATTAAATTAATTTGATGATTAAATTTGATATTAAAAATAGCGCGTATTTATTAATTATTAATTACGTGTGTAAAGTAGGCGAGTGCTGAATTAAAAACGTATTAAACTCGTCAAATAAGCGATTATATTTTGTAGTAGGTAGGCATGCGCTGTTTCTAAGAAACAGTGTTAAAGATGTTGAGAAGGTATTTGCCATGCCATCAGGTCAAGTCGAATAGACGAAATAACTGAATTGTTAAAAAGGAAACATTTTTTTTTTAATGGCCACTTTAACCTTAATTTATGACAAGGCATTTAATCCCCTTAGAAATTAATTTTTGAAAAAAAATAGTAGTTTGTGTCTTTCCCCAGAGTTTAAACTATCTCCATATTAAATTTCATCCCAATCGGAGCAGCGGTTTGGCCGTGAAAGAGTAGCAAATAGACAGAGTTAGTTTCGCATTTATAATATTAGTATGGATTATAGATACTCGACAACTAAGGTCATTAGAGTAAAAAAGAAACTAGGAATTTTTGTTTTTAATTTCCGTACCTCAAAAGGATAAAAGGAACCCTTATAGGATCACTTTGTTGTCCGTCCGTCTGTCTGTCAAGACTCTTGGAAATCAAAACCTATAGGGTACTTCCCGTTGACCTAGAATCATGAAATTTGGCAAGAAGCAATGTTTTATAAGTGACAAGTAGAGGGAAAAATCCGAAAACCGATAATTTGTAGTTGCATCACAAAAAAATAATGTTTTTAAACCGCAAAAACATGCAACAGACAGGATAAGTAATGGAACGAAAATCCGTGGTCGATGCTGTATCTCTTTTAAATATTATTTTGTTTAATCTTTTGAATATTGCCCACTTTTCGATTGTATGAATTAATGAATGCTTATATTCTGCAGTGACTGGAGTTGAGACAAGATAATAGAGCTATCAGTTTTTTGTGTTATCTATATTAGCCGGACTGTCATATCGAGGAAGCCACAATATTACATCCATCTCATTAAACAAAAACACATTAATTTAGTTCGTCTGACGACCACATATAGCTGTTATATATCTGATTGAATATTAAGACAAAATGGATATATTATTATAATACAGATATATGTATCTGTGGTCATAAAACAAATTTATTTAAGTCAGATTTTCTATTCATTCTTCCAGTTTATTTAAATA
This sequence comes from Xanthostigma xanthostigma, assembly GCA_963575645.1. Lineage (NCBI taxonomy): Eukaryota > Metazoa > Arthropoda > Insecta > Raphidioptera > Raphidiidae > Xanthostigma > Xanthostigma xanthostigma. The sequence goes on from OY754471.1 coordinate 43,121,508, forward strand.
ATAACCACATTCGCCATTTAAGAGAGACACTTGACTAAAATATTTTTCGACAACATCTCATTTATATTTTCATCTATACTAATATTATAAATAGGTAAAGTTTGTAAGTTTGGATGTAGGAGGTAATCTCCGAAACTACTCCGATTTCAAAAATGTTATCACCAATATTTAGAATGGACCTAGATCTGAAACTTCCCATTAGTGCAGGGGTCGGCAACCCGCGGCTCTTTTGATGTAAAGTTGCGGCTCTCCAGTTCCATACGCAAAAAATAATTATTTTATTATATAAACCCTTAAAAATCGTCCAATCGATCCATGATTGAGCACCATGTCTCTTTCTCAGCCATTTCCACTCGCGTCTCAACCGCACCGCCCCCGTCGCGACGTGTCGTCCTCGGATATATATAAATTATACCTATAAAAGCAAATACTATAGTACTGAAACGAAAATGTTAAGTGGCTCTTTAAAAACTGGGAAATTTTGTAAATTGTAACTTTTGGCTCTTCCGTCTCAAAAGATTGCCGACCCCTGCATTAGTGGGATGATACTTCGTGGCGTGTACAGTGAAAAATCGATTGTGCACTCCTTGATGTGGTAATTAACTTTTTTGAATAAATAAATATTTCTGCATAAGCGATTTCTTCTTTTGACCACATGAAGATATTAAAACAAATGAAATAGCATCCAAGTCGATCTGGTTATACTATTATATGATTGTATTTCCGGTTATCAAGAAGCTATTAATTGGTTCCAAGCGAATGGTTTTGTTAATAATATTGTCTCAAAGCAAATTTGCTATGCTTTTTAATGGGTTTTACCAGTCAGGGCTCCTGCGACAATCCGTTTTTCCAAACACAAAGAATAGTGACTCCCTAATTCAAGAAGGTACAAGTTTAAAGAATGTTGATTTCAGATTTACTAAATTCTTTAATTGTCAACGTTTCAACACAAAATGCTTCTTCTTCATGACTTGAAATGATGTTTAAAATCACACCGGGGCAGAAAATATTTTAAACTGTTTTCACTGGATAACACTACAGCTTGAGAGCTATATAAGTTACTATAACAAACCTGATGAAGAGAAGAGGATATAAAACCATAATAAATAAAGAAGCGCTTGAACGCCTCTTGTAGAACTTGCCTACTCTTTGCAATTAAATAAGGTGTTAAGGACATCGCCATCCGATCTCAAGTTATTACGTCACATTTACAATTTCTGTAACGGATACTTGACTTCATTCAATTCAACTTAATGATATATGTAATTGTGCTGTCTAATGTATGTACTTAAAATAAAAAGTTTTTTGTCGTCTTCGTCGTTGAATATAATTGAAAAATTAATTTACTTTTACATTGCCTTTGTAATTATTTTTCTTTTTTTAGAATTGTAATTAAATCTTGTAATAATTTCTTAAAGCTTCCGTTATTAATTATAAACAGATTAATAAAATACATATAGGAAACTGACCGTCCTTATTCTCGAAAATTTTTACTGAGAAGATTGATTCAATGGAATTAGGAGACGGGAATACTGGGTTTGATTCTTTTCTGGTGCTTCTTTTAGATAAACGGTATTTCTCGGATTCCAGATGAATGAATTATTTTGTCGATGACGTTCATTATTACGAACCCACAAGTGGGGAATGGTACTAGTTTAGGTCAAAAATCACTTTTAAAAATTTAAACAATATCTTTTCGTTTTGAGGTCCCCCGAATCCAAAAAACACATTTTTAGAAAAACTCTGTGCGTTTGTTTGTCAGAACGATACAAGTCAAACGGATGAGCGGATTGAAACCAAATTTTGGGAAGATGTTTGGTATGCAAATATGATGAACTCTATTGTTTTTGGGGAAAATCGGCGCGTGCGCAGAACAGATATATGCTATAACGGTATTTTTTATGTAATAATGGTATATTTTTCATAACAGCTTATTATTCTATTTATTTTTTAAGAAAAGTTTTGTTAAAATTTTTTTCTAAACTTTTATAGTTTCGGAAATATTTTGAAAATAAACAAAAATCAGCTGTTCTTTTGTTTTGTAGATCTGTCAGAAATAAATAATATTGCTTTGATTAATTTTTACATGACGTGAACATATTATGTACGTAACCATGGCAACGAATAACAAAAATATTGAATATTAGCCATTACCCGCGTCAACTCACACGATATCCAGAAAATTTATTTTCTTTATTATACTATATCAAATGTCAACATTATGTAGTTGGATTGGTCCCGTCGCTCAATTGGCTGGAATTTTTTTATTACAAACAATAAATCTTAGTGAATTGCAAAATTTTCGTAACAGGTCAGCTGCAGGTTTTAATTTTAATCCAGTTTTCAAGTCAGCGTAAGAGAAAAGTAAACTGGCTTTACTTATTCTTATAAATTATGAGCCATTAAAGTAAAAATCTCATTATTTTTTTTTTATGGTTATGAAACAATATTGTCATTTTATAGTCATTTAGTCGTGACGAAATTAGGTAAAAAAGAAATTTAATCTTATGTGCAGTTGCGCGCCGTAACAATAAACTACTCACAATTAAAAATTGTTTCCCGCTATTAATGAGCGCGTATACGGTGCGATCAAAAATATTATGCAAAGCTTGGTTTAACCTCTGATTAGTCAAAAAAAGTAATCTCATAAATTAAAACCCGACTACTAAAAAATCTCGCTCTAAAAAGTATGAAACAAGAAAATAGCCGTGGTCGTATGCCACTTACCCTAACAAAACCATGCATTTTAACAGTTGTAAGCGATCATAAGCTTTAGGGCAAAGTGCATCACGCTATACATCTAGAAGGCGCCATAATATGTCCATAAATCGTTCTACTAAAAATGTTTAATACTTTTCTTAAAAAGTGAAAAGGTATTGTTTTTCAGCCTTTCAGGTAATTTATTATAAATATAGGCTGAATAATTTTCTGGACAATACTTATAAATGTCTTTTTGTTGCCAACGGTAGTTTTATTGCTTTTTTACCTCGACTATTATGACCATATCCATCCTCCACCAAGGTCATAATCTTTTCTCGCGGAAAGATTTCCCTACATGATTGTCTACTAATGAGGTGGCTATTTTCTTGTTTCCTACTTTTTAGAACGTGATTTTTCAGAAGTTGGCTTTTAGTTTTTGAATTTACTTTTTATTTAAATTATTTTGGGGTGTGACTCCCTGCATTATCGATCGAAACTTAATTGGAAATAATATTGTGGTCTTAAAAATTATTTTTTTTATTAATCGATTCAGCAATATCACGTCCTCGTGGCTTAATGATCATTATTAATCATATTTTATGTTTGTTTCAGGTGTCGTCCAGGATGGCAGGGCGAATTCTGTGATCAGTGTATGACTTATCCGGGATGCAAACACGGCTTCTGTAATAACAAAGCCTGGGAATGCATCTGCGATACCAACTGGGGTGGAATTCTCTGCGATCAAGGTAAGCCAATAATTTCGTTTTTATAGCGTTTAATTTATTCGTTCAAAATAACAAATATCTTGTTGAAAAGTTTCGTTTTTGTTGTCGAGAATTTTCCTTCCAGGGTATTGGAAGCAATGAAATTGGAAATAATGAAAATTAAATCATTAAAAAGTTGAAACTTCAGTTAAAATTGTGAAGAATAAAAGTCCATAATCGAAAAAGGTTTAATAATTTTTTTTATTGATTAAAAGTCTCCTAATTAAATTGGAAAAAATATTAAAATATTTGTAAGACATCGATGCTTTACCCAGTTAGTTTTCGGAACTGTTGACATTATTTAGCTATTTGCAAAAAATTAAAATGTACCGTTTGCATGCTAGGTTGATATATTTTCCATAAAACTACATAGGTATTATAAAAGTTTTTTTTTTTAATTTTAAATTTTAAATCTCCTAATGATTTTGGATTTTCTACAAAAAATTTTGTTATAAAAAAATCTATTAAAAAAACTTTATTTCAGATTTTTTTCATTATCTCCGTTTAACGCCTCAAACTCCTTAAGGAGGTTGAGCCGTTTTACGAAGATAATGAAAAAAATCTGAAATAAAGTTTTTTTAATAGATTTTTTTATGACAAAATTTTCTGTAAAAAATTCAAAATCATTAGGAGATTTATAAAGTTAAAAATTAAAAAAAAACTTTTACATGTAGTCTTATGGAAAATATGTCAACCTAGCATGCAAACTGTTCATTTTATTTTTTTGCAAATAACCAAATAATGCCAGCAGTTTCGAAAACTAACTATGTAAAGCATCAATGTCTTACGCATATTTTAACATTTTTTCCAATTTAATTAGGAGATTTTTAATCAATAAAAAAAATTATTAAGCCTTAGCACTTTTCGATTATGGACTTTTATTCTTGACAGTTTTAACAATTTTAACTGAATTTTCAACTTTTTAATGATTTAATGTTAGTTTTTATTACTTCTAATTTATTTTTTTAATTATTTACTGCAAAAAATATGTAAAATACAGATATTTACATAAATTTATTTTTTTTAACCTAACTTTGTACATAAAATTCAAAAGTTAGTCCATTAAGTAAAATACTGAAATAATTAATTATAATTAAAAAAAAAATTATTTATGCCTTTATGACAATAATTTATTGGTATCATCGACTTATAACCTTTTGTAAAAATTTATTATGGAAAAGTTCCCATTTAGAATTCGACTTATTTTTGATTGGGACTGTAACGGATCAACCTCCTTAACGCAGGAGAAGCTGCGGAAAAAAATAAAGAATTGATGGTGCAATGCGATCAACAGCGTCCGAAACAATATTTTATTTAAAATATAATTTATCTTTCAATATTAAGTAGATCAAAGCCCTAAGGCGTCCTTAGTCTAAATATATTTCATGAAGAATTCAATAGCTTTGATTAACTCTATTCAAAGCTATTGAGTCAACGTCCATATATATATGATGCGGTTATTTCAACGACCCACATCTTTAGGGAATACTCCACCCTCTGGTACCATTTGCGCGTTTAATGGACACCCCTTATTTTCAACACATGATACTATTTTTTTACTTTTATTTATTATATGCATACATAAATTACACACTTGTGCATTTAGTTTTTTTTTTTTACTTAAGTAGTCGCTCCGATAGATTTTTGTTTGACAGCGAAATTATTAAAAGCAACAAAGCCAGTCAATTTTACTTCTACGAAGATATAAAAATTTCAAGTTTCGAAGAGTTGATACTTAAGTGGCTTGTAAAAAGAAGAATGTAACACATTAATTACAAGCAATTAAGGAAAGTTGCTATAAAAAGTAATAAATTGTATAATGATTCCAGGTGTAACAGAAAGTTTAAAGACAAAATAAGTGCACTGTCTCAAAACGCTCAAGCAAAGATGTATGTTTAAGAAATTTTCTCATTTCCATTATTCCCTGCCTCCTACTGCATACTCCTATTCAAGTATACAGGTAAACTTTGTTATTTAACCCTTTCGGACCCTAGTTTTATTCTTTTCAAACAAAAAAAGGATGTTCGGCTTATTTAGGGTGTATAATTAAGGTATATTCAGTGAAAAACTAAATTTAACATTTACAGAATTTTGGAAAATCATATGTCCGTTTAAATGTACAACAGGTCACAAAAATTATTTTTACGGTAATCACTAGCATCGGAGATTTAATTATTCTTTAAGTATAATTAGTAAAGTTAACATCATAGAATTAAAACAAATATCCAAACAAGAAAAAAAGATTACATCATGAAAATGCGTAAGTAATCCATAATTAAAAAGTACACTTTTACCAGCTTTGGGTGAATCCATGACCGCGGTCAACACTTGACTCGATATTTCGACTTGTACACATAGTATTTCTTTGTTTTGTTTCGCTTGCCTACATCTCAGATAAGCCCCAAACATAATGAAATGTTTATATTTGATATTTAATTACACGCGTTAGAATAGTATGTCCATTGAAATGATCGCCAGGACCGAAGAGGTTAAAATGACACACTTTATCTCCTCCACAATATTTTTCGTGAAACACCCAGTATATGTTCGTTTGATACACAATAATCTAAAATCTTCAGTGCCATAATAATAAATAGATGACCAAATCACGATTTATGGAATGCATTCAGAAAACGGAATTAAAAAATCACCACTCTTCGGAGATAAAAATAAACAATTTCTCACGAGTTCTTTCATTACATAAGCGAAGGCTAAATATAAGTGCAGACTTTATTGTTTTGATCTAATAAAAATCATACTTTCAAGGTAAAAGATTGTTTTTGTCTACAAACTGGAAAGATGTCTTCCTAGATTACATTATCAGCCTTGTTTATTCTTTTTTTTTTTTACTGTAAGGCTTGAAGTGAAGAAATCAGCACAGCTTATATAAAGTTATGTAGCTTTAAATTATTGATACTGCATAGTAAGGATGTTACGGAGGTGGGTTTATCGGAACCGGAGTTTTTAAATTTGGTTTTTTCGGAACCGGAGTCGGAGATGGTGACAGAAGAAAGATGTGTTAAGGGCAGGCAATAAAATAAAATAGTAAAAACACTACACACATTAATCAATCAGCCTCTTTAGTTTCAATTAACAAATAATAAACCTGTATAAAGTGTATAGCACTGCCTACCCGTCTTGGGTTGCCAGGCACTAAAATACAAAAGCCGGACTCGGCTCTGTATTAGGCCGGACATTTTGCCCTAAAAGCCGCGGGACATTTAAACTCATCCGGAAATGTAGATGCATTTTTTTCAAATGCAACATTTTTTAACATCTTTGAAATTTCCATTTTTTTCTCTATAAATTCAAATAGTTACATAAGAAAATATTGGAGAAAACGTTATCGATTTATTAATTTAAGGAGGTTGATGCGTTACAGTCCCAATCAAAAGTAAGTCGAATTCTAAATGGGAACTTTTCCATAATAAATTATTACAAAAGGTTGTCGATGATACCAATAAATTATTGTCATAAAGGCATAAATAAATAATTTTTTTAATATTAATTAATTATTTCAGTATTTTATTTAATGGAGTAACTTTTGAATTTTATGTAGGTACAAAGTTAGGTTAAAAAAATAAATTTATGTAAATATCTGTATTTTACATATTTTTTGAGGTAAATATTTAAAAAAAGAAATTAGAAGTAATAAAAATTCAAATTAAATTATTAAAAAGTTGAAAATTCAGTTAAAATTATTAAAATTGTCAAGAATAAAAGTCCATAATCGAAAAGTGCTAAAGTTTAATAATTTTTTTTATTGTTTAACAGTCTCCTAATTAAATTAGAAAAAATATTAAAAAATGCGTAAGACATCTATGCTTTACATAGTTAGTTTTCGGAACTGCTGACATTATTTGGTTATTGCAAAAAATTAAAATGTACCGTTTGCATGCTAGGTTGACATATTTTCCATAAGACTACATGTAGAAGTTTTTTTAATGATTTTGGATTTTTTACAGAAAATTTTGTCATAAAAAAATCTATTAAAAAAACTTTATTTCAGATTTTTTTCATTATCTATCTTCGTAAAACGGCTCAACCTCCTTAATTATTACTGTGTATTTAATTAATAAATTGTTAACGTTTTTCTCGAATATTTTCTTAAGTAACCTTATGACAATTTTATATGAATTTATCGAGAATAAAATGAAAATTTTGCAAAAATAAAAAAATATACTTGTTGATATTTGAAAACAAAAAAAAATGCATGTAAACTTTCTATTGAGTCTGGAATACAAAAAAATATACCTCACCAGTTTCCGATAGTAAATCTCTAGTTGAACAAAAAAACTATACTTAAACTTTTTTTGTATCAAGTACCTACCTAGGATACACGAATTTATTCTTTCGATGAACGTACCGTGTAGAAGAATGTTTTGGATCTTAAAATATTAAGGAAATTTCAATTTACTACTATTTTTTATAAAACTCATTCATAATTTTGGCACTGATAATTGATTTCCCCTGTTAGCTATACCAACACAATAGTTCTTTAATGAACATGTAATAGAATAGTTCACTTTACACGATTACATTAATCTTTTTTAACCCTTTTTGGCACACATGTTTATATCTCATATAATCCATGCGAGCTGCAACTTACAGTAAATCATAAACAATCTCTTTTTAGCACTTGTGTCAAACACATTTGCACTTTACATTAGTTTATACAGGGTGTTCTATAAATAGAAGTGACCCAATAAATTACACATGTATTTGCATGAGTGAAAATGTTGTAGAATTCTCGGAAAACGGCAAAAATATAGTAAAAATACACGAGAAAAACGCGGAGAAATATGCTAGTGTTGTCAAATGTTTCATAAGTGACTCGACATGGCATTTAAAAACACAAAAATTGATTTGACATCGACATTAGATCATTTAATATCGTTTTGAAACTATCTTTCGCGTAGACTATTAGATTCTACACTCACGAAATGATTGCTCTCTGTCCCGGTTTCACCCGGGTGCGATAGACATAATTTTGCAAATTGTATTTCATTTGCGGCCCGGCGTCTGAACCAATAGCTTTGAACAAATTCTACCAGATTTGCTTCTGAACTAATAGCTTTGAGCGAATTTTAACATATGTCGCTATTTGGTACTAAAACAGTTTTATTTTTTTGTTTGCTCCTGAACTAGTAGCTTTGAGTAAATTCTATCAGATGTCGCTGCATATTACTAAAACAGTTTTGTACAAAATATTTAATAAAAACTATCCTACAGCGTAAGTTGGACCAGGCAAGACACATTTACAAAATTTCATTAAAATCGGTTTAGTGGTTTCGGAGATTAGCGTGGACGAACATTGTTACACGAGATTTTTATATACAATTATCAAAGTATGTAAACGCATAAGGTGCACATAGGGAAATTAGCATTGGGAAAAAATACTTGGATTAGAGTTAGCCATGACTGATGCATTAATTGTTATTTCTATTGAATTATCGTGGTAATCTTGAGGATTTCTATTTTATTTTGATTTATTTTTATTTTACTTGGCTTTTTTTATAATAAAAAGCTCTTATAAATCATTATTTTAATTTTTTTGTACAAAAATAAAACAAAAAAACAACTCCATCTGCTTGGAAACATTTCATTCAAAAATTGTCTGACTGGTATGACGTATGCGCGTTTGTAAATCAGTGATCTAATGTCTTTAGGTTCAACACGAATAGGCGGAGATATTTGATCTCGCACCATATTTAAGTATTTTTGGGAATTTAATGTCCCATTAATAAAAAAGTCCGATTATGTTGTAATCATTTGAATATTTTCTTCGGTAGTATACACATTCGTTTTGCAAAAGAATATTATCTGTCAAATTGAAAAAGAAGATTTCAAGGCTCACTCTGATCCAGTCATTTTTTTCCCAATTTTAATTTCCCTATGTGCTCCTTACGTGTTTACATACTGTATATAGATGTGTGGTCACAATCTAAGATCATTGCCAAATCAGATGTTCCGATAAATGCTTTCCATCTTTAAAAGCGACCCCGTATTATAAACTATTCCCTGCGACGTAGCCGAGCATAGTTTTGATGTCTTTTTCAATACAAAGCACCGTCGGCTGGACATTGGAACGCCTATTTCGCCCTGTTGAGCCGACGCTTATATAGTAATTCATGCATAATTCATCGCAGATGCTCCAAACTACATACGAGCATTATTATACTATTTTTTAACAGACGATCAAGTGGCTGTGTATAAAATACTGTGACATTGTCCCGAACCGGTGGAGCGTGGAACGTTCCGTGTTTTTTTATGAATTAACATACCTAATCCCCTTGTCGATATGATACAGTTACAAATGTACACCCCTCGCACCGTGTAAATAGTGCAACCCCTCGATAAGTTGTCGCCTATTTGAAAACGATATTATCATTTACAAATAAACACTTCTCAGATTCTCGCGTCGCAACAGGGCCGGTCTAGAAAATTAGTATATTTTTTAAGTTATACTTCTTTTGGCGCGTTATGAAAAGAAGTCGTCGTCTGTAACATCAAAATTTACAGATTCAAGTTGCCGACTGTTTAAAATGTCTGACAACTCGAATATGTTCGACATATTCGAGGTGTCAGACATTTTAAATTGTTATTTGTCAGAGAACATTATTTTAGCGTTTTGGTTGAAGTTTTTAAGCTATCCAATTAAAAAAACAAACAGTATCTATAATTTTTTACATGTCGTCAAGACGACATCTTTCGGAAAATTTAGAGGGAAAACGCCCCAAAATCAAGAAAAGTCATAGAGGAAATAGGTGTCAGACTAGGCCTAATGAAGCCATATACAAAGTTTGGGGAGAGTATGTGTCAATAAAATTTTTGCCGATGGGCACTCTGACTAATACGCCTAGGAAATGTTTTATTTTAAGTACGTTTACCAAAAATTCGACTGATGGCGCAGCTATCGAAACTGCAAAATAATGAATATGACAGATGTCGGGTGATGTTTTATTTCAATATGAATAAAAATTATGCCGGAACGGCTTTATATTTTTTATCGGGTAAGCCAGACTAAAAATTTTAAAATGTTTTTTTTATAACTTTTTCCTGTCTATCGAATGGAAAAATTAGATTTTGGGCCAGAAGATCCTAAAAGGGTCCCGTAGGGCCTAACTTTGAAATTTTAATATGGGACCGTATATTTTTATTTCATATTCTGATTCTAATGTAAAATCAAAGTAACTCCGCCCCTGAGCGGTGCTTGCGATATTTTTTAACTTTTTAATGAACAGCGGGAGTCTATTCCCGATTCTCCAGAGGGATCTTGAGGCTTATAGAGCATGACCGCACTATTGAATTGGCTTTGAACAGTTGGGCGACTATTATGTGATCATTTATAATATGTAACAACGCACCCCCGTAGCTCTTTTTTCTAGACGTTAGGGGCACACAGATTGCATTCACAAAAAAAGTTTACTATAATATTTCAAATATATATAACAGATTTTATCACCTCGATCTGTTATTGCCGTCAATGCCCTCAACTGTTGAGCGTCTAGTCTATTATCAATCTATCTAACTGAAATTTCGCTATTTGTAAATTTTTTGAGTTACCTATTTAATGTGGTACCCTAAACAACTTCCGTGACAAAAATATGCGTTGCCGCGAGCTAAAAAAAATAAAAAACGAGTGTGCTTTAAACTACACGACTGAAGTAAAACTTCTTCCTGCCATAATTTGTTATTATTCACCCGAAAAACCACAAAATTTGAACTTTAAAATGACTTTATAATTTTATTCACTTTAAACGTTATAGAATATTTAATGTATTGTGTAGTGTTAGTGGTTATCAGGTTCTTTTAAATTAGTAAAACTATTGAATTTGATTTAATAATGTTTTATTTACTTTACCAACGTCGACCTACGCCAGCTCGCGCTGGCATAGCCACGTGCGTCCACCACCTGACTTCTTCCTTCCTTCCAAATACACATATATTTATATCATTCAAAATGCAAACGTCGCGTTATTAACTAGAACGATTGTTACTAACCGTTTTAAATTAACATATCTTGCAGTTCTACATTTCAAATAATATACGTAACTATATCCTACTTACTGATGTATCCACTACAATTGAACAAAATATTAATTCATAAAATTTTTCAGGAACGAACTGAACAGTCTAATGTAAGAAGAAAGAAATATAAACATAAAGATAATGAAAACCAAAGTAATACATTGCAATTACTTAGCCCTCGTTGGATTTTAAGCGTAAATTTTTATGAAATATTATTTAAAGTAGGTTTCCAAAACTGTTTTCTGTCACCCGATAGCGCCACTGGCAAGTAAAGTATGTGTCATTGTATTGTTAGTACTGCTTATATTTTCGGCCATTTGATGGCGCCACTAGTCAGTGAAGTATTAGTCATCTTCTTTCTATCTTCACTAACTTATTTATCCCCCTCTCAACTTCCGTTCGCCTCGCCCGATCACACTTTCCGTAAATCTCTCGTCACGCATTCACCAGCTTACTCCCCAAGTCAAGCGTGCGTATAAAGAAGTTTTGAAATAAATAAAATTGGTCGACAATTTTATTTATTTGAAGAGTTCTATTCAGACGTTAATCAAAGATTTAAAGAAGTTTTACTTCAAAAATTAGAAAATGCGAACGGTGATAAATGTTTCTTTTTTATGGAAGCTGATCTGTCTCCGGGAATACTGCAGCCTCTAAAGCTTCCTGTAATATCATTCATTCATACAACAAGACGAAGATTGTTGCTACTATAAAAGTTAAAACATTGTAAATTCGCAAAGGAGCTGCGTTACGATTTTATATGACATTCAGGCGGCTAAATTTAGTAACGGAATAATATTTTATTTAAACATGTGTAAAGTACTAAGTACCTACGTAATTATGATTATTACATAGCCGGTGTTAAACAAGCTGTTCGACGTACAACTCTCTATACGCCATATATGTACAGAGCTGTAGGTACACCGTTGAAAATGATATGCAATGAATCACAATATGCCTGCGATTCTTCATCATCGCTTGATAAACCAATTTTTGAAGTGAAAACTTCTTTAGCGGCGTTGTACACTTTTGTAAAAAATGTTAAACTCGCGTCAGATCGTCAGGGTCACGTGTCCTGATCGAAAATGCGTAAGACGAAAACTTTTATTTATACAACGTTAGACATCTAGCGTTGAAATATCGTACCTACATAAAAATGCAATCTATGATACAAACCATTTTGATCGAAAATTCGTAAGACGTTAATATTCAAGTTTTCACTTCCGACGGCACTCCCGGAGTGCAAAAGGGTTTTTTAAAAGTTTGTATTGTCAGTAGCATATACATGGACATATAATAATAATACAGTAGAACCTCGTACATCCGAGTCGCAATTATCCGAGCTCTGAATTAACCGAGCCAATCTAATGCGTCTATGATCCGGATTAATCGAGCCACTAAAAACCCAATATCCGTATTAACCGAGCTTCTAAAATATAGTATGTAATGTAAATATTTCCATTTAAAAATATTTCCATGGTAAAAACGTTTATAAACCGTTTAAAGTACATTAGTGTTTATTTTTTTAATAAATATAAAATAAATCCGGATTATCCGAGTTTTCAGTTATCCGAGTAGGGTGTTCCCCATGTTACCTCGGATAATCGGGGTTCTACTATAATGCGTTTAACGTCCGTTTCTCGACTTTATGTCATAACAGACGCCCCACGTTTTTTGTTTCAAATACTATAAGTTAAAAGATTATATTATACTTTTTAGTTCGTTGTATATTAAAAATGTTTTTATTTTATTTTCTTATTTTTAGTTAATAAGAACGCGATAAAAACAAAAATACATCGTAAAAAAATTAAAATATTATATGGACCATGGGGGTCGAACCCGCGACCTTCGCGTTGTTAGCACGACGCTCCAACCAACTGAGCTACGACCAATGATTGTAAAGCGTCGTACAACGGTCATTAAGTAGGAATGAATTATACGTATTTATTAAAATTTCTTTATTTCTTTTATTATTTTCATTTTTATTTTAGTATTTCCTCGTATTATCTTCTAATTCTGAGTTATGATAAAAATTTCAAGTCTCTATCTCATTAGTTTAAATTCAATTACAAAGTTCCGCCCGACATACACGAAAAGCAAGTTAATATAAATGTGGTAATATAAACAGACCCGCTGTTTACATGGCGTTCCCATAGCAACGTCATTATCAATACTAATATAAAAAGCTGAAGAGTTTGTTTGTTTGTTTGGTTGAACGCGCTAATTTCAGGAACTACTAGTTCAAATTGAAAAAAAATTTTTGTTGGATAGCCCATTTATCGAGAAAGACTATAAGCTATATAATATCACGCTACGACCAATAGGAGCGGAGCATCAATAAAAAATGTTGCAAAATGTAACTCAAAATTGTCCGTCCGAAAAAACTTTTGAACGGTAACTCCGATCATCATGAAATTTGGACACAACATTCATCTCGGAAAACTAAGATAATGTGTGTACACGGAAAAAAAAATTAGTTCCCACAGCCCAAAATTTAGCTACGCCAGACCATATTACTAATGGATTTCGGCACAGCAAAATTTTCTATGTCCAGCAGCTAATTTGTTTCACCTAGCGAAAAACTGTTGTCACTGCTAAAGCATTTGACTCCAGTACATAATATGAATTAGCTACCTACCAAAGTGTATGAGTTCCCCCACATAATACGAATTGGTTGACTCAACTAAAGTTTTTGACTCTAGTACCCAATTGAATTGGCTACTTTAGAAAGTAATTGCAGCTGTAATAGGTGTATTTCTAATCAGTGAGGCATTTTTTTTTATCTGTAGCAAATGGGCTTATGGGTTAATGCAGCAAATATAAACAAGTGTGATATAATATTAAATAGTTTTATTTCATTAGTACATATTATAGTAAAGAAGCAGACATATATTCTTATGAAGTAATAAATATTAGTTATCACAAACGTTTGCCCGAGTTTTTCTGGCTTCTGAAGTTTCATGTAATATGCTAATATCCTGAAACAAAAGTAATTAAATTAGAAATCATGAATTAGGTATTAATTGTAAATGAGTGCGTCAGAGACGAAGTACAGATATTTTTAAAACGTAAAGAGTTTGCATCGATTTTCATATTGTCAAATAAAAATATATTTTCTTGTAAAAATTAAATTATTGATTATTTATTGATATAAACCATTATTTAACAAAGAGGAAAATAAAATGTATTTGAAAGAAAAATAGTATGTTCTAAATTTTAGTTTTTACTGTCATATATTTTGGAAGACTTTGACAGAGATAATTAAAAAAATTAATGCATTTGTATTAAAAATTAAACTTTTTAATTATTATACACATTGAAAATTAAACATAATATGATGCAATGCTATAACTATATAGATACGCACGGGACACTATATAAATAATTGATTTTAAAAATAAAATAGTTTTCTTACCTTTAAACGTCTCTATTAAATTTTCAAATCCCCAAATACGTAGAATTTCTTCGACATCCATATTTCTTACTAATATACCACAATATAAATCCTGCATTCGAACAGTGAACTCTGCATTCACAGGACACAGATCCATTGAATAAATGACATTATGAAAGCATAAAGACGCAAAGAACTGTGCAAAGTCATCGTGCGATATTAACCGAGCGGACCGAACTATACCGAATTTAAAAAAAAAATGCTAAATGCTAATTTCATTCGCTGCCTTTCGCTTGCTCATTGGCTGCTGTAGCAAAAACAAAACACTATGCCACATGCATCATTTTAGTGCAAGGCAGCTATACGTAAATCTCGTACAGACAACTATACTAAGTGCTCCACCCAAAAAAATTAGCTGTGGCACACTATTTTTGATCAACTAGCCCTAGAGCGTACGGAATGGCTGTGTTAGCTTACTATTTCAAGACTCTGAATGATATGTTTATCTGTGGCTGTTAATTCTAACCAGTAAATTTCCATCAGCTGAAGTAGATAAGTTGACTTAGCTGTCCAGAGAACATTCTATGCGTGGTGACTAATTTTTTTGACTGCAGCACACAAGAACTTGCCAGCTTTTTGTCATTAGCTGCAGGATCCAAGGTTGTTTTTTCCGTGTACTCATGTTCCCCTCCCCCATTTGTTCTTTTGCACCCGGGTGAAACCGGACGGGACCGCTAGTATTTGATAACTTTAGTCCTTAGCTCGGCCGCAACTGGAACGTCGTGTCGCTAGACGTCTTAACGAGTGTGAAGTAAGCGTTCCATTTCTAAATAGTCAAAGGGTCTAGTTAAATAGTAGAGCTAATAATTGTTACGGCATCTCGCGACAACACGTCACGTGATGTAAACAAATGATGATACAGAATGTCTATTGTTGCGCACGTTTTATGATTGGTTCCGCGAAATTTGGCACATGCGTACGAGAGAGTCGTGTAACAATGAACGTACGACGGGATACATGACAGCACGTTTGATTGTTGTTCATTATCTCATCACTTCGGTTACAGATTATGCCTGACCAACAAATGCCGAAGCGTATATTAATGCGTTATGTAACATCGTCGTGTCTTGTCGGACATTTCCGGTCTAATTATAACACATAGTTAAAATATTATACGACTTATAAACAGTTGATGTCGCTAAACAATTGACGATTCTGAAATAAAAATTGCGTCTCTGACCGTTTACGAGATACAGAACTGTAACAAACTGGACGGGCTTGATTCTAATTTTATAGACGCTCGAGAACTAAGATCAAAGGTTCTATATTTACGATTTCGACTCGGAAGCTTAAAAATTAAATCAGTGCTTAAAAATATCGAATAATGTACCTACCCATTTAAAAGACAATTTTAAACTGACAACATTTTGGAAATGTTAATAAGCCATTGCAACAAATTTTTCTATGAAAAATAAAAACACAAAATCAAGTAAAAAATATACGTTTCCTTGTCATAACTCGGCTAAACTGCGGGAAATCCCCTACAAATTATGGTCCAAAATAAAATAATACTTATTAGTAGAACCTTTTTAAGTTGAAAACCTCCAAAACTCGAAAAAAATTGTTTCTTTCCCTTCAAGCCCTAAAACCTCCATTACTCGAAATCCCAACCCTATATAGGTCGAAATAATTAGTGAGTCTACAAGCCATTTCGATACATATTTTCACTCCATAACTCGAAAAAATAAATATCTCGAACATAGCAACTTAAAATTAGTTGGAACGAATCTTAACCTCTATAAGTCGAATATTTTCTTACAAAAACTATTAGTCGAATTTGGTAAGAGTACGATAACTTGCTATGCAAAATATCCACTGGAAATTCACAATTATTGTTTTATATAACATATAACAGCGTTATTGGTCGTTTTAAGTGCGGAAAATTAATTTTTAAAAATTAATTTAAAAAAATTAAATATGGTATAGTAAGTTGATTTAGAGTATATTATTTACTATAGCGATCGCTATCTTGTCTCATATAGTGATAAGAAAAGAGAAAGTTATATATACCTGTATCTATGATAAACAAAGATAGAAATATCAATTGGTTGGAATGAAATACAATTGAACGTTCAGGGCAGAGTCGTATTTGGAAATTTTAATTTATAAAACGAATTTTAAATTTAAAACTCACATTTTCATGAAGATTGAAAACCACCGCTTTTTTTGATAAAGGGGTATGCGAATTGTCTCGCAGTGAAACGGGAAGGGGCAAATGTGGAGTTTTTAAAAAAACAATTCCGGGGTAAACGATAAACGGGTATGCGAATTGTAATCCTGGGGTGAACGATAAAGGGGTATGCGAATTGTCTCGCAGTGAAACGGGAAGGGGCAAATGTTGAGTTTTTAAAAAAACAATTCCGGGGTGAACGATAAACGGGTATGCGAATCTAAATACGACCCTGCTTCCATAACACAATACAAAGTGAGATAGTTATACAATAATTCTACACCAGTTGCTATGATGTGTATTTGTGATTTTTGATTGGTTAGATTCAAAAAATGACAGTGAAAGACGAAAAGTAGTTCCATTTTTTTCACGTATTTTTGAGGAGATTTGTGAATAATCCGCAAAGTTTTTTTTTGAACGTCAAAATTTAGCGTTTTCTATGACTTAAAAAAAAAATTTCAAAATTTGGGTGCATAGTGTTATCGAACTGGACCCGTCGAATTTTATGGCGTCTCTCTTAAAGTTCGACTTACAGAGGTGCTACTGTTAATAATAGAGGCTGATATAAAAGATATAAAGCAATGTGACCTTAGCGAAAAAAGTTTGTTTTTTTTTATAAGTACAAAAAAACGTGTCTATAATAAAAATGCTGATAAAATAATAATTCTTCTTATTTAATAATATTTTCAAAATAAAAAAAAATGATTTTATTCTAATATTAATAATCACAAAATATTCGCATGCATTTTTCGTATGCCAAGAAATATGCGTAAAAATCACGAACGCGAATATTTGTTACGTCACTAATAGGTACAATAATAGGTAATTAATAATGGCATCAATTTTGAAAGCTTTCGAAAGAGGCATTATTACGTCGATAAGAATATTTTAATAGCGCGCAACAATAATTATAAATAAGTCGGAAATAAACGTGCTTTATGATATTATACCTACATAAGCGCACGTATATGTAATTATGATTCGAAATTAATTTTTGAGTAAAATAACCGCATCTAAATACCAGATACATGCCATTATAGCATTCATTTATGTCTTAGCTGTGAAATACTGTATAAAATGCAATCAAAATAACTTCTTGTACGGCAGCTCAAACCGCGGACATGTTATTTGTAAAGCCGACTTATCACGATCCGCATTCACCCATAACCATATACTTTTATTCTATACTGAGCATAGGAATAAAATCGCAATTGAACTATTAGGGTGCAAACATATACTTCTGTCTTTTTTACGCCGTAAGCACTGGCGTATCCAGGAGGGCAAAACAAGCACGAGGAACCCGGCTTAAGAAATTTCTAATTTGCCCCCTCCTGTGTTAAAAGCTGGGTACGCCCATGTTAACGTCATAGAAAAAGACAAAGTTTTTGAAACAGAGATACTTTATTCAGATTGAATGCAAGTACATCAACCAATCCTATCATCGGAGAAATCAGGAAATTACATCGAAGAAAGAGACGCAGATATATTTTCGATACGCTTTGTTGCGTTCACTCACCGCACATTGAGTAGATAGGCAATGCTTCATATAGAAAAGCAGCGCTAGAAAAGTTTAGTAGCGAAATCTAGCACGGAAACTAGCGGCAAATCTAGCCTCGTGTGCAGCGGACTTAAAACAACGGTATTCGTCGAGCGAACGGCAGCTTTAGGTCGACTGTGTATAAATTATATCTTGATGAAATTTCTAATTATTATATTCTTAATGGCTACTCCCCCGCATAAGAAATAATAAACACTATATACGGAAAACGCACGGGTCACGGCGAGGTCAAAAAGATTTCCATTTTCGATAAAAATAGAAAGATGAGTTCAGATATGTTCAGAGAACAAAAAAAAACGAGACAAAACAAAAAAAGTCAAACAAACGATTAAGCAGATATAAAGGAAAATGGCGGATTGTTAATTAACATTTCTATATAATTTTAACTTGTGCAACACCCTCGCCTGTGGAATGCGAAAAGGTTAATGGACTTGAAAAGCATATGTGTGCAAAAAAATTACGTTTAAAAATATTATGTAAGCATGTAAGACATTTTGTACATTTTTAATTATCTATTTTAGCAATGTCTAATCTTTTCGGGTCAAAGATCAGTAAGGAAGTTCGACTTCTTGTACAAAAATGCACATAAAAATTGTAAAGCTCCTAAAATAGTCAACCAAAAAGAATATTTGTTAAATAATATGGTTATTAAGTACTACCTATATGTCATTTATTGTAACTCTTTAACCGCTGCGTATAACTATTTTTATCGTTGTTTAATAGAGCTGCAACAAACCGTATGTATTCGTTACGAGTATATTGTCTGACTCGAAGTAACGAATCGTTACTTACAAATTCATTTCGTTACTCGCATTTGTCGTATACATGTCAGTTCGACTCGTTTGATGCGGTTATACGTTATACGAACGAAGTCATACCGTATGCTGTTAGTACGCGATTGTATGTCGTATGAAAAGTAACGAGTAACGTAACGATACGAAAGTAACGGGTACTGGTTCTTTAAGTAACGAATACATACGGGTACACAATTTCTCGTTACTTTTACAGCTCTATAGTTTAAATCATACTACATCAGATTGTTTGAAATACGTGTTTTTAATTTCACGAAAAATAATCTTGTATCGAAAAAGCCGCATGGCTTTTTCTTTCTGATAACATATAGAACAACAATACATGTTAAAAAAATCTTAGCTACCACCTCAAAGAGTATTCTTTGGAGTCCAAGAGCTACTCAACTTTTTGGAAGCTGATTTAGGCATGGTAATAATGTAGTTTAATCAGTGGAAACAACGAAAAAACATTTTGCATTTTGCTTATCTACTCAATGTGCGGTGAGTGAGTGCAACAAAGCGTATCGAAAATATATCTGCGTCTCTTTCTTCGATGTAAGTCCCTGATTTCCTCGATGATAGGATTGGTTGATGTACTTGCATTCAATCTGAATAAAGTATCTCTGTTTCAAGAACTTTGTCTTTTTCTATGACGTTAACATGGGCGTACCCAGCTTTTGGGCCAGGAGGGGGCAAATTAGAAATTTCTTAAGCTGGGTCCCCCGTGCTTGTTTTGCCCGCCTGGGTACGCCAGTGCTTACGGCGTAAGAAAAGATAGAAGTGTATGTTTGCACCCTATAGTTCGATTGCGATTTTATTCCTATGCTCAGTATAGAATAAAATAAAAGTACATGATACTGGCAAAGAAGTTTTACTCCGGTCGTGTGTGCCGCGACATGTGTCTTTTTATACCCTCTTTGACGGGGTGCAGAGGGAAATTAAAAGATTTTTTACTTAGTAGTTGTGTGTAAACTGAATAAATAATAATAAACTAGTGTAACCTGTGCGAATTATTCGCACTAAATAAGTATAATAATTATCACTTTACAAAATTATTTTTTAAATATGATTGCAGGTATTCAATTCGTTTCTAATTTTGCACACTGTTTATAACGTTCTTCTTTTTGTTGTATTACAATATGAAGCTCAGATGACAGATCGAAGAAATATTTTACTAAAATTGTCATATAGAGGCGCAAGTAGCAAAAGCGTTGAGCTAAGCCGTCAGATGGCATCATGCAGCATTGCTGTGACGTTGTTCAGCGTTGCTCACTGTTTCACAATTAAAGCCGTTAGATGGCAGACGGTGTTCAGCGTTGCTGTATTTTAATTAATTTACAAAAACAAAAGCAATAATAAATTTTTTAGTTGTCGATGTCAGTAGAGCAAGCAATTATCTGTAAAATGATATATAATTTATGTGGAGAAATTGTGATTTTTTTTTCCAAAAAGGGAGGCAAACATCTTTAACCTTAGCGTATTAAAATATATGATAGCTCGCATAGCTATATAATATAATTAAGATAATTGTGTGTACGGTAACAGTTTGTTTTAATTCGATCGTAATCCGATTTGCGGTCAGACAATGCCGGTCCACGGATCCATCAATCAATTATTATAGTATTGTTTTGTTAGATGAATGAATGTCTATTTTAATTAAAGTGCTATTGTCCGGCGGGTCGTAGTTCATTGCGGTCGTGTCGTGTGGTCTGATCTAGTAGGCCATGAATCATGTGGGTACGTATGATACGATAAACTGCACGGGCACCATATAAATAATATTATAAGTGCTACGGAATTGTTGAATAATAACAGCGTCATTGATAGCATCGTGTTATTATAGTTGTATCTCCGGCCCGGCTTCGTCCGGCTGGATTTTTTGATTCGTCAATGGAATAATAAAGAACGACACATTTCTCACATTATATGGGTGACCGGTAGTTGCTCGTATATTCCTCTCGGGAGAAGAAACTATGACTAATTTGGAATGATTTAAATCATCTATAACTTGGGGGTCGGAAATGCGTCATTTTCGAGAAAAACTGCTTCGGTTTTCTTTTTAAAAAAAAAAATCCGAATTTTGGTATAGTTAAAAATTAAGAAAAAAAATCTCACTTTTTGCCCTGAATTTGTCATGATCTGATAGCTTACTAATTGACCAACCTTCAAAGCTAAAAAAATACATATTTTCAGTTTTTGGCCTGAATTTTTGAATTTTTCAATAATCTAATAGCCTACTAATTGGCCAAAAAACACGAAATTTACTGTTAGATTTTATGCTGTGTGTTAAAAACTTAAAACTTACAATAAATAAAAATTGTTTACAAAAGTGTCTTTATTATAAAAAATGACACATTTCCGACCCCCAAGTGATAGAGGTTAATCATTCCAAATTAGTCATAGTTTCTTCTCTCAAGAGGAATACGAGCAATTACCGGTCACCTGTATAACATCAGTGCAATCTCTTACGAGCGGCCTGATCCGGCTTCGCCCGAATTTGTAGATTGCCACCGTTTTTTAATCGACTTTCGTTGTAAAATTGATCTCCACGAAAAGCACTTTTATTTAAACGTGATAATATATAGCCTGTTATCCATCCTGAAGGTCCATTCTAAATATTGGTGAAAACATTTTTGAAATCGGGTGAGTAATGGATCATCCAAACTTACAAACCTCTTTATAATATTAGTATAGATTTGGATAACTTCTATTGCAAGTTATCAAAATTTATTTAAATATGTAATTTTTAAAGAGTTAAAAAATAGGTAAAAAATCATCGTCACAAAAAATTAGCGACCTTCTTAAATTTATCGACCTAGGCAACCGCAGTATACATTGCTCGTTGCTTGTTAAAATAAACGAGATTCATTCCCTGCAGCTTCTGACAATTTGCATTTCGCATTTGTGTGTTTTATGTAAATCGGCCTTTATTTATAATGTGGGTGGATTCAAATTCTGTTAACAGCGAAGACGATGCTGCCCAGCGTATGATTTATAATAAAGGTATTTCGTTTGCTATGATGATGAGGTAACATCACCGATCACGTATTTTAATTAAGTTTCCACACAACTCAATGACTGCCGTACATTTCTATATTTATTCTGGCGACCACGCTTCTGGCTGCACATTCTACCAAGATAATGTCTATTATTATTAATAAACAACGCGGTGTGGGTGGAACTTTATATATATGAGCAATGTTCGATCAATCAGGCGTGGCTAAACTATTCATTTTTTTTTTTGAATTTTAGAAAATTTTTAGTGTATTTTCCATTAGGCACTTACACTATTGGCGTCGATCGGATGGCGGGACCTAGAGCTAGAAAAGTCTAATAACTTTAGAAGGAGCTAATTGATTTTAACGAAATTTGGCCCACATCACCGCACGAAGTCTATTTAAAATGGGTCTAATCGGAAATTTTTTTCTGGGCTTAAAAATACCGAAAAAAATATCAGAACCGTTTCAAAATTGAAATTTAACCCATTAGTAAAAATAAAAATGTGTTGCCAAAATTTTATTAAAATCGGAACCCAATCATTAACGTTCTGAAGAAAGTGCATTTATAGTGTTTAAAAAAATTCAGCAAATAAATGTTGTTCTCTTGTACCTTGCCCCCCGTTTTCCTAAAGAAAGCCATTGATAATGAAAGTGGTGGCTTTCTGAAGATTTTTTGACTTGCCAGTTGTAGATTGTCATTGAAATCTCGGAACCGGGTGTTTTATTATATTCTGCATAGATATAGATAACAGTTGGCCTTGCTTGTCGTTGAGGAATGCTTGTGAAATGGTACTTTATTAATATGATTGACTCTCACAGCAACTGAATGATTATAATTAACACGAACTAAGATGCGTAGATGTTAAAGATTGTGGGCCGGTACCACTCTGTGCTGTTCAGGCTGAAATATCTACGACCAAAAGACAAAACGACTTATGTCACGTATTCATGCAATGAGAGGTGCGTCGTGGACATCACAGAAATTGAGCTCCTTACGCATTTTATATTAATGTCTAAAATTTACGTATACACGAGAAAAAGAACAACAAAATTAATGAATTTTAAGTTTTTATTTGGGATTTCACCTAAAAAGTTTGGCATCTATATGTCGCCGGGATATTGTCAAATCCGTGATATTGTAATTTCACTAGTGAAATTACAATATCACGATTGACAAAGAGTCGTGATATTATAATTTCACTAAGTGAAATTATAATATCACGGGTTTGACAATATCCCGGCGACATATACCTACATACTAATATTATAAAGAGGTAAATTTTGTAAGTTTGGATATAGGAGGTAATCTGTAGCGAAACTACTCATCCGATTTCAAAAATTTCTTTACCAATATTTAGAAAGGACCTTCAAGCTGAATCTAGGTCATATAGTATTATCGCGTTAAAATAAGTAATAGTACCTATATTACACCACAAGGGCCGAAAGTGTGATATTCTTGCTATGCGTGATGATGACTTATAACTTAGGCGAAGCCGAGGGCATCATGCCGCGAAGGGCAGGATATCACACTTTCGGCCAGTGTGGTGTACACAATTTTTCTTCGTACCTCGGTCGCAAGCACGCTAATTAAATACATGAATTAATTGATTACATAAAAACACAGATAAATTCCAAGCAAAAAGCTTTGAGGTTATACGTAAAGACACGAATGACAGTTGTTCGCAACTATCAGCTAAAATGTAATATTAGTAATAGTATAGCCAGCGAACGGTTTCGCCACCGTCACCAGCATGCGCAGTAGCTAAAACGAAGCCGTTAGTGGCGATTTTAGAACACGTTACAGCTACTGCGCATGCTGGTGACGGTGGCGAAACCGTTCGCTGGCTGCTTGGAACGAACCTATAATCGATTAAAACATCGCACATTGACAACCGTCTTTCAATTTACACGTCATTTATGACAGGAAATAATTTTCATTTTGTTTGAAGATGTTTCGTGCGTAATTTCGCGGTGCGTTGTTTCGTGGAATGTTGGCGACGCATCGACAAAGATCTATAGCGGTCGGCTTAATATGTCACGTGCTTAGCACCGGGTTCTGGGAAATTGAGAATCTTATTAGTGCTTGATTTGACCACTCCTTGTTACGTTTCCTCAATTACGTCCGTAACTAATAATGTCGAGAACTGGCGGTTAAATGTATTGGAACTGACATGTGGATAATATTGTGGGTATTACAGTTGCTTAATTTATCAGGAAACGATTTGCGCCGCTTTAAAATATTTCTGTGAATGAAAATGGTTTGCTTTTGCCAAGTCCACAAGTAGAACTTAATATT
The DNA here is from genome assembly GCA_963575645.1 of Xanthostigma xanthostigma. Taxonomy (NCBI): domain Eukaryota; kingdom Metazoa; phylum Arthropoda; class Insecta; order Raphidioptera; family Raphidiidae; genus Xanthostigma; species Xanthostigma xanthostigma. The sequence goes on from OY754471.1 coordinate 43,146,268, forward strand.
GGCTACTGGCGGCCCGGCCCGGTTTCACCCCACCCGAGTGCGATAGATATAATTCTGCAAAATTATATTTCGTTTGCGGCCCGGCGTCTGAACTGCTTTGAGCGACTTCTACCAGATTTGCTTCTGAACTAATAGCTGTGGGCAAATACTATCAGATGTTGCCACTTGGTACTAAAACAGATTTTTTTTGTTTGCTTTTGAACTAATAGTTTTCAACCAACTCTACCAGATGTCGCTACATGTTACTAAAACAGTTTTTTTGACAAATTTTGTACAAGATATAAAAACTATCCCAAAGTTTAAGTTGGACCAAGCAACACGCATTTACAAAATTTCGTTAAAATTGGTTCAGTGATTAAAACGTTAAATGAGGGGAAATACCTATAAAATTAAGAGGTAAAGTTTGAATGTAGGAAGTAGGTAATCTCCGAAACTAATCATCCGATTTAAAAAATTCTTTCACCAATATTCAGAATGGACCTTGAAGATGGACATAGGCTATAATATATTATCGCGTTAAAATAAAAGCGCTCTTCCTGGAGACCAATTTTGCAACGTAAGTCGACGAAAAAACGGTGGCAAATACAAATTCGGGCCACTATTTTAAATAATTTTTATCGTAAAATAATGTGGGACAGAAGGACAGAAAACGTTTATATGAAAAAATACTTCGTAGCGCGAATGACATTTTTTTTTAGTAAATATCAGCCTGAACGATAACGAATGACCTTTTTTTTAATAACACAAATTTAAAAATATAAATGTTTATTGGGCTTTGCTAGTGTTTGTTGTAATATATAATCGGATATTGTAAAATGCGGGACACAGGGTTCCAATGCGGAGCTTGTCCCGGAAAATCCGGGACTATATTAAGAAATTATAAATATATCTTTAATATTTAATCTAAGTATATATAGTGAACATTGATGTAAATCTATCTTTAACTCATTCAAAGTTAATTTCACAAATTTTTAATTGTTCGAGTCATTCGCGGTGCGTTTTGTCGAATCGCGTGAAGGGGCTTAGCACGAACGAAATACGTATAATTATTGTGCAAGCATTTGTACAAACGTGGTTTGGGTGTGGCCCAAGGATGTTTGACCTGTGTAATAAACCGATCATCTTACACAGTTTCTAAACCTCGATTTAATAATGTAGATACACGAAGACTTCAATGCTAGGTAAAAAAAACAAACAAAACAAACAGCAATGTAATTAGATTTGTTCTTGTTTTTAAAAAAACATGCTGTCATTACGCCGCATATTGTAAACGCGACTCTATAATATTATTAATCAGTTGTTTCCAAAAGTGCTGCATTTTTTTTTTTTTTTGGAACGTAAGTAGTTATTTACTCGGCACATTTGTTCTTCAAGTAACTTTTCCTCCGAATAAATAGCGATAATTCAATTCACCAACCATAAGAGGAAACATAATTATGAAGCTACTGCGCATGCGGGTGACGGTTTCGTTACCGTTTGCTGGCTGCTTGGAACAAACTTCATATTTATGTTTCCTGCAGGTAAAAATCTATTCTGTCTTACTTCCAGGGTATAAATTTTTATTCGCCTGATAAAATAATAATGGCTGCCACATAGGTCATAATACCTAACCTATAATCGTGGAGTATTATATCTACAGTTGCTCTTCTGAATTTATATGTTGTTTATTAACCTTTTTTAAACTGTATATAGTTGTAAAACATTAAAGTTAGTGGAAGTTTTGTGTGCAATTGGGTTAGGATAAAACATTATTTTGTGAAATTTTTTTTGACGTTTATACTAACGCCAAAGAGCAAGGAGTATAGTGCAGTGAATATTTTATATTTATTCTTTAACTAGCTTTTCTATCTGATAATTTGCTTGGTGAATTGAAACTATATTTTATTCTAACGAATACATTTGTTTTCCAAGATTAGTAACTTTTATCTTTAATAGTGTTCGGTGAATATGGGCATTAGAGACTTTAACGATAAGTAAGAAAGGATGCCCGGAATAAATATTTCGATTATTATTATAGTAGGTGATTTATTTTGCTTTTTTTTTTGTTACAGATTTGAACTACTGCGGCACGCACGAGCCGTGCCAAAACGGCGGCACGTGCGAAAACACGGCACCCGATCAGTACCTGTGCACGTGTCCGGAGGGCTTCTCCGGACTGAATTGCGAGGTGGTGGACAATCCGTGCGCCACCGCGCCGTGTCAACACAACGGCACGTGTCACGAAATTGCAGGCGGGCAGTTTGCGTGCACGTGTGCCACCGGTTGGACCGGGAGCACGTGTCAAATAGGTGAGCGAAAATATAATATATATACTTAGTCTCTAAACATGAATAAGTGAAATTCTCACTAATTACTTAAGTGAAGCTGTATTGATAATCAGTGATTTTCACAACAAATTAGTGAATTTTCACTGATAAATTTTCCCTCTATAAGACTAAAATAGTGACAATGTCACTTATATAATTAGTGAATTTTTATGTTCACTTATAGGTAAGTATATAATTAGTGAATTTTTATATTCACTAATTTATACCTATTGTGGGTATTCACTAATTCTACGTGGTTCGATTCTAGCATTGACAAATAGTGAATATGCACTTGTAATTAGTGGAAAATCACTAATCAGTGATGTTTTTTTATTTATGCCTTTTTAAATAAGTATATAATAATAATAATATTTATTTTACCACATTGACAAAAGAGTATATGGCATGTCCATAAAAAATTTAGAGTTACATATTAAAAAATTCATTAATGCTATAAAATTCTCTGCTTACTAAATCATTCTTTAACTTACTTTTCATGGTTTGCAATGGCAAAGATTTGATTTCAACTGACAGATGGTTGTAATGCGTTTAACGTCCGTTTCTCGACTTTGTCATATATAATAGACGCCATTCGCACCATTACTATTTTCCATCTATCACACTTCCCGTTATTTTCTACATTTTTTAAACTTCCACTTAATTAATAGCAATGGACGAATGAAGGAATTTTTAGGAAATTAGGATAAGGTAGGCAAATTTTGAGCACAGGAGTTTGACAACTAATCGGCCATGGCCTTTGAATAAGGAACCATCTCGATATTTATCTGGAATTGTTGAAAACCTCAACAAGATGGCCGGTACAGGAATTACCGTTTCTCGGCGAGTGGCAGCAGGAAAAAGTCCCAGCCACATCTGCCCTCGCCGGAATTCGAACCCGGTATCTTCTGAATGCGTATTTGAACCCATAACGGCCTCATTTCTTCATAGTACTCTTAGTTGGGGATCCCGTTTTCCGTTCGCGTTTCGTTTTCGAGGAAGTTCCTATGGGCTGCAGCTAAATGCTGTAAATAAGTTAATAGAAAATAAATAAATAATTTTTATATCATTTTAAACTATTTTATAGTAAATCACTTTATTTATGAGCTAAAATTGTCTATTTTAATTTTTATTTAAAACATTAATTTTTCTTCTTGCATTTTAAAAACTATAGTAGCTCTGTTCCAAGCTGTCTGAGAACGGTAACAGAACCGTCACAGTCTTGCGCTGCAACTCAAAAACCGATACAAACTGCAGTTTCGTTTTAACTGCTGCGCAAGGCGGGGACTGTTCTGTTACCGTTCTCAGACAACTTGGAACAGAGCTTATATCAGAACTCGTATCTCTAAAAGTGTGCCAAAAATAAATGTTGCAAAACCTGTCAAAAAGGGTATCCCTGTACTTTATTGACAGATTTTTTTGTATATACGGATCTCAAATACTCAAATGTTCATCGTAATTTATTCTGTCAGTCTACCAACGTTATAAACCTATCAACAGATACTATACTAATGTTTGGGTAGTGGTACTCGTGTTTGGTTACTTTGGTATGTCAACTTACAGCAGACTTAAATAGTGTAAATCTGTCAGCCATTAACTCCTGTTTCTTTTAAAAACAACAATAAATTAACACACTAAACTATATTATGTTGATTTAGATTAGAATGAAAATCTTTTAAAAAACACGTGTAACGAACAATGCTGCTTTTTAGTGTTCCATAGAATCACTTTGTTGTCCGTTCGTCCGTCTGTCTATCCGCCAAAATTATTTTTCTTAGGAATGGCAAGAGGTATCACGTTGAAATTAATATCGAATACTACGGCATTATAATCCTGTAAAAGACAAGACAAAAAATTGAAATCAAGCTCGAAATTCTGTGCCTAAGAATTTCGAGGCAGACAAGGAATTGAAATCCAACCTCGAAATTCTGTGCTTATAAAAGCTACAAGAGCAACAGCAAAAAAAAATTAAACTAAAGGTAACTAAAGGAGTTATGCGAACGCCGCCTTTGCATTTTTTTTTTTGTTGCTCTTGTAGCTTTTATAAGCACAGAATTTCGAGCTTGATTTCAATTTCTTGTCTGCCTCGAAATTCTATTTTTTTTTAAGTGCTAATCTTGAGATCCAGTCGCCTCAAGTTTTTGAATTTAGCACAGAACGAAGTTTTTTTTTACTCCGAAGTTTTTTTTTTTATTTTACTATACTTTAGGACAGCCTGTGTACACGGCCACGCAATATTATTACGTGGGTGGCATCCCTTGTAGTGACGTGCAAGTTTTTAATTTCTGTTCGCCGCATCCCTGTACACGCATGAAATGAACATCGATGGTGTTTTGTTTAAACAAAAGGATTACGTTCACGCTTCCCGATACGTGATTCCTCAAAATGCGTGATCTTACATAATAGATCGTATAAGCATCAAATGAATATATATACAATATTGTTTTCAAGTGCATTATTCGGATTACATAAGTATCTGTGGTCACAGAACAAAATGACTTATGTAGGTATTATCCATGTTCAAAATTGAGTAGGTATATCATATACTTATTCTATACTGAGCATAGGAATAAAATCGCAATCGAACTATTAGGGTGCAAACATATAATTCTGTCTTTTTTTACGCCGTAAGCACTGGCGTATCCAGGAGGGCAAAACAAGCACAGGGGACCCGGCTTAAGCAATTTCTTATTTGCCCCCTCCTGGGCCAAACGCTGGGTACGTCCATGCTAACGTCGTAGAAAAAGACAACGTTTTTGAAACAGAGATACTTTATTCAGATTGAATGCAAGTGCATCAACCAATCATAGCATCGGAGAAATCGGAGAATTACATCGAATAAAGAGACGCAAATATATTTTCGATACGCTTTGTTGCGTACACTCACCGCACATTGAGTAGATAGGCAATGATTCATATAGGTTATTATTATATATAGAATTATATAGAATATACTTAGAATGTATCCAAATATTTTTTTCTATATACCTATACAGATAAAAGCAAAATAAAAACCCGAATTTATCTTGGGCCTATGTCGCCTTTTTTGTTTCCCTTAACGAAACTCGGAACTAAAAAATCGTTGACCTAATAAACAACATTCGGTAAACAAGAATTTGACATAAGCCATTTTGCCTCGTGATCACAGATATGCACATGCATAAGTACGTAGGTACTGATAGAATGAACAATGCTTTTGTCTCTCATCGAAGTGGAAAATGAACAACAGTTTTAACAATATTCTGCACTTATAAAACAAACGTGTGATGAGAGATTTCAACTGATTTCCGCTAACTGAAAAAAACGGTCGCAATTTACAAATTCGGGCGAAGCCAGACCGGACCGCTAGTGTTTCTGTCAGACACCTTATTGTGATCGATGTTAATTAACTATATGAATCATTGCCTATCTACTCAATGTGCGGTGAGTGAGCGCAACAAAGCGTATCGAAAATATATCTGCGTCTCTTTCTTCGATGTAATTCCCTGATTTCTCCGATGATAGGATTGGTTGATGTACTTGCATTCAATCTGAATAAAGTATCTCTGTTTCAAAAACTTTGTCTTTTTCTATGACGTTAACATGGGCATACTCAGCTTTTGGGCCAGGAGGGGGCAAATTAGAAATTTCTTAAGGCGGGTCCCCCGTGCTTGTTTTGCCCGCCTGAATACGCCAGTGCTTACGGCGTAAAAAAAGACAGAAGTATATGTTTGCACCCTAATGATTCGATTGCGATTTTTTTATTCCTATGCTCAGTATAGAATTAAAGTATATATGATGCTAGTAAAATTCACCGGATTAATTGCGTGAAACTGTACAATGAATAATAGGTAATGTACAGTCTGAGACACAGATGTTGACGGAATAAAAGAAAAAACTGTGTAAATACGTTATTATTTGTCAACAAATACCTAGCTATATTTGCATAGAGCTCACAAATATTTGCTTGTATTGTTACAATAAATACAAATAAATTCACGTATCTATAAAGGCAGCTGCACACGAGGCTAGAAACGTTGCTAGTTGCTCTGCTAGCCGGTAGCTCACAAGATAGATTTTAAAATTAGAATATAGGCTATTTTCCTTGCTAGATCCGCTGCTTGCTCTGACAAAGAACCAATCAGGAAACGTTAAAATTAACAGCGCTGTTAAATATAACGTTAACTATACAAAATCGCGTCGTAATTCATTGTAAAATAGTGAAAATTACGATCATCTGGACAGGTACTAAGCGTTTATGAAACGAAATTTAAATGTTTGCTTATAGAATCGATGAGAGAATTAATAGTGTTTTATTACTTCTGGACCACTGCGCGTTCGGATAATAAGTATAGGATGGCATGCTGTTGAAGGTGTATACCTGAGGCAATAGATCCAGTAGAAGGAATGCAAGCGAAGCGGCTGCGGGGCGGAACCCGTTCAGTCGGTGTGCGCGGGTCAGAGGTCGAACAGACGCGCGGATCCGATCCGTCCAATCTCCGCGACCGACATATAAACACGCACACCACACACACACACACACACACACGTGCGTCTATCGGTCAACTTTCAACTGTATATTTGAAGCATATCATCATATATATTAATACGCTAAGGTTTAAGATGTTTGCCTCCCTTTTTAGAAAAAAACACACAATTTCTCCACATAAATTATAGATATATCATTTTACAGATAATTGCTTGCTCTACTGACATCGACAACTAAAAAATTTATTATTGCTATTGTTTTTGTAAATTAATTAAACTCTGAACAACGTCTGCCATCTGACGGCGTAACGTTAACACTTCGATCTGTCATCTGACTTTTTAATTATAAATACTGCATATGCCATCTGACGGGCAACGCTGAACAACGCTTTTGCTACTTGCGCCTCTATATGACAATTTTAGTAAAATATTTCTTTTACAACAAAAAGAAGAACGTTATAAGCAGTGTGCAAAATTAGAAACGAATTGAATACCTGCAATCATATTTAAAAAATAATTTTGTAAAGTGATAATTATTATACTTATTTAGTGCGAATAATTTGCACAGGTCACGCTAGTATACTTTTATTCTACTATACTGAGCATAGGAATAAAATCGCAATCGAACCATTAGGATCCATTAGGATGCAAACATATACTTCTGTCTTTTTTATGCCGTAAGCACTGGCGTATCCAAGAAGGCAAAACAAGCACGAGGGACCCGGCTTAAGAAATCTCTAATTTGCCCCCTCCTGGGTCAAAAGCTGGGAACGCCCATGTTAACGTCATAGAAAAAGACAAAGTTTTTTGAAACAGAAATACTTTATTGAGATTGAATGCAAGTACATCAACCAATCCTATCATCGGAGAAATCAGGGAATTACATCGAAGAAAGAGACGCAGAAAATATATTTTCGATACGCTTTGTTGCTTTCGCTCACCGCACATTGAGTAGATAGACAATGATTCATATAGTAAATTATTAAATATATCCCAGATAGACAAGTTCATAGAAAATTTAGTGTAGAATTACTAAAAACTAGAAAATAAATATGAGCAAAAGCGTTGAGCTAAGCCGTCAGATGGATTCATGCAGCATTGCTGTGACGTTGTTCAGCGTTGCTCGCTGTTTCAAAATTAAAGCCGTCATATCGCAGTATGCAGTATTGTGTCTGTTGTATTACAATATGAAGGTCAGATGACAGATCGAAGTGTTGACGTTGTTTCAAAATTAAAGCCGTCAGATGGAAGACGTTGTTCAGCGTTGCTGTGTTTTAATTAATTTACAAAAACAAAAGCAATAATAAATTTTTTAGTTGTCGATGTCAGGAGAGCAAGCAATTATCTGTAAAATGATATATAATTTATGTGGAGAAATTGTGAGGTTTTTTCTAAATAGGGAGGCAAACATCTTAACCTTAGCGTATTATATGATGATATTGACGATTTATAAACGACAAGTTACATGAGTACTACTGTACGTTATTGGTATTTTAGTCAGTACGTCTTGCGGGTGTACAATATATACTTAAGAATGCTGTTTCTAGCTCATCGGCGAAATTTCTACATAGCCGTAAGATTGCCGCAAGCCATTACTTAAAAAAAAAATAACAACAACCACAGTGTCATGCCATTTCCTTTCAGGATGGACAAAAACAGCACTCGATAATATCTCATTTTTAACACAAAAAACTGTTTATTGAGGCAAATAAATACAAAAAATTAAATATAACCCAATGCGATCCGACCAAAACTGCAATCTGTAGAGCTCGGACGTACATGCGTACAGACCAACCGACAACTGCTGTTCGTGATTTTCAATTACAATTTTAGTAGTAATAATGAACTCGAATCGATCTAAAAAGTAAAAATGGTTCTGTTTTATAGATCAGAATCTCCTCTTTTCAAAAACCTTCAATTTGAATGGATTTCGTGTGATATTTATAACTTCTTCTATGAACGAAAGTCAGCTCTGACGCGCAAAGCGATAATAAAGCACATTCCGCTAGGTTAGCGGTATGTGCAACTGAAATGGAGGTTCTCAGGAAAAGTCAATTTCGTTTTGATAAAGAAACCAAGAAAACTCGTGTCGTCTCGATTTCATCTGGTCTATTCGAAACGGGACCGAGAATAAAATTTGTTTTAAAAGAAGCACGGAATCTGTTAAAAACTTCAAACCAAAATAATTTATTTTAACTGTACCCAGTTTCAGGATGGACTATTAGATATTTTAAATAAGTTAGCGGTTTCCAATTTCTCAGAATTAATAAAATTGGCGTTATTTTTTTATTTTGAATGAAACAATTTTTATATATTATGTCGGCTATACTGTTTGTTATTTTATTGTTACCTATACTGGTACATATAATATTTATATCCAATACATATAATGACAGGTTTAAAAACAGAGGGGTTCGTCTTTCGATCCGGGTTTTAGAGGGCTGGACATTTAATTTTCTTAAATTAATAGTTACAGTTAAGTACTTTTATGTCAGGGATGGCACAAATATTTTGAAAACAGTTTATTGTAGAAAAAAGACGCTTTAAAACTGAACTGAAAAATTACCCTAAAATTTCACTTTGCGTATCAATTTTTCTTAGAGCTGTTTGTCTTCGTTTTCAGTATTTTAAAAAAATTGGACATTTTAATTTCGAGATGAAAATAGGGCTAAATTTTTTTTTTAATATTTTTATATAAATTTCGTGTTTTTTAACTTGTATAAAAAATATAGAAAAAAAATTTAGCACTATTGTCACCTCAAATTAAAATTAGAAATATTAGAAATTTTTGACAAATTGTACCCTTCTTAAGCTACTTCCAAGAATGTGGATTAATGATCATAAATCCACTTTTTTAGGATTGGCTTGGGGAGGGTGCAATTGGTCAAACATTTCTGCCGCTCGTATTTCCCGGTCATTTGGCTCCCACAGAACCTAAAAACGAAGCGGCAGACATTTTTTTTTTAATTTTAACTTTTTTTTATCCCCTTTGAAATTTTTTATCCCCCCTATCTTAAAACGGGTCCAAATTCCGCCTACATGTAATAGAAGAAAAAATGCTCTAACTTACTGAAATCTAGCTTATACAGTATGTAAACGCGTAAGGTGCACATAGGGAAATTAGCATTGGGAAAAAATACTTGGATCAGAGTTGGCCATGACTGCATTAATTGTTATTTCTATTGAATTATCGTGGTAATCTTGAGGATTTCTATTTTATTTTGATTTTTATTTTACTTGGCTTTTTTAATAATAAAAAGCTCTTTTAAATCATTAATTTAATTTTTTTGTACAAAAATAAAACAAAAAAAAACAACTCCATCTGTTTGGAAACATTTCATTCAAAAAATGTCTGACTGGTATGACGTATGCGCGTTGGTAAATCAGTGACCCAATGTCTTTAGGTTCAACACGAATAGGCGAAGATATTTGATCTCGCACCATATTTCAGTATTTTTGGGAATTTAATGTCCCATTAATAAAAAAAGTCCGATTATGTTGTAATCATTTGAATATTTTCTTCGGTAGTATACACATTCATTTTGCAAAAGAATATTATCTGTCAAATTGAAAAACAAGATTTCAAGGCTCACTCTGATCCAGTCATTTTTTCCCAATGTTAATTTCCCTATGTGCACCTTACGTGTTTACATACTGTATACCAAGCGGTAGAAGGTTGGGACGACATGCTTTTTTTACGCGTCAGCGTAACTCGTGTTGTGTCATCCCTATATGCGATGATCATTATGCTGATAAAGAAAACTTTGTGTGGTATAGTTTTAAAGAGATAAAATAAATTGTAAGGTGAGAATATTAAAAGGTCTTCAAGAAAAACACAAGAGACTTCGGAATCATAAAATTGGTTGTCTTGAGTGACAGGCTGGCCAACCTACTTTTCCTACCGATAAAACAGTAGAATAACGCGCAGAAAGGCGTTGTTTTTTTCGGTTTGATTAATTTACACATGTTTTCTCTTTTGTTTTTTTGAACGCGAGTTGAAATGTTCGTTTGTAATTATTATCTTAAACATACATAAATTTTTCCGACAATATATATTATACCTACTAGCGGTCCCGCCCGGTTTCACCCGGGTGCAAAAGAACGAATGGGGGGGGGAACGCACATTCATCTTAGTTTTGCCGAGATGAATGTTGTGTCCAAATTTCATGATGATCGGAGTTACCGTTTAAAAGTTTTTGTCGGACGGACAAATTTTGAGATACATTTTGGAACATTTTTCATTGATGCTCCGCTCCTATTGACCGTAGCGTGATATTATATAGCCTATAGCCTTCCTCGATAAATGGACTATCCAAAAAAAAATTTTTTTTTAATTCGAACCAGTAGTTCCTGAGATTAGCGCGTTCAAACAAACAAACTCTTCAGATATATATTAACATGGAGTATATCTGTCTTTTCCAAAGTCTTTATCTATGGCGTTAGCCAATCAGAACCGACGAGCTCTTACCACTTAAAAAAAGACAGAAATACCTATATGTTCGCACCCTAATGGTTCGATTGCGATTTTATTCCTATGCTGGGTATATAATAACAGTATATGGAATAAATTGCGCCGTGTTGATTGTGAGATGTTAACAATATCGCAGAGCGTTAACGCTGCTTTTTTGTTTATTTACAGACGTTGACGAGTGCGCATCCGGTCCGTGTCAGAACGGCGGAAGTTGCGTCGATCTCCAGAACGGGTTCGAGTGCCAATGTCCTTCCGCCTGGGAAGGGAAAGTTTGTGAAGTCGGTAAGTACCGCTAGTAGTCGATAACAAATCTATATAGAGCTACTGCATCATTGTCGATAGATCAGTGATTATGCAGGTACCGACAGATTATACAAACATCTCCTCACTTCACAGAAAAAAATTAAAATTAGATTGAAATCGACTTTTGCATGATGCGCAAGGTTAGTAGGTTACAGAGGTTGCCTCGGTTCATCTGACCAATCAGCGTAAGCGCGGGAATAACGTCAGCTTATAATGACGATATAAACTTGGATTGTGTAAATCTTTCCACAGACCTGGAAAATTATTGGGGAATTTAATGGAACCTGGAAATATCAGGAAAAAATAGCATTTTGAAGTTTAAAATTCCTAGTTTTTAAATTTTTTTGTTGTTTTAAAACTACCTTCAGAAAACTTTTTCCAAGCTTTATGAATACGTTTTGTTCAAGCTTCAATTTGGTTTTTTTTTTTTTTTTTTGTTTGTTGTGCGACTATTTTTTGCTGAGATATCGGCGATTAAGTAAAAAGTAACCTTTGGTTTTTTACCATCGATATATCTAACTAATGATCGTACAGTAAAAAGAAGTTTTACTGTGCCATCATTAGTTTTAAGAAATAAAGTTTTGTACGCTTGAAAAAATGCAAGAAAATTGTTTTGAGGCTCAATTTCGATTTTAAAAGTACAAAAAAAAAAATTAAATACATCTCGATCATACAAATAAGATATTTCAAATCATGGAAAAGTATAATAAATTTCCTGGAAAACCTAGAATTATCAGGGGAAGTAATTTTTCTGTGGCCACCCTGCAATAATATAAATATTCTGTCTTGTAATTTTTTTTTTGACATTTGTTGAATACTGTCAATAAAGTTTGTAAACAACAGCCGTTGCCAAGCAATCAATGAATTTGTATTTTCCTGGTTTAGATGCGGACGAATGCACGAAAGCAAATCCGTGCATCAATGCCGTCTCTTGCACGAATCTCGTGGGCGATTATTTGTGCATCTGCCAGAAGGGCTTCGAGGGCAAGAAATGCAGCGACAACATCAACGATTGCGTCGGGCAATGTCAGCACGGTGCCACGTGCATAGACCTCGTTAACGACTACCATTGTGCCTGTCCTCCAGGATTCACGGGTAAGTCATCTTCAGCTAATCTTAAGAAAATTCTGACGCAGCATCGAAAACATTTGCGAATAATTCCACGGACATGCTAAATACAGTGTACAATACGCGCCACGGATCTAAAAGGTTCGAAAGTTAGTCACAAACAGCGTCGCAAAGGCACATTTTAGAGCCGTTGAGACTCCCGCCACCTCCCAGCTACCTGCACAGAACGTGCGCTCGTCGGTGATTGGCCGTGATTGCTCGTTGCCTTTGTCACTTGTCGCTTTCCTGATTTAAAGTACAGTCGAGTACGCTATTGTCAAGTGTTATTGCTATTTTAGTTTTGTTGAGTTGCGAGTTTGTAGTTTTTCAACAGACTGTACAAGCGCAAGCCCGCATTCGCATCGAACTTCCGGGCCTTTTAGATTTGTGGTTTAATAACTTCTATATTGTTAGTGGCTGTCAGTGGAAGCATGGCCCATGAAGTGAGATAGCAAATAACTGTTTTCTAACTCTTTTTTTTTACTTGACTCGTTGTGTGCAATTGTCGCGTTTGTAGTGGGGCAATTAGTAAGTGGAATAGAGCAAGCCACCTCCCTTTCACAGCTTAGTTCCATGTACAAACTGACGCGCATCCATTCACGGACATGCGCGTGAGACTCAGAGTATAATAAGTGAGACAAACGTATAAATGTCTGCACCGTAGTGTTTAAGTCTTTCTCCCGATCTTTTCTAGCAATATAGAGGGTATTAACTATTAAATATGTGCAGCTGACGCGCATCCATTCACTGACATGCGCACGAGACTCAGAGTATAATAAGTGAGGCAGACGTATAAATGTCTGCACCGTAGTGTTTAAGTCTTTCTCCCGATCTTTGCTAGCAATATAGAGGGTGATAACTATTAAATATTATGTGCAAATGACGCACATCCATTCACGGACATGCGCATGAGACTCAGAGTATAATAAGTGAGCCAGACGTATAAATGTCTGCACCGTAGTGTTTAAGTCTTTCTCCCGATCTTTGCTAGCAATATAGAGGGTATTAAATATATGATTTATTCACATTTCAGTCAATAAGATAGCTTTAAGAGAATTAAATTATCTGAAGCTTGATGCAGTAAAAGTTCCAAATTAAATCTATCTTAGTATGTGTTGCAAATTTCGTGATAATCGTTTTAGACCTTCTTTCGTGATGTCCGAACAAACAGACGGACATACGTAACGTTGCAATTTTATTTATATACTGTTCGATTGTAATTAGATAATAGCCGTTCCTTAATTAAAATTTAGCATTTATTAGTCATTCATGAATTCATTTTCAAGTTCATGAACCAATCCGGGTGACACGTCATTTTGTGTAAAAGAGACATCTCATCGACCAATCATATTGCTACTAGCCAAACCAGACCGTTTTGTACAGTTGAAATGATTCAACCGAAGCATACTTGCATCGAATTAAAAAACATACGTCATTCAAATCTGAGAAACATTCGTCAAAATACACTCTCGGCTCAAGTTGCTTTATGTACGTAACTATTTAAACGAATAGCAATATTACAATATTTTATACTAGCCGTTACCCGCGTCGCCGCACGCTTTAACAGAAATTTAATTTTCCTTGTTATAATACTCGTATGTCCAAACGCAAAGTCGTAAATATGGGGGGATAAACCCCCCCAGGATCATAATAATAAAAAATTAAAACTGAAAATAATACGAATATCTGGCTAAAAAATAAAATTTAAAAATACTTTTTGAATATGAATTTGTAAAATTAGTTTCTGAATTAATATTTTGCTTGACACCTTCCTTCGTGAGTATTCTTGTGTGATATTAATAAAACTTAAAAAATATTAATTTTTTTGCTTCCCCCCATATAAAAATATCTACGCCCTTGTCCAAACGTCAATATTTTCGTAATTGGAATGGTTCCGTCGCCCAATTGGCTGGAATTTTTTTCATTCGACGATCGAATTTTTATTTATTGAGGTTATTAATAAAACTAACAAACCGCAATAAATTCACGACTTTTTAAAATGCAAAGTTGATTTGTCTGAGCAGTAGTATATTATAAATTTATCCAAATTTTTGAACACCGACCACACACAATGCCTACGTCCAGTCATAATACAGGCTTGCCGAAAAAAGTGGCCGTTTTTTGACGTGAAACATCTATTGGCGCGTTTGGTTGGGAGTAAAGCGTTGCAATTGGCGCGACACTGTAACGGGGCGACGTTACATCATAATGATCGGAGTTACCGTTCTTAACGTTTTTGTCGGACGGACAAATATTAAGTTATATTTTGCAACATTTTTCATTGATGCTCCGCTCCTATTGGCCGTAGCGTGATATATGGCCTATAACCTTCCTCGATAAATGGGCTATACAACAAAAAAAATTCAATTCGAACCAGTAGTTTCTGAGATTAGCGCGTTCAACCAAACAAACAAACTCTTCAGCTTTATATACAGTATGTTAACACGTAAGGTGCATATAGGGAAATTAACATTGGGAAAAAATGACTGGATCAGAGTGAGCCTTGAAATCTTGTTTTTCAATTTGACAGATAATATTCTTTTGCAAAATGAATGTGTATACTACCAAAGAAAATATTCAAATGATTACAACATAATCGGACTTTTTTATTAATGGGACATTAAATTCCCAAAAATACTTAAATATGGTGCGAGATCAAATATCTCCGCCTATTCGTGTTGAACCTTAAGACATTGGGTCACTGATTTACCAACGCGCATACGTCATACCAGTCAGACAATTTTTGAATGAAATGTTTCCAAACAGATGGAGTTGTTTTTTTTTGTTTTATTTTTGTACAAAAAAATTTAAATAATGATTTATAAGAGCTTTTTATTATTAAAAAAGCAAAGTAAAATAAAAATAAATCAAAATAAAAGAGAAATCCTCAAGATTACCACCATAATTCAATAGAAATAACAATTAATGCAGTCATGGCTAACTTTGATCCAAGTATTTTTTCCCAATGCTAATTTCCCTATATGTGCACCTTACGCGTTTACATACTGTATACAAAACTGAAACAACATTCAATAATTGAATGTCAAACAGTCTGATAGGATTGGGATATCGAGTAGGCCGAACACATGGACCACTACGACAGGACCTGCAACATATTATGAGACGGCATTGAAAATGACGTTGAACCCGTAGGCGCACTAATTGTAATTAATTTATTGTTCTCTCTCGAAACCAGATAACTACTGCGCGACCGAAACTTAATTTTCTACTCATACCTCGATCGAAAGTGCCTACTTTCGGCACCAACTGAGAGTCTAACATTTACTCCTTGGTGGGATTATACGCCCAAATGCGGAAAGTTCGTACGTTCGGGCGGTCGTAAAGCAAAAACAACCAATCAACTGTTGTTTAGATGTCGTTTCTATAGCAACCCTATTACATTTTAGCTAATAATCGCGTACAACTGACGGATGTCGTAGTGTATCCGCTGCTTTGCCAGTGAGTAGTGGAGTGCCTCAGGGCAGTATTTTAGGTCCACTACTTTTTTACACTGCACTGGTATGAGCTTTGAATATATTATGTTACTTGTTTGAATTTTGTTAATGTATGACATTGTATGGCCGACTGGCCTTTATGTCTTTAAATAAAATTATTATTATTATTATTAACAGCTGTCATTTGTGTATTTACGTATAAATTCAAAGCTTGCTTGGAATGTATCTATTTTTTTATGTAATTAATACGTAATCAATTAATTGATGTATTTAATAAGCGTGCTTACGACCGAGGAAGAAAAATAGTATACACCAAACTGGCCGAAGGTGTGATAACCTTGCCCTGCGCTTCATGGTGCCCTCGACTTCGCCTTAGGCATGATGGCTGATCACACTTTCGGGCCTTGTGCAGTGTAATATACTATTTCTCTACTTTATCTGTGGTTCATTTTCGTTACAATTTTGTTTGTATATGTATTGATTTGATATTGTTCATAAATATTCCTCTTTTTTATTAGGTCGTGATTGCCACACCGACATCAACGACTGCGAGAGCAACCCGTGCAAAAATGGTGGCGAGTGCGTCGATCGCGTGAACGGGTTTCGCTGCATTTGTCCTGTGGGATTCACAGGACACGAGTGTCAGGTAAGCACACTTCATTGTTGTAATCTTGTTTTATTTAACTCGCTTTCTTGTGTGTCTGCCCGGATGGACAGATAAATATAATTGATTCTTACTTGTTTACCGTTTAAAGGCACGTAGCAATCACTGGTCTATGGCTCAGTTGGCTAGAGCGTCGTGCTAATAACGCGAAGGTTGCGAGTTAGATCCCCCCATGGGCTTATTTTTGAAGTAAAACTTCTTTAGGCTAGCTTGACTTGGGGAGTAAGCTGGTGAATGCGTGACGGAAGTTGAGATGGAGATATAAGTTAGTGAAGATAGAAAGAGGATGACAAATACTTCACTGGCTAGTGGCGCCATCAAATATAAACAGTACTAGCAATAGAATGACACATACTTTACTTGCAGTGGCGCTATCGGGTGACAGAGAAAAGTTTTGTAAACCTACTTTAAGTAATATTCCATAAGGATTTACGCTTAAAATCCAACGAGAGCTAAGTAATTGCAATGTATTACTTTTGTTTTCATTATCTTTATGTTTATATTTCTTTCTTCTTACATTAGACTGTTCATTACGTTTTTAAACAATTTTATAAATTAATATTTTGTTCGATACATTAAATATTCTACGTTTAAAGTGAATAAAATTGTAAATTCATTTTAAAGTTCATATTTTGTGAATTTTCGGGTGAATAATAACAAATTATGGCAGGATGAAGTTTTACTTCAGTCGTGTGGGCTAGAGCACACTCGTTTTTTTACGACGTATTTTTGTTTGTTTTTTTTTACTAAAAAGTATAAAAATAATGTAAGAAATAAAACATTACCTAGTTTTCGACTATTTTTCTATTTCTAAAAAAAAGCCTAAAAACTGAACATGGAACATGTTTGTGAATTCAATGGATATCCCTATATCTAAAACCTTGCTAAACATGTCTGTAGCTTAAAATCTTTTGTTTTTTTGGCTATGCGCTCATGGACACTTTTTCTTAGTGACCTTTAAACCATTTTAGATCGATTTAACCGAGAACGAAATCCCGTAAGGTTTGTGCAGGCTCCTTTAAGTAAAAGCGGTCAGAGTTGAAATACCTTTGGCCCGTCTTAGCTTGTGTACCACGTGACAATAAAGTCTGTGTGTATTTTTCGTGTCTGTTTTGTCGTCCTCTTAAGAATGCAAGACGAAGCAACGAATATATTATATTCGTTGCTTCGTCTTGCATGTAATTGTAGTGTATTCTGTAAATATTGGTAGTGTCTGATATACGAGATATCCTTTTTACCAAGTTCAATATCTTCAGCGTTTTTAAAACGGATAATTTACCGAAGAATAAAAACATATGGTAAACATTGTTGGAGAGAATTACCGACAAATTATACTTAAATAATATTAATTTACTTTGTTTACATAAGAATGTAATGATACGCTTATTTGTTGACAGATATATTTATATAGATAAACGTAATTCTTTTTTTAAAAAGCCATTACTTGTTTTTTGGTACACAAACTCTTAAAAAACACGCATTTTTACTTCTTACAGAGCTTGAGAATTGCCGAGTGCCTAGCGATGCTATAATCTGGGAAATATGGGGGCTTGTAATATATTATATTACAAGCCCCCATTTCCCAGATTCTTATCATTTGGATTTTCAGATAATTATTAAAAACCAGTATACCTACATATAGAAAATTTGAATCGGTGCTAATCTCAAATCATTCTGGCTGTAGACGGTTTTAAATTAAGAAAAAGCATGAGAGCGTATATCGGCGACTGGCTGAGTTGAAGCGTGCTGCCTTACAGTTGACTCTCGCAAGACAGAGCCGCCGATATATGCTCTTTCTCACACTCCAATCTACAATTTTGAAACCGCCTGGCAAATATTGTAGACCCGATTAAATAATCTGGCTTATTTATTTCTTTGTTTTATTAAATACTAAATCTGGAGGTATTAAAATTTCAAAATGCTTCGAGGACTTTTTTGCGAATAAAATTTCGCAAAGTTAAAAATTCAAGGCATGCGGCTAGATTACGTCTTCATGAATCACGCAAGATGTCTAAAAAAGACAAATATTAAGAAAAAAGTAACTTAGGGGAAAACCTCCCTTTGTAAATTAATAAATGTGTTGAATTAAATAATATTCATGTTACAAACTTACGTTAATAAATGTGTTGAATTAAATAATATTCATGTTACAAACTTACGTTAATAAATGTGTTTAATTAAATAATATTCATGTTACAAAATTACGTTAATAAATGTGTTGAATTAAATAATATTCATGTTACAAACTTAGATACGTTAATAAATATGTTGAACAAAATAATAATGATTGTTACACCTTTACATCATATAATATATACTCGATGGAAAAAATTATGATACCGTTTTGAGTGTGTTAATTCGCACACATTGCTATGAAACATACATCGTTCTCTTCATTTTAATGAGTGGGAAGTGCACAATATGTTTCATCACGATGTTACGAATTAACAGTTCTAGTTAAAATCAATTCAGGAGAAATCCATCACAATAACGTTTAAACTTAAAAATTTAAATAATTTTATATACGGTTGGATTTCGACTACTTGGCGACCACTAGTTTTTAGGCGTGACCCAAGCTTTAGCTGGAAGCACCTATATGCACTCGGTTTGTCTGTGAATCTGTGCGTCGCGCTTTTTTGTGCCACGCGTACAGCCCAAACGCCTTAACCGATTTTAAAAAACTTTTTTTTTTGTTCGATTCGTCTCCTGCACGTAACTTAGCTCTTAACGTTCTTAACGTTTTTTATTACTGTAGGTAGGTTACTTATACTAGAATCGCAGATAATCTTCAGAATGTTTGTGTCGGTCCCTGTACCTTGTTACTGTTGATATTTGAACTAAGTGTAATAGCCATATAATAACCCATGTATAAAAAGAGTATTAATGACAATCAAATATTGATCCATCACTCGAAAAAACTTGTACACGCTCTGACTTACAAATTTGTGTGTAAAACAACTTCAAATTAATAATATCTCACCGAAAAATAACCACTCAAAAGGGCGTCGACCCCGAAAGCCGATAATGCATCTCAGGATCGGCTTCAACGGAAAACCAACTTTTTTGACACTCTTTTATTAAATAAATAAAATTATCGACCAATTTTTCAGACAAATATATTAACAAAAAATAATAATTAATGTATACATTACGTTTCGGTCCGGATTTGGATCTTCTTCAGAACTGATCTAAAAAATATAAAAATTGATTAATAATTAGTTTCTAATAATTGGTACTCGAAAAAAATTTTAAAGTTTTGAATTTTCAAAATTGAAAAAATAATAACAAGTAATTTTTAATAAGTAGTCATGGATATAATTTTCCGTATCTAATTGAGCATTGAGAGAATTTTTATTTGATTTTATATGTAACATTTTCGAAATATTTCTTTTAAAGAAATTTGTGTCATTATCTAAAATTTTTATACTATCCCAATTAATTTTGTTGCGTTTAGTTTTATTATAACTTCACCTGTACGTATGTAGGTGTGTATTATGGATCTTAATCGAATATAGTATCTAAGTTTTGCACACGTACTAAAAAACCCATGACAATACGATAATTTATAAAAACAGTAGCGGCCCGGTCCGGTCTGCTCAAATTTGTAGATTGCCACCGTTTTTTCGTCGACTTACGTTGCAAAATGGATATCCACGAAAAGCTCTTGACATTAAAATTGGTATAGTAAGCTATCCTTAAAAGATAGACATAATGGTAGGATCCTTGTCTACATCATCAAACTCGGACAAATAAATATCATCGTCTTCTGCAGTATTCTCCATTTCTTGGTGTCTATTTTTATCATCATGAGGATAATTAGTTTTTGTATCGGAAACTATTCTCTTTTCAATAAGAATCGCCTGTTTCAAAATCTCGGGTATATCATCGTCATCATCCTCAGTGTCGAAACTTGTATTAACTGTTTCATCTTCAACTTGCAGAACAGTTCCAAAATACCATTTTTTGTCTGGATTCCAGTACATTTTAATTTGCACCCCTACGTCAAATTTTTCTGATTTTATAACGGCTTCTATGTCTGATTGGGAATTAACTACATTCATCGTCCGATCATCCCAAAGCACGAGGACGTCCATCATTACGGCAAACACACTATTCGACTTTGCAAAATAGAAAACACAATATTAGAAATAAAAAAACAGCGATAATTATTAATCAAAATGCGCTACAAGAACTCATTTTTAGCCTCATTATTCCAATGGATGAGTAAGTTCATCAACATGGCACACTATATTTTGAATTTATAAAGTAGAAAACGCAATATTAAGTAAAAGAAAACACTTACCGGTAATTATTCAGGAGGGCGTATCTCACAACAACTCACAATAAGTACTCACTATAATAAAACGAATGGCCGTAAGTCAAGTTACGCCGGTACGTCGTTTTTCAAGTTAACACTAAACTAAGATGTGCCCGTGCAACGATTTCTATAAAGTAGGTTTCTAGGTGCAGAAGAGCTACGCCACTTCGTCATATCATAGATTTGATATACCTACGCGAATTTCGTGATAGGCTTAACTCAAAACCGCCAATTTTCGAGTTACGCCTGTTCGTATTGTTAGCGACGATATACCATCGCGGACTTTTCTGTAGACCTATAAAAGAGGAACAATTCCACTATACATTGTTTTTGTTATATCTCAAAGGGATTAGGCAGCGTTTTCGATGAAAGCTCCCAGTCGGCTTGATTTTTTCCGACATCTTCAACAATCATCGTCATATTTCAACCGATTTACACAAAACATTAATAAATTATACACATCAACCTTCCTCGTTTATCGCTCTTTCTATTTGTGAAAACCGTATGAAAATCCGTTCGGCAGTTTTTGAGTTTATCGCGTTCAGACAGACGAGGCGGGGGGACTTTGTTGTCATATTTCAATCGATTTACATAAAACATTAAAGAATTATACACATCAACCTTCTTCGTTTATCGCTCTTTCTATTAGTGAAAATCGTATGAAAATCCGTTCGGTAGTTTTTGAGTTTCGACCGAATTTGTAGATTGCCACCGTTTTTTCGTCGATTTACGTTGCAAAATAATTGGTCTCCACGAAAATCGCTTTTATTTTATCGCGACAATATGTCCATCTTGAAGGTCCATTTTAAATGTTGGTGAAAACATTTTCGAAATCGGATGAGTATTTTCGGAGATTACCTCGTATATCCAAACTTACAAACTCACCTCTTTGTTCAATCTTTGATGTATTCATTATATTTTTTTGTTAATATATTTGTCTGAAAAATTGGTCGATAATTTTATTTATTCAACTCATGCGCGTTATTCATGTTTTATCATGCATAAAAACCGAACCCTAAATAGTCATTTACCGACTGGTGACAATTACTTGTCATAACTCAATGAAGATTCCTACTAGCTCGGCCATTGTGGAGTAATGAAAATAAACGTAACTATTTTCTGAGTCGTAACGAAATAGTAGGTAACAACAACTCCGTTGTTACCCATTGAGGCTAAAATTGAGAGGCCGAATGTTTTCGACATGGAGTTTATTCATAACCGGCTAACCTCAAACCAAAACATTGAATCGTGCTGTTTGGTGCTGTTAGTATTGACAGTTTTTTTTATAAAGAAATAAATAGATATTTACAACATCTCAATATAATTAAAACATGAATAACGCGCAATTGTTGAATAAAATTATGGGCGCAACTTGTAGGCTAAGTCATGACACGCCATGAATGACTTAGACTACTAGTTACGCCAATAACTATTATTGAAGTTTTACCTCTTTATTATATTAACTAGGTATAGATTTATCGAGCCAGCTCTGTTGAATACTAAAACGAAAGCACTTTTTAAACTTAATATTTACTTTATTCTTAAAAAAACATAAAAAACATTGAATGATAATGTTGTGAAAGATAAATCATAAGTCAACAATGGATACATAAATTGGAAATTAATTATTATTTGAATAATTATTGCAGTAGCCAGTTAATTTAGTCATGTGAAGAGACGTACCTAGGTATAAGTGCATGTAATTGATTTTTTAAGTTTTCGGTTATTCGAAAAAAGCATTTTCAATGTCTTGACTTTTTCGATTAAACAATTAAAGGCAACCAACGCCTACACAAGAAAGAATTTGTTGTTTAAATATGATGAAAGCGAGATGCCTCTTTAAGGAGGTTGAGCCGTTTTACGCAGATAATGAAAAAAATCTTAAATAAAGTTTTTTTAATAGGTAGATTTTTTTATGACAAAATTTTCTATAAAAAATCCAAAATCATTAGGAGATTTATAAAGTTAAAAATAAAAAAAACTTTTACATGTAGTCTTATGGAAAATATGTTAACCTAGCACGCAAACGGTACATTTTAATTTTTAGCAAATAACCAAATAATGTCAGCAGTTCCGAAAACTAACTATGTAAAGCATCGATGTCTTACGCAGATTTTAATATTTTTTCCAATTTAATTAGGGACTTTTAATCAATAAAAAAAATTATTAAACCTTAGCACTTTTCGATTATGGACTTTTATTCTTGACAATTTTAACTGAATTTTCAACTTTGTAATGATTTAATTTTAATTTTTATTACTTCTATTTTTTTTTTTTAATTATTTACTGCAAAAAATATGTAAAATACAGACATTTACATAAATTTATTTTTTCTAACCTAACTTTGTACAAAAAATTCAAAAGTTAGTCCATTAAGTAAAATACTGAAATTAATTAATATTAAAAAAATTATTTATTTATGCCTTTATGACAATAATTTATTGGTATCATCGACTTATAACCTTTTGTAAAAATTTATTATGGAAAAGTTCCCATTTAGAATTCGACTTACTTTTGATTGGGACTGTAACGGATCAACCTCCTTAATGCTATTTAAAAATAATTATTTGGCTAATAAATAATTAGTACTAGATCTATGTAATCCTGACATTGGTGACCTTACAACATTTTTTTAAAAATCGAAGTTAACGAAAAACACATTTTCACATAGTCGGCGACTTCAATAGTACCATAAGCGAGTAACCCATTTATTAACGGAAATTTGTAAGTTGTAAAACGTTTTCAAAATACTTAGATTAATTTTGTATGAAATTTAATAAGAACTGAAAGGAAAATGTATTAGGTATTTTTTTAATCTATTGCAATGCCCACAGTTATAAAATAGCGTAGCCTTATGGTCGTCGTTACCTTTATCTAGGATAAAAAAAGGTCTGATTATTTAAGGTAAAACACGATCACATTGAAATTGATAAACAAAAACAAGATGTGAAACAACAATTACCGACAACAATAGCAAAAGCGCAACAACGTGATTTGTAACCAAAAATCAGTGGCGTAACAGCATGCGATTTTCATTTGATCATTAATATATAAAAACCTCAGTTCAATAAATCTTTCCAATATTAACCAAAAGTTTTTTTTTTCTAAAAAAGTCGACTGTGAAACTTGTAGTGTTATTTTTAGTCCTTTATTTGGCGTTTAGCCGAACCCTTTAACTTAAATAATAAAAAAAAATCCAGCCAATTGGGCGACGGACCATTCCAACTTCAAAAATGTTGACATTTGATTATAATAAACAAAAATAAAATTTCTGATATCATGTGAGATGACGCGGGTAGGTAATGGCTAGTATTCAATATGATATTTGCTATTCGTTGCCATGGTGACTTACATAATATGTTCCACGTCATGTAAAAATTAATTAAAGCATGCCGAATTAGTTTATTTCTGACAGATCCATAAAACAAAAGAGCGGCTGATTTTTTTTTATTTTTCAAAATATTTCCGAAACTATAAAGTTTAGAAAAAAAAATTTTAACGAAAAATAAATAGAATAATAAGACTTTATGAAAAGTATACCATTATTATATAAAAAACACCGTTATAGCATATATCTCTTCTGCGCATGCGCCGATTTTCCCCAAAAACAATAGGGCTCTTCATATTTGCATACCAAACATCCTCCCAAAATTTGGTTTCAATCCGCTCCTCCGTTTGACCTGTATCGTGTTCACAGACTAACAGACGCACAGAGTTTTTCCGAAAATATGTTTTTTGGATTCGAGGGACCTCAAAACGGAAAGATATTGTACAATTTTTGAAAAGTGATTTTTGACCTAAACTAGTAAATAGTACCATTCCCCACTTGTGGGTTGGAGACTTTAACGAGTGTAAACTGGACTTTTAATTAATGCATTATAAAAAATAATGAATTGAAAATATGAATTCGTGCTATGCCAAATAATTTTAGGTGTTGGTAACTTCAAAAAGAAAGTACCTATAGCTTTCCAGAGAAAGAGTGTAAAGAAGAATCTCCTATCTACAACAATGATAAGAAGCTGTGTGGCGTTACTCTTGTGTTTATTGTTCGTTGGTGTTTTGTTTGCAGCAACATTATAATAGTTATGTCATGCAGATAATTACATAACTGGCTATCATTATTGTAACAAAACAAAAACACAGCGTCTTTAATATTATTATATACAATATACCTATCTGCAGACACTGATCAAAAGAGCTTATGTTTTAAAAAAATAGTGTTAATAACGAATCGGTATATACAATTGGTAAATTCGCTCCCATGAGCTTTTTTGGGACCATGGACAAGACCTTATTACCGGGCCCACTTACACTAAATTTTATTAATTAAATAAAGCTTAATTATTTCCCCAAAATAATAGTTTTAACCATAGTACAACCAGAAAAACTAATTTTGGAGGAGCTAAAAAATTTAAGGACTCCGCACAAAATTTATGGGATTCAGTTCTCGGTTAAATTGATCGAAAATGGTTTTATTTTATAGTTTAAAGGTCACTAAGAAAAAGTGTCCATGTGCATAGCCTAAAAACCAATAAATATTATGTTTAGCGAGATTTTAGATAGGTATAGTGATATCCATTGAATTCACAAACATGCTCCATGTTCAACTTTTGTGCTTTTTTTAGAAATAGAAAAATAGTTGAAAACTAGGTAATGTTGGAAGGTGTCATCCATAAAATAATAATGTCATATTCGGATTCAGCGCACTCGAAAACATACTTCTAGAGCTTAGGATCTTTTAAGATTGCGAATTCAATGGATATCCCTATATCTAAAATCTCGCTAAACATATCTCTATAGCTAAAAATCTATTAGTTTTTAGGCTATGCGCTCATGGACACTTTTTCTTAGTGACCTTTAAACTATAAAATAAAACCATTTTCGATCATTTTAACCGTGAACCAAATCCTATACGGTTTGTGCGGGATCCTTTACGTGCATCTTTCTTATTCTTTTTTTAGCTACTCTGTTAGGACAGTGGTAGGGAGGTGGGAAGTAGGCAGGTTCCCAAGAAGTTGTTGGAAGACAGTTTTTTTTAATATGTTCCGATCTTTCTTGGGACTTTTTCGAAGCCTCCTTCCGTCTGGGTTCTGGGCACTTGCTCTTGTTGCCCTTGCCTAATTACGGTACTGCCTATAAAAGTCCGAAAATTCAACATAAGCCGTTTCGGTTTGTGACCACTAATATATATTATATTATGGAGGTAATGCAATATTTATCACGGACGGCGATCTAAGGCAGCGCCGGTCGCAAGCCATTGTAACCATGAGATACTGAAGACCCAACAAGTCACCTCATATTGTTGTTTGTTGATACATTGTATGGTGGAGTTGAATTTTGAAGTCTCGCCAACCAACTCCTTATAAGTAATTGTACGTCATATATATCCACTTGCACCAACATCGATTAAAAATTTTTCGTAGAGATGCCGTTACAGCCGCTGCACCCGAGGCTGGATTTGCCGCTAGGTTCCTTGCTAGATTTCACTGCTAGTTTTCTAGCGTTGGTTAATTCTTAATTGCTGTTATGTGCTCGCTTCACACGAGACGTCTTTTCAAACTTGTTTTGTGGATAGATCTAGAGCGCGCGCAGTGACAGTTCATATATAAACACAGAGTGTCTGTTGTCTGACTCTGAGCAGAATGACCCCATGTTGGTTTGTGGGCTTTTGTTCATGTCGCCCACGTTTCCTGATTGGTTCTTGCTCAGAGCATGCACGGGACCTGGTCTTTTCAAGCTTGTTTTGTGGATAGATCTAGAGCGCGCGCGCAGTGACAGTTCAAATATAAACACAGAGCAAAACGTGTCTGCTGTCTGACTCTGAGCAGAATGACGCCATGTTGGTTTGTGGGCGTTTGTTCATGTCGCCCACGTTTTCTGATTGGTTCTTGCTCAGAGCATGCACGGGACCTGGCAAGAAAAATAGCTCCTGTTCTAATTTCTTGTGAGCTAGCAGGCGAGCCCGCAGTGACCTCATTTCCAGCCTCGTACCCAGCCTGCCGGCCAGCAGAAGTCCGAGCAGTGTTTCCAGCCTCGTGTGCAGCGGTCTTTCTTTACCTGAATGACGTTTCCTTTTAAATCGGTTCGGTAGTTTCGGAGATAAGCGTAATCAAACACACAAACTAATTTTTTTTATTATATTAACGGCCCGTTCCGGCTTCGCCCGAATTTGTAGATTGCCGCCGTTTTTTCGTCGGCTTACGTTGCAAAATCAGTCTCCACGAAAAGCGTTTTTATTTTAACGCGATAACTCGGTAACTTCAATAGTACCATAAGCGAGTAACTCGGCTATTAACTAAAACTTGTAACTATAATCTAAATATGGGTGAATTTTATTTCAGGACGACCACGACCACTGCTCGCCGAATCCTTGCGAGAACGACGCCACCTGTTTCAACACCCAGGCCGACTATTATTGCCATTGCCCCGAGAGTTGGCAGGGCAAGAACTGCAGCATCCCGAGAAGTAATAGCGCGGTCGCGCCTTCGGGAGGACATTGCGCGCCCGGAACCCCCGGATGTGACAGTTATGGTAAGCTGTTAAATTTATTTTACTTTATAAAACATGTCAAATAAATAATAAAGCTTAGGTACATTCTCCTTGGGAGTACCTATACTTACTTATAGTCTAAGATCCCGAGTTTTCTAATGAAATGTGAATATATTATATGGTATTAATAAAGAAAAATTGATTTGATTGCCATTCAATTTCTTGGCACAGCAATTTCTAATAAAAAATTAAAGTTGTTAATTTTATTGAATTTATTTAGTATTAAATATTATATTTGTTATTCATTGCCATGGTTACCTACATATAATAATATGTTCCACGTGTTTGCAATAAAATTATATCTACATTTTCATATATTATGACAATATAGAAAACCTTATAACTGCAAAATACTAGTTCGAAGGTGCCTGTCTACCTGGTTTTATGCCAGGAATCGAAATGTCGACCAAACTTTGGCATTTTATATACATTTACTTTCGATTGATAATAAAATTTGAAAACTAGATAACTACATTTCAGAAATAAAATTAACAACTTTAATTTTTTATTAAAAATAGCTGTGCCAAGAAATTGAATGGCAATCAAATCAATTTTTCTTTATTAATATATTATATTATCAAAATTCAAATTTCATTCGAAAACTCGATGGGTGAAGATCGAGTCAAATCGAGATCTTGTATCTACTACTTATTATGTTAATTGAACTACGAAAGAAAAAATGCGTTTGTCAAATTTTGAAGTGAAAAACACCAAATACTGTAATTTTGTTGTTACCAATCAGACGTAGCTATTCCCAATAATAACGCAGCTATAAAGAGAAAAGAAAAAAGGGACTTGGAGACTTTAACGATAGAGGCGAAACGATGCCCGAAAAAAGGACTTATCGATTAATTATTGTAAATTGTTCGTCCAGTTTTAACATTCCTGAATTGTTCGCAGGAACAAAAAAGAATCGATTTTTTTTAAAAAAGTGGGTTGATCATTTCGTTAAAAAAATACGATCTTGTAAACGCGACTTTATATTTTAAAAAATACGTCATTAACTGAAAAACGTTTTTCGTGTTGAAGACTGCACTTTCGTTATCTTGTCTTTTTTTTTGTAAGTATAATAATATCGAAAAGAGCAAAATAATATGACATATAAAACACGAGATGGAGACTTGAACGATGCGTGAGAAAAGAAGCACGGAAAAAATATTTTTAGTTTAATAATTGAGTGTAACTAAAAGACATTTTTTGCGGAAACAATTGTTTGTTCATAAATTATACATTTTCAAAAAATTTTACGTAGGTGTTCCAATCTGTATTTTAACACATTTTTTGAGAATATCGAAGAACCACTATTTCCTGTTTTTTTTTTTGCAAATTGACCTCGATACTTTGTGAATAATTTTATTATTGCCGGGAACGGTATTGTACTGACGAAAGCTTGCAAATATTGTAAATATTATAAAATCAGTACCTACTGTTAACAACGTTTTGCCTCGAAGCCATGTTTTAATGTCATCATCATTTGTTTTTCAACAAAAGAAGCAAGAACAGCCGACGATCATTGCACTGTATAATATCAGTTTTATGAGTGCACGTGTAGGTACGGGGTCCGCCATCAGAATTTAACGATTTTCAATATAATCATCTATTTCTTGCACAAACCAGATGTTTAATGTCGGAGATATACCTTATTAAATTAAATACTTTTAAAACTGTGATGTCAACCCATCTCAATACGGCCCGCGACCAGAATCTATCCAGTGAAGATTTTAGACTAGCTGCCACTACGTATTTTTAAAAGGGTAGTATTTAAACGAGTGACTGTAAATTACAAGTTTGGGTGACAAAAATAATCAATTTGGGTTACTGTATTACTAAGTGAGCGACTGACTGCGCGTGACGAGAAATCAACAGAACACCAACTTACAAACATCCATTTGAGTTACTTAAAATACAAAATGGGAAGCTTCATAATATTTGAGCGACTAAATTAAATAGTTAGGTAATTGTTTGAATAAAACTGCGTTTTCTAAAAAATATATATATTTAATTGACTGTCAATTAAATATACATTTTTTAGACTATTTATTAATTGCATACCCCGTTATCGATCATCCCGGAATTGTTTTTTTAAAAACTCCACATTTGCCCCTTCCCGTTTCACTGCGAGACAATTCGCATACCCCTTTATCGTTCACCCCGGAATTACAATTCGCATATTGTTTCTCGTTCAACCCGGAATTATTTTTTTAAAAACTCCACCTTTGCCCCATCGCGTTTCACTGCGAGACAATTCGCATACCTCTTTATCAAAAAAAGCGGTGGTTTTCAATCTTCATGAAAATGTGAGTTTTAAGTTGTAGTCTCAAAGTGAAAAAAAAAATAAAAAGTAAAAACAAAAGAAAATATCTGCTTCAAAATTACCGAAGGCATTCTAGTCGCTCACTTAGTAATTTAGTCGCTCACTTAGTAATTTAGTCACCCAACTATATTATTATAATATCTCAAGCTATTAAAACAGTATCTCATCATCAGTCACCAAGTTTTTTTTTATTCGATAAATTACCCTTTTTATTACCTTTATATGAAAATAAAAATTAGAGTGCAGAGACACTTTTGTTTTTTTTATCCGTGCCGACGATATACTTGAATTTTGTTGTCGGGCCCTGTACGTGTGATTTGGTTCGGAAGCATCAGACATTGCCCTCGGGGCAGATAGGTAGGTCGCCGCAGGGGGCGCAGTTCTAAAGTTTAACAGCCATTTAAAATTTACCGAAACGTGTTCTATCTGTAACGTATGTATATTATAACGCTCCAACGCCATTTCGATAGCTTTATTTCAAAAAATTAACCGAACTATTTGCACAGAAACAAAACAGATACAGAAAAATTACGTCACGACAGCTTTTTAAATCGATTGTGTTTTGTTACGTACTGTAAACGTTCTATTAAGGTATCACACAATCCTATAGTAAATACAAAACTTGGTTTCTAGGCTGTATAGAGAGCAAAACGTGTCTGTTGTCTGACTCGGAGCAGAATGACGCCATGTTGGTTTGTGGGCGTTTTTTTTCAAGTCGCCGACTTGTCAAGATACTGCTTCCTGATTGGTTCTTGCTCATATACCTAACAGCGGACCTAGCAAGGAAAATAGCCCCTTTTCAAATTTTAAAACCTATCTTGTGAGCTAACAGGCGATTCCCGGGTGCAAAAGAACAAACGGGAGGGGAGGGACATGAGTACGCACATCCATCTTAGTTTACCGAGATATGAATGTTGTGTTCAAATTTTATGATGATCGGAGTTACCGTTCAAAAGTTTTTGTCGAACGGACAAATTTTGAGTTACATATTTCATTGATGCTCCGCTCCTATTGGTCGTAGCGTGATATTATATAGCCTATAGCCTTCCTCGATAAATGGGCTATCCAACAAAAAAAAAGTAGTTCCTGAGATTAGCTCGTTCAATCAAACAAACAAACAAACTCTTCAGCTTTATATATTATAGTACAGATTAAAACATTTAAAACAGCCAAAATACTTACCGTATTGTAGCTGTTTTTAAATGTTTCAATCATCATATAATTAATACGCTAAGGTTAAAGATGTTTGCCTCCCTTTTTAGAAAAAACCTCACAATTTCTTCACATAAATTATAAAGGTATCATTTTACAGATAATTGCTTGCTCTACTGACATCGACAACTAAAAAATTTATTATTGCTTTTGTTTTTGTAAATTAATTAAAATACAGCAACACTGAACAACGTCTGCCATCTGACGGCTTTAATTTTGAAACAACGTCAACACTTCGGTATCTCTGCTTCGGTATGTCATCTGACCTTCACAGACACAATACTGCATACTGCCATCTGACGGATTTAATTTTGAAACAGCGAGCAACGCTGAACAACGTCACAGCAATGCTGCATGATGCCATCTGACGGCTTAGCTCAATGCTTTTGCTACTTGCGCCTCTATATGACAATTTTAGTAAAATATTTCTTCGATCTGTCATCTGAGCTTCATATTGTGATACAACAAAAAGAAGAACGTTATAAGCAGTGTGCAAAATTAGAAACGAATTGAATACCTGCAATCATATTTAAAAAATAATTTTGTAAAGTGATAATTATTATACTTATTTAGTGCGAATAATTCGCACAGGTCACACTAGTCTTTTAAAAAGTGCAGGGTCCTCCTTCCCTACGTTCTCGACTATCCTCTCGAACCTGATGATCTGTTTTTGTTGATTTGGTAACAATTCTTTAAAATGAACCGGCATGCCACTGACCTTGCCCGGTTACCGATACAATGTAAGGATGCGCGGACTGTGTACGAGCCATGCACGCGGAATCCATTTCTACGGTCGACGGGGGGTCCGCTGTGAGCGCTCTGCCCCCCGCCGGTACCACGATGGCCGCGAACACACGTCGCATTGCACTCAGTCTCTTCACTTTGGACACCTTCACTGTAACGTCTCTCCCCCCCCTCTCTCTGTCTCTCTTCCCAACGTCTTAAATTTTGTCCGCGATATTCCGTAGCTCTTCTGCGTTGACAAAAGTACACTAGACTCGCATTCTAACTGTACTGGGTTCGAATCCTGATCAGGCTTTCTATTCTTATATTAACTATCAAGTTTTCCATGCATTGTTTTGATAGTCCCGATCTCTTGAAGAGGAATGGGACGATGCGAAGACATTGGACAAGTGCTGGAACTCGATCCGTACCGTTATTTCATAAAAATTTAATTTGTGATTAAATAATTCTATATGGAATCAGAAATTTAGGATTTTCGGATTTTTTTATTTTCTTGTGCTATGCAACCTTCTTTCGCGCCAAACAAGATTCTAGGTCAGTGATTCCCAAAGTGGTCTATATCGACCCCCAGGGGTCGACGACAACTTGCAAGGGGTCCATGTCAGCGGGGAAAAAAATGGGGGTCCATGAAATGAAAATGGGGGTCAACGATAATGAATCTCCTAACAAAAAAAGAAACAAACTGGACATCGTTAACCGAAGAGATTAAAGATTAAATCTCACTAAATTGATGCCAAATGTTGAAAATTTATTATTAAAGCATCAGGTTCATTCCTCACACTAAAAGCATTTATTTTTTGGTTAGTTATTTTATGTAACAGAAAGTAAATTTTAATTTGAATCTAATTAATAAATGTATAAAACTAAACATTTCACACTATATTTCACTTCCGTTATAAATTTAAATCGCTCAAAGTGAGTAGCACTATACCGGTTGTCAAAAATACATTTGAAATTAATGAATTTGCAAAAAATCAATATCAGATAAGCAGGGGGTCTACCCAAAACCGAAAAACATGGCAAGTGGTCTACGAGACAAACAAGTTTGGGAACCTCTGTTCTAGGTTAACGGGAATCAACATTAAAGGTTTTGATAAGTGAGTCAGTATAAGAAAAAATGTTTTTTTGTGATGTAACTACTAATTTATGGTTTTCGGATTTTTCCCTTTACTTGTGATATAAGACATTGCTTTTTGCCAAATTTCATTTTTCTAGGTCAACGGGAAATACCCTATAGGTTTTGATTCACTTGCGAGTGTCAAAATATGCGACATAAACGGCCGTATCTTTTGAATGCGTTGATTTTTTCACAGCTCCAAGTGATTGCAGACCTGAGTATTTAATATTAATTTCAATTTGATATCTCCACGCGTTCCTGAAAAAAAAACGTCTTGACAGACAGACGGACGGACAATGAACTGATCCTATAAGGGTTTCTTTTTTCCTTTTGAGGTACGGAACCCTAAAAAGTAATACTAGCCACGGTCCCAAATTCTACATAATCATTTCCTATAATCCTGAAATAATAAAATCGTCAACAAATGCTAGAACCTAAGAAATTTCAGTTCTAACGAGAGTCTCATGCATGTTTTTTCTTCTAATTTCAGGTGTCGACAGTTGTATGGTACCGGTCGGCAGTTCGATGGCACCTTCGAACATTTGTGGAGACCACGGCAATTGCATCAGTCAACCGGGAGGCGGTTTCCATTGCCAGTGTGTGCCCGGCTACACCGGGCGCTATTGTCATGAAAGTACGTTGTATTTAAGTTGAATTAGAGAATAAGTTGTCGAGCGTCTACAATCTGCCGTTCTATCACGGAGAATGAATTGCATTAAAAGGGCTATACACATCAACTTATTTGACTGGTCCCGTGGGTTAAAAAAAAATTGATTACTTTTTATAATTTGCGTCTGCCTCTAGGCCCATAAGACACCGGCCCACTTAGCAAATTCAGATGGGCCGATGTCTTACGAAACAGAAACTTATCGGACATTTGCCAAGTAGATAACCAGATTCATCCGAGCTTACGACGACTTCACCGCATGTTTATATCCCTATTTTTTTTTTTTCAGATATAAACGATTGCAAGAACGATCCATGCCAAAATGGTGGAACATGTGTTGACAAGATTAATTCGTTCCAGTGCATATGCAAGGACGGTTTTAGCGGTGAATTATGTGAAAAAAGTAAGTTTTTAGCACGCTTCTTGTACCATTTGTTTTAAACTCCTTTGTGATAAAGCTCCTAAGGAAATTCTTCTATTCTTCTTCTTGGGTCGAAAGTGGCGCCATCCTACGTGATTATTGTAAACTATACCTGACAGTTCGTCTAACCTAAAATATTAATGTGTTTATTGTTGTTCTTTCAATCATATATTTAAAAACTTCTATATTGCTGGTGGCCGTAAGTGGAAGCGTGGCCCATGAAATGAGACAGCAAATGACTGTTTTCTATCTCTTTCTTTTTACTTGACCCGTTGTGCGCAAGTGTCGCGTCTGTAGTGGGGCAATTAGTAAGTGGAATAGAGCAAGCCACCTCCCTTTCACAGCTTAGTTCCATGTGCAAACTGACGCGCATCCATTCACGGACATGCGCATGAGACTCAGAGTATAATGAGTGAGACAAACGTATAAATGTCTGCACCGTAGTGTTTAAGTCTTTCTCCAGATCTCCTCCCTTTTTAGAAAAAAACCTCACAATTTCTCCACATAAATTATATATCATTTTACAGATAATTGCTTGCTCTACTGACATCGACAACTAAAAAATTTATTATTGCTTTTGTTTTTGTAAATTAATTAAAATACAGCAACGCTGAACAACGTCTGCCATCTGACGGCTTTAATTTTGAAACAACGTCAACACTTCGATCTGTCATCTGACCTTCATATTGTAATACAACAGACACAATACTGCATACTGCCGTCTAACGCCTTTAATTTTGAAACAGCGAGCAACGCTGAACAACGTCACAGCAATGCTGCATGACGCCATCTGACGACTTAGCTCAACGCTTTTGCTACTTGCGCCTCTATATGACAATTTTAATAAAATATTTCTTCGATCTGTCATCTGAGCTTCATATTGTAATACAACAAAAAGAAGAACGTTATAAGCAGTGTGCAAAATTAGAAACGAATTGAATACCTGCAATCATATTTAAAAAATAATTTTGTAAAGTGATAATTATTATACTTATTTAGTGTGAATAATTCGCACAGGTCACACTAGTATGTTTTCAATGCGTTTATTACAAATGTACTGTGTGTAATTCGGGTGATTGCCAACCTCACTACCATCTGGCGGATAAATATCACACTCATTCACAATCGCCAACTTTCGGCTCTAGTTTCATAATGTTCTATTTTCATGGTAGTTATTAAAAAACAAAATTAAATCTCCACTTTGTTGTTACAGACATCGACGAGTGCAGTCCAAACCCATGCCACAACAACGCGAGCTGCAAAGATGGAATCGCCGATTTTGTTTGCGGCTGCCGCGACGGCTGGAAGGGTAAAACGTGCGCGTTGCGCAACGGGCACTGCGATCACAATACGTGTCGTAATGGCGGAACGTGTCAGGACTTAGGTTTAACGTACGTGTGCCGATGTCCGTCCGAATGGGAGGGTTCGTCTTGCCAGATAGCGAAGACGCATGCGTGCAAGTCAAACCCTTGCCTGAACGGCGGCACATGCGTCAATACGGGCCGCCATTACAAGTGCGTGTGCAAAGACGGTTACGAAGGACAACGGTGCGACAAGGACGTCGACGATTGCAGCCCGCAGCCGTGTTATAACGGAGGCAAATGCGTCGACGGCATCAACTGGTTTAGGTGCGAGTGCGCGCCGGGGTTTACGGGACCCGATTGCAGGATCAACGTTAACGAGTGCTCGTCGAATCCGTGCGGATACGGTAGCACTTGCATCGATAAAATCGGAGAGTTTCAATGCATTTGTCCGTCGGGAAGAAGAGGCCGGCGCTGTGAACATGGTGAGTGGCGATTGTCAAATGTTTTTTTTTTTTTCTTTTTATAATAATTTGTTATTATTCATAATGTAAGTTCTTGAATTTTCAATTTATAAAGAAATTCTGTCACATCACAGACCGTCTGAAAACATCATATTAGTGCTTCATTTGTTTACGCAAAAATGTTTACTAGTTAAAATCTATGGAACAGTACCTAGCTATCATAATGGGCTAAGAGCTGGCTACAGAGGGGTAGGGGTGACTCGGTGCAGAGCTGAAAATTTGCAGAATAATAGGAGATAGTACAAGTAAGTAGGGAAAAGAATTGCCAGAAGGCTAGGCGGAAGATAAAGAGCCGCCAGAAGGCGCTAATGTTGCGAAAAATCAGTGCACTTCTGGCAATTTCTGTACTTATTCTGTAATTCAAAACTAGATTATATATATTATACATTATATAGTTATAAGGGCATACTGAAAATTCAAACATGATATAATAATTACATTCGACAAATATTCAAAATTATTAATGTCATTTTGATAGAAATAAAATTAATCGTTACCTATATATTTTCATTAATAAAATATATGACGATTAATTAATTGCCTTATAGCTTATAGGTTATGTATTTGCCTAAATATCTCTGTCATTCTTCTACTTAGCCTTCTGTTGTTTGCAGGTAATCTAGTTTTGAATTACAGAATAAGTATAGAAATTTCCAGAAGTGCCCTGAGTCACATAATTATTGTAAAATTTTTCGCAACATTAGCGCCTTCTGGCGGCTCTTTAACTTCCGCCTAGTCTTCTGGCAATTTTTTCCCTACTTACTTGCACTATCTCTTATTATTCTGCAAATTTTCAGCTTTGCACCGAGTCACCCCTACCCCTCCGTAGCCAGCTCTCCGTCTATAACTGTAAAACCTTCTTTGTCATTTCATTTATCAAGTAATTACGTAAACTGTCGTCACTAAACAAACGATATATATCTGGTTGCCTAGTTATTTAGATAGAAAAGCCGTCAATTGTATTATTAAAGTTAATCAAACTGTTTCAGTTGAAGACGTGACATACATCGCCGATGGCTGTATTTGGAAAGGATTATACTATTCGAATAATTCAACGTGGCTGAGCGATTGCAACACTTGCATGTGCGACGACGCTCAAGTCAAGTGCACGAGGGTTTGGTGTGGACTCGGCAACTGCCTCTCACCGTCTGGACCGAATTCCGTTATTTGTGAAGCCAATCAGGTAAATATATTATCCGATAGTTCAACATAACCTCACAAAACAAAATATCCACACATAATCTCAACTGTCATGTAATTTTGTGTTTGCAAATGTATTGTGTCCATTTTATGTGTACTTACTACTCACCGACCTTTAAATAATCACATTAGTGAGCTTGTTATTAAATACAACTGTAAAAATATCGAACTAAAAATTAAATATTGAGGTTATGTTTATTTATTTCATTGTATTAAGCTTTTAGAGTTAAAAGTCATAGCTAGTCATTCATATTTTTCTTTTTCATTATATTGTTTCGTTCTACTCAATATGATTGAGATTTGTTCTACCGTACTACAAATATCACAATAGTCTTATTCAATGCTTTAAATTATCAGGTGTGCCTTCGTTCGCCGAGCGAATCTTGCTTAACGCCAGGCTGTGCTCCGTGGGGCGAATGTCGAGACATAGATAGCGGCAGACGTGTTGGTCAGAGGTCACTGCCGGCTCCGCCATCTTGTTGGCCTAATCAAGCGACGTTGTCCAATTGGTGTGCTCGACTCACATTGCTACTCGATAGGACGAAACTACCGACCGGATTGACAACTGAAAAATTGTGTATTTCGTTAAGAAAATTGCTAGCGTCGCATCAGGCTTCACAAAAACTACAGGATAATCTAGTTCTTTTGTGTGATTTGAAACAAGGATACAACGATACAATCGAAGTCACTTTGGTAAGTATTTCTTTATTCTAACAAGCTTTTTTAGTCAATACCGATAACGATATCAAGGCACGTCAAATGTATAAGAAGTATGCTTTTTTACTTACCTCCAGCATTATATCGGCATCTATATTTCTTTACATTTGAGATATCAGAGGCTGTGTGCACGAAGCCTATTAGCGCCGCTAGTGGGTAATAGAGAATTATTGAACTCACTTTTTTATGGAAATCGCGACATGTTTCTATGGTGATAAGTCAAAAACTTTAGTTGGCCATGATGTGTCAAAAAAAATGTAATAAGAAAAACTGATGTTAATTTGTTTACACTGACAGTGGAACGTCAAATTAGGGCGCCAGTGGTCTTTATTTTACTTAAATCGCCATCAGCGCAACAGCCTGGAACATAACAAGCATTTTCAGATCGCTTAGTTTTCCTATGTTTTCTTTGTAATTAAAAAACTTCATAAAATTATAATTATTTTCACTTTTAATAAACATTGCTCACTGACATACGGAAAATTGGAGTTCGAAGTTTCCCCTAATGCTCACCACAAACGCTCGCATCGAAAAATTTGTAACTCCGCCTCCGTGCACATAGCCCATACGCTAGGAAAGTATACCTTTGACACGCGACCTTCGCACCATCTCATGTTTGATTTTTCAAAAGTGGTTCAACCAAAACTTACAAAACACATGGAAACCAGCGTTATTCTTAATTATAAAAAAATATTTACGCAAAATGTCAATAAAAAAAACTACATAAATGATATACATTTTTACTTTCTAAATTTTTTAAATCTTTTTTTGTTAACAAAATAACTATTCTGATATTTTTCATGTATTTAATAATGATTACAGACGTAAAATAAAATTTATTTACCCTTGATGACGTACAGCTGCAGTCCATTTTTTTTTCTCTCTAATGCATAAGAAAATCCAGGAAAACGACAGAATTGTAATTCTGGATGTTTAGTTGGTGTATCTTTACAATCAACAACACAGCACTTCCGATTTGATAGCTTTTTACCCATTTTATTCGACAATTAATCCTTATTAAAATGCACGTATAACATATGACACTAAGGTTTTGACTGAACCAGGTTAGAGAAAAAAAACCACGAGAGGGCGCAAAAGTCGCCTGTCAAAAGATACTTTCCTTGCGTATTGGTAATGATCATATCAGTGTCCTGTCTGTCAATGCAACAATGATTTGACAGTTCAGTGATCAGAAATAAATGATTGATTGTTGAATTTGTCTTTGTTACAGTCATCTTCAAACGGTCAAGTCGAAAACAAAGCAGTTTTAGACGGAATAAAGTATCTGGCCGAAGCAATAAGCCGTAAACAAACGAATCTCGCAGCGTTGTCTTCAATAGTCGAGGTCAAAGTGGAAACTGTTTTAGTGAGTGAAGAAAAACAAAGCAACGGCTATATGATAGCTTTGATTTGCATTGTCCTAATCCTATGCGCTATACTCTGCGGTGGTCTTTTCTTCTGGAACCAAAATCGGCGCAGTCGGAGCCTCAGCGGCGTGAACTTGTCCGGCTCGTCGAACGATCCGTGCCACCGGCACCACGACGACGAGAAATCGAACAACTTGCAGAACGAGGAAAACTTGCGTAGATACGCGAACCCTTTAAAAGACGAAGGCAGTAGTTTGGGCGGCAGCATGGGCAGTTTAAGGGTGGTCAATTCTCCGAGCGGATCTTGCGGTTTGACTACGAAAACGAGTAGTTCGGCCGGTAGCTTAGATTTACAGTTGGCTAAAGTGAGTGTCGTTCGACCGATGAGCGCGATGCTGCCCGGCGATTCGAGTACGGAAATGCTCGAAATGATATCGGAAGCGGACAACACGCACGTCAAGATGGTAATGGCCGGTCCGAGCAACGATTTAGCTTTTAATCCGGCGCATAGGAAGAGCCAGATATTATTGTATAAGGCGCAGAACGCCGATGTTAGAAAAAACACGGCGACCGCTTTCGATGACGCTAACAAAGACTTTGCCAAGCGAGCCATTAATATGAATGTTTTACCTAATCAGAGGACTACTGTCGTAGATAGTGGTGGTGACAATTTAACAATTTTGATGGGTGTTCCATAGTCTAATGCTATATTTTATTTAATAGTGAGTGTTGTGAGTAAATACTTTTATGTGTAATTTGTATTAATTTAATATCTAAATGACATTCTGTCGTCAACAGCAGTTTAAATGTAAGTGATCGAAAAATCTTTACGTATGAGATTTGTTTTTACCTCTATAATGGCGGTTCTTCGTTAATAAGACATACGGTCTCGCACTTTATTTAATTTCGCAGCATTATTTTCTTAAAATTGAGAATATATGTTGCAAAATTAATTAAGAACTACGTTACCCGAGTTTGTATTTTTTTTTTGAGTTGCATTTGTTTCAAATAATTTACAAATTTTGTGCCTCGACCGTCTATAATATCTAATCTTATAGAATTTTAAAAGCGCCCTAAGTATCCATAACCACGTTTGTAGAGTAAAAACTCACGGAAAATTATTTAAAAAAATAGAATATTCAGATTCGAGGTTAAGTAGAGGTCAACCCAAGATGAGACTACAAAATGGCGCCGCCACTTAAGAGGTAACTGAAACGGAATTACAAAATATAACTGGAAACTACTCAGACTTAAATAGCAGTATTTATAAAAACATTTGTTTTCATTTCGTCACAATTTTATTCTCATAGGCATTGACAGGAAGTATTTTTGATCACAAAACTGTTTTTTAGAAATCAACTGAATTGATCTCGCCAGTCATCATTCATAAATAATTTAAATAAAGACATGTTGAAGCGAACTAATGTGGTCAACACAAAGTGTAATATATTAAATTTTTATTAAAAAAAAAACAAACAAACAAAACAAGCGCACTAATGAGTTTGTTTGTTTTAAAGTGTGATATTATAATTAAAAAAATGATAATAACTTGCGATAAATAATTTTATTTTATAAATATATATATTATATATTGCAATATATAGATTATGGGATTTTTTAAAATGTAAATTAACAATAATCTCTCAGTGTGTCAGTTCTTCTGCTCAGGAAAAATTATTTTTAAATATATCTTCGGTACCGAGGAAGCCAAGTAGTCAGTGCTCTGTCCAGATACTGCGTATTAATTCCTCCAATCGATAGATGGAACCGTATGCTGCTTATAATACGTAAATAATGCTGATCGTTATAAAACTAAAATTAATCAAATAAATTAATGACAGACTGACTTATGAAGCGTGTGGCAGTTATTTCTGCTGGCTTGTTGAATTACTCAACCGAGTATAACTAATACTCGGTCAAATCGAGTCCGAGTACTGCAACTGAGTCCTCGGTGCGCCTCTAGTAATAAATTTATCGATTTGAGAATTAACTGTGTGCATAACGACGGTAAAATTGACTTGGCATTGCATGTAAATTTGTTTCTATTTATTTTAAATTCGAATATCGA
Organism: Xanthostigma xanthostigma; assembly: GCA_963575645.1. Taxonomy (NCBI): domain Eukaryota; kingdom Metazoa; phylum Arthropoda; class Insecta; order Raphidioptera; family Raphidiidae; genus Xanthostigma; species Xanthostigma xanthostigma. Next base: position 43,187,557 of record OY754471.1, read on the forward strand.
TGCCAGTTTTAGAAAATATAAAAATAAGTATTCGCTTCAAAATTATTTCCGTTTAATGAACATAGTAATCAAGGATGGGTAAATCCGGATGTATAGTACTTAAATTCTCGCTTCAATCGGCAAGGATGTAAACATTCCTTCTTTAAATTGAAAACTTGTAATTTTGATTTTCTAAGTGTGTTAATAGTTGAGAGATTATTATTAATATTTATGTGTAAATGTTTCTTTTTTTTACTTTTCGAGTACTTTGTTTATAAATGAGATATTTTTTTTATTTTTACAATATTTATTTAATATTATTGTTCCTGGTAACGTTTTTTTTTTTTTCTTAAAATAGAGGAACTTTGCAAATAGAAGCTACCCTCTTTTTAAGACGTACCTATAATTTTATTTGTCAATATTTTCAAAATACAACAGCAAATATTTTTGTAAATATGTAAATAGTTAATACAGAACCAGTATTGATAAATAATTAAGAAACAATTAGAGTATTAACAACTTAAAAAGTAGTGACGGCACTTTTACAACTTTTTTTCAACACGTAGTCCAAATAACTGTAATAATAATCTTTGATTAACTGAAACTAGACGTGAAATTGATTTTAAATCAAACATTTCTTAGTGAATATTTACACCACAGCATATAGAAACGTCAGCAGATTCATTTGACCGTCAGTCGATGCAACTTTATCGGCCAATTTCCTAAGGCATGGAGTCACACACAGTTGAGCGCGTCCTTGCTAAGAACATGGCGGTCGCTTGCGCAGTATATATGCGCGAATTAGATTTCACATTTCGAGTGATTCAGCCATAGATATATATATTAATAGATAGCGGATGCCTATTCTTGAGCATTGTGCGTAATGGTTCCATATGTAAGCCATTTTGTACGTGGAAAACGCCGTAAAAAGCGCACGGGATTCAAAAAGATTAAATATTCTATAATATGATGTTAATGGAAAAACAATAAAACTCGCAGTAAACAGTGATATTTCGCTCCAAAACCTATTTTTATACTGAAACGTTTCAAAAATTACAAAACAGGATAAATATAATATAAAAGCTTAGAACATTTTACATTGTCAGATTGGCATCAATGCTTGTCAACCTTGATGCCAAATTGACAATGTAAAATGTTCTTAGTTTTACATTATATTTATGCTCAATTTTGTAATTTTTGAAACGTTTCAGTATAAAAATAGGTTTTGGAGCGAAATATCACTGTTTATTGTGAGTTTTGTCGTTTTTATCAATAAAATAATTAATATTTTTGAATCTCGCGCGCTTTTTACGGCGTTTTCCACGTACAAAATGGCTTCTAAAAGGCACAGGAGGCGCTAGTGTATCCGCTATCTATTAAATATATATATTCAGCTGATATTCATTAAGCTGTGGTAATGTGAATATAAAAAACGACTTTTTTTAATTTAATTAAAGTGGTAATAATAATTAGTAGTCTATTTTAATTCTGCAATTACTGTTATAAAATAATATTCATAGTTCACGAGTAGAATACAGGGTATATAAATTGAAAAATAGATGTCTTTGTAGAAAATTTCTCAGAAGTTATTGAAATTATTATTTCTAAGCAACTGACGCTTATCAAATTTGAAACCGAAATTCTAAATTTTCGATTGTCGTTTGTTTTAAAAGTTGTCGTTTTTACTGTACATAATAATATGTTCTGTAGTCACAAGTCAAAATCATGTACGTCTGAATTACGATTCGAAAAATACTAACTGAAAAAAGTACCAAACGTTTGTATGTCACTTTGTCTTGTGACTACAGGCGCGAATTTTAAATTAATCGGAAGTGTCTTTTGCTTGCAGTAAATTACTATATTTTTCTTTGCAATTTGTGCCTTTAAAAGCTGATTTAAAAATTTCAGTTACTTTTATTAAAGCCAATCGTTTTGTCAAAACTGATTTGTGTCTTGAGCGAAACTTCTTTTCGTCTGACAGATTGAATTTGTAATGAAACACGCTAAACAAAATGATCTGACGATACCACCATTTCTATGCGTTGTTGACGTATGGATGTGTGTGTGTACAATCGACCTGACTAGATCCCCGCGATAATGGTTTATGAAAAATTTAGAAATAACTAAATTCAATGTTCGGAACCCTATCAGAACACGTGCGTAGCCGGTTTTTAAAAAATATATTTTTAAGCTATTAATCTTACACATTTCAGTTTTGTTAAATCGATCGAACTTCTGAGCTTTACTGATTAATTATTGCATCGATAGAATTTTAAGTGCCTAAGGCTACACCTAAATTGGATCCGTATCTCTTCCGATTCAATGTCTGACGACATCGGAAGAAAATCAAACACAAAGGTGCCCACATTGAAAAAGGAAGCCCGTTTTTATTTCCAACGCAAGCATTACATTACAATAAATAAAACTATCGACCAATTTTTTTTATTTATTTGAAGAGTTCAGACGTTAATCAAAGATTTGATTTACGTTACAATATCGAGTTTGCTTTTCATCCAATGTTGGTCAACCTCGAATCAGAAGAGATACAGATCCAGCGTAAGTACAGCCTAATTCTAAATAATTTGTGAGGTACATCAAACGAAATAATCTTAGCACCTATGTCCTATATATGTAAAAAAAAAAAACAGTAAATATTTGTTTTGTAGCACTAGCAGGCCCGGATTCAGGATTGTGGTGCTCCCGAACAATAAAGAAATGTGTATGATAAAAAAAATGAGTGCGTGTACTTATATGTGCACGCGTTAGAAGTTATACTTCTTTGGCGCGATTAAAAATTAATTTTTTATTTGCACGCAAGTAATCGATTGAAATAAAATAATAGAAGAACTTGCGGTGAGATTAGCATAAGTACAGCAACTATTATGTGGCACTTCACATGGCTATTTGTATTTGTGTATTTGGCATATTTAGCAAACAATTACCAAGTGTGGACAGTCTATTTGACAAAGTGTTGGCCTTATTTGCCTATTTGACAAATAAGGCCAATACCAAATACGCGTTACCGTGCGCTAGTCGGTTTTTCGAGGCACATCAAAGGAGTCAAATAGGCAAATACGCAAATAAACCGTCCACACAATGGCCACATTCAGAAGCGCACGCTGTACGGGCGTGCAGTATTTTTGTGTCTGTGCTGTGAGCGAGAACTGGAACAATTACTATTGAAAATGAATTGGGACATTGAAACAGTGCTAAAATTCTTGGAATTTTGAACCTTGCGTTCTGCTGCCAAATGTTTGTGTGTTTGCTATTTGACTGCTATGTGTGGATGGTCGTATTTGCCTCTATTTGCATGTTTGGCTTGAACGTCATATATTTTGCCAAATACAACAAACACCCAATAGCGAACATAAATAGCCATGTGAAGTGCCACCTTTAGACGCTACGCACATGCGAACATGGTGTCTACCTCTATTCAGTTGCTAGTCTTTTTCTGCTAGCAACTTCATCTTGTTAATTTCGATGTTACATAGTAAAAATTCACTCTCATATTTTTTTCATGACGCGCCAAAAGAAGTATAACTGCTGAGAATAAACTTTAACCCAAATTTAATATGCCGTTTACCTTTTGAAATTTGCGACCGTGATGGGAGACAATGACGCCTGACAACTAACTTGGCGCTCACAGTAGAACGAAGAGCTATACATCGGCGTTTGAAAATCTATCGTCTCCGGTTGCGATCGCAAATTTCTATCGATCGTCAGTCGTTCTTCAGTCACTGTAGCTAAATTAGATTGTACAAACGTTGTGAAGGTCTAACCTAACAAGTAATTTGACATGTATTTTTATATAATGATATTTATGAATTTCGCTATCTTTTAAATCCGGGCCTGTTACCTACTGAAAATTCAGTCAGAAATTGCGTCATTTGCAGCCGTTCCTAACTTCCTGCAGTGGAGTAGCTAGGCGTGGGCACGCAAGACCCTCTTGTATGCTGACTTGAGGCCAAACGCCATGAATTATATTATCTACGCTAAATAAATAGTCCTATTAGTATATACAGATATGGCAGGATCACTGCATTGATCTTGGAAATTACCTATTGAAAGAGAAGGGCCTCGCTGATGCGACTATGCCCACGTCTAGATTCATCCATGCTACGCCACTGTGTCTCTGTTAATATGTCAGATATGCACAAGAATGGCTCCGATTGCGTCGGTCTTCGCCCGTTTTTATTCAGTGCAATATTATTACGAATAAAAAAAATGTATTTCTTTAAATTTGTATTTGCCGCGCTCCGGGTCGGTAAAGCAGGGTGCATAAAGTGACACTCAGTCGGTAAAGCAGGGTGCATAGAACGCGGACATAGAGTTAGAAAGTCATATGAATTTAGTTTTTTACAATGCTTTTATTAACTCACTTTCTCTGTTGTCCGGAAACAATTTTGTAATCGATATTTCGACCACTTCTCGATAAACCTAAAGCTTTGAAATTTTGCATAAGCCACGCAAAATGAATGCATCCGCAAATATGCTGCCCTTAGGCTTTTACTGTTGTGTAAAATAAAATTAAATCTGTATAGTAATTCACAGAAATGAGTCATTCAGTCATTTACTAAGAAATGGAGTTACAGAAGGCAAAATTTTGATATTGTTGATAATAGCTTTGTTCGAAACTCTTTGCGAACGGTAACGGAACCGTCACAGTCTTGCGCAGTAGTTCAAAAACCATTACAAACAGTTTCGTTTTAGCTACTGCGCATGACTGACAGTTCTCTTACCGTTGGCAGAGAGGCTGGAACAGAGCTAATAATAAATGATTCATTTATTACTATCGCTAATGACGGTTGTCGATAATTCTCATCGGTTACAAACGGTAAAAATTTATAGATTTGGAAACACGTTTCTTTGTTGAAACCGGTGTTTCAGAAAAGAAATTTCCAAAAGTGGTTTTTACTGAATTTGCAGCAGGGCCAACTGTAATAAAATATGTAAATTATATTAAATGCAGTAAATACTATTAGAAGTTAATAATAAAATAAATAAGCAAATGTTTATTTACTGCCAATTGTATATTTTGTATAGGAAATATTATAATTTAAAGTTGTGAGATCTTTTAAACAGAGAGATGTATGCTAAAAATTATAAATTTTATAGTGTAATATTATTATAATATAAAAAGCTTGTGAGATATTTGGTTAAATAAAAACACACAATTAAACATGATTTAAATTTCAATTATTTTTCCAATTTTTCTTCTACTCTGAATATGTCGTGCTAATTTACAGTTTTACAAAAATTAAACATTCACGATTATCACCGCAACTAAGTGTAGCTTCCACCTATTTACGTATTTTCGACATTTTCTAATAACTCGCTTTTCTGATCCAGACGGCTCATACTAACACGAAATGACACTCCGAATCAAAAAATAAGCTCAACTTTTGGTTCGGTGGGAATTTAAAGTGTTTTTAAACACCGAAGCGACGTTCGAACGCCTCTATCTCCGAAACGGTTATAGATACAGACCACCGGGTGCGCTTATTGAATTCAGCGTGTCGTTTTCTATCAGTACACCGAATTTTAAATGCATCCGATGCGTATGCCAGACTTTCCAGAAAAACACTTCGAACGGGTCTATCTTCGAAACGGTAAGTGATACGAAGCAACGGAGAGGCACAGTGACTTCAGCGTGTCATTTTACATACGCCTACCGAATTTGAATCGGATCGGAGACATTGTCCAAAATTGTCTTAAAAAAATCTCAAAAAAACTAAGGCTATACTATGGGAAAAATCGCGTTTTTAGTCGATTTTCGACATTTTCTAATAAGTCGCTTTTCTGGTCCAGACGGCTCATACTAACACGAAATGACACTCCGAATCAAAAAATAAGCTCAACTTTTGGTTCTGTGGGAATTTAAAGTGTTTTTAAACACCGAAGCGCCGTTCGAACGCCACTATCTTCGAAACGGTTATAGATACAGACCTCCGGGTGCGCTCATTGAATTCAGCGTGTCGTTTTCTATCAGTATACCGAATTTTAAATGTATCCGATGCGTATTCCAGACTTTCCAGAAAAACACTTCGAACGGGTCTATCTTCGAAACGGTAAGTGATACGAAGCAACGGAGGGGCACAGTGACTTCAGCGTGTCATTTTACATACGCCTACCGAATTTGAATCGGATCGGAGACATTGTCCAAAATTGTCTTAAAAAAATCTCAAAAAAACTAAGGCTATACTATGGGAAAAATCGCGTTTTTAGTCGATTTTCGACATTTTCTAATAACTCGCTTTTCTGGTCCAGACGGCTCATACTAACACGAAATGACACTCCGAATCAAAAAATAAGCTCAACTTTTGGTTCTGTGGGAATTTAAAATGTTTTTAAACACCGAAGCGACGTTCGAACGCCTCTATCTTCGAAACGGTTATAGATACACACCTCCGGGTGCGCTCATTGAATTCAGCGTGTCGTTTTCTATCAGTATACCGAATTTTAAATGTATCCGATGCGTATTCCAGACTTTCCAGAAAAACACTTCGAACGGGTCTATCTTCGAAACGGTAAGTGATACGAAACAACGGAGGGGCACAGTGACTTCAGCGTGTCATTTTACATACGCTTACCGAATTTGAATCGGATCGGAGACATTGTCCAAAATTGTCTTAAAAAAATCTCAAAAAAACTAAGGCTATACTATGGGAAAAATCGCGTTTTTAGTCGATTTTCGACATTTTCTAATAAGTCGCTTTTCTGGTCCAGACGGCTCATACTAACACGAAATGACACTCCGAATCAAAAAATAAGCTCAACTTTTGGTTCTGTGGGAATTTAAAGTGTTTTTAAACACCGAAGCGCCGTTCGAACGCCACTATCTTCGAAACGGTTATAGATACAGACCTCCGGGTGCGCTCATTGAATTCAGCGTGTCGTTTTCTATCAGTACACCGAATTTTAAATGCATCCGATGCGTATTCCAGACTTTCCAGAAAAACACTTCGAACGGGTCTATCTTCGAAACGGTAAGTGATACGAAGCAACGGAGGGGCACAGTGACTTCAGCGTGTCATTTTACATACGCCTACCGAATTTGAATCGGATCGGAGACATTGTCCAAAATTGTCTTAAAAAAATCTCAAAAAAACTAAGGCTTATACTATGGGAAAAATCGCGTTTTTAGTCGATTTTCGACATTTTCTAATAACTCGCTTTTCTGGTCCAGACGGCTCATACTAACACGAAATGACACTCCGAATCAAAAAATAAGCTCAACTTTTGGTTCTGTGGGAATTTAAAGTGTTTTTAAACACCGAAGCGACGTTCGAACGCCTCTATCTTCGAAACGGTTATAGATACACACCTCCGGGTGCGCTCATTGAATTCAGCGTGTCGTTTTCTATCAGTATACCGAATTTTAAATGTATCCGATGCGTATTCCAGACTTTCCAGAAAAACACTTCGAACGGGTCTATCTTCGAAACGGTAAGTGATACGAAGCAACGGAGGGGCACAGTGACTTCAGCGTGTCATTTTACATACGCCTACCGAATTTGAATCGGATCGGAGACATTGTCCAAAATTGTCTTAAAAAAATCTCAAAAAAACTAAGGCTATACTATGGGAAAAATCGCGTTTTTAGTCGATTTTCGACATTTTCTAATAACTCGCTTTTCTGGTCCAGACGGCTCATACTAACACGAAATGACACTCCGAATCAAAAAATAAGCTCAACTTTTGGTTCTGTGGGAATTTAAAGTGTTTTTAAACACCGAAGCGCCGTTCGAACGCCACTATCTTCGAAACGGTTATAGATACAGACCTCCGGGTGCGCTCATTGAATTCAGCGTGTCGTTTTCTATCAGTACACCGAATTTTAAATGCATCCGATGCGTATTCCAGACTTTCCAGAAAAACACTTCGAACGGGTCTATCTTCGAAACGGTAAGTGATACGAAACAACGGAGGGGCACAGTGACTTCAGCGTGTCATTTTACATACGCTTACCGAATTTGAATCGGATCGGAGACATTGTCCAAAATTGTCTTAAAAAAATCTCAAAAAAACTAAGGCTATACTATGGGAAAAATCGCGTTTTTAGTCGATTTTCGACATTTTCTAATAAGTCGCTTTTCTGGTCCAGACGGCTCATACTAACACGAAATGACACTCCGAATCAAAAAATAAGCTCAACTTTTGGTTCTGTGGGAATTTAAAGTGTTTTTAAACACCGAAGCGCCGTTCGAACGCCACTATCTTCGAAACGGTTATAGATACAGACCTCCGGGTGCGCTCATTGAATTCAGCGTGTCGTTTTCTATCAGTACACCGAATTTTAAATGCATCCGATGCGTATTCCAGACTTTCCAGAAAAACACTTCGAACGGGTCTATCTTCGAAACGGTAAGTGATACGAAGCAACGGAGGGGCACAGTGACTTCAGCGTGTCATTTTACATACGCCTACCGAATTTGAATCGGATCGGAGACATTGTCCAAAATTGTCTTAAAAAAATCTCAAAAAAACTAAGGCTATACTATGGGAAAAATCGCGTTTTTAGTCGATTTTCGACATTTTCTAATAAGTCGCTTTTCTGGTCCAGACGGCTCATACTAACACGAAATGACACTCCGAATCAAAAAATAAGCTCAACTTTTGGTTCTGTGGGAATTTAAAGTGTTTTTAAACACCGAAGCGACGTTCGAACGCCTCTATCTTCGAAACGGTTATAGATACACACCTCCGGGTGCGCTCATTGAATTCAGCGTGTCGTTTTCTATCAGTATACCGAATTTTAAATGTATCCGATGCGTATTCCAGACTTTCCAGAAAAACACTTCGAACGGGTCTATCTTCGAAACGGTAAGTGATACGAAACAACGGAGGGGCACAGTGACTTCAGCGTGTCATTTTACATACGCTTACCGAATTTGAATCGGATCGGAGACATTGTCCAAAATTGTCTTAAAAAAATCTCAAAAAAACTAAGGCTATACTATGGGAAAAATCGCGTTTTTAGTCGATTTTCGACATTTTCTAATAAGTCGCTTTTCTGGTCCAGACGGCTCATACTAACACGAAATGACACTCCGAATCAAAAAATAAGCTCAACTTTTGGTTCTGTGGGAATTTAAAGTGTTTTTAAACACCGAAGCGCCGTTCGAACGCCACTATCTTCGAAACGGTTATAGATACAGACCTCCGGGTGCGCTCATTGAATTCAGCGTGTCGTTTTCTATCAGTACACCGAATTTTAAATGCATCCGATGCGTATTCCAGACTTTCCAGAAAAACACTTCGAACGGGTCTATCTTCGAAACGGTAAGTGATACGAAGCAACGGAGGGGCACAGTGACTTCAGCGTGTCATTTTACATACGCCTACCGAATTTGAATCGGATCGGAGACATTGTCCAAAATTGTCTTAAAAAAATCTCAAAAAAACTAAGGCTATACTATGGGAAAAATCGCGTTTTTAGTCGATTTTCGACATTTTCTAATAAGTCGCTTTTCTGGTCCAGACGGCTCATACTAACACGAAATGACACTCCGAATCAAAAAATAAGCTCAACTTTTGGTTCTGTGGGAATTTAAAGTGTTTTTAAACACCGAAGCGCCGTTCGAACGCCACTATCTTCGAAACGGTTATAGATACAGACCTCCGGGTGCGCCCATTGAATTCAGCGTGTCGTTTTCTATCAGTACACCGAATTTTAAATGCATCCGATGCGTATTCCAGACTTTCCAGAAAAACACTTCGAACGGGTCTATCTTCGAAACGGTAAGTGATACGAAGCAACGGAGAGGCACAGTGACTTCAGCGTGTCATTTTACATACGCCTACCGAATTTGAATCGGATCGGAGACATTGTCCAAAATTGTCTTAAAAAAATCTCAAAAAAACTAAGGCTATACTATGGGAAAAATCGCGTTTTTAGTCGATTTTCGACATTTTCTAATAAGTCGCTTTTCTGGTCCAGACGGCTCATACTAACACGAAATGACACTCCGAATCAAAAAATAAGCTCAACTTTTGGTTCTGTGGGAATTTAAAGTGTTTTTAAACACCGAAGCGACGTTCGAACGCCTCTATCTTCGAAACGGTTATAGATACACACCTCCGGGTGCGCTCATTGAATTCAGCGTGTCGTTTTCTATCAGTATACCGAATTTTAAATGTATCCGATGCGTATTCCAGACTTTCCAGAAAAACACTTCGAACGGGTCTATCTTCGAAACGGTAAGTGATACGAAGCAACGGAGGGGCACAGTGACTTCAGCGTGTCATTTTACATACGCCTACCGAATTTGAATCGGATCGGAGACATTGTCCAAAATTGTCTTAAAAAAATCTCAAAAAAACTAAGGCTATATACTATGGGAAAAATCGCGTTTTTAGTCGATTTTCGACATTTTCTAATAAGTCGCTTTTCTGGTCCAGACGGCTCATACTAACACGAAATGACACTCCGAATCAAAAAATAAGCTCAACTTTTGGTTCTGTGGGAATTTAAAGTGTTTTTAAACACCGAAGCGACGTTCGAACGCCTCTATCTTCGAAACGGTTATAGATACACACCTCCGGGTGCGCTCATTGAATTCAGCGTGTCGTTTTCTATCAGTATACCGAATTTTAAATGTATCCGATGCGTATTCCAGACTTTCCAGAAAAACACTTCGAACGGGTCTATCTTCGAAACGGTAAGTGATACGAAGCAACGGAGGGGCACAGTGACTTCAGCGTGTCATTTTACATACGCCTACCGAATTTGAATCGGATCGGAGACATTGTCCAAAATTGTCTTAAAAAAATCTCAAAAAAACTAAGGCTATACTATGGGAAATATTTGAATCTATTCCGAGAGATCATCCAAAATTGTGCAAAAAAAATCACACAAATGGCCCTTAGTTTTATTGTGATTTTTTTAGTAACAAAGTTAATAGGTTTCTGGGATTGTATGGAGGTTAAATAGTTTTCCGCAAAAAAAAGGCATTTACACTCTACGTTCTACATTTACTTATCTTATTATATTTACATTACAAATTGAAATTAACCCTTCAGATTAACAATTATAAAAATCTTTAGTTAATTTTTTATTACAAAATAATGTTCTAACATTGAACTTTTATTACAATTATAATTTTTTTAGTTAATAATTGGAAAATATTTTGTAAAAACTTAATCTATTATAAATAATGTATAAATGTTTGATACTCTTTTAAAAAATAACATGCCCAAATCAAAAATGTATTTACACAATTTTATTCACTTTTTTCAACCAAAAAACAACGTAAAATGTCTCCAATAAATTCCACATTTGAAACCTAGTCCTGTCTGATTAATGGATGTATTAATTCAAAATCAGTTAACTGTAAATTCATTTATACTTTATTCTTTCAAAGAAATTTTATAGATAATTATCATTTTCAAAACTGTAGTCTGCCTGAATTAAAATTAGCATTTTGCTACAGAATTATAAGCGTGGATTGTGGAATACCTTACAGATTTGAGATATTTGCACCAACCAATTGAAAAAAAAAACCTGGAATTAATTACCCGATCATAAATTATAATAAAAATTGAGTTACTTGACCAAAATCTACAGACGGCACTATCTTAGAATTTGATTTCATCGCGACTAAAAATTAAGTTAAGTACGCAATTAGGCTTTTGAAAAAAAAAATAATTATCGATTTTTTTATTGTATTTTAAAACTTTATTATAAATAATATTGATAATCGATGCGAAAAACTTTCAAAAAACTTTTTTTAAATTAATTATAAGCAATTTAAAATTGATAAAATATTAAAAAAAATCACGTGACTGCAAACGCACTAAAATTGTTTTTGACAGTTGTGACGTCATAATGGTAAAATGTATATACGCAGTATACCTATCAATGGCTTCTACATGTATTATTATAATAATATAAATTACCATTATGACGTCACATTATGTTCGGGAAATGTCGGCGCGTTCTCGGAACTGGGTACACAAATTTATTTTTAATTTGATATAACTTTTCAATTATAACGAAAATAAAAAAAAGAAAAATAGTTTTGTTATAAAACTTATATACGATCTTTCCATTTATGACAAAAAAAAATTTCATTAAAAAGCCCAATTATAGCATTTCGACGTTGGCTAACCTGTTTAGGATTCCGTACGTACGAGTTAAAAACAAACAGAGCCTTGGATAAAACCTTGTCACTGGCCCTCCCGTACACTAAAGTTCACGAATTAAATAAAGCTACTTAAATCCCCAAAATAGTTTTAACCAGTAGTACAACCAGAAAAATCGATTTTGGGGGAAGCTAAATATTTTTTAGCTAGGTGTGTTTCCACTAGAGCTGTAAAAGTAACAAGAAATTGTGTACCCGTATGTATTCGTTACTTAAAGAACCAGTACCCGTTACTTTCGTATCGTTACCTTACTCGTTACTTTTCATATGACATACAATCGTCAAGAAGTGTATGTTCTCTAGCATCAAGCATGTACCCATCCCATCGAAGCGCGTCGCATCGTGATACGGTATGACTTCATTCGTATAACCGCATCAAACGAGTCGAACTGACTCCATGTCAGTTCGACTCGTTTGATGCGGATACGACAGATGCGAGTAACGAAATGAATTTGTAAGTAACGATTCGGTACTTCGAGTCAGACGATCTACCCGTTACTCAGTAACGAATACATACGGTTTGTTACAGCTCTAGTTTCCACTGATTTCTACGAGCAATTTTTAAATTCACGTGTTGTTCTTTTTTTTTTAGAAGACAGTAGTAGGGAGGGAGGTTACTATTTTTAGACAGGTTCACTGACAGCCCCGAATGTGGGGGGGGGGGTAGTTTCAGGGAACGCCAAAATCATAACATAATATTTCCGATTTACTCAATCTACTTGTTTTCTGACGGTTTCCCGTTCATGAAAAATGCCAACCATAATATACTTGTGTGTTTTTTTAAAGTAATTTATCTCAAACGTTGGGGAGAGGGGGCGCCATTATCAAGTTTCTGCCCCGGTTCGAAAAAATCGTAGATCCGATGCTAGGTTTTCAATGAGTTGTCGAAAGACGTAAAGTTTGTTTACCGTAATGCGAATTTTTTCGATCTTTTTGAGGCTCTCCTTTCGTCTGGATCGTGGGCGCGTACCCCTGTTGCCCCTGTTTAGTCACGGCCCTGCCTCGAGGTGTCAAGTTAAAATTTATATCAAATACTAAGCCCGAAGGCCAATCTCGATTGTCATAGTTTTGTAAAAAAATCAAGATTTAAAGATTTTTAAAAAATCACGTATATTGACTCCATCATTGGTTGATCTAGACTCTTGAAATTTGGCACGAAGTGAAGGTAACAATAAATCAATAATTTGGGAATTATTACTTGACAATATTTACTTTTTATAAAATTATTTCAGCGCTACGGAATCCTCAGGAAGCGAGTTTACACTTGTCCGATTTTTTTTTTATATAAAAATATATCTACAATTTCGAGGTAAAAATTCTTAGGCGCGTTTTGTGAGTTTCGCGAAGGGGCTTACTGGGTGAGTAGACGTTTTTGCGCGGTCTACTATGTCCGTTTATGCAGTATAGCGCATTAAAAACATATTACAAAAAAATCTTTATGTATACATAGCAATGGATTACAAAGTCCACTTAATGCGCGAGTTATTTTTTAATGAATTATACAGAGAAGTTAGTTCAATTAATACAAATAAATAAAATCATAACTTAGTTTGAAGTTATACACTTATAAAGAAATTTCTAGAGCGAATTTTAAACACAATGATATTGTATTCATTATTCATTTATTAAATAAACGTGTTCCTCCATCCCTGAAAATTGTAATCCTGCAGCAAATTGTGCTAGCCCTGCCCTGCCACATGTAAAAAACTTATCAAATTCATTTTATTAATATTACAATTACACTATTATTATATTTCCAAATACACAAAAAAACAAGAAAAAATGGTCACAGGTAAAAATTGCTTAGATTCAAAACTTACCATACCCGTTCTTACTGCAATTTTGTTTGAACTACAATTGAAAATCGATATTTCTATCTTGTTCTAATCTGCAATTTTTTACAAATCTATCTCTAACTCATTGGGGCCGTCCCACATTTTTTGTTTTTGTTGGAATTTACAGATTACGAAACAATTTTTTTTGTGAATTTTTCAAAAGCTTTTTCTATAATAAAAAAAATCCATGTGAAGGGTACACGGGAAGAAGGCGATTTGTCAGTAAAAATTCGAAATTAATTTTTTTATGCCATCTTGTAGCCAAAAGTCGTACCTTTCTGTTGGTGTATTCATTTTAGACAAGAGTACGCTAGGTCAAAAGTTATAAGCGTTGAAAGAAATGCATCAGCAAGTAAATGGTACGATTTTAAACACTTCAAAATGCTCTCCTGCACAATTTACATTTTTTGACAAACCGCCTTCTTCCCGTGTACCCTTCATGTGTGTTTTTTCAGAAATGATGTAGATAACATTCAGCCTGTAATTTGATCTGTCAAATTGAAAGCAAACCTCGAGGAAGATAATATAAACATACATCTCTTTCTATAAACAAAGAAGTATTTTACCTCATCACATGTTCAGCGCATATTTCTTCAGTTCTTGTACAAAATATTGATATTAGGTCAAACGACATAGGTCTTTTCATGATTTTTTCATCCACAAACGGGTCCACTGGTGTTCAGGACTTGTGATGTGCCGGATCGTTAAAAATGTATATCCGCGGATACGGATCTTAACTTTCTTAGAGTACGCGGCGGTAAAAATTGCACATCGACCTTTGGAAAGAGACTCTCTGTTATGGGAAAAAGTTATTGACCTCTTTAAGACTTAACTCTCATAACATATTCTCTCTTTCCAAAGATCGATCGATGTGCAATATCTCATTATAAAGATAGTTGATTTAGTACCTTTGAGTTATGTACTATTAGTATGGTACTCACTACGATAAATGTTTGCAATATAAAGGTGCCAAATACGATTTTAAAAAATAAAAAATAATCTGAATGGAATTTAACAGTTTTTCATTATTACCTAATCACCTATACATAAAATTTCATCTATGAATTGAAAATTAATAAGGTAAAAGATCCGCCAAAAAACTAACGGATACGGATCTTCAATCTCCCTCGGATATCCGCGGATACGGATATCCGGCACATCACTATTCAGGACGTACCGTTTACTCAATGGTTATCGGTCAAACAAGTACGTCATGCCCAGTAGAGCACAATCAAATCGAAGCCACTTTTTTTAACATTGCGCTTGACCTCATACCATCTTACATGGTGAGTTTGTGCTACCGATTAAGAACAAAAATGTTTGTTTACATCATTTGTTTACGAGAAATAATAACACTGGTCAAAATTATTAAATTCTGATACGCCAGACGACCCTAGTATTTCAATTAAAAAAAAAAAAAACAAAACAATTCAACTTGTTAAAACAAAATATAATCGATTATTGTGATAAGTAATATGAATCAGTCGATATAAATCTTAAATTACTATCATTATTTCTTAACCATTTACACACCGTAATAAAGAAAGAGGTAACTTATTTTCGTTAATCGAAATAAAAATGTCAGTGCTTCAGTGATTTTACAACAAAAATTTTTATATTATTCACAATGATTGTCTTTGGTAATAAAAGAGAACATAATTTACAGAGAGATACTGAGTTTACATATTATTCTTGAACAAGCTACGTTAATCAACGTAGCGTCACGTCAACGAGAAACGTTAAAAAACGCAGAATACACACCAATTGGTTAAATTTAATCAAGAGCGCAAGATGTTAAGGCCAGAAACGCTGCTAGGAGTTCTGCTAGCCGGTATGATGGGTACGAAGCTGGAAATGACGTCACTGCGGGCTGCCTTGCTAGCTCAGAAGATAGGTTTTAAAATTAGAACAGGGGCTATTTTCCCTGCTTGATTTGTTGCTAGGTATGAGCAAGAACCAATCAGGAAGCAGTATCTTCACGTGGGCACTTGAACAAACGACCACATGGCGTCATTCTGCCAGACAACAGACACGTTTTGCTCTGTGTTTAATGTTTATATTCGAACTGTCACTGCGCGCGCACCAGATCTATCTGTTACGGTTAATACAAGAAAGTAGTTAATTCGCGAATTAATCGGCTAATTACCCGAATTAACCAATCCTTGACGTTGGTTAATTCGGGTATTAGCCGGTTAATTCGCGAATAAACTACTTTCTTGTATTAACCGTAACATATCCACAAAACATGCTTGAAAAATAGTCTCGAGTGAAGCGAGCACTTAACAGCAATCAAGAAAACCAGCGCTAGAAAACTAGTAGGCAAATCTAACAAGGAATCTAGTAGCGTTTCTAGCCTCGTGTGCAGTGGCCTTTAGCTCGTTCCCGGCTAGGAGCCACGAGACGGTGTGGGCACGGAGTTGAAGCGATCGATTGAATCGTGTTTCCATCAAAGTACGTATGACATTTGAGAGATGCGGTATGCACGTAAGATCTTCACTCCGCTCACTGCCTTTCACTTGGCGCAGCATCGTACCACGAATAAATTTCTTAACTATGATAGTAGCCAAACTAGTTAATAATGCAGTTTTTCAACACGCGTGAGTAATATGTAATTTCGGGGCCCTGCTAAATTCGGGAGAAATAATAAATTACTTCATGTTGACGCGTAGAGTGCTAATAATGAGCCGTACTGTGCGATAATGAATTTTCTGGACCAATAGGAACGCAGTAGTAAGGCCAAGCGCGCAATAATGAAAAAAAACTGCACTGCTTCTGGACCAATAGGAACGTGGTAGGCGGTATTGTATATATGAAAACAGCATCGCAATTCAACGAAAGTCATGGCCATCTTGTATGCATCGAGGACGGTGTGTACGTCAATCAATGAAGTGATTTATTATTTTTCCCTCTTTTATCAGGGCCCCGATTACATATTGCTCGTGCTAGTTGAATAAAATATTATGTGCGACCGTTGATCGAAGGAGAATATTCTACTCGCGTGTTACCGCACTCGCTAAGCTCGTGCGGCAAATTTCACGCTCATGGAATCTTCTCCTTCTCTCACTAGTCGCACAATATACTAGTATTAATATAAAACTATTGTCTTGAAAAAAATCAATACGTGGCATTACGTAAAGTAACGTAGCCTGTTTCGCTGCAAAACGCAGTTATTTCCTGGGAACATGATCTGTATCTATCTATTATATAATTATTTTATGTACGACTTTTTATTGGTATAATTTCACAGCTTAATGAAAATAGGATTTTAATATTTGTTACAAAAGCATACAGCTGATATTATAAACGTCCCTTATCTTTCTACTTAAAGGTTGACGTATTTTTATACCTTCTTTAAAAACTGTTATTTATTTTTCTATGCAACAAAATCTAGCAGCTTTCCAATGAGCCATTAATATACTTCAAATATAATTCCTTTTTAAGATTGGAAGTAATCGGTTCATTTGCTTCGAGTAATTGTTACTTCGTCCCTTCGACTTCAACCGGTAGTTGAAGAGGAAAGAGTGAGCGAATTGTTTCTACTCTCTCTGTAAGAGCGAGCGTAAGACCTCTTGTTAACGACAACAGATAGCGGCCCGATTTTTATGACGGGCGACGGGCCGACGCGCAGTGTTCAATAGGTTAGTGTGGGTGTTTGTTTGTAACCGTTGCAACAAAACTCAACGGATACCGGCACGTCGCCCCTTGGCGCGACGGCGGTCGGTCCGATGCAGTGGACCGCGTCATTTCATAGAAGTCTGTTGACGACGACAGATGTGCGCGCACGTTTTTACCTATACCTACCTTGTGCTGCGCATTGTGAATATGGAGTTTAAAATTGATATTGATATGGATTTATTAATTAGCCTTGTTCATAATAGGCCAGTGTTGGGACAAGACTAGAAAATTACAAAAATAAACAAGCAAGACATAATGTACTTGCACTTCTTCGCCCTTTAAGTATAGAACTGACATCGATAACGCGTATATGTAACAAAGGTAACCGTTTCGCGTCGGCCCGTTATCCCTTGACTAAAACGGTCGTTAACAAGAGCCCTCATACGCACTCTACACTCATGCGCAGTGCGTACTATGTGTATACGTAGCATTTTCTCTAGCCACGGTAACAAATTTCACATAACCATTTTCCATCCTGAAATAATAAAACAGTTAACAAAAAGTAGAACCTAAGAAGTTGCGTTTTTTATATTGGTTCAATAGAAGTAGCAGTTGTTATAAAAAATATTTGAAAAATTGATAAATTATAGACACTCGACAATAGAGATATATCTGAATTGTCTGTCATAGCGACATTGCTATGAAAAAGAAAAATATAATTCTTAAGCAAACATCGAAAAACTATCGATCGCTGACATTTATAATATCGGCCGTTAAGGAAATCTGTGAAATTATGCCAACAATTATTGGCATTTTATTAAGGCTTTGACAGACAATTCTTGTTCTGTCATAGGAAACATGAAATTATATTTTCAACATTAGAGGACACTAGACGGCGAGACAGTTGGGTTGAAACAGCTGACAGTTTAAACATTTAGTGTCATCTAACGTTCGTTCACGAAACTATAATGATAAAATATATACATCACCACATATTTTACTTTTATCTCTGGACCATCCTGTTTTTCGTTTTGTCTGTCAAAGTATCTTAACAGAAAATTTGCATGTTTTTTACTCTTACGTAGAAACTACTTGAATTATTTTTTTCGCCGCACAAACGTCTTTTTGAAAGTGTGACGTCACTGTGTTGTATTGTCAATACCAATGTAAAAAAAAACGCTTAGCTTATGGTAAAAGAGAGAAACGCACGTCTTGTCTAATGAAAATCTGCGTCAGATTATGTATCAATCCAAATATGACAAGGAATTTATGATTGCAGTGAAAAAAATTTCAGATAAAAGAATTCGAGAAGCCATAATATAAAATAGCCGTCTATCGGTTTATAATAAGTTAAGGCTATGTTCCGATATGCACTGCGACCACTGTACAGTGTGACGTCAATTTAGTATACTGTGAACACGTTCCTTTATAGACAGTTATACTGGTTACTATTTAAAACGGAACGCAATCCCGTATACTGTCAGCCGCAATTTTTGAAATTTTGACGCAGCGTTCAAACGAGTGTAATAAAGTTTTCTAGTTCATTAAAAAAAACTGTTGTTGGAGTATTGTCAAATTAAAAATATCTTAATTAATATTAATTGTAAATTGAATTTATAATATAATAAAAGTAAATAGTTTTTCATTAAAAAGAATATGTTTTAATGTCTAATAAGGTTATTTTTTGCAATTCTTCCATTGTTTTAGTTATTAATTCAAACTAATTACAGAACTTTATAATTTTTGTGATTAAACTATAGATTGTTTATAAGACGTTAGTCACTCGAGTGGTTTTGTCAGATCACGTGATCAAAGTACTGCGAGTAGGTACCTAACCTCGAAAACGCCAGTGCTCACAGTAGAATATGCCGGCGATTTATGACGTCATATATTTTCCTAGGGTACTGCGGCAGTATACTGTCAGTCCATAACGGAACGAATTTTTCTACAGTGATAGCACTGTGCAGTGCTCGCAGTGCATATCGGAACATACCCTAAATCTCAATGAATGCTCGGATCGGATTGAAAATAAAGAGAAAAGGTTTCCGTTAAATCGGTGTTTTTTTTCCAACAGCCCAATCAGTGCTGGCACAGTTATAATAGGTATTACATACCAAATTCAAGTTCAGAAACCTTGCAAATTCCCTGCTAATGACGACTCTCATAGGTTTGTTTCCATGGTCAATGGTAGTAGCACAGATCGATTTCTATACAATAAATTATACACAAAAATACGTTTTATCTTCATGAGGGAGACGACGATGCAGATGACACACGTCGAGAGCTCACCGACGCAACATTCGAGAGGCACCCGTAGCCGCAGAACGTTCGTCTTTGCTTGCGACTGTTACTCTGAGATACAACCGTCAGAGCCCTGAAAACACTTTCCGTCAATGGAGACGTCGACTGGGATTGCTCGGGGGAGGCCATTGCACAAGTTGTGGTATTGTCTGTTAGCAAATTACCGTACTGATCAACGCAAAATGTTTCAATTTTACATAAAACATTCATACTACAGCTGGGACTTATTCGATGGTATCGATACCGATGAAAGTCTTTTTGATATATCGATAATTATCTAGTCTTTTTTTCATAGAAATATTAAAACACTTGCTTACGAACTCTTTTCTCCTGGTTTTAAATAATTGGCAGTTGCATGCACTGAATAAATAATAATAATAATAAAACAATAGGTTTACAAATCTGTAACATCATCGATGTATCGATAATATTACTATAAAGTTGTCGAGACAACAATATTTAGCACAGAAATAAAATTGTTTTTCAGCAAGAATCGGACAAAATGTTTTGATAAAGCGATTATACCTAATTGTACATCACTTATTGCCGCCATTTTTTTGGTAGAACAGGTGTCTGTGCGTTACATCCAGTGATACGTTATCTATACGACTGCAGGAAAAAATTGCATAATTTGAAATGATCGAACGAGCAAGTTCGAAATAAATTTGTTCTTTTACAAGATTATCGACAGGATATTATATAGTGAACTAAAATTACAAAAAATCGATAGATACTATAAATTACAGACGTTCAAAAACATTTACGAAAAATAATTATACGAAACTTATTTGTGCAAACGGCCGGTCAATGTTGACTCTATACGCCGCTATACAGTATGTAAACACGTAAGGTGCACATAGGGAAATTAACATTGGGAAAAAATACTTGGATCAGAGTTAGCCACGACTGCATTAATTGTTATTTCTATTGAATTATCGTGGTAATCTTGAGGATTTCTATTTTATTTTGATTTATTTTTATTTTACTCGGCTTTTTTAATAATAAAAAGCTCTTATAATTCATTATTTTAATTTTTTTGTACAAAAATAAAACAAAAAAACAACTCCATCTGTTTGGAAACATTTCATTCAAAAATTGTCTGACTGGTATGACGTATGCGCGTTGATAAATCAGTGACCCAATGTCTTTAGGTTCAACACGAATAGGCGGAGATATTTTATCTCGCACCATATTTAAGTATTTTTGGGAATTTAATGTTCCATTAATAAAAAAAGTCCGATTATGTTGTAATCATTTGAATATTTTCTTCGGTAGTATACACATTCATTTTGCAAAAGAATATCATTTGTCAAATTGAAAAACAAGATTTCAAGGCTCACTCTGATCCAGTCATTTTTTCCCAATGTTAAAGTGTATAAACAACAGTCGCTGTCTCGCAATCATTCGACAAGTCCGCCGGATTACGTCATCCCCCCACTACTATCCAACGGAACGCGGCAATCTCTGCTCTACTAAACTTTGTGCGTCATAGACAATGACGAGCTTAGTCGTTGAGCGTCTGTAATTCACAATCTATCAAGATCAACGATAACCAGAGTTCGGTAAACGTAAGGCAAAATAATGGGTTGTCCGATAAGTTCTTGCCGTTTTTTTAAATTAAAAAATTAGCGATCGAAATGAAATTTTTTGGTATAATGTTTTGTGCTATTCGAAAGAGAATTTTTCGCTCTACAAGAAAGTCTATTTAGTTTTTTTGTTTGGATTCATTTTTGTTAATTTTTAGAGCATTCAAATGGAGTGTCAAGTCGACAAAAACGAGCATTTTCGACACCACCTTCTTTTTGCGTTTAACCGAGGTGCCAAAGCCACGGAAGCTGCTAGAGAGATTTGTGCCGTATACGGAGAGGGTGCCATAGCTGAAAGAAAAACAAGCGACCCCGCGAGCGAAGCAAGACCTTCATCCACGGAAGACAATGTTGTGTGTATTAATTTAAAAAAACGGCAAGAACTTATCGGACAACCCAATATATTAAGTTTCTAGTATAGCTAAAAACAAATTTACATATACAATTAAATGCAATTAATATTTTTAAGCTTTCATTTATAACACATCCACTACAAATTAAAGCAAAATTTAAACAAACTGTTAGTTCTTACCTCTCAAATAAATCCATCACGACACTAGTCACGAATTATTTTTAAAAAATACCAAAGCTGTGTCCATCTTTTTTTTTATATTGTTATCGGAGTTTTATTATTTTTGCACGAACTTTTAATTCCTTTTTTTTGTGTTAAAAGTTTTAGAATAGCGTATCGTTATTTTTAAATTAAAATTATGTAAAATCCATGCATTTTAACGCAAGGCCAACAGCACATTTGAGTTAGATTGAATTGTTTCGGTTCTGAATGAAAAAAACACTGTTTAAATAACTAAGAACTAAAGTCTCATAAAATCGTTTAGTTTTATCATATATATTAATACGCTAAGGTTTAAGATGTTTGCCTCCCTTTTTAGAAAAAACCACACAATTTCTCCACATAAATTATATATCATTTTACAGATAATTGCTTGCTCTACTGACTTCGACAACTAAAAAATGTATTATTGCTATTGTTTTTGTAAATTAATGAAACTCTGAACAACGTCTGCCATCTAACGACGTAACGTTAACACTTCAATCTGTCATCTGACCATCATATTATTGTAAATACTGCATACTGACGGGCAACGCTGAACAACGCTTTTGCTACTTGCGCCTCTACATGTCAATTTTAGTAAAATATTTCTTTTACAACAAAAATAAGAACGTTATAAGCAGTGTGCAAAATTAGAAACGAATTAAATACCTGCAATCATATTTAAAAAATAATTTTGTAAAGTGATAATTATTATACTTATTTAGTGCGAATAATTCGCACAGGTCACGCTAGTTATTATTATAAACGGTTATAATTTACCAAAATTTTTAACTGTACTGTGTGTAAATACAATCAATACTGGAGTGGTCCGAAATATAACTCAGTATACTGACTAGTGCTAATGACGTCATGAATCGGCGCCATACTGTTGATTCGTTCCGAAATGTACTGGGCAACGTGTTGATTTCCCTCGTCCACCAAAAGTAATTGTTTACTTTATTGAGCAGACATTATTGGAAATAACAGATAATAAAATAAAAAATTCCAGTCTGATATACACACCGTTCAGTTAAATATGTATGCTAGGTCACGTCTGTCTCACCGGTACAATTATGGCGTCAGATTCATTACGTCATT
Source organism: Xanthostigma xanthostigma (assembly GCA_963575645.1). Classification (NCBI taxonomy): domain Eukaryota; kingdom Metazoa; phylum Arthropoda; class Insecta; order Raphidioptera; family Raphidiidae; genus Xanthostigma; species Xanthostigma xanthostigma. The sequence continues at coordinate 43,210,667 of OY754471.1, forward strand.
AGCATTTGTCAGTATACTGAGTTATATTTAGTAACATACCCACTAATTAAACAAAAGAATAGCGGGAACGGTTAGTAATTTTGTTTTATTGTGTTTTTTGTGGGTATTTTACTTGATGTGAAAACATTTCTGGATTTTTTTACTGTCAGATACAGTTAATTCGTGTAAAATCATTCGATAACGACTGAATCAATTTTAATGAAATTACAAATCACGCCGCTACTGATCGCTTTTTCCACTCTTCTAAATACGCAGATTCTCCACCTTCCACTATTTTCTCTAAACGATATTACTCTACTGAAGTAATAATATAGTTCTTCAGTTGTTTGGGATAATTTTATGCTATTTATACAGTATTTTATATCGTTACGATCGGATAAAAAAGGTTCAAAGCCGACACTAGCGCCATCAAAACTCAGTAACTGATATTCTGAACTATGTTAGTAATTGATTTTAGCACTTAGTTATATGCTTCTCAAGTTCTAGGTATCTTTCCACTACAGTGAAAGAAGTAGTCACCGATATACATTTTAAACCTTCATAATTTCATCTCGAGAAGTATACTGTTTCAAGTTTTTTATTTAAACAATGTCCGTGCAGTGGAAAGGTAACTTTTTACATTCAGAAAATGGCACCATTTGCATAGCGTAATATAATATCTAGAAATATATCCCACTGTAAAATGAACTACATCATTGATAAATTATGTAACAGCAAATTTGTCGACTAAAAAAAGCATTATACCTAATACCGAAGAGTTATGTTTACACAAATGTTAAATTACCTTGCTAATAATTATCGGCTAACAGACGGTTAATTAATTACAAACAGTTGAATGTATTTGACAGGTGAGGTTATGTATCTCGTTTGGTTTTGAAATCTGCCAGTGTTTTGTTTCATGATGCTAAATTGCGTGTGTTAATATAAAATTAGGGCGAAGAAGACCGTTGCGTCGTGTATTTTAATAACAAGTGGTAAATTAATTAACGCGCTTTTATAAAACCGCGCACAAGTCACAATAAAATCATTTTCCCGCGTTTTAAAAACTAATAGTATTTTTCGTTCGTTGCATTTACATGCAGTGATGCCACGTTGCAAAACGCATTGTTCAGAAAGCTGGTATGAAAAGGAAAACTGTACAAAACAGTATTGCGCCATATTTGCTAGCTTTTGACGTTATTGAAGTGAAACTTTTTAGGCGCGCTAGGGGGGAGAATCGTTTCTATTTTCTCTGTCAAAGCGTCATGCGCACTCTACACGCATGCGCAGTGAGTTCTGTGTGTATAGCACACAGTAACAAATACCACATAACCATTTCCTAATCCTGAAATAGATTGTAGATTATAGACACTAAAATCATCAGCGTCAATAAATAAAATCGTCATCGTCAAAAAATGCTAGAACCTAATAAGTTTCACTTCTAACGCGCACGTTCTTGAACACACCAACTACATAGAATCTATGATAATTCGTGTCAAAAATCAGTTGTGAGCGCCTAGATATATCGACTAGAAGGGGAAATTCTCCAAAAAAAAAAAGTATAAACATCTGTCATTTTTCGAGTGGGGTCGAGTTAAATTTTTTTATGAAAAAACGTGTCTCGCGCAATAAAGGTCATTGCCAAGTCAAATTTTTTGACAAAGCGTTCTGCAATCTGCAACCCAGCATAAATATATATTTCTATCTTTTGCTATCAGACCACGATAACAAAGGATAGACGCATTGTGATTTGACATATATTTCCAATTTCTGTCACCAGATGTCTAAGTTCAATTGTCAAATCTGTATAAGAGACATGGAGGTGTGGCAACCGCATTTTGCTTTAATTAGCACAATGTCAAAATATATCAATATTTACTGCATAAAAATGCAACGAGCAGAAAGACCTATAAGGGATTCTACTTCACCTTAACACAAAATCACGAATGGCGGCATATATTTAATTTAAAAATACTTTATTTTATTATTAAAAAAGAAATAGAGTATTCAGACAAAAATTCACACTTACAAAAATTATTGTTGTAATAATAATAACAAACTATTCAATCTAACCCAAAAAATGTACAAATTTTATATTATTACGTAACGCATTTCAGCTGCATCGAAGAATAGCCAAAAAAAAAAAAAACAAGCAAAGAACAATTAAGTATATTTACAGAAAAACCAATACAAGAAATTTTATTCAAAGCAGTACATTATACAATACTTCCAGTCTACAAAAATTTCCATTCGATTAAATAAATGCTTTTAAAAAAGTTAAAAATACACATTTCAAAAATTCGAATTTGTGCAGGGATGATGAGTTTTTTTATTGTCATTTTAGTAGCGTTGCGATCAGTCAGATTTCAAAACACTAAACTACACTGCAATATTTGAAATCATTTCCGTTATCCATTGTTAAATGCTCGCGTATTTTGATATCTTCCCCGACTCGTCGGTCAAAAACGTACATTTCGTAATTTAAACGAATTGATAAAAACAGAGCCGTACCTTTTCGGCGCGAATTTATTTAAAACACTGATCGTGACGCGGGAAGGTAGCGTACGGTCAGCAGTGAAAAAATGGACGACTGTGTCACAAATTTAAACCAGGCGTCTAATAGAGTTAAAATGAAGTACAAATCCAGTTTTGAAATGTACCACGGAACAATTAATAGCTAATGATATTTTATTGAAACAAACGATAAAAGGATTGAACGTTTTTTTTTAACAATTTAGTACGATGAATAATAGACGGAGCGCCGAGTTCATCGCAGCAACGATTTCGATAGATCGATAATTTAAATTTAGTTTTAAAAATATTCCCCCTGTTTAATTCGCGACATTTGTAGTAAAAAGTGCGGAGAAACAATACAAATAAATAAAAAGAAAATGTATAAAAAAAAGGGCAACACAAATATACAGAATTGAGAGACGTTTTTAAAAAACAATAAAACAGTTCGAAAATTTTTGATGCAGCTGAGATGCACAAATGTGATGTTAAACAAAACAAAACAAAAAAAAAACTGAACGTGAGAGAGAGAGAGAGACAGATGAAACGAAAATGGAAAGAGATGTATCACTAAACATGAAAATTGTCAATGGCATACAGGTGGGCACGAGGAATGGAATAGGAGGGGGCTGACAGGCCATTAGTAGTTACACGTTTCGAAGTTGAGACTTACGCTATCGGCTTGATCGGGACACAGCTGTGTGTAGACTGATTCTATGAACGGTCGCCTAAAAACAAAAACAAAACAATGTATTATTGTCACAGTTCATACTTAAGGATGTATGAGGGGCATCTCGAATCACGGAGAAATGAATGCATTTTTTTTTTAAATATATCTGTAATAAGTACCCAAAATTTCAAAGCGGTTTACTAACTGGTTAATACACCTTGTCCGTCAGCTACTGATTTTCTTAAAGCCCACTCCCTGTCTCTATTGATTTTTCGAATAATGAATTTTCGAGATTTTTCATTTTTTCCTTCCTTTATAGCAGGCAAGGGCCACATAGTGGCAAATTGAAATAAAGGCGGGCCGCACTTGTTCATAATTTTAATAATAGGTATTTGTGATATTAAAAATTCGAAAAAAATTTATTTGAATTTTATTAATTTAAACGAGAACTAATAAGAAAAATCGCAGCTTTGTGGACAAAAGTTATATTTATAAATGTACGACGTTTCGTCTATAAATTTAGACTTTTTCAAGTACAATATAAAAATTATTTAAAACAATAATTATAAAAATAAACATTAATTACTAACCATAGCAATTAACAAAAGTTAAGGTACATAAAACAAATTTACGAAACGTCGTACATTTATAAATATAACTTTTGTCCACAAACCTGCGATTTTTCTTATTAATTATTATCGATGGACACGATGTCTAATATATATTAAACGAGAACTTTTCTTTTACAAAAATTAGGCAGTATTTGAATGGCTAATTGTTGTATGTTAGCTTCCAGGTTTGTAGTTGCAATTCGTAGAATAGCTCTCAAATGTTCATCTGTGAGACGAGAAGCAAATTTATTTTTTCTGTAATTGAGAATCGAAAAGGTTTGTTCGAATAAGGTAAGTACTACCAAAAATTGTAATTAACTACAGAGCAAACCTTTTCAATTCGTCAAAATTAGGTAGCAAACTGCCATAAAATTTAACAAGATCTTTGATTTCAAAGGAAGAGTTTTTGAGAGTATCATTAGATTGGACCTTAATCACGTTCATTTGTAAATGACTGGGTACATCCTCAATATCACAAGAAAAAAGGTTTGTGAAAATTATTTTAATTATTTATTTATGAAGATAGGCATGTGAGACTTTTTTTTATAAAACAGTCACGGGCCGCGGGTTGCCAACCCCTGCTTTATGGGATGAACGCTAACTAAAATTCGAAATTTTAAGTTTGTGATAGGTGAGCGTGGCAGAGACAAAATTAAAAAACTTTGACTAGCGATAATTCGTAAACTAAGGTATAATAATTTATTAGGTACATTGGCAATATAGCCAGTTATAGTATATCCCCTTAATCACTAAAAATTCAAACTTCTTAATTTATCCACAATGAAGTTACACGGGGGTCAAAAATGCCATGAGTCGCTTCGAGAAAAGAATGTTACGGCAGTGCTTGACTTGGCGGGGGCTCTACAAATCAGGCATCATGGCGAGCAGGGCAAGCAGATCAAACTTTCGGCCCTCGTGGTGTAATATACTAATTTCATACAATTTGACGTTGTTGCTGCAACATACGGTTACGGCTATACTTTCGGCTGCTACTCATACAGTTACGTTTGTCGTAGATGAGTTTGTTGGCCGAGTTCTAGAATAGTTCTAGAACTCTTTGATCAATCTGGACCGAACTGTTAGAACAAAACGAGAAGAGGACTTTTTATTGTTTTTACGCGAAAGCGTCGTCTTCATGGATATTAACTATCGTGCACTTTCGAAAACAAAACACAATATGTAAAACACTCGTTGCGCGATGTCGGGAAAACAAAAATAAAAAAAACAATACTAACTTCGCTGCAAGGCCACCGCCAGGAGGTAGATCGGGTATCTCTTCATCCTGCAATCTCTGCAAAACGTTAGAGAATACTTCCTGTTGACTTCCCGACTCCACGATTTCTGAAATCAAACATTTCGTTCAAAAAAAAAATGAAAAAAAAAAAAAAAAAACAATAATTTTCAATGCATGATTTCAATTTGTTACACTTTACAGTCAAAGCTGTTGGATTTGCACATTTTCAGAATATAAGAAAGCCTTTTTTACGCCTGCACATTAAATATTTCAAATTCATACGTCAATATAGATGTCTTTCAATTACTATTGATTATATTATACTTCGACTTGCGTACGTTTCTCTGTTGTTTTTGTTTATTTACTATTGGAAACAAAATAAGTGTACCCAAAAATATGGCGCTTCCGACACTATGATTTCATTCTTGGCCTGGCCGTGTGCAAAATACTAGCTTTGACGAGTTTACAAAACGACAATCAGTGAAACAAATGATAATAAAACTGCGCCGTACTGACATTTTTAAATACCCGTTTACTGTTTTCAATTGTTTTAAAAAGAAGATCAAAAAAACTCAGTATTAAATATTCACATAAAAAGAAAGCGGGGACAAATTAAACAAAATAAGTGACGTAATAATTACAAATAAATATTTATTTGAGAACAAACCAAATGATTTACATAAAATATTTAACAAAATAACGGTAACTTTATAAATATCATTTAGGAATATTGTATACTTATGAAATAGTTTTGACTAGAATGATAATTATTACGAATGTTTAATACTGAGCTTGTTATTGGATTTCAGCTGAAGGAAGGTCACTTAAATACTAAAACTATGTACAAATACTAATGGAGTTTAGTCTTTACAAAGGTTTCCTTACAGATTATTTAACATACAGTGTGTTTCCGAAAAGACAGTCCTTTGCCGTTCATCAAAACTCATCAATAATCAACGTGCGTAATAGTATATTGTGCAACCAGTTCCGTAAGTTGTCGATTGCCCACTCGAGCTCTCATGGGAAATCGACAATACCGCACAAGTTGCACATACCGTTTTTTATTATAAATACGGGATAAGTACTACCTTATTACTCGCTTTATTACAAATGCAAAAATTGGGGTTATTTAATTCATTTTTAAGCTTTCAAAATAATAATTTGTACAATAAATAAGAATCACGATATGTAACAATGGAAGTGAGCTGTCACTTTATTATTGAAACAAAAAAAAAAAAAACACTGTCGCGATTTGTGAGTGTTTTTTTTAACACCGAGTCGAGTGCACTAAGTAAAATTTGCAAACAGCTGTTTACCGACCGAAAAAGCGGGGACTAAGGTATAGCTTAAGAGCCAGAAGCCAGCCATACATCGCATATTTTAACAAACCTGAAATTTTTATGTTATTATAGTAATACTGTAAGCCTATATTTATGATGGCAGACATTTTCTCCGGTTGTAACATCCCGGCAGACACAATAGAAGGTCAGCTGTATGAGCGCGATGATATTATTATACAAACATATAAGGGCAGTTGAGGGCATTCGATGGATTTTTTTGACAGCTTCATGAAATTTATTTATATCGCAGAGTAGTCCATGCGTTTAAGAGAGAAAAATTCCATGGAAACAAACAAACAACCTAAATGTCATGATGCTGTCAAAAAAGCCATTGGATGCTCTCACTCGCACTCATAAGTTTGCAAAATACAGCGGACCTTTTATTGTGTCTGCCGGGATGTTACAACCGGAGGAATGTCTGCCATCATAAATATAGGCTTATAATAGTACTATAAATAACATACAAATTTCAGGTTCGTTAAATTATGTGTTGTCATCCGGCTACTGGCTCTTAAGCTAGTAGTATTTGACACGCATGCATAATAAAATAGTACATTGTGTAACTAGGACGGAAAGTTGGCCTTTGCGAACAAGTGTAACGCAGAGATGGTGAGGAAGTACCAACATCAACTTATACGGCTTTCCGATCCGATGTTGGTCGCAGAAAAGCAAACACCCAGATTAAAATGTAGGTGACTACATTGGGAAGAAAATCGGGGTTCTCTTTCCAAGGACATAAATCTCGGTGTTTCCTTTTCTTCCAATGTCGTCCGGCGTCAGTCGACATCGTCTTGGGAGAAACACAGATTCAATGTGGGTGTTGGAAGGGATTTACCGCAAGCACCGATCGACGCCATCACGGTTTTTAGTCAGTTATAATTATTTCGGATACGGAATAAAAACTATCAGATTATTCGTCATTTCGGAATCTAGGTTCTAAAAAAGCTATCAAAACTTGAAATTTTTTTTAATCAGTCGGAAACACTTTGTAAAAACAGTTAAGATTATAAAAATATTAAGCAAAATGAAGCTCTAAAATCTATTTTCGCAGCTAACACTTAAAAATTTTTTTTAAGGCCAACATCTTTGGTCGTTAATACCACGTAGGTGGAGAGCTCATGACAAAATTTTATACTCTTAAATATCTTTACTAAAAATTGATATGCAACGCAAAATTATACAGAAATCAACAAATTGCTTTGCGTATGATGCAATTTCGGTCGAAAGGATGTTTAATTAGGCTTATGCACAGTTGTAGAAAGCATTGTAAGAAAAACTGATTTGACAAATGACCTCAAATTGTGACCATACACATTCCTCCATATGAAAAGCATTGTAGTTTTAAATCGATCCTGCTCGAAAAATAATTGATCGATTTTTTTATATTTAGAATCATTTTTCATACAGTTTCCACTTCGAAACAACGTTTTTCTACGAATTTTGATCAAAATTTAGATTGAAAAGCAATCTATTTCTATGTAGAACAATTGTTTGTTTTTGTGTGAGTACAATCTAATGGTCTAGATCAGGCCTGGGCAAATGGCGGCCCGCGGGCCGGATCCGGCCCGCAGTAGAATTTTGTCCGGCCCGCGAAGCATTTTATAAAATTATTATTAAGAGCGAAAATATTTTGCCAATATAATTTGGCGCATAAAAAAAATTTTAGAAAAATAATAAATAGGAAGGGCCACAACAGACAAAAAAAGACCTTTTTTTTGCGTAAATGAAAGGACTTTTTTTTGCTCTTACATTTTTTGGCCCACGGTCAAATTTTTATCAGTAATGTGGCCCGACGATCAAAAGATTTGCCCGCCCCTGGTCTAGATGATGGAGTTTGAATTTGACATTAGATTGCTCCTAATATATGGAAACTGTAAATATATGGTCACAATCTAAGGTCATTGTCAACTATTTTTTGACAATCCTTTCTGCAATCCAGGATGTCTTAAATTAAGTATTTTTGCGGCCGGAATTGCTTAAGCTTAAGTTTTTTTCAATATAATTTTCCGACATACCAATTTTTGGCAAGGACATTTTACGAAGGTAAAATTTTGTAACGAGTTCTCGGGTAGGTTATATAAAAAAATTACAAATAATTCAAAGCGAAAAATAAGTAGGCAGCCGAGGTTCTAGTTCACTATATATTCGCTGTCTACGAAATCTAAAGTCTAAACGACTGCAAATAAATTATTATATATATTGACTTTTATAATAAATATTGTATTGTTGGCACATTAAATATAAATTATCACATGGATCTGAATATTTTTATTTGGTTGGTATTTACTATTTATGAAACAAATATTTTGGTCTTAATTTTTGCACTTTTCTGTCTTGATATAGTGTCAACTTCTAACACCTCACGGGTTACGCGCTACTGCATTCAAGTTATTTTGAGGTTATAATTTAAAAATACATGGCAAAAATATAGCCTATCACACATTTCAAAGGAAATTAATCGTAAGAATCTACTATAAACATCATTTCTTAAAGATAATAATTTAAATCAAGAATAAAGCCGAATTTTGAATGTTATTGTTTAGTTGAAGATGTATTTTTTACTCAGAAATTGTTTGACTGTGTCTAAAAGACACTTTACTAAAAGCAAAAACCATACTATCGTGATTACAGAAAACTGACAGTTCGATATGTGAAGATTAAGATACGAAGTTGATGGAATATAGTTCAAAATACCTGGCATCTATTGATTTATAGTTGTCTAAGAACGTATTGCTTTGATATTATGAATACACGGGCTTACATATTAGTTGTGTTCCAATTTCTCTGCGAACAGTAATATTATGGTCACAGTCATGCGCAGTAGCTAAAACGCGTTCCAACCGAGACATGAACGGTTCTCAAACTGTCCTTTAAGCCGCAAAACAGTGCAGTCTTTGCATGCGCACAAAACCGACAGTTTCGTTTTAGCTACTGCGCATGACTGTGACGATAATATTGCAGTTCGCAGAGAGGTCGGAACATAGCTGACATTACAGCGTTTTTCTTCAGGCAATATTCATTATCTCTATACCAAACGACTTGACGATTCTAGCGCCATAAAGCGGCGACAAAGGTACTAAGTATTTTGTTAATCCGCTTGCGCTGTCGTAACGGTGACTAGACATGCTTTTAGCATTGGCCGCTTGACAGAAAATACTGCAGTATACTAGAGAAACTAAAGAGAAAAAAGTGAGTTTCCAGTAGTTGTTAGATAAAGATTAAATATTTTGACAGATGACCAAGGAAGCTTATTCAAGCGGCCAGTGGAGCCTTCGCGTCTCTTCCGCGACATTTAACTGATCCTAAACGAAATTTGGAGCGACGGCGCAAGTAGATGTTTATGCTATGAATTTCCCAAATTCAGACAGCTAATAGTGGCGTCAAAAGTAGGTCCCACCGAAGTACATTTTCCCTCTGAATTACTCAGTACCCTTGTATTTCTAAAAAGGATGACGCGCAAAATTTCACGGGTCCGCAGAAGTCGCGATCAATACACATATACATTAGGTCTCTTTTTGCCCCACTCGATTAGTTCTTCTCAATGTCGCTACTGCGACGAACCTGATACGTTCAAATGTTTTGGCTAGTTACGATTAACTTAACGATTCTGTACAAATATTTGGACCCCGTTAATCAAAAAGTGATCGAGTGATAAATTTTGCGAACATAAGTCATTTGTGAAAAAATAACTCTAATAATTTAGAGTGTTGATGATCCTGTTTCAATGTTGGAAGATTAAAAAGGAAGAATCCTGGTGGCATAGGATCGATGAAACAAAGCAAATACTGAAGGTTTTATTGCATTTTATTGTCTCACGTTTCGGCAATCTTTATGCAATCTTCGGAGAATCAATGCTGTCTGTTTTCTCAGTATTGTTGTTATGTATAAACGGAACGTCAGACAATAAAATGCAATAAAAACCTTCAGTATTTGCTTTGTTTCATTGATCCTATGCCACCAGGATTCTTCCTTTTTAATCTTCCAATAAGTCATTTGCTTCAAGTTGTTAACACAGAAAGAAAATGTCAACAAGTCATTTCTAACATAGTCAATAATATTTTACTGCCACATTGGTTACAGATTTGTAGAGTTGATCAGGAGATATCTTATTCAAAAATATATTGTCACTTTTTGGTTAACACGGTCCGTTTTAGAAAGACGGAGTATTCCGGTGAACACGTATTTCAGAAAGACACGATGTTTGGACTTTGGATCGGCGAACATTTAAGCAGTATGATTTTTATAACAAAGTAGTGAGCGCAAAGGCTGCACCGAATGACAACCTTTGATACGGCGTTCCAGCGTTGCCTCTAGCTGTTGCTCGGCTTGAGCAGCCTCCGAAGACGGAGCAGGAGCTCCTGGAAACACTACCAGCACAATGCTCATGTTGTCTCTACTCCCCTGAAACAAAGAAATTAAAAATGTCAAAAAAATGTAAAACCTCAGACATTTCTGTATTATAATATATTGAAACAGATTACAGAAAAATCGTTTTAACTTTTGTTACCAAAAAGCAAACATGACTTTATAACAAAATGGTTGTATAAAAAAACAACTGAGTTCATATTATTTTTCAAATAATAGTCTATTGTGCGACTAGTGAGAGAAGGAGAAGATTATTTGCCGCACGAGCGTAGCGAGTGCGGTAACACGCGAGTGGAATATTCTCCTTCGATCAATGGTCGCACATAATACTTTATTCAACTAGCACGAGTAATATGTAATCGGGGCCCTGATAAAAGAGGGAAAAATAATAAATCACTTCATTGATTGACGTACCCACCGCCCTCGATGCACACAAGATGGCCCTGACTTTCGCTGAATTGCGATGCTGTTTTCATATATACAAATCGCTACCGCGTTTCTATTGGTCCAGAAACTATGCAGTAATAATTCATTACCGTACAGTTTCGGCTCGCTAGCGCGTTCCTATTGGTCCAGAAACTATGCAGTAATACATTATCGTACAGTCTCGGCTCATTATTAGCACTCTACGCGTCAACATGAAGTAATTTATTATTTCTCCCGAATTTAGCAGGGCGTGTTGAATAAATAACATTTTCGACTAAAAAATTTTATCTATTTGAATTCAACAATGATTTAACATTTTCTAACGTAGATTCATTTACATGAGTGTAGCATAAAAAACAAAGATATAAAGAAATATATGGAGTCAAGCTAAATAAAAGCGTTTAATATAAACTACCACTGTATTATTAAATACATAACCTTATTAAAAGTGAACTGCAAAAATTTTAAAAACATAGTGAATAGCTGTTCTTTTTATAAATCATAATGGTATTACGGCTCGTTTAAAACGTGATGTCACATCTCGTCGTAATATAACTCATTACGACACTAGATGTGTAACCTATGCTAACATTCTTTACACCACTCTGCAATATTTTAAATGATACCAAGTCTGAAATTTTTATTATGTAAAAAATCATCCTAGTATATTTCTGACAATAAAATTTAGTCAATTTTTTAGTCTAAAAAATGATTGTTTTTAGTTACAAATTAGTAGCCCAGTCCGGCTTCGCCCGAATTTGTAGATTGCCACCGTTTTTTTTCGACTTACGTTCCAAAATTGGTCTCCACGAAAAGTGCTTTTATTTTAACGCGATAATATATAGCTTATGTCCATCCTGAAGGGTCATTCTAAATAGTGGTGAAAGAATTTTTCAAGTAGGTGCAGTGGTTCCAGATATTACCCTCTGCATACACACAAACTCACAAAATTCGCACTCTCTCTTTATAATATTAGTATAGATACTAGCGTGACCTGTGCGAATTATTCGCACTAAATAAGTATAATAATTATCACTTTACAAAATTATTTTTTAAATATGATTGCAGGTATTCAATTCGTTTCTAATTTTGCACACTGCTTATAACGTTCTTCTTTATGTTGTAAAAGAAATATTTTACTAAAATTGTCATAAAGAGGCGCAAGTAGCAAAAGCGCTGTTCAGCGTTGCCCGTTAGATGGCAGTATGCAGTATTTACAATATGAAGGTCAGATGTATATGACAGATCGAAGTGTTAATGTTACGCCGTCAGATGGCAGACGATGTTCAGAGTTTAATTAATTTACAAAAACAATAGCAATAATAAATTTTTTAGTTGTCAATGTCAGTAGAGCAAGCAATTATCTGTAAAATGATATATAATTTATGTGGAGAAATTGTGTGGTTTTTTCTAAAAAGGGAGGCAAACATCTTAAACCTTAGCGTATTAATATATATGATTACATACCTTGTACAAACAGGTATCTATAACTTGACTGGTGATTGCTTCTAAATCATCGGTAAGTTTAAGTCGCGAGTGTATGTAAGCGCATAAATCATCATTACTCATAACATCCCATATGCCATCGCACGCCAAGACGAGGAATTCATCCGCAGTATCGTCCCTGTCTCTGACGAAGATCTCCGGTTCGGGAGAAACGAGTTGTTCACACTGCCCTCTGCCTTCCACGTTCTTGTATTCATAATCACCTTTACACCAATCAATTAGTTTAAAACGTTTTCAACAACAATAATCATTTCAAACAAAATAGCCCTACCTAAGGCTCTGCTAACGGCGAGACTCCCGTTGACTCTTTGTATCATTACGGAGCCTCCGGCCTTTTGGATGCGCTCTCTTTCGGCGGGCAGCGCCGGCTTGTGATCGCGCGTCGAAAAGACTGGCTCGCCGTCGCGAGACAGCACCGCTCGGGAGTCGCCGCAATTAGCGATGAAAATCTGTCTCGGCGAAATGAAAGCACACACGGCAGTCGAGCCGGACTTGTCTTCGCCCGAAGACATTTCCGGTAACTCCCGCATGCTATCGTCCAGTCTCAAAAACCCACTGTGTATTCCCTTGATCACGTCCTCTCGGAACTCTTCCGTCTGCATGATGCAGTCGAGTAGATGTTCGCTGCAGTGCGCGGACACTCGTGCTCCGGCGTGTCCGTCGAACACCGCGAAGTACGACCAATCCTTCAGGGCTCCGTCGAGACCCATCTGCGCCCTGTGCGCATCTTCCATCTCGACGCGCCATCCTTGCATGCTCGCGACACCGTAACGCAATCCATTACCCGTACCGTGTTCCTTGTACTTATCTGTCTTTGGTTTGTCAAGAAACGCACCCATTCTGTTACGTTCCCTTATTCGATTCTGTTCGATCGTTCGAGCGTATTATTTGATTCTTATCTAATTAACATTTTCACTAGAAGATTTGTATCTCTAAAAAGCAATTTGCAGAAACGTTTTATCTCGGAGCAACAAACGCGTTGCCATGTGTGTGTAAAAAATTGAAACGAAATTCGCCACAAAACGTGTAAAAATTTAATCTGTAGTGGCTTAAAATTAAAAGGTTTCATTATCATCTGATAATTTAATCATATTGGTATTATTGGTAACCCTGTGGTTTCTATAATAAGACTCTGATTTGTTCGTGAAAAATGAAAAAACAAAAGTGTGGCTGTATGTCATATAATTAAATTCTGTAAATTGGAAATGCATACCTTTCAAATAAACAGTTCTTGATAATTAAATATGATATTACGCATTTACATTATGTATTTTTAATAATAATTGAGTATTAAACATAGAATCACGAATAAACTTCTAATGGCGGAAACACAATACACTTCGCATGCGTAGTTTCTAAAAATAGGATAAATGTGACGTAATGTTGCACCAATCAACATTCAACTTCTAAAATTATCAATGAACTTAGGCAAAGGTCTCTTTGTTAAAGTAAACTATATAAATAAACATGTTACCAAAATTACTACGGTAATACTAATATCCCCATGGTGCAATTTTATCAATGAACTTTAATTCATAAACAATATAAATAATGTAATGATTTGATTAATGAAATTGACATTCATAGATTCATCAAATACATTAATTTTACTACAGCTAATTGTAATCGCTATTCACGAAATTTAAATAATAAATACCTACACTAGTCTTATCATCTTACGTAATTATTAACTAACCACAAAATAGAATTGTTTTACAATTTACTATTTTATGATTCATAATCAATAGCATGATATCTGCAGTTACTTAAATGTTTTATGCAAAATCCAATATAATTGCTTTTAACATTGTAAAAACGCCATTAATAAGTCACGCAAATAACTGACCTATGTGTAATGATAATTGCCTACATTACAGATTTTTTTAACACTGTATCGACCGCGCACTTTAACACGGAAAATAATTATAATCTATATTTCGAATCAAAGCTTTCAATATTTATATGAGAAGTTAGTTTCCATTTAAAATTGAAATTAATGCTAGTTAAGCGTTAATTATTTCTACAGTTTATAACGAAGACCGAATAAATTGCTGGATGTAGAGGAAAAATAAATATAAACAAGCTGTTAATACCTTACTAATCTAATTTGCACTCGGACGAATTTGGGCTTATAGTCCCTTATCTTTCCTCAAGAAATAAGTTTTCGAATGGTAAAAACTGCATTCAAATCAGTTCAGTATAGCGAATTCAATTAGATTTTCAGCCGAGCGAAGTCGTGCAAAACGGTTAGTATAGTTCTATACCTTCCAGAAGAAATAAGCTATTGAAAAGTAAAAACCGCATTCAAATCGGTTCAGTAGTTCCCGTGTTTTTAGCGAACATACAAACAGCTTTCTGTTGATAGAAAGAGAAAATAGGGGCGACCGCGACGCATCTGTGAGTAAAAAAATTGATTTAAAAAAAATAGGGACCGCCGGCAAAATGTCGAAAGAAAGCGACTTGAATTTTAAATACTATGTGGACAGGAGTTTTATTTAAAAAAAAAAAACAATGAATGAGTGTATATTTGTAGTCGCGCTTTAGTAGTTAAACTTCTTTGGCGTGATTACTATTTTTTAATTTGCATGCAAATAATTTATTCAAATAAAATAATAAAATGACTGGAATGAGATTAGCATAAATACAGCTATTAGACGTTAAGCCCAAACGAACATGTTACCTACCTCTATTCTGTTGGTAGCCTTCTTCGACGAGCAGCCGTAAAAATTCACCCTCATCATTATGTCACAACACGCATGAGAAGCGTCGAGCGTGTAGTAATGCCGTTGTTCAGATAACTTCTCTATTCCAAGCCCCCAGTTTCTAGGTTCTAATCATAAAACTGATAAAGTCAATTTGGTTTTCAATGTATTATTAAAAAATATTAAATTGAAATTAATATCAATCGGTGTTATACACCCAAATAACCAAAACTGTTTGCGGCCGATAAAAAAACCGGTCAAGTGCGAGTCGGATTCGCGCACCGAGGGTTCCGTACAAACTTGTAGGTTTGTAAATAGTTCATCCATTACGGGAATCGAGTCTCGAAGATTTTTCCCGCTTTGCCGTTGGAAAACTGTTGTCTCCATACATCGACAAACGCCGCGGTCAGTTAGCCAACTAAGCGTGTAATTGCAATGAGTTCAGATGGACTACTGAACTGTATTGTAACTCGTGGCTATATCTGATAGCCTAGTTGTCGTACCGTGTTGTATGCGAGAGTTCGCATATTGCACTGTATAAACGCACCGGTAGCGCACGCTTGTTTTGTATTAGAACTGTTACTGTGTACGTGCGTAGCATGTTGTTGCAGTTTAGAAACATTATTTTTTTGTGATGCAATTACAAATTTACGGTTTTCAGATTTTTCCCTTTACTTGTGCTATAAGACATTGCTTCTTGCCAAATTTCATGATTCTAGGTCAACGGGAAGAGTGTTGACAGACAGACGGACAACAAAATGATCATATAAGGGTTATTTCTTTCCTTTTGAGGTATACGGAACCCTAAAAAGAGGATTAGGAATGCCTGAGGACTGTCGAAAGAAAGCTGCTAGATAGCAATTTCGTGTTTGAAATAAGGCCGGCCCTGTATTGGTAACTAGTTTCAACTGTCTTGTTAAAGCACATTATATAGATTTCAACAGTTTGATAAAATAAAAAGTTTTTAATTTAGGATTGATGTATTTTAATATTATGTGATGCGCGGAATCACATTTGTCCTTGACCCAGAATGACCTTGACCGAGCCGCAATGCAGTACCTTTATCCTGAAAACTGATCTTTTATAGTGTGTTATTTCCATATACGCGTTTCTCTATTAAAACAAAACACTTCATAGCTCTCGCAGCCCCCACTGCCACTTGCAGTATATAATAATTACCATACTAATAAATAAATTACTACCGGGACCGCGCCAGTTATTTCTTTTTCTTACGTTTTTTTCCCCGAGGTTTTCAGGTGCTCTGTATGATCAGGGCCGTAGCTAGAACCAAATTTTGAGTAGGACGTCAGAAATTTGAAGATGCTAATGTCCGACCGAAACTAGTTTTTACAACCGAAACCGAATTTAGGTTTTGGTTACAGTTTCGGCCGAAACCGAAACTTACTTCGAGGGCAATTCGAGTGTATAATTTTTATAAGCTTTTGTAGCTAACAATGTGTGTTTATAGAAATAATTACAGTAGAACCTCGATAAGTCGAAAACCTCCAAAACTCGAAAACATGTTTTGTTCCCTTCCCTTCAAGCTCTAAAACGTCTATTACTCGAAATGTCAACCCTCTATAGGTCGAAATACTCAGTGAGTCCCTACAAGCCATTTCGATACACATTTTCCCCCCTTAACTCGAAAAAATAAATTGGACCTCTGTATCTCGAACATAGCAACTCAAAATTAGTTAAAATGAACCATGTCCTTTACAAGTCGAATATTTCCTTGCATAATCCGCCTAAGGGGCCATTCAAGATTACGTATGCAGAATTTTATTAATTTTTAACCCCCTTGTCAGTAAAAGTAAGGAAAACTCTTACCTCTTCCCCCTATGCTTACGTAAACAGTGGTATACATTTTTTTAAATCCGTTCAAGTTTCTTTATTGTTATAAATAAATATTGCTGACGTCATCACCATCTAGGCCCTCCCCGTACCACATGTCATAAAAAATAAGCTAAGCAAAGACCCCATCCCCCCTTTGGTGCTTACGAATGACCCCTAAGTCGAAATCCTTCATAAGTCAAAACTTTGTAACTCGAATTTTTTTGACATCTCCCTTGAAGTTCGACTTACAGAGGTTCCGATATAATTTCAATTTGTGGATACCTAATTGTAATTGATGAAAAATTGTTATTTGGCAATAATAAATTAAAACCATTCTTAATGAATTTAGCTTAAAATAATAAGCACCTGCCACTTTTTCGTTATACCGGGGCCTCTACACATTTAAATCAGACAAGGGTGTAGATATGGGGGGGTAGAGGGGGTTATTACCCCCCTCCCCAGGATTTATCAGGACCGCAGGTTAGCCAGTCACAACAGACGAAAAAAGACTTTTTTGTTGCGGAAATGAAAGGACTTTTTTTTTTATTTCCTCTCCAAATGTGCACGCGACAACTTTTCAAGTTAGATTGTTAAAAAAAAATGTCATTCGTGTTAATAAATCTTTAAAAAAATATTGATTTTTTACCCCTCCCTCAGAAAAAAAGACGGGTTGCACTCCGGGAGTGCCGGCGTAAGTGAAAACTTGAATATTAACGTCTTACGAATTTTCGATCAAAATGGTTTGTATCATAGATTGCATTTTTATGTACGATATTTCAACGCTAGATGTCTAACGTTGTATAAAAAGTACCTGGCAATTACTATCACTTAGAGAGTCTCACCCAATTCTTACTTTTCCTGACGCGAGTTTAACATTTTTTACCCATTACAAAAAAAAGTGTACAACGCCGCTAAAGTAGTTTTCACTTCAAAATATCTACGCCGTTGAAATCAGACCCTGGTAATAGACAAGACATGAAAAAACAATGACGTCCTTACGATCTCGGCTATTTATCCACAAAACTGTGTAAGTGACAGACCACTAAGAAAAAAATTTCCAAGTAGAATGGCCTTAATTATTGCGCTCGTAACAAATTTGTTTTTCCTTAGATAAGTTCATAGACCTCTTTTGTTATTTGTACAGTTACGACCTAGTAATAACAAAACGTACTTAGATAACAGATATTTATGATAACATTAAAAGAAAATATAGATATATGTTTTAAAGAAAGCGGAGACAATATTTTGTTATCATAGCGCTTGTCTTGTAAGCTGAACAAAATAATTCAGTAATTATTTTGATTATTTTATTTTTTTTACTGATTATTATCGGGAAACATTTCTGTTTTATCTCACATACAGAATGTCTCGAAACTAAACTGTCAAACGTCAATCATATAGGTATCTGTCAATTGTCAAATCGCTATATGATATCCGCTGATATTAAATATTAATTTAGGCCGCTGCACACGAGGCTGGATTTGCCGCTAGATTTGACTACTAGTTTTCTAGCGCTGGTTTTCTTGATTGTTTTATGTGCTCCCTTCACAGGAGACGTCTTTACAAGCTTGCTCTGCAGGTATATTCGGTGCGCGCGCAGTGAAGGAACGGTAAAAAAATGCATGTTTATTGTCTCTGAACAGAACACACACTATATGTCCTATGACATAGTGTTTGTTTGTGGGCGTTTGTTCAAGTCGTCCACGTGACAAGATACTGCTTTCTGATTGGTTTTTGTTCATACCTAGCAGCGCACCTAGCAAGAAAAATACGTAAAGAAATCAACCTAAATTTTCCCTTAGCTCCGCTGTTTACTTATATACAGTGCAAACTCCATTTAACGTCACTCGATATAACGACAAACTCCTTAAAACGTCGAAATTACTTAATTCCAGTTGGTTTACCTTGTCACTCATACAATGATACACTCTAAATAACGACACACCCACTCTAAATAACGACAACAACAAGTCATCATTAAGCAATGAACAGTACTTGTTTGTTATTTTGTTGCTTTGTTGTCGGCGTCGTGCGTACCGAAGATTCTAAGAAATTTGTTCATTTGTTTGTTGGGATTATATTTCATAATATGTTTAGCTCAGCTGCTTATCGATAACTTATCATATTCTTATAAAGTTGCCCACAAAGTTTATTAAAAGAAAATCTTTGTGTATTGAAATTATAATGGATTATTTCTTCTCTCCGTTTAACGACAACTCTCGATAACGCCACAAAGTGCACAGTCCCTTGAGTGTCGCTATATAAAGGCTACATTTCAATTTAAACATAAGAAAATTCAAAACAAAAACAAGAAATATTAAAAAATGCAAACGAAACAAAAAAAATCGTTTCATATGTCATTATAGATAAGTATGTCATTTTATATCTGTTTTGTTTTGAAATACTATTTATACCTGCTGGTGAAAATATGCGCACAAAAGAAATGATTTATATGTAAAAAAATATAAAACGCAAGGTCTTTAAAATTGGGGAAAGTGGAGAAATAACCTATGTACGATTTTATTACATCGATACATAATTCAAAAAGAACGACTGGGGTACAAGAATGACGTCACCAAATTGTCACGTTCATATTGCAACGATCGAAACGGGAGAGTCGCAAAAAAGAAACAAAATTATTGACGTCCTATGCGGTGGGAGTGCAGAGACAAGTTATGGTGGAGGAGCGGGTTTAAGCAGCTTGCCATCATTAATGATCATTTTCTAATGATCTAAAACAGGGGTCGGCAACCTGCGGCTCGCGAGCCGCATTCGGCTCTTTTGATGTAAAGTTGCGGCTCCCCAGTTCCATACGCAAAAAGAATTATTTTATTATATAAACCCTTAAAAATCGTCCAATCGATCCATGATTGAGTACCATGTCTATCTCTCAGCCATTTCCACTCGCGTCTCACCCGCACCGCCCCCGTCGCGACGTGTCGTTCTCGGATATATATATTATACCTATATAAGCAAATACTGTAGTACTGAAACGAAAATGTTTAGTGGCTCTTTAAAAGCTGCAAAATTTTGTAAATTGTAACTTTTGGCTGTTCCGTCTCAAAAGGTTGCCGACCCCTGATCTAAGATCCCGATTTGGCTCGATCTTCACCCATTTCTAATGAAATTTTAATTTTGAAAATATAATGTATTAATAAAGAATAATTAATTTGATTGCAATTCAATTTCTTGGCACAGCTATTTTGACGTGATAACGTCTTATAAATTGATGAATCACGTCAATATAAAAAGATGAAACACCGACTGCATGCACGAAAAAGTGTAACGTTCCTAACGTTCCGCCTGACCCTGTGCGTGATTATTAAATATGATATTCGAACGGAATACGTTATCACGTAAAACTATCGTTCGTAAACCGACTTTACAGACAACCAATTTTTTGGTATTAATTTTATTTCTAAAATGTAGTTATCGAGTTTTAAGATAATATAAAATGCCAAAGTTTGGCATAAAAACATGCCATTTTAATATCGCTTCGCTCGGATAAAATCGTCCACATTCAAGCTGACTTAAAAATTTAATGAAAACAGTTTGTAAATATGAATTTACTTAGTGAAGGGTGAATTTAATTTGGTAAATTGATAGTAATATTGAAATTAAGAAAAAAAAATATAATTTTAAGGGATGTATTAAGGGGTTAAATTTTTTATGTTGTCCAAAAACAAAAGAGTTACGTACACATAATAAAGCCACACTGCCTATATTAGCAAATACACTATATTGTCGGCAGGGTTTTGCACTGCGACCCGAGTTTTTTTTTTAATTAAGTTCTCAATGAATATATAATTTAAAGCGTGGGTAATCAATTATTGAAGCATTATAATAGAATCAAAGCGCTACTGGGCAAACGCTTTTACTTGTGTTATGTAAACTTGGTAAATAAACGCAAGATCAGGACACGCGAACAAAATGGGGTTAGATTCCGGGTTGAGGGGGAGGAAGAGGGAGAGGTTTCTATATAGTTGTACGTGTGGTTGCTATTTAGCGTGCGAATATAAACACAGATATGTTACGGATAAAGTTAGCGTTTGACACAAAAATACACTAAACTAAAAAAAAGGTACGTTATACCAACGTTTGAAGTATAACCTTAAAAAAGTATATAAAATGCACCCTTTCACATGTAGAATAGATGAATGCATTGAGTATATAATATAAACGTCGTACTCTGTGCGTTTTGTATCTTTGTCTAAGCTATGATCTAAACACAAATGCACATGTGCGCCTTCTCGCTCGCTCGTTTTTTCGCAGTTCATTGCCAGTTGCGAAGCATAGCTTCAAAAATATATGTAGAAAGCACTAAGCAGTATGTTTTGTTCTTAAGGAGGTTGAGCCGTTTTACGAAGATAATGAAAAAAATAGGAAATTTATAAAGTTAAAAATTAAAAAAAACTTTTACTTGTAGTCTTATGGAAAATATGTCAACCTAGCATGCAAACGGTACATTTTTTTTGCAAATAACCAAATAATGTCAACAGTTCCGAGAACTAACTATGTAAAGCATAGATGTCTTACGCATATTTTAATATTTTTTCCAATTTAATTAGGCGACTTTTAATCAATAAAAAAAATATTGAACCTTAGCACTTTTCGATTATGGACTTTTATTCTTGACAATTTTAACAATTTTAACTGAATTTTCAAATTTTTTTATGATTTAATTTTAATTTTTATTACTTCTAATTTCTTTTTTTAATTATTTACTGCAAAAAATATGTAAAATACAGATATTTACATAAATTTATTTTTTCTAACCTAACTTAGTACCTACAAAAAATTCAAAAGTTAGTCTATTAAGTAAAATACTGAAATAATTAATTAATATTAAAAAAATATTTATTTATGCCTTTATGACAATAATTTATTGGTATCATCGACTTATAACCTTTTGTAAAAATTTATTAGGGAAAAGTTCCCATTTAGAATTCGACTTACTTTTGATTGAGACTGAAACGCATCAACCTCCTTAACAAGTAAAAACAACAAACGTTTGAAGAAGTGAAAAGGAACAGATTATGTTTATATACAATTTTTTTTAATTACATGCACTTTCATCAGTCAAAATAATCCATCCAGTACATTATTACGCCAAGACAAAAGGGGACGAGCAGTGAGTAAAAATGCAGAGTACCTAAGACGTAAAAAACGTAAAAAACGCTGTAATGGTTTAAAATATGACGTCAGACTTGTAGTATACAAACACACATGATACCTCTCACACACGCGTATTAAACAGTAAGCGATACCAAGCCTTATTTGCACTTGTTTATATACTACAAGAATTACGTCACAGTAGTTAAACAATGGTTTGAAGTAGGACGTCAGACTTGCAGTAAGCACACATAGTATCTCTCACACACACGTAAGTAAACACTAAACAAGCGTTAGTAAACGATACCAAGAATTATTTGCATTTGTTTGTATACTACAATTAGTACGTCACAGTAGGTAAACCGTGGTTTGAACTATGACGTCAGACTTGCAGTAAACGCACATAATATCACTCACACATACGAGAATAAACACTAAACAAGCGTTAGTAAACGATACAAAGCCTTATTTGCACTTGTTTAAATACTACAAGAATTACGTCACAGTAGTTAAGCAATGGTTTGAAGTATGACGTCAGACTTGCAGTAAGCACACATAGTATCTCTCACACACACGTGAGTAAACACTGAACGAGCCTTAGTAAACGACACCAAGCCTTATTTGCACTTGTTTATATACTACAAGAATTACGTCACAGTAGTTAAGCAATGGTTTGAAGTATGACGTCAGACTTGCAGTAATCACACATAGTATCTCTCACACACACGTGAGTAAACACCGAACGAGCCTTAGTAAACGATACCAAGACTTATTTGAACTTGTTTGTATACTACAAAAATTACGTCACAGTAGGTAAACCGTGGTTTGAACTAAGTATGACGTCAGACTTGCAGTAAACACACATAATACCTCACACATACTTGAGTAAACACTAAAGGAGCCTTAGTAAACGACACCAAGCCTTATTTGCACTTGTTTATATACTACAAGAATTACGTCACAGTAGTTAAGCAATGGTTTGAAGTATGACGTCAGACTTGCAGTAAGCACACATAGTATCTCTCACACACACGTAAGTAAACACTAAACGAGCGTTAGTAAACGATACCAAGACTTATTTGCATTTATTTGTATACTACAAAAATTACGTCACAGTAGGTAAACCGTCACATAGTAGGTAAATACGGCAGCTTGTGTGTTCGCGTCATTTGAAATGCCTATTTAATCCTATAAGACGATTACACTTAAAAAAATTCCTGTGAACTAATGCTACGATTTGAACATCTTAAGACAATTTAATAAATAGAATAAAATAGTCTATTATGTTGAAGTTGAAACGTTGAACACGACATATATAAGTAGAGCACGAACGTTGAGGGGCGGAGCCCGGGAACGGAGGGACGCTTGGCGCCGTGTTACACAGGACGCTCTCGTACTGACCGTTTGTAGTGACGACGCTGTCGTAGCGTCGCGACGTATGTAGTATCGGATAATGCGCGAAGCTCGCTCTTCGAATTATTAATAAGTAACTCGATTATTTTATTTAAACCGTTGTGCTTATTGTTGATTGCAATTGTTACACAATATGCAACAATGATTTTTCAAAAAATCGAATCGATTGATCCGCTGACGATTTATTGCGGAACGAAATGGATGAGAATTAAAAATTGATTTCGTATAAATATATTTAACAGTTATTTTACGACAATGTGAAAAAGGAGATACCAACTTATATTATTTTTAAACGTGAATGGTGAATTGTTTGTGTATAATATAATTTTGTCAGCAATCCAAGTTTCGTTATTATTTTATTTTTACTTTCATCTTCCAACCGTGAGTAGAAAATATAAAAAACACGGTGTGATCAATGTTTTGAACTAACATAATATACGTTAACGTAGTCCCTACTCAAACTATGTTGGCATTTCGTGAATAATAGTAGATTTTATATCTAGTGTCGTATTGGTGTATTATGCACGAGAGGTGACATGTTAAACGAGCGATATAGCAAGTTTTAACTGTCACACGAGTGATAATATCATTACACACGAGATATATCTAGATATTATAAAAGAAAACCGTGACTGATTGACTGACTGATCTATCAACGCACAGCTCAAACTATTGGACAGATTGGGCTGAAATTTGGCACACAGATAATTATTATGACGTAGGCATCAGCTATGAACAGATTTTTGAAAATTCAACCCCTAAAAGGGTATAACGGGGGTTCAAAATTTTTATGGAAAATCAACGCACAGCTCAAACCACTGGACAGATTGGGCTGAAATTTGGCACACAGATAGTTATTATGATGTAGGCATCAGCTAAGAACAGACTTTTGAAAATTCAACCCCTCAAAGGGTTTAACGGGGGTTCAAAATTTGCATGGAGAAATCATAGATGTATCAATTCGAAAATGCGCAGGATTACTCCTGTCAACAAATAAATAAACACGTGTTTCATGCTTTTTCAAAAACAACCCCTTCAGAGGGTGAAAAGAGGTAAATAGTTTAAAAATCAACATGGGTGTCATTTTCAAGGTTAGTCATGAAACGATTAGCTTTGGACTTTTTCGGATAAGCTCACGTAATCGTCTCGTAATATAATTTAAAATAAATTTTAATAAAATTAATAAACAATTTAAAATATTTATTTTGACTGTTTTATTATAAAATTGTTGTTAACAAGATATCTTAGAATGTACACACAGAAAATTTCTGATATCTTAATGTGATTGGGATTGACAAAGTGAAAAATAATCAATTAAACGACACATACAAAAAGAAATTTGGATCGGTAGATCACCAAGTACTCCAGATTCTCCCTGATGTGATTTAAAAGAAATATTTCAGCACTTTTTCACAGCTTATTTTTAATACATCCTATTTCAACCTTTTAAAACCTACTGCCTTTTTTCAGACGAAAAACATATTTTTTTCTTTATTTCACTGCGTCGTTCAACATGCCAAAACCAAAATTGACACGCGCCGTGACAAAACAAATAGACAAGTAGGTACAGTAAATACCCAATTCTAATTATTACCTCTAAACTACGTACAATGTAATATAAAAGTTTTGAATCGTTACAGTCAGGACGTTGATCACGCGAACGTCATCAATTTTGAAATTTTTAAGGGGGGTCTACGTCGAGAAAGGAGTAACTATGCCAAATAATGGGAATGCATCCGTGTTTCGTCTCAATCGCGTGCGAAGCCGCGGGTAACGGCTAATATATGATAGGTTTTTGCACGCAATAAAATAGCTGATTTTCACTTAATTTTCAGTGTTTTCAAAACGTTTGACAGTTTACGACGTAGGCTAAGAGTGTCTATAGCCAATAGGCTTTGTATAGTATAGTCATCATACAGTGAATGCAATCTATACATGACTTTTATTGATATGGTCACTAATGCATTACAGAAAACTGCATACGAACTTCCCTTGGACGCCCGGTTTATGTTGCATTTTATGTGGAACGATTTTCTGTAATGCATTAATTGTTTCCATAGCTATCATATCAACAAAACTCCATTTAGTTACGGTTATATGGAATACGACATATTAGACTGCTCCTGGTGTATGAAAACTGTGATTGTATGATCACATTCTAACGTCATTGTCAATTTTTTGACAATCCTTTCTGCAACCCAGCATAGTTTAAACTGACGCTTGACGCTTGAAATAACAAAAAAAAATTAATTACAAAGTTCCGCCCGATATACACGAAAAGCAAGTTAATACAAACGTGGTAAAAAAAATAAAATTATCATCCAATTTGTAAAAGTCTTTCATTTTTTAATAATTAAATTGATATCCCTAACGAAATATTCTCTTTAACAGTGAGTCGGCGTTATAAACGCTTATGACCTATGCTGACGAACATTTATAATCTACAATACCTACTATCTACCAGTGCTACTAATTATTTATTTTTAATATATAAAAATTGTGAAACAAAGCTTTAAAAACTCGAATTAGTTAATTCTTCCAAAACCAGCGCAGTGTTGCATGGTGCTAATGATTCTAATTACATTAAACAATCAACGATATTAAAATATAACAAGCATGTTTTTAATGGAACAATTACGACAAAACAATCCAAACGGTACGTAATATAATATTTGTGATCATCATGGGCGCCGATAGAAAATGGCAAGAGGAAAAATTACAGTGACTATACTCGGTCCGACGAACGATTATAACTATACAGTATGTAAACACGTAAGGTGCACATAGGGAAATTAACGTTGGGAAAAAATGACTGGATCAGAGTGAGCCTTGAAATATTGTTTTTCAATTTGACAGATAATATTCTTTTGCAAAATGAATTTGTATACTACCGAAGAAAATATTCAAATGATTACAACATAATCGGACTTTTTTCATTAATGGGACATTAAATTCCCAAAAATACTTAAATATGGTGCGAGATCAAATATCTCCGCCTATTCGCGTTGAACCTAAAGACATTGGGTCACTGATTTACCAACGCGCATACGTCATACCAGTCAGACAATTTTTGAATGAAATGTTTCCAAATCAATTAGAGTATTGACGAACAAATATTTCAAGTACCTAACTTTTTTATCAAAACTCAAAAAGGAAGAGAAACTGGTATTCAAATTTTTATTAAATTTTGAGGTCGGTCCTGGTGACATGTTATGTTACTATGGAAACATGTTATGTCATTATCAAGTATTCACACAAATTGTTCGGAGGTGCCCCCGTTTTGTTGGACACAAAGATGCGTGCGTCGTAGCCATGCTTCTGTACATGCTTGTAGTAGCGATAAGAGCCTTCCGCGAATTATTTGGGATGCATTTCCGATTCGTGCTATCATTCCTTCGCGTATGTTAACCGGGCTTTGAATTATAAAATAAAATTTTAAAAAAATTGGGGGTCCATGAAATGAAAATGGGGGTCAACGATAGTGAATCTCCTAACAAAAAAAAGAAACAAACTGGACATCGTTAACCGAAGAGATTTAAGATTAAATCTAACTAAATTGATGCCAAATTTTGAAAATTTATTATTAAAGCATCAGTTTCATCCCTCACACTAAAAGCATTTATTTTTTTCTTAGTTATTTCATGTAACAGAAAGTAAATTTTAATTTGATTCGTTTAATTTGAATCTAATTAATAAATGTATAAAACTAAACATTTTACACTACATTCCACTGCCTACCGTTATAAATTTAAATCGTTCAAAGTGAGTAGCACTATACCGGTTGTCAAAAATACACTTGAAATTAATGAATTTGCAAAAAATCAATATCAGATAAGCAGGGGGTTTACCCAAAACCGAGAAACATGGCAAGTGGTCTACGAGACAAAAAAGTTTGGGAACCTCTGCTGTAGAAGAATCAACTTAAAAATCATCTGTATAATACAGATATGAACGGTCAAAAAAATATTAACAAAATTTTAATTAAATCAAGATTTTTCCCTTGTCGATGGTGAGAACATCTTTTCCGCCTATATATAGCTACTCCCCATTCCGAACAGACGTTCTTTGGTTAGGCGCACAGTATCGTTGCATGTGTTCGTCGGACCGAGTATAGCTTTCGACCTGTTCACATAAATGGTTTACCCGCAGATCAGTTCGTATAAAAATCCACAACGCTATCATAATCCGATTGAAGTCGGGCAAAAATATCCTACAGTTTAAAGTTTGGGTACCAATTGCTGCCGTACCATGTTTCATCAAAATCGGTTCAACCGTTTTCGAGTGGTGCCGACACAAATAAACAAAAATTATGGAAACGTGTTCCCCCGTCGAGAGATCTTGCAAAATATCCGAAAATCTCCAAGGAAACGAAATTACAGGCAGATGTCCCGTTACAATGTTATACGTTAGTATTGATGAAAATGAGAATTAACATTTTTTTTTGTGCGTTTTTATTCACGATTTTTTTTTAATATTTGCATCCCTCGAGGAAATATTCCTCCGGCGCCCATGATGGCTACGAATTGTTGTTTTTTTGTATATTCATACAGATCTCTAAAGCAACGTAAAATAGCTCACTGTCCAATTTCCCTATTTAATGTGAAATATTTAAATAAAATAAATATAGTTTAAAAAAAACTAAAAATCACGCTTTATATCGAACTAAAAAGTAAAAAAAAAATTTTTTTTAAATAAGCTTAAAAAGCGTGGGGCGCTTTGTTCCACATTTTCGTACATCGAGCGCCCCACGCTTTTTAAGCTTATTTAAAAAAAAATATTTTTTACTTTTTAGTTTGATATAAAGCGTGATTTTTAGTTTTTTTTAAACTATATTTATTTTTCACTTTTTAGTTTGATATAAAGCGTGTTTTTTCGTTTTTTTTAAACTATATTTATTTTCCACTTTTTAGTTCGATTTATTGTCAAAAATTTGCCGAAAAATAAACAATTTTTTTTTTCGGCGTGGACGGGATTAGAACCCACGGCCCGTGATGCAGAGATCAGCGAAGACTCGTGCCTTAGACCGCACGGCTGCCAGTGTACTCACTGTGCTGGCATATTATACCGCTATATAAACCACATTTGTAGTCCAAATGAAAGTTACAAACATACATACATACAAACTTACAAGTGAAGTTAATATAAAGCGTGTAAAAATCGAATTAAACACTACTTATTTCGAAATTTCAAAAAAGCTGCATAATATTAAGTTTTTTTTGGAATGGCTTGATTTCAGTCGGGTTTGTTTTATTTTTTTCATATTATTTTACTATTACAATTTTAATTCGCTCACTTTTTTTAATTTAAAACATTAAAAAATTCGACTGGCCTAATGTCCTAATTTTCAGCCGGTCGAATGATAACAGCTCTGACGGCAGGTGGAATCGGTGGAGCTATGCCCCCAGGAACAGGTCCACCCGTGTCACCGATTCCCGGAACGTCCGCTGCGGGAACTGGCGGTGCAGCCGGGCAGCAACCGCCGGGACAACAAGGTCTCGCCGCATTGCTGGTCATGATAGCTGTCTTAGCGTTCATCCTCGCTTATTGTTTCTGGGGAGCACCCTGGTGCCGTCGACGAACGTGTCCTTGTCTTACCAACTCGTCAACGTCGCTGTCAGCGAGAGATGACGGTGCAACGGCTTCCAGTGGAGCCGTCACTCCTACATCACTGACGGGTGCCGCGTATCGTGGCACCGGTGTATCGGGAACGAGGGGCTCCACCCCAACCATCATACTCTTGCCGTACGGCAGAATGCTTGTCGTCGATGGATCGGTCATCGCACAGTTTCAAGTAAGATTTCATGATTATACATTTAAAATAAATATAGTTTAAAAAAAACTAAAAAACACGCTTTATATCGAACTAAAAAGTAAAAAATATTTTTTTTTAAATAAGCTTAAAACAATAATGAATAAAAAATACTAGTATTATTGTGAAAAAAGCGTGGGGCGCTTTGTTCCACATTTTCGTACATCGAGCGCCCCACGCTTTTTTCACAATAATACTAGTATTTTTTATTCGTTATTGTTTTAAGCTTATATTAAAAAAAAATATTTTTTACTTTTTAGTTCGATATAAAGCATGTTTTTTAGTTTTGTTTAAACTATATTTATTTTTCACTTTTTAGTTTGATATAAAGCGTGTTTTTAGTTTTTTTTAAACTATATTTATTTTCCACTTTTTAGTTCGATTTGTTGTCAAAAATTTGCCGTAAAATACAAATTTTTTATTTCGGCGTGGACGGGATTAGAACCCACGACCGGTGAATCCGAGAGTTGACGTCAGCGAAGACTAGCGCCTTAGACCGCTCGGTCAACGATTGCTCTTACAGTAGTGGCATAACATACTAACAGTAATAAACCACTTGCTGTAGTCCAAACGAGGTTACAAACAAACATACATACATACAAACTTACAAGTGAAACTAATATAAAGCGTGTAAAAAAAGTCGGACTCGCGCACCGCGGGTTCCATACAAACTTGTATAGGCATGTAAATAGTTCGTCCATCACGGGAATCGGGTCTCGAAGATTTTTCCCGCATTGCCGTTGGAAAACTGTTGTCCCCGTACATCGACAAACGTCGCGGTTAGTTTGCCAACTAAGCGTGTAATTGAACTACCCGAACTGTATTGTTTATCTGATATCCTAGCGATCGTACCGTGCTGTATGCGAAAGTCCTTGTATTTTAATAGATGTGTGTTTTATTTAAATATTAAGTTGCATGAAGTAACGGCTGAATAAACATTTAATATGGCGACACGACGCGACAAAAGTCTGACTTTTCAAATGCAATGAGAATTATGACGCGGCGCAGCCGCGCAGCAGCTGCGCGACGCGACAAAATTTAATAATACGCGATTAGTCGCGTCGCTATGCGACAATCGCCATATGACAATTGACCTTTCAGTACAAAATAATCAAATCAAACGATATTTTATATTTAACAATTCTTTGGCACGGACCACGACTACGTGCGCCAAAATTAAAATGCACGTTTTTTATACGGTTGACAATTTTTAATGACGTTTCATATTTTCATAAATTCAAGGTCGTTAGTAACGTGAAATTCGCAAGACAAATTATAATATAAATAAAAATATTTTTTTAACTTCAAAGATACCGCATTTTTCAAGACAGCGTAGAGCATTTGTTTTTTATTAGTTTCTGAATGCACCATTTTGTATTTCTGCCAAATCGCTGTCAGGGCTGTATTATAGTCTGTGTTCTGCATAAACGGACTTTTTATAAAATTATAGTACGCGCCACGGATCAAAAAGGTTCTGAAGTTAGTCACAAACAACGTCGCAAACACTGGCAGTCACCAAGTTGGGGAGGAAATCCTTATTTACAATATTTGGAACTTTGTAACATATGTTTTGAGGAATAAATAAATAAAAATAAATGCACATTTTAGAGCCGTTGATACTCCCATCACCTCCAGATACCTGCACGGAACGTGCGCTTGTCGGTGATTGGCCGTGATCGCTCGTTGCCTTTGTCACTTGTCGCTTTCCTGCTTTAAAGTACAGTCGAGTACGCTATTGTCAAGTTGTTATTGTTATCAGAGTTTTATTGAGTTGCGAGTTTGTACAGTTTTTCAATTCAGACTGTACAAGCGCACGCCTGCATTCGCATCTAACTACCGAGCCTTTTATATTCGTGGCTCGTACTATAACAGTATATTACAACACAAGGGCAGAAAGTTTGAGATTCTTGCACAGCGGGTCATGATGCTTAAGGAGAGCCGAGGGCATCATGACGCGCAATTCAAGGCTCTCAAACCTTCTGCCCGCGTGGTGTATACTATTTTTCTTCATACATCGGTTGAAAGTACTCTTATTATAATTACATTCATTAATTGCTTATTAATTTACATAAAAACAGAGATAAATTCCAAGCCAGCAGCTTTGAGGTTATACGTAAAAACACGAATGACAGCTGTTCGCGACTATTCGCTGGCAGACAGTTCCTAATTCAAGGCCATGGGCGATTATCTGTCTAGCTCCTATGCTCAAAATTTGCCTACCTTATCCTAATGTCCTAAAATTTCTTCTTCGCCCATTGCTATTAATCAAGTGGAAGTTTAAAAATGTAGACAATAACGGGAAGTGTGATAGATGGAAAATAGTAATCGTGCGAATGGCGTTTGTTATGACATAAATTCGAGAAGCGGACGTTAAACGCACTATTATCATATATATTAATTCGCTAAGGTTAAAGATGTTTACCTCCCTTTTTAGAAAAAACCTCACAATTTCTCCACATAAATTATATATCATTTTACAGATAATTGCTTGCTCTACTGACATCGACAACTAAAAAATTTATTATTGCTTTTGTTTTTATAAATTAATTAAAATACAGCAACGCTGAACAACGTCTGCCATCTAACGGCTTTAGTTTTGAAACAACTTCAACACTTATATCTGTCATCTGACCTTCATATTGTAATACAACAGACACAATACTGCATACTGCCATCTGACGGCTTTAATTTAGAAACAGCGAGCAACGCTGAACTGTCACAGCAATGCTGCATGATGCCATCTGGCTTAGCTCAACGCTTTTGCTACTTGCGCCTCTATATGAAAATTTTAGTAAAATATTTCTTCGATCTGTCATCTGAGCTTCATATTGTAATACAACAAAAAGAATAACGTTATAAGCAGTGCGCAAAATTAGAAACGAATTGAATACCTGTAATCATATTTAAAAAATAATTTTGTAAAGTGATAAATGATAATTATTACACTTATTTAGTGCGAATAATTCAGACAGGTCACACTAGTTATTATTGTTTTTGTTTAAGGCTGACACTCGAGGTCTCGACCTAGTCGAGTTGGGAGAGTCGATAGCAAGGAGTCGTCACCGTCAACGTCAGTTCCACCAAAGCGCGCTGAGCGTTTTGGACAGCGTCAACGTGGATTCGGATTCGAGTAGCAAGGACGCTCTCAGTCCGATCTACTATTCTCCGCCAACTTACGATTCGATATTCGGACCGCAGCCGGACGGCGACATGCCGCCATCTTACAGCGAAGTGTCCTTCCAGTTGAGACAACTCGCCAGTCAGATAACCAGGGAACTGCGGTACAGCGAAGACAATCTTTTGGCCAATAAGAGCCACACACATGCCGCTGTTCAGCCAAATTATCACATGGACCGCAGTGAACTCAACCGAAGTCTTGACAGCACTAGGTTAGATATGTTTTGTTACTATAGTTTGACCCAAAATCGAACCTTCAGCAAAACACTCTGCTTCGACCAAATTCCGATCGAAGGTTTGCCGAAGCCATGCGTTTTACCCATGTATTTAATAATTTACTATATGAATCATTGTCTATCTACTCAATGTGCGGTGAGCGAAGGCAACAAAGCGTATCGAAAATATATCTGCGTCTCTTTCTTCGATGTAATTCCCTGATTTGTCCGATGATATGATTGGTTGATGTACTTGCATTCAATCTGAATAAAGTATCTCTGTTTCAAAAACTTTGTCTTTTCTATGACGTTAACATGGGCGTACCCAGCTTTTGGCCTAGGAGGGAGCAAATTGGAAATTTTTTAAGCCGGGTTTCCCGTACTTGTTTTGCCCTCCTGGATACGTCAGTGCTTACGGCGTAAAAAAAGACAGAAGTATATGTTTGCACCCTAATGGTTCGTTTGCGATTTTATTCCTATGCTCAGTATAGAATAAAAGTATATGGTTTTAACCGACTACGGCGAAGCCAAAAGGAAAGGTTATGAGTTTAGTATGTATATCTGTATTTACGGATGTTCCAACGTAGCGCCTAAACTATTCATCCGATTTTGATAAATAAGGTGTCAATCGATTCATTAATATGGCCCGGGTAACATAGGCTACATTTATTTTTAAATTTTGGTCCCAGAGGGGAGCAAATTGAAAACAAATAAAGACAAGTAAAAAATAACAAAAATATTAGGAGCACTGTGGTTTGAATCTAATAAAAATAGAGAATAGTTACTTCTTACCACAACAAGTTTATTAGTGGATGTACATTTCGAGAGCTATGCTCTCATCTTCAGCAATACACTAAACTAGTGTATTGCTGAAGATGAGAGCATCTTCAGCAATACACTAAACTAGTGTATTGCTGAAGATGAGAGCATAGCTCTCGAAATGTACATCCACTAATAAACTTGTTGTGGTAAGAAGTAACTATTCTCTATTTTTATTTTTTATTACAAGTAAAAAAAAAATTAAATAAAATATTAGTTCAAAAACTGAAACCCGATTACTGAAAAATACGAAACAAGAAAATATTCTCATCTGAGGATAGCCGTGGTCGTATGCCATCTCATATGTATGAGGTTCCTCTAGATGTATAGCGCGATGCACTTTGCCCTAGGGCTGAAGATCGCTTACTAGGGGAGACGTACCGAATACTGGATACGTGCGCAATATTGGATACTTATTTTTATAGAAAACTAGCAGCGTTACCTCTTTTTGAGATATTGAACTGCTTCGCTAATGTGAATTTAGTGGTTCTTTCTCCGACGACAGCGCCATATTTAACGTCAGTGAGCTGTTAAAATTCAAAGTGATATTTTTCGTTCGTTGATTTTTTGTAATGTGACTTCAAAACGCTGTTAAACTATCCTAAGTAGTGTTGTATTTTATAGTAGTGATAAATGTAATGTTTTGTTAGGGTAGGTGGCATATGACCACGGCTATCCTCAGATGAGAATATTTTCTTGTTTCATACTTTTCAGTAGTCGGGTTTCAGTTTTTGAACTTATTTTTCAATAATGAATAATCGAGTGAAAAAGTGTTTGCGTTATTTTTTAAACGAATAGCTTTGAAAACTGCAGAATATCTATTACAAAAATATTAACCACCAATCAAAATTTACTTCACGTCTGTAATTGAGCCAACATATTTTGTATCAAATTTCAAATTTTAACGTCAAATAGTTTCAGAGAAAATCGTCCGTACAGACAGACGGCCACCGAAGTGATTTCATAAGTGTTCTATTTGGCACGGAACTTATAAACTAGTTTTTCTCAGACCATATATATTGACAAAAAATAATAAAAATACAAATCAATATAACACAGGATTAATTTTTATATTTTTTAGATATTTCTGAAGAAGATCCAAATCCGGATGGAAACGTCATCCTGTGTTATATTGATTTGTATTTTTATTATTTTTTGTCAATATAGGTATATGGTCTGAGAAAAATTAGTCGACAATTTTATTCATTTGAAGAGTTCTATTCAGACGTTAATCAAAGATTTGATTAATAAACTAGAAATGAAAAAATACTTTTTAATTTCATTTCAATTGTGTTCTGCTTTTCCTCGCTTTTTTTAGAATTGTATAATTCCTTTACATTCGGTTTCGGCTAAAGGTCACGCATTGTTTGTTCCGGCATCACTCAAAAACGACTGAACCAATATTCGTGTTCAAATTTAAAATTTGTATCTACTTAATTGACATTAATGACAGCAAAGCAACGTGCAAAAGCTAGTTCAGTGAAGTGTAAAGAGAAGACGATAAAATGGCCAGCCCTAATAAATGGGCGGTGTTCTGTTGACGTATATTATAGTTAAAAAAACAATATAAAAATAAAACAAAAACACTGCAACGTCACTGGGTAGCTTGGAAAAATGCCAAATCTTATGTAAAAAGTCATCCTTTAATAGTTTCAGATTTGCCGCATTTCTATTTCATCACTTTAATAATATTATTGTCTTTTACTAAATATAGATACTTCACAACTTAATTTACTTGATTTTTACGACTTGATATAATTATTCTCAGTGCAAGAATGATACCAATATTATAAAGAGGTAAAGTTTGTAAGTTTGGATGTAAGAGGTGATCTCCGAAACTACTCATTCGATTTCAAAATTTTTTTCACCAATATTTAGAATTGACCTTCAGGATGGACGTAGGTTATATAATATCGCATTAAAATAAAAGCGCTTTTCGTGGAGACCAAAAAATGACGAAAAAACGGTAGCAATTTACGCATTAGGGCGAAGTCTGTCCAGGCCGATTGGATACAATAATATTCATTTAACCAAGCTCCGCGACGGGTTGCATGCGGCCCGCGGGCCTCGTGTTGGCCACCCATACCCTAGACCAGAGATCACCAATTAGTTTCATTACGGGTCCGTTACAAAAAATATACGCTATCGCGGTCCGTTTGGTAGATTAATAATATCAATTAAAAATAAAACTGAAACATATTTTTTTAGGATACATATAATTAAAAAATCATCCGTCCGTTGTCGCGTGACTATCCGATGAGTGGCAGAGACAAGACAAATTGAATTACCACTTTGTATATTGATTTTCTTAGATTCTTCTGGGTTCGCACAAAATAGGTCCGCCATTTGGTGACCCTTGCCCTAGAGTCTAGAGTTAGACCATTAAATCCTCAAAACGTTTCTATAAGTTTCGGAAAGTTTGCTTATTTATGTTAAATTGAAAACTGCCTTAACGATTAATTTCTGTGTTGGCAGATATGGTAGAATAGAAGATGTACACGCTGCAAATGAATATAGAAGAAATGTAGATAGCGAAGATAATCTACTGGTGAACAATCGACGAAATGTAGCAGAAACGGCATCGAGTAGTCAAGATCGGCCACATTCGGGACGAACATCGAGTGACAACGCGGTCGCTCACACACACGTAGAAACTACCAGAAGAAACACCTTAACTATTAGAGAAAATCCAATTGCTCAAGAAAACCTAGATGTTAATTGCACAAGGAGAACCAATGAACATCACGAAAGCGATAACAACGAAAGTA
Organism: Xanthostigma xanthostigma; assembly: GCA_963575645.1. Classification (NCBI taxonomy): domain Eukaryota; kingdom Metazoa; phylum Arthropoda; class Insecta; order Raphidioptera; family Raphidiidae; genus Xanthostigma; species Xanthostigma xanthostigma. The sequence continues at coordinate 43,247,157 of OY754471.1, forward strand.
TGACAAACGAAGGTCACAGTAACAATGACGAATCGCAAACAAACGAAGAATCTGCTAGGAGGAATGAATCTACGGAAAGTGTTGGAACTCCAAATTGGAGTATTATTACTGATGATGATATGCGAGAGAGTCGGGTGTAAAACAATTTGAGATTTGGTTACAATTTAGCGGTTTTCAAATTGTTTGACAGAGTCTTCTAAAGAAATAATCATTACAAAAAAATGTTACTAAAGGCCCCTTCACACGATGCTGGATTTCAAGCTCGCTTTCTTGCTTGAAATGAATGGTATCCTGCTTGGTGGTTGGTAGGGAGCGCTGCTAGTTTCGCTTCACACGCAGATTGCTTGTTAGCTCGCTGTTTTGCTAGGTTGACAGTTATATTTAAAATTTAAATATGGATGTAATGGTTATGCAAGAAATAATTCGTCATAGACGAATTGCTACAGTGACTTTAATAATGATTGAAAAGATTCGGTAGAGAAGAGGAAATTCAAAGCGAAAACTTATTTCTTGTCGAGTCCATTTACATTTTGATTTTACAACTTTTGGCCCCATCGCTGTTTACTTGAAATTTTTTTCAAACAACACATTTAACAAAATGTCAGACGATATCACGTGATAAAATACGACTTCATAATTGATCACATTCTCAAACTAGCAGGCAGCGCTGCATGAAAAATAGCACTGAACCTATCACCCAAATATAGCAAGATAGCGAGCAGCGGACCAATCAGTGACGTCACATCCAGCAGCGTAGCGTGCAAAGCTGCCTGCAATACCTCAAGCAAGCAAGCGACCTCAAAATCCAGCATCGTGTGAAAGGGCCTTAAGAAGTGACGACAATTAGGTTGGGAGTCGTTAAATTGAATAACAACAATATTAACTTAGGTAGAGACGCGGTTATAAATTATAATCTCAACCAAGCGCTCAGAGCTTCTTCCCTTATCGATTTACAAAACTCGCAATTTTTTGTTTAGAAAATTTCATCGTAGTCCCCAGCTCTTATCTACTCACTTAGAATTGAACGTCCGAAATCTTGTTGGAGCCATTTCGCACTTGAAATTTTAATGTATTTTGTTTTGTTTGTATTCATTTGTAGCTCATTAGCAATAAACCAATAGCTTCCTTCATAACTTGTTTAGCCATCGTTAAGGGTAGTTTTTATAATTTTAATAAAAGTTGTATCGTCTGCATACAATACAGTAGGACAAGACACATTAATTGGAAAATCGTTAGTGAAAATGACAAAGAGCAGTGTACCGAGAATGCTTCCTTGAGGCACTCCTCTGGATATATGTTCCAACGCACTATTGTTACCATTGACGCATACCAAGCGACATCAAGAAATCCTTTTTGATCCACGTGTTCATGCTACGGAAAAGGTCCATACAAGATGTCGGGCGTTCAGATGTTCTTCCCACAGTCTGGTACCATCAGCTACATACAGATAAATGTCTGTGGCAGACTCGAACTTGCCATTTGATACATTTACCACAAATGAAGTGTCAAACAGATTTAAACAAATAAGTGTCGTTAAGTTTATTCAAAAACAATTTTTAAAACAAAATTTGAAATGTTTCTTAGTCCGGAATGAGAAGAGTATTAATTCCGTTTACAAGTTATGAAAATCGATAACCTTATAACTGTTAGAGTTTCTGGTCCAAAAATTCCCGATTCACATATTTATAAATTTTGATACTATTGTTTGCTATTACTAAATGTCTACCCAAATAAATTCTACTCTTACCCTGACGCTCTTCCAATGAATACATGGATACAAAGAGAGAGTATATTACATCGTTCGACGAATAATTCCAAATTATTGGTTCGTTTCTACAGTACATTATGAGAGACATGTTTAACGTTAATTTAGCAATATTATTAAGTAATGAAAATCCTCAAAGAGTCGGGAATCCAGGGAAATTTCGTGTTCCTCGGGAAGACATAAAACATCCAAGATATCCAAACTCTAGAATACCTACTTCCAATGAGAAATGCGATTCAAATCAAGCATTTCTGCTTTTTCAGCTGAATTAATGTGATTTAATTCGCCTATACTTAAGTATTTTTTTTATAAATTATGTATAAAAATGAATATAAAATCAATGTAGAAGAAAAAGCCTTAAGCGTTAACTAAATTATTCTTATTATTATAGAAGCGATAAATTTTGATAAGAAATGTTCCAAAAGTCATTAGGAGTTACTTCTTATGATAAAAAACACGTTTATGTATCAAAAATATGTATATAGATAATATATATTATTTCTATTTGGTTAAGGTTTCATCAGGACACCAGGTGCCGTAGTATTCATGTAAAACGGCGCATCACTAGCACACCAGATCGGTCCAGCACGGCTAGATAGAAATTGCGGGCGACCGATTATATATAACATGGATACCTTCATGAACAGGTTTTATCGCTCCGCGCTGTGCTGGTCGTGCAGGTTCGTGCTGGACAAGTGTGCGCGGTCTATTACAAAAATCTTGCAATCTTTGACCACCAAATCTTATACTACTGGTTTTATATAATACTGTCACTTTGAATTAAAAATAGACCACTAAATGATGTAATCATTTACTTATTGTAAATATAGAGTTGAGAAGTTCCGTTGTTTGGCCATTTACGATACATAAACGAATCAAAACTATAAAAGCAATATAAAAGACAAGTTTCTGAACTAAGTACCTTGCTAAATTACTTTACAGAGAAAATTAACGATAGTTAATTATTAAAATGACTTTACTATTTGCATTTTATATATAAATACTATATTTGCAACATTATAAACAAAATATTACTTAATAATAATATTATGTATATGCTATTACAATAAAAAAACTGACACCAAAAGATGTCATTAAGATCAGGCAGCAGTGTCTATTTCTGCAAAAATAATGTAACCGTTGATTGTATTGTGTATAGCGGCCATTGTCTGAAATCAACCACGCCATATTGATGGGTGACTTTTTTGGCGGGTTGTTCAAAAACATTATTTGCACGGATTACAATCTGGATTTGAAAGATACGAACGAAGAACACAGATAAATCTTGCTTTCAGCTTGTTAAACGTAAACAAATTGTTAGCTGTACTGATAATTCAAATTTCCCGCTAAAATTGTCACCCAAATATAGGACTAGTCATACTTATACACAATAAATTAACTGGAAATCAGGGAAGGTTGCTTTATTGTCAGAAGAATAGTAGGTAATTAGGGGGTGGAAAATTGTACATTAAATTTTGTAATAGATACTGATGTTTAGCCTTAAGAATACTATAAAAAATTATTATCGAATTGTTATATTTTATTTTCATCTTGAAAAGTTAAATAAAAACATATATTATTGCTTAATAAAAAACTATTATTTAGGTGTATTTTCAAAAATTCTTATGAAAAAAAATATATACTTATATAAAATTGGGCAATAAACTCTACTTATATAATTTAACCTGTATAAAATCTATTTGAAAAAATAAAACAATTTTCTAAAAATACTGCAAAAAATACTCAAATAATGTACAGGATGTCCAATTTAATACTCAGAAAGTATTATTTCTAAAATAAAGTAAGCAGCCTGTATATATATTTATTACCTTAACCGGTGGCTGTTTAGAATTTATTTACACGATACCCCTGTTTTTTTTAAGTTGGTAATTTAAAACGGAAATTCCGGGTGATTTTTTAATCTGCAAATAAATTTCCAAATTAGATTCTCGCCGACACATCTTGTTCTATTTACCAAAAGTTAAGTGCAATATTTCTTTTTATCAGTGCATTTAATTTATCAGTAATCTTTTCTATCAAAATATATCGATTCCTTCAAACTTAATAGTGCTAACACACGGTCGAACTTGGTCCGGTCCGACAACGGACATGGTACGGCGGATCTTGCAACAGACGACCGAATCTGTTCCCATCGAACCGGGCGGACACGCAGACTACTGTACAGACGAACAGATTTGGTACGGAGCGGACCAGATCCGCTGTCCGCTTCGAACCAAGTTCGACCGTCTGTTAGTACTATAATATTAATAACAAGGTTCGTAATGAAATATCTCTTTCAAAAGGGTGCTAGCGATTCTGCCAGTTTCATAAAACGCGGTACATTAGTAAGTCGAAGTGATTGGCCAAAACATTCACTCAAGAATATTAAGATTTTACTTTGACCATGAGCCATCTGTGAACTATTCTATACGAAGCGTTTCATACAGTAAAGCATTGCGCGTTACTTATTTCTGTAACTATTTATTGTTTACAATTATGAAAGTTACACACGTGTTGTGCAGTATATATACCTAATTAGGCTTTTGAAAAAAAAATAATTATCGATTTTTTTATTGTATTTTAAAACTTTATTATAAATAATATTGATAATCGATGCGAAAAACTTTCAAAAAACTTTTTTTAAATTAATTATAAGCAATTTAAAATTGATAAAATATTAAAAAAAATCACGTGACTGCAAACGCACTAAAATTGTTTTTGACAGTTGTGACGTCATAATGGTAAAATGTATATACGCAGTATACTATCAATTAGGCTTGGGTAACTCAGATCTGAACCGGTTCAAAGAGCCGACTCAGACAGAAGATCCGTGTGAGCCGGCTCACGTTTTTATGAGCCGACGGCTCAACGGATCCGCATAACTCAGTGAAACACTTAACACATAGAAGCACTGTCAGCTCAAATGACTCATGCATATGTTTGGCTATGCATTCTATATAGGTATACAATTATACAACTATACAGTGTACTCACTATGCACTTGCCGGTCCAATACGACAGTGTCTCACTTATTTAATTCACAACTATTTAAAGTATTGTATTGCATATCGTAATATAATTAAGGGATGCTTATTTTTCATGTGTCGAGCTAAATTTCCTGTTGATCCTTTTGAAATTTTGCACACAATGGAACAATATTTACATTTTGCAGTACTTTCGCCTAAATTTTGAAGATTTAGGCGAAAGTACTGCAAAATGTAAATATTGTTCCATTATTATGTAAATATATGGTTCCACACTTCACTATATTTCCGGCTGCTCATTTTTTAAATAATGTATTATTAACAATCACGGATCACAAAAATTATTATGAACGCATATGATACCCAAACAATACTTTAAATTTGTGTGTAAGTATATGGTTGAACTTGAAATAAAATTCAATAAATAATATATTTAGCTATTAGCATGTGATTGCTTAAGCAAATGCGTGTGAATCTGTAAAACCCCGCCTTATAATATGTGAGCCAGTCACTGGCATGATCACAGAACATACTGTTCTGTGGGCATGATATTAGGTGATACGATTGACTTGACTCAACTAACTCAGTTGGCTCAGTGGCTCAGCTGAATATTCAGAACTCGGCTCTTTTTGAACCGGTTCAGGGAGCCGGCTCACATACGGGATCCAGATGCAAAGATGCAGATCACTAAAAAGACCCGTTTGTGTCATCTCTACTATCAATGGCTTCTACATGTGTATTGACTAAAACATTATGACGCCACATTATGTTCGGGAAATGTCGGCGCGTTCTCGGAACTGGGTACAAAAATTTATTTTTAATTTGATATAACTTTTGAATTAAAACGAAAATAAAAAAAAGAAAAATAGTTTTGTTATAAAACTTATATACGATCTTTCCATTTATGACAAAAACAAAATTCATTCAAAAGCCCAATAATTGTGTTAGTAAATCAAGTATAAATGTTGATATTAAATTGAAAAGCTGATTTTCACGCAGTTCCTTTTTCAAATTTGACGTTTGCATGCAGAAAGCAACAAAATTAACCGTATCAATATATGTAATTGCGTTTTGAAGGACTACTATCAGCGACAATTTTCTTTACCGGAAATATACATTCTAAATAAAACATCGAAAACTCCTATACTGTCACCGCAAACGCTTCGCATAGGGCGGCCATCTTGGATCCCAATAGTTTAAATATACGCGCGCATGCAACGATTCGCAGGAAAAAAAATTGAGAAAAGTTTATAATCACTCACCCCTTGAAGAATGAGAAATCGCATATTCTCACGGCGCCTTTTTCGTCCAACGCGCCTAGCGCTGTCAAATCGTCAGCATCCAATTCGAAATCGAATATCGAAATGTTTTGCTTGAGACGAGCGGCATTCGTACTTTTAGGTATGGCCGCTATGCCTCTTTGAACTGTATACCTCAAAAGAACTTGAGCCGCCGTTTTAGAATGTTTTTCGCCAATTTTTTGAACCACCGGATTACTCAACAAGTCGGGGATGTCTCTTCTATAAACAGAAAAAGGGTGATTTTCGTCTTTGGGACAAAGATTTACGTAATTTCAAGTCGATAACTCATTTCGTTTACACGTCATAAATCTCTGACAGACAGACGGGCGGACAATGTTCCGTTTAAGGTTCAAGTTACAAGCTGCTTGTTGGCGAATTCGCTAGTTGCTAGTAAACTCGCTCAGTGTAATCCGTTTACTAGCCAAGTAGCAGATTGTAAACTATCTGCGAGTAAAGCTGAAAGCCGGTCAACTTTACTCGCTACTCGCTGGCGTTTGAGATTGTTAGCTAGTTAACTAGCCGTGTGTCATCATAGTTGCTAGTGAACTAGATGCGTCTTGGTAGTTTCTGGTTTCAGTGTCTACAAAATGTCGACGGAAGTAGTTCGTGCGGGAATCGTTATTTTAGCTCATGCTATCAAAAAAGAATTTAAAAATAAAGAAAAGCACAAATTGAGGCAGAGAAGGGTGTGGGGGAAACCATGGATAGAAAGACGTTGGAAATATGGTGCATCGATCAGTTTACTGAAAGAGTTGAAGGATGAAGATCCTTTGGCTTATCGCAATATTTTGAGATTAGACTGTACCCATTTTAATGATTTACTGCAGATGGTAGATGGAATGCTAAAAACAATAAATTCACAATACGTGGTTCGTTAGATAGTTGGATAGTGAGCGAGTGAGAAGTTTGTGTGTCATCATCCGTATCTCACTAGCCAACTCGCCAACAAGCAGCTTGTAAACTCGCTCAATGTAATTGAGCCTTAGATCCTATGGATTTCCTTGTGTCATATTCTCTCATTTTAGGCTCGATTTTTATGAATAACAAATCGGGGAAGTTGATCTAATAAAGTTAATTAAAATTTTTTTTATTTAATAGCATCGGTACGCGATTTAGCTAGGCAACCCATGTGCGATTTATCAATGTATATATATTATCTAACATATAATCTTTGTCATCGTCAAATAACAGATGAGGGTACATATTTCTAATACCGGATCTTAGACTATTATATTTCGTCGCCGTTGAATCATTTCAACTTTTAAGTCACAAAAAATTTCAAACAGATATAATACGCGCCACGGATCTAAAAGGTTCGGAAGTTAGTCACAAACAGCGTCGCAAAGGCACATTTTAGAGCCGTTGATACTCCCACCACCTCCCTGCTACCTGCACGAAACGTGCGTTCGTCGATTATTGGCCGTGATCGCTCATTGTCTTTGTCACTTGTCGCTTTCCTGCTTAAGTACAGTCGAGCACGCTATTGTCAAGTTGTTATTGTTATTTTAGTTTTGTTGAGTTGCGAGTGTGTAGTTTTTCAACAGACTGTACAAAGCGCAAGCCAGCGTTCGCATCTAACTTCGAGCCTTTTAGAATTGTGGCAAGTATTATACGTCGCTATAAAAAAGTTCCGTTTCAAAAACACTTACTGAATTCCCATAGCGGCTAGAAGATTCGAGATGCCTCGCGATCCCAACGGCGAATAAGCTGTGACAGTGATGTCGTGTTCTTTGCAGAAATCGACGAGCTCACGTTGTTGCAGATAAACGTGAAGCTCAATCTGAAGATTGCTTATCGGAACTGAGGGTTTGCTGTCGATCAGTCGCTGAAGTTGTTGCTTGTTGAAGTTCGAAACTCCGATCGAACGAGCGCGGCCGGCTTTCACTTGAGCCTCCATTTCCTGTTAGATAACAAAATGCCGACATTCATTTATACTAACATATAAAGCTGAAGAGTTTGTTTGTTTGGTTGAACGCGCTAATTTAAGAAACTACTGGTTCGAATTGTAAAATTTTTTTTGTATTGGATAACCCATTTATTGAGGAAGGCTATGGGCTATATAATATCACGTTACGACCAATTGGAGCGAAACATCAATGAAAAATGTTGCAAGATGTATCTCAAAATTAGTCCGTCCGACAAATATTATCAGGTGAAATGCCCTAACTAAATATTGCAATATTGGCGCCTCATATTCACAAGCCCGGGTAGCTCAGTCAGTAGAGCATGAGACTCTTAATACCAGGGTCGTGGGTTCAAGCCCCACGTCGGCGAATATTTTTTTATTTTTTTTTTAATTTTCTACACTGCTTTCTTCTATAGCTTACATTTCAATTTTTTAAAATTTTATTGCGCCTAATTAAAATTAAATAAATCTAATTAATAGCTCATTTGAAACTGTTACAACTAAAGGTATCTATATAAAAATTACAGTAATTATTTTTTTAAAAGAAAATTATTACTTTAAAAAAGTATAAATACTGCTTTTTATCGACAAAACGGTAACTCCAATCATCATGAAATTTGGACACAACATTCATCTCTGTAAACTAAGATGAATGTGCGTACTCCCTACCTTCCCCATTTGTTCTTTTGCACCCGGGTGAAACCGGGCGGGACCGCTATCATGAATATCTTAACACGGAACAGAAATAACAATTCTAGAAACGCATTCGACCGTTTAAGTATACAAAATACCCTAAAAATCAAAAATTGGTATGATTCTCGTTTGTTTCTTAATAGTACAGAACCTACTTGAACTCGGAAGCCTTCGAGTTAAGACAGGGATCTCGTCGAAACCGATCTTAGCGCGAATGAATCGATGGAAAAAAATCGACGTTCACGGAAGAGAAGTCGTAGGCCAGTAAAGTCAAAGATATGAGACAGATTTCCTCACCTTCCAAACGGCAAGATGATCAGTGGTGGTGTCCAGCATAATTTCTCCCTTATCGTCAAAGGGATGTAAGATTCCCGGTACGTCTTTGAAAGCGAACGGCGTGTGAACCAAATACAAGTCAACGTAGTCTAGCTGCAGATCTTCTAGGGACTTCTTCAAGAACTTCTCAACGCCCTCGGGTCGGTTTCCTGGAGGTGGTAACTGCAAGAAGATAATATAACGTAGTAGTAGGGGAAAAAAAAACGACAATTTTATATGAAATAAAAATGACAGGTTTTTTTTCAATCGGTAGCTTTCGACATCTATATCTATAATAAATATAGTTTAAAAAAAACTAAAAAACACGCTTTATATCGAACTAAAAAGTAAAAAATAATTTTTTTAAAATAAGCTTAAAAAGCGTTGGGCGCTCGATGTACGAAAATGTGGAACAAAGCGCCCAACGCTTTTTAAGCTTATTTTAAAAAAATTATTTTTTACTTTTTAGTTCGATATAAAGCGTGTTTTTTAGTTTTTTTTAAACTATATTTATTTTTCACTTTTTAGTTTGAGGATCTATAAAAGAATTTATTAATCCTGGGGGTCCTAATAAGGATAATGGGAAACTGTTATCAAATTATTGCATTGTCATCGGTCCTTGATACGTATGCAAAGTTTCAAATTAATCAGACTTCGGGAAATTGGTGAAAATTATGCTCAAAGATTCCGTTACATGCATACATACATACATACATAGTTAGTTACAACCCAAGCTAATATAAAGCGTTTAAAAATCAATGCCACTTTTCGTTGTAATTTTATAACTCAAGAACGGGCTCGCCTATCCAAACCAAATGTTTAGGCTTTGTTCGGACTATTTAGTAGATGGTTTATGTCAAGTTTGCACAAAATCGGTCGAGCGGTACTTCATTTATCACATTTTTTGTAACAAATGAATTCATTAAATGGCGGATCATTTTGTTAATGGGGATTTTGCTGTCAAATTGAAACTTTTTTCAGTGTTGACAGTACAAGCATGTTGTTATGTCATTCATGCGGTCATTTCATTTTGGACGTGCTTCGATTAAAGCAAATTGTCAGCGATAATTATTGCTTTGTGTTTATATTTTTAAACATATTGTTGAGTGCATTCATACAAATTGTGAGTCTTGAATTGTTCAAATGTACTATGTATATGTGTGTTACTTTTCTCAGTTTTTTAGCGAGCCGTCGGTGTTTCATATCGTTTACAGGCTTTTTTTGAATTAAATTGTCAAACGCATTTACACAAACGGTAAGTTTTGAACTGTTGAAATTAATTACATGTATTTATGTGTCTTCTTTATTTGAAAAAACATATTGTGTGCATACGGGTGTTTTATTCTTTTGTAACAGATGGAAGCACGTCGATTTAAAAATGAATTATTTAATGACATTTTTATATTGACGTATGCAGTCATATATATTTCCATACACACATATACGCACATGTATATTTTAAAATAGCTAGCAATTAATAAAATATTTTTTTGTTTGAATAAATGAATTTGATGTTCCAATTAAATTTTTTTATTATTTCACTTTATACGTAGCGAAGCACGTACCGGGCCGCTAGTCTATTATAATGCAATCTGACTCGAGCAGTCCAGTAAATAGCCGAGTCAATGAGCGTATACGACCAAATTACGTTCTGTCTAATAAAAATGCAAATAAAAACATGCAAGTATCCAACATGTTTTACCACTGTGCTGTGATTGCTTTAGAAGTTGAAATTCAGCAGAAAAAAGCACAACTTAGGTTATTTTGATCCATCTAAATAGAACAAAGATTTAGTTCCAAATTACTGCGGAATTAAAGACAGTGCCGCAGCTAGGAACACGGGCGCCCAGTGCTGGATTTTGCTTTCGCGCCCTCAAGAATAAAATTCTTCACTCAATACCATTTATTTTCAACTCATTTAATTCACATAACAGACGCCATTCGCATCATTACTATTTTCCATCTAACACACTTCCCGATATTTTCTACATTTTTAAACTTCCACTTAATAATTAACAGCGATTCAGAGAATGAAGGAATTTTAAGACATTAGGATAAGGTAGGCAAATTTTGAGCATAGGAGTTTAACAGGTAATCAGCCATGGCTTTGAATAAGGAACCATCTCGATATTTATCTGGAATTATTGATGGAAACCATGGAAAACCTCAACAAGATAACCGGTACAGGAATTACCGTTTCTCGGCGAGAGGCAGCAGGAGAAAAAGTCCCAGCCATACCTGCTCCCGCCGGGATTCGAACCCGGTACCTCCCTAATGCAAGTCTAGAGCTCTCACCACTACGCCACCCCGTTCGGTGAAAAACATTCATATAAAGTGTCAAAAATATAAAAAGCGTTCTGATTGGTCTATGGTTGCCACGAAGTGGATATGAAGGAGGGAAGTCAAAAATATATGAGTCGTTTATTCCAGACACGTTGACAAGGCATGAGTTCCACAAATCGCATCGCTGGTTGCGCCCTTCGGGGTTTGCGTCTCTGCCCCGAACCCCTGTTTCCAGATCCTAGCTACGGTGCATGTGATTTCTGACGCGTGTTTCGCGCGGAAGATTTTTTGATCCTTACTTTGGTACAGATAAAGAGGTCATCGCGCTTGAGGCGACCGTCGTTGATCCATCTTGAAAGAATGCGTCCAATCACGTGTTCATTTTCGTATGCGGCTGCGGTGTCGATATGCCTGTAGCCGGCCGACAAGGCGTTGTCCAAGGCGCGTTCGAGTTCTTCATCCGTTGCCTGAAAAAGAAGAAAAAATAATTCATAACAGAGCTCTTTTTATATCCATTCAGTCTGCGTAAACAATCATTATCCCTATATTATTAAACGAGCTAATCTTGTATCTACCTATGTACCTACCTATGTCCCTAAATATTTTCTCGAAAACGGCCCTGACGATTTGGATGAAATTTACTGAACAGGGATTTTGGGGGACAAAAAATCGTTTTAGCTAGGTCTCATCTCTCGAAAAAATCGTTTTCTTACAAATTTTATCATTATAAAAATCAATTTTTGACGTATGAAAATACTTAAATATTGTAAGTAGGTTTTGGAATGTTATACAAACAATGAAACAATTGTTTTTAAAATATTATGACAGTTAATCTTTAATTACTATCCAAGTGAGACTTAAAATAAATACGTATTTGAATATCAGTATTTTATTTAACTTTCCGAGCAAAGCTCGGTCACCCAGGTACTATATTTAAAACGATAACACGATAACTTTCAGCGGCTTCCCGTTGGCCGATTTAAATCGTTTCATTTGACAAAACTCAGGATAAGTTTAGTAGAAAAATGCACAACATTTTAAGGCACCAAGTTTTCGGTGGACAAACATTTCCTGTATTTTTTACTATATGTATGAATGCAATTTTAGATTTATTATTTATAATATCAAGTTTTTATCTTACATTCACTTAATACAAAGGTAAGGTCATTTTAGAGCGGAAATAATAACAATGAATAGGTAATATATTGTTATTTGTTGTATAACTTTTGAAGTTAATTTTATTTTCCCATATATATTTCGTAACTCGTAGTGTTAAAAAATGAAAAATAATTATGACTGTCTTTTCAATCCTCAGCTTAAAAATAAGTTGCGTGATTTTAAGAAAGCTGTGAGTTTTTGAAGTCAAATTTTTAAAGTAAATTTTGTGAAAAATGTATCTATAGTAACTTTTTCGACACTACTGACCTCAGTTTTCGAGCGTCTATAGCAGGCCTGAGCAAATGGCGGCCCGCAGTAGAATTTTCTCCGGCCCGCGAAGCATTTTATAAATGATTATTAAAAGCAAAATTATTACCGTTTGCCAATATAAATTGGCGCATAAAAAGAATTTTAGAAAAATAGTAAATAGTGTTTAAAAAAATAGTTAATAGTGTTTAAAAACTTGAATTTGTTGTTTTAAAAAGACTATACCTACGTACTTAAAATTAGAAAAAGAAATTGTTTGGCCCACGGTCAAATTTTCCTCCGCAATGTGGCCCCCCGACTATCAAAAGATTTGCCCACCCCTGGTCTATAGTCTACAATCTTTCTCCTTTTCCCTCTTTACAACCTTCTAAAAATGCTATATCAATATTTCAAAATATTTATGGAAATGAAAAACATGTATTTAACGATCTTTCTAAATAAAATTCCGGTACGCGTGTGTTTGTAATTCTTCTCCTCCGAAACGGCTTGACCGATTTTGATGATTTTTTTGTACTTATATGAGGTCACCTGGATGGTTCTCAGCTAGAGTTGAACCCGGTTGTTGTCGATCCGGATTTTGTTCTTTTAATTTTCTGACCAATTTTTTTTATCTTTAATAGGCAACTTGCAAATACAGGCGAAACCGGACCGGACTACTCGTGTAATAATAAAAACAAATGATGAGTATTTGGAAAGAATTCCGTGGCATAAGGATCGAAAATGAAGCAATACTGAGATTTTTTTAAACTTGCATTTAATACTAACGTTTCGATACGTTTTGTATCATCTTCAGAGTGTTCAAATGCTGTCACATGTTATCAGTATATTGTTTGTTGATGGATTGATCCTTATGCCACGGAATTCTTGCCAAATACTCATCATTAACTTCAATGGATCACAGTTACTCTATTTATTGAATAGAGTCAATCTTCAAATAAAAACAAATATAGTGATTTATTAGATACGTATACAAACTAGAATCCACATCGCCATTGGACCGTGACTTGTAAAGAATAAGAGCTAGTGAAGAATTTACTTTAGGTAATTTAAGTCTTAAGAATGAATAGGCACTATGCAAGGAATGAAAGATTTGGAACCCAGACAAGACCGGGTATAGTAGCTCCTAGCTCGCAAATGAGTTAAAAAAAACGTTCATAATATGTAATTAGGCCAGTCATATCTTACATTAAACTCGCAAACTAACATGTAGTTCTGATTTTTTAATATGTTGTTAGGACCACTACCAGTAGCGTATATCCAAGTTTGCAGCTTCGAAAGACCTGTGCTAACTTTGCAGCACTCAAAAAACTGCGAAATTTTCGCACTCTTTTTGGTATTCTCAATATAGGTCTTAAACTATGCATTTTTTTATAAAATATTTTTTATACGTTTTTAAGTAGACTAAAATTGCTACAATCTGAGACAAGAACCAGCTCTGTAGGTTCAACACTTACCGAGATACGGCTTTCCAAAAATTGACCAGTTTTTTCAACAAAGTGAAATTTTAAGATTTGGTCAATTTTTGACCCCGATATCGGGGAAAATACTCATTTTAAGGGAAATATCATAGGAACATATATTGTAGCAAATGTAATTAGCTTTAATTTAAGCAGAGAACGACGTCTGTAGGCCATATAGTTTACTCACAAATTTTAAAAATCCAAAAAATGAGAAAACTGCATTTTCGCAAATTAAAATTTAATACCTAGTAATCGTTATGTAAATCCATTCAGTGATTTTAATGTGGTTCAGTAACCAAATTGAGTAACATAGTAGCATAAACGAGTAACATAATAAAAAAAATAACATAATTGATAACATCATAAAAAAATTATGCAGTTTTTGACAAAATACCGTCGTATTTCAGCCATTTTGTAAAAAATATTTACAAATTATATTCATAAACCTTCCTCGTTTATCGCTCTTTCTATTACCGAAAACAATTTCAAAATCCGGTGCGTGGTTTTGTAGAAGAGAGCGGAGAAAAAGACAGAGACTTTGTTTTTAACTGTGCAGTCTTTGACAAAATACCGTCGTATTTCAGCCATTTTGAAAAAATATTTACAAATTGTATACAGAAACCTTCCTCGTATATTGATCTTTCTATTAGCGAAAACCATTTCAAAATCCGGTGCGTGGTTTAGAAGAAATGACCGGTGAAAAAGACACAGACAGTCTGAGACTCTGATTTTAACTATGTAGTCTTTGCTAAAATTCCGACGTAGTTCAGGTATTTTGTAAAAAATATTTATAAATTATATATAGAAACCTTCCTCGTTTATTGCTCTTTCTACTACCGAAAACCATTTTTAGATCCGGCACATGGCTTAGAAGAAGTGAGCTGAGAAAAAGACAAAGACAGACAGAAGCTCTATTTTTAACTATGCAGTCTGAGCTAAAACACTGTCGTAGTTCAGGCATTTTGTAAAAACTATTTACAAATTATATACAGAAACCTTCCATGCTTATCGCTCTTTCTATTACCGGAAACCATTTTAAGATCCGGTTCATAGTTTAGAAGAACACCGACGGTGTTTTGTCAAAGACTGCATAGTTAAAAACAGTCTCTGTCTGTCTTTATCTTTTTCTCCGCTCACTTCTTCTAAACCATGCGCCGGACCTAAAAATGGTTTTCGATAGTAGAAATAGCAATAAACGAGGAAGGTTTCTGTATATAATTTATAAATATTTTTTACAAAATAACTGAACTACGACGGAATTTTAGCAATGCCTACATAGTTAAAATCAGAGTCTCAGACTGTCTTTGTCTCTGTCACCGGTCATTTCTTCTAAACCACGCACCGGATTTTGAAATGGTTTTCGCTAATAGAAAGATCAATATACGAGGAAGGTTTCTGTATACAATTTATAAATATTTTTTCAAAATGGCTGAAATACGACGGTATTTTGTCAAAGACTGCACAGTTAAAAACAAAGTCTCTGTCTTTTTCTCCGCTCTCTTCTACTAAACCACGCACCGGATTTTGAAATTGTTTTCGGTAATAGAAAGAGCGATAAACGAGGAAGGTTTATGAATATAATTTGTAAATATTTTTTACAAAATGGCTGAAATACGACGGTATTTTGTCAAAAACTGCATAATTTTTTTATGATGTTATCAATTATGTTATTTTTTTTATTATGTTACTCGTTTATGCTACTATGTTACTCAATTTGGTTGCTGAACCACATTAAAATCACTGAATGGATTTACATAACGATTACTAGGTATTAAATTTTAATTTGCGAAAATGCAGTTTTCTCATTTTTTGGATTTTTAAAATTTGTGAGTAAACTATATGGCCTACAGACGTAGTTCTCTGGTTAAATTAAAGCTAATTACATTTGCTACAATAAATGTTCCTATGATACTTCCCTTAAAATGAGTATTTTCCCCGATATCGGGGTCAAAAATTGACCAAATCTTAAAATTTCACTTTGTTGAAAAAACTGGTCAATTTTTGGAAAGCTGTATCTCGGTAAGTATTGAACCTACAGAGCTGGTTCTTGTCTCAGATTGTAGCAATTTTAGTCTACTTAAAAACGTATAAAAAATATTTTATAAAAAAAATGCATAGTTTAAGACCTATATTGAGAATACCAAAAAGAGTGCGAAAATTTCGCAGTTTTTTGAGTGCTGCAAAGTTAGCACAGGTCTTTCGAAGCTGCAAACTTGGATATACGCTACTGGTAGTGGTCCTAACAACATATTAAAAAATCAGAACTACATGTTAGTTTGCGAGATTAGCGATTTTTAGTGTAAAATATGACCGGGCTAAATATACAGGTTTGCCTTTTAATTTATATTAACACTTTGACGGACAAACCGGCTTAGAACTTCAAAAGTTTGACACGACGGCTGAAGCCGTCGTATACTACGGAACGTTTTAGAGCCAGACGGGTGTAGCAGTCTATTTTCCAGTGTAGAATACATACCCTGTGTGCTCTGTGTCACCGTACAAATATCTACTAAGGCAATATTGTCACAACATAACAACTTTTAAAAGTAATTCAAACGAAAAAATTTAAAAACTATAGTGTCAAAATTGGAACAAAACTGAATTTTTAAGTGTCCGTCAAAGTGTTAAATTTAAGAACGACTGTTAAACCTGAACTAAATCGGTTGGTAGCTCTTATTTATCAAGGAAAATCCTTGACGGAATTTCCGACCGATAAAAAAAAACGATTCACTAATTAGTATATTTTACGAATATGTATATTCACAAAAATTACACACAAAATATTCATTGATTGATTTCTTACTCACTTGCCAAGTTCCAAAACCGAGAATGGGCATTTTAAACCCCCCGAGGAGTTTCAAATATGTTCGGCACGCCATAATAAACAATTGAATAGTACAAGACCAGGAAGAGAAGAGTCGTTTGTTTTTTGTTCGACTGACACCAGTCAACTGTTGTGTTTATTATTAAACAGCGGAGTTGTGGTAAATTGACTTTCTCCTCATAATTCGTTAGACACAGGGATGAGGAAATATTTATAAACTAGTGTGACCTGTGCGAATTATTCGCACTAAATAAGTATAATAATTATAACTTTACAAAATTATTTTTTAAATATGATTGCAGGTATTCAATTCGTTTCTAATTTTGCACACTGCTTATAACGTTCTTCTTTTTGTTGTATTACAATATGAAACTCAGATGACAGATTGAAGAAATATTTTACTAAAATCGTCATATAGAGGCGCAAGTAGCAAAAGCGTTGAGCTAAGCCGTCAGATGGCATCATGCAGCATTGCTGTGACGTTGTTCAGCGTTGCTCGCTGTTTCAAAATTAAAGCCGTCAGATGGCAGTATGCAGTATTGTGTCTGTTGTATTACAATATGAAGGTCAGATGACAGATCGAAGTGTTGATGTTGTTTCAAAATTAAAGCCGTTAGATGGCAGACGTTGTTCAGCGTTGCTGTATTTTAATTAATTTACAAAAACAAAAGCAATAATAAATTTTTTAGTTGTCGATGTCAGTAGAGCAAGCAATTATCTGTAAAATGATATATAATTTATGTGGAGAAATTGTGTGGTTTTTTCTAAAAAGGGAGGCAGACATCTTTAACCTCAGCGTATTTAATATATATGATTATGTATTGTTACGTCACTATGAATTTGATCTAGCTCATCCCTACTAATGTTGCGACCTTCACAGTCATCTAGTACAAAAAAAGTGATACTCATGTCTAATAAAATACTATATAACTAAGCTGTAAGACTGCATTTATAATTTATTTATAAAGCATTGATGTATGCAAAATTTTAATTGCAAAATAATTTGCGTGTGTCCTTACGAATTGTTTTACGGTTAAATTAACAGAAGTTAGTACATGCATAAGTATATTTATTAACAAACAAATCTGAGTTATAGATATAAAATAAAATGAGGTTATCAACAAATGCATCGAATTAAATGTTTATTTTTAATGATAAACACTGTCTGCTAGAACTAAATTCGTCCTTTATTACATGACTTTTTTTATTAAAAATAAACCGGTCAAGTGCGACTTAGGCTCGCGCGCCGGGGGCTCCAAAACTACAATCATATAATTTTGTATTTCAAAAACTATAGCTATTGGTAATATCATATAGTTCAGGGTTATCTGAGACCTAAAAAATTACCAGAAAAATTGCCAAACGCCTGTATGAGACCGTGTAACTAAGAAGAAAAAAACGACTTTGCTTTAGACCACACGATTGAAGTAAAACTTCTTTAGCTCCATCTATATAATATATAGATGGAGCTAATTTTACATTTAAACGGGTATATTATACCCGTTTAAATGTAAGATTTCGGGTTTGGGCAATATTCATTGGTAAAAACTAGTTTTGCGCATTTATTTCGGTCATTGACCAAATTCGGGTATAGACCGTAACATATATACTATTTATGTTGTTGCGTTGAAAAAAACATCTTGAGTATAATTATTATTTGGAAAAATGTAAAAAAATACATCATTGACGTTTACTTCCACGAACAGTACTAGCGCCTCTAGCGGGCAATAGAGCAGGATTGAACTGCCTTGTTATTGTTGTGTTAAGTCGCGGAACTTCTTAATAAAACGAAATGACAGGGAGCACTACACGAAAACGACATCTGACGACCACATGAAATCATACTCAATAACCGTTGTATTATTTATTAGTCATTTAGTCCACAGCTAACGCTGTCAGTTGTCCACACTTTATACTGGTCAATACTTACGCTGGTTTTATGAAAACATTGCCAACGTAAGAGGTTTAACTGTAATTAAATTTCTTTTAATGCAGAATTGGTGCCAACGTAATATTATGTAAACTTATTAACTTATAAAAGACATTTTTTTCAAGGCTATAAATGAAGCGGAATCAAATAGGTACTATTTATATACTTTTGTTCTATACTGAACATAGGAATAAAATCGCAATTGCACATACCGCTAAACTAGCGGTATGTGCTTTATTATCGCTTTGTGCGTCAGAGCTGACTTTCGTTCATATAAGAAGTTATATCTAAGTTAATTTCACACGAAATCCATTCAAATTGAAGCTTTTTGAAAAGAGGAGATTCTAATCTATAAAACAGAACCATTTTTAAATCAATTCGAGTTCATAAATACTATTAAAATTGTAATTGAAAATCACAAACAGCAGTTGTCGGTTGGTCTGTACGTATGTACGTATGTACGTACGTCACGACTCTACAGATCGCAATTTTGCCTTGGGTTATATTTTATTCACTTTGTTTACTATCAGACCAGAACCCTATTTAAATTCACAAAAATGTGTTCAGTAGTTTAATTTTTATAAACAGTTTTATTTTATTATTTTTGACAGCTAAGTAGTTTTAAAAAACAATATAATAATTGCTGTGTAAATATAATGTAATCCATAAAACAAGTGCTACACTTCTATACCGTGATAACACCACTACAAGTATTAGGCCGCCGTGGCGTAATGGTAATGCTGTTGGATCCCCAAGGGCAAGGTCCTGGGTTCGATTCCTTACGAAATCATTGATTTTTTTTTCTTTTTTTTTCTTTTTATTTTGTTTTATTTTATTCCACTTGATATTAATTATATATTATATTATGTATAGTTCTTAATTTTTTTTATTTTTGCAAACTTAAAAAAAATATTTTTTCAATTTTTAATTATTTATTTCTTTAAATTTTTAAATCTTTTTAAATTTATAAAAAATATTTTTTAATTGTTATTTTTTTATCATACAATGGAAAACTATCCAGGAGGACAAAACAAGCACGGGGGCCCCGGCTTAAGAAATTTCTAATTTGCCCGCTCCTGGGCCAAAAGCTGAGTACGCCCATGTTAACGTCATAGAAAAAGAGAAAGTTTTTGAAACAGAGGTACTTTATTCAGATTGAATGCAAGTACATCAACCAATCCTATCATCGGAGAAGTCAAGGAATTACATCGAAGAAAGAGACGCAGATATATTTTCGATACGCTTTGTTGCGCTCAATCACTGCACATTGAGTAGACTACCGTCTCTTATATATTGGCACCCTAGGTTCTGGCCTAGTCGGCCTTATGGAAAGTCCATATACGGTTTAATAATAATTTAATCAACCACAGTCCACAACTTTACAATTCCGTTTTGCAGTATAAGAGGATGGTTCGTGCGGTACAAAATAATTATTTTGCAATAATCTGCTCAACCGATCACTGTCACAATTCACAAACTGATGACAATCTTAAAAACAGTATTAACGCCCCATTAAATCTTAAGACAGCGCTTGTCAACATTTTACTAGCATTGCATACAGTCATAGCGCAATCTATATACTAATATTATAAAGAGAAAAGATTTGTATTTTTGTCTTTAATGAATAAACTCAAAAACTACTGGACCGATTTTAAAAATTCTTTGACTAATAGAATGCTACAGTCAAGACCGTAACTAGAACCTCGGGGGCCCCGGGGCAAGAAGTGAAATTAGGACCACTTCGTAGAATTTAGAAAGTGCTCCTTTTCAATGGTTTTATTACATACAATTCTGGAGGTAATTTGTGGAAGGGCTCCAAAAAGTTAAAAACGAGTGTGAACACCTTCGAACCCCTAAAAAGTAGGCAATGAAAAGGAGCTCCTTTGGTTGGGGGCCAATCCCCGACGAGCGCACGTTCCGTGCAGGTAGCTGGGAAGTGGTGGGAGTATCAACGGCTCGAAAATGTGCATTTGCGACGCTGTTTGTAACTAACTTCCGAACCTTTTAGATCCGTGACGCATATTGTAAAAGGCCTGTTTACACTTTGATTAGTGTTTAGTGCGAGATATTAGTGCAGGTGTTTAGTGATTAATACTAAACACGTTTGGACCGCAATTGATTAGTGCGAGTGATTAGTGTTTAGCGAAGTAGAGTGATTAGAAGCGTATTCTATTTTTTTGCGAGTAGCCTTGCCCCTCGTGCCTTCCTTCACCCCTCACTCGCAGCGTGCCTGCCACTAAACACGTTTGGACATACTTTTTGTTTAGCAAGTGTTTAGTGCTTGAAGGGACGCTAGTGTACATGCATGCAGTATTTCGGTTTTAATAATGGCAAAGTGGACTGAAGATACAACCTGTAAATTTGTGGAAGAATATCTAAAAAATGAATGTCTTTACAATTGTAAAGACCCTAAATACAAAAATAAGGAGCCCCTTTTTGGTGTGGCAAGTTCTAATTTCATATGTTCTTCGATTTCAGATACCACCGCGTTTAATATTTCTTTAATTATTTCCTGCAATTGCAAGCGCGATTGTTCGTCGATAGTTGTTGTCTGTTCGATGCCCGACAATTGACTGATTTTACTAAGCGCAACAGCTAAACAGTATTGGACACTACTCGCACTACTATTCACTTATCACTTGCACTCGCACTAATCAAAGTGTAAACAGGCCTTTAACAATTAATAGTCTCGGGTGGGCCAGGCCCGCCTGGCCCCTCCTTTTGCTACGCCAATGGCTAGAAAAGCTGTTTCGTCTTAAAACGGCCCGGTATCGCAAGGAAAAATGTAACATTAATAAGTAGTAGGTATAGGCACCCTTTTTGAAATGTTTGTTAAACGCTGGCCAATCGTCTTATCTTAGATCGTCATCGCAAAGGGTGCACACGACAGTTGCGGTTTCAAATAACCACTTAGCTGTTCATCTAACCAATAAAACACACATTTATTTATTATAAACAACTCTTTTGTTGTCCGAGCTCAGACAAGATGGCGACGTTCTATTATTGTGACAAGCAGATGTATAACAATGATATTAAATAACGATATAATCGTTAAAACCGGATACAGGTCATCGTCAAGAGCTTGTGGTAAAAAAATTTCTAGGATTTTGTGAAGGCTAATGTTTTGAGATTGGCTAGTATTTAGGGTGTATCTACCTAAATATTACTATACAAGTACAGTCAGCAAGGGAGTGTAAGAAACGAATGTTTTGTATAAAAGCAGAAATTTTGCACAGGGTTTAATTATTGAGTATAATTTATGAAAAAAAAATAGTTAGGCCTCATTTTGATCGAACTGACCCTGGCAGCAATTGTTACACCCTATAAAAACCGTTACTATAGCGAATCTTTGAGTATTTGTACAAAATTCGTGCAATTTTCGACCAAGAACATTAAACTGTAACGTTTTAATCAATGAGGTGTATATGTCACCGTAAAATTGTAAATACCGTTAGGTTGTAATCTGTCTCGCGAGATTGTGAACTGTCGAAAGATTGTGATCCTCAACGTAATAATAATACGTTAAATTGTAAGCAGTACGTTAAGGTTCACAATCTTTCGACAGTTCACAATCTCGCGAGACAGATTACAACCTAACGATATTTACAATTTTACGGTGACATATACATAAAATACGGAGGCATTAGTGATGTGTCGGATATTCGTATCTGTATCCGCGGATATCCGAGGGAGAAGAAAGATCCGTACCCGTATCCATATCCGCGGATCTTGAAACCAAATATCCGTATCCGTTAGTTTTATGGCGGATCTATTACCTTATTAATTTTTAATTCATACATGAATTAATTTTATATATATAGGTGATTAGGTAATAATGAAAACATTCCATTCATATTATTTTTTATTTTTTTAAATCGTATTTGGCACCTTTATATTGCAAAAATTTATCGTAGTGAGTACCATACCAATAGTACATAACTCAAAGGTACTAATAACAAACTATCTTTATAATGAGATATTGCACATCGATCTCTGGAATCTGTTATGAAAGTTAACTCTTAAAGAAGTCAATAACTTTTCCCCATAACAGTCTCTTTCCAAAGGTCGATGTGCAATATTTACCGCCGCGTACTCTAAGAAAGTTAAGATCCGTATCCGTATCCGTATCCGCGGATCTTGAAACCAAATATCCGTATCCGTATCCGCGGATCTTGAAACCAAATATCCGTATTCAGATCCGTATCCGCGGATATGCATTTTTAACGATCCGGCACATCACTAGTAGGCATAACAATAAGCACAGCGATTTCCCAATGAAAAACCTTCTCGTTTAACAAAATGATCGCTAATTGCTTGTATTTCACTCGGGAGAAGAAACGATGACTAATTTGGAATGATTTACGTCTATCACTAAGGGGTCGTAAATGCGTCATTTTTTTATGATAATAACACTTCTATGAAGAATTTTTATTTTTTTTATTTATTGTAAGTTTTAACACACAACAAAATCTAACAGTAAATTTCGTGGTTTTTAGCTTTAGGAAGGTTGGCCAATTAGTAAGCTATCAAATCTTGGAAAAATTCAGGCCAAAAAGTGAGAATAATTTTTTTTTTAATTTTTAACCCTAAATTTGGATTTTCAGTAAAAAGAAAACAGAAGTAGATATTCTCGAAAATGACGCATTTCCGATCCCCAAATGATTGAAGTTAAATCATTACAAACAGTGCCGGATTAGCCTATAAGCAAATTAAGCAATTGCTTAGGGCATCACGTCTCAGGGGGCACCAAGAAGCACCACTCAGAAATGAAAAGTACCTCACTAAACCGTGTCAACAATTTTTTTTTCTTCTTGTCATGTTCTCAAAAATTTTATTTACTGATATAAAACTGTCTTTAGAAGTATAAAAGTTAAAAATAAATAATAATTTATTTTTGAAAATGAAAACGAGAAAAATTTTTTTTCAATTACTTAGTTCAATTTTTCTAGTTTTAAATTTTTGAAACTTTTTTTCTATTAATTGTATAAAAATGCCCGATTTTATAGTCAGATTGTAAAATTCAATTTTTTTCATAAAAATCTATGCTTTTTTAATGTTTTTCCATCAATTTGATTTTTTTTTATAAACTAAACATATTAGAGATGGGGCCCATAAGCAAGAAATGCTTAGGGCATCAAGGAATCTTAATCCGGCACTGATTACAAATTAGTTATAGTTTCTTCTCACGAGAGGAATATGAGAATTACCGGTCACCTATATACCCGGTACAAGAGAAAAGATCAAAGTTTAATTTTTTAATCACGTATAGTAAAGTTGCATGAACTAAAAAAAAATGAGTCGCAATGCCTAACAATGTGTCGACAAAACAGGCAATTAAATTGAGATATCTTACCTTTTTAATAACCATGTAAATATGTTTTCGCGCTTAATAAAAAAAACTCGGTTTATCGGGACCTTCTTAAAGTTCAATTATCAAATCATAGGTAGCATCGCGTACGGCAAGAACAAAAACGTAATTTAAATATTCGAATATTTTTACACTTGATCGAATTTTATGACGAATCTATCAAAAATAGTTTGAAATAACAAAGGCCACACACATAGCTATGTCGTACTTGTTAAGTTCTTAAGGTATTATAAATAATTACTGAGAAACAAATGACAGGCAAACGGCTACTCTCAGTTGTTTAACAAAGGAACCGCGCGGACGGTATGCGATCCATGTCCCCTGTCAGACATAACATAATTGATATCTAATTTAAAATGACTATTGGATATCTGATATAAAATTCATAACATATTACGGGGTCCGTATTTAGGGGTACCATATACTTTTATTCTATACTAAGCATAGGAATAAAATCGCAATCGAACTATTAGGGTGCAAACATATACTTCTGTCTTTTTTTACGCCGTAAGCACTGGTAAGCAATGATTAAAAATATGAATGAAAAAATTTTTTATTAATTTTTTGAATCATTCAAGCCATTATTCAATCGTGCATTCTATTAGAAAATAAGTAGATAATATACTAATTAAGGTAGTACGAGCACCAAGGCAATTTTAAATAAAAGGCTTGTTTTTTTTTATATGAAGTTGGACTAAGTCTAAACCAATTCTGAAAATTTTAAGGGGAGTTGCCCGATTATTTAAATAAATAAATGACTTCAAAAGTAGGCTTATTTAACATTGGCCTTATGGAAAAACGGTAGATGGATGATATATTATTATGTTTTCATTGATTTCTCCAAAACCAGTCGGTGGAAATAAAAAAAAAAAAAACTATTTAAATTATAGTCAAAACCTTAACAAATTATTGAAAACAAAAAAAAACCCGTTGTGCTCGACTAATTAAAAAAATATTTAATTAAAAAGATTAAATATATTTTTAATTAGTCGGGCACAACGAGTTTTTTTGTTTTCAATAATTTATTAAGGTTTTGATTTTAATTAAAATAGTTTTTTTTTTATTTCCACCGACTAGTTTTGGAGAAATCATTGAAAACATATCATCCATCTACCGAAATATAAAAAAAATCAAGCCTTTTATTTAAAGATGCCTTGAAGCTCGTACTACCTTAATTTTTATAGTTATTTAGATATTTCTGAAGAAGAACCAAATCCGGATCGAAACGTCATCTTTTGTTATATTGATTTATATTTTTATATTATTTTTTGTCAATATATTGTACCTAGTCTAAAAAAAATTGGTCGACAATTTTATGTATATGAAAAAAAACTTAGATAGGTATGCATTTACAGAGTAACGATTTTATTTCTTTGTATCGATTTAGTAAAATATCGAACCGTTAATATAACAGGAGTTCGATCCTGGATTAGTTAAGATTTTATTATCTTTTCATCAAAATAAGTTTACATGAAAGATATAATTTTTAAATACATATATCAGTAAGCAAATACCTAAAAATTGATATGGTAAAATAATATCCAGACATTCTAGATAACTACAGTCGAATTTCAACAAAAGTTAGGATTTGTAAATTTCGTTAATACTTTAGTTACCTCTTGTCAGATCACAGTGATCATTTTAGACGGCTGGTCACGCCGAATGCCGCCCGACCGAGCAAATGGCTAAGAGCTGGCTACGGAGAAAATGGGTGACTCGGTGCAAAGCTGAAAATTTGCAGAATAATCGGAGATAGTACAAGTAAGTAGGGAAAAAATTGCCAGAGGGCTAGGCGGAAGATAAAAGCCGCCAGAAGGCGCTATAATGTTGCGAAAAATCAGTGCACTTCTGGCAATTTCTATACTTATTCTGTAATTCAAAACTAGATTATATATTATATATATTATACATTATATAGTTATAAGGGCATACTGAAAATTCAAACATGATATAATACCTAATTACATTCGACAAATATTCAAAATTATTAATGTCATTTTGATAGAAATAAAATTAAATAAATTCATAAAATTACGTTGTTATAACAACGTAATTTTATTAATATTTGTCGAATATTTGTCGAATGTAATTATTATATCATGTTTGAATTTTCAGTATGCCCTTATAACTATATAATGTATAATATATAATCTAGTTTTGAATTACAGAATAAATATAGAAATTGCCAGAAGTGCACTGATTTTTCGCAATATTAGCGCCTTCTGGCGGCTCTTTATCTTCCGCCTAGCCTTCTGGCAATTTTTTCCCTTCTTACTTGTACTATCTCCTATTATTCTGCAAATTTTCAGCACTGCACCGAGTCACCCATTTTCTCCGTAGCCAGCTCTCCGTCTAAAACAGTCGATCGGACGTTACATCACCGTTGGTCGGCTACTCGGTTGGAGCGACCGTCGTGATTGCGGTGACATGGAACAACATATGTTACTTTGGAACGTAGATATTTCTTGTCAGATCACAGTGATAATTTTAGACGGCTGGTCACAGTGGTTTTTTCATCGTGAAATTATTTATTGCCAAACTCTACTTTAGTGCAGGTTCGTCATCTTTCTAAAGGAGCTTCGCCCAGCAGCAGTCTGACAGAGTCCACTGTACTGTCGGCGTGCTAGTTGATTAGGAATCAATCAATGTTGATCGGTGCGGCTTCCATTCTTCCACTTCGGTAAACATCGGAAGCAATCTTTTATGTTAGAGCACCGTAGTCACGTAAAACCAACCATGTATATATTGTGTAGTTGGTACACGATACTCGAAATTATAATAAAGAATAATTTTTATATCGTATGAATCACTTTTAATATACGCAAAAATTTCAAACAGACGTTAATTAGGCATGTTGTCATTTGAAACATTGCTTTTCAAAGATTTTTGACGTGATAACGTCTTATAAATTGATGAAACACCGGCTGCATGCACGAAAAAGTGTCACGTTCCGAAATGTGTCACGTTCCGCCTGACAGCTACTAAAATTTAGGTTATGTATTATTAAATATGATATTCGAGCGTAATACGTTATCACGTAAAACTATCGTCCGTAAACCGACTTTACAGACAACCAATTTTTTCTATAATAGCCTTTAAATTATTATTAATAACTTTATCTTGATTTGCTTCTCGCTTTGAGTTGTCAACATTTCTTTAAGTTGCTTAATTCCAGATGTAAAATCATTTACTGTTACGATCAAATTATAACTATTTACGGTATATGAGGGTTAGAAGTAACATTAAATAATTACAACACCACAAAATATTCGCGTTTTCTATCTATATCTATACTAATATATAAAGCTGAAGGGTTTGTTTGTTTGTTTGAACGCGCTAATCTCAGGAACTACTGGTTCAAATTGAAAAAAAAATTTTTTGTTGAATAGCCCATTTATCGAGGAAGGCTATAGGCTATATAATATTACGCTACGACTATTAGGAGCGGAGCATTAATGAAAAATGTTGCAAAATGTATCTCAAAAATAAGCTTCTATTCATGTGAAATGCACTAACAAGATATACTCATACTAACGTTGTGAGAACACGACTCCAGGTGGCTCAATCGGTAGAGCATGCGACTGTCAAATGTCAATATCAGGGTCGCGGGTTCGAGCCCCACGTTGGGCGAACATATTTTTATTTATTTTTTTAATTTTCTACATTGCTTTCTTCTAAGGCTTACATTTAAATTTATTTTACTTTAATTTAATTAATTAAAAAAAATATTAGTTAAAAAAAGTATAAATACTGCTTTTTATCGACAAAAACTTATGAACGGTAACTCCGATCATCATGAAATTTGGACACAGCATTCATCTCGGTAAACTAAGATGAATGTGCGTACTCATGTCCCTTCCTTCCCCATTCGTTCTTTTGCACCCGGGTGAAACCGGACGGGACCGCTAGTAGGTACTAATATACACAAAGCTGAAGAGTTTGTTTGTTTCAGTCCAGCGGGATCCCGCAAAATTTTCAACCGAGATTAGTCCCGCAAAATGTATGCGGGATCCCGGTATTTCGGGATCCTGGTATCCCGGTATTGCATTCCCTAGTCGTCATCCTTTTTCAGACCCCTACTAGCAATATAGGAGTATTAAATATATATGTTGTTAACTGTTAATCAATTTTGACGTTGTTTTTAAAATAATCCTGTATAATTAGCAATTATATGATGCTTCAAGCCGGTCTGGGCAGCTCCCTCCATAACCACAAATCCATACAAATGTGTCTGTATCAATAACTTCTGTTGTACCCCTGTAAAAGGTACCGCGGATATCATGTTACGCCGGTATTTATATCGATTTAATTACGTTCTTCTTTATCAACTACTAATATGAATTTAAATGAACAGATTGATGCATAAAACAGGGTGTAACAGAATATTTATAGGTACTTACGTAAGATAAAATTAAAATTAAAAAAAAAAATTCAGCCAAATTGGGCGACGGGACCATTCCAACTTCAAAAATGTTGACATTTGATTCTAATAAAGAAAATAAAATTTCTGATATCGTGTGAGGTGACGCGGGTAACTGCTCGTATTCAATATGATATTTGCTATTCGTTGCCATGGTTACCTACATAATAGTCATGTAAACATTAACCAAAGCATGCCGAACTTGTTTATTTCTGACAGATCATTAAACAAGAGCGGCTGATTTTTTTGACGTGATAACGTCTTATAAATTGATGAATCACCAATCTTATAAATTGATAAAACACCGGCTGCATGCACGAAAAAGTGTAACGGTCGTAACGTTCCTAACGTTCGTAACGCGTAACGTTCCGCCTGACCCTGTGCGTGCTTTTTGCTAATTTCTCGCTCAATTTAAATCAGATCGGTTTGAAACCAGTCTTAAACGAAAGAGGAGCACATTTTACATAGATTTCGTATAACAGAATTTGCCTAAACAGTTTTTTTATACAAATTTATATAGAAAAATAGCTGTATAAAATATAAATGCAATGTTGTCTAATGCATGGCGCGACGCGGTCGGTCGTCTTTGTTTGCCGTACATGGAAATTAGAATATAACGTATGTCTTGTCTTAACATGAAAACGGCTGCATTTCTAATGTTTAATTCAATTTTTTGACATTAGTATTTTGTGAAATGCAACGCCTTCTAAGTTAACTATTGGAATAACTAATTATTAGAACATAATACCTACTTTGACAGCTGCAAACGTCACTTTTGACATTTCTTATCATTCCGACACCAAGGATAAGCGGATTGAAACCAAATTTTGGGAGGTTTAGGTTATGTATTACGGAATACGTTATCACGTAAAACTATCGTCCGTAAACCCACTTTACAGACAACCAATTTTTTATTTTCAAAATATTTTCAAAACTAAAGTTTAGAAAAAAAAATTTAACGAAACTTTTTGAAAAAATAAATAAAATAATAAGCCGTTATGAAAACTATACCATTATTATATAAAAAAACATTGTTATAGCCAATATCTCTTCTGCGCATGCGCCGATTTTCTCCAAAAACAATAAGGCTTTTCATATTTGCATACCAAACATCCTCCCAAAATTTGGTTTCGACCGCTTATCCGTTTGACCTGTATCGTGTTCACAGACAAACAGACTAACAGACGCACAGAGTTTTTCCAAAAATATGTCATCAAAAATAAGCTAAGCTAAGACTTACATGGAAGTCGACTAGGATCTACTGCAATAATCGTCGTCTTAGTACTTTTAGATCTGTCGTTAATAATAGTGATTATTACTTATTACTGTATATTTAATAAATATTTATTACGCAACGTAAAGTACCGCATCCATTACAATAAGCTGCAGAAAGCAATTACCCTATGTAAAAGCGGCGAACATAAAGGCAGGTATACATTACATGCTCCCCGCGGCGCGTGCCTCTTAACAAACAGGATACATTACGTCGATTCCAAAGGATAATCCCAATATTGGCCAAACAAACAACAGTTGTTTAGAATAAGTAACAAATTAACATGCATAAACCGAATACTACTCGATGCACCAAAAACAAAATACCTATATACTTATAGTGCGTGATCCTGTATTAGAAATATATACCCGCATCTGTTATTTGATGATGACAAAGATTATATGTTAGATAATATATTATACATTGATAAATCGTACATAGGTTGCCTAGCTAAATCGCGTACCGATGCTGTTAAATTAAATAAATTCTAATTGACCTTTTTGGATCAACTTTCCCGATTTGTTAATTATAAAAATCGAGCCTAAGATAAGAGAATATGACACAAATAAAATGTTCACAAAACAAATAAACTCAAAGTACACAGAACACGACTATTTACAAGGTATGTTTATGTGGATGATCTATATTTATGTATAGAATGAATGGTATATTCCAATTCCTTGAGTCATATTCTCTCCTTTTAGGCTCGATTTTTATGATTTACAAATCGAGGAAGTTGATCCAAAAAAGTTAATTAGAATTTATTTAATTTAACAGCATCGGTACGCGATTTATAGCTAGGCAGCCCATGTGCGATTTATCAATGTACATATATATATTATAACATATAATATTTGTCATCATCAAATAACAGATGAGGGTATATATTTCTAATACCGGATCTTAGACTATAATATTATAAAGAGATAAAGTTTGTAAGAGGTAATCTCCGGAACTACACCAATATTTAGAATGGACCTTCAGGGTGGACATAGGCTATATATTATCGCGTTAAAATAAAAGCACTATTCGTGGAGACCAAGTATAAGTTGACGAAAAAATGGTTTGATGCTTGGAAGTAAAATAATCTCGATAATAATAATTATTACTTTAATGTATCTCTTACAGTTAGCTAATGTTTTGTACCACTTCGTATATTTCTGCAATTTTAAACTTTCAATGTTCTTTTACAGCCTGTTTGTTGCATTTTTATTGTAGGTATTTTATTTGATCAACAGCTGAAATTGTTGCATAGTATTTAAGAAATTGAATAATTTTATTTTAAAAAATTGTCGTCCACTCAATATTTTAAACAATTTTAATTTTAATAACAATTGATGATGATATTCTTTTCAAGGTGCAGAAACTAATTAATTTTAAGTATTTAATGCACGATTTTGATGCACTGAATACTAAAAGAGTAGCCCACAAATCATTTTTTATTACTGCTCGTATCAGCCGTTAATAAAAAATGTTTTAATCATCAAGATGTTAACATGTTTCGCGAGACATGCGTCGAAAAACTTGTCAATTTTTTGTAAATATTTTTTTAAGTTTTTTTTTTAAATACATTATTTCAAGATAAAAAAAATAGCCACTCTTGGAAAATGGACTTCACTAATATCTTAATGTCTCTTTGCATGTTTAATTTTGTTTGTTTTGCAGCTACGATAAAATATAAGCTCTGTTCCAAGCTGTTTGAGAACGGTAACAGAACCGTCACCGTCTTGCGCAGGAGCTAAAACGGAACTATTTGTATCGGTATTTGGGCTACTGCGCAAGACTGTGGCGGTTCTGTTACCGTTCTCAGACAACTTGGAAGTTGGAACAGAGCTATTATCATCCTATAGATTAAATTTTAATGTGGTGGAAGACGGGTGTTTGTGGTGTAATGACGGGTATAATGAACGCATGAAAGTATACGAGCTACGGATCTAAAAGGTTCAAAAGTTAATCACTAACAGCGTCGCAAAGATACAATTTAGAGCCGTTGAGACCCCCCACTACCTCCCAGCTACCTGCACGGAACGTGCGCTCGTCGGTGATTGGCCGTGATCGCTAATTGCCTTTGTCACTTTCCTGCTTTAAAGTACAGTCGAGTACGCTATTGTCAAGTTGTTATTGTTATTTTAGTTTTGTTGAGTTGTAGTTTTTCAACAGACTGTACAAGTGCAAGCCCGCATTCGCATCTAACTTCCGAGCCTTTTAGATTCGTGGCGAGTATTATACAGTAGAACCTCTGTAAGTCGAACTTCAATGAAGACGCCAAAAAATCAAGTTATAGAGTTTTTGACTTAGGCGGAATTTATAAGGAAACATTCGACTTGTAGAGGCTAAGATTCATTCTAACTTATTTTGAGTTGCTATGTTCGAGATACAGATGTCTAATTAATTGTTTCGAGTTATGGAGGGAAAATATGTACCAAAGTGGCTTGTACTTATTATTTCGACCTATAAAGGGTTGAGACTTAAGATTTCGAGTAATGGAGGTTTTGGGGCTTTAAGAGAAGTGAACAAAATATTTTTTCGAGTTTTGGAGGTTTAAGACTTAAAAAAGTTCTTCTGTATTATAATTTAAAAAAATACAAAAGCATTTCGGGACGGGGTGTACTTGCGAATTATAGACGTTGTCCTATGTCAAAAGTCTTATTTTTCGCTGAGATTGAGCAAAGCAAACTTTCGAAAATACAAACGCAAAATTAAAAAAATACCGTTTCTTTCTAATCGACGCCATATTGCATGACCCACTGTAAATCGCCTCAATCAGTTCTGCATCTCACATTTGCAAATTAAAAGAATGGATGTTGGCTTCAAGTGAACAACTGTTACGTTCTTTCTACGTGCCGAGCCGGTCTAAGCTCTGGCACAGTATGGTGCTGAAGACTTCATTACGCAACTATCACAACAAGTTAAACGGTTGAATTGTTCAATACAATTATTATTTCAGCCGCTGCGAAAAAATATACCCGACACAGAACTATATTGTATAGTAATTTAATAGTGTTACAAACTCGACAAAGAAGTTCATGAGACGATAATCGACTCGTCATTGTAACAAAGACACACCGATTGTTATGGGAAACAACAATCGACTTGATTGTTGTTCCAACAATATGCGTGGGTTAAAGGAGCTTTGTTGTCAAATTACAGACAACAATGAAAGCAACAAAGGAAAGAACTATCCAGCGCCTATATAAACCACACGGGCAGTCATGATACAGCCTAGTTCTTCGGCACAACCAAAACTGAACCATCCAGAATTTTTTATCTGGTTCCAATCTATACTAATATCATAAAGAGGTAAAGTTTATAAGTTTGGATGTAGGAGCTAGGAGGTAATCTCCGAATCTACTCATATCAAATAGAATAGAGACTTATGGACTAGGAGCTGGCTACGGAGAAAATGGATGACTCGGTCTAGAGCTGAAAATTTGCAGAATAATAGGAGATAGTATAAGTAAGTAGGGAAAAAATTGCCAGAAGGCTATAGGCGGAAGATAAAGAGCCGCCAGAAGGCGCTAATGTTGCAAAAAATCAGTGCACTATCTTCTTCTATCAAAATGTCATTAATAATTTTGAATATTTGTCGAATGTAATTATTATATCATGTTTGAATTTTCAGTATGCCCTTATAACTATATAATGTATAATATATAATCTAGTTTTGAATTACAGAATAAGTATAGAAATTGCCAGAAGTGCACTGATTTTTCGCAACATTAGCGCCTTCTGGCGGCTCTTTATCTTCCGCCTAGCCTTCTGGCAATTTTTTCCCTACTTACTTATACTACCTCCTATTATTCTGCAAATTTTCCTAGCTCTGAACCGAGTCACCCATTTTCTCCGTAGCCAGCTGTCCGTCTATTAGCTTTTTAAGAGCAACTAAACTATTAATTTATCAAATAATTGCTTCTATGGATACAACCACATTATTTGCGACAGCTAAAATGAACAAAAACTTAAAAAATAAAATACTAAAATTGCTCTCGAAGTAAGTTTAGGTCGAAACTGAAACAAAAATTCGGTTTCGGTTGTAAAAACTAGTTTCGGGCGGACGCTAATGTAAAAGAGCTTATAGAGTGATTTAATATAATAGATTCATTAATATTTAAAATGCACAGCTTAATGTTATTAAACAGGTAACCTGATCGCAAGCCACTGCGGCGTGTACATAACAGTATTGTACAGTTTCAAATCAAATATATTCTCACAGCAGCAGAAGCTGTTCTGACATAAGAGTACCTTTTTATATAAGAACAATAAATTAATCAATGGTCCCAACTTTTGGGCACCCAAATTTTATAATCACCTTCCAGATAGTACTTACCTACCTTCTGAACATTTTCAGAAACAAAATTAAAAAAAATTGGTTGTCTGTAAAATCGGTTTACGGACGATAGTTTTACGTGATAACGTATTCCGTAATACATAACCTAAATTCTACATATAATAATTATAATAATTCGAATCTATGATATTGTATCTTTCGCTTCAAATTTAGGTTAATTTTATGTATTAAAATACTCACCACCTATAATAATAATTGTTTTTTTAACTTTCTTTCTTTCGTATTTATTTTAAGTCTCAACGATTAATTGTCATAATATTTTGAAGACAATTGTTTCACTGTTTACATAAAATTCCAAAACCTAAATATTTAAGTATTTTCATACGTCAAAAAATTGATTTTTATAATGATAAAATTTGTATGAAAACGATTTTTTCGAGAGATGAGACCTAGCTAAAACGATTTTTTGCCCCCCAAAATCCCTTTTCAGTAAATTTCATCCAAATCGTTAGGGCCGTTTTCGAGAAAAACACGCACAGGGTCAGGCGGAACGTTACACTTTTTCGTGCATGCAGGTGGTGTTTCATCAATTTATAAGACGTTATCACGTCAAAAATTGCTGCAGAATATGTGCTTATACAAATTTACTGATTTCAATTTTTAAAATGAATTCTTTGTATTCTTTTTGACGTTTTTATACCAATATGGTCACTAAATATATCTATCTATCTATAGATGTTTCGTTATTATATCAATTACGTTCAGTTATTCATGAGAATCAAATGAATTACGTTATATCCCCCCCCCTGGTCTAAATTAAAGTACCGCTCGATTTTTCTGTTAGCTTTTTAATTGTTAGTAGAAGTTTTGTTCCGAAAATATATATTGAAGGAGAGGAATAATTGAAAAATAAGCTTTACCAATAAGTATCGCTTGTGGCCAACGTGATGATGAAAATATATTTTTTGAAACGTTGGCCACAAGCGTATACTCTGGTATAATACGCGCCACGAATCTAAAAGGCTCGGAAGTTAGATGCGAATGCGGGCTTGCGCTTGTACAGTCTGTTGAAAAACTACAAACTCGCAACTCAACAAAACTAATATAACAATAACAACTTCACAATAGCGTACTCGACTGTACTTTAAAGCAGGAAAGTGACAAAGGCAACGAGCGATCACGGCCAATCACGGACGAGCGCACGTTCCGTGCAGTTAGCTGGAGGTGGTGGGAGCCTCAACGGCTCTAAAATGAGCCTTTGCGACGCTGTTTGTGACTAGCTTCCGAACCTTTTAGATCCGTGGCGCGTATTATAAAGCTTATTTTTCAATTGTTCCTCAACCAAATAAATCTCCTTTAAGTAATATCTTTTTAATGTTGTAGGAATAATTCGACTGGAAGCATGTTTTGAAACCTATATAAGCAGCTAAATCTAGCGGCAAAGCCAGCTTCGTGTGCATCGGCCTTTAGGAATAAAAAACCACGCTTTAATAGCAAATCGAACTTAAAAGTAGAAAATAATTTTTATGTAGGTATGAAGAGTTTAATCAATTATGACTAATTAATTTGGAGTAATATTAAAATAAATATTAAGTTAGTAACAAAGTAATTCAATTATAGTAATAAAGCGTGGGGTGCTTGATATTAAATGTTACAATTATTTCATTGGTAGCTATTTATAAAATTAGAGTTATAATGAAACTAATTGGCACCCCACGCTTTTTTACTATAATTGGATTATTTTGTTAATAACTTAATTTTTATTTTAACCAGATTCCAAATTAATTAGTCTTAATTAATTTTTGGACCTTCTATTGCTGTAACACAAACGCTTCATGCTTAAAAATTATTTTCTACTTTTTAGTTCGGTTTACTATTAAAGCGTTTTTTTTGTTTTTTTTAAACTATAATTTATTTTCTTAATTTTTAGTCTCAAAATGACATCAAAAGTAGTTTTTTCAAAATTTTCAAAATCAAATTTTTATCAAATTTTTTTAAATTCAAAATTTATTTTTATGAAGTAATTGGTTTGTCATCAATCTTTGACACGTGTGCAAATTTTCAAGTCAATCAGACTTCTCGAAATTGATAAAAATTACGCTGAAAGATTTCTTTACATACATATACAGGGGTCACGCATATAGGTATAGGCGTGTTAATAATTCTTCACGTGTTAATAAATCAATTTTAAAAAAGATACAACCAATTAGAACACAAAGTACAAAATAACATTTTCAGTTTAATTTGAGGGGAGAAAAAAGCAAGATCTTAATCGAAAAACGCAAACCCAAAATCATGTTTACAAAACCATAACTAATTCCCGAGTTCGTTTTTATCAGATAATTTCGTTAGCGTAAATGTAGAACACAATGGAGACCACAA
The DNA here is from genome assembly GCA_963575645.1 of Xanthostigma xanthostigma. NCBI lineage: Eukaryota > Metazoa > Arthropoda > Insecta > Raphidioptera > Raphidiidae > Xanthostigma > Xanthostigma xanthostigma. The sequence continues at coordinate 43,283,774 of OY754471.1, forward strand.
AACATTATGTAAACACTCTTTAAAAAGCCAGTAGTTGTTAGATGTTTGTTAAAATATGCGATAATCCTGAGAGATAAGATACTGTACCATTTCACGCCTTATTAACCACTTGAGTACACACAGGCCGAACTGCAACAATTGTTACCGTCCACTCTCTCACTCTTACCAACACAGAAGTCACAACCATTGAACAAGGATAGATATAGTAACGCAAACTTTTTCTGTGTAGTGACATACAGATGATTCTTTATGAGCTTCTCTATTTACATAACCGATGCACACGAGGCTAATTTTGATTCGACTTGCGCTGGCTACCAGGATGGAAATGACCAGTGGCGGAACAATATGGTGGCAGGACGAACAAAATGCCACGGGCCCCCGGAGCGCAGAAGGATCCTAACATTTTTATAAAATTTTCCACGGGCCCCAAACGCTATAGTTACGCCATTGTAAATGACGTCACTGCGGGCTCCGTTCCTCGGTCACAGGCTGGATTTCAAAATTAGAACCGGTGCGCTATTCTTCGTGCGTGATTATCTGCTTGTTTTGAGCAAAAAAGAGTATCTTGTCACCAAGGGCGTAGATAGGGGGTGCGTAAAAGGGGTAATTACGCCCCCCAGGATCATAATAATACAAAAATAAAACTGAAAATAATACGAATACCTGGCTAAAAAATAAAATTTAGAAATAGGTACTTCCTGAAAAAAAAATTGTAAAATTGGTTTGGGAATCAATATTTTGCTTGACACCTTCTTTCGTGAGTATTCTTGTGTGATATTAATTAAAAACTTAAAAAAAATAATGATTTTTTTGCTTTACCCTCCCCCCAGGAAAAAAAATATCTACGCCCTTGCTTGTCACGTGGGCGACATGAGCGTACGCCCACAAATAAACAGTGTGTTTTGTTCAGAGACAATAAATATTCACTTTTGTTAACATTCGAACTGTCATTGCGCGCGCACTAAATCCATCTACAAAGTCAGTTTCAATGTGAAGAAAACACATAATAGCCATCACGAAATCCAGCATCCAAATCTATCAAGGAATCTAGTGGCAAAACCAGCCTCGTGTGCAGCGTACAGCGTTGATACTCAGTATATTTTTAAACTAATATAATACATTATTTTATAAACTATATGACTTTTTAACTTATATAATATAATATATTAGATATCGTGTCCATCGAGATAATAATTAATAAGAAAAATCGCAGGATGGTGGACAAAAATTATATTTATTAATGTACGACATTAATTATTAATGTCTTACATTAATAAATATAATTTTTTCCACAATACCGCGATTTTTCTTATTAATTTTTAAGTTATGAATGATTGAGTCCTTGATGGACCTACTACACAATGACGATTTGTACCATATACCTTTATTGGCATCACAAAAATAAATATTATTTTTATTCAACCTGTATATAAATCCTGTGCTACTACAAATGTTGCACCTAAAAGGGTCTCTGATCCTTATTTTTGACAGAGAGGTGGGGATAAAGTGTGAGTCCATAATATATAAACAGTTGAACATCATTATCGTGAATCATTTTTAAAAACCGCGTCGTCCGAAAACGAACGAAACTCGCTCGACGAAACAAAACGAAAAATGACATCTTCCGACATAAACAATTCAAACGAACAATCGTACGGCGTTAAACAGTCGGATTTCAGTATAGAACACATTTTAAATCGTGCCGGTGCAAAAACAATTGAAAGACGGGACACAAAACAAGTGAATCCGAGTGTGAACGAAATGGTGTCGTTAGGCAGTTTGGAATGGTTAAACTGTACTCGATATAAACCTCCGCGGTTGGCGCATAAACGGAAGGACGGAACGCAACGACCTCGCCAGGCCGGAAGACATCCTCGGATTCCTTTCAGCGCGGCTCAAGTCGCCGCTCTGGAAGCACAATTCAAAAGGGCGCCGTATTTAAGCAGTACTGACGTCACGCGACTTGCACGAGCTTTGCAGCTAGCTGACATAAGGGTAAGTAAATCTACATATACTAATATTATAAAGAGGTTAAGTTTTAAGTTTGGACTATTCATCCGATTTCAAAAAAAAATTCACCAATATTTAGAATGAACCTTCAGGATGGACATCTATATACTAATTAGTGATGTGCCGGATATCCGTATCCGCGGATATCCGAGGGAGATGAAAGATCCGTATCCGTTTTATGGCGGATCTTTTACCTTATTAATTTTCAATTCATAGATGAAATTTTATATGTATAGGTGATTAGGTAATAATGAAAAACTGTTAAATTCCATTCAGATTATTTTTTATTTCTTAAAATCGTATTTGGCACATTTATATTGCAAAAATTTATCGTAGTGAGTATACCATACCAATAGTATATAGGTAACTCAAAGGTACTAATAAAAACTATCTTTATAATGAGATATTGCACATCGATTTCTGGAAAGAGACAATCTGTTATGAGAGTTAACTCTTAAAGAGGTCAATAACTTTTTCCCATAACAGATAGTCTCTTTCCAAAGGTCGATGTGCAATTTACCGCCGCGTACTCTAAGAAAGTTAAGATCCGTATCCGTATCCGCGGATATACATTTTTAACGATCCGGCACATCACTAATAATATACTTATATGTATATAAAGCTGAAAATTTTGTTTGTTTGGTTGAACGCGCTAATCTCAGGAACTACTGGTTCGAATTGAATTTTTTTTGTTGGATAGCCCATTTATCGAGAAAGGCTATAGGCTATATAATATCACGCTACGACCAATAGGAGCAAAATGTAACTCAAAATTTGTCCGTCCGACAAAAACTTTTGAACGATAACTCCGATCATCATGAAATTTGGACACAACATTCATCTCGGTAAACAAAGATGAATGTGCGTAAATATAACGAATACCTACCTAACTAAAAAATAAAATTTAGAAATACAGTGTAACCTCTTTATAACGGATTTCAAGGGACCGAGAATTTGTTTTCGTTATATGGAGGGAAAGAAAAAAAATAACCAAATTTCACCTAATTAATTTAACATAATATAGTCTGTTAACATTGCCTGACGTTTTTTGCTAAGCCAATATTTATTTTGTATTTTATTAAGTATCTTATGCATGACTTGGGATGTGGTGGAATAATCTTTTCGATGAATTAAAATTGTTCGATCAGTTTGGCGGCATCAAGTGCTTGTTGAATAGTTGGTGATGGTTCAGAATCGTTCTCTTTACGTTTGTAAATATTTGCTGACGCCTAAATAAGAACATATTTCTTCGTAATAAAGAGGGTATAAGTTTTAAGGTAAACCAACCAAACTGTAAACATTTCTACGTTATAGGGAGTTTTTCGTTATAACGAAGGACGTTATATAAAGGTTACTTTGTAGTAAATTTATAAAATTAGGTATGTAATTAATATTTTGCTTGACACCTTCCTTCGTGAGTATTCTTTGTGTTAATAAAACTTATTTTTGACGTGATAACGTCTTATAAATTGATGAAACACCAGCTGCACGCACGAAAAAGTGTAACGCCATAACGTTCCGCCTGACCCTGTGCGTGCAAGCGAGAGCGCAGTATAAGCGATAGAGAAGCACGGCCCAAGTGTGACAGCTACTAAAATTTAGGTTATGTATTATTAAATATGATATTCGAGCGGAATACGTTATCACGTAAAACTATCGTCCGTAATATGTACGCTCTTGGATTGATCTAAATAGAAAGCTAAATTTTGATCAGTATGCGTAGAAAAATGCTTCGATGTGGAAGATGAACAAAAAACTATGTTTATTAGAGATACGGATACAGGCTTTTGTTTATTTCAATACAACTAAATTTCTTTTTTCAGGTAAAAATATGGTTTCAAAATCGACGCGCAAGAGAAAGAAGAGAAAAATCAGAATCACTAAACAGTTGTACAGAATCGCAAACTTCTGTGAACAACATTTTTTATCAAAACCCGACAATCGACCGAGGTAACACGACGAGCGACGTATCGAAATCGAAAACAAATGAATTAACAGTGCGTGTTTCTGAAAAAAATGAACATCTTGAATATGTCGCGTCTTTAATTAAAAGTGACACGTGTTATCAGTTTGGAAATAATAAATGTTTGGACCGAAATTTAGGTTATTTTAGTTCTATACGCGACAAATGATAACATAATTTAATCATAATATATATTTTGTAAATGTTCAAAACGACTGTCATTATTTATAACTATTAAATTAAAATTTTCTTTGTATTTATATTCAAATTTACTGTTATTTTATAATATACTGGGTTAAAGTTCCATACAGAATGAAAAAAAAAAAACCGGAACTTTTACATACAGTGTAAACTCTATACAGCGAACTTCTATTTAACGAAAAACTCCTTAAAACGTAGACAATAGAAATAATTGGGCTTTTGAATGAAATTTTTTTTTGTCATAAATGGAAAGATCGTATATGAGTTGTATAAAAAAACTATTTTTCTTTTTTTTATTTTCGTTATAATTCAAAAGTTATATCAAATTAAAAATAAATTTTTGTACCCAGTTCCGAGAACGCGCCGACATTTCCCGAACATAATGTGACGTCATAATGTTTTAGTCAATACTCATGTAGAAGCCATTGATAGTATACTGCGTATATACATTTTACCATTATGACGTCACAACTGTCAAAAACAATTTTAGTGCGTTGGCAGTCCCGTGATTTTTTTAAATATTTTATCAATTTTAAATTGCTTATAATTAATTTAAAAAAAGTTTTTTGAAAGTTTTTCGCATCGATTATCAATATTATTTATAATAAAGTTTTAAAATACCTACAATAAAAAAATCGATAATTATTTTTTTTTCAAAAGCCTAATTGCCAAGGTTTGTTTGGTTTATATTGTTATCCATATGTTGAAACACTATATCGCGTAACAATCACATCACTCTCAATAGCGGAACAATACGTCATTATTTAAACCCCAACAATTGGATTGTTAGAAATGTGTTCATTTGTTTGTTGTAAAAAGATACAATTAAAATACTGGCGTAGTAAAAAACGACAAACAAACTTAATCGATTATAATTTTGTTATATAATTTTTTTCACTTAATTTAGTCAAAATTAAATACACTTCTTCGAAAGATTATAGTGTTTTCTTTTACTCTATAATATAAATATTCTTTATAACGCAATAAAACACCCAGTCCCTTCAATATCGCTATATAGATTTTAAACTGTACTTTGTTATCCGTCATGACACTTTTTTCAGGAACGGTTTGAGGTATCAACTTGAAATTAATATCAAATACTAAGATCTACTACCCCGTAGTACTGTAAAAATTTCAAGCTTCCAGCTTAATGCAATAAAAAGATACGGCCTTTCAAAAATCATACATTTTGGTACTGAAAACTTCCTATTAACCTAGAATCTTCAAAATTGACACGAAGGAATATCACGTAGTATAAGTAAAGGAAATAGTCTGAAAGTCATTATTTTTAATGCTATGTGGCGTTATTCAGTTGTCATAAAGCAAATTATGATCAGGTATAAATGAACTTACATACTTTTGCTGTTTGTAGGTTTTGCAATCTTTAATTCAAAGAAAATGGTTGACGGCATGGCTCCTTCGGAGCGCGAGCCTGGCTTGCACTTGTCCGTTTCTGTTATCTGTTTTTTTTTTTCAAATACTCGACTTTCTTCACCTATGAATAACTGAAGTTGTATATTTTCATAATAGTAATGAGGAGAAAAAAAAAGTACTGATGTATTAGCGGTTTTTATTAAAATATAATAGTTATTAATTAAAATAAGCATTTTTGTGCAAATAGTTATTCACATAGAGGTACTTTTTGGTGTTTTCTCAAGAAAAATGAGTTATCTATTATTTTCAAATATATTAATAAAAAAATAATTTTTTAAATCTCATAAAAACAAAATGCATCTGAATAATACGAAATAAGTATTTTGGTTAACAAGTAACTCATTTTGTCACTAAAATATAGATAAACCACTTTTGATTAAAAAAAATTTAGTATAGTTTTGTGATAACTTACGACACATCTTCCACAACAAATAACAATATATTGTTTTCTTAGCACGAACTTGCCATTGTTTATCGATTTTGTTTCAAAACAACATCGCAAAGTTATATTATTAATAAAAAAACGTCTTTTCTAACAGTGTTATTATCAAATATTACTTTAATATTAATAGTAGACATAACTACAGTAGTTACATTCGAGTAGGTCAAATTGCAGCTCTGAGTTAAAAACAAATGACATGCGTCACGCGTTGTGTCACACCATCTAACGCAATCTGACGGAACTTTTGCACATACTAATTTACTTCGATTATATTTTCTACGATACCAGTTTGAGTTTTCCATAATAAAAATGTTATCTTTCGTCCAACTCACATCAATCAACATTTCTGTAGAGATCTTACGAGCTTTCAATTACAAAGTGCTTAATTTATATCATTATATTTGATTGTGAGCTATATGTACGAGATTATTTTTTCATTTTATTGTAGACGCTCGAAAGCTAAGGCTACTCATCAAATTACATCAAAATAAAACACCTCGCAACATCGCTACGCGAAGAAATACAATACAAACTTACGAAAACGAACTTATTTGAGGCTTCCTTCATTTTTTTTTTATGTTGTACACTCTTTTGTTATTGAGAGACCACAATCAAGTCACATCAAATATCATTTAAGCCGAAAATTAAATTGTAGGCGGCAGCACTGTACAAGCATGTATTCATTAAGAGTTGAGGTTATGTTTATCATTTTTGAACTGGGAAGAATCACGGAATAAAAGCGCTTTAGCTTGCCGCAGAATTTTGATTGAATTTGTTTTAGATAGTCGTCATGTCTTAATAATAAATAAAATATTTAAGGAAAAACTTTCTTCCGACCTACTTATTACACAATTTAAAAACAATTGAAGCATTTCTTCGTATTTAAAATTTAGTCGTAATACAGACTGACGTTACGTTAAAATCAGTAATGCAGGACTTTGGTTTTAATAAATAGTATTTTTTATTTATTTACAAATTATTTGTAAAATATTTTGACGACATATTTTTTCGTCATCATTACAAATCGTTGGAGGAAAAATCATTTTTAAGCTCAACAGTGTGTCATTATAGACAGTCCGAATACATGGATCGACATAACCAACAATTTTCGGACGCCATTATTTCGATTAAAAAAACGATATTGTTAATGTTCGATATTGTTCACGCAAATAAAATAAACATTGGATTACCTTTAAAATATAAGTAAACCTCCCAAGTCCCTGGAACGCATGAATTTCAATAATTATTCGGTTGCCAAATTCGCATAAACTATTATATAACTATTGCAACTCACTCGTCCAGTAAATAAAAAGAAATATTGTTATGGATTTGATTGAATACATAAAAAAAAAACACATAAAATTTTATTAAGTACAATTTCTGATGATCGCTAAATCAACAAACTAATCATTTCATGAAACGTGTAATTATAATTTGTTTCACAATCAGAGCCATAAAAATAAATAACAACTAGTCCAGGCGTTCAGTTAACAGAAAAAATTGCAGGTTACCAGGCGGCCATGTTTATTATTTAAAACAAAATAGCGAAGCTGAGATTAAAGTTTCCTCTAATAACATTATTCTACTGACCTGCTAATTTCAATAAAATTTAAAAGAAGATTTTAAATTATGCTCCTATATGAATTCTTTCAGGCTACCTAGTAACCTTTTAGTTTTTCAGTAACTCAAAGCCTTTTCTTACCAAAGTATCGATATACTCGATAGCACTCTGTCCAAGTATTCTATAACTAAGACAGCTAAAATACGATTTATATTAAAATTTCAGAGCTGGCCTGAAACACACACCCTTCAATTCCTTTAAAACGTTACATATTTTTCACTGGTATTTTTTTATTCTAAGTGATAATACATTTGTCATCTTCTGGTACAAACATATTGACTCCACAGCTGTACTCATTCTACAGCTTAATTCATTTAATGAACGAAACTATCGCCATCTAGCGGGTTTTTTGAAAACTAAATGACAGCTATTCCGATCAAACATCTGTGTTAAGTCCAGTCCAGATTTACAAACATTAAAACTGGACTCCACATTCTACAGCTAGCTTAATTCATTTAATGATCGAAACTATCGCCATCTAGCGGGTTTTTTGAAAACTAAATGACAGCTATTCCGATCAAACATCTATGTTAAGTCCAGTCCAGATTTATAAACATTAAAACTGTATAAAAACTGTTTTAAACGCATAAGCAAATGTACTAATGCTTTGTTTTCCGTCGACAAACGCTTACAAACATTTGTTTTCGAGGAAACGTATGTATCTGTAATCTACGGTCTGGACTAGGCTTTATAAATAACGCATGCGCCAGTATTGTCTCGTGATAAATGAGGTTATTTGAGGTTCCCAAGAAAAGAACTGGTGTTTGAAAAAATAGGACTCGTTTCTCTAAAACGTATTACTAAATCCTGTAAAGACGGTGGTCACAAATTTCCCAACAATAAACTCGTTTGGTCAAAATTACTAATCGTATCATAATACGATCAATTCTTTTTCAGTTCAGCTCTGTACAAAAAACAAAATTCAAATCACTTACACCGCAACCACTAGACACCCAAACAGGTGTGCTTTACCGCAACCCAAAAAATCAACAGGGTGTACGGAGGAGTGCTTTTTCTTCACAAAAAAGCACTGATTTATTTAAAAAATGTAAATATATGTAGTAGTAAATTGTGTTTACGTTATTGACTATAAAAATTCACGTAACAGTGACAATATTAAAAATGTTAACATTCTATGTACAACAATTAAACCTAATAAACCGTTATAATGGATTCTCGCCCTTTGCCAACACCGATCCATTTTACTGCAACAAGAAAAAAAAACAACTATAACACATCATCAAAACAACTCATAAAATTACAAACACCATAAATATTATAAAATACGCGTTCTTATGTTCGTGACAGTATACGAATTCATTGATTATTTTTTTTTTTAAGTACAACTGACAGCCGTTAGACATAACCTCCAAAAATAAAAAACTATTTAATTGACTCATTTGTTAGAGAGTTATGATATTATCGTAGTCTATGTATGCAAACAAATGAGTCATTGTTCTTTTTAATTTCGATATAGCTGTTAAATATATATAAAAAAAATAATAGGTACAAATTCCGGAAAAGTTAGGTTAATTTTACTTTACAATCATAAGGTACCTATGTTTGTTGGCCAGTTTTGACATCTGAACTGCTTCAAATAAGTCATCTGTGTAAATACAGAATTTTTTGAACGTAACTGCTTGTCAAATTGCCGAATTCTTCGAGCTATCTGAACTTTGTTTCAGCTGTTCTGAGCCTAGAGATCTGCTAAACCGAAGTTCACACAATCCAAAAAGTTCGAGAATTCAACGAACAAACAAGCAGTTGTGACCGAAATGTTCTCTATTGCCAACACGCGCTTTGACAATTCAAAAATTGACAACAAACACACCTATTGAGTGGACAATATTAATTATTGAAAATAGATTACCAACAAGATTTTGCATAGACAACGTACGTCACATTAAATCCAAACAAACACCTACAATTTTGTTTTATACTATCAATTTTTTAATCAAACAGTCAGTTTATTAGTGATTCAATTTAATATTAAGATTTCATAGTTTTCTTTTGTATAGATTTCTTAATACTATAATAATATATTATCATATCAAAAATTGTTTTTTTCTTTTCAAGTTTAAGGTTATTTTTAGCAAAATTCAAAATGTTTGGATTCAATGCAGCGTTCAACTGTTAAAAAACATTACCCACCACGACCGAACACAGTAAACAGAAACGCTTATTCCAATAAAAAATAAATAAAAACACTAACCTGGCACTTGTAGGAGTTCTTCGATTTTTTCAATATATCTTTTGGCCGCATCGGGTAAGTCGTCATATTTCCTTACTGATTCCGTGTTCTCTTGCCATCCCGGTAATTCGATATAGTCCACTTCGACTTTCGCTAGCTCAGCCGCGTTCGACGGAAACCGATCAAGTTTCTGACCGTTCAACAAATACGAGACACCGATTCTTATCTGAAACAAAAACAAACCGTCCGTTATGTTTTGGAAATTATTTACCATTAGTTTATGTCTGCGACTTCGCTTCTGTGAACGTCAATTTCGTCAGCGGATCCCAATTTACTATCTCTATAGGGAGTGTGCAAGTCGACTGAAGTGACCTCTGGTGGCTAATTTTTAAAGTAAGAACACAGAAGAGCGTTTGTTGGTCAGTCTTGGGACTGTTTTAATCTAGTTCTAGGAACCTACAACTATTAGAACCAAGTTCTAACCGAAATGTCCGAAGACATGCAGCTGTGTCTGAAGAGCTCTGTATTGCCGACAAGACCTTCAGGAGTTCAGAACTTGCCAACAAATACAGACAATTGTTTACCATTCTCTGGAGACTATTGCGATAAAAATGTTCACTGATTGTAAGTATATAAAAAGTTCCAATGCTGTTTCGGAATTATACCGCAAGAGGCGCAACATATAATTTTAGCCTGATTTCTATTGAAACTGCATATTGCACAATCTCCTATTCGCCATGGGAACGGATTCTAGTGCTCTCTGGTGGCAGAAAATAAAAGCTGTGTATGCTTTAATCACATTTATATAATATTTCATCTGACAGTTTATTATAATGAGTGAACTAAAGAAAAAGAATTTATTCAGATCTGTGCATGTTATGGTTTCTAATGCATTTATATCATTGCTACAAATAAATTTAAAAAAAGAATAGAAATTTAGGATTTAGTAAAGTTAAAAAGGATTTCATAATTTCAGTTAACAAATATTCATCATTACGGAATATGGAAAAAAAAACTTTTTTATTTATCTAATGGAAAAAATAAAAAAAAAAATAAATTGATGTAAGTATAGGTATAAACAGAAAAGAAAATAACTAGCCGATGAAGAAAAATCAAAGTTCCAAAAATGTACTTGCTCCCTGACTATAATGTAATTCGCTTTAAACATCTGTTCTCCTTCTACTAGATGTCTTTTAGAATTACCCAAATACTTTAATAATATCAGTAATATTTATTTCAAATTTATGATCCATTATAAATAAATTATGTGACGTTTACTTTAAACTTGATTAAAGCATATACAGCTTTTGTTTTCTGCCACCAGGGAGCACTAGAATCAGTTCCCATGGCGAATAGAAATCTGACATAAAACGATATGACATCTTGCGACAGAAATTTAAACCAATTAGAACATTACACATTTTACATGTTGTTAAAATGTCATAGACGCCGATGACCACGGCTGTTGAACGTCTATAATCGACAATCTATTAGAAAAATGGCGTATAGGACATTAGGTTTGACCTAAACTTCGTCCATATGTCAAATCCCAATTGTCAACAGTGTACAGTAAATTACGCTTTATGAAAACTTTTTTTTAAAGTGATAAAGAAACATTTTAGACATATTTACCTTCGGCATCGTATCTAAGATATCTAATTTAGTAAGGCAGAGCGATGAATAGCCGTTTACCATGCCCGTATACTGCAACACCGGTATGTCGAGCCACCCGCAACGCCTAACTCGTTTCGTCGTAACGCCGATTTCGTGGCCGCGTTCTTGCAACAAGTCGCCAGTTGCCTGAAAAAAAAAAAACAGTTGTTATCAATTCTATTTCTTAGATAAAACATGTGGGAACAGTACTAGATACTTTTTAAGGAGGTTGATGCGTTACAGTCCCAATCAAAAGTAAGTCGAATTCTAAATGGGAACTTTTCCATAATAAATTTTTACAAAAGATTATAAGTCGATGATACTAATAAATTATTGTCATAAAGGCATAAATAAATATATTTTTTTTATATTAATTAATTATTTCAGTATTTTACTTAATGAACTAACTTTTGCATTTTTTGTACAAAGTTAGGTTAGAAAAAATAAATTTATGTAAATATCTGTATTTTACATATTTTTTGCAGTAAATAATTAAAAAAAGAAATTAGAAGTAATAAAAATTTAAAATAAATCATTAGAAAGTTGAAAATTCAGTTAAAATTGTTAAAATTGTCAAGAATAAAAGTTCATAATCGAAAAGTGCTAAGGTTTAATAATTTTTTTTAATGATTAAAAGTCTCATAATTAAATTGGAAAAAATATTAAAATTTTGTAAGACATCGATGCTTTACCAAGTTAGTTTTCGGAACTGCTGACATTATTTAGTTATTTGCAAAAAATTAAAATGTACCGTTTGCATGCTAGGTTGACATATTTTCCATAAGACTACATGTAAAAGTTTTTTTTAATTCTTAACTTTATAAATCTCCTAATGATTTTGGATTTTTTACAGAAAATTTTGTCATAAAAAAAATCTATTAAAAAAACTTTATATCAGATTTTTTTCATTATCTTCCTAAAGCGGCTCAACCTCCTTAAAGTAGCTTTGGGGTGCTCAATAAAATCATTCTTCCAATACAATTAACACGATCCATGGATAAAGATAAAAAACGATTTCATAAATTACTAGCGGTCCAGTCCGGCTTTGCCCGAATTCATAGATTGGAATTATATGTTTTTTTATTTATGCAAAAAAAAATATTAAAAAAAAAATTTGGTTCGAAAATAAAAAAAATCTGGATTTCGACAACAGCAAAAATGAACAAATTTTATTTAAGGGGGTGAAGATAACTCGGAAAATTATACCCCGCGTACTGAGTGATCTGTAAGTTGAACAAAAGAAAACAGTTTGGAACAAAAGACGTCTTCTTATGCCCGAAGTACTCGGCCCAATAAAAAAAAAATTGCGGTTGCCATTTAAAATTTCCCCACGGAGGCACCCCTTAGGGAGGAATTTTTGTGACCGAAAAATACATTACAACGAGTTGAGCAACTTTCATTCGCAACATTTTTCAAAAAAAACTTAATCTGAGATATTCAGGTGTTGCGGGGCTTTTTGAACACCCTGTATAAAGATATGACAGTAGACACTGTACGTACATCATCTAATTCGGTCGGGAACGGTCCGTCTCCAACGCGAGTGGTGTACGCTTTGACAACACCGACGACTTCGCCTATCGTATTCGGCGGAAGCCCCAGCCCGGTACAAACGCCGCCTATACTGCAATTCGATGACGTGACGTACGGATACGTTCCGAAATCAATATCGAGCATCGCGGCGTTGGCCCCTTCGACGAGCACTTTATGCCCGGCGCGCAATTCCTTGTGCAGGTAGCTGACTGTGTCCACGACGAGCGGACGAATTTTTTCGGCATAAATTTTGTATCGCTTCAGTTCGCTTTCCACATCCACGTCCAGGGCGGGGAACATGCGCTGATACATGGCCACCAAACTTTTGAATCTGAAATTAAAATCAACAATAATGACCCACTAGTAGCGTGACCTGTGCGAATTATTCGCACTAAATAAGTATAATAATTATCACTTTACAAAATTATTTTTTAAATATGATTTCAGGTATTCAATTCGTTTCTAATTTTGCACACTGTTTATAACGTTCTTCTTTTTGTTGTAAAAGAAATATTTTACTAATATTGTCATATAGAGGCGCAAGTAGCAAAAGCGTTGTTCAGCGTTGCCCGTCAGATGGCAGTATGCAGTATTTACAATATAAGGGTCAGATGACAGATCGTAGTGTTAACGTTACGCCGTCAGATGGCAGACGTTGTTCAGAGTTTAATTAATTTAATTATTTTACAAATACAAAAACAATAGCAATAATAAATTTTTTAGTTGTCGATGTCAGTAGAGCAAGCAATTATCTGTAAAATGATGTATAATTTATGTGGAGAAATTGTGTGGTTTTTTCTAAAAAGGGAGGCAAACATCTTAAACCTTAGCGTATTAATATATTATATGATATTATGTACGAGGTATGACAACATGTAAAAATTGGCCAAGTGCGACTCGGACTCGCGCATCGAGGGTTCCGTACAAACTTGTAGGTGTGTAAATAGTTCGTCAATCACGGAAATCGAGTCTCGAAGATTTTGCCCGTTTAGCCGTTGTAAAAGTGTTGTCTACATACATCAAAAAAAGTGGCGGTCAGTTTGTCAACTAAGCGTGTAATTGCAATGAGTTCAGATGGACTACTGAACTGTATTGTAACTCGTGGCTATATCTGATAGCCTAGTTGTCGTACCGTGTTGTATGCGAGAGTTCTCATACTGTGCTGTATAAACGTATAAGTAGCGAACGCTTGTTTTGTATTAGAACCGTTACTGTGTACGCGCGTAGCATGTTGTCGCGGTTTATGAACATTATATTTTACCATTCCAACCAACAAGTGGAAAATGGTACTAGTTTAGGTCAAAAATCACTTTTCAAAAATTTTACAATATCTTTCCGTTTTGAGGTCCCCTGAATCCAAAAAACATATTTTTGGAAAATCTCTGTGCGTCTGTTAGTCTGTGAACACGATACAGGTCAAACGGATGAACGGATCGAAACCAAATTTTGGGAGGATGTTTGGTATGCAAATATGAAGAGCCCTATTGTTTTTGGGGAAAATCGGCGCATGCGCAGAAGAGATATTTGCTATAACGGTGTTTTTTATATAATAATGGTATACTTTTCATAACAGCTTATTATTTTATTTATTTTTTCAAGAAAGTTTCGTTAAAAAATTTTTTTTCTAAAATTTAGTTTCGGAAATATTTTGAAAATAAAAAAAAAATAAGCCGCTCTTTTGTTTTATGGATCTGTCAGAAATAAACAAGTTCGACAGATTGTTTTGATTAATATTTACATGACGTGGAACATATTATGTAGGTAACTATGGCAACGATTAGCAAATATCATATTGAATACTAGCCATTACCCGCGTCACCTCACGCGATATCAGAAATTTTATTTTCTTTATTATAATCAAATGTCTACATTTTTGAAGTTGGAATGGTCCCTTCGCCCAATTGGCTGGAATTTTTTTTTGTGATGTAACTACAAATTTACGGTTTTCGGATTTTTCCCTTTACTTGGGCTATAAGACATTGCTTCTAGCCAAATTTCATGATTCTGGGTCAACGGGAAGTGCCCTATAGGTTTTGATTCCCAAGAGTCTTGACGGACAACAAAGTGATCCTATAGGCTGTGTGCACGAAGCCTATTAGCGCCGCTAGTGGGTAATAGAGAATTATTGAACTAACTTTTTATGGAAATCGCGACATGTTTCTATGGTGATAAGTCAAAAACTTTAGTTGGTCATGATGTGTCAAAAAAAAATGTAATAAGGAAAACTGATGTTATTTTGTTTACACTGACAGCGCAACGTCAAATTAGGGCGCCAATGGTCTTTATTTTACTTAAATCGCCATCAGCGCAACAGCCCGGAACACAACAAGCATTTCCAGATCGCTTAGTTTTCCTACGTTTTCTTTGCAATTAAAAAACTTTATAAAATTATAACTACTTTCACTTTTAATAAACATTGCTCACTGACATACGGAAAATTTGAGTTCGAAGTTTCCCCTAGTGCTCACCACAAACGCTCGCATCGAAAAATTTGTAGTTTCGCTTCCGTGCACATAGCCCACAAGGGTTATTTTTTTCCTTTTGAGGTACTTACGGAAGTCTAGAAAAGAACATTCTCACTTACTTTTCCGTGAATAGGGTGAAGTCTCCGAGCAGATCGCAAATTCGTAAGCCGTTACGCGTGGCCTTGCTGCTGTACGCCGGGCCGATGCCCTTCTTTGTCGTCCCTAAACTGCGCGCTCCCTTCTCGGCTTCCTGGAGACCGTCCACCTGTTGATGCAAGTCGAACACGAGATGCGCGCGGTCGGACAATTTCAGTCGATTGTTCCAGTCATTCAGGCCTTTCTCCTCGTTCTTTCGAAGCTCATCGAAAAGTCCCGGCAAATGTACCACGACTCCATTTCCTAAACAAAAAAAAAACATTGCCCTTCTTTATAAAACAGTTATTTTTGTTGCTACATATACAGACATGACTGCCATAGCCTGGGACTGTTAGACGGAGAGCTAGATACGGAGAAAATGGGTGACTCGGTGCAGAGCTGAAAATTTGCAGAATAATCGGAGATAGTACAAGTTAGTAGGGAAAAAATTGCCAGAAGGCTAGGCGGAAGATAAAGAGCCGCCAGAAGGCGCTAATGTTGCGAAAAATCAGTGCACTTCTGGCAATTTCTATACTTATTCTGTAATTCAAAACTAGATTGTATATTATTATATATAGCATATAGTTATAAGGGCATACTGAAAATTCAAACATGATATAATAATTACATTCGACAAATATTCAAAATTATTAATGTCATTTTGTTAGAAATAAAATTAAATAAATTAATAAAATTACGTTGTTATAACAACGTAATTGACGATTAATTTTATTTCTATCAAAATGACATTAATAATTTTGAATATTTGTCGAATGTAATATATTATGTTTGAATTTTCAGTATGCTGAGTATGCCCTTATAACTATATAATGTACCTATAATATATAATATATAATCTAGTTTTGAATTACAGAATAAGTATAGAAATTGCCAGAAGTGCACTGATTTTTCGCAACATTAGCGCCTTCTGGCGGCTCTTTATCTTCCGCCTAGCCTTCTGGCAATTTTTTCCCTACTAACTTGTACTATCTCCGATTATTCTGCAAATTTTCAGCTCTGCACCGAGTCACCCATTTTCTCCGTAGCCAGCTCTTACGCTATGTGTTGCTGGAGTGATTTCAAGTCAAAAATGTATATTGAACATATACCCGGAACGCTATCCTAACTGAGCTAGAAGCATTCAGACACCCTGTAACTATTTTGCATCCACCCCTGTATATTTTGTTATGTCTAAACCCCGATACGAATAATCCGACATTTTTTAATCGAAAGGTTGAACGAACTGAATACGTGGTTGACACATGCGCTCATTTGTTTATAATTGCAATTGTTTAATACTTTTTATTTATCATCGAACTTTAAACTTTCGACGATCAGCGCTCCGAAAGTGATTCCAGCCGACGAAATGGTACTCAGATAGCATTTATCGGGCGGGTCAAATGTCTAACCTCAAAATAATGCGTCACTTTTGCACGTGAATAAAAATTACTGTCACATTTCCTCAGATAAAAACGCAAATTGGAAAGGTCATTATTAACAACAATTAAAACAAAAATTATCGCGTATTTTGTGCAGGTCAAGCTTCGTCCTTGACAGCAATACGATAAAAAGTAACGCCTTAGTCCAAAAATCGAAACGCACTAACATTTATGACTGTTGATCCGGTCAACTTGTTAGCAGTGCGTGATGTTATTGTTGTAATTCAATTCGATTCGCGCCCGGGCGAAGCCGGCGCGGACAATTATTAAACCGCTAAACCTTTTGAAACCGGACGAACAGCTTCGGAGACTAGCGGCCCGGTCCGGTTTCACCCGAGTCCCGAACTAATAGCTTTCCATCTGATATCGCTAGTATATTATGGTCATAAAAAAAACGACTACAGTGCAAAAATGCCTGAACTAATAGCTTATAAGCAAATTCCACCAAATGTCGCTATACGGTTTTTTCTGAACTAATAGCTCTGAATAATAATACGAATGCAGTTTTTTGGCATTAGTATTTTGTGAAATGCAACGCCTTCTAAGTTTTTATTTGAATAACTAATTATATTAGAACATAATACTTTGACAGATGCAAACGTCATTTTTGACATTTCTTACCATTCCACCACGGATGATCGGATTGAAACCAAATTTTGGGAGGATGTTTGATATGCAAATATGAAGTGGTCTATTGTTTTTTGGGAACATCGGCGCATGCGCAAATGAGTATATCTCTTATAATGTTGTTTTATATAATAATAAAATAGTTTTTATAACGGTTTATTATTCTATCTATTTTTACTAGAAATTTTTGTAATTGACAAAGCACTGTTATTTTTGTACAAAATATCTACAAATGATATACAAAAACCTTCCTCGTTTATCGCTCTTTCTATTAGTGAAAACCGCATTAAAATCCATTCGGTAGTTGTTGAGTTTATCGCGTTCACACAGACAGGCAGACGCGGCGGAGGGACTTTGGTTTCGCCCGAATTTGCGTTTTATCGTAAGCTTACGTTGCAAAATTGATCTCCACAAAAAGCGCCTTTATTGTAACGCGATAAATTATAGCCTACCTTATGTCCATCCTGAATTTTTGAAATCGGATGAGTAGTTTCGGAGATTACTTCCTATATCCAAACTAACAAACTTTACGTCTTTATAATATTACTGTAGATTTATAACGGCGACCAGTGTTGCCAGACGTCCCGATTTTTAAATCAAAATTAATTGTCCCGAATAAAACTTTCTTGATTTTGATTTCTGTTTTTTTTTTTTTTATTCTGAAGACGAATAAGACTCAACACGTTTTTTTACTATGTCCCGCTTTCGACGAAATAATCCCGCTGTTTTCACTCAAAGAGTTCCAAAATCCCGACTTGGCAAAAAAAAAACTGGCAACGCTGACAGCGACCCAAATGACACTGCGATTTGGGTTAAGTTCGATCGTTTATGAACACGGTGTACCCGACCCCGTTTCGGTCCGGCAGCAAGCCTTGAATTTGTTTTATATTTAATTTATTTAACAAATGAATATCGGTATAGGTACCAACACGTGATCTGATCAACCGTTTCAGATGGCACAGGGTAGCACACCAATGCGGAAATATTGCATGACGTTTTTAATTTTTCCGCATTTAGTAACAATAAAATAATGAAACGCAAATATTGAATACATTATAAACTTAATATTTCGTGTCGGAGAGAAAATTCCGTTGCAAATTGACGAGAAATGATTTTATGTTTGGATAATTTGCAACTTGAATAACGTGTAGCCGGCAGAGTCAGCTGACTGTACCGGCGCATCATTCATTTAATAGTTAAGACTAGTGATGTGCCGGATCGTTAAAAATGTATATCCGCGAATACGGATCTGAATACGGATATTTGGTTTCAAGATCCGCGGATACGGATCTTAACTTTCTTAGAGTACGCGGCGGTAAATATTGCACATCGACCTTTGGAAAAAGACTACTTATCTGTTATGGGAAAAAGTTATTGACCTCTTTAAGAGTTAACTCTCATAACAGATTGTCTCTTTCCAAAGATCGATGTGCAATATCTCATTATAAATATACTTAGTTGATTTAGTGGGTCTAGGTGTTTTTTTTTTAATTTGAAAACAAAATGTGCTCCCAGTTCAATAATAAGCATATAACAGAAAAATCGAGTGGATCGTTTATTTCGAATAGGAGTGTAGATATAATAATTATTTTGACCTTAGAACTTGAATGCGAAAAATATTTTTTACTTTCTCGTGTACGGAGTATCTAGGGCAAGTCATGAAAAATTCCATTTTGAAGATTCTGGTGAATTTATACGTTTTCCAGTCCCCTAAACCCAAAACTGTGAATAAAAAAAAAAAAAAAACGGCCGAGTGCAAGCCGGAAGGTTCCGTACAAACTTGTGTAGGTTCGTCACGAAGATTTTTCCCGCTTTGCCGTTAGAAAACTGCTGTCTCCATAACATCGAGGTCAGTTTACCAACTGAGCGCATAATTCCAATAAGTTCAAAAGGATTGCCCGGACTGTACTGTATACCGTGGCCATATCTGATCGCCTAGCGGACGTACCGTGCTGTATGCGAGAGTTCTCATATAATTGTATTTTAATAAATGTTCGAGTATACTGCTGTATAAACGCACCGTTAGCGGACGCTTGTTTTGTATTAGAACTGTTTGCGGTTTGTGTAAGTATAGCGTAGAATGCAGTGTGTTTAAAAAAAAATGGTTTTTCATTATTTGCAATAGAAAAACTCTATGAAAATTTCAACTCTCTACCTATTACGGTTCATGAGATACAGCCAGCTGACAGACAGACGGACAGCTGAGGCTTAGTAATAGGATCTTGTTGGACAACCTTTTGAGCACAGAACCCTAAAAATGACTGACTGCGATAGCATGACCCATACCAGAGATATCATTATTTTATTCATAATGAATTTGAGTCTATTCAATAAATAGAGTAACTTTGATCCATTGAAGTTAATGATAGGCATTTGGAAAAAATTCAGAGCCATAAGGATCGAAAATGAAGCAATATTGAAATTTTTTAAACTTGCATTTAATGCATGAACATATTATGACAGCATTTGAAAACTCTGAAGATGATACAAAACGTATCGAAACGTCAGCATTAAATGCAAGTTTAAAAAATTTCAATATTGCTTCATTTTCGATCCTTATGCCTTATGATCGGAGTTACCGTTCAAAAGTTTTTGTCGATAAAAAGCAGTATTTAAACTTTTTTTAACTAATAAACTTTTTAAAATTAATTAAATAAAATTTAAATGTAAGCCTTAGAAGAAAGCAATGTACAAAATAAAAAAAAAATAAATAAAAATATTCGCCCAGCGTGCGACTCGAACCCACGACCCTGATATTGACAGTCGCATGCTCTACCGATTGAGCCACCTGAGGTGGTGTATTCAGAACGCTAATATGAGTATATCTAGTTAGTGCATTTCACATGAATAGAAGCTTATTTTTGAGATACATTTTGCAACATTTTTCATTAAAGCTCCGCTCCTAATGGTCGTAGCGTAATATTATATAGCCTTCCTCGATAAATAGGCTATCCAACAATTTTTTTTTTTTCAATTTGAACCAGTAGTTCCTGAGATTAGCGCGTTCAAACAAACAAACAAACTCTTCAGCTTTATATATTAGTATAGAAGTATATAGATATTCCTATTGATTGAATGTACAGAACTGTTTTCAGAAAAAATATGACGTAAATACTAGATTTTTTGTCCACTTATCTGTGAGTCATTCTGTCATCAGTTGATGCAAGAATTGAGGCAATTTAATAAATTGACTGTCATTTTTCATTAAAAATGATGAAACCCAGACACACATTTATTTGCATAATTTGTACCTTTTTAAATGAAGTCACTGAGCATACATTATAATCAGTACAATTTTTTTCCACTATCTAATCTTCGTTTATATAATGTTTATAGTGTCTGTATCACGGTGTTATGTTACAAAATAAAATATCACCTCATTCACTGAAAGTTTTGTTCGTCATTCATAAGAAAAATAAAATGTAAAAAGTCAGGAACCGTCACGAGACACCTGGCAAATGACAAATAAATTAATCAAACTTGCCAAATGGAACTGTTACAAAGCCTTATGGACTCTACGGTGTTGACTCCTTGATGCCCTCAGCATTTCTTGCCTATGGGCCCTCATCTCTAATAGCAGCCTAAGAAAATTCTAATATTATCTGTCTTTGTCATGTTAATTTATAATTTTGTTTTTAAATTGTGAGTGTCATAAGCTTAAAACTGATAGAAGAAAGTTGGAAAGCATAGAACTTTAGGGAAAAAATTGAATTTTACAATCAATGCTCGCATTGAAAATTTGACTGTCTATAAAATTGGTCCTTAGGCATTTATATACAGTTAATTGGAAAAAAGTTACAAAACAATAAAGTTAAAAAAAATCGTTTTCATTTTCAAAAATAAATTACAGTAGAACCTCTCGAAAATCTCTAAAACTCGAAAAAATGTTTTGTTCCCTTCCCTTCAAGCCACAAACCCTCCCTTAGTCGAAATAATCAGTAAGTTCATACAAGGCATTTCGGTACATACTTTCCCTCCATAACTCGAAAAAATAAATTGGACCTCTGTATCTCGAACATAGCAACTCAAAATTAGTTAGAATGAATCTTAACCTCTAAAAGTCGAATATGACCTTACAAAAAAAGTTCAAGTTATAGAGAACTTGAACTTTTGGCGTTTCCGTTAAAATTCGACTTACAGCGGTTCCACTGTATTATTTATTTTTAGCTTCTATACTTCTAAAGACAGTTTTATAACAGTGGATAAAATTTTTGAGAACAAGACAAAAAGAAAAAAATGTTTACACACGATGTGATTTTTGGTGCCCCCTGAGACGTGATGTCCTAAGAAGTTGCTTACTTTGCTTATAGGTTAATTCGGCACTAGATGGTTAGTCTCTTTGTGACAATGCCGGCCCTGTTCATAATTATTTGGTAATATTATATACCTATTTTATAATTTACTGATAATTATGCAATGGCCGTCCGGTATTGTCACAAAGCCTATCGAAAAATGTAAAAAAGAATTCATTCAGTGTTCATCGACGAAATTATTAACATTAGAAATTAAAGTTATATTTAAAACTAGCAAGATAATCTAATATAATGAAATAATATTCAAAATAGATTTATCTTGAAAATAGTCTAAAATAAACTAAAATATTAAAATTTGACTTTCGCGCCGTGTCGAAATGTGTGAAATGACCTTAAAGCGTGCACAACTTTTCCGCGAAAAGTCAGGAAGAACAGTTCGCAATAACTTTGATATTAGTTTAACGATAAAGACATGTATTTATTAGCATAAAGCCGACATATTATAATATTATCAATTGGCACAGGGTGGCACGATATGGCAAAATGTAACGCAACGTTGTACAGTTGTTTTATTTGTTGTACAAAAAAAAAACTTTCAAAGCATTATATTTGGACGTATTATTAACAATTAATATTCATGTAAACTTACGAGTCATGACGTAAATGAGGAGCACACATTCATTATAATAACACGTTGCGCTAATTAAACTTGTCTGATGAATAAACTCCTGGTCAAAATTAACGCGCCACTCGATTTTTCTGCCGTATTTTGGATTGGAAGCATGCTTTGTTGGACACGAAATTCTCGCGTATTATCACGTATAAATTTTTTTTTTTAGTAAGCAACGATTATACCATATTTTTTCATTAAATGCGACCTCATTTTTTAATGAAAAAACTTTTTAACAAAAAAATTAAACCGCCGAAAAACTGAAAAGCAAAAAATAATAAATCTTTTTATTTAACTAAGTTCTATCTCAGTAGTTGAACGTATGTGACAGTTTAGTATATCTAAGTAATTTTGAGTCGGCGTCAACAATCCTTCGCCGGAAATCTCTGAGCGTTCACGAAGTTAATGTCAGCGACAGAGCAACCCGAACGGGCACATTGAGGGCACACGTCTTTGCGAGTGGTCGTGTGGAGAGCGCATGTTTGGAATGTTAATGTTTATCGCTGGAGATTTCACGTATCATTGTTAATTTGATTTGGTTATTTCTTTTAGTGATCTTTGTTCATTGATGGTTTGACGCCGACTCAAAATTAAGTACTTAGATATACTAGACTGTCACATACGTTCAACTACTTAGATAGAACTTAGTTAAATAAAAAGATTTATTATTTTTTGCTTTTCAGTTTTTCGGCGGTTTAATTTTTTTGTTAAAAAGTTTTTATTTTATAATTTTTTGTGGCTATATAATTTATAATTGTAATACACAACTCAGCATGAAAATCTGTGAGTGAACTATAAATCACCCCTATTTTCCCACCCATAGGATAGGAGTTTTTTTTCCAAATTTATATGAGACGAACCTCGAGGTATACCCTATCCAATAAAAAAATAATTATCAAAATTGGACCACTCTGTAAAAAGTTATGTGTGGACAGTGTGGTCATACATTACAATCAGTGAGTGAACAATCAATCATCCCCTGTTTTCCTACCCTTAGGGTTGGAATTTTTTTACCAAATTTATATGGGACCAGCTTCGGGGTATACCCTTTCAAACAAAAAAATAATTATCAAAATCGGACTACTCTGTAAAAAGTTATGCGTGATCATACATAAATTAAAAAAAAAAAAACAAAAACAAAAAAAAAATAAATATACTCGTCGAATTGAGAACCTCCTTCGTTTTTGTTTTTCGTCGGTTAAAAAAATAATTTATAACAAATGAAGTCTTACAAATTTATTAAAAAAAATTGTCAGCCAGACAAATTTTTTCAAAAATGGTACATTATTTACTACAAATTGTATAAATTTCAAGCAGGTGTTTTGGAAAGTAAAATCATGTTTTTTTTTAAATTCAAAAATTCATAAAAACAACAATTAACAAATTTTTACTAGTCTGGCGGGCGTAAAATGTTTCTGACATGTTTTTCAGCCGTTTTGACTTTATAATTTTGAGGTGTTCTTTGGGGTAACTTTTTCTGTCATGGGAGCTTGCTCTATGATAATTTTTGTCGGACGGACTAATTTTGAGATACATCTTGCAACATTTTTCATTTATGTTCCACTCCAATTGCTCGTAGCGTAATATTATATAGCCTATAGCCTTCCTCGATAAATGGGCTACCCAACAAAAATTTTTTTTTCAATTCGAACCAGTAGTTTCTGAGATTAGCGCGTTCAACCAAACAAACAAACAAACTCTTCAGTTTTATATATTAGTATAGAATATAGACATAGATTCAGCGTCTGCAGCGAACATGTCTGTTCGGTCGGATGGCAACCGAAACCGAAACTAAGCCGAAACCCTAAAGTTCGGTCGTTCACATTGTTCTGTGGGTCGTTCACTACCGTCAATATTAAAAATAGAGCATAAAATTGAGCGGTGCTTACATTTTTTGACAAGGTGTGCACGTAACAACACAAAACCTCTGGGACCTATAATTCAAATGTGATGACATAAATTAACCCTGACGTCCACTAGCTGTCCTAGCGAACTATTTACCAGTAATATTCGAGCACCATGGGCGGAGCAATGAGGCGTATAAACTATTAAATAACAATTACGTTCTAAGAAAATATTTGTATCCTCACGGCTACGCACAGTTTTTCCAAAAATACGATTTTTGGATTCGTGGCACGTCAAAACGAAAAAGCGAGTGTGCTTTAGACCACACGACTGAAGTAAATCTACAAATATTTAAATTTATTGTCGGTTTTACGACGCCAGCAGCTAGTCTGACAAAGAAAATGTGCGCGCGCACCTCTCTCTCTTGCCCCTACAGTATAATATACGAAACGTAACTCTCTCTTTCTATCTACACTACTTATATCTCCCTCTCAATTTCCGTTCGCCTCGCCTGATCACACTTTTCGTAACGCTCTCGTCACGCATTCACCAGCTTACTCCCCAAGTCAAGCGTGCATAAAGATGTTTTACTTCAAAATATCGTTTTTGAAAAGCGAATTATTACCCAAACTAGTCCCATCCCCCACTTGTGGGTTGGAATGGTAAAAAACGAAACAATCGGTTTGCTCGCACAGTTGTGAACTTTGGCACGGAAAACTTTCATTTAAAAAAAGAATTTAAACAATAAACCTTTCGTTAATCGGGCATCAAAAATCCTACACAAACAAACGCGATTGTTGTTGACAAAGAGGCCAACTGTAAACGTGATAAACATGGAAACGCCCGCTATTATGATATTGGCGCGAATTCAAACGTGCAGCCATATCTAATATTAGAGTTGCTATGTACTTTGTGTAGAGACAGTACTAACGTACATTTCGCGCAATGTTTTTGCTTTCGTTTTTTTGTATCGCTAGGGTTGTGGAAACTATACAAGGAGCACGAACTCAAATGGAAGAAACTGACAGAATTAACCCACTACATCCTACATATTATTGTTTTCTTTTCCACAACTATAGCGTCGCTAATTTCGGTATAATACGCGCCACGGATCTAAAAGGTTCGAAAGTTAGTCACAAACAGCGTTTGTGACATTTTAGAGCCGCTGCGACTCCCGCCACCTCCCAGCTACCTGCACGGAACGTGCGCTCGTCGGTGATTAGCCGTGATCGCTCGTTGCCTTTGTCACTTGTCGCTTTCCTGCTTTAAAGTACAGTCGAGTACGCTATTGTCAAGTTGTTATTGTTATTTTAGTTTTGTTGAGGTGCGAGTTTGTAGTTTTTCAACAGACTATACAAGCGCAAGCCCACATTCGCATCTAACTTCCGAGCCTTTTAGATTCGTGGCGCGTATTATACTAGGGTCGTCACCTCTCCGGACCTCGGAGACGATGTCCGAGTCTCCGATTAAACGCAAATATTTTTTTTAATTGATTTTTAAATTTTAAAAATGATGTTTCTATAGAACTGCGAGGTTAAAAAGCGACCCGTTCGAAAAATGAGAGGACGTACAAAAAATTGTCGACATCAATCAACTCAAGTATTCAATTACAGCTGAGAAAGAATTACTTTTAAGTTCGTTTATTCCAATTGGAATTTTATATATTATATTATAGCGGTCCCGCCCGGTTTCACCCGGGTGCAAAAGAACGAATGGGGGGAGGGACATGAGTACGCACTGCGCACATTCATCTTAGTTTACCGAGATGAAAATATTTTGTCCAAATTTCATGATGATCGGAGTTACCGTTCAAAAGTTTTTGTCGGGCGGACAAATTCTGAGTTACATTGCAACATTTTCATCGATGCTCCGCTCCTATTGGTTGTAGCGTGATATTATAGCCTATAGCCTTCCTCGATAAATGGGCTATCCAACAAAAAATAATTCAATTCGAACCAGTAGTTCCTGAGATTAGCGCGTTCAACCAAACAAACAAACTCTTCAGCTTTATATATTAGTACAGAAGTACAGATTAATGTATCAAATGTTAAATGCCATATATTTTAATATTAGAGACTTTGAAATATCCCGCTGCTCTTATAATTTTTAACCGACTTCAAAAAAAGGAGGAGGTTCTATGTTCGACTGTATATATTGTTTTCTATTTTTTTTTTTTTTTTTTATGTATGTTCACCGATTTCTCCGTCAATTACGAACCGATTTTCAAAATTTTTTTATTCGAAAGAGTGCACTTCCGAGGTGGTCCCATCGGAACCAAGTCAGGATCTGATGGTGGAATCCGGGGAAATCGAGGGAAACTCTCAAATCTTAAAGGCACGCCTACTTGGCCTACCCATTGCAATACTTTATCTAACACTAAAAAGAGAAAAATAAAATATTTTTAACAAAAAAATTGAACCGACTTCAAAAAATATGCACTAAAAAGTAAAAAATAATAATTATTGTTATTTTTGGAGTCGGTGTCAGCCAAAATGAAATCTATTCCGAGAACTAGAGACATGTAAGATTTAAATTGCTACTTTCGAATTCCGATGTGACACCGACTCCAAAATTAGCAATAATAATTATTTTTTACTTTTTAGTGCAATTTTTTGAAGTCGGTTAAATTTTTTGTTAAAAATATTTTATTAGAATCAATATCACCGGATATCCTTTATGTAATTTATATATAAACAAATAAACAATTCATCTACCACATTTAGATAACGCAACGATAAACTTACCGATAAGCGATGTGCATTTCGGATTTATAATCCCGCTGGGTAACAAATGAAAATCGAACTCTGCGCCATTCACGACAACCGTATGTCCAGCATTGTTGCCGCCCTGAAACAAAGACGTCGTTTGTTTAAAATTAAATATGCACTTCGTTTGTTTATTTACGAGAGGCGAGGGGAAATCCCCGAGCACAAAACATACATTATTATTTATCAATAACTAATAATATCAGTCAATAAAATTAGTTCTCATTCTTAATGTTGGGTATATTCCAAGCAGTCAGCAAAACGGACAGGAAACCGTCACCGTCATGCGCAGGTAGCCAAAACGTGTTCCAAAGCCTATACAGTTTCGTTTTAGCTACTGCGCATGCGGGTGACGGTTTCGTGTTCGTTTGCTGGCTGCTTGGTACATACATCTTCTTATTAGCCTACTTACATATTATGTAGGTATAGGTAATAATAATGCGTTTAACGTCCGTTTCTCGATTTTGTCATAACAGACGCCATTCGCACCATTACTATTTTCCACCTATCACACTTCCCATTATTTTCTACTTTTTTAAACTTCCACTTGATTAATAGCAATGGGCGAACGAAGGAATTTTAGTACATTAGGATAAGGTAGGCAAATTTGGAGCATAGGAGCTCGAAAGGTAATCGACCATGGCCTTAAATAAGGAACCATCTCGATATTTATCTGGAATTGTTGAAGGAAACCATGGAAAATCTCAACAAGATGGCCGATACAGGAATTACCGTTTCTCGGCGAGAGGCAGCAGGAAAAGTCCCAGCCACATCTGCCTCCGCCCGGATTCGAGCCCGGTACCTCCCGAGTGCGAGTCTAGTGCTTAAGGTTTCGACTAAATTTACTTATTAAGAACTATTGACCTGTCCCGGTTTCACCCGGGTGCAAAACTGTAAGATCTATTAATTAGTAATTTCGTCTGTATTTTGTTGTAACACATTGTGGTATAGGGAATTTAATTCTGGTATAATAATTTGAGCTCGCATGACATGAGGGCTTGTAAAAGTACTAATTGAGTTTACGACCTTGAAATGACATTAAAAAAGATTGACGCGCCAATATATTAAAACTTTAAACGAAAAACTTATCAGTTGTGTTGCGATCAAATAATGGAGGACACAACTCCCAAAACGACCAGCGGATGTCACAGTCTAAGGAATGGTGTTATCGATATTCTGTTGTAAAATTAATTTTAATCAGGTCCTGAATTTACAATTTTAGTCGGTTCTATGACGTCAAACTTGGCATCAAAAAATTGCTTGGCGAACTATAGTGTCAGCTTTACAGCCCTCTATTAAAATAGACGAGAATATAATATATACGTACTAGCCGCTACCCGCGGCTACGCCCGCGATTGAGATGGAAATCGACTTTTGACATGCATATCAGGGGTTGAGGTATTGCACATATTTTGACAAACAATTTTCTTATTTTTCGTAAAAAATTTTAATTTTTTTTTAATAAAAAGTATCCTATGTTACTTCTAATACCTTCAAGAGTGTATGTGCAAAGTTTCATGATGATCGGTTAAGTAGTTTTTGCGTGAAAGCGTAACAAACAAACTTACATTCGCATTTATAATATTTTTCTTATTTTTCGTAAAAAAATTTTATTTTTTTTTAATAAAAAGTATCCTATGTTACTTCTAATACCTTCAAGAGTGTATGTGCAAAGTTTCATGATGATCGGTTAAGTAGTTTTTGCGTGAAAGCGTAACAAACAAACTTACATTCGCATTTATTTTCGTAAAAAATTTTTATTTTTTTTTAATAAAAAGTATCCTATGTTACTTCTAATACCTTCAAGAGTGTATGTGCAAAGTTTCATGATGATCGGTTAAGTAGTTTTTGCGTGAAAGCGTAACAAACAAACTTACATTCGCATTTATAATATTAGTATGATTTATCTTTATAAAAAGTAAATAAAATATATTATAACAAAACTTTGATCGCAACAAAGTTAAGAAAATGTAAATAAAACACTTAGATTAGTCTAGCATCGCACAAGCGTAATGTATTCCATCTCATTATTTCGCACGTTAAATCCTACAGATATATATGTTTGTCTCTTTTGAAGCGGACGAGCGTAACGCCACAATTGAAGCGGTGGAGCGTAACGCCTCACCAACTGATTTTACTATACTCATAAAATTTCCGTACCGGGCCTTATAACTCAAAATCGTTTCTTAAGGAGTAAACTCCAAAAACCGGAAGAAATACAGACAGGGAATCCGCGGTTATCGAAAGCTTCAAAAGAAACCAAAGTTCTTTACGATGACAAAAATTCTTCGGTACGTCCCTGCGTCACATTTTAATTTTACAATGTTGGGACGCGTGCCCAAAACAAACCTTGATCGACTTGTGTTGTGACAGCAGCGCGAGATGGGAGCTCTACGTAGAGATCTGGGGGCCCGGCACTGGTCGCTTATTTTTAATTAGAACACAATATAACAACGTGTCACATGTTTTAACCAGCATAGCTATATTATGTACCAACGATTCAGTGACGACTCGTCAAAATGAGACTAATGCACGTTCAATAAGTAAAGGTCAATTCTCACATTGCGCTGCGATACAATCTGCCTATCCCTTTGCTAAATAATAGAAAGGGATATACAGTGCTGGATTAACCTATAAGCAAAATAAGCAACTGCTTAGGGCATCACGTCTCAGGGGGCACCAAAAATCACAACTCAGACACGAAAAGTACCTCCCAGACAGTCTTAACATTTTTTTTTCCTTTTTGTCATGTTCTCAAAAATGTGATCAAAATGAAAATGTGATTTTTTTTAACCTTACATTTTTTAACCTATTTTAACTGTATAGAAATGCCTAAGGACCGATTTTATAGACAGTCAAATTTTCAATGAGAGCATAAATTTATTGCAAAATTCAATTTTTTTTCCAAAAATTCTATGCTTTTTGTTTTTTTATATCAATTTTAAGCTTATGACATTCACAATTTGAATTGCATTTTTATAAATTTAACATGACAGAGACCGATAATATTAGAATTTTTTAGACTGCTGTTAGAGATGAGTGCCCATAGACAAGAATTAATGCTTAGGGCATCAAGGAGTCTTAGGCCTAGTTTATATGAGAGGCGTTCAACGCGCGTTGGCCCAACGCGCGTTTACAGTTTCTATACAATTGTATAGGACTGTTTATATGATAACGCGCGTTCAACGCGCCACCAACGCGCGTTATCATGTAAACAGTTATATACAATTGTATAGAAACTGTAAACGCGCGTTGGGCTAACGCGCGTTGAACGCCTCTCATATAAACTAGGCCTTAATCCGGCACTGGGGATATACCTTGGCGCACATTTTTGTTGCCCGCAATTAATCACATTCTAAAAGACACCGGTGAAGACAAATCTATATTAATCTTGTCAAACAACTGATCATTGGATGATGTAATTGATAAAATGTAGAATAATATAAATGACACATTAAGCCATAAGTTGTAATTGATGTTATCAATTATATCGATATAATAACATAAAATTTTTAATGAGCAATCAGTTTGCACTTAATTACTTTCCTTTTTCTCTGAGCCATTTGTTAACGTTGCAAATGTGTCTGTAGCAGCCAAATTACCATGGAGATGACATGTCACATGAGTGAAAGAATAATTCATCCTACTTCTGAATTAACGAATTGAATTATAGCCCACTTCTGAATAACTGATATATTATGTATATTTATCCCTAATTTATTTCTCTTGTCAGGATTGAAATAAATTGAAATAAACAGTCTCGACTTTGTACAAGTTTATTTACAATATTTACAATTTCATTTAACTCTCAGCTTACATTTCCAACTCCAATCTTCAACTTCAACCATCAACTTACTTCAACTAACTATCTCCAACTATCTCAAACATCACCTACTTACTTACTATCAATATCTTAAAAAATCATCTTCATTCATTCAATCCTTTTTCGCACACACCCACGATGACCAATCACATTCAAAAACCCTTCAACTGTCATTCTCTCTCAACCAATCACACCAAAACACATTGCAATTGTCACTCATTCATACATAATTTTTAGAATCTATTTTTAATTGCTTTAGTGTGACAAATTTAAAGCAGTTAATCATTTTAAGGGTTAAACTGTCAATTTGAAGTTCTTGAATTTTGTCAAAATGTGGCCGATTCTATTTTGTCTATTTTTACGAATTCTACGAAATAACTACAGCCATAAAGCAATAAAGTAATACATTTTTTTAAAATAATAACATGAGTATTTTATTTTAATATTTTTTCGAACATGACTTTTTCGCGACATAGTTGCAGTAAATGATTACGCATTTTTGATCTTTAAGAATATTTAAAGACGGTTAAGCAAGACCATGTATGCAAGAAATCACGGTCCTTTCACCGGTTAAAGCAAATACGACATTTTACCATAGGCGTAGTTTTGACAAAGTTTTTATCAGTTAAATTTGATTAAACAAATCCAAAATATATTTTCATCAACAATATAAGATTTATAAACCTCCATAAAAATCGTTTTAATATCCTTCCAAACTGCAGCACACATGTTATCTATATTTAGAAAATTGAAAAAGACGAGTGCTTTTTTTCTCTCATTGGATGTTGTCATCACTACATTGTATCAACTATATATGGAATGCTAGGTCCATTTATATACTATTACGTCTTTGTTATCTAGCAAAGAATCAGTGACTGCTCGTCAAAACAGGGCTTAAAGCACGTTCAATAAAGTATAAAGGTCAATCCTCACATTGCGATGCGATGCAATCTCGGAATATATTATAATTATACTTATTGAAGAAGGCTCATTCCTGTCCCTTTACTTATTGTAGTTCATTTTATATGACTGGTAGCCAGAAAAACCCCCCTTAGGACAGTTCGGCGCATTTCTCACCAGAGGTCTCACCATTCCTTTGGGTTCCGAAATCGAAGTCAAAAACGCTTTAGAACTGACAAAGCCAGTTCAGAACCATCAGCGCTGAATCAACAAACACACCTGATACTGAAAAGGCGCGGAAAGATCAGCGGCGTGGCCGATACAATTTAGAAATCCATTGTGAATATCAAAACTACATTTTTATATTTCGTCGTTATCAATGATGCTTGCGCAAGTTTGTTTGAAGTGTGCGGCAGTGTTTGTACACAATACAAAATAATCGGCTTGGTAAATGCAGTAATGGCGACTTGCCAGAACCCAACACTTTTGGCGATTTTTATATAGGCGACGATATTAATAGCCTCTGTAAAAGGTTCTCATCTTAAAAAAAACGGGTCGTCTTTCTCTTTTTTCGTTTCAATTATTGCCACCTCTATTTCAAGGTCAAGAATAATCGTTATACAAAGACACAGATTGCGCAAAATGTTTGAACAGCCGTGTCTTGTCAAATAATTCATATAGTCAAGCGTGTTCGATAATAAATTATTGTGATTGCACAAGCATCAACAAAAAACGCGTTCATTTCGACTCATAAACTCTTGTTAATCGTGTTATAATTTTTTAAAAAATGTATTACTTTATTGCTTTATGACTGTAGTTATTTCGTAGAATTTAGAAAGATGGACAAAATAGAATCGGCCACATGTTGACAAAATTCAAGAACTTGAGATTGACAATTTAACCCTTAAAAGTGATTAACTGCTTTAAATTTGTCACGCTAAAGCAATTAAAAGAGGGTTCTAAGAATTATGTATGAATGAGTGACAATTGTAATGTGTTTTGGTATGATTGGTTGACAGAGAATGACAGTTGAAGGGTTTTTGAATGTGATTGGTCATCGTGGGTGTGTGCGAGAAAGGATTGAACGAGTGAAGATGATTTTTTAAGATATTGATAGTAAGTAAGTAGGTGATGTTTGAGATAGTTGGATAGAGTTAGTTGAAGTAAATTGATGGTTGAAGTTGAAGATTGGAGTTGGAAATGTAAGCCGAGAATTAAATGAAATTGTAAATATTGTATAAATAAAGTTGTACAAAATCGAGATTGTTTACTTCAATTTATTTCCATCCTGACAAGAGAAATAAATTAGGGATAAATATACATATATCAATTATTCAGAAGTGGGCTATAATTAAATCCGTTAATTCAGAAGTAAGTAGGATGAATAATTCTTTAACGATCGTAAATCATTTGCGCAAATCTTTACCCATATTTAGAAGTTTGCGTTATTACAAGGGTTGTCGAATGTTTTAATGTATTATGTTGGCAAGCTTGACTCTTTGTAATCCCCTTTAAATGTGCCTGTTGTTAAATAGGCCAAGTGAAGCGCGAACTTGTCCTATTAGCTATTAATATTACAACGGTCAAATATTAAAAAAAAAAAAAACAAAACAAACACGATTAAATTGCTTATTTCTGAAAGCATTGAAGATATTTTTAATGCTTAGCTATCATTTATAAACGATTATATTCCACAAAAATAAAAAAATAATAATCTAGCCAACGGATGACTGACAGAGATATCCCAACTCCAAAAATACTGACATTTGACATAATATAAACCGCCGAGCGGATTTTTGCCAAAATGTTCTTTTTTCACTTCGACTTAAGTACAGTGAAAATATTGCAAAATTATGAAATGTGACTTTTGATCTAAATTAGGTACCATTCACCACTTGTGGAGTTGAAATGGTCAAATTGCGTTTGATTACCTTTCAGGCCCGGATTAAGGATCGGAGGGACCTGGGGCTATTTACGTCAAAGGGGGCCCCCTTTTTTTCTAGCTCCATTTTAATTTTATATTAATGGTTGTCTTAAATAATTTAATCTGTAGCCATCAAATTTTTGAATTTTCATGACATGGTCGAAATTATTTAGAAATGAATTGGGGGGCCTAATTCAGTGGGGTCCGAGGCTACACCCTTACCTAGCCTCCCCCCAACCCGGGCCTGTTATCTTTATTTGTTTTTAACATATTGTACTAAGAATATGAATCATGAAACGAAAGAAAACAAAGATATTGTATACGGAATGTTTAACTTCTGTTATGCTTTAAATTCACGTATTTAGATTAAAAAACGTCAACATTTTTTTAGCGTAGCGAAACACTCGCAACAAAACCAATCACGTAGTTTCATTAAAATTTTTAATCGGAGTTTGATTACATTTTACTGCGCAATGTTATATACAGCTGATTAAATAATGTATAGTTTTTGACGCCATAAGGAGAATGAATTCGAAAGAGCGACTCTTTCTGTTTATAGTTCCAGTTATTACTGAACTGGAAGTTTTTGACGCTTTGGGAATGTTCTACATTAGATTTATGGCTCCCTCCCAAAAAGTTTTCACTATTAATATAATAATAATGCGTTTAAAGTCCGCTTCTCGACTTTATGTCATAACAGACGCCATTCGCACCATTACTTATATTCCATCCATCAAACTTCCCGTTGTTTCCTACATTTTTAAACTTCCACTTAATTAATAGCAATTTTCCCATTGCAATGAAGCAATATTGCAATTTAGAGGTTAAGGAGAACCATCTCTGTGGTTCTCCTTAACCTCTACCCTCCATATTTATGTCATAACAGGCGCCATTCGCACCATTACTATTTTCCATCTATTAGACTTCCCGTTTCTACATTTTTCAACTTCAAAAAATAAATAATGAAGGAATTTTAGGACATTAGGATAAGGTAGGCAAATTTTGAGCATAGGAGTTTGACAGGTAATCGGCCATGGCCTTGAATAAGGAACCATCTCGATATTTATCCGGAATTATTGAGGAAAACCATGGAAAATCTCAACAAAATGGCCGGTAAAGGAATTACGATTTCTCGGCGAGATGCAACAGGAAAAAATCCAAGCTACATCTGCTCCCGCCGGGATTCGAACCCGGTACCTCTCGAACGAGAGTAATGCTTTCATAACTGAGCTCCGCCGTTCGGTTAACTATTCACAAATTTCAAAACTAATGATAGAGAGGATTGGCAGAAGGGATTCCTAAAGTTTTCTCAATTTCTTCATTATTTTAAGTGTTCAATCACTTTGCCTGGTACATTTTAATCCCCGATGTAAACAGTAGGGTGTTATAAGTTATTCAATAATTTTTTTTTTATTTATTGAAGAGTTCTAACCAGACGTTAATCAAAGATTTGTTTTAAGTTATAATTTTTGTCTGTGGCATCGTAACTCCAAAAACGGATGAACCGATTCCAATGTTATTTTGTGTTTGAATGAATTTGGTAGCGAGATGGTTCTAATTTGATGACAATCGGATGAGACATTGCCAATATATTCAGCCCTCGGTCACTATTACAGCTAGAAACTTCGAGTTTAAGCTTATATATTCAGTTTTTTATTAGCTAGTTTAAAAAAATGTTCAAAAAATATAGAATGCCACTTGAAATCACAACTTTGAGAGAACTTGGGGCGACAAAACAATTCAACATCTATGCCAAGTTGGAACTCTCTGAGTTAACAATTTTCAACTCAAAAAAACAAATGTCCGGACAGCTTTTGCGTGGCCACGCTGTATAATAAACTTGACCTTGCAAAAATAATTTGTAATAATGAGAATTTTATGACGAATAATTGCTACTACCATCATAAATTGTAATAGACCTTTGGACTAAATATATCGTATTTCAATAATCATCTATACACGAAATGCTTATTATACAAGAAACCATTTATTAAATCATTAACCTACCACAATTTAAAAAAAAAATTAAATATATAATTCCAAGTTTAGCAATTTATACAAACATTTTGATTTCGGATGAGTAGTTTCGGAGATTATACCTTCTACATCCAAACTTTACCTCTTTATATTATAATATTTAGTAAGATTTAAGCTTGCTGATAGGTATTCACTAAGAAAACAATAAAACTGGTAAAGCGCGTCATTACAATTATGGTCATGCAGACTTTATGGCTTGACCTGAGACTGGCATTTCCTCGAAAATTGGTGAAGGAAATTCTAATTATTCTTTTAAAGTGGTTGAGGGAAACCTTAATGATATTTAATTTATCAGTAGACCAAGACTAGCTCGTAGGTCATGTTTTATTACTTTACCTGGGAGTTGGGACCTCTCTTTATCTACATCTTGGGCAATCACATTTCCTCGAAAAATTGGTGAAGAAAATCTTATGCTTTCTATAGTTTTTCAGATATCTTACGACTCGGTAAACCGGTAAATTTAGTGTTTCTGTGGCACGTCTATTACAAATCTCCAGTTTTCAGGTTCTAATCAAAAACTGGAGAAAGTAGGTTTTAATTTATTTAAAAGATGAATTGGTACGAAACATGCAATATGCAAAGCTCCGGAAGTTCGAGACCTTAAAAAATATAAGCTTAGAGCTCGGTGGTCATTTTATTACAATGATATAGGTATATGCCGAAATGATTTAGGAGCCAGTAGTACAGAGCCTAATGAAAAGCACTATATGCAGGGACGAACTATTACGAAAAAATGCTTGTCGCCGTAACGAACTGCCGCCTGTATTTATGATTATTTTTTTTAGACGAAATTATGTAATTGAAAAATGTTTGACCTGCAGATAAAAATACAGAATAAATGTGCTAACAAGCTGAGAGATAAGTCAATGATAATTATGTAAAAACACGTGCCACAAATTTTCAATTAGGTACATGTATTATAATATTGTAAATTTAATTACAATCGACGAAGATATATGGCAGTTCAATCAATATCGTTGTAAACAAACATTTTATGCACATTTAAATATTATAGAATATAGATCGAATGTGGTTATGTTTTAGTAATAGTTGTTATCCTTTCCTGTCGGTTCAGACATGAGATAAATTCAACTAGATACTTCGAGATACTCCATTTTTAATAAAATAAAACTTACTTGACATCTACAGACGACGTCGGCGTCTGTGGCTAGCATATCCACGACTTTTCCTTTGCCCTCGTCGCCCCATTGTGCCCCCAATATAACTGTCACTTTTCCTACACTGTCAGTTCTTGGCCTTTTTCTAGGAGATGATGAAATTGATCCTCCGTTCATCTGACCCCGACTCAAACAATTTGTAGCCATATTTTAGGTTAGTTAAAATTAATATATAAATTACGGCACACAGTTTCAAATCTACACAGCCACGAACAGTTATAAACTAACGAAATAGCACTGCATCAGTGTTTTACTACCACGCACTCTTTCGACTCCCAAAATGAGAATGAGGGAAAATGAAGCCGAGTGAAGCGGCTTTCATCACAATTCGCCAAATACGATCCCACACGATTTGCGAGCGAAACACGAACTATCGCACGACATGCGCACAAAATGTTCAAAATATGTTTAAAAATTTCCACAAAAATTAAATATATTTATGCTCTAGGTCAAACCAGAGATCAAACAAATGTCAAAATTTTGACAGAAATTAAGAAAGAAATGACAATCGTATTTGACATATAAGTGTATTTTATACTTAGTATTTCCCTTTCGAAAATACCGAATATTTATTTTGTGAATTAGTATTTTATTATTTTTCTTTTCTGTTAAGTAAAAACAGATACATTTACTTATTTTTGTTTTATACGTATTCCCGCCACAATTATATAAAATATTTTAATTACGAAACTAAAACTTCAACAATGAATAAAAATTGCCAATTTAAAATAAGAAAATTGTCCTCTTCGGATATTTTCTTAAATCGGATTCCTACGAAGAAGCGAAGAATTAATCTTCTAATTAATGATAATACCGAGGAAGCGCAACCGATGAAGACAATTTTATCAACTTCAAACGTAAAAATAAATGAAAACGCTCAGCACAAAAATAAAAATATATCTCAAGAAAATGATTCATTGAAAGCAAAGCAAAAACCGTTACGAGTTATTAAGAATAAAAATATTTATCGCAATAAAAACACCAAAGAAAATTTTCGACAGAATTCATTTACAGAAACAACCGAGCCGAAACATCAAAACAGAAAGATTTTATCTAAAAACAATTACTTTTTAATGAAACAATGCATTCCTGATAGTTCATCTTCCAGTTGGTTCCCAACTACGGACCGCCTTAATTTTCAGAACTTATCAAAAATTCCTCCAAAATTTGATTCTTTGAAAGCAGAAAATAATAGGCGAGACGTTACGTTACAACAATCAGAAATTGTACTAAAAACAGCAAAGCAAATCGTAATAAAAAAAGATAATCAACTCGACGCTCTAAATAGGATTACTGATATTACTTCGACTAATTCTACAGGTCCGCTTTGTTAAAATCTTATGTTTATTGAAATGTGATTTATCGATTTAAATAATTTTTCTTTCATCTAGGAGGAAATCAGGGTTCCACTTTGTATTCTGAATACACCGATGTACGTTCTCAAAAATAATTATAATCTCGAACACAACTTTTTAGCATTATTGTAATATCGCTGTGGCCTGCCGATCGAAATTTTAAATTCCACGAATAAGTTCTTTTGCAAATATACCTGCTCCGTTCCGTCGTGGATAAAAATATAATACTGCTAGAAAGTTATGTTCCGAATCATGGACTAGCGATTAGACAATACTAAATTAAAATTAATTTCTTATCAGGATATTATCGAATATTTATTTACATGTGAAACATCGATGACTAAAATATACGAACCAAAGGAATATACTATAAAAAGTCGAAAGTCACTTATTAATTACTTAATACAGGTTCAGGTATTTATCGATGCATCAGAATTTAAAATTGATATAATCATTAGTCACCGTAATTTTTTTTTTATTTAAGGAATATTTTAATTCAGACTGCACTACGTTTTTCGCGGCTGTTCAAATATTTGATTATTATACAAAAATGATGTCAGTCAATTGTACTAAACTTCAAGTAACTATCCTAGCTGCATTCTGGATAGCTTCAAAATATAGCGACTCAATAGTCCCGCTGACGGTAAAATTAATTAAATTAACTAACAGTAGGTGGCAGAACTGTCTTTTCAAATTTTTTGTTATTTTTATCACATACACTTTCGACACGTATTATTTCTTTTCAAAAGGTTTAATTACTTGTTTTTTGACTCAGATTTTTGACTGGAATTCTTATCTAATCGTTTAAAAATATCCTTTATATAAATTACTAGCGACCTGATCTGGTTTCGCCCAAATTTTTAGATTGCCAGTTTTTTCGTCGACTTACGTTGCAAAATTGGTCTCCACGAAAAGCGATAACTAGCCTATGTCCATCCTGAATGTCAATTCTAAATATTAGTGAAAAAATTTTTAAAATCGTAGTTTCGAAGATTACCTCCTACACCCAAACTTACAAACTTTACCTCTTTATAATATCAATATAGATAGTGCACTGTATTTTCGCTGATAACCTCAGATGTCGACCGTCTATAATCTACAATCTCTCTCGCACTGTATTTTGAAGTAACATTGCCACTTCATTTGTTTACTGATGGATTGTCGGCTGTTTTCAAAGCAATCACTACTGTGTTCCTAAAGTATTATTTTTTTAGGGTTCCGAGATATTAGATATTGCTGAAGGAATGTATCAATTATCCGACTTGAAAATAAGTGAAAGAGACATTTTATTACGATTAAATTTCAGCGTTAATTTCTCAGAGCCTCTGACGTTTAGTCGCTGCTATCTTTATCACTTGAAGTTTCCCAACTCACCGGTAACATTTCATTTGTTTTATCTACTTGTTTTAAAGTTGACCACGGAAGTGATACGCTTTTATTTTACAGATGCTTGCACACTGTGTCAATTACATGCTTCATTGTTTTGTGTTCAGCGATTCATATTCAAAATATAAATCGTCAAAAATTGCTGCGGCCGCCGTACGGTTAACGCTACTTTATTTCGAAAATATGGATATCGAAGTCGTTAACAAACTTTGGGAAAAATTACAACGGATGTCATTTTATTACGATATATTCGAACTTGTTGAAGTTGAAGAAGAAATTATGATCGCTGTACACTCAATACAAGATCCAAATTGTGAATACAGAGAAGCTTTTAAAAAATTTACAAAAGCCAAACACTTCTCTGTGAGCGAGCGTTTACTGAAGATTATTGTTGCTACATAATTATACATTTAACATGACTACTGTCAGCTGTTTTATTTTTCATTATTTATATCAATGAGGTGTAGACATGGAGTGCTAATCTGGACTGCGCGAGTAAATTGACAGACAGAGATAGCTATAACTGCTGTAGTCGTTCCGTTTTTGTTCAACAATACGGGCCAGAAAGAGACATACATATACCGTGTTTATTCCCTTCTCTTTCCTGTCGGTTTGAATGCGTAGCAATACATTAGCACTCCATATCTACAGCTCAATGATTTATACGGGTTGAATATGGCGCCTTATCGTCTACTTTAAGTCGGTTAGGCGTTTTTTCTATTAAGGCCGCTGCACACGAGGCTAGAAACGCTGCTAGAGTATTTGCCTACTAGTTTTCTAGCGCTGGTTTTCTTGATCTCTTCACACGAGACGTCTTTTCAAGCTAGTTTTGTAAATAAATCTGGTGCGCGCGCAGTGACAGTTCAAATATAATATTCTAATGAGCAGAATGACGCCATGTTGGTTTGTGGGCGCTTGTACAAGTCGCCCACGTGACAAGCTACTGCTTCCTGATTGGTTCTTGCTCATACCTAGCAGCGGACCTTGCAAGGAAAATGGCCCGTGTTCTAATTTTAAACCGTACCTTGTGTGCTAGCAGGCGAGCCCGCAGTGACGTCATTTTCAGCTTCATACCCAGCCTACCATCCAGCAGAACTCCAAACAGTGTTTCTAGCCTCGCGTGCAGCGGCCTTTAGACAAGATGAGGCTTGACCAATCCACACCAATTTTTAATTTCTATCTTACCTACTTTTTCTTAACGTTAACATACCACGTGATATAATTTATCTATTTCAATACATTTCAGTGTAATAATTTAATTTTATATTTGTTTTAAAAATTAGAACTCAAAAATAAATATCTTAAAACTGATTTCTTTTATTGAAAAAACAAATTTGTTTTACACATATTATTAACAATATGCTTAAGGAATTACAAACAGAGATGTTATGGAGCTCCGATACAAAAACTACCGAGAATTTAATACTTATTCACGTCTGGTTTCGTATCCGTATTTGAAATAATTATCAAGAATGTCAAAACGGACGCTTAACGTCGATCGTTGCTTGCGGTGAATCCCGTACGCTACACCGTTTTTTGGAAAAATAAATACGTTAAAGTGTTATTTAATTAGAATTTTACCTACATTAAAAAATAGCAAACAATAAAAGTACATATGCTATTAACATTCGACTCCGATAGAAGCCATTAAAAACTCCGATTTCGATACGAAACTTCCGTAACACCTCTGCTAATAAATAAAAGTGATTGTTCTACACTAATCCAATTGTTTAACTTGAAAAAGGATAAACTATCACAATTAAAAATAAAGAATACAAATTACAAAACCTATTCCAATTATCGTTAAACTTGAAAAAGCATAAAATATCACAATTAAAAATAAACAATACGAATTAGAAAACTTATTTTGAAAAATTTAACATAACCAAAAATTTTGTATTTATGTGCAATATATCAATACATAGTAACCAAGTGAACCAGATATATTGCAACACCACAGGAATATTTTCCATCGATTTATAAAAGATATCTTCCTTCGACTTGTCATTAAAATCGGTTGTACATTTTTTGAGCGAAGGGGCTGTGACAGACAGACGGACATGACGAAATTACAGAAACCTAAAAATGTGATAAATCGGTTAACACTAATTTTCGCAAAACAAGTAATTTTCCAAAATCATTTTAAAAAAGCAAATGTCGAGCGACAAACACATTCAGCCAAGTTGTCCAGTTGTCTGATCTACGACCTGGTCATGTAAATACGGTCCAAAAACGGAATGATCAATTGGAAAAGACATTATACTTATAAAATAATTTAAAACTGTAGAAAGCATATTCTTTAAAAGTAATTATTTCTTCAACAACATGTTAATTCAAATTAAAGTTACGTTATTCTTACAAATTATAGTTTTTTTGTGCTGTCAAATGTTCCAGCTTCTCTGCGAACGGTAATAATATCGTCACAGTCACGCGCAGTAGCTAAAACGTGTTCCAACTGAGATATGAACGGTACTTGAACCGTCCAATAAGCCACAAAACAGTACAAAGTCTACGCATGCCATAGATATATATTAATAGATAGCGGATGCCTATCCTTGAGCATTGTGCGGAATGGTTCCAATTATAGGCCATATGGAAGCCATTTTGTACGTGGAAAACGCCGTAAAAAGCGCGCGGGATTCAAAAAGATTAAATATTCTATAATATGATGTTAATGGAAAAACAATAAAACTCGCAGTTAACAGTGATATTTCGCTCCAAAACCTATTTTTATATTGAAACGTTTCAAAAATTACAAAACTGAGCATAAATATAATATAAAAGCTTAGAACATTTTACATTGTCAGATTGGCATCAATGCTTGTCAACCTTGATGCCAAATTGACAATGTAAAATGTTCTAAGCTTTACATTATATTTATGCTCAATTTTGTAATTTTTGAAATGTTTCAGTATAAAAATAGGTTTTGGAGCGAAATATCACCGTTTACTGTGAGTTTTGTCGTTTCTCTCAATAAAATCATATTATAAAATAATTAATATTTTTAAATCTCGCGCGCTTTTTACGGCGTTTTCCACGTACAAAATGGCTTCTAAAAGGTACAGGAGGCGCTAGTGTATCCGCAATCTATTAAATATATATCTATGACGCATGCGCACAAAACCGATACAGTTGCGTTCTGCGCATGACTGTGATGATATTACCGTTCGCAGAGAGGTCGGAACATGGGTCATATTAGGCGAAAAGCGCCATTTTGTTATTGTAGCGCTTACCTAATAAGTATCAAAGTGAAAGAGTTAGTGAATTAGTGGTGATGGTGGTGACCGGGACAACAGTGAGTATACATGGCAAGAGGATTTGCCGGTTGTTGGTGCGCGGACTTAGCCGGAGCGGGCGGTGTTTCTTGAACAAGTTTCTTATTATATTTACTTAAAATTTCATACGGATGTTC
The DNA here is from genome assembly GCA_963575645.1 of Xanthostigma xanthostigma. Lineage (NCBI taxonomy): Eukaryota > Metazoa > Arthropoda > Insecta > Raphidioptera > Raphidiidae > Xanthostigma > Xanthostigma xanthostigma. The sequence continues at coordinate 43,327,033 of OY754471.1, forward strand.
AGTTTCATAATCGTCTTCTGGTGATGTGTCATCTGTTCTATAACTGTTAAACAAAATTAATATCTGACATAAACTTCAATTGTTTCTTATTTTTATAAGTTATAAATGTGCGCATTCAACAAACTGAGCGCTAGCTTACTGAACGATAAATAGTGCAACTCTGTTGCTTGACACTAGTGATGTGCCGGATTGTTAAAAATGTTTATCCGCGGATACTGATCTGAATACGGATTTTTGGTTTCAAGATCCGCGGATATAGATATGGATCTTAACTTTCTTAGAGTACGCGGCGGTAAATATTGCACATCGACCTTTGGAAAGAGACTATCTGTTATGGGAAAAAGTTATTGACTTCTTTAAGAGTTAACTCTCATAACAGATTGACTCTTTCCAAAGATCGATGTGCAATATCTCATTATAAATATAGTTGATTTAGTACCTTTGAGTTATGTACTATTAGTATGGTACTCACTACGATAAATGTTTGCAATATAAAGGTACCAAATATGATTTAAAAAAATAAAAAATAATCTGAATGGAATTTAACAGGTTTTCATTATTACCTAATCACCTATATATATAAAATTTCATCTATGAATTGAAAATTAATAAGGTAAAAGATCTGCAAAAAACTAACGGATACGGATCTTTCTTCTCCCTCGGATATCCGCAGATACGGAAACGAATATCCGGCACATCACTACTTGACACGATAACGATAGGCGCATCAAACGTATAACTTTACGGAATGCTTTTTCACTGGCCGATACAATGTCATCGTCAATAAATTCGGAGAGTATCGGCAAGTGACGCCTCGATATCGTTACATCGGTATTAGCGACGATACACCGCACGTGTAATTGTAATTTTCCTGAACAAATAGTGCAACCAGTTAAGCGAGTACTTACTTAAGCGCATGGAAAAATGCTCGGGCGGGAGGATTGTTCTTAAGTGTTGTCAAGACAACTTTCCTCATATTGTTAGTAAATGCAACTAATTCAAGCACCTGCATCATAAACTTTCCCAATCCTTTACGATGAACTTGGGATTCTAACTGTAATTCGTAGCTAAAAAAGTAGACCGATTATAATTATCAGAGCAGTTTCGTGTATGTCTTTTCATTTTGACGAAAGGTTTCTGCTAGTTAACTAGCAAAATTAATTTGGGATTTTTGAAAAGCATTAAGCAACAACATCAATAACGTAAGTGTCATATACATGTACAAGGTTGCCAGATGTCTGGTATTCACTGGTATTTTTGACTATTTAATATAGAAATGGACCAGGAACGCTATTGTCAAGACCTCTAGCAACACGATGTTCCAATGATGGTCAAACTAAGGACTAAAACTTTTAAATATAATGGTATTGCTATGGGAAGTTTATGTAAACAGCGGTTGGTAATTATAAACAAACAAAGACCAGAACAGTTCAGTATGGGGAATTATAAAACGTTCGAATAAAAAAAAAAATTTGGTGACTGATGATGAGATACTGTTTTAATAACTTGAGATATTATTAAAATAATAGTTGGGTGATTAAATTACTAAGTGAGCGACTAGAATGCCTTCGGTAATTTTGAAGCATATATCTTCTTTTGTTTTTACTTTTTATTTTTTTTTTCACTTTGAGACTACAACTTAAAACTCACATTTTCATGAAGATTGAAAACCACCGCATTTTTTTGATAAAGGGGTATGCGAATTGTCTCGCAGTGAAACGCGATGGGGCAAAGGTGGAGTTTTTAAAAAAATAATTCCGGGGTGAACGATAAACGGGTATGCGAATTGTAATTCCGGGGTGAACGTTAAAGGGGTACGCGAATTGTCTCGCAGTGAAACGGGAAGGAGCAAATGTGGAGTTTTTAAAAAAACAATTCCGGGGTGAACGATAACGGGGTATGCGAATTAAATAGTTAATTGTTTAAATAGAACTGCGTTTTCTAAAAAATGTATATTTAATTGACAGTCAATTAAATATATATTTTTTAGAAAACGCAGTTCTATTCAAACAATTAACTATTAACAGCTTAGTAATTTAGTTAGTCGGTCACTTAGTAATTTAGTCACCCAACTATTATTTTCTCGTCACGCGCAGTCAGTCGCTCACTTACAGTAACCCAAATTGATTGTTTTTGTCACCCAAAATTGTAATTTACAGTCACTCGTTTAAATACTACCCGTTCAGTATTAGAGTGTCTTGTCCGGGTAAAAAATAAGAAGAGATTCGGAACATGACGGGTCTGGTATTTTGAAATCTTAACATATATTACACGTATTGCCAAGTTGGGTAGGTTAATTCCAAAAAAAGTTTATTTTATTTTTATTTTGAATGTATAACTATTATTGGAATAAATTATTTCTAATTCTAATATTAATGCTTTGCAGATCCACACTTTCTGTGTTTCAATGATATAGATACGCACTCCTTACTACTGGCCCGATGGCCAATTATCGGACATCGGGCCAGTAGTAAAGAGTGCTTATCTATATCATTAAGTTCGTTAAAAATTTAACGAACTTATCTAGCAATCCGGAGTCCATGTATAGGCAAGTACACAAAAATAAAAAAAACATACCAATATAATACTTCATCTCCGTAATCCAAATCAAATCTAAAATGCGAAAAGCCAAGCAGTTTTCCATCTATAGTTTTTGCTATTAAGTACCATGCTGCTTCTTCAGTCATTTCTTCACGTTTTTTTTTATCACTCCAACCCCAAGAACAAGCATTGTACCTAAAAAACGGGATCGTGTTAGTATAAAATATCAAAATACCGTTTCAGCCTACGATCAACTTACTTCGCTTCCATGTTTCTCTTCGTTAAATCTAATATCCATTTTACAACTTCTGGTTCGAGGTCTCCTACGCGTTTTACACTTAAATGAACCTCGATATTATTTTTGCAAAACTTTCTAAAAACAGGGAAAGGTTCTAAGGGATCCTGTAGTTTGTTGGCTTTATCTACAACAGCTTTCGCGGCACTTAACCTTAACTGTTCCTCTTTGCGTTGTAAACGTTTTTCTTTGCCTTTTGAGTTTGGTTTTCTCTAAAATACAAACAACACAACCATTGAAAATCATATTTCAGAAATTTTGTCGAAAAAAAAGGGAATAATTCAATCAGTTGTGTCGAACATAACCTAAAATATGTTTGATTATAAATAAAAACTTACCCCCATTTCGTTTCAAATAAATTCCAACTACACTTTCACAAATTTCCTAATTTTGTACTTTAAGTTTTATATATTTATATTTTCTTTTTTATTTTAGTAAATAAATTAATAAATGCAAATAACTTCTAAGCTTTTTGGCGCATTTTTATTGACATAACACAAAAGATTTATTTAAGTGGGGTTAAAATGAAATAAGTCAACACATTACAAATAAATTATTAAACAAAACTGTATTATTGATCAGATATTAATTATGGATGATACAAAGCCCAAAAATTTAAATCAATTCGAAACAGCCTAAAAAAATAATTTTCTTGAATTTCGCGAGCAAAAAACATTTTGACAAATACTGGCTCCTAAATAACTGGGAAGAACTTTTCTATCATTAAAATGGAACTTAATAAACCCTGCGTTTAATTGTAAAAAAGAAAAACAAACAATTCTTATATTTACAACTCAAAAAGTACAAATATGATAAGTAATTAAAAAAAAAAAAAAAATAGCGCACATTATAATACATTTTCAGAACTCAACACAAAACGCATTATGTAATTAAAATTCATTTCTTTCCGGAGAATTACCTAACGAAGACGACGACGACGATGTCGAAGTTGAATTTGTTGATTCGGTTGAAACTTGAGCCCTTGCTAGTCGTAAGCGTTCAATTTGAGGAGTCGGAAACTGATTAAAATTCTGCATAGCATTATAAACCATATCTGGACAAATATTATATACTGGATGTGTTGGAGCCTGCAAACCATTAACATTTAACATAAATATCGAATAAATTTTCAAATATTGGAATCGTGTATATATTTCGTCATTTATCAAGAAATGTTATACTAACAGCTCTACATAAAGTTCGTTTCAAGCAGCCGCGAACGGTAATAAAACCGTACACACTCTTGTTACTGCGCAAGACTGTCTTGCGCAGTATCGACTTTTGGAGCTAGTGCGCAAATTAGTCTTGCGCAGTGACAAGACTATGCACGGTTCTATTACCGTTCGCGGCTGCTTGGAACGAACCTTATAGTCTATACTAATATTATAAAGAGATAAAGTTTGGATGTAGAAAGTAATCTCTGAAATTACTCATTCAATTTCAACGATTTTTTCACCAGTATTTAGAATGGACCTCCAGGATGGACATAAGCTATATATTATCGCGTTAAAATAAAAGCGCTTTTCGTGGAGATCAATTTTGCAACGTAAGTCGACGAAAAAACGATTGCAATCTACAAACACGGACAAAGCCGGGCCAATCACTAGCACGAAATAAAGTCTTCGCTGGGTTAATCTCGAGAGCTACTTGATGCGTTTTCACTATTACATAAAGCTTGTCTCGAGAAAGGCTTAAGTGCTAACTCTTATTAACAGATAGCTGCAATGAATTTTTTCAATACGTACAATTTCATTGTCAGGCGGTCCTATAATGTACGGATCTTCTGGGGCGGATTCAATAGGCTGCTGAGCTACTGCTAATCCACTCAGCGTATAGCATGTATGATAAACATCGACTCGTTTGCCAGGCTTATCAACTAGACCACCACCCGGATGCTGACAACAAACCAATATATATTCTTGTAAGGCTTCTTGATCAAATAGCATTTCCCCATTCCATTTTGAATCTACAATTTGTAGATTATTTTTGAGTACCAATTACAAAACAAAACGAATACTAATATAGCAGTTTACATACAGTTGTACATTATTGACGATTGACAATTTGGACCATTAGCGTATTATGCAGTTGGAAAACTTGAGTAAAACAATTGAAAATCCGTTAGAAAGCAAATGGCGGACACCGAACAGCTGATAAGCTTCATAGTCTATGTAGTACTTTGGTGCTGATACTTTGACTAATAAAGACAGAATACAAAGGCTATACGCGTTCTGGAAGTCCGTTCCAGAACGTGCATGAAAATGATACGTGACAACAAAGAAACAGAAATTAAAAAAATGTATGCCTCAACTGTATGTAAATTATCAGTACTGAAGAAACTAAGACAGCTATGAAAACAGTTGATTTTGTGCTTATCAAATGTTTTGCAGCTACCTAGGTTCTACAATAATATTGCAGATTTAGTTCGCACCTTCTTTTCGTACTAAATTATTAATTAATGGAAATGCACCAGCTTGCCAAAATGAATAGCAGCCATCGACTAGTTTATTGGTGCGACCTTGAAATCCGCCTTCGAGTTTCATTTGTCTATTTACTGTCCATCTCTACATACATAAAAAAAAACACAATCAATAAGCAATCATTATCGTAACTGCTATTTTTTTGTGCATATTTTATTTACCATGAGAGATTTTATATCACATAAATGACCCTTCCCGAGTATTATTAGCCCGGCTAACCCGCAGAATGCATATCCCCCATGCGCTTCCATTCCAGGGTATCCAGAGAAACCTCCTTCATACGTTTGGCAACTACAGAAATAAATTTATTGAAGTAACGATTCAAAGAAATCTTAACTATACTTCAAATTATGTAACGGACCTAATGATCCATTCGGCTGACTTATCAAATAATTCCTTGGTGAAAACATTTGTTAGTGTTGCAACTGCCAGCGCACAATATACACCGCGAATATCTTCTTCGCCATCTACGTGCATTCTAAAAGCTCCATTTGGACATCGTACTGACCATAAGAATCGTTGTAAGCCTTCCCTGTTAAAAATTCGTGCTTTGTTTCATTTGTTTTCTTTTTTTAAAGAAAAAACAAACTAGCAACAACATAACCATTTTGTTTTTTGACAAGAATTAATTTAACTAGCTTGATGTCTCCAATCAAAAAAATTAGAAAGCAAAATACCTATCTATGACTTTATAGGCTTCTTCAGACCCTATGATACACAAGGCATTTACGGCAGAATAAGTCGGTGCCAGATGTGGATACTGTCCGGGTCCACCTCCGAAACCGCCGTTTGGACTTTGGCATTTCGATAAAAACTGAATAACTCTCGACTGTAATTCTGAATCAATAGGAATATCTAATAACGCTAGACTATGTAGAATCCAGTAGCACAGCCAAGTTCGACTTGCATCTAAAGCCTAAAAAATATTCTGTACTTTATCAGTGTCGGCTTTTTAAATAGTTACAATTAATACTTGCTTCGTAGCCCGATGGAAGTGATATTAAACTCCTCTTTAAGAAAACTCCATGCTCATATCTCAACAGTCTTGGCACATCTGGGACTCTTTCGGCTCGTTTAGCACATAATTGATACAATTTCTCGACACTTTTTTCGACCTTTATCTGGAAATTTATAAATTAATCAATTCTTCAATCACAGTTGATAATTAACAAACCCCAATATTACTATAGCCATAGTTAACCTCAAATATTGAGCAATTTAAATATAACCAGATTTACAAAAGAACCACTTAGCAACGTAGAATGAAATAATCTCAATCTTACCTGCTCTTCTGAAGTTTTCGTTATAATATTTTCATCATTGTATCTAAATTTCGATAAATTCTTAAAACACCTGAGATTTGAGTCCATGACGTTTCTTGCCGCTATTTATCTTGATAAATTTTGCATGCCATGTTCAAGGGCCTTATTTTTGTTTATAAAAAATCACCCGTCATTCAAACCATGCGCAGGTTTCGTTGCAAAATTTGAAAAGATAAACTGCAATAATTGTATTTTTACTATTTTGATAAATAAAACATGAATAAAACTGATAAGGATAAAAAAGTATCAGATCCTTGCATAACTAGATAATATTTTCCAGGTGTCTAGGATTTCAATAAAGCCATATTGCATTTTTCAGATAATTTATAATCTTGATAACTGTATTGTTGATCTTGCTGGAGAACATGTACATAAAACAATATATATATTTACTGTTTGTCTGTTCAATTAAACATTAGAGGTCACAAAGAAAAAGAAAGACTATGTCAATAACAAAATTACTAAAGCAATTGTAAAAATTCGACAAATAGTTCATAGGTCAAGTGATAAGGTGATAGGGTAAAACTTGTGATCAAGAATATTCTGCACTGTTTACCGCTTAAAATTAGTGGACATATTATATTTAAACTCTAAAAAAAATGGAATATATCAAAGATTATGACGATACCAGTGTAAGTAATCATTTTCAATAAATAACTAAACGATTTTTATTCAAACAATTTTGTCTGGAGTTTACTTGATGTAAATGTAAACAGTATGTAGTTCTGTTAAAATTAGAAAAACAAATCATTTATGATATAATCTATAATCAAAACAAAGTCTAATTAAAAAAAATATAAATGTAACTGACCCAATAAGTATCCAATGTCTTAAAATGATTTTTTAACGTCTTTATAAATTCTTACAACATATATAGTACTATATTAATCTAGTACATGGACATGTTATCAATAGTTCAACAACAAAATGGAATATTTATGTTTAAAGATCACAATAAAATAGAAATTTATTTAGAATATTATTTCAATATCAATAATGGGTTTCGATCGAGCAGATGGTTTTAGCTCAAGATCAACTAAGGTATGTTATAATACTTAACTATTAAATTGGTAATTTATTTTTTTTACGGTTCTTACTAAAATGTTTGTAACTTCAAAAATATTATTGTTTACATACATTGTTTATTTAAATAATTTTTTATAAGTCATCGAACTTAGTCCTTGATTTATTTTATTTTACAATAGCTCGAAAATAAGCAGAGCACAGAATATGTAGGATAATGAGAAAAAGAAAAGGTGTGGGTAAGCTCTACACAGGTTTTTCAATAACCAAACCATTTTTTTTGTTAATTCATTTATTGGTCATGTTTATTTGCCACATAAATATTTCTTGTAACTTACAAAAGCGTGTCACAATGGGACTCTTGTAGACCTAAATGCAACAAGAACTTCTCACAAAATCCCTGCAATCCTGCACTCAAAAAAGTCTCCTGTACTGAAAATCTTTTTTTTTTAATAGGGTGTTATGAGCAGTGATCTGGAAGATCCTTGGTGCAATGAAAAGAACCCAATCAAAATTACATTTGAAGATGTCAAATCTGCAGCAGAAAGAATTCAACAGGGAATTATCAACACCCCCTGCATAGTACGAAACAAAACACATTTCGCGACTCTATTGTTTCGTACAAATTCAATAAAAACAACTGGAACGCAATTGTTCATTAGCTTCTGAGCTCCCGATGCGTCAGTCGGCAATGCAGAACTCTTTGAATACAGCTGCGTGTTTTTGTTGATCAAATTCTCAGACTCTTCGAAGTTGGTTTTAGCAGTTCTAGGGTTCTAGAACTGCTAGGAACATGGAATTGCTAAAATCAGGTTCAGACAGTCCGAGAATTTGACCAGTTGTGTCCGAAGAGTTCTGTATTGCCGACAAGAGTTATGGCCTTATTATTCAAAACACCATTATACTAAAAAATTGGAGAAAGGGTCTGTGTAGATGCACGCTCTGAAATTACATATCCGATGCGAAATTATAGAGTCGACTGTACGTTAAAACAGTTGTTATTTGATTAGCAATTTAAAACAAAAAAAAATATTTACAGAAATCTCATTTATCTGAAATCACCGGAATGGACATATATTTGAAAAAAGATTTTCTACAATATACAGGAAGGTATAAAAAATTAATATTTAAAACAATGTCGTTTAAACAGAGAAAATACTAGCTTAGCTACAATTAGAGATCGTCGAGTACTCATTTATTATTTGGTACTCGACAATTTTTTTGTACACATACTCGGTTTATGTGACGAGTATTCAACTAAAATAAATTTTGTTTTCCATTTAAAAACAATTTAATAAGTTCCATGTATGATCTGACTGGAAATCACCGTCGGCGCATCTCTAATTAATTTGTAGTATCTGTCAGTATCTTAGAAACTAAAGTATGTTTTATTTAGATACTTTTATTTGTTTATTTATTCATATAAACGTCTACAAACAGGCGTTACCCGTATAAAATATAGACGAGTATCTTTTGGGGTATCGACTGTTTGGTATCTTGTATCTACTTCAAGTACATTCTGCAGCTTTTGTACGTTGAATACTCTTTTGTTTAATACAGAATTAACTGTGATTTCAGTTTTAAGGAGCGCGGAGCTCGAAACGCTCTGCTTATGTTAAACGAAGAGCAACGCAGAAAAGGCGTTATATCGGCTTCACTTGGAAATCATGCGCTAGCACTATGCTACCACGGTCACAAACTGGGAATCCCGGTCACCGTCGTCATGCCGATTTTGGCTCCGATCATGAAAATACAAAAATGCCGGCAATACTTCGCCAACGTTATAGTAAAAGGCCGAGACATGGGCGAAGCTAAACAAATTGCGCTTAGCCTTTCCAAACAAAAAGAGCTGACTTACGTTAATGGGTATTATTTACATTTAAATGTTCGATAAAAATAAATCTATAGTCTCACGCTACCATGAAAATTATTCTTCAGTTTTCTGTCAAGGCATTGAGTTGAGAAAAACAAAATATTAATTTCACGTTAATAGCTGTTTCAACCTTTCTGCAAACGTTAATAAGTTCGTTCCAAGCAGCCGCCAACGGTAATAAAACCGTACAGTCTTGTTACTGCGCAAGACTGTCTTGCGCAGTATCGATTTTTGAGCTAGTGCGCAAATTAATCTTGCGCAGTGACAAGACTGTGTATGGTTCTATTACCGTTCACGGCTGCTTGGAACGAACCTAATATTATTGTTAGTCATACGCAGTAGCTAAAACAAAACTGTTTGTATCGGTTTTGTGCGCATGCGTCGGCTTTGCAATTTTGTGGCTTAAAGCACGGTTTCATAATATATATAATTTATCACACAGCGTTTGCTATTGTTTAGTAATATTACAGTAGATATGTTTCTGGTTAATTGAGTATAAATAATTAATTCTCATTTAATCAGCTACGATCATCCACATATAATGGCCGGTCAAGGAACAATAGGGTTAGAAATAATCGAAGAAGTTCCCAATATCGATGCAATTATCATACCTGTTGGAGGCGCAGGCTTATTTGCTGGAGTCGGCGTAGCCGTTAAACATTTATCACCGCGTACTAAACTGATTGTGAGTACTTGATATCGATTTTGTAAATTATATAGGCTTGACAACAGAGGTTATAACCGCTTCTGTATTTAATATAAGGTTCGTTCCAAGCCGCCGTGAACGGTAATAAAACCGTACACAATCTTGTCACTGCGCAAGACTAATTTGCGCACTAGCTCAAAAATCGATACTGCGCAAGCCAGTCTTGCGCAGTAATAAGACTGTGTACGGTTTTACTACCGTTCGCGGCTGCTTGGAACAAACTTATTGTCTCTTCATATCTCACTCGCGCATACATGCTGCGCAAGTGACAGCCATGTTCTTAGTAGGCTCATTTGCCAGTTCTGCTCTTATATTAGTTGCGTAATTATAGTCGGAATTAGTACAAACTTAACGCAGCTGAAATTTTCTGACAAACAATAAAGTACTGACAGTAGAACGAACTTGCTGGCGTTTTTATATACCGTATAAAAAATTTTAACAGTTTTTTTCCAAACTAGGCGGTGGAGTCTGAAAGATGCGCGAGTTTCTCTCAGGCAGTTGAATGTGGAAAACCGAAATCCGTTCAAATACAGTCTACATTAGCAGACGGCTTAGCCGTTCCGATGGTAGGATATAACGCATACGAAACCGCCATTCCATTAGTAGACAAAGTTGTAAGTTATATTAAAAATATGCGTATTTCTGTTGTGAAAAAACGTCACACATTAAAAATGCACTATTATTATTTAGGCAGTAGTAAAAGAAGAATGGATCGCTATTGCAATTCTTCGGTTGATAGAATTAGAGAAATGTGTGGTCGAAGGAGCTGGAGCTGCTGGACTTGCAGCTATTTTGGCGGGACAGTTAGATGAACTTAAAGGAAAAAGGTAGTATATTTCAATACCGAGTTAAACAATAGTTTGGCGTAACTAGTAGTCTAAGTCATTCATGGCGTGTCATGACTTAGCCTACAAGTTGCGCCCATAATTTTATTCAACAATTGCGCGTTATTCATGTTTTAATTATAATGAGATGTTGTAAATATCTATTTATTTCTTTATAAAAAAAAACTCAATACTAACAGCACGATTCAATGTTTTGGTTTGAGGTTAGCCGGTTATGAATAAACTCCATGTCGAAAACATTCGGCCTCTCAATTTTAGCCTCAATGGGTAACAACGGAGTTGTTGTTACCTACTATTTCGTTACGACTCAGAAAATACTTACGTTTATTTTCATTACTCCACAATGGCCGAGCTAGTAGGAATCTTCATTGAGTTATGACAAGTAATTGTCACCAGTTGGTAAATGGCTATTTAGGGTTCGGTTTTTAGGCATGATAAAACATGAATAACGCGCATGAGTTGAATAAACAAAAATATTATTCTTAATTTGAATTAAATATGTCACAGGGTTGTTTTATTGTTATGCGGTGGTAACATCGACACAACAATTCTCGGTCGATGTTTGGAGAGAGGTTTAGCTGCCGACGGTCGACTGGTACGATTTACGGCAACGGTCAGCGATCGACCCGGCGGTATAGCAGAACTCTGCCGACACATAGCGAGTATCGGCGTTTCGATAAAAGATATAGCTCACGAAAGAGCTTGGGTGATGTCGGATGTATTTAGTGTGCAAGTAAAAGTTGTCTGTGAAACTCGAGATAAAGAACACATTCAAGAATTGCTCCGACTGCTTCGAGAACTTTATACTAACGTTCAAATCATGGATTTTCCAAACGATTCGCCACATAGAATAAGAGTTTAATTCCAAATTTATCAGCTAGATGAAAACAAAAATTATATTAATTTATTGTAGCCACTGATAAAAAAATGAAACATTTTGAAAACGTAATGTAACTAATACTAAGCCAAAAAGCTTTCATTATACTATAATAGATATATTTTTAGTAAAAATAAAAAAGAAATAGATTAATTTTGTCTAATTTTCCATATTCCTGAAGCTATCCCAATAGTCCGGGGGCCAGTAACAGGTTTTTCTTACCAATTTCCGCATGCCTCAAAGACTCGTAAAAAGCTTTAGACAGTTGTACTATGTAGCATCGTGGCCGTCAGCTGCGGCACTATCGGGGGAATAGGTAGCTTTATAGCTTCGGAAATATTTTGAAATTAAAGAAATCAGCCGCTCTTTTGTTTTATAAATCTGTCAGAAATAAACTAGTTCGGCATGCTTTGATTAATTTTTACATGAGGTGGAACATAATATTTCCATGACTACATAATAAAACATTGTTTGTTATTATTTTTTCAATATTTATATTTTAAAAATATCTATCACGAATTCCATTCAAAGTAAATAGAAACTAATTATTAATTATTTTTTTTATATTTTTAGATCCGTTCTGAAGAAGATCCAAATCCGGATCGAAACGTTAATGTATTAATTTTTTTATATTGTTTGTTAATATATTGTCTGGAAAATTTGGTCGATAATTTTATTTATTGAAGAGTTCTAATCAGACGTTAATCAAAGATTTGAATAATATTATGTAGCTAACCATGGCAACGAATAGCAAATATCATATTGAATACGATCCCATTACCCGCGTCACCTCACGTGATATAAGAAATTCTTAATATATAAAACAAACATTATTAATTTACAGTTAATTTGTCTCAAAACAGAAATCCATACAATTTCTAATTAGAAATAATAATTTATTCATTCGTTTACGTCTGTTTTCATTTATTTAAACTAAATATCTATACAAATTTTAACGTATTTTAAATGGAACTCAAGAACACACATTTATATGCTGTACGCGCAAAGAGCATGGTATCAAACAAATTCAGATACGTTATTTCTTTACGTTTGAAAATGTGTATCAGCTGGCAATTTGCTGGGGAAAAACACGTCAGCCAGGCTATTTAAAAGCGCGATCGACGTTCCCAACTGTCTCTTCTACCACACCCTTTTTTGTATCAACTGACAATCTTTCCTCCAATATACAAGCAGCTGACGATTTTATTTATTTTAAATATTATAGAAACTACTTTTTGACAAAGTTTCATGTGATAGGAAATGACTGAATTCATATTTAATTTCGTCAAGTTCGTATGATCAGCTGACGTAACATCCACCATCGTACAGCCAGCTGACGTTTTTTTTTATGAAAGATCATTAACAACTATCTTTTGACAAGTTTTCAATCTATAGGTAATGATAAAAAATATTATTCAAATAAATAAAATTATCGACCATTTTTTTTCAGACTATACCTATATTGACAAATAATAATAAATTATAAATCAATATTTCACTAGATGACGTTTCGATCCGGATTTGGATCTTCTTTAGAAATAATCTAAAAAATTAATTAGTATAATATCTACTTTCTAATAGAATGGAGTTTGAATTATCGAATTTTAATGAAAAATTAATAACGAACAATTTTTTAATAAGTAGTCATGGATACCTATGTACCTAACAGACGTATGTCAAAGATTTGGATATAAAAAATATTATCTTTTTAACCGTGCGTGGGAGGCTATTCCACCGATACTGGCGCAGCTGACGGCCACTATGCTATATGGTACCACTGTCTGAGCATTTTACGAGTTTTTCAGCCGCGCGGAAATGGACGACCTAAATAGGTCGCTGGCCCCCGGACTACAAGCTCGGTTTCAACCTCTGTGCAAACGGTAACAGAACCTTCAGTCATGCGCAGTAGCTAAAACGTGTTCTAAAACTGATAGTTTCGTTTAAGCTACTGCGCATGATTGTGACGGTTCTGTTACCGTGCGCAGAGAGGTTGGAACAAAGCTCCATTTTTTAGTTTTGTGTACACGGTTTTATTACGTCAATAAATAAAATTATCGACCAATTTTTCAGACAATATATTAACAAAAAAATATATAATTAATACATTAACGTTTCAATCCGGATTTGGACCTTCTTCAGAACTGATCTAAAAAATATAAAAAATAATTAATATTTAAATTATAATTAGCTTTTTTTTTCAAAATCATTAATAATTTTGAAAGATTTTATAAAAAGCTAAGTAATTAGAATTTAAATATTAAATATTTTTTAGATCAGTTCTGAAGAAGGTCCAAATCCGGATTGAAACGTTAATGTATTAATTATATATTTTTTTGTTAATATATTGTCTGAAAAATTTACGATAATTTTATTTATTGAAGAGTTCTAATCAGACGTTAATCAAAGATTTGAACGGTTTTATTACTTTACACCACACGAGATTTTACCGGTATCTAAACCTAACTGTATAATACGCACCGCGGATCTAAAAGGTTCGGAAGTTAGTCACAAACAGCGTCGAAAAGGCACATTTTAGAGCCGTTGAGGCTCCCACCACCTCCCAGCTACCTGCACGGAACGTGCGCTCATCGGTGATTGGCCGTGATCACACTTTGTCACTTGTCGCTTTCCTGCTTTAAAGTACAGTTGAGTACGCTATTGTCACGTTGTTATTGTTATTTTAGTTTTGTTGAGTTGTGAGTTTGTAGTTTTTCAACAGATTGTACAAGCGCAAACCCGCATTCGCATTTAACTTCCGAGCCTTTTAGATTCATGGCGCGTATTATACATGATTTTTTTTCTTTCTGCAAGTAGTAAGTGAGGTCTGAACAATCATATATATCGTGTCGTTTTGATTCAAAATACAGTTAAAAAATAAATTCTAACATCTTTTATATTTCAATAAAAAAAGAAATGATATAAAAATATTAAATAAGGATAACATACCACAACGAAAAAAATAAAATCATTACATAATATGAATTATTTGTCTCCAGCAGCAAGGGAAGAAGCTGCGTTCTCGATGAAGTTAGCAAGTTTCACGTCTCTTTGTGACAGACCACTTACATCGTGACTGCTCAACGTAATCTGAACCTTGTTGTAGACGTTGAACCATTCCGGATGATGATCCATTTTTTCAGCGGTCAACGCTACTCGTGTCATAAAACCAAAAGCCTACAAAAAAGCGTGGTCAATATTTTTGTTTCAATTTATGCCATTAGCTAAACGACAGAATTGCTCATATTGCAGAATTTTTCTTATATTTTCTTATTTCAATTTTATTAACTTTTATATTCACTTATGTTAAAATATTTCATCGCTACATAAATTCAAAATTTAAACTGCAATAAATGGTTTCTTGACTCTTCAAAGCGTGTGGAGATCACGCAAAGTTCATTTTTTGTAACAATGAACAGAAAAATCATCACCGATCTCTATTTATATCGCGAGCAAGCTGAGAGCATAATTTATTTTACATCAGTTATGGTGCCGTAAAGAGTTTATAATGGTTAAAAAAGTACCTGATTAAAATTCTTAAATAAGAATTCTTTATAAATGGCATCGCGATTATCAACGATTGACCATCCTTTGCTCAAAAGTGGATCGATATGTTGTGTTCGATCTTCAGCAGTTAGCTTTCCAGCCTATCAAAATTAAACAATTGTCTTAGAAACAACCAAATTCAACAAATACATAAATAAGGATTCCATAAAACTGTTTTTTATAGCTATGACTAAATTTAAATTATGGCGGGGAAAACCGTCAAATTTAAAAAAAACAAAACAATTTTAGAAAGTGAAAACATCCAATGAACAACCTATCATAGAACAAAACCCTAAGGTTGATTCACAGTCATATAGTAATTATCGAAATATTCACCCCATTTCTGATTATTATAATTACATATAATAAGTATGATATACCTTTATTCTTTAATAAATTACGCAAATCGTGAACTCAATTACTAAAAATATGGTTTCTCTTATCTAAATTAACCTTTGACATGACACGATATGTGAATCCGTCTTAATTTATTGATCAACCTGTTGAAGTGGCTGTTCGATGGTGAAAATAATTACAAATTATACTGTCTTTTTGAATGAAAAATATATAAAATTTCAGTTTACGTACCATTTTTTTAGTTTTCTTCTCGGAAATGCCGGCCGACAAATGACGTCTGAAATTATCAAAGCGAATGGTCAAAGTGAAAGTGCAAAAAGAGAAGTGATAATTTTCGAGGCCAACCACAACCGGCAATCGAAGTATTTTGTACATTCTTTAGTTGTTTTCTCTCTACCACAAACAGTCACGGTTCATATAAAGTAAAAAAGCATGGTTACTTGTTTAAAAAATCGCGTTTGACAGATGAATATCGACGTAAGATGTTTCCAAATTTATCGACAGCCGTGTTTTGTTTTTAAAATTCCCACTGAAAATTTCTTCAATTCCTTATTCCATAACATTCACGTTTTCAAAGGAATAAGTCAGTTTTTCTTACGCTCAAAGTAAAACATCCTTCCAAATCTTGTTTGGTAGTCAGTAATTATTATTAATATGTATTTACTAAATGACCTTGATTATGCAACCAACAGGCATTTGTTTTTAACAAAATTCATCAGTAACGTATTTATTACTTAAAAAATAAATTAATTCAATTGTTTATGCAAAAATAGGAAATAAGAACCTTGGGAATTCTTTAAAAGTTAGGTTTAAAAAATAGTTTTGGTCCATTGAACGGTGTGTCAGTTAGGCCTTTGTAGAATGTAGACCCAGCTCCCAAAGCGTCTTTTGGCAAAATTGAGATCTTCAAACACAATTGCGTGTTTGCTGATCAAATTTTCGGACTATTCGAACTGTTTGAATTTTGTTCTAGTAATTCTAGGCTTCTAGCTGTTCTCGGAGACTAGAACTGCTAAAATCAAATTCAAATAGTCCGGACGACACGTAGTTGTGTTCAAAAGATTTCTTCATTGCCAACAGAACCTTTGTTCAATAATTACCAACAAACACACCTATTAAGGTAAATACGAATAACCAAACACGATATTTATAATAAATCTGAGCAATTTATTATACATTTTTACATTTATACAAAGGTAATACTTTTTTCCAAAATTTCAACCAACATTATTAACATACAATATTTCGGTGTTTTCATTTCTAGAAAAGTATCAAAAGATGATAAAATAGAAAACACTTTTTACAATATTGTGCAATAATAATTCCGATTAAAATTAGTCTCTTTTTGAAAATTTTATTGCCGAAAGACTTGGCCGATTGTTTTCTTTACGGCTCAATTTCAATAGTATTAAAAATAATTTTAATTTACCTAGATAACCCCCTATGAACTGATAATTGAATATTCTTGTTGAATTTATTTGTTGCAAAATTATGTCTGTGTTGTGAATATCTGTTACTATGAAATTTATTACGTATCTGTTGCTTTAGTAAGTTAGGCAAAAAAACACAAGCTGCTTACATACTTGTTTTATGAATACATATATTATATAGTTAATGAAACAAAAGTCATAAATATCGTCAAAGTGTGTATGAAAGCACGTCTCGATCATAAACGCACTCTAGCAGAATCTGCCGATAGTAAGCCGATACGTTTCTACGATTATGTACGCCTGTTTACAATTAAAAAAAAAAAACCCTTTGCACTCCGGGAGTGCCGGCAGAAGTGAAAACTTGAATATTAACGTCTTACGAATTTTCAATCAAAATGGTTTGTATCATAGATTGCATTTTTATGTACGATATTTCAACCCTAGATGTCTAACGTTGTATAAATAAAAGTTTTCGTCTTACGCATTTTCGGTCAGGACACGTGACCCTGACGCGAGTTTAACATTTTTTACCCATTACAAAAAAAGTGTACAACGCCGCTAAAGAAGTTTTCACTTCAAAAACACCGAACCATTTTGAATAAAGTTTTTAAGTTTTAAGACATCGAGCTTTTAAGATCGAGGCGTGCTCTTTCCTTGTTTGGGATATTGGTGTCGTCCCGCCGCTAAAATATATTTGGGAGATGGTAGTTATGTTACTTGTCGCAAAACAATACTTCATCAAGTTTAAAGCGAGTTTTTAAAAGTGTGCTATCCTTACTGAAGACTTTTAAATAACATTTTTTCACGAAAAATTTATTCTAGGTAAACGGTAAAAGCTCAGGATGCAAAAAAAATATGCGGGACGGTCCCATTGTTAACAGTATTTCAGAAATCCACCGTTTGGCGTCATAGACATTTTGCTTTCATAAAATAATTTAGATGGATTATTTTACATTTTTGCCTAAAAATGAAATTATTGGAACACAATATGTATATCTATCAGGAATAAAATATTGAAAAACAATATTATTAAAATATTTATAGAAGCATATAACAAAATATACATTATAATCGATAATGTACACACTATCTGTAGTTTGTACAAATTAATCAACTTAAAATTTTTATAGAACTGCACATTTTTTATTAAAATACATAATTTGTTAATACTTTTCATTATTATGAACATGGCGGATAGAGAGGAAGGAGGCTGATCTCAGGAGGCGGTAACGGTTCGTAAAATCTTTACAAGCGGCGCTGTTACCCATTTCGAAATATTCAACATCGTCGCCCTATGCGAAGCGTTTGTATCGACAGTATAGAAGGCGGTTTCAATGTTTTATTTGAAATGTGTATTTCCGAGGAAGAAATTTGCCGTTGGAGTGATACTAATACTTCAAAGGGTAATTATATCGAAGGAAAAAAATCGCAAGTACTTCTCACTTTGTAAAATGTGGCAAACTCATTGATGCAAGCTGTAATGATAAGATTAACTTTATTGCTTTCTGCATGCAAACGTCAAAGTTGAAACAGAAACCGCATGAAATCAACGGTATATAATGAGTTGACAGCTGTCACTTTTCAATTTAATAATTTGATATCAACATTTAGGCTACATACGCACTAGGCGGCTACCCGCAAAGCGGCTAGCCGCGCGGCTAACCGCAGTGTGCGGTTGAATCTGCGTTCAGCCGGACGGCTAGCCGCATTGCGGGCAGCCGCCTAGTGCGTATGTAACGTCAGTTGAATCTGCGCTTGAATCTAATTTAAACCAGACATATTTTGTTTACCAGAAAGATTTTGTTTAACCAAACAAAACGAACCATTTCTACAATGGACGTTGAAGAAGTTGTAGCTGTTTATTATATATACGATCGCTACATAAAAAATAAAAAGAAAAAAAAATACTGGATACATCCTTTCTTACAAACACGAAATGAAACTGGGCATTTTGATATATTTTTTGAAAACCTCAAAAAATGTGAAGACAAGTTTTTTGGTTACATGAGAATGCGTTTAAAATCATTTGAAGAATTATTGAGTATATTAGAACATTCATAATGTAAATTGTCAGATTAAAAAATACACGACTACCCAGGTAACGGTTAACCGCAAACTAAACCGCGTAGTGCGTACACGAACCGCGCGGTCAGCCGTCGAAGCGGCCGCTGTGCTCCAAGCGACCGGAGCGGTTGGCGGGCAGCCGCAACGTAGTGCGTATGCATTTTTTTATATATACAGAATTTACGTGTAGTTTACTACTTGCGGCTAGCAGCGCGGCTAGCCGCTTTGCGGGTAGCCGCCTAGTGCGTATGTAGCCTTACACATAATTAGGTACTGTACAACACATATCGTGCTTCTTCTTCGATTTTTCAATGACGTGTGTAGCTTTCAAAATTGTAATTAATAAATATTTACAAAAATTTGTAGTGAGCAATGCTTTACGTTACGAGGCGCTTCGCATTGGGTAATTCACTGAAATGCTCAGTAGATAGTCCTTAGTCTCTTGCATTGTTGCACTTTTCTAAACGGAGTCAGTGTCAATGATTCTACGAGCGAATTCACGGTATCGTGGTATTGTTTACTGTCAGTTAACCTGATCGATTATTTTTTACTTCAATTTATCAACGAAAAACCAATATTCAAATTGTCCAGTTACTCACTCTACTTGGAGTCTTGTAGCTTCCGCACTTCTACCGCCAGAATAGGAAGCCTTATTTTCTTAACTTTTTAGCCAACGATGGAATGCATGGAAAATAGTCTCCTTTCTCTCTGTCCTCACGATTACGAATACTAAGTTGGAAGGCAAGCGTTGATCTCTACTCAATCGATAGCAGATACGCGCCTAGTCTTTATACAACGCTTGAAATTTCTTACAGGGTTGATACAGCTTATAGGATTTAAAAATATCTGACTGTTCTAGATTTTCCAAGCTTAATGTAAACATTTTCAAATTGATCAAAGCCCCACAATTATAAAAATCGATGCTCATATTTATTAACGTTTTTTTTATTGTCAAAGGTTGCCTATTTCATTCCCTTTACCAAATAATTTTTTGACGTGCATGAATTAAATAAAAACACTAGACGCGATTTGACAGTTGATTTTAATAATGACAGGGGCGTGTTTGGCCGAAGTAAGTACTTACTAAATTTAGTAAGCCAGTTAGCATAAAAAAATTAAAATCTTACAAGCTGACTATAGCGCTTTTCGGCCAGGACAGACTTACTGGCTTGTCATAACTCAAAACACCGGTTTACGTTATATCCCGTACATAACCTCATAGATTGAATATAATTGACAGTACTAAATTTATCATTATAATTTAATTCATGTAAATAAATTACAAATGGATAAATGAGAGGTCTGTTCCTGTTTGTTTTGTTTACATCAACAATAAGCAAAATGGCGTCTTATATTAAGCCATGCTTACTGCGTTAGCACTTATTTTGTGTTCCGGCCGAAAATTTTGTAAGTATAGTGAGTTACTTACTAAATTTAGTAAGTACTTACTTCGGCCAAACACGCCCAATAGGTTGCTTTTTTCGACAACTGAGGGCCACCAGTTATTTTTTCTGCCACGTGGTGGCACCACTAGCAAGTGAAGTATCTGTCCTTCAAACGCCAGTACTGTCTATACAGATTGTATCAAATCAAAACAGTCCATAGGTTCTTCTGTGTGTAAGACAGAGACGATATTATATAAAGCACTAAAGCAGTAAGTAAGAATGAGATAAATGATCGCTTATAGTTACTGTGGTTATACAATCTAATAGTATCGTCTTTGTTTTCTACAGTAAAAAACGCAATTTTATCAAATGTCAGTATTCACTAGTGAAATTATTGATAAAAAAGATTTACAGTGTACGTAATTATTTATTTACGTAACTACAGTAACTATATTAGCGATCATTTATCTCATTCTTACTTACTGCTTTAGATCTTTATATATCGTCTCTGTCTTACACACAGAATGGCCTATGGACCGTTTTGATTTGATACAATCTGTATACATAATTGAACAGCTAAATAGCAGTTTTGGATTTATTTAATCACTAATTATTCAAAGATGCAATAAGAAAAGACTTTATTAAAAAAAAGAATGATAAAACAGAAGCTGTTAAACTTTAAACGTTTGACACATTACTTGCCACTAGCGACATCTGACGAAAAAAAAGTTAACGTTTCAGACATATCTTATTCGCTACTAGCGCTGTGAAAAAAAAAATGGTGGCCCACATTCGAGTAAAAATAAACAAACACGTACAAGTCTAGGTGCCTAGCAAAATAATCGCGCGTTGAAAAGCTTTTCGGACGATATGAAAAATTGACTGAATATATTGCAAATCTACTTACTTCATCGCAACCGATCAATTGTGAATCATTATTGCCGTTAATAAAAAATAAAGAACGCACGTTAGAGAAGTGAAACTTCTTAGGTTCCAGCATTTGTTAATGATTTTATTATTTCAAGATTGGGAAATTATTATGTGGAATTTATTAACGTGGCTAGAGAAAATTCTACATATACACACAGAACGCAGTGCGCATGCGTGTAGAGTGCGTATGACGCGTTGACAGAAAGAGTGAAAACGATTCTCCCACTTTTTCCTCTCAACTGCCTCTGATCCAGGCCAATTTACCTACCTAGCGTGCCTAAAAAGTTTCACTTCAAAAATGTTAACAAAAAAAAAAATCACTTCAAAGCTATAATATAGACCAAACTACATTGAAATTAAGTCAATTTTTAAATGCACAGTTCTGTTGAAAATTTCATAAAAAAAATTAAAAAAACAATTAAATCTACAATATCATGACATAATTTTAAATAAGTAAAAAAAAAAAATACTTATGATTGATTTCTTCATTAATCATGACTGATTGGTTCTATAATTTTAAATAGTAATTTATATGCATACTATAGATACAAATTTACCTAAGTTAAATAATGCTAACCGATAATTGGCTTCTAGGATTGTATAATTACTCAGGATGTACAGCTTGCCACGTATCATTGAATACTAGCATATAAAACTCATTAGCGAGTTTGCGTACGCCATTGGTTTTACGTTAGGATGCGGCTGAAAAAAAGCATGAAAACGATTAAAACGATTTTCTTCAGTTAGAGCTACGGGTTCGCTCAGAATTCGACTGTGGCTAGGGCAGTTGACTGAAGCCAGAGTATCGAGCTGCTCATAATTTTATATTTAAACTATCTAAATCGAGATCCCGTTTGCTAAGGTCAATTATAGAGCTGTAAAAGTAACGAGAAATTGTGTACCTGTATGTATTCGTTACTTAAAGAACCAGTACCCGTTACTTTCGTATCGTTACGTTACTCGTTACTTTTCATACGACATACAATCGTGTACTAACAGCATCAAGAAGTGTATGTTCTCTGGCATCAAGCATGTACCATCGCATAGTGGCGCGTCGCATACGTGATACGGTATGACTTCGTTCGTATAACGTATAACCGCATCAAACGAGTCGAACTGACTCCATGTCAGTTCGACTCGTTTGATGCGGTTATGGATACGACAGATGCAAGTAGCGAAATGAATTTGTAAGTAACGATTTGTTACTTCGAGTCAGACGATGTACCCGTTACTCAGTAATGAATACATATGGTTTGTTACAGCTCTAGTCAATTATGCCGTAGTACTATTCTGCCATCGCCATCGGAATAAATCATTGAATTAAAAAGTGATCTTTAACTTCATTTTATAATCTTCTGAACTGATAACTGTCTTGACATGGTGGCAAAATTATGAATTAAAAATCGACTATAATTATCTTATGTTGTTCGAACGGGATAAAAAATGTTGTCACTACTATAAATAAAAATTCCACCATAATGACTGCTAAGCCACATGTTAACGGAAGATAAGCGAGCGTGTTTCTCTCTAGTTTCAGTTTTTTTTTTTACTCTGAACACATCCAACAAAATATTATTACAGTTTGACTCATGTATTTTCAATACTAACTGTTTTCAATCGAATTTACCCAAAGTTTTTTGTCCCTACTTCTCATGCAAAGTGTCTCCTACTCTGCTGAACAATTGAAAAATACCATAGATATATAAATTAATACATACATAGCGGATGCCTATCCTTGAGCATTGTGCGGAATGGTTCCAATTAGAAGACATTTTGTACGTGGAAAATGCCGTAAAAAGCGCGCGAGATTAAAAAATATTAATTATTTTATAATATGATTTTATTGAGAAAAACAACAAAACTCTCAGTAAACAGTGATATTTCGCTCCAAAACCTATTTTTATATTGAAACGTTTCAAAAATTACAAAACTGAGCATAGATATAATATAAAAGCTTAGAACATTTTACATTGTCAGATTGGCATCAATGCTTGTCAACCTTGATGCCAAATTCACAATGTAAAATGTTCTAAGCTTTTACATTATATCAATGCTCAATTTTGTAATTTTTGAAACGTTTCAGTATAAAAATAGGTTTTGGAGCGAAATATCACTGTTTACTGTGAGTTTTGTTTTTTTTTCCTTAAGTAAATCATATTATAAAATAATTTATATTTTTGAATCTCGCGCGCTTTTTACGGCGTTTTCCACGTACAAAATGGCTTCTAAAAGGTACAGGAGGCGCTAGTGTATTCGCAATCTATTAAATATATACATCTATGAAAAATACGCTTAACCTCAAATTAATAAAGGTTTTCTCTGATTGGCCAAAGTTGAAAAAAAAAGAAGTCGATCAGTCCCGACAGGTTGAAAATAGATGAGTTCTACTGTATGAATAACAAACGAACTACTTACCACTGCCTCATACGTAGTGAATTTTGGTATCATATCTTTTCCCTTTAAATTTATAAATGCACCTTTGTTACCCATTGTATCACTGGAATAAAATAATACATTTTGTTAAAAACAAAAACGTTTTTTAAGCTCTATAGCCTGATTTCTACGGCGTACAACACGAACACTAACCAATAATTTGGTGCGCTGAACACCGTAATGCACTTGCCGTCGTGTGCGATTTCGTAACCTTCACTTTTAACTTCGTGACTACGAACGATGTAGTCGAGTTTATTGAGTTTTAAGAACTTCTGCGTTACGTCCGGTCCGAATTGGCATCCGACACCGCGCTTGCTCGCCGATCTGCCGGGTTGCGGTTGCGGATCGCTCCAGAGAAGTTCACACATCGGTCCTTCTTCCGGAGGTTGTCGGTTGCGATCTATTTTGCGGATTTCGTCGATCGTTACGTCATCTCTTGTGAACAGTCCACCATGCATTACCTGAGAATTTTATTAAACGTTCGGAAAAAATAGCAACAAAATTGTTGTATTAAATACAATAATGAATGTACTAGTGATGTGCCGGATCGTTAAAAATGTAAATACGGATATTTGGTTTCAAGATCCGCGGATAAGGATACGGATCTTAACTTTCTTAGAGTACGCGGCGGTAAATATTGCACATCGACCTTTGGAAAGAGACTATCTGTTATGGGAAAAAGTTATTGACCTCTTTAAGAGTTAACTCTCATAACAGATTTGGATCTTTTCAAAGATCGATGTGCAATATCTCATTATAAAGATAGTTTTTTAGTACCTTTGAGTTATGTACTATTGGTATGGTACTCACTACGATAAATGTTTGCAATATAAAGGTGCCAAATACGATTTTAAAAAATAAAAAATAATCTGAATGGAATTTAACAGTTTTTCATTATTACCTAATCACCTATATATATAAAATTTCATCTATGAATTGAAAATTAATAAGGTAAAAGATCCGCCAAACACTAACGGATACGGATCTTTCTTCTCCCTCGGATATCCGCGGATACGGATATGGATATCCGGCACATCACTAGAATGTACACAAACACGCCTTTTCGGAACAGCTGATACACTAAAATTCACTTACACAGTAGTACCAGCTGTATAATCATGAAATTTCAAGCCGAGATGTTGCCACTAGGGTTGTAACAGTATATCGGTCAACTGATATTATCGATGATATCAAAACGAAAATATTGTTATTTATATCGATATATTTACATTCCCGATATGATATTAACAATATTATGGCATAAAAATATTTTATTGTTCAGTTAATTAACAAAATATATCGATATTGAAAGGGTCGATATAAATATCGATATTAAAACTATTTTGCATCCCTCGCCTTCCTCAGAAAACGACTGCATCATACAATGTTTTCACAGGTCATATTTTTGTTCTTAACATTGGCAGTGACGTGTTAGTTCTATGCTTTACTATGGGAGTTTCCCCTTGCCCCGCTCCCCCAGTGGAACTCTCTTAACCGTTTACTATGAAGTTATAAGACGTTTTTAACTGGCAAAGCTATTATTATAGCTTCGTGCTGTTTCTTAAACTGCACCTATCTTTAACTTAAGGCCCCCATACACCTCGTTCTTTTTTGGCAGTTTTAACCGTATGGGTAAACACAAACAACGACCATATCCACACACTCGGCGTTGTTTCGTTCAGTTTTTCTGAAGTCGTGGCATCATCTGATCTGCTTTGATGGATCCTACAACGTTACAGAGTCGAACGAAACCCGTTCTTTTTAACTGCGTCATCACACACACGGGCCGACTTGAACGACACGTTTAAAACGGACGGTTTAAATCAAGCAGCAGCAGATATTTTTGAACGCCGGTAAGAAGGACGGTTTTTGGCCACACACCGACCGTTTTACCCATACAGTTTTACCCGTGCGGTTAAACTGCCAAAAAAGAACGAGGTGTATGGGGGCCTTTATATAGATCCTTGATTTCCAGACATTGGTGCCGAAAGTAAACATGCAAACGCATCAAAAACAAGTGACTGATTACTTACTAATACGCGATTGTTGAGACAATGAGCTAACGGAAGCCAATTATAGACTTCTGTGAAGAGTTCAGCCATTTGTGCAGTATATTTAGCTTTGACTTCGCCATCAAAACCGTACATTTGATTCATTGTCGCGGTCTCGTGATTACCTACACACAAAACAAAAGTAAAACAACCGATAAACAGCTCTTAAAACAAAAGAAAAGAAATCGGTTTACCTCTCGACATAAAAAATTGATTTGGATACAGCAGCTTAAAACCAAATAATGTAAATATGCATTCTACAGAAAAGGAACCTCGATCCACAAAGTCGCCATTGAATAACTGTTACAAGTTAAGAAAATTTATTTGAAAAATGCATTATTATTTAATGTGTTCAACAGTCATCCAAATCTCAGCTATATTTAAACTTTCAAGTCTCTAGTTCGTTGGAAAGTTGGTTTACAATCAATAGGGTTATTGACAGTGATTAAAATTAAATATAATACCTACTGTGTTATAATGAAAGTTTATGGTCTAAAATATCGTTTAGAATTATTATTTTTATTAAATAAGTGCGTTAAATATATTAAAATAAATAAATAAAATCACGATTTTTAACCTATGTGTCACGTGATTTCAAACACCAATCACAGCGCGTGACGTCATTAATCAGTCAGCATGACCGGTAGCTGTGTGCCACTGACTGCCATGTGTATTCGTTATCTCTGTTCAGTGTGTGTTCTCTGGTGTATTCATTGTACTCTGTCAATCATATTAAATGCAACACTTTGTTGGTTATAATGCTATATGTCACGTTGTACCCGCTTGCTTTACTGATTGCCTACTGTGACGTAGGCAATCAGTAAACATGGCTGTCAAGGCCAATTGACATTTTGGCGCAGAATTTAAAGTCAAAATAAAAAACAACTAATAATGAGTCAAATGTTATATTTATGAGAAAAAATATTTTTTACGGGTACATATACCTTTATTCTTTAATTTTAAATACTTTTTGAAATTTTGTCAATAACCCTATTGCAAAATTTGTACTGAGCTGACAGATAGACAAAAAACGAGTTGATAAAAACGTGGTAAAATAGAGTTTGTAAAATTTTAATCTAGTGTATATCGATTATAACTACATGCCAGCTGTAATGATCAAACATAAGAGTCCTGCCTGTTTCATAAAGCGTCAAAGAAAGTATAAGTTCATGAATATATTAAAGGATACATAAGGATTGGTCGGTGACGGCAGTCCATTTAATTTGAAAATATTCATTAAATCATAAAACTGTCCGTGTATATCACCGCAAATCGTAAATTTTTGGTCATTTTCTATTGGAACTTCGATTATCGACGGTTGTTCCGTGAACAAAGCCTTAGCGTCTAATAACATCTGCAAACAAATTAAAAACATACATGATACAGTAGAACGCCGATTAACCGAATCGACAATTTCCGAATCGGTCCTAAGTGTAATATAAAAAATTAAAACCAAGTAATTTTTCAATAAAAACAAGTTTTGTGGGGACACAAGAATACAAAAATGCGAGTGACAATTGCCGTGTAGACGCTACAATGGTATCAGCACACGAAGAAGTTGTAACTCGCTGGAGTCCAGATATATTTCAACTGTTATGGTTGAAAGCTAGAGGCAAGACACTACTTGTCCGTTTATCCGAATTTTCGATTATCCGAATCGACCCTGGTCCCAATTAATTCGGATAATCGGCGTTCTACTGTACAATCAATTCTGTTCAATGTTCGAAGTGTCAGTTGTCATACTAATAAAAAGCAATACTGGGTTGCACAATGTACTGCCAGAAATTTTGAACTGGCAATGTTTTTAATGGTGACTATAGCTCTGTTCCAACCGAGATCAGAACTGTCCTTTAAGCTACAAAACAATGCAAAGTCGACGCATGCGCAAAAAACCAATATAAAACAGTTTCGTTTAGCTACTGCATACGACTGTGACGATAATATTACCGTTTGCAGAGAGGTTAGAACATAGCTTATAATATAATTATAGTTTTTACAGTTCCAAACTCAGGACGAAACCCTATTATTCTCACTATACTGTCTGTCACAGCCTAGACTATGAAATTGGTACATATAATGTAAGTTGATAGCATAGACCCAGACAAATACTATTCTTTATTATCAAACTTATTTAGAGGTACATTCGGTTTAATAGATAATTACAACACACGAAATAATAATAAACTTCTACAGCCAAAACTCAATCTGTCGCTTTATTATAATAGTATGGAACCTATTGATTTGCGACTTTTCAACAAATTATGCGATGATATTGCCATGTTGCCTTTTATAAAATTTAAATGCAAACTAAAACAGTACCTTTCTGAACTTTGCTTGTACTCTGTTGATGATTTTTAATATTAATTTTATTACTGTGACGACACCTGCTGTATCTAGCTTATGATTAATAAATTTGATTGATTGATGATTCCAATCGAATATGGAAAAAGTGCGATTGAAGTAGTGGACGAAAGGAATACATGCGCGGCACCTTGGAATATTTATATTTAGAAGGTTCGTTCCTATCCTTTTACTATTGTAGACAATTTTATATGATGGGTAACTCAGCTGAGTCAAAATGCACAACCTTGGGTGACATAAAAACAACCATAACCTAATAGTGCACTTTTAGTTTCAAAAGACTGAAACAGCGCTAACTATTGAAGGAGATTTATTTGGTTGAGGAACAATTGAAAAATAAGCTTTACCAGAGTATCGCTTGTGGCCAACGTTTCGAAAAATATTTTTTCATCATCAGGGCCACAATGCAAGTTGGCCACAAGCGATACTCTGGTAAAGTTTATTTTTCAATTGTTCCTCAACCAAATATATATTTTTGGAACAAAACTTCTACTAACAATTAGCGCTAACTATTTTATAAATGTGAACTACGGGAAATAAGCCTTGCATATGTATGTATGTTACGGTTAATACGAGAAACTAGTTTATTCGCGAATTAACCGGCTAATACCCGAATTAACCAATACAGCCGGTTATTACCAAAGAAAGAAATATGATTTAACAATTTTCGCAAATTATCCGGTTAAAACGCGAATTAGACAATATGATCGGTTATATCCGATAGCTCTTGGCTCTTTCGCGAATTAGCCGGATAATATGTTAAATAAGCAATTAAACTCAAATTCATAGACGTGCGTATAAGTAGTGAGCTGTAATTTTTATTAAAATAATACAAAATAACAAATGTTCTCCAAATAAAATAAAACAACACTGATAAAAAACAAATAGATTTATCATAAAAATAAGAATACCCTGTTTAAATAACCGGTATGAGACAATAAACGTTTTATACGGTTGCTTTTGGATAATTCGCGTTTTAACCTGCTTGCACTTGATAATAGGCGAAAAAGCGAGAAACTAAGAATAAACTAGTTTCTCGTATTAGCCGTAACATGTATATTCCAAGCGTAACACTAGTATACAGGAATTAGTTGAAATTACTTGGCTGCATTACGTAATTATATAAAACAAAAAAAATACATGCCTTATAAGCAAATTTCCTATGAAGTTTTCCTTGGTTTTTATACGTTTCCATAAGTTCTTCCATAAACTTAAGCGTAACTTTGCCATCTTCTAATTCGGGTCCTTTATATTCATCTTCGATAGCTAAACATAACATTTACATAAACTATAAATCTAAATTTATTTTTTCAAATAATAATAATAACACGAAACTATCTTTAAGATTAGGTAAACGAATAATAAACGTTCCCAAAGCTAAGACTTCAAGTAAACAGTATGTATTCAACTGTTTCAAACACACACATAGATAATAATTAATATCTAAAGTTCCCAGCGCCGCATCACGTTCCAATTATCAAAGCTGCTATTAATAAAATGCTCAATACATAACCTAAAATATACAGTATGTAAACACGTAAGGTGCACATAGGAAAATTAACATTGGGAAAAAAACGACTGGATCAGAGTGAGCCTAGAAATATTGTTTTTCAATTTGACAGATAATATTCTTTTGCAAAATGAATGTGTATACTACCGAAGAAAATATTCAAATGATTACAACATAATCGGACTTTTTTTATTAATGGAACATTAAATTCCCAAAAATACTTAAATATGGTGCGAGATCAAATATCTCCGCCTATTCGTGTTGAACCTAAAGACATTGGGTCACTGATTTACCAACGCGCATACGTCACACCAGTCAGACAATTTTTGAATGAAATGTTTCCAAACAGATGGAGTTGTTTTTTTGTTTTATTTTTGTACAAAAAATTAAAATAATGATTTATAAGAGCTTTTTATTATTAAAAAAGCCAAGTAAAATAAAAATAAATCAAAATAAAATAGAAATCCTCAAGATTACCATGATAATTCAATAGAAATAACAATTAATGCAGTCATGGCTAACTCTGATCCAAGTATTTTTTCCCAATGCTAATTTCCCTATGTGCACCTTACGCGTTTACATACTGTATAGTGTAAGAAAAATGGAACAGTATTTTTTCTTTACTAAAACGAACTTACAACACTTGTGCAAAAATTAATTTATTTGTGTTTTCAAAATTCCAAAGATTCGCGATCGTTTTCGTTTTTCATATTACGTTAAAATACACTTTTATTTTATCGGAACTCAAGCGAGGCTGGTTCCTAATTGGCCAATTCGGCTTAACACATACGGTACCACAAAGCAATTACAAAGCTTAAATGACTTACTCATTGCGTCTAAGTTGATATTGTCAGCTATGCTTTTCTTGGTTTCTTCTACAGCTATCGCCTTTTCAAAAGCCATTTTCTTTACTATTTTATTGCATTCTGCGTATTTTTGTTTAGCATCCGGATCATTCGGTTTCACTTTTACAACCTATAAAAAGCATTGATTGATCATTTTTCACAATTATAACAAATACATCCATACGTCGCTTTACGACCTGGATACGTTCTGGAAAAATTGGCCGCTAAGCAAACATCGGTCTACTTCATATTAAGGAATGGTGAGACCTCTGGTGAGAAATGCGCCGAACTGTCCTAAGGGGGGTTTTTGACAGGTAAACATTGATTTAGAAAAGCATGATTGAGGCTAACCTATAGCTTCCATCATGCTTTTCTAAATCAATGTTTACCTTATGCCTCCATAGTTTACCCCCCTTAGGGCAGTTCGGCGCATTTCTCACCAGAGATCTCACCATTCCTTTGGGTTCCGAATTGCTTTCTGCTTCTTTTTTGGTCGTTACAACAAAACATGGAGGGTCGTAAATCAAAAAAGTGCCATAAGTAAAAAGGGCCGCGAGAGCAAAATGCCGTATAAAAAAATGGCCGTACTGCAAGGTTTAGGTGTGTTATATTCAGGCACTAGAGTATAATCCAAGTATTAATAATCTAGTTCCGATATTTTCAGCGCAATTTTTGGTAGTCAAAGCCAGAATTAATTTCTAGATTTAACGTCTCTATCGTATTGTTACGCGCCTGTTTGTTTAAAAAATTTTAATATTTAAAAACCACTTACGTATTCAAAGTTTTTTAAGGCTTCTTTGAATTTTCCGAGGGACATATGTGCAGCGGCTCGTCTATAGTATCCTTTGATATATGCTTTATCGAGCTGAATGGCTTTCGTAGCATCGCTGAGTGCATAACCAAAACACTCGGTTCTGAGATAAGCAAAACTACGGTTCCCGTAGTACACGGCTTCATTAGGATTTTCATCTATTGCTTTGGTGTACAGTTCAATAGCTTTATTAAAGTCTTGTTCTGAAATTAATTAATTTATTTTTGTAATTGCAAAACATAAACTGATGACACAATCAGAACTCTTCAGTCCTAACAAATTGAGGTTAGAACAACTTGATTTAGCAAAGTTATTTTCTGACTGGGGAAAATAAGTAAAAAATATATAAAAACGGTTTCTTTATGAAATATTATTAAATAAATCAGTAAAGAACAAGAAAAACGCTAATATGTCATGTGATATCTTAGTATAATAGATGTAAATATTAAAAACTCATACTTTTAAAATAGTCATTGGCTTCCAATTTAAATTTCTCTGCTTTCTCTTTACTTTCCAGCGAAACATTCGTCGCGTTTTCCGTATCAGAACTCATTTTAATAAGTTAAAAATCAAAATAAAACAGCAAAATACTTAATTGAATTGGTCATTAGCTAATAAAGAATATTTACTACTTTATTATTAACGATTTCTGGCAATGTACAAGACCACGGTGCAAATAAGACAAAAATCGATTCGGAATAAGCATGTGCGGATTTACATTACCGCCACCTATTGCTTGCCGCTGATTACGGAACTGTCAAAAATAAGTTTTGATAAAATACAGATCTCGTGTATTTTCAATCTGTCCGGACTAATCGACTCATGTATTTTCAAGTCCTACTTCATCCTCACTTCGTGACAGTTATAGATTAATTATATAAAACCTTTATTAATTTGAGGTTAAGCGTTGTCAAACAATGGCTGAGCAGCGTAGGAGCCTAGGAGGATACGTTTTGCGTGAGAAGTAAAAACTAAAAACTGGAAAATAATTGAAACCTGCCTAAAATCATTTGAAAATACATGTCCTCTATGAGGAAAAAATAAGTAAAGCGGTTCTTTCAATATAAAAAAAATTGATTTTGAAGCCCTCAACTATATTGATCTGTATTTTTGAAAGGGAGCACTTTTACATAGTAAATTATAAACGCCCAACAACTAAGGTGATGAGCACCTGTTTATCAACATTTTTGAATATAGATAAATCGAGTTCAATCGGTCTGAGGGTCTACTGCCTCTACTGCAAGCCATTGTCGATTGTTTTCAAAGACTCCATATTTCTTCACTTGTTTTATGAATTTCAGAACATATATTATTAATAGCATGCGGCTCAACACGAAAGTTTTCTGGATAAAAATTTCAATGTCGTTTTATGTCAGTGAATTATATCCAATTTAAAATTACGAAGTAGTTGCATTAATAGTAAAACAATTTATTTATGTACATTATACAATAAATATTGTCTTACAAACCAAAGCTGGTGTCTAACATTAAGGCGCCAACAGACAAGATACTAAAGCGTTCTCATGAGCTCCACTGCAACTGTTAAATCAGTCGATTATTACTATTTAGTCGGGTCTGTAAACGTAGACCGTTGATCGGCTCAACGAATAATTGCGCGATTAAAAAAATGCCTGTCAGCTCCCAGACCTTAACGTTCGATTTACGACAGGGATGAGCACCAAAAGAATAATGTCTAAGTTAACATCAAAATATGATATATCGCAACTAACCAACGATGTTTGAAACTGTCGACGTAATTCAATAAAATCAGTAATTCTATGATCTACTAGCAAGGCACTATCTTACATTTTCATCTTACAAATATTATGGTAAATTAATTTAATTTAAAAGCTTTTTGCTATAAAATTTAATCTTGCTTTTTCGTTTTTTGGTTATTATCTTCTTATTTATAAAGACAAAAAGAACTCAAATTAACTAATTTGCAAATCAATTACGAAAAGCAATAAAAACTGGAAGTATATAATAAAAACATACAAAATCGTGAAGCAACCTACGTGACTCACAGAGTGACGCGTCATAAAAATACATTAATCGTGTACCTGTGAACGATTACGTTATTTATTATGTAATTAAACGTTGTTATTACTTTTTCCTAATAATTAACTGAAAAAAATGAGAAAAAGAATATACAACGGGGAAAATATCGATGTTACAAAAACATCAGTTGTAAAACATCGATGGAAAAAATATTGACACAGAAAGTTAAACATCGAGTTTCGATGCTCATCCCTAATTTACGGGATGTTAAGGTAGTTGTGTCACGACAGTCCCGCGTGAAAGTATTTTCTCAGTCGCGTACGCTAAACTCGAGGGGTGCGACCAAAACTTACGACTTTGTAATCACATCGAAGATAGTGGCAACCACCAAGTCTTTAAACATGAGACCTAGCTTCCTATGCTTGCTGTGTTTAGAGACGGACCGTTTTCTGGCGCACGCGAGATGGCTCTGTTATCACTACCCGGGAAAATATTGGTTCTTTCCACCTGTTTTTGCCAGTTACCAAAGTTGTTTAGCTTCACAGACACTACACATGTAAGCCATGAACGTGTATGCGTAACCCAGTAGCTGACGCCATATTAGCATTGATTACTCAGTGATATTAGTTCATGAATTTATGACTTCATGGTGGCAACACTGCGTTTTTAACTTATTGTCTGTAATCAATAGCAACAGACTGAGTAGCATTTCGTATTCATAGATTCTGCTATTAGAAAGTTTTTTATTAGTGCCGTATTAATCATGTAAAATCTACGGTAAAAAATATGTATGTGGTATTTATTTAATATAGGTGATAAGCGTAAATAAGTGTTTCGTTTTGCGCGGGACACTAAACACGACTTTGAGAAACGAATATCTCCAATTCAAAATGGTCAATGTTATTGTTATTTCAGAGATGTATGCACAATATTGTGGAAATTTCAATAATTTCTTGTAAATTTGACTTCGAGACACGACTACCTTAAAAAATAAACGCTAAAACAATTATAGACATAGCTTACCAGTTGGTTTTAAGTAACGTTGTAATACTCAATATTAGGACTAGAAATACTGATTAAAATTAATATTAAGTTCTTTCTTGCCACTTCATTCAAAGCTTTGGTTCGAAATGTGTAGTGAAAATATCAGTAATGTTTCATTACCGATGTTTCCATTTTGATGTCTCGAATGAAATCTACATTTTTTTATGACGAAATAGCTTCGTCTTAAATTACAAATACATAAAAAAGTATCAAATAAAAAATTGTATGCAATGTTTTGAGCAATCAAATTGACGATTTATTTCGACTTCTTTAAAGTTTGGCGGCGCCGACTTGGACATCAAAATTTGATCTTTTAAAATCTTGTTCTTCGTATTTTAAGAATCGTTGTAAATTTTCTTAAATAAAAATAAATGGATAAATTAAGCATGCAATTTACCGACTTTCAACTTTAAAATGCAATTCTTACCTAATTTTTTGACTAGATCGTTCAAAACCGATATGTTCGGTTTATAAATCATATTTCCATTCCTGTAAAACAATTGCATTACGAAAATCAGCACAGTCATTTGTTTACAGATATTATTGTTTTCACATTCAACTGTTTAATGTCGTTAATACAATACTTACTGTTTCAATTTTTCAAGTGCATTTATCGCTGTTAAGCCTTGCAAAGACGCCGAAATACTATCCAACGATAGCGCATAGGGATGTACGAATGAATCTGATTTCGACATGAGCTCTTCCACTTTCTGTTGTACAGCGGACCATATTTGTTTGTCAGTTGTTTCTTCACATACTTTCTGAAATTGTAATTGTATTTTTCAAGAAATAAATCAGAAAACGGCGTGAGTGATGTCGTACTCACGAGAGTTGATGTGTAAACATTGATTTCCCCACACTTGCAAATGTTTAGTCTGTTCACCAATAGTGATAACAGTGAATAAAAAAAGTTTGAATAGTTTTTTATTCGACCCGAAATTTACTATCGGAAACTTCTGAGGTATATTTTTTTGTACTTCAAACTCAACCGGAAGTGTATGTGCAATTTTTTTTCAAATGGCAAAATATATTTCTTTTACATTTTCGAAATGTCCATTTTTTTACATCAAAAGTATTCTATTGTGTCGATTAACTTACCTTGGTAAATACTTCACAAACTGTACTGTAAGTAATTAAAAATGGCAACAACAAATTGCATAAAATGATTTGTAATTTTCGATGATTGCCGAGTATAAATGTTTCATTTCTGTTAGAAAATTCCACAATATTCAACAGATCCAAATGTTGTAACGAATCATCGAATTCCTAAAGAAAAAGTAATTGTGAAAAAGTGAAATATTTAACTAATCTACCATTTAATATAATATACACCTCGTGCATGCATTAACGGTGCCCTGCCCCAAAATTATAAACAAATAACATGTTTACAATTCAACAAATCCGTTCGCAGAGAGGTTGAAACAGAGGTTCCAAGCAGCCGCGAACGGTAATAAAACCGTACACAGTTTTGTTACTGCGCAAGACTGTCTTGCGCAGCATCGATTTTTGAGCTAGTGCGCAAATTAGTCTTGCGCAGTGACAAGACTGTGTACGGTTTTATTACCGTTCACGGCTGCTTGGAACGAACCTATTTGTCATATTACACATAACCTCACAAAACACAGTTTTATTAAAGATGTATAAAGAATTAAGAAACATTTAACATAATCGTTTTTGCCTTGTCATTACAGAATTACTAGCTACAAATTCCGCGCACTGACTGTATACGATCTGCATGGACACCCGGTATATTATGTATTTTATGAAATAACAAACCGTTCGTTCCCGTTTTCTGTCCACAACAAATTCATGCGCCAACAACCGTCTCAAGTAGCGATATCTCGTCCACAGTTCGTCTGCACATAAAGAAGATGAAAGATGAAAAAAATTGAAGATACATATATCGAAGAGTATGTTTCATAAAGTCAAGTCTGGAATATTAGCTTTGTTCGCACAACAATCAGAAACCGTCAGTAAGCTGACGACGCATGCGCATTTATTTAAAAGCGTTCGCGCAGGACAAGTCGCAAACCGCTGACAGAAAATCGGGTGTTCGTAATTGGCTTTTGCTTGATTTCTGATCCGCTAATTAGCAGCAAATTATTAGTTGGGGACTTGCGCAGTTTGCCTTCACGAAGCTATCATGTCATAAGGTTCGTTCCAAGCAGCCGCGAACGGTAATAGAACCGTACACAGTCTTGTCACTGCGCAAGACTAATTTGCGCACTAGCTCAAAAATCGATACTGCGCAAGACAGTCTTGCGCAGTAACAAGACTGTGTACGGTTTTATTACCGTTCGCGGCTGCTTGGAACAAACTTATAATTTTTGGTAGAACTTGTATTTCATGCTTTTTGAAGTTTTTTTTTTTATTAATTGTTTAAAAGCGGATTAAAGGCAGTACTTGAATGAATATTTTTACGCGACTATGAGTTTTTAGTGTTTTTAAAAATAATTTATTGGATATGTTTCTGTCATCTGTCAATTTATAGAGTGTTCATAAAGCATAAAATTTTCAACCAGTTTGCAATCCGTCAAAAATCACGTATGCGCCGACCGCCGAGAAAAATTGGTGATATATGGTACCGATAATGATACAACAAATACTATATATCTATTAACAAAAAAAAAAACTGACCTTGAGTTATTTCTTCGTTTGCACCGGCTTCTTTAATTATCAATGTAATTAAAGCAGGTCCAATGAGATAATGCATACATGGATTTATATACAATTGTAACTGAATCACAGAAACAGCCGAAGTCATCGTCTCGTCCGATAGTTCGTAGCCCTTAAGTTTTCTTTTATCGAACGTACCCATTACGATGGACTGTTGAATCAACTTGACTGTATTATCGGTCGATACTGTTACCAAGTTTCTATGAACTTGAAGAGATTCAGCAACTGCTTTTTTAATATCGTCCGCAGCAACTGTTGCACCGAGAACTTCCATGATCGATTTAAGCCACGTAACTTCTTTAATAAGATCATCGTATTGCAAAGATTCATTTCCAAGAATGATGTTATTAGTAATTATTATTGAAATCAAATTAAAAGCTGTCAAAATAGCACTCTTTTGTTGACTATGAACAATATCGTAACCCAACTCAAAAATTTGAGAAGTTTCGTCCGGTGATAATATTTGAGAGGATATCGGTCCCAGTGCATGTTTACTTCGATCTATTCTCCCTTCAAAATATTTTTTTGCCGAAATCGGTGACGCAAAATCAACAAATATATGGCCATAATTTTCCTTTATTATGTTGAGTGATTTAAAAAATCCCTACAAAACAAAAAGTTGTGAAATGTTTGCGTTTGTTTTGTTTACATAGCATTCGTTTGTTTCAACATTGTATCATAATGGTTATTTAAAAACAAGTTTAACCTTGGACTTTTTTTATAAACATACACAAAAATAATATTTTATGTATTTATGTATGTTTGCCAAAGACAATTAAAAAAAATTAAATAATTAAAAGATTTACGTAAATATTAAACATAATTACTAAAAACAGACACTTACAGAAGTACTTTCTTTAGGCTTAGGAACTCCAAGAATTTCAAAGGCAAATAATTTTTCCTCCATGACGCGATCATAGCTTATATTTATGGGCACTATCGTAATATCAGGGACTTCCCCAAAAATAAATGGTTTAAGTACCATTGATAAAAATCCTGTACAAAATAAAAATTATACAAATATAAAAAAAGGGAATCGTCAATACAAAAACTGACCGATCTAAGCTTACCAAATTTAGGAGGTAATGATTTGCAACTGCGCGATCGAGTGCCTTCGATAAAAAATTCAACCGCCAAATCTCCAGCCGTAATTAATTCACGAACATACAAATCAAATACTGAGGAATACAGTCGATCGTTAGAAAATGCACGTCGCATGAAAAAAGCGCCTGTATCTCGGAGCACACTTCCCATTCCCCACATTCCGTGGAAGTCTAAATAAATAAAATTAAAAATCAAGTTCTAAAGCAGAGATCTTGTTTAACTCTATTTTGTATTGAGATGTGACATAGCAACCACATTTTGCTATACTTTTTTATTCTGTCACCAGATGTCACAATGTCAAATTCCAAGTGCACCAACCTTTTCCTAGGGGAAATTTTCAACAAACTTTGAATACTACATTCTCGTTTCTAAAGTATAGATATTTATTCACTGTGTTTGTTGGTAAAAGCTCTGAACTTCAGCAGCAATACACAACTTCTCGGACACAGCTGTGAGGTTGTAGGTCAAATTCTCAAGCTCTACGAACCTGGTTTTTAGCAATTCTAGGAGCCTAAAACTGCTAGAATCAAGTTCCATCAGTCAGAAGAGTACGAACATTCAACCAATGAACACTCGGTTGTGACCGAAGAGTTCTGTATTGCCGACATGCGCTTTGGGAGGTTAGAACACCTAGAGTGTTTGTTTAATGGCGTTTTCAGAACTGCCCCGGGGCAGGTCAGGCCGAATAGGTTAAATAAACAATAAACAAATTTCTTTAACCGATAGTTACCCATTTGGCCTGACCTGCCCCGGGGCAGTTCTCGATGCCGAAAACGCAATAAGTAGTTTTTAAAGACTCACCCATGCCTGCGGCTATGGCGGGAATTTCAATATCATATGTAAAACACACATATGACATAAGGATGAAATCGGCATAGCTTCGATGACTGGGAACAAATATAACAGGATTCGAGCCCATGTTTGCTTTCAGCTATAACAAATAAATATCTTCTATTGAACTGAATAGGTTTTTCATGTAGCATTGTTATGAATATTTAAATACAGTAGAGGCCCGTTAATCCATACTACATGGGACCGGATCATCGAAAACCAACGGAATGCACATAACACAAGTTTTAGATGGGTAAATTATTTATTTAATTATTCGGGGTTGCTTTAATTAGCTACCAATAATAATTTGAACTTTCTTTCATAAAAAGAAAAAGTTAGCGCATTACTTGAGAACTGTTGTACCGATTTGGATATATTTTTTTTTTAAATAACTAAATCAAGGTTTTAGGGAAAGAAAAATTGGAAAAGTTGCCCGGAAACGGTGGAACCGAAGGCTCCACTACTGTTGTCGCTGCCGTGTTTCGTCTCAATCGCGTGCGAAGCCGCGGGTAACGGCTATTATTAATAAATATATGACAACACCCTGCTGTATAATATGTCTATCTTTAATAGGCAATCTACAAATCCGGGTAAAGCCGTGCCATTAGTTAATAATATAAATTAATTAATAAGTCCTGCTTATTTATTTTTGTTAATTACTCCCGGATTAACCGGATATCTGGACTAACGGGGTTCGGTTTAGCAGAGCTCTACTGTAATTCTGAGAAGGATACGAATATTGAAGTAATTTTGTTGGGAAGTGGGACCTGACTGAAAAATTAGTCCTAAAAACTAAATAAAATATTCTTGTATAATAGTGCATATAAAAATTAATTAATATGATTTACAGACGTTTGCCGCGTTTAGTCGTAAAAAACGCGCGGGAATGAAAAAACTGGACATTTCCAAACATAAAATCAATTGTTTTGAGAAATACATTTTTCATTTGTTTTTTATGCTAAAAAAACAAACAACTAACAATGTAGCGATTGATTATA
Organism: Xanthostigma xanthostigma; assembly: GCA_963575645.1. NCBI lineage: Eukaryota > Metazoa > Arthropoda > Insecta > Raphidioptera > Raphidiidae > Xanthostigma > Xanthostigma xanthostigma. The sequence goes on from OY754471.1 coordinate 43,367,366, forward strand.
ATATTATATAATATAATATGTTAATGATATTATTTTATCAATAACTGTTTATCATCTCTTATTACCAGGTGGGTATTCGTATTACAGATAAAAAATAAACGATAACACTTGACTAGGCATTGATTAAAATTATTGCTACTAAATGACTGGCAGAAAATATAATATGCTTCCTGTATAATTTTACGCAAATTTAATTACGAATTTTAATTGACGAAAAAAATTTGTAATTGAAATATAAACATGCTTTTGTTTTTAAGTTAAAAAACTCGATTTCACAAATAACTGAATAATAATTAATTAAATAAGTCCCCCTGGAGTAAACCATGAGGTTGAAATAAAATTTGAACGCAAAAATACAATAGGATCCGGATTAACAGAGCCTTCGCTTGTTAGTGTCCGGGCTACTCGAGTAATGCGATTGTTTTTGAATGATTTGAGGCAAGTTTAGTCCATAATACTCGCGTATTCGAGGCTTTACTGTAATTGGATTTCAATAAGTCAACACGCAAACCAAACCATCTTGAAGGTTCATTCTAAATAGTGCTGAAAGAATTTTTCAAATAGGTGCAGTGGTTCCGGAGATTACTCTCCACAAACACCCAAACTTCTAGGTTTCCGGACTCGTAGGCTGTGGTCCGTTGGTATTGCTACCCGATGTTTTGTCTACAACTGCAGTAGACATTATCAAAGGCGATGAGTACTTGGTGGCTCACAGGTAAGATAGACATTTTTCCCGGTGCCATATCGCCTTTGACGTCTATCGCAGTTATAGACGAAACATCGGGTAGAAATGCCAATGAACCACAGCCTACAAGCCCGGAAACCAAAAAGGTCTGGAACAATACCGGTCGTGAAAGCCTAGACAGTTCGGAAGAACTATATTTTTCTAAACTTCGTAAATGACTTGTCCTACACAAGTATGTCCTTAGAGCAATATTATTAAATTAAAAGTAATTAACGTACTTGCAGTACATTGCACTCGTTCACATGTAGACCCATACACGTCTTCTGTAAGATTTTTGTAAGCACCAAACCTAACGTACGTATAACAGTTAGTTGTTTTGAATAACCGATTTCATCGAGTATTCCTCGTATTTCTTTCCTGAGATCTTCATCGGACACGTTTCGCTCTTTGCTGATCTAAATAAATCAATGAAAAAATATCATCGTATACTACTTTAATTCGAATAGTAAAAATAATTCCAAAAAATAATCTATTCAATACCCGATACATTAATGTAAATAAAATACTATACTATTAGTAATGCTAAATAAATTCGTACCTTCTGAATAATATCTTTAAGGCGCTCACTATTAAAAACATTTCTTTTAATATCACTCGGATCAACTCTTTTCGAACGTGCGTATGCTAACGAAGGATACCAAGTTCGAGATGTCCACTTTAAATTGCTGAACTCATTTCTTCTAGGTTCCAAAATATCTTTGAACTTTTGTACTGATTGTTCATTCATTGTGTTCTTTTAAGTTTCACAAAAAAAAGGTATTTAATTTAAAAATAGGTTAGGTTTCCACAAAAAAAAATTATAAACAGAACAAATTCACATGTATTAAACTTGTAAACTAAAATCTAAAAATACTGACAGTTTTATACTTCTAATAAACTGCTTGAACAGTTGATTAATGCATGTCTTTCAAAAAGACAGCAGCTGTCTAGTTTTTAAGACCCCACTACCGTTGGCTGATGGATCATACCACGGTTAATAATTACTTAATTACATTTCTATTAAAAGTTGAGTTTCACCGGCCTTGAGTGTTAACTTCCAGACATTAGTAAAGAAACATTATTATTGAATAACTGCGACACAGGTAAACAATTTTAAATTAACATTTATATAACCTCACTTTTTCAGAGTACTTAATTTCTAGTTTGTTGTAGGAACATGGGCAGACGATATTACTGTGATTTTTGTGAAAAATCGTTTATTGACGATTTGGATGCTAGAAAAAGACATTTAAACGGTATTACTCATCAAACTGCAAAAACAGAACATTATGCGGCGTATCGTGACTTGAAAACAATATATGAAGAAGAATCCCAGAAAACAGAATGTATGAAATATATGAAAACGGGTTATTGTATGTACGCAAATCGATGTAGATTTACGCACTTCAGTAAACAGCAATTGTTTGAAATACAGCAACACATTAGCAATGAAGAATATGAGAAAGAACGGAGAAAACATGAAGAATACCAATCGTTGCCACCCGTAAGTTCGTGGCTCGAAAAGAACAACGCAGAGAAATTTTTAAAGAAGTCGACCGGTGAATCCGTTATTCCTTGGACATATCCTGAATATTTACATCAAAGAAACGATTTGCCACCATCATTGTTTGATTTAAGAACTCAAGAATTCACCGATAGCAATTTTGAAAGTTGGGGATAGTTATAAGATGGTTAATTTATTGTGATTTGTATGTAATTTTTTTTATTAAAAGGGTGTGATACCTATGCTAATTTGAGATAGAAGTTTTGATTCTCAAAACTAAAGTTAAAATTAACTCTGTTCCAACCCCTCTGCGAACGGTAACAGAATCTTTATAGTTATGCGCAGTAGCTAAACGTTCCAAAACCGATAGTTTTGTTTTAGCTACTGTGCATGACTATGGAGATTCTTTTACCGTTCGCAAAGGTTGGAACAGAGCTGCTTGTCATTAGAATCCGACATGCTTTGGCCAAAATGAATGTTGAATTTAATAAATAATGAAATATTATTTAATTTAAATCACATGCGCGCCACATACAACTGAAATTAAAAAATTAAAAAAACTCAAGAAATGGAAAAATACTCCTCAACTTTAACAGCTGCGTTCAAGTTACAATAATAAGTATTTTGCTTCGCGTTTTTAGCAATAGGCATTCCACTTCAGCCGAATATAAGAAAAAAGCTGATGTTCAGTTTCGGTTAAAAAATTGTTATTCAGTTAGTGTTAGACCACTAGACACTAATTTTTTCAGTTCCAAATAGTTTAGAAAAAAAAAATAGTGATTATTTATACAATCTTTAATTTTTGTTTGTTTAATACAAAAATATCTTTAATTTTAATATAATTTAAAATGTTTTTATTTTTTAAATACAATAAAATCTCACTTCTTTAACCTATAATCCACACGATTGTCCTATATAAAAAGTGTGTATCAAAAACAAATGCATCCTGCACATATGTAAATCGTTTGTTCTGGTTGATAGTTCCCAGTGTAGGTGGAGTACAACTAGTGTAATATTTGATCAAGAATTGGTGTAATAATCATCGGTAATGATAAGAACGTAAAGATTTGACATGAAAACGATGCCTAATTGCGAAACCACATTTTGCTATACTTTGATTTTCTCTCACTAGATGTCATAACATCAAATCCGTATAGGCATAACTAATTTTTAATTGGATTAGAAAATATTCGAGAATTTCTTTATTTTTACCAAGATTTGCCTAACGCAAACACCTGGTACAAACAACGGCAGACATTTCAATTGTTTAAATTAATAAATCCAGTAAACACTTTTCTGTGACATTGCAAACCTTTAAATATCACTTTACGAGAATGATTTATACATATAACGTTAAAATACACTAAGTTCAGGTCATCCGGAACCTCATAACTAACCGTACCTTTTAAAATTAGAAATTGCAAAAATTATTTGAGCAGACTAAACATTTTTTGTACTCGGCTATTCCGTGGGACCGTCTTCGGTGCCTGATCTGATTGCTTTAATTTCTTTAACATCGCGGGCGTTGAAGATAATTCCGCTAAAGCTTTTCTTTTACCGTTAGCTTTCGGTGTGCTGTCAATCGTCGCATCGTCATTTACGATTTCTTCTTCCTTACTTACAGAAGCGAACACGAAATTTTTCGAATTTTTCGCACCGCCTACGATTAAATCCGAGCTTCTTACTACAGCAGCTAAGCGAGCCAGTTCCGTTTCACCCCGTGCCAAAAACGAGCCTCGCTGTTTCTACAAATCGAAAGCAGTGTCAAAAAAACTGACGCGTTCGCAAACCTACCGTTTTAGAGCATCGGAAAGGAGCACCAGGCTGCACGTGGACCGTTTAGTTTACACTACACACTACAGAAGTGAAACTTTTAGGTTGTATGAGTCATCGCAAACACGAATGGACGCTGATGATCTCATCTGTTGAGCGTCTATAATCTAGAACAGAGGTCCCCAAACTTTTTTGTCTCGTAGACCACTTGCCATGTTTTTCGGTTTTGGATAGACCCCCTGCTTATCTGATATTGATTTTTTGCAAATTCATTAATTTCAAATGTATTTTTGACAACCGGTATAGTGCTACTCACTTTGAACGATTTAAATTTATAACGGTAGTGAAATGTAGTGTGAAATGTATAGTTTTATACATTTATTAATTAGATTCAAATTAAACGAATCAAATTAAAATTTACTTTCTGTTACATAAAACAACTAAGTAAAAAATAAATGATTTTAGTGTGAGGGATGAACCTGATGCTTTAATAATAAATTTTCAACATTTAGCATCAATTTAGTTAGATTTAATCTTAAATCTCTTCGGTTAATGATGTCCAGTTTGTTCCTTTTTTTGTTAGGAGATATACTATCGTTGACCCCCATTTTCATTTTATAGACCCCTAAGTTTTTTCCCGTTGACATGGACCCCTTGCAAGTTGTCGTCGACCCCTGGGGGTCGATATAGACCACTTTGGGAATCACTGATCTAGAATCTCTCTCACACACACGAATATGATGACAATGAACTTAGTGTGCACAAAACATGAACAAGAACGGCTGAATCTAGTCACGTCGACTGTACATACACCGTGCGTTATTTCGTTAGCGTGTTTTGTTGTGATGAATCCAATTCACTGTACAGTCCCGTAATGAAGTTTCATTAAAAAAAATTGGTTGTCTGTAAAGTCGGTTTACGGACGATAGTTTTACGTGATAACGTATTCCGTAATACATAACCTAAATTTTAGTAGCTGTAAAACTTGGGCCGAAGCATACTGCGCTCTCGCTTGCACGCACAGAGTCAGGCGGAACGTTACACTTTTTCGTGCGTGCAGCTGGTGTTTCATCAATTTATAAGACGTTATCACGTTAAAAAAACAAGTGAATTTTTTAATGATTTATACTTACTACTTTTCCGTAAGGATTTTTTGCATCCGGCGTTGTAGGTTCGGCAGGTTTAGAAACCGTTTGTGCTATCTGCACGGAAGCGGTTTTCGTAACGATAGTCGTTCCGAAACTTTTTCTAAATTGCACATTATTAACAGTCTTTTGTAATACATTATGTTGAAATCCTAAGTCTTGATATTTAGACTCATCTTCAGAAAGGTTGCCTTGCTCACCGTGTTTTTCCTTGTACTAAAAAGATTTGAAACTTAACAAATTTGAAACACGGATATTTACAAGAATACATAAATTATTTATTACCTCGCGAAGAAATTTTTCTCTTTCATATCTTTGTCGCCGCCATTCTTCCTCATTGTCTTCGTCTTCTTCGTAATTTGTCCCGTCTTCGTCATTATTAGGGCCTGTTTCGTCATCATCTCCGTCATCTGGAAAACGTAAAAAAATAATTAGGAACCTTAGTCGATGGCCAATAGTTGATTTCGTTGCCAAATAAAAAAATTGGTTGTCTGTAAAGTCGGTTTACGGACGATAGTTTTACGTGATAACGTATTCCGTAATACATAACCTAAATTTTAGTAGCTGTCAAACTTGGGCCGAAGCATACTGCGCTCTCGCTTGCACGCACAGGGTCAGGTGGAACGTTACGGCGGGCGGAACGTTACACTTTTTCGTGCGTGCAGCTGGTGTTTCATCAATTTATAAGACGTTATCACGTCAAAAACAATACGATCAAAGGACTATATAATTTTTTTTGTACGTTTTCAATTTATTTTATTAATAATTAATAAACAATTTTACTTACTCAGATTATTCCAGCGAAATTGTCTTTCGCGTTTAGCGCCATCCGAATGTAGTTCTCCGTCTTGAAGTAATAGTTCTTTCAACATTCTCACTTCTTTTTTATCATCATCTAACAATCGTCGCCTAAATGAAATAAAGAAGTAATAGGAATTGATTATTATTTAAAAATTGTGTTCACAAGTTTTACTCTACTAAAAACAGATAAAATTATAATTTCAGTTTTTAGTTCATCACTTTAAATAATCTAACCATTTTCTATGAAGCCACAGAACTTTTCAATGATCACGGTTAATAATTACTTAGAGATATGTAGATGTACAGTGGACCCCCGGTAATCCGGCACCCCCTGTAATCCGACATGGTCTATTCTATTCTACATTCTATCGTTGATTTAAAAACTTTAATTAGCATATACTACGCCTATATATTTCCTCATTTAAGTTATGGCTGCTTAATCTGGGGAAATTGCTCTGATGCTAAACGTTTATTTATTCTACAAAAAAGAGTTCTACGTATAATTTTCGGACTTAAGCCACGAGAAACCTGCCGCTGCATTTTCATAAAATATAATATTATGACACTACCATCAATTTTTATTTACAAAGCTGCTAACTATGTGAGGAGCAACTACAGCAAGTTTGAATCGCTTGGGCATCAGTATTCCACAAGGAATAAGGACAACCTAAGTAGCATTAGGCCCAATTTAACTCTCTACACGAAAAGTCCTATATATTGTTGCACCAAAATATTCAATCTTATTCCTGCGGAAATAAAAAATAATACAAACTGTCAGCAGTTTAGGAAAAACCTTAAGGCTTTCCTTGTTTGCAAATGTTTTTATTCTTTAGAAGATTTTTTTAACTTGTAAATTCTTGTTTATATATTGTGTAAATGTTTATACGACTTCTCCTGTACAAATCTTTTTGTTTTTTGGAGCAATAAAAATTATTATTATTATTATTATTATTTATTATTGAATATTTTTTTGACAATCCTCGCTAATGTACGATCGAACAAGTTATAACTTGTACGCACCACCACTATTGTGCTCGACGCGTAGGGTATTGTTTTGATTCTGATTGCTTAGTTTGAATTTGAAGTTTGAAGAACGGTCTAGCGTGTGTTCATTGCTTAGTGTTTATTCATTGTGTATTACATATTCGTACCTAGTAATGTCGTCACAAGCTCAGAAGTGAAAGCAAAAAACACTGACAATTAAAGAAAAATGTGATATTCTTAGGCAGTACTCTATAATCCGACAAATTCGATAGTCCGACACTGCCCTGCAAAATGTTTGTCGAATTACCGGGGGTCCACTGATCTGTACACATCAGTTTTGGGCGCCAAAAAAAAAAAAAAAACATACAGGTGTATTTTTTCCAAATTTTGTTGAACTTCTCTCTCGTCGATATTTTCATTGTCGCCATCTTCCCGTTCCAACAGGTCCAAATCTCGTTCATCTTCGTCGGCGCTTCCCCATTCCGATTCACTCAATTCTGCTTCGGCTTCGAAAAAGTCGGAACCTTTCAGTTTGTTTTTCGATACAACCATTTCATTTTCTTCTGAATCATAATCGATCATGACTTCTCCTTCTTCTTCTTCTTCTCCTGAATTAAGATTTTCTTCTATGTCACTTTCTATATTATCTGCATTTGTACTTTCATCTTTAGATTCTTCATCATCATTAGATTCTTCATCTGTAAACAAAATATTTTTAATGAACTTATTTTGTCACAACCGAGAAAAAGAGAGCATCTGCTTAAGGCCGCGCGATAGAAGTGAAACTTCTCGACTACGTTGCCTAACCAACCATAGATGGCAGTGCCAACCAAACGCGTTGTATATAATACGGGCCACGGATCTAAAAGGTTCGGAAGTTAGTCACAAACAGCGTCGCAAAGGCACATTCTAGAGCCATTGAGACTCCCACCACCTCCTAGTTTCCTGCACGGAACGTGCGCTCGTCGGTGATTGGCCGTGATCGCTCGTTGCCTTTGTCGCTTTCCTGCTTTAAAGTACAGTCAAGTACGCTATTGTCAAGCTGTTATTGTTATTTTAGTTTTGTTGAGTTGCGAGTTTGTAGTTTTAACAGACTGTACAAGCGCAAGCCCGCATTCGCATCTAACTTCCGAGCCTTTTAGATTCGTGGCGCGTATTTCTTTCTCAATCTATTTCAATAACGTTGCTTTTTGGTTTCAAAAATAATTTAAGTACCTGAAAAATTGAGTCTTTTCTTTCTGATAGGTACTTTTGGCTTTTTAATTGCAACATCTTTATTTTCTTCATCTTCAGACGTTGATACGATTTCAAATTGATCAGCTGGATTCACTGATTTTGTGGGCTCCGTTTCATTTTCTTTTAAACTCAAATTCGAATCATCGGACAAGCTTAATTTGAAATCTTGCGAACTTTCATCCACCTTAAAAACAAACATTTTTTTAATATTGTTATTTGATCGAATTTGCGCCTATTGCTGATCAAATAAGTTATCAAATGCTCCCCATTTTGCTTTTAACGTTTGTCAAATGTTTAATAACTAGTCATTTACCTACTTAATATTAGTGATGTGCCGGATATTCGTATCTGCATCCGCGGATATCCGAGGGAGAAGAAAGATCCGTATCCGTTAGTATTTGGCGGATCTTTTATGGATCATTATTCTTATTAATTTTCAATTCATAGATTACATTTTTTATATATATTTAGGTGATTAGGAAATAATGAAAACCTGTTAAATTCCATTCAGATTATTTTTTATTTTTTTAAATCGTATTTGGCACCTTTATATTGCAAACATTTATCGTAGTGAGTACCATACTAATAGTACATAACTCAAAGGTACTAAATCAACTATCTTTATAATGAGATATTGCACATCGATCTTTGGAAAGAGACAATCTGTTATGAGAGTTAACTCTTAAAGAGGTCAATCATTTTTCCCATAACAGATAGTCTCTTTCCAAAGGTCGATGTGCAATATTTACCGCCGCGTACTCTAAGAAAGTAAAGATCCGTATCCGCGGATATACATTTTTAACGATCCGGCACATCACTAGTAAATAGCAAGGGCCACAACAGACGAAAAAAGACCTTTTTGTTGCGGAAATGAAAGGACCTTTTTTTTTGCTCTCCAAATCTTTGGTCCACTGTCAAATTTTCATCAGCAATGTGGCCCGACGATCAAAAGATTTGCCCGTCCCTGTTCTAGAGTCTAGCAAATTGTTTGTGGCCCGGTAAATTTTTCGATTCAAAAATAAGTGCCGATCGCTGATGACATTACCTGTGCAACTAAATTATCTAAATTCGATATAAGACTCGGTTCTCTGGACAATCTTAGCTGTTTGGTAAACGAATCGTCTGCATTCTGATCTTTAACACTTGCACTAAACCACTGCGAGTCAAGAAACGGATTCTCTTTTTGAGACTGCGATGCTTCATTTGTTACTTCATCTACTGTGTTTGTGAAGTTTCCGGAACACAAATCTTCCAAAGCGACTATATTTTCCTAAAAACAAGCGGCACAATTTTGAGTTTCATGTTGATTTTTCTGCTAAACGATTGCATATGATGCCGGCACTTCACATGGCTATTTGTATTTGTGTATTTGGCATATTTGGCAAACAATTACCAAGTGTGGAGGGTCTATTTGACAAAGTGTTGGCCTTATTTGCCTATTTGACAAATAAGGCCAATACCAAATACGCGTTACCGTGCGCTTGTCGGTTTTTCGAGGCACATCAAAGGAGTCAAATAGGCAAATATGGCAAATAAACCGTCCACACAATGGCTATATTCAGAAGCGCACGCGCCGTGAACCTGTACGGGCGTGCAGTATTTTTGTGTCTGTGCTGTTAGCGAGAACTGGAACAATTACTATTGAAAAAAAATTGGGACAATGAAACAGTGCTAAAATTCCTGGAATTTTGAACCTGCGTTCTGCTGCCAAATGTTTGTGTGTTTGCTATTTGACTGCCATGTGTGGATGGTCGTATTTGCCTCTATTTGCATGTTTGTCTTGAACGTCATATATTTTGCCAAATACAACAAACACCCAATAGCGAACACAAATAGCCATGTGAAGTGCCACCTTGATGTTCTGTTGTTATACAATCTATCGTTTGTTTATTATATCACTAACTGAATCGACGGTTCTGAGACATGGCGTCTTACAGAATAGTCAATCCAATCAATGTGAAAATTAAAAGCTCATTCAGCGCCTCTACACGGTGTTAAAGACACTAAATATCGTAGTAATGCGCTTGCGCTGTAACCACTCACTGCTCAACGTTAGCGCGTTAACATGACATTTAGTACCTATTACACCATTTTAAAGCGTCCAGATGAGCTTTTAATTCAGAATATCTTCGCCACATTCAGCCGAAAATGAGCGCCGATTAAATTTCAGTTTATTACACACATGTTTAGCACAGTATAATACGCGCCATGAATCTAAAAGGCTCGGAAGTTAGATGCGAATGCGGGCTTGCGCTTGTACAGTCTGTTGAAAATCTACAAACTCGCAACTCAACAAAACTAACATAACAATAACAACTTGACAATAACGTACTCGACTGTACTTTAAAGCAGGAAAGCGACAAGTGACAAAGGCAACGAGCAATCACGGCCAATCACCGACGAGCGCACGTTCCGTGTATGTAGCTGGGAGGTGGTGGGGGTCTCAATGGCTTTAAAATATGCCTTTGCGACGCTGTTTGTGACTAACTTCCGAATCTTTTAGATTCGTGGCGCGTATTATACTGCTATCTTGTTAGTTTTGTGTAACTATATTAATTCCTTGACTATTCTGTACAATACAATTTTTAATTTTTATACCTGTGTATTAATATTTTCAGGTTCCGTAAATAATTTCTTTTGAACGATTCCGATATCTTTTTCACCGCGTAACGGGGAGGGTTGTGAATCCAACAGCAAAGTAGGTTCCGGTGGATAATCTTGAAGAAACTAGAATTATATTAAATTTATTAAAAAGTTATCCGTTTTGCACGAAACACTAAAAAAAACAGTACGTGATTTTTTACCTTAGTTGCAGAAGGCATATTTTGTAATGCTGTGAGGTGAAGAACCGGTGAAACAAAACTAAAATCTGATGCTGAATTGTGAATTTTTTTCGAATACGGAGTGCGCTCAAGATTTTTCTTTGGCTGGTGGGCAGGAATTTCTTTTTCCACATCACTCGCTGAAATAATAAATTTTAACGTATTAAAGGCCCCTTCATGCTGGATTTCCTGCTCGCTAGCTTGCTTGAAGTCTTGCAGGCTGCCATGAATGGTATTCTGCTTGATGGTTGGTAGGGAGCACAGCTAGTTTCGCTTCACACGCAGCTTGCTTGTTTGCTCGCTGTTTTGCTAGATTGACATTTATATTTAAATTTTAAATATGGATGTAATAGTTATGCAAGAAATAATTCGTCATAGACGAATTGCTACAGTGACTTTAATAATAATTGAAAATTAATAATGATTGAAAAGCTTCGGGAGAGAAGAGAAAAATCAAAGCGAAAACTTATTTCTTGTCGAGTCCATTTATATTTTAATTTCACAACTTTTGGCCCAATCGCTGGTTTACTTGAACCTTTTTTCAAACAACACCATATTTAACGAATGTCAGACGATATCCCGTTATAAAATACGACTCCATAATTGGTCAAATTCTCAAACTAGCAGGCAGCGCTGCATGAAAAATAGCACTGAACCTATCATGCAAATATAGCAAGATAGCGAGCAGCAGACTAATCAGTGACGTCACATCCAACAGCGTAGCGTGCAAAGCTGCCTGCAAGACTTCAAGCAAGCTAGCGAGCAGGAAATCCTGCATCGTGTGAAGAGGCCTTAATTTAAACATAAAAATAATTATCTTTTAAGTAAAAAACGTTTATATTACATAAATCTAGTTTCTCGGATTTCTTCTGAGTTGACTCTAAATTTGAATCGTTCATAGTTTGGAGCAATTCAGATTCATCTTCTGAAGAATCGTCTGCAAAACCGACTTTAATTCGTTTCAGTTTTTTAGATTTGTTTTTTGTTTTTCTCGCGTCGTTTGTTTCTGTGTCATATTCGTTTTCTTCTTCTTGCTCTTCACATTCATCGCTTACTTCATTATCGGCGTCCGTTTCAGCATCATTATCCATTTCATCATCAACATCGTCATCTACATCAGCCTATGAAAAATTTTATAAATATTTTTCGAGTATAAAATAAATATTCTATGACTGTTTCAATCTCTCTGCGAACGGTAATATTATCACCACAATTAAAGTAGCTCAAAACGTACTCCAACTGAGATTGGAACGATTCTAGAACTGTATTTTAAGCCACAAAACAGTGCAAAGTCGACGCATGCGCACAAAACCGATACAAAAAAGTTTCGTTTTAGTTATTGCGCATGACTGTCACGATAATATTATCGTACGCAGAGAAGTTGTAACATAACTTATGAAAAAATAAATCACTAACCTCATCACTGAAAAATATAGATGTCGCTTTTGGTTTCTTTTCTACAAATTCTTCCACTTCTTCTTCGTCTTCTTCATTTTCTTCTTCTTCCTCATCATCTTCTTCTATTTCGTTATCATCTAAAATAGTTTCTTCGTCGTTTTTGTTTTCTAATTCGTCTACAAAAAATGAAACGAATAAATAATATATATTAAAATAATATTAAATAATAAAATTAGATATCTCACGGTCTCTAGATACTGAAAAAGCGAGTTTTGTGTCCTATTTTACATCGAAATCAAATTTTAAAATCAAGGATTTTAAAGTAACTTAGTTTTTTTTCCTCTCTGCTTTTGCAAATAAGGAGAGCTGCAACATTAAAATACAACAAAAAAAACACAATCTTACCTTCAAAAGCTATATCTTCATAATTTTCTTTTTTAAGCGCCTCTACTTCTTCATCTTCTTTTGTCCATTCTTCTAAACGTTTCTGTAGCATTTGCTGTTTAAGTGTTTGCTTAAGCCTTGTTAATTTTTCCCCCGGTTTCTCTACAAGTTTTCTGGCATCTTCATCATTGTTCGATGATTCCAAAGACAACATAATTTTATCTTCATGAAGACATCCATTTTCTGTAGTTATTATCCTTTAAAAAAACAAACAAATCAATAGTTTTGTACCACACCTAAATTGGAAATGATTTCCGAATTTTAGTTTCTATCTATTTGTATGCAAGATCGGCTGGACCAATTTCGATTAAACTTGCTACACAAAAAAAAAATTAACTTACCCGAGTTCGACTTTCTTTTTCGCGCTGCGATCTTTAGTCGAATGCATTATGAAACGATTCATCAATGTATTGACTCTGGAACGTCTTACTGTATCTTCCTCTAGGACGATAATGCGATCGGATTCTCCGGTTAATTTTGGAGTAATGTTAGCAAAGACAGGTACTTTGCTTCGTTTATTATCGGCTAATGTAATTATTGTTTCTTCATTATCACTGTCCAAAATTTCATCGAAACATTTGCCGTTATCCCATTTCTTATCACTGAGTTCCAAATCTTCATTATTATTGCTGTTCGATTGTTTTTCGTCCATTTCATTGTCTATCGTCAAATCAGTTGTAGATTCCGAGTTTAAATTAAATTCAGTATCGTTGTTTAGCGATTGTTTTAAGTCATTCTCGTTTTCATTTGTTTCAACGACATTGGATTGTTTAGAAGATGTAGCAATTGTTTCAATGTTTTGTAACCGTTCTTCACTAGAATATAAACTGTCTACAAAATTATTTTCACTTGTGGAATTGTTTTTATCACTCAAACATTCACCATTTAAATTATTTTCATTGACTAAGTTCTTAGAAACGTTTTCATCCCTATTTGTTTCATTGTTTTCTTCAGTATCAATACTTTCTATTCCAGAATCCTTTACTTCTGTGACAATATTAGTTTGTTCCGTCAGAGAGTCGTCGCACTTAGAAAAATCATCGAATAAATTTCTCGTTGCGTTTTCTAATACGTTATTTTTGTGTACATATTGAGTCTGATTTGCTACAGGAAAATTAATATTAGATAGATCAATTTTATTGCCTGTTCCAAGCATTTCATCAGATAAAATTTCAATCGGCGAGTGCTTATCCTTATTTTCTACTGTTTCCGTATTTTCTTCTTCAATATTAATTTTTAACTCGGATGTCGGCGTACTGAGTTGCTGTGTTGGCGTTTCCGTTTGCTCTGTCGGTAACGGAGAATCATTTTTAGTATTCAAATTATCAGATTCCGGCTCCGATTCGCTTTCAGACTTATAGAATTCTTCCAATTCTTTTTGTCTTTCTTTGAGCTTTTGCCTGTAAATACATTTAATTTATTTTGATCTGCCTTTTTTTGAAGTGAAAACTTCTTTAGCGGCGTTGTACACTTTTTTTGTAATGGGTAAATAAACTCGCGTCAGGCGTCAGGTAAAGTAAGAACTGGGTGAGCGAGAAAACTCTCTAATTTATACAACGTTAGACATCTAACGTTGAAATATCGTACCTACATAAAAATGCAATCTATGATACAAACCATTTTGATCGAAAATTCGTTAGACGTTAATAATATTCAAGTTTTCACTTCTCCCGGCACTCCCGGAGTGCAAACCTTTTTTTTTTAAAGATTTCTAATAAAACTTTTAACTTACGAAATAGTTGTCAGCCGTTCCTTCGACATTTTTATAGCAAGCGAAGCCGGTAACAAATGGAATTCGGAGGGAAGAGGTGCAGCAATACAAGTTCGTTTTTGCAAAAACTCTTTCAGCGTTCTCGGCTTCGGTTTATGGTAAGGCAAGCTCACAGAAGTCTCTCGAAGCATACGTTGACTTTCCGATGCTATTTCGTGGCGTTGAAGTTTTGCTTCCTTTCCGGTCATCTAAAATCAAAACAATTTACAACTTTGTCGATCCCAAATAAATTCTAAAACCCACAAAATTTACCTTTTTATCTGATTTCTTCACATTATTTTTTTTATTCGTAAAAGATGTTTCTTCTGAGATGCCAGCTGGCGTAGTCGGTCTGGCTTCATCTTCAGAGCTGTCTTCATCGATCAAATCCTTAAAGTTTGATTTCTACAAAACAACCATAAAATAATCAGATAATTGCGCCGATAATACTAATACTAATATACTAATCAATAAATAAAATTATCGACCAATTTTTCAGACAATATATAAAAAGCTAATTAGAATTCAAATATTAATTATTTTTTATATTTTTTAGAACAGTTCTGAAGAAGGTCCAAATCCGAATTGAAACGTTAATGTATTAATTATATACTGTTGTCTGAAAAATTGGTTGATAATTTTATTTATTGAAGAGTTCTAATCAGACGTTAATCAAACAGTCTAATATACTAAGGGTAGTATTTAAGCGAGTGACTGTAAATTACAGTTTTGGGTGACAAAAATAATCAATTTGGGTTACTGTATTACTAATGCTGGGTTGCACAACGCAAAATCAAATATTTGATTGGGTTGTCAAACACTTGAAAGCGCTGTTAAACACTTGATCGGGCGATTTCCGTTGCTGATCGCGTCGTTAACGATGCTTCGTCAGATTTGATTTGATCGGGTTGTCAAATGGACTTAACCACGCTGTTAACGTAAAAATCTGTTGCACAACGCCTGATCAAAGTTGATCACGCTGTTAACCGGGTTGTTAAACTAATCGGTGATCATTGTGTGATTAACTTTTGACGAAGGCACTGTTTTGCAGTATTTTACAATAGAAAAACACAAAAAATAATTTTATAACGTTTATTTGTGTATTAAATTATTAAAAAAAATTATATATACATATAAGTAAATAAAAAATGTCAGATTTGTCTTCTTTGACATCCTTATCGTCGGATGATGATTTTGAGGAAATTATACCTCGTAGAAGAGTCATACGTGACAGGACAGATCCGTTTCTGTATTACGACGAATTGGAATTTAAAACAAGATACCGGTTCTCAAAACAAACCATCAGAGAAATGTTGCATATTTTTGGGCCCGCTTTGACACCTAAGACAAATCGAAATAAATCAATTACAGCGGAGAATCAGCTACTACTCACGTTACGGTTTTTTGCCACCGGTGCATTCCAACAGCTCGTAGGCGATCACATCGGAGTGCACAAATCGACAGTGTGTAGAATTATTAGTAGAGTCACCCGTTTAATAGCTGCATTAAAACCAGATTATATCACCATGCCAGCCGATGCAGAACAAGACGGTGTGAAACTACAATTTTACAACATAAGGCATTTCCCCGGCGTGCTTGGTGCGATTGACTGCACCCACATAAAAATCCAGTCACCGGGAGGTGAGCGCGCTGAATTGTTTCGGAATCGGAAAGGCTACTTCTCTATCAACGTGCAAGCTGTATGCGATTCTTCGTTACGAATCCGTAACATCGTAGCACGCTGGCCGGGGTCCGTACACGATAGCACTATTTTTAATAATTGTCCGTTGTACGTTGATTTGGAGAATGGAGTGTATGGCAACGCGTACTTGTTAGGAGATAACGGATATCCGTGCAAAAAGTTTCTCCTAACACCCATACTTAACCCAAATACACAGAGCGAAAGGCTTTATAACGACGCTCATATCGCCACAAGAAACTGTGTTGAAAGGTGCTTTGGCGTTCTTAAACGTCGGTTTCCTTGCTTGGGAAACGGCATCAGGTGTCATTTGGATACAACTCTGGCAGTAATTGTGGCGTGCGCTGTTCTTCACAATATGGCAATAGATTTCCACGACGAGCCAATTATTGCCGAAATACCTGCACATGCGTTAGAGCCACAAGATGTCGTACCCATTCACCACAACAGGACCAATACATCTGTACGTGATGCTCTTCTAAGAACGACGTTTAATAGAGTTTAGAAATTTATACCCGTTCACCATTCACAGGACCGGTACAGCTGTACGATGCTCTTCTAAAATCTAAGAACAACTTTTAACACAGTTTAGAAATCTGATACATAACCTGTTAAATATGTAATGATTATAAAGACAAACATTTCAGCAGGCGCTCTTACAATATTGTTTTTGTAAAAGTACTTGAAATGCGCCAACTTGCTAATAATATTTCCTGCTAAACAATTCAATGCAAAATAACGTATCGTGTATTCGTGTTTAACACAGTTTAGGTTAGTTGCCACAAATTGGCGCCAAAAATGCGACGACAAAGAGAGATACAGAATACCAGTGGCGGACGAGTTTTGTTTATAATTAGGCACTAGTTTGACTGAAATCTATTTGTTAGCAGTTATTTGATCAGAAATGATTAAACTGCTTACATATTGGATCGACTCGGAACGATCCGGTACATTACACAACAATCGATAACACAACAATAAGTTTGAGTTGTGTGCCGAATCAACTCAAACCTCTTGAGGTCAATAGACAATTTTCCATATATTGAAGTATATGTTTCTTTTGAAATTAGTTGAACTATTTTATTTCGGTGTGATTGTGAATAATATCTAATAAGGTATATTTCTTTCAGTGCAGTAAATAAAGTTTTTACAAAGTACGATCGAAATCATACCGTACGGGACGCGACTTAATGCTCGTGCTCGATCGTATGAAAAGTAGCAAATAACGTAACGATACGATAGTAACGAGTGCTAATTGTTTTTGTAACAAATACATACGAGTACACAATTTCGTTAGTCGTACTGTACCAGACAGTATCGAGTCGATTCAGTCCTCATTTGCTAACAAAATATTAAATAGACCCTGTTGCGGGAAGTATAGTATCTATTTGGGCTTATCGTACTACTTTCCGAACCGGTATTCTCGTTCCTTGTACTCGATTGCACAAACCGTGAACCGGATCCTTAATCCGTGGTCGAGTAAATTTACCAGTAGGTACTATCTGTGAATAATTTAACAAAAAGATTATTAAAAAATAAAAAAAAGTTGTTGATATTAATACTTATTTATTTAAATTTTCTAAAGTTTTTTTTTTTATTTTTAAATCGTATTGAAATAAAATTTTTTTCGTTCTGAGTTCATACTCAGCGCATTCGAGTTTTTTTTTAAAATATTCTTTTTTATAATCTCCTGAAGTCATATTTTTTCTTTTTCGATTCTGAGTCTTTTTTTTCAGGCGACGGATCATTTTGGGTTGTGGACGTGGTACCGGAGGTTCGGGGGAAGATTCTGGTAGTGGCTCGGGTGTTGGATTTGGAGATCTTGGATCTGGCATTTCAAAAATGATATCTAAAAATGTTATGGACATACTCACAAAAAAACTGTCACTGTAATATTTTAAAGCTTTCTTATTATAAAACTAGCTTACCATTAAAAAAGCCTGTGGCGTCATCGAATGAATTTGCCAGTGGGCTGATCTGGCCATCCATTAGTGCTAGCATCTGAGCCCCCGTTTCGTCCAGTTTTGGAGTAAAACTTCCACCTCCGGTCTTGAAAAGCTCCTTCTACAAGTGCAGAAACATTTTGTTTATATTTATATAATAATTATTATATATAATACAAAATCTATGCATTTCAGACAGTACGTACGACAGAAAATTGCGCATCGATCCACACTATAAAACATAAAACTTGCAAAAAACAAAGTTTTATGTTCATAGAAATTGTAAATTCCTATCTACAGGCAAAATTATTGTACTTTTTATATTATATATATAAAACAATTAAGTGCTCACCTTATCTGAGGCTGCTGCTACCTTGGCATCTAAGTAGTTTTGTTTCTATAAATACAATTAAAAATTTGGTTTATGTACGATTCATATGCAATTGGCAATCTATGCAGACATAGTTTACATGTATGGGTTCAAATTAGGGATGGCAACGATATATCGATATTTTGTAAATATCGATATATTTCTAAAATAGTAGCGGTTAAACGGAAATAAGTCAGTTACTTACACGATCCGCTGCCACGTCCTTTCTTGTTTTTCTTTTTAAATTGAAATATAAATTTTTCAATTGATTCACATCTCTTTCCCCGGACTGCGCTGAGGCGTTAAACGCATTCTGGACGCTGATCCAAGCCTCATTTTTTTGTTTTAAATTAACCGCATCGGTTTCTTTACTTTCAATTATGTGGGAATATCTAAAAGAAATGGGTTTGGGATGATTATTGGAAACAGGAAAACGGATGGAAACATATTGAATAAATCGGGCTTAAAATGGAAATTTGGTTAACGTAATGTTAAGATGGGATATTTATCATGTTTATGACATTCTGCTGTTTGGTTAAAAAAAATTACATTATTTTGTTACAAATAAATAAAACGCATTACTCACAAAATAATTGCTAGAAATCATATTTGTTAAAAATATTATATACATACGAAAACTCAATAAAATAATATTAAAAAAATATTGCATACTCACTACACATACTTACTTTTCTACATGTCGCAGAAACATCTGTTTCTCGCTTTCGGTGAAGTTTTTCCCACGTTTATCTGACATTTTATTTTTATAACACAAAGTTTACAAACTGCACAGTACTTTTTTTTTTTTTTTTTTTTTTTTTTTTTTTGTTGTTTATGGCCTGACTTATGTCATTGGCCAGTAGCCGAATTTATAATCTATGTCGTTCCTTGTTTATAATTTAATTTGGCATTTTAGCAGGTATTTGTAGATTGCTTTATACGTCTCGTCCTTTTGTTGAGCTAGGATTAAGGTTAATTCTTCCTTGTTAGTACATGTAGCTGGGTCAATAATGTTAGTTATTATATATCTAAATTGGTTGAAATTTGGGCAGAGGAATAGGATATGATAGATAGTCCCTTCACCAGTCCCGCACATGCAGAGAGAGTCTGGGAGAACATTTATTTTGTGTAAATGTGAATTACTGCAACAATGTCCCGTTCTGAGTCTATTGAATGTAGTGATGTATCCTCTGTTTTCATTAATGTCTTTGAACCATGGAGTAAAGTTGAGCTTAGGTTTTATTTGGTGTAGTTGTTTCCCAGTATGCAGGGATTGAGTGTTCCAATTCAATTGCCAGCTCTGTAATTGTTTAAATTTGGCATTAGTATATATGTCCGTGTATGGTATATGAAAATTATTATCTGGGGGTCTATATGTAGCCTGTTTGGCTAGGAAATCAACCAGTTTATTTTCTTGGATGCCATTATGTGAAGGGATCCAAGCTAAGTGAATTGTATTGTTCACTGAGATAATCTTTAATAATAGTTGTTTTATTAGAAGAATTATATAGGGTGGATTATTATTATTACTAGCATTTTCAATGGCTGCTATTGTTGAGTAGGAATCTGTTAACACTAGTGATAGAGGGATTTTATAGTCCCAAATATATAATAGAGCCTCATGTACAGCGTATGCTTCCGCAGTAAAAATGGAAGCTTGATTGTACAGTCCAAAAGTTTTGTGGGTTTTTAGAGTGGGTGAAAACCAGGCAAATCCCACACTTCCTGTGTCCGTGTTTTTGGAGCCGTCAGTATAGAAAATCGTGAAATCTCTGTATTCGCTATTAAGTTCTGATCTTATTATTTTTGGGTTTATGAAAGATGAAACTGGTTTTTGTTTGTTGATAAAATCAAAGTCTTTTATAATGGGTTTGAGTGGAATCGCCTCGTAATCTATTTTATATATTGGATGTTTGTCAGTAATGCTAATTATGTCATCCTGTACTAAGTATTTATATTTATTGCGACTTTTCACTAGTTCTGGGATTTCTTTATGATTCCAAAAAGGTTTGGTTGAAACATAATTAGAAAGAAGATCTAATTTTGCAGGAAGTCTGTTTTTAAAATTTGCTATAATTTTTATATAATATCTATCAGCTAAGTATGTCCTACGTATAGATAGAGGAGGAACGCATGCCTCCGCCTCCATTGCATTAACTGGAGTGGATCTCATGTAGCCCATCGACAACCTTAAAGCTTGATTTTGTATAATGTCCAATTTGTGCAGAACTCGCTTACTAGCTTTAGCATAAAGAAAAGAGCCATAGTCAAATCTTGCCCTTATTATGGCCTTATACATTGTGAGCATGGCTAGAGGGTGAGCACCCCACCAGGTACGTGATATTGATCGCATTATATTGATATATTTGTAACTGTTACTACTCAGATATTCAATGTGTTTAAACCAGTTTAATTTTGAGTCCAAATAAATGCCTAAAAATTTATGATATGGAGCAGAGTTTATGTTCTTACCGGCTATTTTAGTCCGTATATTCGGCACTTTTCTTTTATTTGTGTATGGGACTGTAACCGTTTTTTCTGGAGTAACTGTTAGATGTATTGTATTTAGATATTTTTCTACTAGCGAAAGTCCCTGATTGAGGTTTCTTACACAGGTATTTATGTCTGTGTTTTGGTTGTAGATCACAATATCGTCTGCATATTGAAGATGTCTACATATATTATTTATCGACATTCCCAACTTTATAGTATAAATATTGAAAAGAAGAGGGCTGAGAACTCCTCCTTGTGGAAGACCTTTATATGTGAGTCTAGGTTCTGATAAGTGTCCAAATAATTTAACTGAAATGCTTCTGGCTGAAATCAAGTTATGAATTAATTTTATTATTTGATTAGGAAAATTCAATGTTAGTAGAATGTCCATTAGTATTGGTATGTTTACATTGTCATAAGCGGACTTTATGTCTAGATATGTTGCTATTAAGGTTTCTTTCCTAGAAAAAGAGAGAAGTATATCTGTAACCAACACCGAGACGTTGTCGATAGAACTTTTCCCTCTCCTGAAACCAAATTGATTTTGTGAAACTAGATTATGGGATTCTACCCAGTGTTCCATTCTGCGCTTTAACATTGATTCAAACAATTTTCCCAAGCAAGAGGTAAGGGCTATAGGCCTATAGTTAGAACTTATATTCGGGTCCTTATTTGGTTTAAGAATGGGTAATATTATAGTTTCTTTCCACTCAGAAGGAGTTTGAGTCGTTTCTAATATATGATTGAATATATCTAGTATTTTCTTAAGTACTTGAAGAGGAAGATGCTTTAACATTTCGTACGTAATATTATCCTTACCCGGTGTAGATTCCTTTCTAATTAAAAGGGATGAGTTCAGTTCATCTATATTGAAAGGACTAGTCACTGGATGTTCAATATTTTGGATATCTAGATTATTATATATTATTTCCTTTTCCAGAGGAACGTAGTCCGGTGTTAAATTAAAAAGAATCGAATCCTGTAATTTAACCGGGTTGGTTTTATATTGTGGGGATTCGGTATAATTATTCTGAAAAGTTTTTACCGCTTTCCAAATAGTTGTTGGAGAGGTGCCAACGGTAAGTTTTTCGCAGTATTTGAACCAGGATTGTTTCTTTTTCTTTTTGAATATAACTTTGATCTTAGCTTGTATACTTATATAACTGTTATAATTGGTTATATTACAATCTTTATAGAATTGTTTTAACGCGTTACTTCTGTCATCGACCAAAGAAGAGCATTCTTCATCCCACCATGGAGGACTTCGGTGTTTGCTAAGGGATTGTTGAGTAATTGGAATAGAGGAGTCTCTAGCATACCTTATGCATTCCGTTAAATCTGAATAGTTTTTGATACTGTTAGATTCAGAGTGTTTGTTTATTTGTGTTGTATATGTATTCCAGTCCGCCTTTTTTGTGTTATACCTGTTGGAATTGAATCTGTGGAATTGAGAAAATTTTTCATTAATGCGGAGAATTCCAGGGAAGTGGTCGCTGCCTAATGTTTGATTTATCCTACTCCAATTAATCTTAGAGGAAATGTTGCCAGAGGAAATTGCAAGGTCAATGATGGATTTGTTATTGTCATAAGGTCTAAGTCTCGTGTCAGAATTGTCATTGTTTATAACTAGGTTATTGTGTTCTATTGCTGTTTTTAATATTTTCCCGGAACTATTAATATTGGAGCATCCCCAGGCCGGATTATGAGCATTAAAATCGCCACAGATAATAATATTACTGTGACTGATTTTTAGCAAGTCATCAAAAAATAACCTATTTAATTTGTTGCGCGGGGGATTGTATACGGAAACGATAACTGTGTTGTCTATTTTTATGGCACAACAATTCATATCGATCGGAGTGATATCCAAAATATCAATATTTTGGAAGATTAGATTGTTTTTCACAAGAATAGCTGATCCTCCCCATCCATCATGCCGATCCGATCTAACTATTGCATAGTTATGTATATGTATGTTTTGTGTATATTTTAGGTGAGTTTCCGATAAGATTATTAAGTCAGGGTTATGTTCATTAATTATTGTTATTAAGTCATGTTTATTAGTGAAAAGTCCTCTAATGTTCCAGTGAATAATTATGAGAGGTTTGGAGTTGAATGTGAAGTTGTTGGTTTATTAACTATTGTATCGATAAGCTGGGTCAATATAAACTTTTTTTCCTCCTGGGAGCTTTTGTCCAAAATATTAAGTACTTTGTCTATTAGGTTGTCTATTTCAGTCATTTTCGTGATGTTTTGTCTTGAGCTATGCTCATATACTGGGCCTGCATTTACTGATATTTTTTTGATAATGTCCTTGTATGTTTCTTGATCTTTAAGTTGTTTGTCAGTGTAGTTGTCATATAATATTCTCCTTTTCCTGGGAGTCGAATTAAGTGAATTAGAGTACGTCTTTCGAATAGCTCCAGTGCTGGGTGTCGAAGTCTGAGTTAGATTTTGAGGTGTGGGTCTGAACTCGAGTGTTTTTTCTAATACCGGAAATGATCTAAGATTATTTATTTGCGAGTAGTTACCTGGCTGAGTGTTTCTACGATTTTTAAGATATTCAGCTGGATATTTCTCTGCTGCCTCAAAAAATGAAAGGTTGTTAGATGCCATCAGTTGCTTTATTTTTATCTGTCTGTCTCTCTCCGGACAGCTAATGTGGGTGCCCAGATGAGGACCTCCGCACACCGCGCATGTAAATTCTCGAATCGTGCAAGTATCTGAGGGATGTTCTAGTGCACATTTAACGCACCGTTGTTTGCCTTTACAATTTGAAAGGCTATGTCCATATCTCAAGCAATTAAAGCACTGTCTAACCGGGTATATATGGTAGGATACTGGATATCGTACGTAGTTTAGAGTCACTGAAATCGGCAAAATTTGACCTATAAATGAAAGAGAGATGGATTGAGTAGGTACGTATTCATTCTCTCCCTTATCGTTTATGCTTCTTCTAGTTAATCTTCTGGCACTTAAAACCTTTCTGTTAGATTTGATATTTTCTAGGATAGATTCTATTGTAACAGATATAGGGACACCTCTAATTATTCCAGTTCTAGTAGCCCTAAATGTCGGGATAAAAGCGTTCAATTTGTAGGATAATAGCAAGTCTGAACCTATGAATTCGTTAGCCGCTTTGGCAGATTTAAATTGAATATTAACGCGATTTCGACCTGATTTCTTGACTTCCGATACTTCCTGAACTCCCTTTAAAACTAAGATTTCCCCTACTTTATATGGATGGAGACTCACTGTGTCTCTATCTGGAGCAGTAGACTCAATATGTACTATAAAAGGTCCTACGTCGTCTTCTGAATATTTATGTTTGTAACTGGTTGATTTCCCTTTATCATTCTGAGTATTATTCTGTATAATGTCTAAATCCATCTTATTATTTTCACTTTTTTGTCTTAGAATACCTGATCCACCCGGATCCGGAGGTTCAGGAGCGATCCCGTCAGCCATATTTATTGGCCACGAGGTCACCCAATACTAACCTAAGTTAATTATGGTTATGTTCCTGTAGATATTATATTAATTAAATTAAATATCCTACCTTAAGGTGATGAACGTCACAAAACACACCCAGACAGTCACAAACAAATAATTTTCACAATATCAAAATGGATGGAATGGATTTTGAGGATAAATTGACAATACGTCTTCTCTCTACAAAAGCCAAAAACCGAATCCCACAGTACTTAAAAACTTTTAAACTATTTGACAACTAGAATGTCAATGACTTGAATATACCTACTAACGTGAACACTGTTATTTGTTACCAACTGTGAACGAAAAATTACTACATATGGTACTAGGCCAGTTAACAGCCCTGTTAGTTAACAGGGACGCAATATTCGTCTCTGCAACAGTTAAAATTTTAGCAGCGTGGTTAAATTAACAACGTTGTTGGCCAACAGCCCTGTCAAATTTTGTATGTGCAACCCAGCATAAGTGAGCGACTGACTGCGCGTGACGAGAAAATAATAGTTGGGTGACTAAATTACTAAGTGAGCGACTGAATAGAACTGCGTTTTCTAAAAAATATATATATTTAAATATACATTTTTTAGAAAACGCAGTTCTATTCAAACAATTAATTATTTAATTCGCATACCCCGTTATCGTTCACCCCGGAATTGTTTCTTTAAAAACTCAAAATTTGCCCCTTCCCGTTTCACTGCGAGACAATTCGCATATCCCTTTATCGTTCACCCCGGAATTAGAATTCGCATACCCGTTTATCGTTCACCCCGGAATTATTTTTTTAAAAACTCCACCTCTGCTCCATCGCGTTTCACTGCGAGACAATTCGCATACCCCTTTATCAAAAAAAGCGGTGGTTTTCAATCTTCATGAAAACGTGAGTTTTAAGTTGTAGTCTCAAAAAAAATAAAAAGTAAAAACAAAAGAAGATATCTGCTTCAAAATTACAGAAGGCATTCTAGTCGCTCATTTAGTAATTTAGTCGCTCACTTAGTAATTTAGTCGCCCAACTATTATTTTAATATCTCAAGTTATTAAAACAGTAGATATCTCATCATCAGTCACCAAAGGACCCCGCACGGAACATATGGGAATCGGCCCTCGGTTAAAATCTTCCATACTCGGGGATATTATCCAAAAATCGACGCTGATCAAAAGTCTCCATGGGCACGAAGTCCGGAAATGCGATCCCGGGGAGTTACTTTTATTGCAATCAAAATAGGGAAACATACTTACCTGTATATCTTACCTGTTATAATGTCATAATATGTATCTTTGTCGAAACACCTTTTTTTTTCTCTTTGTTTATAATAAAAAAAAAAAAAAAATAGGGAAAATGAGCAAATGCACCCGTCTCCTTGTGATATTATATTATAAACATAATATATCTACATCACATAGATATAGTATATACATATGTAATATACATATATAAAAGTAACTCCCCGGGATCGCATTTCCGGACTTCGTGCCCATGGAGACTTTTGATCAGCGTCGATTTTTGGATAATATCCCCGAGTATTGAAGATTTTAACCGAGGGCCGATTCCCATATGTATCGTGCGGGGTCCTTTGTTTTTTTATTCGACCGTTTTATAATTCCCCTAATACTAATATGTATACTAATACTAAAGTTAATGTGCATTCAGCAATTCTCTCTAACAACCAATTTTTTTTTACTTTACATTATTTTAATCGAATACTCGTCACTTAAATTTTCGGCCAAGTACAAGTACCAAAAAAATTGTCTAGTAATTAACGAGTACTCGGCGCAGTTCTAATAGTTAATAGACACAGTTAATGTAAACATAAAAAAAATTGTAATCTTACAAAGGGTATTGTGGTTTGATCTTCTCGTTCACTCGGTGCTTCTGATATCTGATCATCGTTTCTACTTGATTTAGCCATATCAAAATTATTATCCCTGCTTAATTCGTCTTCACTCGATGAAGAATCGAAACTTTTTTTAGCAGTGTTTTTTTTATTATTCAAATCGATACTCTCATTATCCGAATCACTATCGACAGGACAAATGATACGTCTTTTGTTTGAAACTTCGCTTTTGCCGGGTTCATCGTTGATTTTTCTATTTTCTAATGATTTCTTTCTTGTTACATTAATCTCTTCTTCGGAATCACTTTGCAATGAATCAAACACATTCTTATCAGTCTTTCTATCGGTAACTTCTTGTGAACTGATTGGCAATTTTCTATTGGATTGAGGTTCTTCGGATTCCGAATCACTACTCAGTACATAACGGTGCCTCTTATTTCGATTTATTTTATTTTCAGTGTCTTCTTCAGACTCAGAAGAGTGATCTTTTGTGTGTTTTAAGGGCTCATTCTCTGGCATATTATTCAAAACAGGAATATCTTCTGAAACGCTAGACATAATTTCTTGGTCGATATCTTCAACTAATTCATTATTTGTATCTGAGCTAACAGTAGTAAATGAAACACTTGCCGATGCTGTTAAAATGACTTGATCAACAGTATTCTTCGTTAAAGTACCCATTTTAAATAAAAAATCTTAAAATAATTCGGTATTCTAACCAAAAATGTTTGAGAATAAAATGTAAAATTAGACTTTTATTATCATTCCAACTTAGTTATTAAAAAAAAACACACAGATTTAAACAGGTTTAACTAAATTCATTAATCATAACATATTTTATCTTCTTTTAAAGACACAAAACACATTTCTATTTCTGTCAGGGATTTAACAATTTTCCCGCTATTTTGTAACTTGTGAAGTAGCATACTTGGTGTGTCAAACGTATTTCAGTGAGGGCCATTTGTCGAGTCATGTCGCACCCAATTTATTTATACAAATAAAATCATTTTTTTAAATTTTAGCAGCTGCAGACGTTGAAACAATTTCGGAGCCGCAAATCTCAGATCGAGAAATATTTTTTCATGATAATCATGACATCCTACATAAGAAGCTTTTGTGGATCGACGGAGGGCTTGTGTTAATACTAGTGATGTGCCGGATCGTTAAAAATGTATATCCGCGGATACGGATCTGAATACGGATATTTGGTTTCAAGCTCCGCGGATACGGATCTTAACTTTCTTAGAGTACGCGGCGGTAAATATTGCACATCGACCTTTGTAAAGAGACTATCTGTTATGGAAAAAAGTTATTGACCTCTTTAAGAGTTAACTCTCATAACAGATTGTCTCTTTCCAAAGATCGATGTGCAATATCTCATTATAAAGATAGTTTTTTAGTACCTTTGAGTAATGTGCTATTTGTATGGTACTCACTACGATAAATGTTTGCAATATAAAGGTGCCAAATACGATTTTAAAAAATAATCTGAATGGAATTTCACAGTTTTTCATTATTACCTAATCACCTATATATATAAAATTTCATCTATGAATTGAAAATTAATAAGGTCAAAGATTCCCCTAAAACTAATGGATACGGATCTTTCTTCTCCCTCGGATATCCGGCACATCACTAGTTAATACCTTAAATTAAGCTCTACTGTAAAAATTTCAGTTCTACAAGAAATAAACGATTTTTCCAGATGTGTAATCAATATACATATATTTTCATTCACTAAAAAAAGTGTTTTTCCTGTTATAAAATTCATTTAAGTACACATTTTCTCTTATTTTAAAGTATAAATAATACATTCAGTTTTATTTAAGAGAAATTGTTTAAATGTATTAGTTTTGAAACATCACGACGACAGAAAAGACTATATTATACAAGTGTGTATATTATTATTAATCAGCGCATCTTTTTCGGACCGAAAATAAGATCGGCGTCCGGTGCACCTTTCGGATGTTGATATTTGCGTCTTTCTCTGTTTAAACTAGCGGTTTGTGGTCTTTGCTGAGCTGCCATCATTTCTTGATAATCTTCCTCTTCTAAACGCTCAGTTATATTCAACGTTAACCTATAAAAAAATAAAAATATTATTGATATGCTTACAATAAAACTAATACCTTGCCAACGACGGTTGGTAAGACTGTGATCTTTTGTACAACTGAACTTTGGACTTACCTTTTAACTCTTTCCTTTTCTTCACGCAAAGCTAGTTCTTGATTTTTCAAATTCTGAGCTAATTCACTGGTAACGGGCGCTTCGAAACTTTTATATTGCTGTTTATTTCCTTTTCTCAGCATAAGAACAAAAGCAGTCGTTGCTTTATCCTTTTCGCTGGTGTCTACTTGCAACTGTTCATAAGTTTTTTTTAAGCCAGATTTTATATGCATTGGCACTGAAATGTCAACTTGAGGCGGCTTAATACTTTCTCTCATTCTATCTTGAATATTATCCGACACCATTTTATCCAAAGCGGATAAAAATTCATCGTCTTCCGGACAATCTACTTTTTTAGGCGCAGCAGGCAATACTTTATCAGCTTCGTCTCCAATTTCAGCTAAATCGTTTTCATCGACTTTATCCGAATCAAAATCCGATTCCGGATAACCCGATTCGTCTTCTGTCGTCGTAGTTATGTCATCGTGGTGTTCCGTTGCATCCGAAATATCATATTCTTCCTGCTCTTGAATCGTTCCCAAGTCACCTTCGTGATCTTCTGTACTATCGTTATATAATTTTAACTGCGGTGCGAAATTCTTTCTTAATTCTTCGACGGCTTTCTGCGCTTGTTTGTAGTCTTCATAAAAATGTATCTTTGGGCGTAAATTTCTTAAACAATCTTTGTACATATATTCAATTTCGACCGGAAACAAATTTTCCGGTGTCCATATCGGATCACATCGTTTAAATAAATAGTAATTTTGAAAAAAAATCAGAAAGTAATCTAATTTCTTTTTACTACTGCCACCGTTAAAATACTGTCCGCACGTTTCGAGTAAAACGCAAGTTAAACGTATTCTGAACAAATGATCGGGAGGATCCAAAGGCGATGCAACGTTGTAGTCTAGTATCACTCCGAAAGAAATCAATGAATACAAAACTTTAAAAATATCCGCCGATTCGATCATTCTATAATTGTACAACTCTCCGATATACTTAACCATCGCGACGCGTCTCTGATTGAATTTCGGTTGATTCACTTCCATGCCGAGACGAATGTCTTCCAGAACACCGTCGATGACATGAGTCCCGACGCTTTCTTGATACTGAACAAGTCCCGCGAGGAGGCTTGCCAAACATCGTATATTGAAATATTTAACGTTGTGAGCGCACGTTAAACATTTGATTGTATAAGATGCGACCTGATCGTTTTCCCAATCGAGTTTTCGCATTAGTCGTAATATTTTATCTGTGTTTGATTTCATTAAATCTTGGTACAACAACTTTCTAATGTACTGATGTAATGGCGGTCGAACTTTTTGTGATACGTATATATTTTCCGGAGGACTGACGAAATAATAAGCGTTTTCGATTTGGGTTACGTATCGTGAATCTAACGCCATGACACTTTTCTTGCGCATCATTTGTTCGAGGTATACTTTAGTACGTTGATGTGACTCGGAATGACAAAACAAAAATCTTCCGCATACTTCTAATAAATTGCATGCCATTTCGATATGATGGTGACTGAAATCGTGCAATAAAACTTTCAAACAGTAGAGAGCTTCAATTTTTGAATATAAACTGAATTTAACTAGCTCGCCGATATATCTGACAACTTTTATTTTGCTTTCTATGTTTATCTGATCTTTCTTACGGACGTGATATTTGAAATCCTGTTTCAGCATAGTGCACAGTTCTGATCCGATTTCCGGTATGACCGGATAAAGAGTTGCAGCAAAGCGAGCATAAAAAGGTAGCAGATCTAATCGAGTTCTGTTCACTCCGAATAAAGTGCGAATCAATTTTCTACGGTTATGTTTCATATTTAAATTCATCAAAAATTCAACGGCCGAACTATCGATCATTTCACGATTAACACTGTTGGGTAAACTGTTTAAAAACGCATCCAAAACAATTTTATTACTGACGTTTACAGTAACAGGATCGGCTTCTTCTGTTTCTTCTTCGGGATTTTTCACATCGTCTTCATCTATATCGATAATATCGGAATCTAACTGTTCTTCGGTTATAGTTTCTGCAGCGACTGATGGTTGTTTAATGCTATAATTTGGCAAGAATACATGTAAATCCGGTAAATCTGTATAAAAACGTTTAGTTTCATCGTCATCCCAAATATCCGTCGGGCAATTGGTTTCGTCAGTTTCATTGACATTTAACGCGACATTATTTTCTTCAGACTTCTGATTATTATCTTCGGGTAAATCCGGTAAACTCTCGTCTAATATTTCTGAAAAGTTTTGAGTTGCTGTAAGTAATTTATCGAACGCGTTTTGCAAATTCTCTAATTTCTCGCGTCGTTCTTGACTCAACTCTCCTTTGGTTTGTAATATCTTACGATTTCTATTTTCGAATTCTTGAATTTCTTTATGATCGCTACGTAAATGTTTGCACAGCGATTGATAATAATCACGCAATAAACTACGAACGTTCGCTTGTTTTTCAGGTGTTAATAAATCACTTCTAGGAATGGTCAGATCGAATTCTTCGCTCACTTCTCTTATATTGCGCGGAACTAAGCCAGCATAATCCTCACCGCAATGCCGGCAGAAACTTAAAATGATTGAAATGTTGTGATGTTCTTCTTTGTCCATATTTATTAAAAACGTTAAAGCATTTCCCAACAAAGGCAGTCCGATTTTATTTGAAAAAATACCTGAAAAACACAAATTAATTTAGAGTTTAATAAATTCATTTGTCTAATAACGTTCAATTGTCGTTTTTACTGAACATTTAGAAAGGATGTTTTATAACAAAACACAATCACTCCAAGAACATTAGTGAAATCAGGTCTGTATCATTGTTTTTAGAGAGATATAACTGTAATCAGGATTCAGGACTCTGTATACAGGTTGGCGGGGATTATATTATTTCACAATGCAAATTTAGAACAGCGCTTAAACATTTTGAAACAAAATTATGCTGTAATCATTTTTTTAATAGGTCTTGCTCTGTCTTGTGTGAATTTTAGGACAGGAGAGGACACCAAATCCTTCTTTTGTCAGGGGCATCAAGTTCTACTTTCTTCAAGGGCGTTAAGATCTTTAGATATGGTACCGTTAGTAATTAACTAAACATATAAATGATACTTTTCCCAGTTCTCTGAAAATTAACAGACATCTTGGATATAAAAATAACAATTACCTGAACTGACAAGCTCAGCATAGAATCTTAAGTCGACGCGTAATTTACTCGGATTGACAACTTTGTCGCCAGGTTTGAACGTCAGTATTTTAGACCAGTTCTCATAGAAATGTTGTGAGAAATCAGGATACATTTGATGCAGTACACTACATAATTTGATAGCGCTGCCGATGTCTGTCATTTTTAATTTAGCTTCGACGAGAGCAGCTGCTACTTCCGAAATGTATTTTGTCAAATTCAAACCATTCAAGTCTTTTAATAAAGCATCTAACTGCGTCGCTGAAAATATTTTTAACTTCTTAACGAACGTCGTGTTTTTCTTCAAACTAGAATCGAGTTTACTGAAATGACTATCGGGTAAGTATGCATTTTGTGCATTCAAATTCTGTGCACGAAGTTCTGATTTCAGTGTTAGTTTCTGACGTATTTCATCGATGTGGGCAAATAGCATGTGTTTTTTTGATGCTTCCGAAGTAACTGGAACTTCAGTATTCCCGGTTTGATCTTCCATTTCTAGAAATTAAACATGTAATTAATTAATTACCACTTATAAATTAACAATAATTCCCAAATAAACATTACATTAGCAAAACATTTAAAATATTGTTTTTATACTTACTTTTTAAATATAATTAGGTTAAGAGACAACTAATAAATCAAATTGCTGATTCTGCATAAGAAAATAATATTTCTTTAACCTGCACTTAAATAAATTTATAGAAATGGTTATTTTAATAAAATAAATAAACAAATTATTTTTTTGACATTTCACAAAAACCAACTTTTGAGAAATCAACGACATAAACACGACTAGATTGGGTTCATGTGGCCTCTCCATAAACTATATCTATGGGTCATAATCTATGCTGCCCTCCATACAATAATCAATACATTGGTAGATAAGTATTTTATTATGGACCCTCCATATATTTTATGAAGAAATCGGGCATTAAACAAGAAGACAATAAACAAGGAGAATATTGTTGGAAATACTTTATTTTTGACGTGATAACGTCTTATAAATTGATGAATCACCAATCTTATAAATTTATAAAACACCGACTGCATGCACGAAAAAGTGTAACGTAACGTTCCTAACGTTCGTAACGCGTAACGTTCCGCCTGACCCTGTGCGTGCTTTTCGCTAATTTCTCGCTCAATTTAAATCAAACCGGTTTGAAACCAGTCTTAAACGAAAGAGGAGAACATTTTACATAGATTTCGTATAACAGAATTTGCCTAAACAGTTTTTTTATACAAATTTATATAGAAAAATAGCTGTATAAAATATAAATGCAATGTTGTCTAATGCATGGCGCGACGCGGTCGGTCGTCTTTGTTTGCCGTACATGGAAATTAGAAGATAACGTATGTCTTGTCTTAACATGAAAACGGCTGCATTTCTAATGTTTAATTCAATTTTTTGACATTAGTATTTTGTGAAATGCAACGCCTTCTAAGTTAAGTATTGGAATAACTAATTATTATTAGAACATAATACTTTGACAGTTGCAAACGTCACTTTTGACATTTCTTATCATTCCGACACCAAGGATAAGCGGATTGAAACCAAATTTTGGGAGGTTTAGGTTATGTATTACGGAATACGTTATCACGTAAAACTATCGTCCGTAAACCGACTTTACAGACAACCAATTTTTTTTTAACAAATATACCTATAATAAAATCACTTTTACAATTGTGCAATCATATGGAAAAAACTTGTTTATGAAATGATCACAAATTTGTTTACACCGATCAGTTATCCAAACTTTTGACTTTCATAAACAAAAGTTTTTCCATACGAACATGATGCACATCTGGTCCTCATCACTCCATTTATAAAAAAATCCTTTACTGGCCTGTTTACACTTTTAAAAACTTATATAAATTCTCGGCACTAAATTAAGAATCAATTCTGATAATTGATCATGTTACGATTCTTCAAAACCAAAGTACAGTTTTCAATATTTGAAGCCATACGATTTAAAACTTCAGCTAACGAAACAAAAGAACTGTTTATTTCACGTAATATTTGCAACGGTTCTTCTTTATTTGCTTCTGGTTGGACTTCGGAATTCAAATCTGCTTCGACGCTCGAATTGAACACGTCATTTTCTATATTTTGTTGTCCTTCATATGTCAAAGAACAATGTTTTTTATTCAACGGCTCGTATTGTCCTTCTGAAACTGTATTCGTTGTCGGATCTGATATCTGGGCGTTATTTGTTTGAGAAGAATTTTCTGGTAAATTATAATTATAGATAAATGTAAAATTCGGCCGATTTGAGTGGATTATTGATTTCGCTGTAGCTGAATCACATCTAATTTGTTGAACAGACGGATGCAACGACTACAAACAATCGTAATTTTACATTAAAATTGGGATTATTATTTTACAAAATTAAATAGACATATTATATACTTACTGCGCATCTTATTGCGCATGTATGTAAGGTGACAAAAGCTATGTCGGGTGGACGTTTGTGAACTTATTTATATACTTGCGTATTAACTTTTAAAATAATATCAATTAATCACCGGAGAGAATCAAACTTGTGTGTTTTTCTATGCAATATTACTCATAAGTTTGTTCCAAGCAGCCGCGAACGGAAACAAAACCGTACACAGTCTTGTTACTGCGCAAGACTGTCTTGCGCAGTATCGATTTTTGAGCTAGTGCGCAAATTAGTCTTGCGCAATGCGCAGTGACAAGACTGTGTACGGTTCTATTACCGTTCGCGGCTGTTTGGAACGAACCTTATATGTTTCTTAGAATGAGTAGTTTTTGGTGATTAAAATATTGACTTTTGATTAATTTAATAACAGTCATAGTCGAGTCCTCCGGAAATACTATCTAAGCAACAGCATCTCTATAATGGCTTTTATCAGGCCCCTCGATAAACGATGCGACAGCATTTCAAATGTAAATAAATATTTTTTGTAAAAAAATTAGGTAGTAAGAAATACATACGGGATTCCGAAACCCGATCTCTCTTGTAGAACCGTCTCCATCAACCGAACTCCATCCGACAATATTCATTAATCTCTTTTCTAAATCGGACAACGAAGAAGTCGTATTTTGATGAACGTCACCCGATGGATAAGTTATTTTATCCAACGCTGCTTTCAATTTTGTTTTCTTTATCCAATCTAATAGTAACTAAAAAATGCAAAATATGGTAATCTATCAGGCAATAAAAAAGTAGTAATCTTAAACATTCATTAACAAAGACAACATACGTTTTGCCAGAATTCAACTGATCTTTTATTATACAGTTGCGCATTAAGCGACGCAGTCAATTTTCCCCATAGTTTTCGATACTTTCGGATTTTGGGATCCGGTACGTTATCGAGCCGCTTCTTAACCACTAGCACCAATATTTTATGTGTCTCCATGAAATTTATAATTTCAGTTTTATGTGCTAAGCCAAAAATTTCTTCGGGCGGATTATAATAATGTCTAGTTGGTAAAAGCTGATATTCCATATTCAAATTTCTATTCAATTTTAGGTTAGGAAACTCTTAAATGGTTGTTACAGAAAACAATATTTGAAAAGTTCATTTCCGTTAAATTTAAATGTTTGCTTTCGTTATGTAAGGAAAACTTTAAAAAATGTACTCAAAACTCAACTTTTGATTACATTTCGATTTCATCGCTTCTGACATCTGACCAAACAATGCATCTGACAGTTCGTGACAGCGCTTCTCAACCAGTGGGTCCATTTTTGGATTGTCAGCAAACATTATGCCTCCACTACACACGTGGCCAGCACCGCCACTTACAGTCACTCACGATTGTGTAGAGGGCATATTCGTCGGTGCGTGGACATAATCGCATGTAATCGATTAATTGTCGGTACATCAAAGGAATGCGTGGCCAGCATCGTGCGCCCGTACACACAATCGGACCGGCACGAATGTGTGGAGGGCTAGGCAATCATCGCGGCGATGATAAGCACTTATTTGAGTGGCGGTGCTGGCCACGTGTGTAGTAGAGGCATTTTGGATCACTGATGATTGACTGTTTGAAATAATTAAAAGAAATCATTTGATAATTATTAATGAAATATTTAATATAAAAATCAATTACATTTTTTCAAAAATTAATGAACAGATATTATGCAATGGTTATGAACGTTTCGCCTTGGTAAAATAATTATTCGAGAACATTTACGTAAATTATTATTTTACACTCTCACTGAAAATATTGATTTTTTATTTTCGGATAATATGCCCAAATGCACAGGGTCTGTATAACTTATTCTTAATGTTTATGCTTTGCTAAAATGTTATAATTCGTTTTTCAACTAAAAAAAGTATAATTCAGCTATTTTATAGCAAGGAAAACAATGAAGAGAACATTTGTTTTTATTTTCAAGTACGGTTGCAATTTATAATAACTGTATATTTGACAAAGAGAAAAACAAACAAATATTTTCTTTTATTTTAAAGAAAATATACAATTTAGTGCCTTTACCGTAATTTATCGAAAATCTCAATGGATCTTACAAGTACTTCATTTTCATAACATCCGATTGAATAAGGAAATATTTTTTGTGGGGGTTTTGAACCATTGTTGCTAATTTTAACTATGTACCATAGGTGCAAAGTACATGGGGGCAACCCACTGAAATTTTCCTACGAAGGCAATTAAAAATTAAATATAGTGAGAAGCAGTATGTATAGGATGATCTTCCTCGCATGAGATTACTTTAATTCTACTTAATCCAATTCTGAGTTCATATTCGAATTTAATCATGAAAAATTTCGATATTTCTAGCATACAGTATGTAAACACGTAAGGTGCACATAGGGAAATTAGCATTGAGAAAAAAATACTTGAATCAGAGTCAGCCATGACTGCATTAATTGTTATTTCTATTGAATTATCGTGGTAATCTTGAGGATTTCTATTTTATTTTTAATTTACTTGGCTTTTTTAATAATAAAAAGCTCTTATAAATCATTATTTTAATTTTTTTTGTATAAAAATAAAACAAAAAAACAACTCCATCTGTTTGGAAACAATTCATTCAAAAATTGACTGGTATGACGTATGCGCGTTGGTAAATCAGTGACCTAATGTCTTTGGTTCAACACGAATAGGCGGAGATATTTGATCTCGCACCATATTTAAGTATTTTTGGGAATTTAATGTCTCATTAATAAAAAATGTCCGATTATGTTGTAATCATTTGAATATTTTCTTCGGTGTGGTATACATTCATTTTGCAAAAGAATATTATCTGTTAAATTGAAAAACAAGATTTCAAGGCTCACTCTGATCCAGTCATTTTTTCCCAATGTTAATTTTCCTATGTGTTTACATACTGTATACTGCCAAATATTTGAGAAACACTGCATCTATGCAGTATGTCGTGTACTAGAAAGGGTACAGAGATTATGATCGGTACCACCATTTACACTGTTTTCTGTTCTTTGTTTAATATACGTGTTGTTGGCTTTTAGTCTTTTACACCGATTAATATAATTAGCCACGGCTTACACACTGTATAAATAAAATACAAAACATTTCAAACATGTGCCGAGATGACGTCTAAACCAATTTCCTACGACTAATACACTGTCTTATCAAACCGGTTTAAAAACTAGCGAATTCATTAATTCAATGTTTACAAAACTGAACACAATTTATCTTAGTTTTTAAACGGAGTTCAAAGAAACAAATTACGACAAAATAGTCTCAATTCAATTGGTTTTTTTTAAGTCACTTTTCTTGTAGCGTTGCATTCGTTTAAATAACCAAATTTCAATGGAGATGGGCACATGAGAAACGTAATATAGATGGCAGCAGGTATTTAGCTACCTAAGTTATGATAGGTTTTTATACGAAAACGCGCTTTTTCCCTTCTGATAGAATCCAACCACTTCTTTTTCAGTTCCAAATCCTTTGGAAATACAAAACCTTTATACTTTGAACGTTGATAAACACATCGCATGGGCGATGTCAATGATTTATTATTTTAAATAAAATTATTTTGTACACAGTACTATGAATAGTCCACAAATCGAGGTGGTTATATAGCTGGCGCCTCTAGCGGTCAAGTTTGGCAGTGCCCATCCTCATTAAGAAAACAAATACATCCTCATTCAGAAAACAAATAACTACAATATTACGATAAACATGTTTAACAAAAGAAAAATTAAAAAAAGAACAATACTATAAATTAATACTGCTGACACAACAGCATTTGTAGTCACCAACTCTTTTTTCTTTTGTTTTATTGACGTCCGTTGTCACGTTTCTCAGATCTGTACCTTTTCGGCTTGGGAATGTTGAATGAGCGCGTTCTACGAACCCGTACGTTAGGATTCAAATTGCGGCTTATACTCGAAGTATTTGAGCTCGGACCCGATTCGGGTCTGGAAACAACCGTTGCAGTCGGTCTAACAATAGGTGCAGTCGGTCTAACAATAGTTGATGTCGGAAAAACAAGTGTAGAATTTGGTCTAGTAAGTGTTGAAGACGCTACGCCAGCCAATGCATTCGAAGTTATAGTTCCCGGAGATGATCTTGTGCTCCGTGCGTTGTTGGCAACTTCACCTCTGACCTTCAAATACAAAAACTAACTTATTAGAAACATACATTTTCAAGATTAATTTCAATCAATTCGTTCTAGCGGAATTAGTTGGTAATAATTAGTGATGTGCCGGATCGTTAAAATGTATATCCGCGGATACGGATCTGAATACGGATTTTTGGTTTCAAGATCTGCGGATATGGATCTTAACTTTCTTAGAGTACGTGGCGGTAAATATTGCACATCGACCTTTGAAAAGAGACTATCTGTTATGGGAAAAAGTTTTTGACCTCTTTAAGAGTTAATTCTCATAACAGATTGTCTCTTTCCAAAGATTGATGTGCAATATCTCATTAAAAAGATAGTTGATTTAGTACCTTTGAGTTATGTACTATTAGTATGGTACTCACTACGATAAATGTTTGCAATATAAAGGTGCCAAATACGATGTAAAAAAATAAAAAATAATCTGAATGGAATTTAACAGGTTTTCATTATTACCTAATCACCTATATATATAAAATTTCATCTATGAATTGAAAATTAATAAGGTAAAAGATCCGCAAAAAAACTAACGGATACGGATATCCGGCACATCACTAGTAATAATACAGTCATATACGCAGCGTTAATCTGTATTCATATTAGCACTGTTCCAACCTCTCTGCGAACGGTAATATAATCGTCACGGTCATGCGCAGTAGCTAAAACGTGTTCCTACCGAGATTAGGACGGTTCAACAGTGCAAAGTCGACGCATGCGCACAAAACCGATACAAAACAGTTTCATCTTAGCTGCGATGATAATATTACCGTTCGCAGAGAGGTTGGAACAGAGGTGGACTTTGTTTGTTTATCCACGTTAACCTCAAAAACTACTAAACCGACGACATTTTTTCCCCGTTTAAAAGTCTATTTCTTCCCGAGTGACATTAGTTGCACTACGCTACTAAAAAGGGCATGAGCACTGAGTGAAAATATAAAGCAAGCCAGGGATATATACTCAATATGTTTTTTTCAGTGCAACAACACAAACTCGATATATCTCCTTGAATGGGTATAAAAATTTCAATAATTAAAGGTTTGCATGAAAAATTGCGGACGATAGGTGGTGTTGCCATCACGCACCCAGCGAATACACTGCTCATGCCCCGCATGCGCCCGTAACCAACTTATATACATACTAGCTGCTCCCCGCGGCTCCGCACGCGATTGTGATGAAACACGATAGCGACAAAAGTAGTGGAGCTTTCGGCTATATATAGAGGAACAAATAAAAAACAGCTAAGCAAACAAAAAGAGTATGATCTTACTGCTAGAAAACACTTTTTTAAAGCGCGCGTTGAGACAACCATCGGCAATAGCCCGCTCGCGCGTCCTTCTGTGCCCGCGGGATAGGCAGCCTTTGTGATATTTTAAGTCAGTGGAGGGGGAAGCGGTGAGCGGAAGTTTGGGATTAGACAGTGACATTGTTGGAAAATAAATTTTTCTTATATAGTATTGTAACTGTAACAATGTGAAATCTAATTATTGATTTTTCAATCGGAATATATTTTAACGAACTAGTTTTTAATATTTTAAGTTACTCCTTATAACATTAGCTATCTACAGTGAAAGTTCCGTTAAAATCGGTCCAGTCGTTTAGGAGATTAGCCGGAACAAACAGACAGACAAAAATAGAATATAGAAGACTCTTTGGCATCAGGAGCAAAATAAATTGGGTTACTTTTAAACTACAAGGACAATGGGAGTCAGTGTTAAAGAAAACCTAAGTTTTTTAATATAACTTGCTACCACTACATACACGCATAATGACTCGTTCCTGCGACATTTTAATGCGCTGCATGAGAACATGCTGTTGTTCCAGACGCTCAATACAGCTTCGGCAAACTGTTTTAGGGAGTGGATCTTGCACAGTCACCTAGAGAGAAAAAACATTTTTTTTATATACTGTAAAATTTGACTGACCCGAATTTGTATGTTAAATATGTACCGTCACTGGCAAATATTCGTGGATTCTTTCTGCTAGTTTCAATTTTCTTCCAACATCGCTATAAATGTGTATAACAATTTTGTTCATTTCGGAGCACAATCGGCAAATAAAACCAGTTTTTATTGCTTTTTCTAAACTTCCCATGATGAACAATTTGTAGAAACAACTTTCTTGATACAAAATAACTGTCACTAAAATGCACCATACGTTTTAATAACAATATTATAAATATCGAAAAATTTATAAAATGTCAAATCAAATGGCCGATGTAAATTGACACTTCACAAGGAGTACTGTAAAAATGTAAATAATCTCCAAAAACTAAACTCCAGTAACTACCAACCATATACTACCAACATTAAGGCACCAAATTATTACGGCATCGTTGACGTTATGTCAAAAATAGTGGGAAAGTGCGTTTGAAACTTGTGTTGAACTGTGAAAACGCGTGTTTTAAATGTATATATTTAGTGTTTTATTGTGAAATATAGAAGTATTTTTTAGCATTTGCATTTTTCCGAGTAATGGATCGTGCAGTATTAAGTAAAAAGTTATGTAGTCGTGAAAGTAATAACCTAAAACAAAATAATCGGCGTCCTCTCTTTGACAAAACAAACAGTATTATGGAAGAGCGTAAATTAGAAGTAAAAACTCGTTTTGGACGTATTGCAACCAGATTTTCTCCTATACCCAACAAATTAAGAAATAAAAAGACTTCTGCCATCGGCATTGAGAGCTCAGAAAATGAAAAATTAGTGGAATCAAAAAAGCGTACATTGCGAAAAGAAACTATTGGATTAGAGAAACAGACAACACCAGAAAAGAAAAATGTACGGAAACAGGCCAACATCAATATAAAAGCTATCGGAAAGGAGAATACAGATTCGAAAGTTGCGACAGTTAGTAAACCAGCCACAAAAGCCGTGACAGGGAAATCGAAACAAAACATATCGGGTACATACAAAAGGTCGCCGGTAAAAGGCTTAACTGAGGATGAAATAAGGCATATATTAGAAAGTGACGATCAACCTGTATCGTTGCGCAAGATCGAAAGACAGCTGACCAATTGCTCATCACATACAAATGTACTTAATTCAAAAACTGACAACCTTAAAGAAACTCAAACTTCTGAAACGAGAGAAAAAAGATCTGAAAACAAACATTTTTTACGAAATCACAAAACTCCAAACTATGTCCTTCTCGAATCCGGTTATCTGAACAACCCAGAATTGGATCCAAAATTAAAAAATTGTTCTGTTGCTGTGGAACGAATAACCAAAAGTTTGCTCGCTAGTAAATGTTCGAATGTGGATTATATTTGGCAAAGAGTTCATGATCCCGTCTGGAAGAAACGTCTACCGATTATACCGGATATCGATATGAAAGATCAGTTACGACCGTCACAAAAACTCAATCTCTATGAATTTAATTGTGAATCTCCGGAAGAAACAAGCACGGCACCAAAACGAAGAAAAAATGCGAAACAGAAAACAAAACAAATTAAACATAAGAGAACAGTTAAGAAAGTACAGGGTTTTAAATATGTAATTGACAGCAAAGATCGATTAGGTAATATAGGAAAAAGATGGCATTTAGTTGGTGATCAACCGGACGTTAATGCAAAAAAATTCGTAAGACCAGTTGAAATTGCAACGAGTTCTACCGATAATCGGTCGGGTAATAATGTACGAAAGACAAGGCGGCGTGTTCAGATTTCTGTCGATAATCGATTGGGCGATAATGCAAGAAAATTAACACAACCAGTTCATAATATCAGTTCTACCAATGATCTATCAGATAACAATGCAGGAAAAACGAGGCAACTGGTTGAAACTGCTGCGAACTGTTTCGCAAAACCTGCAGCAAATTCGTATATTTCTTTAGATGAACCGTTCGAGATGGAAACTCATTCACCTCCGCCAGAAATGGATTACGAAGATAGAGCTTCGAGCCGGTGTAGCAGTGTTACATCGCTTTTAAATCACATCGATGGATTGGGAAGCCATGGGCAGCCATTGCAAACAAGTTCCCCTTGGCGATTTTCTACTTCACTATCAAGGAGGAGACGGTCTTTCGATTTCGAGGTGAAATCATCAAATTTGTTACCGTCTTATAATCAGGTTGTTTCTAAAAGTTTACTTAGTAATTCAGAAAGTCCTGCCATTAACGAACGAAATTCACAATCGGCCGCTAAAGATATAGCTTTAAACGATCAGCAAGCCACACCGAAAAAACATTTGCAGCAATTGTCTCTCTTGAAGTACGTGACGTTAAGTCGTAAGAGTAGTATAAAAGATAATCTTTCGAAAGTTTCGGGGAGTAGATTGAGTAGTCAGAAGTCACCTCGTAGTCCGTTTAGAAACATAACTCAAAATATGTGTTCGACACCGAATTTTGTAGGCGAAAAAAACAGAGATGATAATTTACGTAATAGTTTTTCGATAAATCAGAAGGGAAATATTTCACCTGTCTGGGACAAAAATATTAAGCAGAATATTCAAAATGATAATATTGCTGAAAAAGAGAATACAACTTATTCGGACGATGGCGAATTTTTTGTTGAGAAAGATAATAGTTTAAACAAAAATAGAGAAAATATTCAAAATAAACAGACTGTTCAGAATGAAAATAATTCAGAAAAAGAGATTGCGGATGATTCTGACGAAAGTGATTTTTTTGTCGAGGAAGATAATTGTAATTTAAACAAAAATACAGGAAACTGTAAACCGACACGAATTTCGTACAGCGACATAAAAAAATTAAAAGAAGGCGCCAGAAGCAACGAAGACGATTTTGAAAATGTATACATCGAACCAGAAAACGTAACTCTGCCGTCTCCTGTTCCCGACACATGCGAGACAAATGACGATAAAAACGTGGGTCTTTTTGAGGATCTGAAATTGAAAGTAAACAAAGCGGTAAATAATTTTTCCATTTAATTGAACGTACAAAGTCTTGATAATTCATATCATACGTTAAATTTACTGTTTTGCTATTTTTAGAATCGAACCTACAACAGCTTCCGTTTGGAATCTAATCGAACCCACAAGGCCTTACGTTTTGAAACCAGTGTTTCATCTGATGAAGATAGTGATGGGGAGAAAAAACCCAAGAAAAGGAAGAAAAGGAAC
Organism: Xanthostigma xanthostigma; assembly: GCA_963575645.1. NCBI lineage: Eukaryota > Metazoa > Arthropoda > Insecta > Raphidioptera > Raphidiidae > Xanthostigma > Xanthostigma xanthostigma. The sequence continues at coordinate 43,410,775 of OY754471.1, forward strand.
GCCCGAACCAAGAAAGAGGTGAGGTTTTTTTCCGTAGTCGCGTTAGCGAAGGCTAAATTATTTTCAAAAACACGTAACTGCATTAACAAGACGATTGGGATTTGACGTAAAATGACATGACATCTGATGACAGAAATTTAAACCATAAACACATTACACGTTAGATGCTGTTAGTATTACTATAATATATATAAAAAAATGGCAGATTCAACATTACATTTGCTCTAAACTCAGCGTATATGACAAATCCCAATATTTTTTATGGATTTATTTTTTAATAATTAGGTTGTTTGCTCACTCAAATATATTTATTTTGTGCGAACCGTTTTTTTTTTTAAGATAATGGAAGCCGCCAAATGGGCTCGAGAGTTTAACTCCATGTGCAAAGAAGTGGATGATTTCGAGCTCGTGATTGAATAATTTTTCCAAGTTGCCTTATTCAGTGTGTATGAGTATTTTGTTTTATTAGAATATGGATATATTTATATTCGCAATTAGAGTCAAAGCGACTGACATACGGGATTCGAAATTGAAATCATTCCTATGTAGAACGACTGAAAAAAATGGCTACGGTAACACAACAACAGCAAAAAGGGTGGATGTAAAACAAACTGTTATTGTGTGTTAATACCTGGTGAAAAAAAAAAAAAAAAAAAAAAACAATATTTGCATGCATGAGCGTTTCATTTTAATTTCGAATGAGTTAATTTTTATTCTACTTGAAAAACATGTAAACCTTTATCAATTAATTCCTTAATTTATTTGCTCGATTTAAATGTAAAAATGTGATTTTATAAGTTGTGTATGTTTTAATTTTTTATTTCTAACTTTAAAGCATGTAAGCCTTTGTAAATTATTCTTTTATGATTAGTAACCCCTCACTTGCGTTGCTGTAGATGCTTACTTTCATTTTCTGCCACTAGATGTGTGGTAAATGTAATCAGATATGTTACGGATGTCTTATGTTGGAATCGGTGTTTTTAATGGACTAAACCGGGTTCTAATTTAAAATGGTATGTTTATTATTTTTTTTTTTGTGAATTTGACTCTATTCAATAAATAGAGTAACTGTGATCCATTGAAGTTAATGATAGAGTATTTGGAAAGAATTCCGTGGCATAAGGATCGAAAATGAAACAATACTGAAATTTTTTTAAACTTGCATTTAATACTAACGTTTCGATACGTTTTGAAAACTCTGAAGATGATACAAAACATATCGAAACGTTAGTATTAAATGCAAGTTTAAAAAAATTTCAGTATTGCTTCATTTTCGATCCTTATGCCACGGAATTTTTTCCAAATACTCTATCATTATTTTTTTTGCTCTCTGTAATTTTTAATTTTTGTACGCATTAATTTTTCCAAAGTAAGTATTTATTTAAATACAGTAGAGTCTTATTAATCTGGCACTTCAGTAGTCCGGTACGTCCAATAATCCGGCACCCTCCGGTCAACCCTCCCTACTCTCGTTCGCCCGCTTTATTTTATTTACATATTGTAAATTTTTCTATATAATCCGCTAATCTGGCACCCTCTAGTCTTTAAGAGCGCCAGATAAGTGAGACTCTACTGTAATAAAATCAGATGGCACCAAAGAATTAAAAAGTATCAGATCATCCGTAGTTAGAGCTCCGTAACATCCGCGATTATAAGTGTTGTAATTTATTATTTTTGTGTGGCCTTTAACTGCTCAATGAATGTTATCTGCCAATAATACTCGCTGTATATAATGTAAACAACAATGTTCGAGTTTTACGAGATTTATACTGCGTTTCCTGTAAGAATGCAACCATTGTGACTAACCCCAGTTAAGTGCGTATCGTACTCTCAAATATTTTTAAGTTCCAATATATGTTCAATTTGTTATTAGTCCATCGATTAAAATATTACAGGTAATTAAAAATGTAATATAGTAAACCTCTTACGTTTCGTGCCACTGGCCCACAAACCGAATGTTAGTTTGTGCTTCCATCTACATTATGGTTAACTAACAGTTTAGATATTGTCTACATTATCTCTAATTACTTGCTCAATCGTTTATAAACCGTTAAAAACCATCAATGTTTTATTTTTGATATACAGTGATGATTTATATAAATTTCCATGATGACAGACTCCTGTTGCTTCAAATATAATTACGATGCTAGTCACTAGATGGCCTGACGGTTGCCAGCACATTTCACTCTGGAAAATTTATATATTGTATATTTCATATACTTTTATTCTATACTGAGCATAGAAATAAAATCGTAATCAGACCATTAGGGTGCAAACATATACTTCTGTCTTTTTTTACGCCGTAAGCACTGGCGTATCCAGGAGGGCAAAACAAGCACGGGGGACCCGGCTTAAGAAATTTCTAATTTGCCCTCTCCTGGGTCAAAAGCTGAGTACGCCCATGTTAACGTCATAGAAAAAGACAAAGTTTTTGAAACAGAGATACTTTATTCAGATTGAATACAAGTACATCAACCAATCCTATCATCAGGGAATTACATCGAAGAAAGAGACGCAGATATATTTTCGATACGCTTTGTTGCTTTCACTCACCGCACATTGAGTAGATAGATAATGATTCATATAGTTAATTATTAAATATATGGTATATTCAAAGATTAAAACAAGATACTCAAATCTTTGATTAACGTCTGATTAGAACTCTTCAATAAATAAAATTATCGACCAATTTTTCAGACAATATATTAACAAACAATATAAAAAAATTAATACATTAACGTTTCGATCCGGATCGAAACGTTAATGTATTAATTTTTTTATATTGTTTGTTAATATATTGTCTGAAAAATTGGTCGATAATTTTATTTATTTAAAACAAGATAGCTTAAAACGTTTGTCAACAGATGGCTTGTGTTGCGTCATCTATTGACGTCCATCAAAAGTGGTTTCATTTTAGTTCCCTTGGTTATGAATCTTCCTATAATGTTTTAATCAATGGTTTAACAGCAAATTTGGGCTTGAAAATAGTTGAGCGTGTAGCGATGCTGTTGTTTGTGTGGCTCCTTTATTACAAACCCCCAGTTTCCAGGTTCTGATCTGAAAACTGAGTGTTAATTGAAATTTCAATTTATTATTAAAATTAACCGTGCTGCTGAAACCTTAAAAATATTTTGTAGCGCGAAAAAAAAATTTGCATGAAGAGATGGCGTGTTCTTTATAGGAAGTGCAGTATATAAAGAGATTTGAGATTATTTTATGTTTGGCATTAAAATAAATCAGTAGTATACTTTTTTTAGAATTTATTTTATATATTTTGTTAACAGATCTATTTTATGCTTTTGATTAGTCTACCTAAATAAAATATTTTTTAGCTTTTATCTAACAAAATATTATGTAGTACTTATTAGATTTGATTTTTCAAATATGTGAAAAAATTTTGCAATAAAATTTACAGAATCTCTCTAATATCCTTTGTTTTATACCCTGTTCGTTTTTCACTTTTTTGAAAAATATCTCACATTTTTATACAAATTTGGCATACATTAGTTTTATAGCTAGGAACATTTGATTTATTTGCATTTAATTCTCAAATTGATTGAGATGCAAAAAAATAGCGTACACTAAACGCAATGAAATGCATAAGCCTCCTCCAAATTATTCTCTGAAAATCCTCACTAATTAGATTTCTTTAAATTCAAAGTGCATATTGAAAACAATCTCCAGACAGTAGAGCGTCGATTATCTGAACTAATTGGAGGACATGAGTGTTCAGAAAACCTTCTTTTTTTTCTCGAATAGTGAACTGTATTGATTCGCACATACATATAATACAGGTATACATACTGTATATTTATGCACGGATGAATAAAAAACATGTATTTATAATACATCTTTAATGACAAATAGGAATTAAAGAAAAAAACAGTTGTGTGGTTTTAAGAAACCACGACGCAAGTGAAACTTTTATTGGATTGTAGGCGTTGGATTGTAGACACTTATCCATCACGATTAATTATAAACAACAATATTCACATGAATACACGAATAAAAACATGTAAACACTGTACAGCACTTGCCCGCATGACAGACTGACTATGTGTTAGGCTACGTTCACACGTTGCGGTTTACCGAAACGTTTTTCGTATGCGGTTTTCAGTAGCAAATGCAAACATATACACGTATTCACACTATACGGTAAAACTGAATGCGGTAAAAAAAACAGTTTCGTTTATTTTTGCATCCGTGTCTTGTCACTGAAAACCGTGAGCCGCGTACGGCAAAAAAAACGAAACGGTCTCACAGTACGGTTTCTTTGTACCTAACCGGCGCAGTGTGCGGTAGAGGCAGTCGCTACATTCGATTGTCGTGTTTAGACGTGCCGCTATGGATAATAAAATTAATTTTTTCAAATCTTCTTCCAATCTTCCTAGAAGTTCATTAAACGCTGACATCGACTTCCGAAAATAATTGAAGAATTTCGTTTCATCACTTCGCAATTCTAACATGAGTGTCCAAAAGTGATCCAGATTTAAACGCCTAGATACAATAAGGATGCTCCCAAAATCTTCTATGTTTTTTTTTTTTGTTTTTTCTGCAAAATAAGTGCCAATAAATGAGCACAGTCGCAAAGTCTTCATCGTCCATTTTTTTGCAGCAAACTGAACACAAAACAAACCGCATACGAAAAACGTTTCGGTAAACCGCAAGGTGTGAACGTAGCCTATGCTTAACCTGACGATTTTACCGTATAAGAAAAACGTTAAATGTGAATACTGAATACGTTTCTGCTGTATACGGTAAAATCGTATAAGAATACCGAATAGAAAAAACCGTATCGTGTGAACCTAGCCTTATACATACTACACGGTCAGCTGATGCTAACCATGGGCGCCGCCATATTGGCCTTGGCTGCTCTACCGAGCGCCTACTCCGAACGCCTTTCACTTTACCCCTACTCCGCGGCCGCCTGTAATGCGACATGCAACAGACGGCCAGAAAAAATCGGGGCGATAGAATAAAAGTTTCACTTTAAAAAGTACAGAGAGTCTTGTAATAAAACAGCTACATACTAGGTACAATCAACGTTTAAAAAAAAATTGGTTGTCTGTAAAGTCGGTTTACGGACGATAGTTTTACGTGATAACGTATTCCGTAATACATAACCTAAATTTATATAATAATTCGAATCTATGATATTGCATCTTTCTCTTCAAATTTAGGTAAATTTTATTAAGTAGAATAATAAAACACTATAAAAAGTACACTATTATTATATAAAAAACAACTATGGCATGTATCTCTTTTGCGCATGCGCCGATTTACCCCAAAAAATTTACAAAAATTTCTAGTAAAAATAGATAGAGTAAAAACCGTTTTAAAAACTATATTATTATTATATAAAACATCATTATAAGAGATATATTCTTTTACGCATGCGCCGATGTTCCCCAAAAACAATAGGCCACTTCATATTTGCATATCAAACATCCTCCCAAAATTTGGTTTCAATCCGCTTATCCTTGGTGTCGGAATGATAAGAAATGTCAAAAGTGACGTTTGATACTGTCAAACTATTATGTTCTAATAATAATTAGTTATTCCAATAGTTAACTTAGAAGGCGTTGCATTTCAGAAAATACTAATGTCAAAAAATTGAATTAAACATTAGAAATCCAGCCGTTTTCATGTTAAGACAAGACATACGTTATTTTCTAATTTCCATGTACGGCAAACAAAGACGACCGACCGCGTCGCGCGCGCGCCATGCATTAGACAACATTGCATTTATACAGCTATTTTTCTATATAAATTTGTATAAAAAAACTGTTTAGGCAAATTCTGTTATACGAAATCTATGTAAAATGTTCTCCTCTTTCGTTTAAGACTGGTTTCAAACCGATCTGATTTAAATTGCGCGAGAAATTAGCTAAAAGCACGCACAGGGTCAGGCGGAACGTTACGCGTTAGGAACGTTACGTTACACTTTTTCGTGCATGCAGTCGGTGTTTTATCAATTTATAATATTGGTGATTCATCAATTTATAAGACGTTATCACGTCAAAAATTTGCAATCTTCGTCTGCCGAAGCAAGCCTTCTCGTTTAAGAGTACAATTTTTTCAGGACAATATTTGATACTGGTCGCTTTCAGCTTGTTTTTGAAACAAGGCAAGATCTAAGCAAGTAAACGCTTCACAAGCACCAATAATAGGTAGTTCGGTTAATCGACATTCTGATAATCGACGTTCCACTGTATTTTCAGTGTATAAACATAACTTACAAATTTGCTTTGTGATATCAAACAGGAAACAAAGAGCACCTTCCACTCTGTTTCTATCCCTTGCTATATAAGTTAAAAAAAAATAACCACAAAACACATTTTTTCTCAATACGTGTTTCGCTAGTGTTGTTAGCATCATCATGAGATGATAAAAAACGTGTTACAAAGTTTTGATGTTTTGTGGTTATGTTTTGATATTCAGGATAATGAAAGATTGTTGAAAGGAATACAGCAAATCGTAATTTACTATTAAAAATATTTTATTCTTAAGTAATCTTAAATTTATATTGCAACAGCCACAAAGAAACCCAATGGCTTTAAAATTAAAATATACAAAAACTTAACTCAAACATTACTTATTACTTCTCGAGTAATAATTTATATGAAAAATAATAATAATAACAATGAATTTACATGTAAAAAACACATAACATTTTATTTAATAAATAGTAATTTGTTAATCATGATGGTCGTATGAAAATTGAACGAAAGTTATATTTACAAGGTTAAAAACGAAATGAAATCTCGGTAGATATAATATAAAAACATCACAGTACAAACTTTAGCTATAAGAGTGGTGCATTGCATGAAAAATACGAACTTGATGATTTTTTCATGAAATAAGATATGATTTACATGATTGTTGTTGTTAATCATAATTCATAAGACATCGACATACATTTACGTAAACGCAATTGAGTGAAAAACGAAGAATCTAGAAATATACGCATAACCTCAAATGTGCGACAGACAAGCTTAATCTTCTGCGCAAGCGTAATAAGAAACAATTGCGTCTTCAGTGGAAACTAGATCACACGTCAGTAAATGCTTAAATTGCAAAGAAAATATAACAACGATTTCAGAAAATTAAATACTGTTGAAAAAAGAAAAAAAAAAAACAAAGTAACCTGAATAATCGATGTGGATATTTATCGATAACGCTGTTTTCTAATTTTCTTTGCAATGTTAACAACGATCATCGGAACAGAGATTTTGTCGTATAAAATACAATAATTAAATAAGAAACTAAATTTAGCAGATCCCATTTCTCCTCACTAACGATTACAAGTCCTCATCGCTTTCTAAGAGGTCCGGTTTGAATTCGATGCCGCGGTGATGCGTCTCGCTCCAGTCACGGTGAATTTCTGTGAAACAACTCGAGCAGTACAAGTCACCGTCGCAATCGAGACAACGTTTCGCAGCCGTTCCGTAACAAATCACGCAGAACGATAGTTCCGGAGTCGAAGCGTGTAGCGGAGTGCCCCTGTCTTCTGATTTCAAGAACCTCGGGTGTCGAGGATGTTTTGTGATCGATGGTGTCTTCACGCCTATATCTATACCGGCAATGGAGCATGCTTTGTCTATTTTCACTTCTTCCATTATCTATAACAAATATTATCATATATATTAAAACGCTAAAGTTTAAGATGTTTGCCTCCCTTTTTAGAAAAAAACACACAATTTCTCCACATAAATTATATATCATTTTACAGATAATTGCTTGCTCTACTGACATCGACAACTAAAAAATTTATTATTGCTATTGTTTTTGTAAATTAATTAAACTCTGAACAACGTCTGCCATCTGACGGCGTAACGTTAACACTTCGATCCGTCATCTGACCTTCATACTGACATCTGACGGGCAACGCCGAACAACACTTTTGCTACTTGCGCCTCTATATGACAATTTTAGTAAAATATTTCTTTTACAACAAAAAGAAGAACGTTATAAGCAGTGTGCAAAATTAGAAAAGAATTGAATACCTGCAATCATATTTAAAAAATAATTTTGTAAAGTGATAATTATTATACTTATTTAGTGCGAATAATTCGCACAGGTCACGCTAGTATAAAATTAATTCAATTGTTAAGACAAAAAAAAAAAGCCGGTGGATTCAGTTTTTGACATTTCCTGGCACGTAATTTATTTATTTCAATTTTATTTAAAAAAATCATACTTTTTCAATAATTCTCTCAGTGGAACCTTCTTCATCACTGCTGTTGGTAGGTGTTTCGATTTGAGTCTCCTTAACGTACTGTTCCAATAGGTCATCGACCTTTTGGGCGTCTGTGCGGAGGTCTGGAGTTGTTAAAGTCTGCAACAAAAGATAAAAAAATTAATTAACTTACAAAAGACACATTCCTCTTTATTTATAATACAATTAATTTTACTAGCTGCTCGGTCCGACTTCAATCGAATCGCAATAACACCTATATAACCCTAATTAGTTACTGTGACTAATTTATCGGGAAGTACAGAGTACCAAGCAAAAATAAGTCCCATACGGAAGTACAATGATATTAAACTTTAATTATTATTAATTGCAAACACATTAGGGGAATATTCAAAGAGACAAATTACCAGAAATTTGAGTGTTTGGGTTCGAATCCCGACAGTGACATAATTTCGTGCTGAATTTGAAAATAAACAATAAAATAAGCTGCTATTATGGGTATAGTACCGTCAGATCATTTTTGGTAGAGCAAGATGATTTGTTTATAGATTCAAAAATATGTATTTCAGCTGTACCAATTTTTATCCCAAGATTTTGTGAACTTGGGATGCTCTTGTCGCTGTCATTATCCATTTTTAAATTTGAATGTCTAAATTATCTGACTGTAACAGCAATTTTTTATTTAATAGGATATAAAAAAAAGTTAAACAGTTTTTCCTTTATTATGAAAAACTAGATTAGTTCAAAACACGTTTTATAAACTTAATTTTTCAAAGAATTTAGATTTTATTCACATAATATTACAAAAGATTTAAACTGAACAATAAAACTGTTGTTATGGATTTACAAAACGTTTTGCTGAAGCATTGCTAAACATTCGTACATTTCCCAAAATGTTCTTTTGTTATATTGCAGATGTATAAATACAGTAGAAAAACAAGTGAAAAATAAATCGCATTCATATCGACAGTTGCGTTTTGATTACAGCTATTGTGCTTTGACATATTCACTCCTGACATCTGGTGGCTAAAATAAAAAATAAAATGTAACTGCATTTAGTAGATCTATCATCTGTAAACAGTACTTCAATCGTACTTTTAAATTCTTATAAAATGAAATAAATAAAAAGCTTTGAAAATAAGTGAAGTTAAAAAATCAATGAAAGTTTGCTTAGTGAAGTTAAAAAATCAATGAAAATTTGCTTAAGGATGTGTATAAGGTCAAATTGTGTAGTACATCTAATTAAATTTTCAAAATCATAAATATATAAAAATTTTCATTTGCGAAGACTTTGTGTTAATTTTAATAATTTTTTATGGTAGATTTTCCAAAAATTTTCCTATAATTAAATATTATGAACAAATATTTAACATTTAATTTGACTACTGTGACTTTAGTCAAAAACAATCAGGCAACATGGCTGTCCACGTGGTCTTCTGACACTTGGAAACATAACGTGGAGATAGAATTTCTGACCTCAAAAAATTGAAGCTATGGATACTATAAAAATAATAATAAATAAAAATGTCAAATCAAAATTCAAAGAAAGTTTTTTTATTATGAATTATTATCAAGCAATCAAAGTGGTGATTAAGAAATCAATTATCATTACGCAAAGTAATAAACTGATACATAAAGTCTGCAGTAATTAAAGTTTACTTTTGGCAGATTTTTGTTAAAGCAAAGTTTTTTCAAATTAATTGCAGATAATCTGTACGAACATTTTAGTTTTCCAAACAAAAATAAATATCTCAAATCTTTTACATACTTTTGTTACATTACAGCGTTTATCCGACATATAAACGCATTTTGTGTTCTAAATGCACATAAATCTCAAAAATGACAGGTCCAGAATAAATTGACAGTTGGTTCACGTGATATGACATTTCATAAATGCGATTTTTATTATCGACATGCAGGAACGCGACGTTGCCTCATTGTCTCATTACATCCGCCATTAATTAAGATTAAGATTCGGAGAATTGATTTCATCACTTTCAAAATAAAATATTTCCGTGAAATTGCCGGTAACCCCACGTTTTTTTGGGCTTGAAAAATCGCAAATTGTACAAAGAAACTGATAATAAGTTTTTGAATCATAAATCATTGAAATAAAATGATAAATGTTATAATCTTCTCAAAATTTTTAACACTTCCGGTAGAAATAACATTGAGTAAATGGTGATTTTAAAATGAATTTTTTCATAAAAAACGTCGGTAAGGTATCTATTTTTTGGTTTTAATCGATGCAGGAGGTCTAATTCTATAACATATTTTAAATTTAGGCAAAAATCTTCGAATTCAAAAATGTTATATACATCCTTAAAAATATGATGATAGATCTACTAAATGCAGTCACATTTTATTTTTTATTTTAGCTACCAGAGGTCTAAAGTGAATATGTGAAAGCCCAATAAAGTCAAAGTTAGCATCCACAGCCATGCTTCTATTATCGAGTTAAATGTTAGGTTATGTTGGGCTACTGTATAACCACTAAATCTGGATACAATTTTTTTACAGTTTTCGTTACTTGGTCCTAAAAGTTTACAGTAATGGAAGCATGCCCACAGATTGTAGACGCTCATAGCTGAGGGCATCAGCGAAGCATGGCCAGTTTCTTGAAATATTTCAAAAAGATGAGACTAACTTAATTTCCAATTGACTTGACTAGATATAACTAAATATGTAAAATTAAAAAACAAATAAATAAAAAAACTACGTAATAAAAATGTAAAATATTCAAATAACACTTCCGATTTCAAGTCCATTGTTGAGACCTTAATTATTATTAACCGCTTACATATTCATTTATTTTAATGTCAATGTCAACACAAGGTTCTACTGTATTTCAATCAAAAAAATTGCCGTACAAGTGTATACAAAATTTCTTATCAATTCAACAATAAAAATTCACACCAATGAGTCGAATAATTAAAAATGCAAACAATACGATTGTACATACCATTGATTTGAGCATGTTGAGTAATTTATTTGAAGTAATTAAGTACGATAAAAGGAATCGCAAAAATTGCAAAACAATCACAGTTTAAACAAAATGTCTACACAAGTAACGTGTTTATAGTTAGTCATGTAACTAATGGTATACAGGGTTTGGCTCTGTACTATATATATGGACGTTAGAGAACAGTTCGTGGAGGGGGCACGGAGAGGATCTTGATATCTGGACATCATCACCTCTGCTATAGCAAAAACAAATGTTTGACAACAACAAACAACTGAACATCATGAACTGTGATATTGCATCTGTATGTAATGTAATATGTGATGTCAGAGGTCACATTCACAGTCCTGTAATATTGATGTGATATCACATTATTATTGTAAGCTGTCGTTTACATCGAAATATTCCCGATTCAATATAAATTGAGCAGAGAAAGCGATGTGTGAAAACCGATTTACAATACTTACCCAAAACCTCTTTCCGTTGTTTGGCTGTCTATGCGACTGAATGCAATTAAAAACGTTTCCTAAAAATAAATACGAGCACTTTTTTCGCGAAGCACGTTTCGCTAACCGAAGATTAAGTAAGTATTAAGTTTTTAATCATTTGCTGATGATGATGATTTATTAAATTCATCGTCTTCATATAGACGGAGAGCTGGCTACGGAGAAAATGGGTGACTCGGTGCAGAACTGAAAATTTGCAGAATAATAGGAGATAGTATAAGTAAGTAGAGAAAAAATTGCCAGAAGGCTAGGCGGATGATAAAGAGCCGCCAGAAGGCGCTAATGTTGCGAAAAATCAGTGCACTTCTGGCAATTTCTATACTTATTCTGTAATTCAAAACTTGATTATATATATTATACATTATATAGTTATAAGGGCATACTGAAAATTCAAACATGATATAATAATTACATTCGACAAATATTCAAAATTATTAATGTCATTTTGATAGAAATAAAATTAAATAAATTAATAAAATTACGTTGTTATAACAACGTAATTTTATTAATGAAAATATATGACGATTAATTTTATTTCTATCAAAATGTCATTAGTAATTTTGAATATTTGTCGAATGTAATTATTATATCATGTTTGAATTTTCAGTATGCCCTTATAACTATATAATGTATAATATATATAATCTAGTTTTGAATTACAGAATAAGTATAGAAATTGTCCGAAGTGCACTGATTGTTCGCAACATTAGCGCCTTCTGGCGGCTCTTTATCTCCGCCTAGCCTTCTGGCAATTTTTTCCCTACTTACTTGTACTATCTCCTATTATTCTGCAAATTTTCAGCTTTCCACCGAGTCACCCATTTTCTCCGTAGCCAGCTCTTAGCCAATATTCCTCTTCAATATTCGTTGTTATCAACTTTGAAGGTACTGCCATGGAAATATTTTTTATTCATTAATAGCGTATGACAATTGATTCGCGGAGTTGCTGAAGTATTTCCATTTAACTCAGTTCTGAAGGCTACTAGATCGAAACATATCTGATTCATCACAAATGTGTAGAGGAAGCGGCGTGTAAAAGCCGATTTAGATTTATCTAAACTCTTTCATTTAAGTGTTGATTTATTTTGAGATTAGACGCAATTTTCCAAACGAAATGATTAACTGCGACTCTGTTTGAAAAGCGCAAGATAAAAATGGAACAATAAAGAGCAAACGAAGACCAAATCGCAACAGGAGTGATCTTCTCCGGAAATATCCAACTAATAAACGGAAAGCAGTTCTGGCGAACAACTTTTTAAATTTCCCTTTCTACACGGTTAATGAATCGAACACCTGTTGGCGATTGCCATTGATACAAAGAGTAAGGCACTCTAAAAGATTCTTCACAGCAAATTACGTGGCAAATCGAGGCAGCGCTTAGTTCGACTTCGACCGCGCATCTACGTCATATCGCCACACTTTAATAGGTATAATAATTTAATAACTAGCCGCAGTTAATTAATGTGTGTCAATAAAAACAATTTTATATAACTTAAATACCGGTGTTGTCATTCGGTGGCTGCGTGATGTACACCAGAACCGTGCAACAAACTTGGGTCGGATCATAGACGCCGACGTCCTCAGTTGTTTATCGTCTATAACCTACAGTCCATTTTGAGTCGATCGTGTACATATTAGTGATGTGCCGGATATCCGTACTCGCGGATATCCGAAGGAGAAGAAAGATCCCTATCCGTATCCGTTAGTTTTTGACGAATCTTTTACCTTATTAATTTGCAATTCATAGATGAAATTTTATATATATAGGTGATTAGGTAACAATGAAAAAAACTGTTAAATTCCATTCAGATTATTTTTTATTTTTTAAAATCGTATTTGGCACCTTTATATTGCAAACATTTATCGTAGTGAGTACCATACCAATAGTACATAACTCAAAGGTACTAAAAAACTATCTTTATAATGAGATATTGCACATCGATCTTTGGAAAGAGACAATCTGTTATGAGAGTTAACTCTTAAAGAGGTCAATAACTTTTTCCCATAACAGATAGTCTCTTTCCAAAGGTCGATGTGCAATATTTATCGTTGCGTACTTTAAGAAAGTTAAGATCCGTATCCGTATCCGCGGTTCTTGAAACCAAATATCTGTATTCAGATCCGTATCCGCGGATATACATTTTTAACGATCCGGCACATCACTAGTATTATAATACGCGCCACGGATTTAAAAGGTTCGGAAGTTAGTCACAAACAGCGTCGCAAAGGCACATTTGAAATATAATTTTATTATTTTTTTGTCAATATATAGTCTGAAAAAAATTGGTCGATAATTTTATTTATTATTTTGAAAAGTATATGAGTTTATTTTGACTGGCATAGTTTGACCAGTTCTAGTACAAAGGTAAACATCAAGGTGAAAATAATATTATTGTTCTTAAAACACGATCATCTTAAAACAGGTTGTCGTGAATATTAAAATCGTTGATCCCGCCTTTACCAATACTGGCACGCGGTTCTATTTTTGCCTTTTGGTGAGTAATCGCTTCAAGCTTAACTCTACGACGCAACCCTCAATGCACGTTGAGTATGTATTCTATTCATTATTTTTGTCATAGTAATTACTGAACATTACAAAATAACCACAAAACATGTATTTATTATTTATTTACACTTGCACTTTTTTCTCGACACACGTTTTCCTATAATTATGTTCATCAGGAGATTATTAAAGTTTAATCGCTTTTGAAGTTATTTTTAGTGGCCCGGCCCGGTTTCACCCGGGTGCGATAGAAATATTTTGTGTCATTGGAAAATTCTGCAGAATTTATTTCATTAAGAAACGACTACAGCGCCAAAATGTGCGAACCAATAGCTTTGAGCTGATGTCGATCGGTGGCAGTGCTAGCTCATGTCTCTGGTTCCCGCCTGGCGCGCCGCAGTGACGCGCCATTTGACCGCAGCCAATTGCAGGAGCTTACGCCCGCCTATACTTGATGTCTTTCTAGACAAAAAGCCGTCATTTTTGCACAAAATATTTACAAATTATATGCAAAAACTTTCCCCGTTTATCGCTCTTTCTATTAGTGAAAACCGTATGAAAATCCGTTCGGTAGTTTTTGAGTTTCTCCCGTTCAGACAGACAGACGGGGTGGAGGAACTTTATTTTATGTATATTTTTACCATTCCAACATCACAAATGGAATGGTACTTAATTTAGGTCAAAATTTACTTTTCAAAATGTTATATTTTTTTTGTTTTGATGCCCCACGAGTCTAAAAAATATATTTTTGGAAAAAGTCTGTGACTACGATACAGGTCAAACGGATGAGCGGATTGATACCAAATTTTTGAATGTTCGATACGCTAATAGGAAGAGCCCTATTGTCCAAAATTTAAATATAATATAGGGTAATGTACACGTTCTACAACTTCTACCACTCAAAAACGAAGACCGATTTTGATGAAGTTGCGATTACATGTGCGTTATTAGACTGGATTTCATTCACGTTTCGAAGCATGCACACATAAATAATTAAAATACAAAGAAAATGTGCCTTTTTTACAGTAAGTTTGTGTGCATAAACAATATAAATGTTTTTCTGAGAGATCATTTCTTTTACAACTAGCAGTTAAATGTTTGCCCAGTAAATTAACGATCGGGTTTTCTTAAGTGTTTGCATAATAAAAATAGAACTCTATTTACTTATGCAAAGAATATGTTTAATTTTACAAAACTGCACTTAAAACCGTTCGACTTACATTTATAAACTACTAGCGGCCCGCCCCGGCTTCACCCGGGTGCAAAACTGTATGATTTATTAGTACATAGTCTCTTTCTCTGGAAATATTATAATGGCCTTCCCATCTACGCATATCTTTATAGGTAAAAAATCTCATGTCACGATTTTCGTCCACGTATAATCTCCGAAACCACTGAACCGATTTTAATGAAATTATTTAAATGTGTCTTGCTTGGTCCAACTTACGCTATAGGGTAATTTTTATTAAATATTTTGTACAAAATTACGGTGTTTTGTGAAATTAAACTGTTTTAGTGACATGTAGTGACATCTCATAGAATTGACTCAAAGCTATATTAGTTCAGAAGCAAACAAAAAAAAAACGGTTTTAGTACCGAGTAGTAGCGACATATGTTAGAATTCGCTCAAAACTATTAGTAGAATTTGCTATTAGTTCAGACGAAATACATTTTGCATCGCACTCGGGTGAAACCGGGACGGATCGCTAGTATATAGACAGACAAGTAGTTCCCGACTTTGTTTGTTAATTCGTACCCTTTTGCAAGTTCGAAAAGTAGAAATCAATCAACTACCACAACGACATTAGGTGTTGATGTTCTGAAAATTTAATAAGTTGACCACAGTAAAGTTAAATAAAGGTCAACAAAACAATGGTTTATGTTTAAACAATGACTTATTTATTCAAATAAATCACAAAAATACAGTCTGTAAAATTAAGCAGATTAACACTGGCAATAAAACAAACTGTCATAAAATTGTAGATTGTGTGTATATATAATTGCGCAATAAGGTTTATTAGGCACAAGCATTGGCATTACGTTAAAACGAGTGATAGCAAGTTTTTACCCGATTTCAAAAAAAGAAGATCTAAGTTCTCCCTTACCCTTCAACCTATCCCGTAGCGTCTTACCCGCACTCACCTATAATGGACAGTATTGTAACCGCCTGGCAGACATTTAGATTCGACCAAATGATCTGGCTTATTTATTTTATTAAATACTAAATATGAAGGTATTAAAATTTCAAAATGTCTCAAGGATTTTTTTGGCAAATAGAATATCGAAATGTTAAAAATTTACGGCTTGGCTAGGCCCCACTACCCTTCAGCCAGGTCTTCGATTTTGTGTTCAGATATTACGAAAAAAGTGTTACACAAAGGACCCCGCACAAACCTTATGGGATTTGGTTTTCGGTTAAATTGGTCGAAAATGGTTTTATTTTTAATTTGTATAGTTTGAAGGTCATTAAGAAAAAGTGTCCATGGGCGCATAGCATAAAAACGAATAGATTTTTAGTTACAGATATGTTTAGCGAGATTTTAGATATAGGGATATCGATTGAATTCACAAACATGTTCCATGTTCAACTTTTGTGCCTTTTTTTAGAAACAGAAAAATAGTTGAAAACTAGGTAATGTTGGAAGGTGTCACCCTGTATAAAATAAAAATGTCATATTCGGATTCAGCGCGCTCGAAAACATATTGCTAGAGCTTAGGATCTTTTAAGATTGCGAATTCAATGGATATCCCTGTATCTAAAATCTCGCTGAACATATCTGTAGCTAAAAATCTATTGGTTTTTAGGCTATGCGCCCACGGACACTTTTTCTTAGTGACCTTTAAACTATAAAATTAAATCATTTTCGATCAATTTAACCGAGAACCAAATCCCATAAGGTTCTTTTGTGTAACACTTTTTTCGTAATGTCTGAACACAAAACCGAAGACCTAGCTGAAGCGTAGTGGGGCCTAGTACGTCTACTATATACCCCACCGGGCCACCCGTTCCCGTACGAAACACAAAAAAAAAAGAAACTCGCGAAGAAAAACAGTCAGACCTGCGGGAATTTCGATTTCGAGCTTTCTAAAGGCGATAAAGCATGTTATTACAAACAAAAGGAAATATTTATTCATTTATTCGTGACCGATAATGTTTTCAAACCATACGTGTTTACATAGCTAAGTAACTATTATTATTATTCATTGTCATATATCTTAGTGAACGCAACGATAAATTAATGTAAAATCGTCTAGAAAATGTTTTCAAAATAACAAACAGAAATTGATAAGTTTTATAAAATTCACACACACTTGCACTGACCGTTCAAAACATCAATCAGGACCCCATGACCACATAATATATTAAAAGCAAGGGCGTACACTCAATTTTTTTCAGAGGGTTTAAGCGTTAGGAGACTCAACGTGTATAGTACGCGCCACGAAACTAAAAGACACGGAAGTTAGATGCGAATGCGGACTTGCGCTTGCACAGTCTGTTGAAAAACTACAAACTCGCAACTCAACAAAACTAAAATAGCAATAACAACTTGACAATAGCGTACTCGACCGTACTTTAAAGCAGGAAAGCGACAAGTGACAAAGGCAACGAGCTATCACGGTCAATCATCGACGAGCGCACGTTTCGTGCAGGTAGCTGGGAGTATCAACGGCTCTAAAATGTGTCTTTGCGACGCTGTTTGTGACTAACTTCAGAACCTTTTAGCTCCGTGGCGCGTATTATACATCCGGTTATTTATATGCAACCGAAGTCGTGTATTTTCAACTGATTTTCCAGTTTTTTATAGTCCTTACTTCTCAAACACAGTGTCTCCTCCTGCGCTGTTCAGCCAATGGAACAACACGTTTAACCATATACTTAATACTCCTATATTGCTAGTTACCGTAAGTGGAAGTGTTGCCAACCAAGAGAGACAGCAACTGCACACTTCTATCTCACTTATTTATACTCAATCCATTATGTGGCAAGCGTTGCGATTGAAGTAGGCAAGTCATATACTTAATACTCCTATATTGCTAGTTACCGTAAGTGGAAGTGTTGCTCAATAAGAGAGACAGTAACTACATACTTCTATCTCACTTATACATGAGTTATTATAGTGTACTGGAATCGAGTTAATAAACGATAGTCCAAACGTTCAAAGTTCAATTCGGAGAATTTTCTGAATTTATTTCAGTATTCCATATCGGCATGGAGGCAGCCGCTCTGGCGCGTACGCTAGAAGCACACGGTGCTTATATTTACACGAATCATTTCGAGCCCTTTTCGATCTTCTTCTATCTCCGCGGTTGTTACGTTATGGAACTGATTTTTAAAGGGTGGTTTAAGTTATCACAAAGAAACAGTACAGTGGTACCTTGACATACGAGTTTAATTCGTTCCGCAACCTTGCTCGTATCTTGAATTACTCGTACCTCGAAGCAAATTTCGCCATACAAAACAATTGAACTACCATTAATCCGTTCCAACCCCCAAAATGTCACCCCAGTTTGAATAATAAAAACGTATTTATAAATGACAAATATTTATTGTACAAAAACAAAAAAGAGAATGTAAAGAAATAAATTAGATATCCTCACTGGTCTTTGCCTTTTTCGCTACATTTTTTCTCGCTTTCACCTGTAGAAAAAAACATGTCCACGGATGTTTGTTTCTTCCTCCCTCTCAGAATGTTCCGGAAATGAGTTAGGCAAGTGTCATTAAACCTGCTAAACCGAACTCGTATCTCGAATTTCGCTCGTAACTCAAAGCAAACAATCACTCGCTCACCGGCTCGTATCTCGAAAAACTCGTATGTTGGGGCATTCGTATGTCGAGGTACCACTGTATTCCAAATTTCATACGTCTACGCGGAATAGTTTCCAAGATACGGATTTTTAAAAAACTTTTTAATAAAAAAATTAAACCGCCGAAAAACTGAAAAGCAAAAAATAATAAATCTTTTTATTTAACTGAGTTCTATCTAAGTAGTTGAACGTATGTGACAGTCTAGTATATCTAAGTAATTTTGAGTCGGCGTCAACAATCTTTCGCCGGAAATCTCTGAGCGTTTACGAAGTTAATGTCAGCGACAGAGCAACCCGAACGGGCACACTGAGGGCATACGTCTTTGCGAGTGGTCGTGTGGAGAGCGCATGTTTGGAATGTTAATGTTTATCGCTGGAGATTTCACGTATCATTGTTAATTTGATTTGGTTATTTCTTTTAGTGATCTTTGTACATTGATGGTTTGACGCCGACTCAAAATTACTTAGATATACTAGACTGTCACATACGTTCAACTACTTAGATAGAACTCAGTTAAATAAAAATGATTTATTATTTTTTGCTTTTCAGTTTTTCGGCGGTTTAATTTTTTTATTAAAAAGTTCTTATTTTATAATTTTTTGTGGCTATATAATTTATAATTGTAATACACAACTCAGCATGAAAATCTGAGAGTGAACTATAAATCACCCCTATTTTCCCACCCTTAGGGTAGGAGTTTTTTTTCCAAATTTATATGAGACGAGCCTCGAAGTATACCCTATCCAATAAAAAAATAATTATCAAAATTGGACCACTCTGTAAAAAGTTATGTGTGGTCATACATTACAATCAGTGAGTGAACAATCAATCATCCCTTGTTTTCCTACCCTTAGGGTTGGAATTTTTTTACCAAATTTATATGGGACCAACTTCGGGGTATACCCTTTCAAACAAAAAAATAATTATCAAAATCGGACTACTCTGTAAAAAGTTATGCGTGGTCATACATAAATAAAAAAAAATAAATAAATAAATTAAAAAAAAAAAATTTGAAAAGTAGTTTGACCCTGCAGGCCATCCCTGTAACTTCCCGCTATTTTCGAGTTCAAAACGCTCAAAAATATGTCAAATATAGCAAGAAGTTTATTTTTTAGCTCTTCGAGCTCAAAAAAAAACACTTTGTTACGAAATTTTCGTTCACGATATCTCATGAACAAATGAAGCGATTTTGATGCGATTTGCGGCAGTCGACGCAATTTTTTAACCTTAAAAAGTAATTTTATACAGAAAAATCGATCTCATAGGAATTTTACGAGAAATTTAAAAAAAAAACACTTTTTAAAAATTTTTCGTTCACGATATCTCGTGAACAAATGAGCCGATTTTGATGCGGTTTGCTGCAATCAACGCAGTTTTTTTAACCTAAGAAAGTAAATTATTACAAAAAAATCGATTTGATAAGAATTTTACGAGTAATTTTAAAAAATTACTTTTTTCCTAATTTTTCGTTCACGTTATCTCATGAACAAATGAACCAATTTTGATATGGTTTGCGGCGATCGACGCAGTTTTTTTAGCTTAAGAAAGTAATTTATTACAAAAAAATCAATCAGATAACAATTTTAAGAGTCATTTTAAAAAAACACTTTTTTACGATTTTTTCGTTCACGGTTTCTCGTGAACAAATGAACCGATTTTGATGCGGTTTGCGGAAATCGACGCAGTTTGTTAAGGAGAAGAGCTGATTAGTTTTTGGAATTAATCGGTTTAGTAGTTTAGAAAATTTTTTACAAAAACAAATTTTTAAAAATTTTTGAAACTTGTTTTTTTAAGATTTCTCAAAATTTTTTGGGCCGAATCGTTTCAAATTTTCAGGAAGTCTAAGTTCACCAAGATCACGTCAGATGCCGCAAACCACGTTTCAGTCGGACACTCCGTTCAAAAGATATAAAAGGTTTACATACATACATACACACACACACACACACACACATCCATACATACAGCCCTACGGACATCATCGCCAAAATAGTTTCAATAGCTTCCTAGGACCCCAAAACGTCGAGATCTGGCGAAAACTCGATTTTCGAAAATCGGGGTGAAACCAATAACTTCCCGATTTTTGAAAAAAAAAAAATTTTTTTTTTTTTTTTTAAAGCGGGAAGTTAAAAATATACGCGTCGAATTGAGAACCTCCTCCGTTTTTGTTTTTCGTCGGTTAAAAATCAAGATTAAGCATTCACTTATAGATCATAAAGTACGTTATTTCGGCAGGCACTGCGTTTTCTAGTTCCAGGCAACATTTTTGAGCATGAAATCCTATGGTTGAAGGCTAGGTGTTGAAGCTAGCGGTTGGAGTTATGGGCTGGGGGCTAGGGGCTGATCGATCTATAGATAATTACGCCACGGATATGGTGTTTAAAAATATGTTTTTTTCAATAATAAGTTTTATTAATTATTTCATGGCATGTTTAAAAAAAATAATATAATAAAAAAAGGATGAAAATTTTTCTACGTGGAAATAAACCTTTAGGAGATAATTTTTCTTTTACACATGTAAAGAACATGGCGGGTCAAGCGGTCAAATCCAGTGTAAACTGCTTGGTATTTTATTGTTTTTATTTGTTTTCTATCAGATGATGGGCACTGAGCAAGGTTCGCTATGTAAATTTTTTTTATTGACTGGATAAAACGGGACACTATCACAATTTTCAGAAATGTGTCTGGTCATCATAAAATATATTTCAACAAAAAAAAAATCAAACGGGTTTTTTATCTACAAAATATAATGTCAAAAATAAAAAATGAACGAACAAAAAATAAAAGACAACTAACAAAAAACAAACTGTCAAAATATATCGCATAAAGAAAGAAAAAAATAATTGTTTTATTCATAACACAGCTGTAAAACTTTTCCAAAATTACTTTATTGCTTCTTTAGAACCAAATTAATTTTTATCGATAACATTTCTCTTTAAAAATTAAAAATATAAAAATGATTTTTTTTCGATATGAATCATCATACGCAATAACAAATGAATAAAGCAAAAATCTAGGAAATGTGTGTCTTACTTAGAACTATAATCTATTTCTATTATAATGTTCCGTTTTCGTGTCCGTATGTTTGATGTTTACTTGAACACCGATGGACCAATTTCAATTTAATATTGTACCATTCGAATAGATCAGAAGATTAAAAATATATTATGTGTCCATCATTATTTTCGCTCATTGCTCATCTCTCTTTCGTCGTAGGCTTTCATAAAGTGAAAAAAAAATTAATTCAGTGGTTATTACGCTACGGGTAGGTTGAAGTGAGATAGTGAACGTATATCCGCGGATACGGATCTGAATACGGATATTTGGTTTCAAGATCCGCGGATACGGATCTTAACTTTCTTAGAGTACGCGGCGGTAAATATTGCACATCGATCTTTGGAAAGAGACTATCTGTTATGGGAAAAAGTTATTGACTTCTTTAAGAGTTAACTCTCATAACAGATTGTCTCTTTCCAAAGATCGATGTGCAATATCTCATTATAAAGATAGTTTTTTATTAGTACCTTTGAGTTATGTACTATTGGTATGGTACTCACTACGATAAAATTTTGCAATATAAAGGTGCCAAATACGATTTTAAGAAATAAAAAATAATCTGAATGGAGTTTAACAGTTTTTCATTATTACCTAATCATATATATAAAATTTCATCTATGAATTGAAAATTAATTAGATAAAAGATCCGTAAAAGATCCACCATAAAACTAACGGATACGGATATCCGGCACATCACTAGCTTCAACCTACCCGTAGCGTCTTACCGCAATCACGTAAGATAGACAGTTTTGTAACCGCCTGGCAGACATTTAGATCCGACTAAATGATCTGGTTTATTTATTTTTTTATTTTAATAAACACTAAATTTGAATGTATTAATATTTGAAAATGTTTCAAGGACTTTTTTAGCAAATAAAATTTCGCAAAGTTAAAAATTCACAGCTTGGCTGGACCCCAGTACCCTTCAGCCAGGTCTTCGATTTTGTGTTCAGACGTCAGAAAAGAAGTGTTACATATACGCTGCCTCAAATACCTACCCAAAAATGTTTGATAACTCTCCTACTATAAAGGTCAGTAAGAGATGCATGGCCATGTATATTCAAAATTTCATTGAAATCCGCTCAGCCGTTCAAGCGTGAAAGAAAGGCAAACAAACTAACATACAGACACCGCCGTTTTATTATTTTAGTGGGTATGTAAATAAACAAATAAATAAAAACCATTGCCATAAATAATACATCATTGTTACACTTCATCTGTAACAAAATTTACTTAGTTGAACAATACGGGATTCTAAGGTCAAAGTTTATAGTAACATTATTTTTCACGATAAATAATAAAATATTATTTAATTTTTAGCGATATATTATTTTATAAAAAAATATTTACTTTTCCAGTGGCACACAAATTACAACAAACACAAAAATACAAGGCATAAAATTAACAAATGACACTAGGATAGAAAAAAAAGATAGTCATATTCAGAACGCCTTTTTGTTTTTGTATTGCAAAAAACAAAAAAGCTGGGTCTTACTTATTCATTATTTTTTCACGGTCACCAACGGCTAAGGTTATCTGGGCCTAGCACCAAATAATATTTTCAAGTTTTTAGTTTTAATTTGTAGTCTCCTACGCTGCTCAGCTAATGAAAAAACACGCTTGGGAACATTTAACCTCAAATTTATAACTGCTATTTCTGATTGGTCTACGAGTGCCACGACAGGTTGAAAATACACGAGTTCTACTGCAATATTCGAACTATGCTCAGCCAATGAAAAAACACGTTTGGGAACATTTAACCTCAAATTTATAACTGCTATTTCTGATTGGTCTACGAGTGCCACGACAGGTTGAAAATACACGAGTTCTACTGCAATATTCGAACTATGCTCAGCCAATGAAAAAACACGTTTGGGAACATTTAACCTCAAATTTATAACTGCTATTTCTGATTGGACTACGAGTGCCACGACAGGTTGAAAATACACGAGTTCTACTGTAATATTCGAACTATTTTGTTTCAATAGAAGATGTCTCTGAATAATAATCAATTTGTAGAAAAAACATGTTTTTCTTGCATCGATAAAACTGAAAAAAAAACGCTTTATCTAATGTTGTTTTCACACGATTAATAGAACTATTAGGAATATTTCGAAATTAGTTCACGGGTAGTTTGGAAAAAATTTCCACGTAATTTTACATTGAATGAAGATTCGATACGACGAAACCAAACTCGAAAAAACTGCTTCAAAATGTAGGTCGCGCTGCTTAGTCACCTATTAAAGCATAGTTTTTCTAGGTGACATTGTATCCGTTTTGGCTGATGCATTTAATTCTTCAACAACAAATGAACCGCGACTGATTAGGTACTCAGTGTCAACATCAACATGGCATTAACGTCATCGGTTAGTCCGATATATCAAATAAAACTATTAAGAATCCCTGTCACAAGCGCCGTTAGTGTTATCGGTAGCAATGTCAATAGGAAGCCAACTTGGGGTCAAAACGATTATATCGATGTACATTGCGCGTCCACATGATCGATGACGATGAAAACACGTATTCTATTCTCCTAATTTTTTTCAATTCCAAAAATAATTGCACTTCGATATTCAATCGTCACATGTATTACTTGCTTATCGAAAGAATCTTCGACGCGTTTCTCTTGTTCAGATACACACTGGTTCAGGCATGCATTTGTTTTCAGGCATAAATTTCAAACGGTGCCTAAAAATTAATCGTCAATATATTGAAAATTAAATATTTAAACAAATTACTCATTGGTTCAGGTTTTCGTTTGTTTAAGTAAGTCTCCGCGTTCGTTTATGTACTTAATTGATAGATACTCATCTGTATAGGTTTTCATTTGTTTACCTATTTCTTTGGTTATAATATATCGTGTTTTGTTTTTTTTGCTTGTTTATTATTAACAAATTTTAGTTTCTATTATTTTCTGTGTATTACAATAATAAAAAAAATGTAATCACAGTCCGTTATATATTTTTTATTTATAAAAACGTTTGTAGCAATTAGTTTACATAAATATGAAAAAAATGTTTTGCTATAAGAACAGATTTAGACTCACTGTCGGGGGTCATCGCATCTCGAAGTAAGTGGAATGACAATTGATAAAAACCCATGAAGTCTGATACTAACAAGTAACAATTTTTTATATCGGAGCCGCGTTCAAATCCGTTCAGTGGTTTTCGAGATTAGACACCTACCAAGACTATACTATGTATAGATATTGATGACATAAATATGATTGAAAAAATATAGTTTAAAAAAAACTAAAAAACAGGCTTTATATCGAACTAAAAAGTAAAAAATATTTTTTTTAAAATAAGCTTAAAACAATAATGAATAAAAAAATACAAGTATTATTGTGAAAAACGCGTGGGGCGCTTTGTTCCACATTTTCGTACATCGAGTGCCTCACGCTTTTTTATCAATAATACTTGTATTTTTTATTCATTATTGTTTTAAGCTTATTTAAAAAAAATTATTTTTTACTTTTTAGTTCGATATAAAGCGTGTTTTTTAGTTTTTTTAAACTATATTTATTTTCCACTTTTTAGTTCGATTAATTGTCAAAAATTTGCCGAAAAAAAAAACAATTTTTTTTTTCGGCGTGGACGGGATTAAAACCCACGACCCGTGATTCCGAGAGTTGACGTTAGCGAAGACCCGTGCCTTAGACCGCACGGCTAGCCAGTGTACTTACAGTGCTGACATATTAGACCACTATATAAACCACTTGCTGTAGTCCAAATGGGTTTACAAACATACATACATACAAACTTACAAGTGAAACTAATATAAAGCGTGTAAAAAAAAAGATTTAAAACCAGTTGCAAAGTTTTATCTAAAAATAGTAATACTAGAAAATTGATTCCATTCGATATCATAGAACCTCAGTTGTCGAGAGCCGATAGCATAGGTCATCTAACTCAAATACCCAACACGGAACTATTATTTCGTCTTCGCAATTCTCAAGTTGAAATTTATTAAATAATTATGGAATATGTATCGAACCATTCAGTATAAAGTGCAAATCGTAAACTGTATACAGAGCGTTTGATTTCAACGGACAAAATAGCACATTTAGTACGTATTAAATATCTCTACTTGATTTACATACAGTATGTAAACACGTAAAGTGCACATAGGGAAATTAACATTGGAAAAAATGACTGGATCAGAGTGAGCCTTGAAATCTTGTTTTTCAATTTGACAGATAATATTCTTTTGCAAAATGAATGTGTATACTACCGAAGAAAATATTCAAATGATTACAACATAATCGGACTTTTTTTATTAATGGGACATTAAATTCCCAAAAATACTTAAATATGGTTCGAAATCAAATATATCCGCCTATTCGTGTTGAACCTAAAGACATTGGGTCACTGATTTACCAACGCGCATACGTCATACCAGTCAGACAATTTTTGAATGAAATGTTTCCAAACAGATGGAGTTGTTTTTTTGTTTTATTTTTGTACAAAAAAATTAAAATATTGATTTATAAGAACTTTTTATTATTAAAAAAGCCAAGTAAAATAAAAATAAATCAAAATAAAATAGAAAACCTCAAAATTACTATGATAATTCAATAGAAATAACAATTAATGCAGTCATGGCTAACTCTGATCCAAGTATTTTTTCCCAATGCTAATTTCCCTATGTGCACCTTACGCGTTTACATACTGTATATGGCATTACAAAGGATCGACTCAGTCCATAAAAATGTAGCAACGTTATTTTTGACAGTGAATAATATTACAGAAACATTTTTTTTTCAATAATACGACTCCAAAAAGCGATATCTAGCTTTTCGGTAGATTTCAGAGTTAACCTTAATGTTCCGAATAAAACGAAACACTTATTTTTAACCAGCCGCCTTAACTTCTTGACAGATTAGCCAAAGTAATAATTATGAGTTAGTAAGATGTCGAGGTGGTCCTAAATAATTTTTACTTAAATCGATGTAGCAGTCTTTTTTTCTAGTGCAGTAATCAAATATCAAGAAAGCAGTTGGTTATTAACGTGCAAATTACGTACTAAAGATTAAAACTTCAAAACAAATGAAAATATTGAACATGTAAAGTCGATATGTCGGTTGAAATCAAGTGCACCAGTTATTATTGATTATAAAATGCAAATCTATCGGCAAGTATCCTAAAATCCGACCAAAATAGTTGTAAAACGACAATAAATAAAATACAAACAAATTACAGCAAATATACTGCTCCATTTGAAAAAAACAAGTGATAAACAAGTGTTAGTATGGTCAAATAACATATGAGGTCAAGTAGGCCATGACTCGTACATTTAAGATCATCTTAAATAATATTTTATTTTTGTGGCGTCGTTAAGTCTAGTTATTATTTATTCATTAATTTTTCTTTTTTTTATTATTTCTCTTTGATAATCGTAACAAATTCTCTGAAATGTTCATTATCATTCTTACTAAATAATAAACTATCTTATCAACACAAAATTTAAAGGTACTTTATGTAACATATCGTTGGTTTTCATAAGCAAACATTTTCTGTTTTAAATATTATCGCAATGCTTTTGTTTCACAATCAGCAATTTCTTTTCCGTTACGTTCGCAATAAACTTAGTTTCGATAAGATTCGTGTAGTTATCGTATCTTAGCTATTGCTAATAGCTAACTTAAAAAACATTACCGAAACAATAGCTAAGATACGATTTAGCTATTGCTTCGGTAATGTTTTTTTAGTTAGCTATTATCGCTATTATTTCAAATTAGTTTTCGGTTCATTTTCGTCACATAACCTCAAATTGCTATCTGTCAAATATTACATTGATTAGGTATTGGTAGTGCTGCCATCTACTCTATAGTTTTACTTTGCTTTAGTGTAATTAATGTTTTTTATACAACGTCTAATAATCAATCTCTTAATAAAGCCCTTTTTAAAAATACTAGCTGTTGGCCCAGCTTCGCCCAAAGTTTAATAATAAATAGTCTTAGTTACTCGGGCTAAGTCAGCGCACATGAATGATATATCGATCGATCGATCCAACTATTCGATAGTAATGAGCAATGACATCGGTGTTATATGAAATAATGCGCATAAAATATACTGATTTTGTGTCGGTTCACGCGACAGTTCTATCTATCCAATATTACTATCAATCGATTGAACGATTTATCGATCATCGTGCATGTAGTCGAGAATGGAACGACTCGACGTAGTGAGTAGAAAATAGTCACGTTTATACCGACTTCTCAAGCACAATAAACTGTGTAAATTGTATGACGCCAAAATGCACCGTTAAAGAGCTTATTTTCTATTTTATAGTTACGATTTGTCTATTTTTGATAGTTACTCAAATGTTTTCTGGGTTCAATATCATTTTATTAGGTTAACCAGTAATTTTCAACATAAACGTGCTGTTTACTGAAAACAAAATTATCAAAAATCAATTTGTAAACACATTTTTGATCATGTGTATTGAAAAAAATCTGATAACCTACTTTTTATATTATACTGGATAGTTTTTATCGTCAAAATAGTATTTAAAAAAAAAGCATAAGAAAAGGCTATCAGATATTCAAATCCTTGAAAACTATAATTAATGTTTCGACATTAATATGGTGTTTTTTTTTTAAACAGTTGAACTCGATAATTTACATGAGTTTTCATTTGTTACTTGGAACATGGTTCACTATTATACAGTATGTAAACGCGTAAGGTGCACATAGGGAAATTAGCATTGGGAAAAAATACTTGGATCAGAGTTAGCCATGACTGCATTAATTGTTATTTCTATTGAATTATCGTGGTAATCTTGAGGATTTCTATTTTATTTTGATTTACAAAAATAAAACAAAAAAACAACTCCATCTGTTTGGAAACATTTCATTCAAAAATTGTCTGACTGGTATGACGTATGCGCGTTGGTAAATCGGTGACCCAATGTCTTTAGGTTCAACACGAATAGGCGGAGATATTTGATCTCGCACCATATTTAAGTATTTTTGGGAATTTAATGTCCCATTAATAAAAAAAGTCCGATTATGTTGTAATCATTTGAATATTTTCTTCGGTAGTATACACATTCATTCTGCAAAAGAATATTATCTGTCAAATTGAAAAACAAGATTTCAAGGCTCACTCTGATCCAGTCATTTTTTCCCAATGTTAATTTCCCTATGTGCACCTTACGTGTTTACATACTGTATAAAGAACGGAACAGCTGCGGAGTGCAATAGATTCAATAGATTATAGTCTAAACTCTAAGAGCTATTAAACATTTTTGGATAGGTTATGAGGCAGTGTATTGTGTAACACTTCTTTTGTAATGTCTTAACACAAAATCGAAGACCTGGCTAGTGGGGCTTAGCCAAGCTGTGAATTTTTAACTTCGCGAAATTTTAATTGCAAAAAAGTTCTCGAGGCATTTTGAAATTTTAATATCTTCAAATTTAGTACCTATAGCAAAAAAAATATTTTGTATAGACCGTGTGCACGAAGCCTACTAGCGCCGCTAGTGGGTAATAGAGAATTATTGAACTCACTTTTTATGGAAATCGCGACATGTTTCTATGGTGATAAGTCAAAAACTTTAGTTGGCCATGATGTGTAAAAAAAATTGAATAAGGAAAACTAATGTTAATTTGTTTACACTGACAGCGGAACGTCAAATTAAGACGCCAATGGTCTTTATTTTACTTAATTCGCCATCAGCGCTATAGCCCGGAACCCAACAAGCATTTCCAGATCAATTAGTTTTTCTATGTTTTCTTTGTAATTAAAAAGCTCCATAAAATTATAACTATTTTCACTTTTAACAAACATTGCTCATTGACATACGGAAAATTTGAGCTTGAAGTTTCCCCTAGTGCCCACCACAAACGCTCGCATCGAAAAATTTGTAATTCCGCCTAGCTGCACATAGCCCTTTAGTAAGCGATGTTCGTTAGTTTTATTTCTTCAAAAATTGTAAAATTGTGGCGGAGCTACCGGTTAGAAGAAAAAGATAAAATAAAAAAGCGTGTATGCGCCACAGCTAGTGCCTATACTATTTATAAATGTTTTTCAGTATAGCCTTGACATTTTTCCTGACCTATTTTTAACATACTTTTAATTATTTAAGAAGTTTCCAATTGTTTACAATTTCTAACGCTATTTAATTTAAAAATTATGACATTAACAAACGACCTTGCAAAGCATTTATGAAATACTCTATGTTCTAAAAAGGTTATTTACGAACAGTGCAAAAACGTTTTTCAAATGAATAAAGCGAAATCAATAGCGCAATCGTAACAAAAATTTAAATTCCGTTAAGTCCATTTAGTGTGTTGCTTTTGACTCAGTCAACAGAAAATCCAGATATTTTAATGTAGTTCATTACATTGCCGTTTTCTTATCTGAATTATATAACAGGCAATTATATATACATATATTTAATAGATTGCGGATACACTAGCGCCTCCTGTATCTTTCAGAAGCCATTTTGTACCGTAAAAATCGCGCGAGATTCAAAAATATTAATTATTTTATAATATGATTTTATTGAGAAAAACAACAAAACTCACAGTAAACAGTGATATTTCGCTCCAAAACCTATTTTTATATTGAAACATTTCAAAAATTACAAAATTGAGCATAAATATAATGTAAAGCTTAGAACATTTTACATTGTCAATTTGGCATCAAGGTTGACAAGCATTGATGCCAATCTGACAATGTAAAATGTTTTAAGCTTTTACATTATATTTATGCTCAGTTTTGTAATTTTTGAAACGTTTCAATATAAAAATAGATTTTGGAGCGAAATATCACTGTTTACTGCGAGTTTTCTTGTATTCCCATTAACATCATATTATAGAATATTTAATCTTTTTGAATCCCGCGTGCTTTTTACGGCGTTTTCCACATACAAAATGGCTTCTAATTGGAACCATTCCGCACAATGCTCAAGGATAGGCATCAGCTATCTATTAATATATATATCTATGGTGTAATATCATTCAGATGACAATCCGTTAGTTCATTATTGCAACACTGGTGCGCAGTTGTAGGATATTGAACATTGCTTTTGTTTTGAGCCAAGTTCATTGATCTTCTTGGTAAACAAACTGTCTTTTGCGTTAAGATATTTTATAATATTTATCGAATTAGGTTCAACAAGAATCGTCATCAGCCAAACATTTAAGTTTAGAAAAAATCAACTTAATAAATGTGTGTTAGATCAGTTGACGATGTTGATTTTTGGGTGCATACAGAAATACTGGTTATTTCAGTAATTTCTCTGAAATTTCAAAGCAATATCGAATTAGTTGATGACTTTGCAAGGGATTTCAAAATTTCAAGCCGCCATTATACAAACTTCTCAATTCCGAGATTCTATTCTGATGATCTGGTGATATGGATTCAATTTATTATTTAAATTCAATTGATATTTTGACTAGTTCTCGAATTAGAAAATATAAATCGCAGTAGACAGCCAATGTCTTTAAAAACACACAATTAAATAAAAGTAGCGTGTTTAAGAAAACAATTCTGGACAGATATAAACAAAACGCCATCGAAAATGTTTCGAATCAATGAACATTGTATAAAATAACACTTAAAGGAGGCGACTCTAGTGCCGCCTAGTGAGTAATTACTGGAGTTTGTGTCACCTAGTGATTCTGCTCGCGCCATCCTGTAGCATAACCGTTTTCTGGGCAATTATTTATATAACAAAACTTATTTATTTAAATTGTTTTCGCCTCTTCGTCATGTTTCTTAGCTAGTAGGCCTACGTGGTACTCGAGCTGTAGTGCCGCAGAGTGAACATTGCTTAAAATATGCTCTGGCAGTGAGAGAAATTACTAAAAAAGTAATCACAAAAACATTTTTTTCTCGACGGTCGTTTCCTTCGAACCATAGCGTCAAGTGATGAGATATTAGACTAGAGTACGCGAGTGAGCCGTGAAAGTGTCTGCAATTCAGAGAGAAAAGTTCCTTATCTCTATGGTAACTAATGATACAAAACAATGCTGATTTGAGTAAACATATAATGATACGGAACGTTTGCAGCGTTCTCTCTCTGAAATGCAGACACTTTCACTTATGGCAAGCATACCCGCTAGCGTACTCTAGTAACTTATATCTCTATGGTTTTATCTGATGATGCTAGCGAAATGTGCGTCAAGAAAATAGTGTTTCGTGGTGGCTTTTTTGAGTAATCGTCTTCAGATCAAAGGTTGCATCCCTCCTCAAGAGATACATTCAGAGGATCACAGACGCTTCTGTCCAACCACAATTTAATCATCTAACACCGTTGAACTTAGGTACTACTTCGTACGACGTATAGTAAATAATTTTCTTCATTGTTATCGTTAATATAAAAAACTGAATACCGAAATATACTATTATTATTGCCAATATCGTATTGCGTCGTAATTACAGCAAAATTGATTACGTTATCGTCTACGACTAAAAATAGATAAATATATTGCAAAGGGCAATCAAAAAATATAATTAATTTAAGATAATTAAACAGTTTTGAAAAAGATGTCGCATTACAAATTGTCGACATGCTTCGCCTTTTACTACGCTAAAATCTTGTGATGGCTGCATCACTATTTCTGGATAGATAAGGAGTCGTCGTGACCTCCCCCAAAAAGGTGGCCAGTCGACTTGGGTACGAGAGGCGGTTCGGCGCCCGGTCCCAGATTTTGTAAGGATTGTTGGTACTCGCATTATAATATCGCTGTAAGCAGTGGCCAGACGATCATCTCGGAACGTGATTCTGCAATTTGGCAGACTATTTTAATTCCACTAATTTCCAGGGCCTTCTGGACCAAGTACCAATTCGTATTTTCAATTTGTTATTTATACAATATGAAACAATCCATATAAAAAAATCCTTGATGGTTACAATTTTTTAACCGCATTTCTTTCCTCAATGACGTCATCACTTCTTTTTTAATGGCATCCCCCATTTTTATGCAGATTTAAGGTAGTACGAGCACCAAGGCAACTTTAAACAAAAGACTTGATTTTTTTTCTTATATTTCGGTAGATGGATGATATGTTTTCATTGATTTCTCCAAAACTAGTAAGTGGAAATTAAAAAAAAACTATTTAAATTAAAGTTAAAACTTTAATAAATTATTGAAAACAAAAAAAAACCGTTTTTCCCGACTAATTAAAATCTTTAAAATCTTTGTAATTAAATATCTTTTTAATAAGCCGGGCACAACGGTTTTTTTTTTGTTTTCAATAATTTATTAAGGTTTTAACTTTAATTTAAATAGTTTTTTTTTTATTTTCCACCGACTAGTTTTGGAGAAATCAATGAAAACATATCATCCATCTACCGTTTTACCATAAAGCCAATGTTAAATATGCGTACTTTTGAAGTCATTTATTTATTTAAATAATCGGGCAAACCCCCTAAAATTTTCAGAATTGGTTTAGACTTAGTCCAACTTCATATAAAAAAAAATCAAGACTTTTATTTAAAATTGCCTTGGTGCTCGTACTACCTTAAGTAGACTAGAAAATTTTAATTTCTGCAATATGCAATTATTTGACATTTGCACTAGTTCTCGAGATAATAAGTGTGTTTGGTATATTAACACAGTGTAGATAGCTGTGATATTTACAATAAAAGGTGAATGTTGGGTTAACCAAAAGTGTATTTGTTCTAGCACTTTTGTCAAATTCAGACATCTATCAATTGATCTACACCAGGGGTGACAGACTGATTTTTCTAAAGGGCCATTTAGGATGTGTTAGTGGACCACACTCTAATTTATAAACTAAAACACATACTAAATTAAAATCTTTATTTAGTTTAAATAGTTTAAAAGGGGTAAATTATCTTGAGCTTGAGGATCCAGACACCTGAGATCTCTCATTTTTGATAAGCTCATTGATGTTAGATGTCTAAAGTCCTCACTGCGGATTAGGGTTGGGTAACTCAGATCTGAACCGGTTCAAAGAGCCGGCTCCAACAGAAGATCCGTGAGAGCCGGCTCACTTTTTTATGAGCCGACGGCTCAACGAATCCGCATAACTCAGTGAAACACTTAACACACAGAAGCAATTTAGTATCTGTCAGCTCAAATGACTCATGCATCATAATATGTCTGGCTATGTTGCACACTAAGCACAGGCGGTACAGACTGTTATTACAGTGTTTTACTTAAGTCACAACTATTTAAGGTATTGTATTGCATATTGCAATATGCTTTCTGTAACATAGCAAGTAGCAACCTGTAAAACCCCGCCTTATAATATGTGAGTCAGTCACTGCCATAATATTAGGTGATATGATTGACTTGACTCAACTAACTCAGTGGCTCAGTTGACTCGAATAACATATTCAGAACTCGGCTCTTTTTGAACCGGTTCAGGGAGCCGGCTCACATACGGGATCCAGATGCAAAGATGCAGATCACTAAAAAGACCCGTTTTCTCATCTCTACTGCGGATGGATTCTGGTCGCGGGCCCTATTGAGATGGCTTGAGGGCCGGATGCGGTCCGCGGGCCGTATTTTTGACATTACTGATCTACACTACACTGCGTTCCCCTACTCAAGAGCCGGGACTGCTTATGTTTAAACTTTCAGTTCGACACTGAAATATCAAACAGGTCAGTGCATCTTACACTTTTGCATAACGAACGAAGTGGTGTCAAAAGTGTTAATTTTCACACTGGAGAACGATATTGAGAGCAAATAATGAAAAATATATTATACCTACAACAATGAAAAATAGTAAAGGGCACTAAAACATATTTGGGAAGCGGCAAAAAATGACGAAAAACTAGTGGCAGATGGTTACGACTACAAAACACGTGATTTTTTTATTTTTTTAAATGCGTACACAGATTGTAATATATTAATAGTTATTTTATATCAACAATGTTGTTTGTGAATTGTACATCTTTTAACAAAATATGGCCTTTCAATTTGTTTATAAAGATAACAAATATAATATAATACAGCCTGTTCATAAATAAATCCAATTTATTAAAACATTTAAAACGTTAACAATGGTTGAGGAACAATAAAAAAGCTTTACCGGTGTTTTGCTTGTTTGAAATAAATTACTGTTTTTCATTTGTCGTTAACTTCAGAGTTAATGTTTTTGATTATATTTATTATTACTATCAGTCCGGTCTGGCTTCGTAGATTGCCTATTAAAGATAGACATATTAGGCTGTTGCGGACTTTTATACTGGAATACAGCTGCATTTACCCGGCGCTGCCCGGGAATAACAGCTTCCTGTTATGATAGCCAAATGAGATATATGTAGACAGAAGTCGAATGACTAGACCTGGATGTTTCACGACGGATAACATATAACATAGGCGCGGGAGAAGAGGGAATACCGGTCTGCCTTAACAACACGTTACGATCTTATAATAGGTATTTGTATAGAAGCATATGCCAAAAAATAATTAAATTAACAAACTTTGCGATAAAATAATGAAATAAAACATAGCCTATAGCACTTCTGGAATCATCAGACACATTTCAAAACTAGTTTAATCAACATTTGTCAAATAGTTTTTAAGGTAAATCCATTCAAGCATGAATTTTATATCTACTAATATAAAGATGTAAAGTTTGGATGTAAGAGGTAATCTCCGAAACTACTCATCCGATTTCAAAAATTTTTTCGCCAATATTTAGACGGGACCGGTTTCACCCGGGTGTAAAAGAACGAATGGGGAAGGGAGGAACATGAGTACACACATTCATCTTAGTTTACCGAGATGAATGTTGTGTCCAAATTTCATGATGATCGGAGTTAC
Organism: Xanthostigma xanthostigma; assembly: GCA_963575645.1. NCBI lineage: Eukaryota > Metazoa > Arthropoda > Insecta > Raphidioptera > Raphidiidae > Xanthostigma > Xanthostigma xanthostigma. The sequence continues at coordinate 43,446,563 of OY754471.1, forward strand.
CTTTCAAAAGTTTTTGTCGATAAAAAGCAGTATTTAAATAAAATTAAAATAAATTTAAATGTAAGCCTTAGAAGAAAGCAATGTAGAAAATAAAAAAATAAATAAATATGTATTCGCCCAACATAGGGCTCGAACCCACGACCCTGATATTGACAGTCGTGTGCTCTACCGATTGAGCTAACCGGCGTTATATTCTGACAACGCTAATATGAGTCTATTTAGTTAGTGCATTTCACCTGAATAGAAGCTTATTTTTGAGATACATTTTGCAAAATTTTTCATTAATGCTCCTCTCCTAATGGTCGTAGCCTGATTTTATATAGCCTATAGCCTTCCTCGATAAATGGGCTATCCAACAAAAAAATTTTTTTTTCAATTTGAACCAGTAGTTCCTGAGATTAGCGCGTTCAAACAAACAAACAAACAAACAAACTCTTCAGCTTTATATATTAGTATAGAATATAGATGGACCTTCAGGATGGACATAGGCTATATATTATCGCTTTAAAAAAAGCGCTTTTCATGGAGATCAATAATTTTTCAACGTGAATCGACGAAAAAAAACGGTGGCAATCTACAAATTCACGGGAAGCCCGAGCGGGGCGCTATATTACTATAGATTGACAAATGATGTAACGAAACGTGAGTCATAAAGGTAATAATTGAATTCATTTCACACTTTCCTGTCATATGACTTAATAATTTACTGTACTTTTTACGTTCCTATCGGTAGGATTATTTACGTTATTAATAAGTTTTTGTCAATCAATGTTTCATGCATTACTCATTCTAATAGTGCCGCGTTTGGTTTCTAATACAATTCTTTAGATAGACAGATAGATAGTTAAATTTATTGTATAACGCCTTCAGTTAAACTAGATTTACGAATATCATTTGTTTTCAACTAATCTCCATTTAACAGAAAACATATAACCAGGGCCGAACTTAGAACCTCGGTGGCCCCGGGGCAAGAAGTAAAATTGGAGCCCCCTACGTAGAATTTAAATTAAAAAGGCCGTTACTTATTTATTATTATGTTCAAAATTATGACAACAAAAATACAATTTTTTTCAATGGGTTTTTAACTTTTTTTATATACAATTCTAGAGGGGGGATCCCTTACCTCTAGAATTGTATATAAAAAAAGTTAAAAACCCATTGAAAAAAATTGTAGATATTTTTTTTTCTGAGGGGGGGATAAAGCAAAAAAACAATATTTTTTAAAGATTTATTTATAAAAACGAATAACCTTTTTTTAACAACCTTAAACTTGAAAATTTTTGTGTGGTGTGCACTATTGGAGAACAAAAAAAAGGTCCCCCTGTACCCCCCAAATCTACGCCCTTGAGGGCTTCATTAAGTAAAAAACGAGTGTGGACACTTTCGAACTTTTTGGGGCATCTTTTCGTCGGGGGGCCTTGGAAGTAAACGTAGCGTTGTTAATCAGGGTTCACCCACTCGACATTGTTAAATTCTGTGTTTCAATTTTTTGAAATAAACCTTCTTTACGCTCGTTCTGTAAATTTTGCTCGTCGAGTTGACGTTATGAACAAATGTGACGTTTTTTGCGCGGCCCATTAAGTCCGTTATGCAGTATAGCGCATCTATAGATAACATAAAACATTCTTTATATATACAGCAACGGATTACGAAATCCACATACTGCGAGAGTTGTTTTTTTTAATGAATTGTACTGACGTTAGCTGAATGAATACAAATAAACAAAATAGTAATTTAGTTTGTAATTGTACGGTTTTAAAGATTCCTAGAGCGAATTTTCAGTTTTCGTCATTTTTGCCTGTTTATTTATCTGTATCTATACACATAAAAACAAGGCACTTGACATGATGGGAACGCATCTGTGTCCAAAATTTCGTCGAAAACAGATTTCAGTGACTCGAGAAAACATACGACATAGGAATTCATACAGAATTATTGCGAATACAATATACATCGAGGCTTCGTTTCGATGTATAATAAAAACTGTGAATCTAACAATATATGTATTGTATTGCTTCAACCGCGTGTAAAGGTTACAAGAACATTTTTTTTGCGTAATTTGAGCAGTTTTGATGCCGAAACTGTTTAACTTCAATAAAAATATGATTTATTTTGTTTTCAATTCGAAAATGATTTGTCATTCCTCGATATGCTAAATTTGGCAAATATGCCACGAATCGAGCACCGTTTCCCCGAGTGTTCGCCGAGAGAATTTATCGATTAGTGTGATCGATCTTGTTCCAAAGTCCGTTTGTGCCTTTGCAGAGGATATTTTTAACGAAATTTCGACATGAAATCAGCAAATAAATTTAGTTTTGTTGGACTGATAACGGAGCTTAAAATAAAAACGGATTTACGTCAGAGAGACAACACGCTGCACAAACTCCAGACATGAGTAATGGTGATTTAGTCTAATTGTTCACACGTGATAACCTTTCAATGTAAACAGAATGTTTATTTGTGCACGCGGTGTTCATGTGAACACTTGGACTCGTGAGATGGATCCCGGATTGCAAAAAAAAGTGATACAATTTTGTTTCTTTTTTTCTCTTTGCAGTGAAATCGTTTTGTTACAAATTATTAAGCTCTAATCACAATTTCTTTTTACGTGTAAGTTAACTCATAGTTAATGTTCACTTTTCGGCAAGGACAGGTACGTAACTATATAGTAACAGCGCTGATATCGTCTCGAAGTTAAACCTTTTGTTCGTGTACTTAAACTTATTTTTGGATTGAGAATAGACCTATGTGCAGCAATTCTGTTGTGTATAATCGAGTTATTACATAATATGGAGTGCTAGTCTGGGCTGCTCGAGTCAAATAACAGAAAGAGATAGCGATAATTGCGGTAGTCATTCCGCCTTTGTTCAACAACAATAAGACGAACCAGAAAGAGACATACATGTACCGCGTTTATCTTTCTTATACACAACTCATATGTCCTTAAAAAAAACCGCGCAATTTCCCATTGGTGTAAAAAATACAAGAGTTATTCGTTTGTTTAAAACGCGGGTCACACTAGGCTGATTGCCAGCCGCGAGTTGTGGAAGCCGCTACTGTCAGCCATCAATCAGCTTGGTGTGAGCATAAAAGTCGCCGGTGGCGCCGCCAGCCGGCGAGTATTTATCAGCAGCTGGTGAAATCGGACATGTTCTATTTTGGTAGCCAGGCAGCGGCGACTAGCAGGTCACGTGACTCACTCGCACCCGCTACCACCAGCGAGCAGCGCAGTCTGACCGAACAGTGCATCATAGGCGAGTAAACCATCACGTACCACGTGGTTTATGTTCGATAATGTAGTGACCGGATTGGCAGCCACTACTCGCGGTAGACTAGCGAGTAGCAGCCGTAGTGTGACCGGGCTGCCCGCCGCTGCTTGCTGGTGCTACTGTCCGCCGCTGATCAGCAGCGGCTGACAAGCAGCCTAATGTGACCCACGCTTAAAACAAACGAATTTATAATCTTCAAACATCTTGCAGCATGTTGGTAATGCATCTTCTATATGTGTTATAGGTGATAAAATAATAGTGTGAACAATTTTACACTTGTAAGGTCAAAGTTGATAAAATAATTATGACGGAATATCACATTTTTATTTCATCATAAAACATTCAAGGCACGAAAAAAATATTTATGAGCATGCGACATTATTTAAATTTTTTATTTCCAACACTATTGAACCGATTTGTAAAATTCTTATAAAATTCACATGTTTTTCCCTGACCGTGATAAATATTCCCTAGCTTTCCCATGATTTCCCTGACTTTCTCGCGTTTTTTCTGATTTCTGGCAGCCCTGTTACAAGATCTACAGCGAGCGCCTCTAGTGGCGGACGCCCTCAACAGTCAGGAGTTACACGATCAAAGTTCAAACATTTAGCTTATTTGTAATGAAAGTAGTCGGTGGCTATCAAAATGGTTTCACCGACATTTTGGAAAACAAACGGGACAATATGGCGGCATAGTTACATAACCTCAGATAAATAACATAACCGAATAGTCATGGAAACGCTCCCCGCCTATTACTTTTAGTGTTTCCACTGCTTTTCTCATACGTCTTATTATTTTTTGATAGCGCGAAATTCTATAACGCGATTTTTAAGTGTATATCGCGTTATATAAGGTAGTTTCATTTTATAGGGGTCATAATTAAAAAAAAAAAGACGGGTTGCACTCCGGGAGTGCTGGCAGAAGTGAAAACTTGAATATTAACGTCTTAATTTTTTGCATTTAGAAGCATTGTTTATTTATTGGCAACACTTGTAAATAAAATGGTTTGTATCATAGATTGCATTTTTATGTACGATATTTCAACGCTAGATGTCTAACGTTGTATAAAAAATAAAATGGTTAGTTATCATAGATTGCATTTTTATGTACGATATTTCAACGCTAGATGTCTAACGTTGTATAAAAAGTATCTGGCAATTACTATCACTTAGAGAGTCTCACCCAGTTCTTTCTTTTCCTGACGCGAGTTTAACATTTTTTACCCATTACAAAAAAAGTGTACAACGCCGCTAAAGAAGTTTTCACTTCAAAAAAAAAACGTGTGAGCCTCACGCACATAAGCTCAAGGGGGAAGTTATGAGCTCGTTATCCATTTTTGCGTTACCAATGGTTTCTCTTATATTTCCTCGCTGTTGAATTATTTCTCCTTTAACGTTTTACAAAAACAGATATGTCGTCTTGCCGCGTTTATTTTTAATGAGTCTCAAAAATGATTTATTTGAAATAAAACACCGTAATTCTTGAAACAGTGGCGTTGTATGGTCAGGTGAAAAAACAAAACTAGTTTTCTTAGAATATTGACAAAGTACAGAACTATTCCGTCACCAGACATGTGTTCCAATTGTACAAATATTTTTTTTCTAAAACAATACACCTTTTGTGATGCTAATTGCAAAATACACCATGGCAGCATTTTTTCACCTTATTACATTATCAATTATCACGGAGAACCAAGTACAAGGTACACCGCAAATGTTTGAATAAAACATTTGAAAAAAAATAACAAAATAAAAACAACTGAATCACCAATAGGCAAATGAAAAAAAGCACGTTTTCTTTGATAGAAAAATTCTGTGTATCACGTGAGCAATAGTAAAATAATCACAGTGGGGTGCGTCATACCAAGTTTCTGCTGCAAATAAGTAACGAATTGTCTAGGTCCTAGGAAATTTACGTTTACGATGGGGTAATTTTTTTTTTCAGAAAAAATATTAATCAATAAATACTATCAAAAATTTGGTTTGATATTAAATAGCTCTCGTTTTTAGTGGAAAAAATGTTTATAAGCGCTATATATACAAAAAAAAAAACTGTCTACTTTAGAACACTGTAACTCATACAGTAGAGACGCGATAATCCGGACTAATTAAAACACAGCTGATCCGGATTATCAAAATGTCCGGATTACTGGATGTAATTTTAATTATCAAGAAAACAAACTAAAATGCGTGCTCAAAGGATTTATTCATACGTAAAAAATAAAACTTTTAATTTGTCAAGAATTTCGTTTTTTACTTGCAGTGATAAAGTAACGTGTGATCGTTTACGCGGCGCCATATTGCGTTCTCTATTTAATTCTATCTGAGTTTAACAACGACTACATACATACTAAAACCACCTAACTTCTCTCACTTCTTCTTATAACAAATATGTATGTATCTGTTTGTAACACACCGCCGGCCAATAGTGTTGACGCAAATAGTGCTGGTACAGCTACTCAATAACTAAGTATCATGATCCGGATTACTGAAACTGGAAAAATCCGGACTACAATGTACATAATACTATCTAACGACTGTCCGAATGACCAAAGAATCCGGATTATGAAGGTTCGGATTAACGCGTCTCTACTGTAATTCGGCAAGCGCGAATCTCGGGGTTTCCGGTTCAAGTCTGGCCAGTGGCGTTTAAATGTTTTGTTATAAAGAGGCTTGTAACGTTAATAGCAAAATATTTGTAATGAAAGTTAATTCGTATTGCGGAAAGGTGTTAGAAACAATTATTATTTGGTACTGCTGTACTTACATAAAAAAACGGTTTCTTAGACAATAGCTACTTGGTACCATGGCAACTATAGAAAATCACGATTCAAAGATCGGATCTGCTGTCTAGTCCCGAAAATATCGAGACAAAAATATTGACACCCGGATTATGCATAAACATTTAAAAAAAAACTGATATTCTGTAAATAATGAAAAACTAGAACATACCACTTGTTTCTTCTTTTGTTCGTCCACATTAAAATTTTCATCCTTCAGTTTGGCCAGCCTCATTCGTATCTCATCTTCCGATGGTGGACTATTAATCGAATCCTCACGGAGTCGTTCTAGCCGGTCTGCTATTTTCTGGTCCTCAGGGCTTAGGCCAATCTTCAGCTTGGCAATTTTTTGATCGGTACGATACACCGTAATCGGTGGTGCCGAAGGATTCGATAAAGTTTCTAGTCTCCTGAAATTTGTTCTTATTTTAGTTACTTAATAAAGGTTATCTTTTTTTCGGTCAGGTAGCGCTAGTGGCAAGTAAGGTATGTGTCAAATGTTTACGTCTTTTATTCGTCGGACTACGCTAGCGGTAAGGAAAGTATGTGTCATCTATTTTATTTTTAAGTAATTCTTCATTTATTCATTATTAAGGAATAAATAATTAAATAAATACAAAACTAACAGTTCGCTGTTAACTGACCGAATGACAGGTACTACTTACTAGTGGCGACATCAGGTGGTGGAAAATATAAGCAGTACTGACATTTGAGTGACATAACCACACTTATTTGTGGCGTTGCCGCTATTAAGTGATAGAAAAAAATCTGGTAGCCTTTATTTTTATTAAAATTTGTTTATAATGAGAATGAATCATACTAAACGGACGACGAAAATTTTGTAGACAAAAGAATGTCAAACAAACTGTTTAATGAATAATGACCTACCCCAAATTATTTTGCGAGTGTCGAATTTGACTCGCCTGCTTCCAGTCAATGTCACAATAACAAAATGGACACCAGTCGTCATAACCGGACAAAATAATTAAAAATTACGTCTATATAAGCGATCGGTCAAATTGACTGGAGTCATTCTAAACGGACTAAGGTTCACACCAAACGCTAAGATTAAGAGAGGATATTTTTTTTTGGATTGAGTTTAGGATTTCTATAGTGGGGAGTTACCTTAACAGGAAATACATTAGGAGATCAGGACTCTGAATGCGGAAATCGTCTTCAACAGGACTATTTTCTTTATATTTTACATCTCTGCAATATAACACACTTCAATAGTTTGTTGATGCTACAAAGATAATAATTATCTTTAGATCATATTAGCAGCAGTGTAAGTAAAACTTATAACGTTTTCTACTCATTGTACTTTTAGGTTAACACTATCGATAGTACCGATAATCAATCAATCAAGTGATAGAGGTATATTCAGTACATCGTCGTTGGTTCTGTAATAGCTCTTATGTGCATAATTGGCAGAAAATTCAGGAAACGGAGCTCTATATACTAGTAATACCTCCAAATTAATTTTACAGTAACCAACAAGGGGAAGTAATTCTTATGTGAAAAGTTGTATCAAATGATTTCTCCCATGTGCCAATAAATCCGAAATTAACGTTAAATATTGTTTAAGAAAATACTTCGTCTTAATGAAACACGTATAGTGAAGATAAGTATGAATTAGATATGAGCGCCGCGCCGGCGCGCCGTCGCCGCCGACGATTCCTCCCCGCCGCCGCCGCCGTGAAAATGTAACGGCGCGCCGAGCGAAAAGGCATTTGTTTAAACGATCAGAAAATGTTGAAAACATATTTTTAAAGACTACTTTATATTTTTTTATGACTTAAAAGAAACATCTTTGTTTTCTCTAAGATTTATTTTCTTGTTAATTGTTATTAGAACTTTATGACAACGTTGATTTTTTTCTGCCAATCGAAGTGCCAAAAATATTTTAGCCCTAGGCTAGAAACCATTTCCTTATAAAAATAATTTGTGCCCATCATTAAAAAATGCTCCTAAGGTCACGCCGCCGATTACGCCGCCGCCGCCGACCTTAAAAAGTCGGCGCGCCGCCGCCACTCCTTTACCCATCGGCGCTCATATCTAGTATGAATTAGTAATATACCTCTGAAATTGCTAGCTCTTACCATCCATTGCTGAAATAACCACTTTTTGGCCTTTCCTGCAAATTTTACTTTTTGCACATAAGAGGTATAACAGAACCAACGACGATATATTAAAAAGTGTAGAATTATCTATAGTCCGCACTATCAATTAGTATTGATAGTCGATACTATCGATCATTATCGATAGTCAGTAACCACGCTATCTATCAATTATTGATACTTTAAAACTTTTCATATACAACGATTTTAATGTTTTTATTGAAGTGGAACTTCTTTAGGCGCGTTAGGTCAAATTGGAATGAATCAGACAAAAAGTTAAACGCTCCTTCTTTTTCGACTTCAATCGGCAGAGTGAGAATCATTTTTACTCTCTCTGCGCAGTGCGTTCTCTAGCCACGGTAACAAATTAGACATAACCGTTTCCTAATCCAGAGATAATAAAATTGTCAACAAAATATGTTAGAACCTAAGAAGTTTCACTTCTAACGCGCTAGTCGCATTTTTTTCCCTTAGAAAGCGCGTTAGTTGGTCTCAAAAATAAGATATTAAACGTACTTTAAAAATGCATCGGGCGGAAGGATATTTTCCGTCACATTCTTGGTCAATTTTAGATAACACGACTCGCATACGTGGCGTTCCCGATATCCCTTGCCCGGAACAATAGCTTTCGGTTTCAAACATTTGCTACAAAATCCAAAGCCACAAGATGCACATGCAATCTGAAAGTATTTAGAAACGGGACTTAATAATACATTAATCAGTTTATTAATTAATAAAAACTTGCTGAGTTTTGTCCTCTTTTCTTCGAATAATTGTAGTCATCATCATTCCGATAAATGCGTTTTATGTTAGAGCAAGAAAGAAAATAATTTTTCGTTAGTTAACAGGAAACGATATAAGGAAAGTTTGAGAAAAAAATTAATTTAAATCCTACTATTTTCTTGCTACAACTTCCTGTCTACAAAGACGGCGCATTTTATTGAATTTTAAAAATATATAGGTACCTAGAAGGCAGAACTACGCAGTTTGTTTAATGATTCCAAACAAATTTAATTTACAATTTTGACTTAGTGTTTTATCTTTCTTTTTTCTTTATGTGTGTCCCTTCGATTAACAGAACAAAAACTTGGAAGAGCACAATAATAACCACTTTGAAGTTGAAGGTTAATATGACAATGGTCCATGTAAGAAGTAGCCACTTATCAGTGTCTGTAATAAACTATTTAATAGAATGATCGTGTTTTTTTCTTACCTCTTTTGTTAATACACCAAATTTCTTCGTACATCCGTAACATGCCATAATTAAAAACCTTTTCAAATATGAATAATTAAAAAATTATTTACTGATTGACATTTAGCAATAATCACACATTTTTCTAAAAGATGACTATGAATTTCTAGGGAATTTTGCGTTTTTAATATCGTCTTAACGAAATGTCTCTTTGACAGTTCATACCTTAACCTTAAATTTTTGACAGATATATTTGGAATTTGACCTTAAAAAATCGCAAATTTCTGTATTTACCGAATAGAAAAAATGAGAATACGTCGAACTGCGGCGCTTACAGGAACATGTTTAATTCTGTTTGGTTGTTTTTTGTTATATTTAATGACTGACCTGACTTTTCCTCAACGCAGAGGGACAGCTAATCAAGAATTCGAAGATGTAAGCTTTCAGCATATTCTTTTTAAGTATACTCTCATGTCCACAATTTTAAATTGATTCTATTTTTGCGCAGAATAAATGGATACACTTTGAAGATCGCTTAAAGCGCTTAGAAAGCGACTTAAATAAACACCATGAAGTGGTGGGTGAAATAAAGCGTGCAATAAAACAATTGAAACCCGGTCCACATACTTTGTTGGGACCCAGTAGTGAAGTCCATAAAGCAATACAGTCTCCTATTATTGAAAATGTCCATAGAAACGGGACACCTGTTACGGAAGTTTTGTACAGCACCGAATGTGCCCTAGAGGTTAACTACGTACCTCAAACAAATATACAGGTTTGTGAAGATTTTTTCTTTTATTATTGTTAATTGAAACAAGGTGAAGCACAGTGAAACACAAACGATTACGATACTTTGTTTTTGATGTGTTGACACCTTAGCTCTCTGCACACGGTAGGAGCTGCGTCAGGCAGTAAGTCTCGTAAGTGTGTGTGTTGGAGCGTTCTCGCGTACACTGATTGCATAAGCTGCTCACGCACAGCTGTTTTTAGGCGACATTTGAGCATCGTGATACGAGCTCATATTTCTACTAGTGATGTGCTGGATATTCGTATCCGTATCCATTAGTTTTTGGCGAATCTTTTACGGATCTTTTACCTTATTAATTTTCAATTCATAGATGAAATTTTATATATATAGGTGATTAGGTAAAAATGAAAAAACTGTTAAATTCCATTCAGATTATTTTTTTAAATCGTATTTGGCACCTTTATATTGCAAACATTTATCGTAGTGAGTACCATACCAATAGTACATAACTCAAAGGTACTAAAAAACTATCTTTATAATGAGATATTGCACATCGATCCTTGGAAAGAGACAATCTGTTATGAGAGTTAACTCTTAAAGAGGTCAATAACTTTTTCCCATAACAGATAGTCTCTTTCCAAAGGTCGATGTGCAATATTTACCGCCGCGTACTCTAAGAAAGTTAAGATCTGTATCCGCGGATCTTGAAACCAAATATCCGTATTCAGATCCGTATTCGCGGATATACATTTTTAACGATCCGGCACATCACTAATTTCTACACAGCAATCTAGTGAGTACCACGCCATTCAACTTTTTTTTTGTTATTTTAGATGCTCGATATGTATAAAGAACTTAAATTTGATAATATCGATGGAGGTGTTTGGAAGCAAGGCTTTCGTATCGATTACAATGTACAACAGTGGAACAAGCATCGCAAACTCAAAGTATTCGTTGTGCCTCATTCTCACAATGATCCAGGTTACAATCAATTTCGTATGAATTCTATGCCTAATCTATTTTGTATGCACTTATTAATATTAATGTAACTTTATTAGGTTGGATAAAAACACTTGAACAGTATTTTGAACAACAAACTAGAAATATATTAGATAACATGGTTGTAAAATTGGCTGAAGACCGTCGTAGGAAATTTATTTGGGCTGAAATTTCGTACTTAGCTATGTGGTGGTCTGAAATTGAGTCAGAGAAACAGAAGAAAGTAAAAGAGTAAATATCAAAGTTTCAACTTTTTAACAATTGAATCGATGAATTAGAAAATTGCCATGCTAAACTATAATATACAGTATGTAAACACGTAAGGTGCGCATAGGGAAATTAGCATTGGGAAAAAATACTCGGATCAGAGTCAGCCATGACTGCATTAATGGTTATTTCTATTGAATTATCGTGGTAATCTTGAGGATTACTCTTTTATTTTGATTTATCTTTATTTTACTTGGCTTTTTTCAAAAAAAAAGCTCTTATAAATCATTATTTTAATTTTTTTTGTACAAAAATAAAACAAAAAAACAACTCCATCTGTTTGGAAACATTTCATTCAAAAATTGCCTGACTAGTATGACGTATGTGCGTTGGTAAATCAGTGACCCAATGTCTTTAGGTTCAACACGAATAGGCGGAGATATTTGATCTCGCACTATATTTAAGTATTTTTGGGAATTTAATGTCCCAATAATAAAAAAAGTCCGATTATGTTGTATTCATTTGAATATTTTCTTTGGTAGTATACACATTCATTTTGCAAAAAAATATTATCTGTCAAATTGAAAAACAAGATTTCAAGGCTCACTCTGATCCAGTCATTTTTTCCCAATGTTAATTTCCCTATGTGCACCTTACGTGTTTACATACTGTATAATTTTAGTTCTATTTTTCTTATTTATAGTTACAATATAATATTTCTGCAAATATTTAGGTTACTGTTTTAAAATGTTAAACTCAAATTAAATTTATTTATTGCCTCGTTTTTCTACTCATCGATGAATTTCAAGTTTTTGTCATGTTAGTTTCTGTAAGTTTACTTCCATTTTTTTTTTTTAGGTTTATAGCAAACGGTCAGTTGGAAATCGTAACGGGAGGTTGGGTAATGAACGATGAAGCAAATACTCACTGGGTTGCTATGATGAATCAAATGATTGAAGGGCATCAATGGCTCGCTAAACATCTGAATTATACACCTCACAACAGTTGGTCCATCGATCCATTTGGAACATCGCCTACTATGACATTTTTGTTGAAACGTATGGGGTTGGAAAATCTTGTCATACAAAGGGTGCACTATGCAGTCAAAAAACAACTTGCTAGTCACAGCCAGCTCGAGTTCCGTTGGAGACAATTGTGGGGTAAATTATTACTTTTAATCGTCCCATCTTTTTTATTACGGTTGTCAATTTTTTTTTATTTTTTTCGTCATAATCCAGATCAAAACTGCAGAAGATATTAGATTCTAGATACAAACTGCTAAATAGTCATTAGTCAATTCCTCAAAGGATACAAGTTACTTTGTATGAAAATATAAAAAAATATAATTGACTGTGACAGACGGAAGTACGAACAACAAAGTGATTCCATATGCGTTCCGTTTTGCACCGAACACTAAAAAGATACTCAATACTTTAAATTTAAAAGTATCTTGAATACTTTTGAACTCAACTGTGTTGTGGAGTTGAGAAGTATCTTCATTTTCGGATACAGATACTTTAAATAAAAATTATCTTTGATATAACCAATTCATCAGCTCTGCTCCACGTGTATTAGAACTGTGAGATATGATCCTGTTGCTTTAAAAAGTGTAAAATAGTACAATCAACAGTCAATAGATAGCGCGCAGTAAATATTAAAATATGTTCACAGATGGATCCGGACGAACGGAGCTTTTTACTCACTTAATGCCGTTCTATAGCTATGACGTGCCGCATACATGCGGCCCGGACCCGAAAATATGTTGTCAGTTTGATTTTAAAAGACTTCCAGGCTACGGACCAAGCTGTCCGTGGCGTATTCCACCGAAAACAATAACAGAACGCAATGTTGCTCACAGGTAATCATGATTACTTCATTGATCTTGGTATTTATTTAATAACCATATATCATAATTTTGTGATAGTAAAATAGTATATTGTGCAACTAGTGCGACAATGCCGCACGAGTTGCACATACTATTTTTTATTACGAATTAAATTAAATTAAAATTAAAATTGTATTACGAATTAAAAAAAGAAAAATTAAGAAAAAAAAAATTAAAATTAAATCATTAAAAAGTTGAAAATTCAGTTAAAATTGTCAAGAATAAAAGACCATAATCGAAAATTTTAACCTCAAATCTGCTTCAAATGACAGTTTGTTTCGTTGACATTAACACCGTTATTATTTTGTTTTTTTCTCTGAATTTGCGTGCGGCAGGCAATAATTTCAGTGCGACAAATAAAGTTTCCGCACGCAAATGAAAATAGCTACTTTTCAACCGTAACAGCATGCATAAAGATACCACTTTTCCCGCATGAGTAATAAAATTATATATTGAACAACTCAAAAGTCTATTAGTGTTACCATCTAGTAGCCTGTTTTGTTATTTTGTTTTTGTTTTTTAACTGCAGGGCGGAAATGTTACTGGATCAATATAGGAAAAAGTCTCAGTTGTATCGTACGAATGTTGTGTTGGTACCACTGGGTGACGATTTCCGATACGATCATTCTACCGAATGGGACGTGCAATATTCGAATTATCAGCGACTTTTCGATTATATGAATTCACAACCTACACTTAATGTTGAGGTTGGTATATTAAAAGTTTTTTATATAGGTACGCTGATTTTAGCTCACCGACAAATTTTTATGGGAATGTATATCTAATGCTCATCTAAAAAAAAATAAAAGAATTACAAATTTTTTGTTATTAACAAAAACGAGTGCTTTATATATAATTATTTTCTTAAAATTAAATGAGCTTTTTATCTGTCAAGTTTTTTGGTATAGGAAATTTTTTTTCTGTTAGTTATTTGATTCGCTTTTATTTTTAGGCACAATTTGGAACTCTAAGTGACTATTTCAAAGCAGTACATGAAGAAAAGGAACAAGAAGATTTTCCAACCCTATCAGGCGATTTCTTTACGTACGCTGACAGGGCCGACCACTATTGGAGTGGATATTTTACTTCGCGGCCCTTTTATAAACGTATGGATCGTGTCCTTTTATCATACGTTAGGTAAGCGACTTTTGTGTCATATTTTGTATAATTGGCTAGAAATACTGCTGAAATGTATTAAAGTTTTATGATCATTTATTTTACGACACAAAACAACTAAAATGTCGTATGACTGACAGAAGAAAGCATTTGTTTTGATCGTTTCGCTCTGCTAGAGATAGGAATGGTGTTTTGTTTTAAAATTGTTTCATTGTTTTGTACAGAGCGGCAGATCAAATAATAGCTTTGGCGTGGGGCAGCGGTCACTCGGGATCTTCGTGGCTATTAAATCCAGCCAGTGGACTCGAACCGTTATTGCAAGACGCACGGCAGAGTCTCAGCCTCTTCCAGCATCACGATGGGATCACAGGCACTGCTCGAGATCACGTCGTCATTGATTATGGACAAAAGTCAGTTCAAATATATTAAAAGAAACCGATTTTAATTTGTTTTATTTACAATGATGTGCTTTTGTTATAGAATGTTAACTGCTATACGCAATGCACAACATGTGATTCAACAAGCTGCAAATGTGTTGCTAGCATCGCAGGATGAACCTGTAAGTCCGGATCCAGAAACAACTTATTACGAAGTCGATGATGTACGTTCTTCACACGACGCGTTATCGCAAAGACAAACAATTACGATTGGGCCAGGTTTTCCGGCTAGAAGAATCGTTTTATATAATACTTTGCTAACTACAAGACACGAAACTGTCACTTTTATAGTTTCGACTCCATTTTTCAAAGTAAGTTTTCAATAAAATAATATTCTTAAAACTGAAATATATTTTTTATTACTCATGCGGGAAAAGTGGTATCTTTACGCATGCTGTTACGGTTGAAAAGTGGCTATTTTCATTTGCGTGCGCAAACTTTATTTGTCGCACTGAAATTATTGTTTGCCGCACGCAAATTCAGAGAAAAAAACAAAATAATAACGAAACAAACTGTCATTTGAAGCAGATTTGAGGTTAAAATTTTCGATTATGGACTTTTATTCTTGACAATTTTAACTGAATTTTCAACTTTTTAATGATTTGATTTTAATTTTTATTACTTCTAATTTCTTTTTTTAGTTGGTAATAAAATTTTAAATCTAATTTAATTTAATTCGTAATAAAAAATAGTATGTGCAACTCGTGCGGCATTGTCGCACTAGTTGCACAATTTACTATTAAATCAATAATACCTGTTACCCGCGGCATTGTCGTTAATGGTCGTTATTTTAGTTGACAGATTTACGTGGAAAGCCCGTTCAGTGCCAAGTGAGCCCTATATTTGAACACGGTGCTTCTATGTCGGAGAATCGGTACGAATTATCATTCGTGGCTAATATACCTGCCATGGGTCTTGTTACATACACCATTACGACGTCACCGAACCAACAGTTGACAAAGTAAAGTTCGCTTTTTTTTGTTATAATATTAATGTGCATATTAGAGGTGGGTTAAAGACTTATTTTTTGAATAACCGGGTATCAGGAACTCAGCCAAATTTAAAAAGACGTCTGTACTTTAAAATCCTATTTCTATTGTTATACTATCTGTATATTGTGGGCTTTCGATACTGTTTAAAAAATGCATTAAAATAAGCACGTGGTAAATATTTGTTATGCATGAAGCTGAATTTGGCATCGATTAAAAAAAAATTGGTTGTCTAAAAGTCGGTTTACGGACGATAGTTTTACGTGATAACGTATTACGCTCGAATATCATATTTAATATTACATAACCTAAATTTTAGTAGCTGTCAAACTTGGGCCGATCGTGCGCGGAACGTGACACATTTCGGAACGTGACACTTTTTCGTGCATGCAGCCGGTGTTTCATCAATTTATAAGACGTTATCACGTCAAAAAATTCAATTGTTTGGGTTTTTTTTTAAATTTTCTAATGATTTGATCTGGTTATAACCGAGTTTTTAATGCACCTATTGTACAAATATAGCTGATATAGTAACTCTCGATTGTTTTAAATGGTGTGATCAATTTCGATGCTGTTTTGCAGAGAAACGAATTTAGCAAAAGTGAAAATTTTCAACTTCTTCGGTGATACACCGACGCCACCCGGTTTTAATAACATAGAAATTTCTGCAACCGGAAGCGACTTTTCGATACAGAATCATCGTGTCATGGCCGCTTTTAACAACCACGGGCTTTTAAAAGCTCTTAGAGTGGGAACCACAACACTTCCGGTTCATTTGGATTTTGCTAAGTAAGTATTTATAGTATTTCAACCGCGGATTCACTTGCATTAATGTCGGTTTTGACAGTAGCCAGATAAAAAGTACTCTGCACTTAAAGTTTGGATACCAAGCTTCAACAAAATCAGTCCAACTGTTATTGATCGTGTATTTTTCGAACAACGATGCATAGTGACTATTCGCTGTGAGCCTCAAGAGGGAGGGGATAAGCAGTTTTTCGTGAGCGTTGTATGCGGCGACTTTATGCGTTAAAATTTTCCGTCACTTGTTGCGAATAGAGATCCGCTAGATGGCAATACCGCCAAAGCAATAAATATTTTTCAATAATAATGCTTACTTACATTATTTTTTTGAAGAATATACCTATTGACAACGTTTACAATACAATTAGCTTTGGAGGTATTGGCTCATTTTTAAGTAACAAGCGAATTTTTCGCTCTTTCCTATCATTTGACATTTTGCAAAATGGCTTTTCGAACCAATACGCGGCGCTAGTGTAGAAGCTCACAGCGAATTGACAAAGTAAACTCCAAAATATGATAATAATTTGACATTTATTAATGTAAAAAATTATTCTGTATACACTTACTGATATTATTTACATATCCGGTTCCATTAAGAAGGATTTTCACCAATGCTTAATCAAAATTGTTGACATTTACAATTTTATTCTCTATTATTGTTATTCTCTAATATATAATGTGGGTAAATTTTCCGTCACTTGTTGCTAATAGAAATCCGCTAGATGGCAATACCGCCGAAACTCATAGCGAATAATAAGTATTCAGCTTGTAAAATGAAAACAAAAATCAAACAAATGCGTGTTAATAATAAGAAACAAATGAAAATTATACACATTTTCTTGTAGGTATGGTGTTCGTTTATCATCGGAAAGGAGCGGTGCGTACCTGTTTTTGCCCGACGACGATGCTTTACCTGTTAATGTCGAAATGGTTATTGTTAAAGTTATTGAAGGACCTGTTTATTCATCTGTGATAGTTCAACTTCCTCACGTTCACCATACCGTTAAGCTGTTTAATTCTCCTGGTAAATAATTTTATAATACTGTGGGCTCGCGTTAATTCAATCTACATCATCTAATCGGGCATGTTCGATATTCTGGATTCTTTGTTGATAGATAGATTGTAGATTATAGATGCCATTAACATTTCTAAGATTTTTATGTTTGTTCTAATTTTTAGGTGCTGATAGTTTAGGATTAGAAATTCATAATGTTGTTGATATAAGTAAAACAAATAATTTTGAACTTGTAATGAGATTATCGACAAATATCAATAATACCGATGAGTTCTTCACTGATTTGAACGCTTATCAGGTAACTTTTATTATATATATCTTAATCGCTTTTCAATTTGTATCATTTAAGTATGTAAGATACAAAATCACATCTGATACAAGATATTGTCTAGCTGTGTAAATAACTAATTTTTAGATGATACGTCGTAAAAGATTTCCTAAATTACCGCTGCAAGCAAATTATTATCCTCTTCCATCGATGGCGTATATTGAAGATGAGGGAACAAGACTTACATTATTGACGGCCGGGCCTCTTGGAGTTGCATCAATGAGACACGGACAGCTCGAAGTTATGCAAGATCGTCGATTAGCTCAAGATGACAATCGAGGCTTAGGTCAAGGAGTTATGGACAATCACCCTACCCGCCATGTATTCAGATTACTTTTGGAAAGAAAAACGCATAAGTGCTCGGTAAGAAATGCTTTGTTTGAATATCAATGCTCTTTGTGTTGGGATCTGACATATGTCGCTACATCTAGTGACAACATTTGACCTTCGCCAAAAGGGTATATTTTTGAAGTGAAAACTTCTTTAGCGGCGTTGAACACTTTTTTTGTAATGGGTAAAAAATGTTAAACTCGCGTCAGGAAAAGTAAGAACTGGGTGAGACTCTAAGTGATAGTAATTGCCAGATACTTTTTATACAACGTTAGACATCTAGCGTTGAAATATCATAAAAATGCAATCTATGATACAAACCATTTTATTTTTTATACAACGTTAGACATCTAGCGTTGAAATATCGAACATAAAAATGCAATCTATGATACAAACCATTTTATTTACAAGTGTTGCCAATAAATAAACAATGCTTCTAAATGCAAAAAATTAAGACGTTAATATTCAAGTTTTCACTTCTGCCGGCACTCCCGGAGTACAACCCGTCTTTTTTTTTTTAAGTGACAGATTGTTGTGTATGTATTATTGCGACATTGTGGGTTTAACAAAAAATATTTAAAAAACTCCATCTTCCAGTATTACTTAACTCCGTCAATTCATGTATTTTATTATTTTATATGTCTTTTATGGCGCCATATTGATTACGTCACAAGTTAAGTGTTAACTGTTAACTTGTTCCATATTGTCAGATCCAAAAATAACAGTCAGAACAAAGAAAGGACGGCATATACAGGATGAAGTAAATTCAGTTTTATTAAGAATCAATTGGTACTTAGAGTAATTCGGAGCTATTTATGAAAGAAACAAAACTCAACGTTGATTTGAATGATACATAACCTCAAATTTACAAAAAGCGTTACACCAATTTAAAACTTTTAATAATAAACAAATGAGTTAATCTAATGCACAATTATTTCTTATTGTAAATTTGCTGTATGGAGGGTTAAAGTTGGTATTTTCCATATAATGTTTTCGAGTGTTGAATTATTTTATGTAGGGACCTGCTGAGAGTCATCCAGCCGGTTTTCCTTCCTTGTCTGCACACGTTGCATCGCAGTCTTTGTTGAATCCAATACTGCCGCTAATTTGGTCCGGCACAATGGATACTCCGACAGCGCCTGGCTATTCACCGGTTCACCAAGAACCCGGAGTTGACATAACGTTACCTGTCATGCGCACCAACGTATTGGCCGATGAAAAAGATGATAGGGTCGGACTCGTGTTTCACAGACAGTTCGTAAATTTGTGCTATGTCGATCGACTTCTGTTGGATCAGTTCCCATTAAGCAGTGGAAAGGTATGTCATAATTAGACATTGAATATTTTTATGAAAAAAAAATGGCGCCTGCAAACTTTACGCGCGTTTGAAATAAACTTAAGGAAGTTGAGCCGTTTCACGAAGATAATGAAAAAAATCTGAAATAAAGTTTTTTTAATAGATTTTTTTATGACAAAATTTTCTGTAAAAAATCCAAAATCATTAGGAGATTTATAAAGTTAAAAATTAAAAACAATTTTTACATGTAGTTTTATGGAAAATATGTCAACCTAGCATGCAAACGGTACATTTTAATTTTTTGCAAATAACCAAATAATGTCAGTAGTTCCGAAAACTAACTATGTAAAGCATCGATGTCTTACGCATATTTTAATATTTTTTCCAATTTAATTAGGAGACTTTTAATATTTAAAAAAAATTATTAAACCTTAGCACTTTTCGATTAAGGACTTTCATTCTTGACAATTTTAACTGAATTTTCAACTCATTAATGATTTAATTTTAATTGTTATTACTTCTAATTTCTTTTTTTAATTATTTACTGTAAAAAATATCTAAAATACAGATATTTACATAAATTTATTTTTTCTAACCTAACTTTGTACAAAAAATTCAAACGTTAGTTCATTAAGTAAAATACTGAGATAATTAATTAATATTAAAAAAAATGATTTACTTATGCCTTTATGACAATAATTTATTGGTATCATCGACTTATAACCATAGCTTATAACCTTTTGTAAAAATTTATTATGGAAAATTTCCCATTTAGAATTCGACTTACTTTTTATTGGGACTGTAACGCATCAAACAAATCGCAGCAAAAACAGTTGAAATGCACTCTCAAACACGAATTCGATCCAAGTTTTGTAATCAGTGTAACAATTTGTCATTCATTGAAGCATTATGTAAAACAATATATTTTTACACTACACATTCCAAAGTTGAACATTGATTTTTGCTTAAAAAACATGGATTCAAAGCGGCGCTGAAGCTATAAGACTCCAGGAATATTGCTTTTTTATTGTAAAATAGACAAATATCTAATTCAAAAATAATCGATCAGGATAATAGACAGCAAACAATATTTATAGAATATATAGTTGAGACTAATTTCATGTGAAATGGTGGAACAATGCACATAACTTGGAGCCTTATATCTACATCGCCACGCGTAAATTACGAATTTGAATCGGTATCGATTTTGGGGATAGGCGGTCTGCCAAGATAAATAGACTCTCTTTCTATTCCTCAGGGCACTATCATTCAAAACTGCAAAAATTCAGGACAAGATATCATATATATTAATACGTTAAGGTTAAGATGTTTGCCTCCATTTTTAGAAAAAACCTCACAATTTCTCCACATAAATTAGATATCATTTTACAGATAATTGCTTGCTCTACTCACACCGACAACTAAAAAATTTATTATTGCTTTTGTTTTTGTAAATTAATTAATTAACAGCAACGCTGAACAACGTCTGCATCTGACGGCTTTAATTTTGAAACAACGTCAATACTTCGATCTGTCATCTGACCTTCATATTGTAAATAAATACTGCATACTGCCATCTAACGGCTTTAATTTTGAAACAGCGAGCAACGCTGAACAACGTCACAGCAATGTTGCAAGATGCCATCTGACGGCTTAGCTCAGCGCTTTTGCTACTTGCGCCTCTATATGACAATTTTAGTAAAATATTTCTTCGATCTGTCATCTGAGCTTCATATTGTAATACAACAAAAAGAAGAACGTTATAAGCAGTGTGCAAAATTAGAAACGAATTGAATACATGCAATCATATTTAAAAAATAATTCTGTAAAGTGATAATTATTATACTTATTTAGTGCGAATAATTCGCACAAGTCACTCTAGTTGCGTATTTATTTCTGTATTTTTATTTATAGTGAATTTGTTTTTAATAGGTGAACATCAGTGCTTTGATACCGCCTTACCTAGGAAGTCACATCACAGAATCGACGCTGTCGTTTATGCATACGGGACGCAAAGTAGAATTAAACGAAGAACACTCGTTGTGTCCGATGGAAGTACAAGCCTACTTACTTCACAGGTGAGATAAATTCAAACCTAGACTGAAGTATCCGTTGTTTCGTCCAGCTACAAAATAAAAATAGCGCGATCATGAGAATTTAGGATTTAAAAATAGTACGCTGCCAACTTTGTTTCAATTATGGAACGTAAACATTATCATTATTACTGCATTCTATTTTTATTTTTTTTAATATTCAGTTTCCATTTGCATTAAAACAACAATATTAACATAACCTAAAAGGGAGAATGGTTTTGACGTTCGCCGTTAGAGGCGCTTGTATTTAACTATCGATATGCATAACTTAGATTCATATGTGAATAAAAAAATAAATAGTTCAAACAAAATTTCGGATATAAATAAAATTCGTTATTTTTAAATCGCTTAGGAAAAGCGCATGTCTTGATTATTAACACACTCTAGCGGTATTTGTTTGTAATGGTAATTAATCAATCAGCTCATTCAATAAGAAACACATTTGACAAATAAATAATCAATGTAGCATCATCTTTAAATATCGCTACAGTGTACCAATAATCGAGATACCATTATTATATATATTTAATAAAAATCAAGTTGGTAACTTGGCAAAAAAAGTTCCTATATGAAGACAAGTTATGCGTCCATTCTGGGTATGTTCCGAAATATAACCCAGTACACTCATCTACGAGTATTATTACTGGCCGGTGCTAATGACGTCATGAATCCGACGCCATAATTGTACTGGTACGCCACCATATTGTACTGGTGAGACAGATTTGACGTAGCATAAATATTTAACCAGACGTGTCTTCATCAGACTTTGTGGAATTTTTTATTTTATTATTTGTTATTTGCAATAATGTCTGATCAAAAAAATAATTAATTACTTTTGGTGGACGAGGGAAATAATAATACGTCAACGCGCTGGCCAGTATATTTCGGAACGAATCAACAGTATGGCGTCGATTCATGACGTCATTAGCACTGGCCAATATACTGGGTTATATTTCAGAACACAACAATGGTGCGAAGTGATAATTTGCATGATGTATTTAAAAACAATTAATATGTCATTAATGACAATAATCAATACCAGTGTATTATAAAATATTATCTAAACAGTTTTTTCTACAAGTTAAATGTGTACACTCAGTTTGAGAATAGCTTACGTTCAACATTTTGCACCATTCATAACAGTAATATTACAAAACAAAAAAAAACAAAACAAAAGCAGTGGAACAAAAGAAGAATACTCTAGCTGCTATTTATATCCATTATGCGAGACAGACTGGCATCACATATATCGTGTGTAGGCAAATGAGATTGTAGCTGCAGCAACTATGCCCAGTTTGGGCCTGAAGCAGACTAAAATGAGCATGAAAATGAATTAAGTAATTGTTTTTTATGGGAGCCGTAATATTGGAAATATGAAAGTTATCAATTGTTGTAAATTACAATCGGGACTAACTGACTCGTGTATTTTCAACTTCTCCTTCATCAGAAAAATTTTTATTAATTTGAGGTTAAATATTAGGTTCGTTCCAAGCAGTCGTGAACGGTAATAAAACCGTACACAGTCTTGTCACTGCGCAAGACTAATTTGCGCACTAGCTCAAAAATCGATACTGCACAAGACAGTCTTGAGCAGTAACAAGACTGTATACGGTTTTATTACCGTTCGCGGCTGCTTGGAACGAACTTATTGTCTAACGTATTTTTCCATTGGCTGTGCAGCGCAGGCGCTTAGGATGAGACACTTTGCGTGAGAAAATCCGTTGAAAGAGATTGTGTTGAAAATACATGAGTTCGACTGTATTGTTTCTTTTGTTTCAAACATTGATAAAACGTTTTCTGGGTATTTTTGTAACACAGCATGTTTGCCCCTTATTCAGTATGTTACGAAGTAGTAGTTACTTCAATGGATTTATGCGTATTGAAATATTTATTGAAATTTTCCTTGTTATTGTTGAATATTTCCCAATGCCTTTATGAAATATTTTCGCTTAGTATAATATATAATAGTGATACGATCTCAACTTACCTTATTGTAATAGATTTTTTGTAAATATTGATAATGGCCGCGTTTGTCTGAACTTTTTGCATATCGATTAATAATGGCATTTTCAGGCGCTATATTTGTATTTAGTTTACTAGCCATGCCGTTATTTTAAGCTGTGACAGATCTCCAAGTCAAAAAATAAAAGTATAGCTTTCATTTGACACGTGATGCCTTTGAAAAAACCTTTTTTACTCATTTCTTAAATTTCCCCCTGAAATTAACCCCCCGAATCAAAACTCACATCTGTATTTGGACCACCACACTCTGTCTCTGCCAAATTTCAAATTTTTATGTCAAATCGCCTGTTACAGACGGACGGACGAACACCGAAGTGATTTCGTAAGTGCTTCGTTTGCACGGAACACTAAAAAATGAGTAGAATATCTAATAATTTATTATAAAACTTATTTTTTTTAACTACATAACCTTATTTGTTATTTCTAATTTCTAAAGCTATTTGCAATTAATAAGGAAATAATTGCATTTGCTTATTAAATTCTGATATCAAACACAGATAAAATTGAGAATTCAGTTTAGACAAACGCGGCAATTAGGATCAAGTTCAACAGAATTCAGTGCTAACTTTATTCAATAGTTATGAGTTTAAGTCATATACTTAATGCTCCTATATTGCCAGTTCCCGTAAGTGGAGGTGTTACCCACCAAGAGAGACAGCAACTGCCTACTTCTATCTCACTTATTTATACTCAATCCGTTATGCGCAAGCGCTGCGACTGTAGTAGGGAAGTGGGCAAGTGCATGCTCCATTCTCGGACATGCGCATAACATTTGATGTCTAAATGACGAATACAGACGCACGTATGTCTGCACCGTTGTGTCGTCATCCTTTTTCAGATATCTATTAGCAATATAGGAATATTAAGTATATGGTTTAAGTGTTATTGACAACCGTTTTTTTAAATAATTTTCGTGTTATTTTGTTGTAGCTTTCAGTGATTTATTTCAATTAATTTTTTTTAATTGTACATATATAGTTTAATGTGTCAATTTTTCATATCTACAGGTACCTATGTTGATTTGAGTGTTTTAAAAGTATATTAAAGCACATTAATTCCTTGTATCGTTGGCTTAACCTACAAACCAACTAATTCCACTTTTGGGCGAATTTTAGATTTTGGTGCCATCTGTTAAAAAACAATCCTATCCATGCTTTAGAAAAACAAACAACTACAAAACAATGGATTTTTATTAAATCGCGCCGCACGTAAACCAGTCAATATGATTTTTATATAAAATGAATTTCGTTTTTACCGCCCCCCTGAAAAATTAATAGTTCTGAAGTTACCAGGTTTGTAGTCGAAGCCGATGATACGCGAACTTTGCGTTGTGTCTCAGAACAAGAAACCTCTCCGGAAAGACTCTATGACTCAAATTAAATGTGATTTCTCTACGAGGTACTGTGAATATATACAGCACTCTATAATTCAAACATCGCCTCAAAAACTCGATTTCTCGATGAGTCGACAACTCCTTAACTCGAAATTTTAAAGTTCGAATTATAGAGTCTCTACTGCGTATAGATTATGATCCAGTGTTGTATTTATATGGCTATTTGAGCGGGTCTTTTGTTTTGTGACGTCACGCTGAACTCGCAGTATAGGTTAGAATATTTTTAGTAAGTAATTTAATATATAATTTTCATCGGTAGCCAAAACATTTAAATATAGTCTGTTTATATGCGCTGATAATTTGTTAACTATTTACTAAAATACAAAAACGGAAATTTGTATATAATACATAATACGCCGGGTGTATCACATTATCACTGGTTTGAGAACATACAAAGAAGACATAACTGGTCTTTAATGATTTTCACTTGTTTTGCCATGTTCTCTGTGACGACACTTGCTGTATCTAGCTTATGGTTAATAAATTTGATTGATTGATTGATTGAATGTTGTCAATCTAATCTATCGATGCTGTGATACACTCCGTACGTAAAAAAATGAAGGAACTGTTAAAACAAAAGAAGTGGCTTTGTGTACAGATTACAGACCATCTACAAACATTAGACTTTTGTTTTAAATTAAAATTGCGGTCAAAAAATTGTATAATAAAACAGAATTATATTTTTGAAATGGAAAAGACTAGGATTAAAAAATGTACTCCCGTAGTATGTGTAAACATCTTGTGTGTGTGTGTGTATGGAGTTAATAGGTTCTCTCATAGTATGTGTGGAATAGCTGGCATCCAGGTGACAAATATTATAGATTAGGTAACATTTGACTTTTGTGAATCAAATAGATTGATTAGAAAATAAAATTGTTGATTTAGGTAACAGTTGAGTCGCTGTTCGAAAAAATCAGCTGTGAATATTTTGAAATTTTTGGCGGGTTAACAAGTTTCAGCGCATTTAAATGATCGTAAATAATCAGAGCTTAGTAATAAAATTCTTGTACAATAATTCCACTGATATTATGTCAGCTTTTTAGAGTAGTTAGTTAAATAATAACTGTAAAAAATGCACTATTTTATGACTGATATTTTATAAAAGTAGGTTTTAATAAAAGTAATGTAAACATGACATCACTGACAATTCCTGTTGTTACTTAGATAGCGTTTGTTTTTATAAGACAATTGAACATCGAAATTGCAACTGACGTTCAGTGCAGTTTATCTGCGATTAGCGCCAGTAGCGTTAGGATTTTGACACAATCATGTTGTTCGATAATAATTTATGAATTTGCAATTTTGATTGGAAGTTTTTTTGGGGCTTCTGAACTTGTGTATATTTATAGGCATGTATGCGTCACGTAGTGCATTATACATTTTATAGACATAACAATGGTTGACGCCATATTGGCGGCCATTTTAGATGGAGAACGCGAGCGTCACATGCGTTACTAAGGGAACGTTCAAGTATTACGTAACGCAATTTGGGGGGCGGGGGGTCTTGTAAAACGTTACGGTGCGTTACAGGGGCGGGAGGGGGTATTGGAACAACGCGCTATGTAACTTTTTTTTATTTTTATAAAAAACTAGGAAATTTTAATGTCCCAAGTTGGCAACCCTTTTCGTTTATGTTTTACGGGAAATCCCTCGATTGTATAATGATGACTTAAGGTGCCCCTAGACGATCAATATTTACGTCAATATATTGTACAATATTTTGTGCAATAGAATAAGTTGGCCAACCCACACGATGCAATATTATTGCACAATAAATTAGTTCACGGCTGATACTTGTGCAGTCAACATGTGGAATAATAAGAAGACAGCAAGTTGTCTGGCCATTGCATTAGTTATAGCTGCAAAAAAAAAAAGAGAGAAAAGGAAGCGTAGGTGGATGAAGGAATGGTTTAAAGAAAGAAATAAGTACACTCATGAAAATCTGTTAAGTGAACTGAGAATTAGTGAACCAAGTGATTTTCAAAACTTTTTGCGACTAGATAGTACATTATTTGATGAACTCTTGAGAATGGTTACGCTTGAAATTCAAAAAAGAGATACTATAATGCGAGATCTTTTCCCTTTGTAGCCATTATAGATGTTACCTTTATCACTGTTAACACACAACTGAACCAGTATTGCACAATATTGCCCGCAGACGATGCAATATTTACTAGATTGCACAATAAAAATCAAACTCTTTTTGATTGACTCAATATATTGCGCAATCTTTCAATATGATCTACAGACGTTCAATATTATTGTACAATATCGATTATTGTGCAATATATTGTGCAATATATTGATCGTCTAGGGGCTGCTTTAGATGTTACGTAACATTTAGGGGGGGGTACAGAAAAACGTTACGATGCGTTACATGGAGGAAGGGAGGGTCTAAAATCTACAAAAAATGCGTTACGTAATACTTGAACGCTCCTAACGCCAAGGTTACGAAGTTCATCGATTTTATATTTTTTCAACTGGTTGAATAAACAGGTTGTTGTTTTTGTCTGTCCAAAATGACGGAATGAACGAATTTTTTAATTAGTGCGTAAAAGGGCTCGGAATTTATTCGAATAGTTGAATGCGTCCAAAACATACTGTTTATTCAAAAGTAAAAATGAATAGATGATAATATTTATACATATAAAATAAAACAATCAAGTAGTATGAATATTGAATAATTCAAATAAAAGTTTAAATGAATATTTGTATACAGTGTAAACTCTATATAGCGACACTCAAGGGACTGTGCACTTTGTGGCGTTATTGAGAGTTAATGATAACGTACTGTTGTCGTTATTTAGAGTGGGTGTGTCATTATTTAGAGTGTATCATTGTATGAGCAACAAGGTGAACCGACTAGAGTTAAGTAATTTCGACGTTTTAAAGGGTTTGTCGTTATATCGAGTGACGTTAAATGGAGTTTACACTTCAATTTGAAAATTTTCGAGCCCTTGTTT
Organism: Xanthostigma xanthostigma; assembly: GCA_963575645.1. NCBI lineage: Eukaryota > Metazoa > Arthropoda > Insecta > Raphidioptera > Raphidiidae > Xanthostigma > Xanthostigma xanthostigma. The sequence continues at coordinate 43,474,543 of OY754471.1, forward strand.
GTAGGTAGTTTTCATAAAGCGGTGAAAATGTCGACTTCCTATTAGCTTAAACATACATTAGTCCATATAAAATCGCGTCTTAATTCTTTGCTCTCTTCGTTGAACTTATTTTTTTTCTCTTTTTGCAATATATGAATACGCACTCTAGTACTATTATAGAGATTAGAGGAGTTACTTAAATAAAAATAAACAAAGTAAAGAAGATATCCAGTGTTATTTCAGAATATATACTTATTATATTTATTATGTACAATAAAATTGTGATTGTTTATTAATAAATAATAATCATTAAGTACATTTACTTTCTTCCTTAATTTAAATCATACTTCGTTATTTTCTCACCGAAACGAGATTCATTTCATTCTTTTTTATCACGCATTTTCTTTACTTTTTTGTAATAATTTTTTTGATACTAATTCAATCACTTCAGGGTCACATAACGATTGTATAAAATTGTTTATAAACCGAGTATTTTCCGAAGGAACTTCTATATTTTCAGATTCAGCGCAGTCGGTAAATCTTTCTTTTTGTTGAATCAGGAAATTTTTAAATTCAGCGTGGCTCAACGTCGGGACGCGTTTGATATAATCCGAATGTTGAAATATGATTTCTTCACTGTCGAATGTATTATTTTCTGACTTTTTAGAATCGTCTCTATTATTTTTTAGCTTCTTGAATTTAGGAGTCGTTACTTGATTCGTTTCTTTTACGATCTTCAGACACAGTTCAACTTGTTCCATTTGAGTATCAAAATTGCTGTCTATATTTTCCTAAACAAAATTTTTATCATTATTAAATTGGCAATGCCAAAATTTTAAGTTCGATTGTTTTCTAACACTTTTACTGCCCAACTGAAACTGCCTACTTTTCACTCAGTAATCAAACGTGACAAATGACTACAATTAAAAGTTACTATGGCTTGAATCCGGGTATCGTTATTATGCCCCGATATTTTCGGTATTAGAGATAATAGTTCTGAACACGGGATTTTTTATGAAAGTACTATGTTTGTAATGAAGCTGACCGCTATTATTAACCATTATTTTCAGAATAAAATATGTATTATTAGTTATAAAATATGAACACAACAAAGTTTTACGCGGCTTGAATATATTTCAATGCAGTTGTAAGATCAATCCCGAAGCACGTTTAGTGTGCATTCCTAAATTCGCTACACAGCCTTGGCAAGGCTGTGTAGCGCTACAGCTACTGTAGCGAATTTAGGAATGCACCCTAAGGGTGCATTCCTAAATAAATAAGTTGGGAATCGAAGGCCTAGTTACTACAGAGCGCGCTAGACACGCATAGGGAATAGTGATCTGCCATCTACAGTATGTAAACGCGTAAGGTGCACATTGGGAAAAAAATACTTGGATCAGAGTTAGCCATGACTGCATTAATTGTTATTTCTATTGAATTATCGTGGTAATCTTGAGGATTTCTATTTTATTTTGATTTATTTTTATTTTACTTGGCTTTTTTAATAATAAAAAGCTCTTATAAATCATTATTTTAATTTTTTTGTACAAAAATAAAACAAAAAAACAACTCCATCTGTTTGGAAACATTTCATTCAAAAATTGTCTGACTGCTATGACGTATGCGCGTTGGTAAATCAGTGACCCAATGTCTTTAGGTTCAACACGAATAGGCGGAGATATTTGATCTCGCACCATATTTAATTATTTTTGGGAATTTAATGCCCCATTAATAAAAAAAATCCGATTATGTTGTAATCATTTGAATATTTTCTTCGGTAGTATACACATTCATTTTGCAAAAGAATATTATCTGTCAAATTGAAAAACAAGATTTCAAGGCTCACTCTGATCCAGTCATTTTTCCCAATGTTAATTTCCCTATGTGCATTTTACGTGTTTACATACTGTATAGTATGGTTCATTTATTCTAGGCAATGACTAATCCACTTAAAATATAAGGCACTATTTTAGAACCGTAGTATAGTTGAAAAGGTTCAACATTATATCACCAGATGTCATGATGTTACATGGCAGATTCCAGTAAGGTTTCCGTGTCAAAACTTGCGTTAATTTAGCCTAGAAAAAATTAATTTGTTTACCTCGTTTGAATTGAGTAACGATGTGCATTGAACTGGCCTTTCCTTAATAAATTCACTTACAAGAAACTGGACTATCGATTCTTGTAGACGCATTTCATTGTCTTGTTGCTAAAATGATTAATATAACTGACCGTAAATGATAAAACAATCTAATTAATGCATTTTTGTAATACGTGAATTGAAGGTGCAGCATTAATATACTTGTTTTAAAAATGAAAGGTGCTGTTTTCATGCCAGTGACGATAAATAAGTCGCGCATGCGCAGATAAAATAAAGTGTTTTAATAATGGTCGCGAAAGTGGCGCCATTCTACGCGGAGATTGTAAACTATATCTGACAGTTTGCCTTACTTACAATATCCATTTAAAGTGCTTTGTAAGTTTTCAATCTTTTAATGTAAAGTAGTATACTGTGTGTTACTCAGGTGAAATTAGCGATGGCGAGCGAACTTCACCCTCGTCCGCAATCGCCAATTTTCTGCTCTTGTAACACAATGTACTCGTGATGACTGATAACTAATTTAAAAAATAATTAATTGACAAGAAAACATAGGAAAATACGTCTCGTTACCACGTCAGTCTGTGTTCCGTATACCTGTTTCCGTTCAGTCAAGTATGTGAGTCTGTTTTATTCAATATAACTGTATTATTTCTAACTAACAATATGAAATACGCATTCTGAAAGTTATTAGTCGTGACTTTGATTGGTGCTGTAGCAACAAATCTCTTGACGATAATTTCTTTTAATAGTAATAAAATGTACGTACCAAAGGTAGCCACGCGTTTATACTTATGGCAAGATCCGAAACATTTTCTATATAATGCCACCAATGATAGGGCACAAACAATACATCGCCCGGATTAAGTGTAACAATTCTTGCTCCAGATATACCTTTAGAGAAAAATACGCTCTAGATATATTTTTTCTGTTTAAAATACACTCAACGGCAAAAAAACGTTATTTTTTCGTAAAAATTGGTATTAATTTGAGAGGAATACGTCTAGACTAGTGTGACCTGTGCGAATTATTCGCACTAAATAAGTATAATAATTATCACTTTACAAAATTATTTTTTAAATATGATTGCAGGTATTCAATTTTGCACACTACTTTTCTTCTTTTTGTTGTATTACAATATGAAGCTCAGATGACAGATCGAAGAAATATTTTACTAAAATTGTCATATAGAGGCGCAAGTAGCAAAAGCGTTGAGCTAAGCCGTCAGATGGCATCATGCAGCATTGCTGTGACGTTGTTCAGCGTTGCTCGCTGTTTCAAAATTACAGTCGTCAGATGGCAGTATGCAGTATTGTGTCTGTTGTATTACAATATGAAGGTCAGATGACAGATCGAAGTGTTGACGTTGTTTCAAAATTAAAGCCGTTAGATGGCAGACGTTGTTCAGCGTGGCTGTATTAATTTAAAAAAACAAAAGCAATAATAAATTTTTTAGTTGTTGATGTCAGTAGAGCAAGCAATTATCTGTAAAATGATATATAATTTATGTGGAGAAATTGTGAGGTTTTTTCTAAAAAGGGAGGCAAACATCTTTAACCTTAGCGTATTAATATATATGATTAATGATGTATAAATCCTCCACAAAGTGATATTTCAGTTTGATTTTTTTGCCGTCGATTGTAAAATTCGACTTAAACTTAAAAACAATGAGGTGACGTGAATATCAACCTTTCATTAATTCAATATCCGGACTAAAGAAATTTAATTCACTAAAAACAGACGATTCCTCATACGGGATCCTCGATGGCTTTAATCCGGAAGTTTCGGGTGGAAACAAAACCCATTTTTTTTGTCCTATAATTTGGTGCACTAAATTACAACCGTATGTATCCATATGGCATGAAGTGTGAGCTCCATAATTTCCGATCCATAGTGTACTCTCATTGCTGGTTATATTCGGAAAACCATAATCTTCCCATGAAATTTTCTGGAATTGATTTTATTATTATTATATAGTTATACCGTAATTTTTAAGTATAATACGCCCCACGGATCTAAAAGGTTCGGAAGTTAGTTACAAACAGCGTCGCAAAGACACATTTTAGAGCCGTTGATACTCCCACCACCTCCCAGCTACCTGCACGGAACGTGTGCTCGTCGGTGATTGGCCGTGATCGCTCGTTGCCTTTGTCACTTGTCGCTTTCCTGCTTTAAAGTACAGTCGAGTTCGCTATTGTCAAGTTGTTATTGTTACTTTAGTTTTGTTGAGTTGCGAGTTTATAGTTTTTCAACTGACTGTACAAGCGCAAGCCCGCATTCGCATCTAACTTCCGAGCCTTTTGGATTCGTGGCGAGTATTATATTTCTAGAGTTTGATTTACTTTAGAAATTTCTGAGACAGAGCTGCACCATTCTGGGATCCGTTTGTAATCAAAATACCACCACTTATCGTGTCTAGTTACACTTTTTTCCAAGAATTCTGAAAAAGACATACGAACGGTCTCCGTAATGTTTTCCCATTGTGGATTCTAAAATAACATGGCACAAAATTAAATAAAGTTATATGTAAGTAGTACACCTATTTGAAAAAAACCATTCCCACCTTTGTAAATTCCCATTTACCTTCTCTAAATGGCAACACCCTATTTACAAATTCAGTTTCAAAATCTGAAATTTCCCAAAGGTCTTTTTGGCCCACATTTTTAAATATTAATGGTTCGGCGTAACAATCAATAAGATGTTTTATTTTTTTTGAGAGAGGATTTTTTGATTCGGTCATTTTATTATTTTTTTTAGTGAATAGGTTCTAGCTTTTTTAATCAAACAAAATATTTGAAACAATGCGTTATTTTTTAATAGAAATATTAAACATTTCATGCAATCAAAATTTTAAATGTCAATTTTCTGCTCCAGCATAGTTAGGCATGCAAAAATTACATCTGTCAGGGTCAGGATTTTCAAATCATTAATCATAGTTAAAATTAGTAAAATGTGGCCACAAACAATGTGTTGCTTTATCGTCTTATAAATACCAAGTCATAATCGAATAATGTATGCAAAATTATCATATTACGCAGTATCTATAAATACGTAATAAATTAATTGTTTGACATGCCTATTGTATAAAAGAACTGTCAAGTGAAACTTCATCTAGTAAATTTTTATTTTCTACAGTTTGCAGTACAAGAACGATAACAAACGTCACAAAACTGTCATGGGATGAAGTTAATTGTGTGGTGGTTTGTAATATTACAGAATTGGTGTCAACCGAATTTTGCAAATACAACTGATCGTTTGCACATATATTTTCAATAATACAGGTAGAAATTTTCTGCACATTTTAAAATATACGCACTTTCAAGTTTGCACTCAACAACAGGTGTACTTTATGTTAATTATTACGTGTCACGTCAGGTATATTACAGGTAGATTAGCCTTGATTTTCCTTCTTTTGTGTCCTTCAGACGTACCGTTTCGAGCGATAATAAAACGGACAACAATGTAAAAACAGCGTTAATTCCGTTTATACCAATTTTTAATTTTAATAATTGTTATTGTTGCTAACAGCTGTTTATAACTAGTTTTCAGATAAGACTGATAAAAACATAATGGCAAATATAATTCCCCCTTTGGTCAGCAGTACGCCGCCTCCAATGAATGCAGACGATGACGAAGACGACGATGAATTTGGAGATTTTGCCGCTATATCGACTGATTTATCTTACGGATGCGATGGTATGATTTGATAAAAATATTTTATGTGTTAGAGAAACATAGGGGATAATTTCTTAAGAATTCTGTGTATGGTTTTGTTGGAAATTCTTCACTAAATCAGGCAAATCTTCGACCGTTTTGCCTAAAAAATGTTCTTTCCAGATTTTTATTGCAGACTGTTCATTTTCTTCGGCTTATATTGCGAGTTGCGTTACTTACAAAAGCTAGTAATGTGTGTTGGCAGAATTTTTGGTTAGTGATCGTACATTAACGTGTATTGAATAGTACTAAAGCTGATAATTTATAACGACTTTCAATTTTTTCTAAATAAACTTTATAGTCGACCTTGTGCATGCTTTTGTTTTGATAGAAACGGGGTGTTAGCAGTGTTTTCGTAATGATTTTAATTTTAAATAGTATTTTCTTTGACCGACAGGTTTTTCTCTACCGACCACGCCTCAGCACAGCGGTGCAACCCCATCGTTTTATCCGGATTTACCTGTAGAACAAGTTTCAGCCGGACTCGCAGTACCTCGATCGGGCGTGAACGATACGAGCGACACGAAAGATAACACAAGTCAAGACTCCGTACTGTCGATTGTTACATCCGATTCCGGTTTGAGTAGTGAAAATGTGATTAGTTCCGGTGATGAAATACTTTCTAACGGTACGATTAAAATAAACGATAAGTGTATAGATGATGAATCTAGTTCGGTGGTCACCGATGATGCCAAACGTGAAAGTACTAACGATAATAATATAGTGGATGAAAAAAATATAAAAAATAGTAAAAATATGGAAACGAATAAGCAATCGATAATAGCCAATAATTCAAGTGAGATTTTAAGTTCGTGCATAGAGGAAAATTCTGTTGAAAGTTTAAAAATTATTTCGGAGTGTAGTGAAAATTTAACAAATGATAAAACGGAGTCTCTTAATGAAATTATTTTATCGGCTAACAAGGTGAACCGATGTTACGATTCATTTTTAACGGATGAGCCTCCACCGTTGGATAAAAACGATGAAGAATATAAGCGTCCAGATTTTTTCGATGAAACTGAGGATGATGATTTGTTTAATTTTACGAAAAGTGAAAATAGTTTTGCTGAATCACAAAATGGTGATGATAAAGTGTCATGCGATGACGATTTTAGTGAATCCTCAAAAGATTATAGAGACAAAAGAAAAGCTGATGCGGTTCAATTGGATAACGATGAATTAAAAACAATTGATAGTGAAACTGTGAATTTTGATAATGTGATTCCATTAACTAAAATTGTAAAAGATGGGAAGTCTGATTGTGCAAATATTTGTCAAGAGAGCTTCGCTTGTTTTCCTAGTGAACTTAATGAACCCCAAACCGATGCTTGTCCATCCGAGGAAGTCAATTTGAATAACGATGTCAATTTAACGATTTGTGATCAGTTATCGATGAATAATAAAATCGATTCCGATGATGAAGATGATTTCGCCGATTTCGAATCGGCGAACGTTTTTGAAAAAAGCGAATCTTCTCAGAATGTCCAAACTCCTGAAAACGAAGAATCCAAAGACGATTTTGCTGATTTTGAGTCAGTCCCTGCGGTTTCTGAAACCGATGACGATTTTAATGATTTTGAATGCGCGTCATCTTATTCCGAGGCGCGGCTTGAAAATGAAGCTACGACCGAATCAAATAGAATTGAACTGTTCATAAAAAAAATGCGAACGACCAAAGAACAGGAAGAAGTGATGAAAACAATTAATGATATATTTGAAGAAGTTTTTCCGGTCGAAGAATCGGATGTTCATGAAGATGATAAAAACGTACAACCTCTTCATAACTTTATAAATAAGAATATGTGGAGAAGTTTAACGGATTTGGAAAATACAGCCGCCATGAAATTACAGTGGTCTGATTCTGAAAGCAGTAAAGCGTTGCTGAAGGCTTTGAAAATAGACTCCAGAAATATTGTAAGTGTATTTTTCTTTAAATCCATTATCAACAATAGTTACCTGACTACCACCAATTTATATACGGGGAATTATAAAACAGTCGAATAAAAAAAAACTTGGTGACTGATGATGAGATACTGTTTTAATAACTTGAGCGACTAAATTACTAAGTGAGCGACTAGAATGCCTTCGGTAATTTTGAAGCAGATATCTTCTTTTGTTTTTACTTTTTATTTTTTTTTTTCACTTTGAGACTACAACTTAAAACTCACATTTTCATGAAGATTGAAAACCACCGCTTTTTTTGATAAAGGGGTATGCGAATTGTCTCGCAGTGAAACGCGATGGGGCAAAGGTGGAGTTTTTAAAAAAATAATTCCGAGGTGAACGATAAACGGGTATGCGAATTGTAATTCCGGGGTGAACGATAAAGGGGTATGCGAATTGTAATTCCGGGGTGAACGATAAAGGGGTATGCGAATTGTCTCGCAGTGAAACGGGAAGGGGCAAATGTGGAGTTTTTAAAAAAACAATTCCGGGGTAAACAATAACGGAGTATGTGAATTAAATAGTTAATTGTTTGAATAGAACTGCGTTTTCTAAAAAATGTATATTTAATTGACAGTCAATTAAATACATATTTTTTAGAAAACTATTAACAAAATGCCGCTCAAATAAATATTAAGTCGCTCAAATATTATGAAGTTTCCCATTTTGTAACTCAAATGGATGTTTGTAAGTTGCTGTTCTGTTGATTTCTCGTCACGCGCAATCAGTCGCTCACTTAGTAATACAGTTACCCAAATTAATTATTTTTATCGATGTATCCGATACCGATATATCGGCGATACTTCGGATTAGCCGATATATCGGTATCGACGATATTTTTATGACCGATTCAACGATACTTTAATTTAAAAATGTAGTGTAAACGAGCGTGTTGTCTCGTATATTTCGTTGCAAACGAGGCACGAGCTATGCTCGGGGAAACCCCGCGCTTGTGAGTGTCTTGTTTCTCCCGCCCGCTTTGGCCTCGCGTCTATTTCGTTTCATACGAGGCACGAACAATGCTCGGGGAAACTTTAGTTTCCAAATGAGTTGTGTCGCATCTGAGAGACTATTTTCCAGCGCAGGTCTTATTCAAACAGATTTGCGAAATCGCCTTTGTGAATTTGAATAATAAAAGGACTGCAGTGAGATTAGCATAAATATAAGTAATAGACGCTAAGCGCATTGTATCTACCATACTCTATCCTTCTCACTCAATAAACCAAAAAACAACCACAACGATATATTTGGCAGAGGCCGCTAGTGTAGGTAACTAGTTATTTGCTTTTATTGTGTTGGCAGCCTTTTTCAGCGAGCGACTTCATCCTGTTAATTTTGGTGTTGCGGTGTGCGCGCCAAAAGAAGTATAACTTCAAAAATGAATCTTAAAGTTTCAAACGTATATAAACATAAAAAACTTATTAACTACAGTCATTCGAGTCTTCATTTATAATAAAAAATTTAAAATACAATCGACACTTTCACCAGTTTTTAAATTAGAACCCGACAATTCGAAGTTCGTAATAAACAAGCCCCATTATTAATTTCGAATTTCAAAAACAGTTGCACGGTCCCCGTTGGAATACTTCAGTGCCACGTTTTGCTGCCAATTTGGCCGTCAGTCCTTTGGAGCCATTGAAGCCAACAGCAGTTGCGCTTCAGCCCAGTTCTGCTGCCACGTCTCCCACGGTGTCGTCCGATCAGGTGCAGCCGGTGCCCGAAGACAGCGTGATCGCCTCGGAAGTACCGGCAGCTCAGTTCGATTGGAACGATGCAGGCCTGATCAACCCGCTCGATTGTAAGTACCCAATTTTTATTTTGTTTTATTCGTTCATTTTTTAACTGATGAATCAATGGTGTACAATTTTCATTCAGAACTATTTCAAGAGCATTTTCATCGGCAAGCTATGTTGACATATTTTACTATTTTTAAGTGTTGATATTTGTTCTTTTCTGTATTTTAAAACACATGTTTTAGTTAGCAATGATTCCTGTTCACTGAAATAAAAATTGTAGAATTCATTTTGTGTAAATACGCTGTTTATTATTTCGTTTCTTTTGGTAACTATTATTGGTATTGGCTATATTATGGTATTTCAAACATTTAAAGCAATGTTTTACACACAGCAGACCTCCGTTATAACATAACATTCGTATTTATATTGAATAATAATTCATTAAGTTTACATTTTATCAAAAATTCTTTTGTTGCATTACTTTCTATTAGCAAAGCTTTCAATTCTATTTTAAATATCTAATTTAACAGTTTCGTACTATTTTATAATATTACAGTAGAACTCGTGTATTTTCAATCTGTTGGGACTCATGTATTTTCAACTTTTCCTTCATCCTCACTTTGTGGCAAGTGTAGACCAATCAGAAAAACGTTTTATTAATTTGAGGTTAAACGCTGTCAAACGTATTTTTTCATTGGCTGAGCAGCATAGGAGAAGAAGTAGGAACTAGAAACTTGAAAATACGTGATTGAAATCAGTTGAAAATGGTGTTGAACTGTCAAAATCAATTCGTTATATCCGCAAAAGTGACGTAACTTGAAATTTTGCTTTTTATGAAAGGTGGTGTTATAAGTTATAAGCAAGGTTCGCTGTATTTGCTAAGTTCGTTAATTCAACTTCTCAATTCTCAATCGATTACATTCTATCTCGCTTTGGTGATTTGCAATGGGTTTATCTTTTGTTTTGTTGTGTAATAATATGTATTTTGACATAACTTCAACGTAGAACTAGCATTCAGATTGTGTATTTGTACTAAACTATATTTTTAAATATGTAAAGGTGACAACTTCACATAGCTATTTGTGTTCGCTATTGAGTGTTTGCTGTATTTGGCAAAATATATGACGTTCAAGACAAACATGCAAATAGAGGCAAATACGACCATCCACACATGGCAGTCAAATAGCAAACACACAAACATTTGGCAGCAGAACGCAGGTTCAAAATTCCAGGAATTTTAGCATTGTTTCATGTCCCAATTCATTTTCAATAGTAGGTAATTGTTCCAGTTCTCGCTCACAGCACACACACAAAAATACTGCACGTTCGTACAGGTTCACGGCGCGTGCGCTTCTGAATATAGCCGTTGTGTGGACGGTTTATTTGCCTATTTGACTCCTTTGATGTGCCTCGAAAAACCGACAAGCGCACGGTAACGCGTATTTGGTATTGGCCTTATTTGTCAAATAGGCAAATAAGGCCAACACTTTGTTAAATAGACCCTCCACGCTTGGTAATTGTTTGCCAAATACACAAATACAAATAGCCATGTGAAGTGCCGGCATAAAAGTTTATAATACAAATTTTAGTAGTCGATTTTAAAAGTAATACATTTGAAAATTTTAATATACATTAATTATTACTAAGTAATAGAACCGGAAAAAGTATCAAATATTTTTTTTGATGTATTGAAAATACGTAAATAGTTTCTAGACCCAGACGATCTTAATAGTTAGTGGGCAGTATAGAAAAAAAAAATTAAAAAGTGGTTATTTGACGTTATCATCTCACTTTTGATCACAACGTTAATTGTTTCTTTCATTTTGTGCTTACGATTCGTCTTTTTATTGGAATGGAAAAGGTCCTCAGACTTATACAATGTTGCTCGATTTAGAGCAGTTAGTCTGCTCGTTTGATGGCTTATCGGGTACACGGAGAGACGATAATGCCTCGTCGGTGCGCAGTACTTGCGATATTGACGCTTGGGAATATTGGACTCACTGCAGTAAGTCTCACGTGCTTTACTAGCTTTGTATGTTGCATTCAACTGTTTTTTAGGCTTACATTACGCTGTTCATAGAAAAAGTTTTGTGTATCGTGAAAATAACGCTGGTGCAAAAAAATTCATTCATTTCTAAATAGTGATGAGCATTTTTTTTTTTATTAAACAAAATTTGTGCAAATTGAATCTTCTCTTCTTATGTTTCTTGTAATTGAAGCGTTTTTTTTTCTAAAATAAAAAAATACGTCTAATATGGGGACCGTGCGTGAAACATAGAGGCAGCACTACTGCCGAAGTTGGCGCTCTCTAGTATCTAATTAATGAAGTAAAGGGGATCATTTTATAATAGTAAACAATGAAAATTATTTGAAAAAATGGAAAAAAATAAGAGTACGCATTTCAGCCTGTAATTAATACTCGTGTACATGGAGAGAATAGCTTAAAAGCCGAAAAATGATATAATTCTGGTCATGTATATGGTGTTTTAGAACGTTAATTAAATGGGCAAGTTGTCATAACCGCAAAGTTGTACCTACCACAAACAACTGTGTCTAAAGTGTATAATGTAAAAATTACGCTATGTATAAATAATTTCTTCTTTATAATATAATATTTTGTATAATATAAGTATTTTACTTTCTAATTTACTTATATTTTCGATAACTGAAAAGCAAACTGTCACTAATTGACATATAAATGCAATTTTTTTATCCGAAGCCTGCTCATAATACTATATTATTATATTTTGAATAAATGCTCCCATAAAATTAACATTTTTACCACGAGATGGCGTGAAAATCACGAAGCTCGGTCCCCATTAATAATCACCCGCATGCGTAGTGTCTTAATAAATTAATACAAATTTTATTTTATACTAATTGCACCAGATCCGCAAATTTCTTTAACACATCGTGCTTTTGTTTTGTTCGTCATATATTTTGTAAGTACTTTTTTCCTATATTAAAAAAATATAATAATTATCAATTTTTGCTAAATATTGCTTATTGCTTTTTCTGTTATTATTTTAGTGTTTTATGTGCGATTGTAAATATATTAAAAAATCAAACTATATTGAAATAATTATTTTTAAATTAAACGCTTTGTTTTTATTTTTAATAAAAATGTACAAGATAGTGACGTCATAAAAGTCGGTTGTAGGTTATGTCATATGACTACAAATCAACTAATCAGAATGTGCCAGAGCTTTTGACGTCATCGGACGATTTTTAATCGCTAAAAATGTTTAATTTTTGTTAAAAATTGCAATAATTAATGCAAAAAGCAAGTACCTTCAGTTTATATATTTTGGACATTTTTGTTGTTTTACTTTTATATATTAAAGAGTACCGATTTTAACAAATCGTTGTTTACTATTTATAGCTTCTACGAAAGGAGTGGTCGAAAAATTGCCTAGCACCACCGAAGAAATTTTACAAAAAGTGTCCCAGAAATCTAGTTCCTCCCAGCCGGAGATTACGCTCCAACCATTCGGATTACAAAACAACATGATTTTTCATTCAGATAACGATTCGGTCAGTTCTCTTAAGCTCGGTGATTTCGTTGCGGCCGATACAAATACAAACGATGTTCCTAAAAGTGATAATGTGTCCGAAAAAGATTTTGATTCGTCAGATCAAGAAATAAAAGCACCCGAGTCTGATGACGAATTCACTGATTTCCATTCTTCTTTTCCACCGACTTCACCAAATCGGCAAGAAACGATCGAAAATGTTGCAATTCCATTTTCTCAAATGAATCTACGGGAAACTCACATATCTCAACAAGAAAGTGATTTTAGTTTTAAACCGGAATTTCCAAAAATAACACCGGAGTTTCAAAACACGTTCAACGATATGAAAGTACCGAATTTGACTCAGTCTGTGGAAGACGATGACTTTTCAGATTTTCAAATGAACGTACCGAAACCCATTTGCAAAGACGAGACGTTTGCAAAACCTTTATCGATAGGTGGCGACATATCGTTTGCCGTACCTCACATTTCATCAGCTATCAATTCGATACCTTCGAACCCGTTCGTATTAAAATGTGATTCGTTTAAATCGGAGAGCAATTCGGTTGAGAAACCCGTTTTAACCGTACTTCCACCGATGCCGATATTGACACCTTTACAGCCATCCGTTTTACAACCGGCCAAAACACTCGAAAAACCGGAAATAAACTGGCCAGATCCCGGAATATCTGAAGAAGAACTTAGCAGGTTTGAAACAGCTTTTAAAGCGCCGGTGTCGACGAGTAAAGAAGGAGACTCTACGCAAGTTTCGAGTAATGCTCCGGCAGAAGAAGATGATTGGTCGGATTTTGTATCCGTATCGGATCATACTGTAGTAGTTGATATTAACAAACCGAATCCATCACACTTATCCGTATTAGATTCTAGTCCCATATCCGTCCAACAGAATAGTAGAATAGATAAAAACACGCAACAATCTGGTCATTTTGTTTCACATAGTTCGGTTGTTTTCCCTCAACAAACTAATAAAACAAACATCACAAACATTGATAATATTACAGTTAATTCACTTTCCGCAAACACGCAAAATACTATTCCGTTTGATAGCTCCGATTTTAATTCAGTGCATCTTAACAAATGTGTGTTACCTCAGCAAAAACAATTGATCGCAGAGTCCCATCACGACGGCGGCAAAATTCAGTCGACCGAAACTGACGACGATTGGTCGGATTTTGTTTCGAACGATAATGTCGAACAAACGAATTCGTTTAACGGGTGGACACAAAATGTGACCAAACAGTTTGTAAATCAACAGACGAATTGGAATCAGCCACCTAAATTCAGTAGTTGGAATCAACCACCTCAGTTTACGAGCTGGAATGCTCCAAGTACCGTTCAACCGAACATAATAACGAATCCGGTTCATTTCGATCATTACAATCAGTCTTTAAGAGAACCGCATTCTTCAAATACAGTAGCGGGTCCGGTTCGTATCACGAGCACCGCTGCAAAAAATCAAACGCAAACTAGTATAAAAGGTATAAACAGTATTCCGACGATATCGGCGTTGCCTGAATTAGATTTCATGACTCCGAAAAGCATAATTCGACCAAAGAATATGAAAAAATGACATACGGGCAATCTCATTTTATGATCTTCGACGGCTTACGTTTAAATTCAAGTTGTGCCACTAAACACATTTTTTTAATGAAGGTGTCATTTTTAATCGGCAATCGAAATCTGATATCAATTAGCGCTGAACATTTTTTTTGCAATCGGTAGACTGCCCCTTATTTTTAGAATGCGGCTCGTACAAAGCTTTTACTATCATAATAGGTGTGTTGGTAAGTTGTTAGTTGGTTCTGACCTGCTAAAGCGTCTGTCGGTAATACAGAACTCTTCAGACTCAACTGCGTGATTACTGGTCAAACTTGAACTGTTCTAACTTGGTTCTAGTCAGTTCTAGTAGTTAAATGCTCCTAGAAATGCTAAAATCAGACTTTAATCCGAGAATGTGATTAACTAACGCGCAGTTTTGTACGTAGAGTTCTGTATTGCCGACAGATGCTTTAAGAGTTCAGAACTTATCTATATCTAATAATAGCTCTGTTCTGAACTCTCTGCGAACGATTATCGTCACAGTCATGGGTAGTAGCTAAAAAGTGTTGTGTATCGGTTTTGTGCGCATGCGTCGACTTTGCACTGTTTTGTGACTTAAGTTCTAGAACCGTTCTAATCTCGGTTGGAATACGTTTTAGCTACCGCGCTTAACTTTGGCGATAATACCGTTCGCAGAGGGGTTGGAACAGAGCTAATATTGTATCTAAGATGAGAAATGGGGGGCTAGAATATCATATTATCTGAAATCTAGTTATTAGATGTCATTGTCTGCAAGCATAGCCCGTTTAATTTTCGACATGAGTCATCGAAAAAATGTTGTTTCATTATTATTCTTCTCAGAGTTTTAATTGTATTTTTAAATTATTTTTATTATTTGTACAGTGGAGTCCTAATTATCCAGTTTTCAGTTAGCTTTTTAGACATACATAACCGCACACGTGTCGTGAATAATTTCAAAACTAAATGACGTCATTCAGTATCATCTGTCTTGCATTTTTATAACCTAAAAAATGTAGCGGAGTATGCCTGCATTTTAATTGACATTCGTGTCTACGATACAAAATACTGTTGTACTAATTATTTTTCAGATGCTCCGTTTTACATATTAAGAACAATATAAATTATGCTTCGGATTTAGAGAATGGAAAAGTGATATTAAAAAGTCTTATGTAAATAACATTTTAATATATTATACATAATAATTTGTTATATCTATAATTTATTTTATTTAACTTAAAATTGTGCTGTATTAAATGTTCATAAGTTGCTGTTTGTTTTATATTTGCTAATCATTGTTATAAATTCAATAATGTACAACAAACATTCTCAAACTTTACTTACATTTTATTTATTTTTTTAATCTCTGTTTTTTGTACTCGTAATAGGTGTTGACAGTAGTGTTTAATTAAATATTCATAGCCGAGTAGGTGCAATTTTCTCTTTCGTAGCTCACAATTATCGGCATGATCTTGATATCGATATGTGACGTCATTATTTCTGGGATCGATACTGGCGCAAACTAATCAATACACTCCTGCATCTGTCAGACCTCGGTAGCGCATATAAGTACCAATTATCGATAACTGATACAGAGTAACGATCATTCGAAGCAAAAGTATAAAATACTTCCCGACAGACAGATTGCAGGCGCACGACAACTGAGATAATCGCCGTTATTCAATTACTTCAAATACACAAAAGACATAATTATTATTGAACTTCTACTATATTTACTGCTATTCTAACATAACCTAAAATTAATTGTTTAGTAAAGATAAAGCAGTAATTGTCCGTTTTCTTGGGATGATTAGTCTTCTAATATATTTTACAAAATTTTAAATAATCTGCTGTAAAAAGATTAAGTAATGTTTGAGAACTGCTTGGGTATAGTATTTTTAAAATGTATATCATTTTGAAAATATTTATAATGTATATGTATGTTAATTTTGTTTTAAATTGATAAATGATTATATAGTAAAAAAATAAAATGAGCACACAAAATCTTCTGTATTTAGCAAGTGTCCATTGTTTTAAATAAGAGGTTCGTTTGTTTTTTTATATAGTTGTGAAACAGTATTTATAGAATTTATTTGGTTGTTTCGCTAAACTACAAAAGTATGTTGGTAGTTTTTAAAGTACATAAATTCAACAAGAAATTGTACCTGCACTGTTTTTTTTTCCAGAATAATCTAATAGTCGGCCATTGAGATGTAAAAACTTTATCTAATTAATTCTTTACATAAGTACTTATTCGTTTGTTTATTATTAAACCTGTTAATACTTGACTGCTAAAATAACGCTGGATGTCAGTAAAAAAGTGCATTTTCGATTTTTATAAAAAGAAAAACGCTCAGGTGAACACATTCCTACGCATTTTGATCAAAATTTAGCTTGAAAAATAACCTTTTTTCTCTACATAAGGCGTTTGTTTTTCTGTGGTAACAGTCTAATGTTCTAACGACATTCGACTGTTCGTACATTTAAATAGTATATTACTTCACAAGGGCCAAAAGTTGAATTTTGGGCATCATGACGCGCAGGGCCGAGATTTCAACTTTTAAGGCCCGTGTGGTGTATACGATTTTTCTTCATATCCGCTCGAAAGTACGTACTTTCGTCAGCAGGGACGAAAGATTGACATTTACTCCCAGTGAGAACGGCGGGAGGAAAAAATTTCTCATGCGTATTTATACTCGTAACTAGGGTTACCGCTGTCATTTAATATAATAAATAACAGGGAGTAAATGTCAACTTTCGATCGAGGTATGAAGAAAAATTATAAATACATGGTAAACTAAAATCATTGTCAAACCAGATTTTCTGACATTACGCTGTAAAATTTTTACTAGTTTTATTTTGAGCTGAACTCAATTATCATATTTTATTTGTTGTTTCTGGCGTCCAAATTTCGTCCTAAGTACAGTGTCATAATCTACTATTTGTACGATTATTATTCTATTTTTCATTCCAGGTACTTATTGTGTATTGTATATATTAATTAATAAAGTTGTTCATTAAACTATAAAATGTTTTTATTACAGGTTCGTATTTTATTTATGATTAGTCGTTTTTACCCGGCGTTGCCCGGGAATGACAATACACTATTATAATTTAAGGTTATACACCCTCGACCGTATTAGTAAAGACTGCGTCCGTGTTTTGTTAATAATAAAAAAATGTTATATGACTTGGTAAATTATTATTTCTTATGGAAATATTATATCCTGTAGATCATAGCTTTATTTTTTAATATGTAAAGGTGGATCCAGACCAAACGCGCTGCGCCGCGCCGCGCCGCTCAGAACAGCGCAGCGCGGCGCGTTGCATGTGGACGGTAACACCGCTACATTGCGCCGTTCTGCGCAGTTCTGCAACAACAGCGAGCACGATCCGACAACTGTCGGTACATCCAGATACATCAAAGGAAAACGCTTGTTTGTGCGCGTTTGGTTTGGACGGGGTATAAATACGTTTACGCGTGTTATTGTTTGCAGACGATATTTTGCGTGTAAAATATATAGAGCATATAGAAAATGGAATGGACAACATCATCTTATTGAAAAATTAGTTAACTTATATAGGGAAAAACCTGAATTGTGGGACCCAAAAGATAATAATTACCATATTAAAAAACTTTGAACTAAATTTTCTTTAAATATTTTGCGCTAATCCGCGCCACTCTGGGTCGAGTTGCGCAGTTCCGCGCGGTATTTGTCAGCGCGGGTCAGCGCGGCGCGGCGCAGCTCAGCACAGCGCGGCGCAACATGGCGCGGCGCAGCGCGGCGCGGCGCAGCGCGTTTGGTCTGGATCAACCTTAAGAAATTAATATTTAAACATTTGACATATTATCATAAAGTTGTGACTTTAGCAGTTGTACACGAAAGATTTTATCTGACGTTTTGTTTTTAAAAACCTTTGAACCGTTAGACGTATAGTTTTTGAGATATTGGATATTAAAAATGCAGTTTTTAATACACGGTAAATGAGATAATATCCAATTTTCAAGCTTTAGTTATCAGCAACATCAAAAAAATTATTTAATAAAAACAAAATTTTATGAAAAACTTTTCGTGTAATGTGGTTTTCATGGTGATATAATTCAAATCTAGAAAATAGTGATTTTGAGAGTTGTTTCGAAAATTTTTAATTAATATTTCTCCAAAACTGCACGGTAAAGTTTAGTTTTTTTTTAATTTTTACGTTATCTAAACGAGTCAAACTTTCGAATAATCAGTTTTTAAAAAATTTGTCTATAGCCAATTTGGTTTAATCTTATTTTTATATACACTTCCGGGCAGTCTTCTCATTTATCACTGTGTTAAAAATCGCATTTTTAATAATTAATATCTTGAAAACTAGACGGTCAATGTTTTTTAAAATACGCAGTTGAATGTATGAGATATCCATAATTAACATATTAAAATTTCAGCGTATTATCTATACATTGCTCTATCGGGCGTATAACTTTAAGACCTGTCCAAATATTTTTTCTACTTTTTCGGAAAAACCGCATGTCAATAAACGCACTCTTTCCATTGTGTCAAAAAAATCAATAATAAACTTAACAACTCGTGTTTTTGTTTATAGCAACTTCTTGCTTGACAACAGTAGAATAACTGTCAGTTTGACGTTTCAAGTGAAATGTAATTTTTTTTTTAATGTAAACATTAATTCTAAATCCTAATTTTTACAATAAATAAAAAATATTTTGAGTGTTTTATAGTTTTATGTATAAATTATGAAGAAATATGATGAAATGGTGGCATTGAAGCACAGGCATGAATATAACCGCCGAAAGAAATCGCCCAAAAGTCGTGTGGACAGTTCTCTTCCTTGGTCTCATTCTCAACACAAAGACTGTTACGAGGGGCGAAGTAGACCGCCCACGAGGGCATGTCCGAGTCGAATGCCAACCGTTCGGGATTCCAGCAGAAGTGTTTGCAGGTTACTATTTTTTTGTATTTTTTATAATTTCAGTGTAAACTCTATACTGCGAAATTATATTTAACGAAAAACGTAGAAATTGCTAGGATTTGTTTGGATTACATTGTTATTTTCTTTTAAACAAAACCGCAGATACATAAATTAAGTACGGTAATAAAAAAACAATAAAATTTCATCTTGTACTTGGAACCAAGATCACGAATCCATTGGTAGCCACTAGTGATGTGCCGGATCGTTAAAAATGTATATCCACGGATACGGATCTGAATACGGATTTTTGGTTTCAAGATCCGCGGATACGGATCTGAATACGGATTTTTGGTTTCAAGATCCGCGGATACGGATACAGATCTTAACTTTCTTAGAGTACGCGGCGGTAAATATTGCACATCGACCTTTGGAAAGAGACTATCTGTTATGGGAAAAAGTTATTGACCTCTTTAAGAGTTAACTCTCATAACAGATTGTCTCTTTCCAAAGATCGATGTGCAATATCTCATTATAAAGATAGTTGATTTAGTACCTTTGAGTTAAGTACTATTAGTATGGTACTAACTACGATAAATGTTTGCAATATAAAGGTGCCAAATACGATTTAAAAAAAATAAAAAATAATCCGAATGGAATTTAACAGCTTTTCATTATTACCTAATCACCTATATATATAAAATTTCATCTATGATTTGAAAATTAATAAGGTAAAAGATCCGCCAAAAACTAACGGATACGGATCTTTCTTCTCCCTCGGATATCCGTGGATGCGGATATCCGGCACATCACTAGTAGCCACATAAAACGCACCGCTTTCGAGTTATGCTTCTGGTTATTTACTTCTTGTTGTGGCTACGTCTGCCTCGTTTTTTGACTTCGCCAGATGATCTTACCAGTTAGTATAGTATGGTCGCGCGTTTAGATCAAATACTGAAAACACTCACTGAGCGAAAGAACTGAGTAAAACGCGTTTTTATTTTTGACAATCGATAAACGCTTGCATGCCGACTTGACTATTGTTTCTACAGTTCAAGGTCGATGAGTCATCCGGAAATAAAACGTCACGATTGTTTATCGAATGAAGGACGGGAGCCGTTTAATTCACGATCAAGCAGCTTACCGCCGCGACCACCAAGTCGTCAAAAAGGCTCCGTTGAACATACCGGACGAACACCCGAGAAAGTAACTGTTTTGTTCTATTAATATTTTATAGAAATATATAAAGCTGAAGAGTTTGTTTGGTTGGTTGAACGCGCTAATCTCAGGAACTACTGGTTCAAATTGAAAAAATTTTTTTTTGTTGGATAGCCTATTTATTGAGGAAGGCTATAGGCTATATAATATCACGCCACAACCAATAGGAGCGGAGTATTAATGAAAAATGTTGCAAAATGTAACTCAAAAATAAGCTTCTATTCAGGTGAAATGCCCTAACTAAATACACCAATATTAGCGTTGTACATTCACGAGCCCGCCTGGCTCAGTCAGTAGAGCATGCGCCTTTTAATATCAGGGTCCTGGGCTCGAGCCCCGCGTTGGGCAAATATATTTTTAATTTTTTTTTGTCTTCTACATTACTTTCTTCTAAGGCTTATATTTAAATTTATTTGAACTTTCAAATCTTTGATTAACGTCTGATTAGAACTCTTCAATAAATAAAATTTTATTTATTTTAATTTTATTTACGTCTATAATTAAAATTAAATAAATCTAATTAATAGATAGCTCATATAAAAACTGTTATAACTATATAGGTACCTATATAAAAGTAATTTTCCTACAGTGTTTTCAATTAAATATTTATCATATTTTATTAATTACAGTAATTATTGATTAAAAAAAATTATTACTTAAAAAAAGTGGAAATGCTGTTTTTTATCGACAAAAACTTTTGAACAGTAACTCTGATCATCATGAAATTTGGACACAACATTCATCTCAAGACTCAGTAAACTGAGATGAATGTGCGTACTCATGTCCCTCCCTTCCCCATTCGTTCTTTTGCACCCGGGTGAAACTGGGCGGGACCGCTAGTATTTTATAGATGAAAGAGAACAATATGATTTATTCTCTTTTTCCCTGATTTAAAATGGGTCTTACTGACCTGTCAGACGTCTGTAATTCACAAAATCGGTTGCTGGATCTGAACTAGAGGTGTAGACGTATCAATAGTTCTATCGATAATAATGTTTTTAAATATCGATCTTTTATAAATACTATCGATAATCTAAAACTACTAAACATATACCAGACAGTTGAGAGGGCCAATAATTGCATCGTATCGGCATGGTATATGGATACTCGCAACTAAAACGTTCCAACCGAGCATTGAACGGCTCTCGAACCGTCCTTTAACCCACAAAACAGAGCAAAGTCGATGCGTACGCACAAAACCGATACAAAAAGGGTTCGTTTTAGCTACTGCACATGACTATCGTTAATATTACCCATATATTTAATAATAACATATGATTCAATTTATTGAAGAGTTCTAATCAGACGTTAATCAAAGATTTGAATAACATATGATATTGCCGTTCGCTGAGAGGTTGGAACATAGAATAACTGCGACGAAAGATGAAGCCACCGCGTCATAGTGACGTGAACGCATTGCGCCCGCCTTCTAGCTTGCTATTGGCTGTTTTGAATATCCATGTGCGTCGAGTGTTTATTTTTATTCTACCGCTATAAATGAATATGTCGAATTTATTCCACACGCCACTGTCTGCGGGCAAGTAGGCGTTCTCTACCATATTATTGATGACGTGCCTGGCTTCAACTCTCACCGCGGGCATTATAGCAATAATATATAAATGAAAAAATTCTTAATAATATTTTCGAAAACAAAATTGTTAAAATTGGTCGCACATTCATATAATTGTAATGTAATTTTTAATTTTTTTTTTTTTTTGGTACAATAATAAGAAAAAGAGAAAAAGAAAATTACGTAAACCCTCTGTTGAAAATGCGCTACCACCTTCAATACTTGAAGAAGAAGCAACAGAAGAAACACGAACTATGGAGAGTATGAATGAAATCAGATTTTCGGAAACAGAGGTAATCTATACTAATATATAAAGCTGAAGAGTTTGTTTGTTTGTTTGAACGCGCTAATCTCAGGAACTACTGGTTCAAATTGAAAAAAAATTTTTTGTTGGATATCCCATTTATCGAGGAAGGCTATAGGCTATATAAAATCAAGCTACGACCATTAGGAGCGAAGCCTTAATGAAAAATGTTGCAAAATGTATCTCAAAAATAAGCTTCTATTCAGGTGAAATGCACTAACTAAATACACTCATATTAGCGATGCCATAATACAACGCCGGCTAGCTCACGACTGTCAATATCAAGGTCATGAGATCGAGCCCTACGTTTTTTTAATTAAAAAAAAATATATTAGTTAAAAAAAGTATAAATACTGCTTTTTATCGACAAAAACTTTTGAACGGTAACTCCGATCATCATGAAATTTGAACACAACATTCATCTCGGTAAACTAAGATGAATGTGTGTACTCATGTTCCTCCCTTCTCCATTCGTTCTTTTACACCCGGGTGAAACCGGGCGGGACCGCTAGTAAAATTATGAAAGATTCAATATCTTTATTAGTAACAATTTTTTTGCTTTTGGACCACTGAAAAGACGAATGTGATAATAATTGATTTCTAAAGCAGTGCTACGATATACGAAGACTTCTTTCTTATCGCTCCACACCCTATGTTTGTAATTTGGTATTATTGACAAAATTCCAAAATATTCGAAATTTAGTACAATTTGCAGACTTTCTGACCATCAATGTAAACGTGCTCTTTACAGTTTTTAAACCACTGAAAGTTATGCAAAAAGTTAGTTACCACTGGGCCTCCTGAAACCCCCGACTTTTTGCGTGCCCTGTCACCCTTTATAATAGTCCAAGAGCTATCAGATATTTTTGGCAAGGTATTTGAGGCTGCGTGAAAATTTGTGTAACAACAATTTTTGTAAAGTCTGAACACAAAATCGAAGACCTGGCTGAAGGGTAGCGGGGCCTAGCTAAGCCGTGAATTTTATTTGTAAATAAAGTCCTTGAGTCATTTTGCAATTTTAATACCTTCAAATTTAGTATTTAATAAAATAAAAAAGCAATAAGCCAGATCATTTGATCGGATCTAAATGTCTGCCAGGCGGTTACAAAACTGTCTATCGTACGTGAGTGCGAGTAAGACGCTATGGGTAGGTTGAAGCGAACGACTACGTGTAGTCAATCATCGGTTACATATTTCGGTGAATAGTGTGTGGCCATACGCTGTTTGTGATGACCTACGAGCGACTCAATCGCACGATCGTGATACAACAGTAACATATGTATTGTGTATGGTGGCATTTAGACAGTGTGCTTGCCAGATGTTATGTTTTACTAATTTATTTCTCCTACTTGTTAGGATGAATTAATTCGTCCCAAAACGCCTCGCATTACCCGCAGACCAACTGGTTTTCCGTTTAATTGTATTGAAGAACATAAAAAGCTCGATTATGATGAAAATGTTAAATCATTATTAACTGAGAGGTGCGTATCTTAATTTTTTATACAGTATGTAAACGCGTAAGGTGCACATAGGGAAATTAGCATTGGGAAAAAATACTTGGATTGAATTATCGTGGTAATCTTGAGGATTTCTATTTTATTTTGATTTATTTTTATTTTACTTGGCTTTTTTAATAATAAAATGCTCTTATAAATCATTATTTTAAGTTTTCTGTTTGGAAACATTTCATTCAAAAATTGTCTGACTGGTATGACGTTCCGCGTTGGTAAATCAGTGACCCAATGTCTTTAGGTTCAACACGAATAGGCGGAGATATTTGAACTCGCACCATATTTAAGTATTTTTGGGAATTTAATTTCCCATAAATAAAAAAAGTCCGATTATGTTGTAATCATTTGAATATTTTCTTCGGTGTTCGGTAGTATACACATTCATTTTGCAAAAGAATATTATCTGTCAACTCTGATCCAGTCATTTTTTACCAATGTTAATTTCCCTATGTGCACCTTACGTGTCTCTTTTTCGCACTAGTGTGTAAAGTTAAACAAAAGCAATGCGCTTATACGAATCCAAAGCTATCTGTGACGAGTTTCGATAGTTAGACTGCCTAGGATTTAATTTGACACTGGTCCGATAAATTCTGCATCCTTTAAAATTGTTTTAAAATATTTTCTGTGTTTTTTGCAGATTGGGAGATCCTTTGTATTTACAATTTGCGTTACATATCACTGAAGATATAATTAGAAATGATCATTATACAAGTTCGGAAATGAAAAAAATCATAACTTCTCACATCAACGCGAACCGGGGTATTCTTAACGAGGTAAAACCATAGATATATATATTTAATAGATTGCGGATACACTAGCGCCTCCTGTATCTTTTAGAAGCCATTTTGTACGTGGAAAACGTCGTAAAAAGCGCGCGAGATTCAAAAATATTAATTATTTTATAATATGATTTTAGTGAGAAAAACGACAAAACTCACAGTAAACAATGATATTTCGCTCCAAAACCTATTTTTATACTGAAACGTTTCAAAAATTACAAAATTGAGCATAAATATTATGTAAAAGCTTAGAACATTTTACATTGCCAATTTGGCATCAAGGTTGACAAGCATTGATGCTAATCTGGCAATGTAAAATGCTGACGTCGTAGCCCGCACTCCTGTCTTGTAAGAATTAAATTTTAAAACGTAAATATTTAATATAGCTTTAAGGCCGCTGCACACGAGGCTAGAAACGCTGCTAGATTCCTTGCTAGATTTGCATACTAGTTTTCTAGCGCTGGTTTTCTTGATTGCTGTTAAATGCTCGCTTCACACGAGACTCTTTTTCAAGCTTGTTTTGTGGCTAGTTTGGGTGCGCGCGCAGCGACAGTTCGAATATAAACACAGAGCAAATCGTGTCTTTTGTCTGACTTTGAGCAGAATGACGCCATGTTGGTTTGTGGGCGTTTGTTCAAGTGCTCGCGTGACAAGATATTGCTTCCTGATTGGTTCTTGCTCATACCTAGCAGCAAATCTAGCAGGGAAAATAGCCCCTGTTCTAATTTAAAACCTATCTTGTGAGCTGGCAGGCCGGCCCGCAGTGACGTCATTTCCAGGTTCGTACTCAGCCTACCAGCTAGCAGAACTCCTAGCCTCGTGTGCAGCTGCCTTTACTCAAGTGTTTTTAAGTTTTTAGTCCCTACTTCTAACGCAAAGTGTCTCCCATGACGCTGCTCGACCAATCGAAAAATGCGTTTAACAACCCTTAACCTCAAATTAATGAAAGTTTTTTCTGATTGGTCAATGATTGTCATGATGTGCGGATAAAGGAGACGTTTTTATTTACTATTATTATTTGATTTTTACTTTGTAAGATGTAAGATTTTCACATGGCGGCAAAAACTAACGTCGGCCTTTGTATATAAAAAATAGTATTCCTGACGGGGCCGGAATCTACTTTCCCGGACTGAAATAGTTGAGCCCATTCACCCCTGCTTATATTACCGATTCTTATTTTTTTACCACTTAGGAGAAACAATATTTGCAAAAAAGTTGGCATGCTAATTTATTATGTTCAAAATGTTAAGCAGCACAGCGTATAATAGTCAGAGTGCCCGTCGGAACTTCAACCAAAACGCTAAAATAATGTTCTATGACAATTAACATGAACCATTTAAAATGTCTGACACCTTGAATATGTCGACATATTAGGTGTCAGACATTTTAAATGGTTCATGTTATTTTTTTTGGTTGAAGTTTTTAAGCTATCCAATTAAAAAAACAAACAGTATCTATAATTTTTTACATGTCGTCAAAACGACATCTTTCGGAAAATTTAGAGCGAAAACGCCCCAAAATAAAAAAAAGTCATAGAGGAAATAGGTGTCAGACTAGGCCTAATGACGCCATATACAAAGTTTGGGGAGAGTATTTGTCAGTAAAATTTTTGCCGACGGGCACTCTGACTATAAGTATTGCATATAAAAAGTCTAAACTAACTTTAGTCTGTAATATTGTCAAGGTTGAATTTTCAGGAAGAAATGCTGAAGCAAGTATATATGCTGTGTAAAGATTTAAATATTTCACCGATCCTAACAAAAAACGATGAATCGGAGACAGAGTGCGAAAACTTGGAGAAATTGCCACTTAAGAAAAAATGCACCTGTCCTTTCGTATCGAAATATCAAAATGAGATTTTGAAAGGAAGCGAAAGTAATGACGATTCGATGAATTTGGATTCGACTAGCGACGTAACCGAACAAACAACAGATGACAAGTCTAAATTCGTTTCGGCCGAGAATCTGCCGATAGATCAATATCAGACACAAGTATACTCGAGATTTTCTATTTTGAGTGGAAAAAGTCACGATTTGGAACTTCCAAGAGTCGAACGATTGTTCGAAGTTGATTTGTCATCCGGCGAGAAAATCGATACTGCGATCGGCTTTAAAAGTCATTTGGAACAACATGTGGCCGAAAAACTCCAAGTATTAAAAAATGTCCTCACGAAACCGGACGACGTAGAATGTTCCGATTTGAAACTCGTACATATCTCTAATCCTGAAATGAACGATTCGGTTTCGAATTGTGCCTATAAAGATCTAACTAATAATGAAAACCAACACACGTGCTCTGTTAATTTAGAAAACACTGACGATGAAGTAAAAGAGCCTCTCTTTATTAATGTAGATAAAAATCCACCGAACAGTGCCGAAGAAAACGTTGAAAAAATAATAAAGGAGCCGGCTACTGACGGAGATAAGAATATTGACAATAGAAGTCAAGCCGGAGGGCCAGGGAAATCTGTTAGTTTTCTTAAAAAAATTTCAATTGTCTCTGAATCCAATTCACAGCAATGTCCTTGTGAGGAAATTTTAAATAAACTGTTGAACAAACCGAATTTTTGCATAAACAGCTGTTGCCAAAAATTAAATTTAATTGAAAAATTCTTACTCGAAAACGAAACACTTATTACCGTTAATGATTCTCCAATTAAATCAGTCGAAAACTTCATTTCAGAACAAACATCTAACACTGGCAATGCAAACAAAATACCTGTTAATGACGACGGAAGGTCATTTAAAGATTTTTATTTAGATCCGGAAACACAATTAAATAGCGACATTAATACATTCTTTGTTAACTCTCCGGTGACCGATGAGCATTTGTTTACTGATGTAAAACATGAAGAACCGTACGAAGCAAATAACAGTTTACAATCTAGTGGCAGCACCGATGAAACGATTAAAAAAACACAGGACGAAAAGTGCTCCTGCATACACTGTGAAAAATGTATATGTGATTTAAAAATCGAAAGTATCGGTGATTCGCTGTATTCCTTTGTAAGAATGAATGAATACGACGTATCTACGCAGATGACGACGAAAGTAGAAAAACGGAACGCTACGACCATGACCGATTCATCGATATCTTCTCTGGATTTTGGGTACGAAAAGTATAAGTTTAAAGACGAGGCCGTAAATACTTTCGACCATATGTTTTTGAACGAAATAGACGCGACGAAAATAAAAAAATCAAGATGTTCGAGTACGTCGAGAGATATTATTATAAATCTACCGATAAAGTTACACGATGTTTCTACATTTTATCCGAGCGTCGGTGTACAGACAGATGAAAAAGAATTAATTTCAACGTTTGCCGTACAATCTGTTGAAGCTCCACAGACAGACAGTAAAAGATTAATGAGAAGTTCGCTAGACTGTAATTTTGAAAATCAACAATTAGCTCAGACATTCATTAATGACACGTGTGAAGATGTATCGTCTATTAATTTTGCGATTACAGATGGTCTCGAAGTAAATAATAACCATCAGAAAGAAACAAGCTTTCTAACGGATGTTCTAGAGAAACGTGTGGAATTGAACGAACCGGAGGATATTCGAGAGAGTAGTGCGATATTTAACGAACAAACGGATTCTAAAATAAGAAGTTCGGATTCGGACGAACGAGTGGATGTTCGGAAGAAAAGTGTGGAATTAAACGAACAAACAGGTATTCGGGAGAGAAGTTCGGAATCGGACGAACGAACGGATTCTAAAAGGAAGAGTCTGGAGGATTTAAGCTTTGTGACGTCAGGTTTTTCGATGCATAAACTATCGTCTTTAACTACTACTGCTACGCCTGTTAGTAGTGATTATACGTATAGTCAAGATCTTTCCAAGGAGAATAGTTTGGGATTTGTTGAACCGGTGAATACTTCGAAGACGAAAGATAATTTTGAAAAAATAAATGATAGTCTAACAAAGGCTCAGCAAGATAACGATGATAAATCGTCGAGCGCTTCGTTGAAATCGTTTATAAAACATCTCGATCATTCGCCACAAGTTTATTTGTCTGCTTCGATGGAAAAAAGCTTAAAACTGATTAAAACAGAAATGGAACATTTCCGTAGAGGTGAAGACACAACGGACGATGATAGGAAAAATGCCGGTTATTTTGATAACTTGGATGCTTCAGAAGGTTCTGAAAGCGTAGATGCAGTGAGCAGGGCCGGATCGCTTACTGTTTCAGAATTCGGTGAAAATTATCTGTCTCCTATAAGTGATTTCTCGAACACTAAAGAAAATCAAAAAAATGTGCTCCCGGAAAACGCAGAGAATCCCATAAATGCGTCCGAAAATGTTGTACCGAATACCGATTCCGGTAATTCCAAAGTGAGCGAGAAAAGAAGGAGCATTCGCTTCGAATCGAGCAATTAAATTATTTTTGTCCGAGATTAATAAAAAAATTGTTTTGTTTTGTACAAGCTTTTTGTAATTAAAATTAATATAAATTATTTTTATTCGAAGACTGTATTTCAGTTACACATGAAAGTTTACTGTAACTCATCACCGATCAACTCTTTATTCATCAACAAGAAAGATGTGCAGTGTAAACAACATCTTCTCTCATTTTCCCGCAACTTGTGTAATGGAGAGGAGGTATATTTTTGAAGTGAAAACTTCTTTAGCGGCGCTGTACACTTTTTGTTTGTAATGGGTAAGAAATGTTAAACTCGCGTCAGGACACGTGACCTGATCGAAAATTCGTAAGACGTTAATATTCAAGTTTTCACTTCTACCGGCACTCCCAGAGTGCAATTTTTTTTTTGAAAAATAAATCCATCAAAAAAAATTAAGAAATAGGAGTTTATGTATCAAGATTGTAATGCATAATTTTATGTACAAGGCACGAAGACATAACCAGGAGAACCAGCTCGAGCGTAGCGGTGGACCGATATCTGCCGCATGAACTAATATGGCGTCACTTACTGGGTAACGCACACATGTTCATGGCTTACATGTGTATAGTGTCTGTGAAATTAAACAGCTTTGGTAACTATGGCAAAAACAGGTGGAAAGAACCGAAGTTCTCCCAGGCAGTAATAACAGCGCCATCTCGCGTGCGCCAGAAAACGGTCCATCTCGATAAACAGCATGCATAGGAAGCTAGGTCTCCTGATAAAAGACTTCGTGGTACTAGGTATGACAATTAGCAATATTCTACTGTTTGTATGTGACCACAGTGGCTATAGTCACTTTGTTTAACATGATTAGTGATTACCCAGAGTGCTTATTTTGCTAAGCACTTGGTAATCGCAGTGGTTATTGTTAATAGGTCTGATAAAACGAGCGATTAGCAAGTTTTAACAGTCACACGAGTCATAAAAGCATTACAATCGAGATACATGATACATTTTTTCCACTTACCTTCTATAAAATAGCTGATTTTCAGACCAAAATAAGTATATTTTTGACAGTTCAGTTCGACCATATTGGAATTATGTGTGTACTGTTTTTTCGATGGGAACGCTTACTATGCTTGTCTCTGTTGTTCATATGGATTTAAATGGCAACTGAAAGAGATATTACTACTAAATTGGTAAGATCGAATCACTCGTTTTTCACTTTACGCAGAAGTGCGAAAAATACGGACATGAAAAGTAGCTATTTTACATTTTCAGTATTCCAACTTTATGCCGTTTATTATTATTATTTTTTTGTTTTCACTTTATTAGCTGCAGATGACACCTCTTTTTGGGTAAAACGACCCTTGGAATATCTAACCGTTTAGAAGGTACAGGTCTGTAACCGAAAGACGAACAACAAACTCCCGCCGTAAGTACTAAGGAATCCATTTTTTTTATCATTTTGGTATCAGATTTATTAAATATAAAATATTTTTAACAAAAAAAATGAACTGACTTCAAAATATGCACTAAAAAGTAAAAAATAATAATTATTGTTATTTTTGGAGTCGGTGTCACATCGGAATTCGAAAGTAGCAATTTAAATCTTACATGTCTCTAGTTCTCAGAATAGATTTCATTTTGGCTGACACCGACTCCAAAAATAACATTATTATTTTTTACTTCTTAGTGCATATTTTGAAGTCGGTTCAATTTTTTTGTTAAAAATATTTTATTTTTCTCTTTTTAGTGTTAGATAAAGTATTGCAATGGGTAGGCTAAGTATGCGTGCCTTTGAAATTTGAGAGTTTTCCTCGATTTCTCCGGATTCCACCATCAGATCCTGACTTGGTTCCGATGGGACCACTTCGGAAGTGCACTCTTTCGAATAAAAAAAAATTTTTGAAAATCAGTCCATAATTGACGGAGAAATCGGTGAACATACATAAAAAAAACAAAAAAAAATAAACAGTCGAACATAGAACCTCCTCCTTTTTTGAAGTCGGTTAAAAAGTGAAAATTTAAAATGACACGGGAAAGCTGTGATAGGAATGGTGTATCATTTGTTTCGATATAACAATTAAAATTCTTTTGTTTTAAATTGATTTTATTGTTACAAACTAGTTTACAATTATTTACAATGGACACCAAAAGATTCTAAATAGAGAGCATTATAAAAATACCACTTTTATTTGTATTGAAATGCAATAGGAACATAGAAAAGTAGGTGTTTTATTTTCTGAAATAAATGGTGTTTGAATTATATTAAATGTTGATTATCGATAGTTGCAGACTTATACCGCCAACTGACTGAAAATGCATGTCGCCATTTGCAATTTAGTCAAACACGCTATAAGTATAGACTTATTTTTTATTTTGTAACGTTTCAAGTATTAAAATTATCAAAATAACCTATTTGTACATTGCAGTGATTTTTTGTGCATTTTTTTTTCCAAATTAAAAATGGCGATTTGCTTTCATAAATTGATAGTCATAATATAAAGTCAGGTGTATACACTTACACAGTGCATTTGTTTTTTCTAATAACTAAAGTGACTTGTTTTGTTTTCATCTGATTTTGTTTATTTCTGATTGTTGTTGTCTTCGACCATGTACTGCTCGAGCCGCGTAATCAACATATCAATACATACCGGTTTAGTTCTGATTAGTGCGCAGTATTTAAGTTATACAAAAGAGAGATTGTAGATTATAGACGCTCGACAATTGATCTCATTAGTGTCTACATCAATTATACAACGCTAGATATAAATTTTATTGCACGTATGAATGTGCAATATATTGAAACTATCAATATATCGGAAGTGCCTATTCGATATATCGATATTTTGATATTCAATATAACGTCGTTGGTTCTGTAATAGCTCTTACGTGCATAATTGGCAGATTTTACGTTTTTTAAATGAAAAGATTCAGGAAACGGAGCTCTATACACTAGTAATACCTCCAAATTAATTTTACAGTAACCAACAAGGGGAAGTAACTCTTATGTGAAAAGTTGTATCAAATAATTCCTCCCGTGTGCCAATAAATCCGAAATTAACGTTAAATATTTTTTAAGAAAATACTTCGTCTTAATTAAACACGTATAGTAAAGATAAGTATGAATTAGTAATATACCTCTGACATTGCTAGTTCTTACCATCCATTGCTGAAATAACCACTTTTTGGCCTTTCCTACAAATTTTACTTTTTGCACATAAGAGGTATTACAGAACCAACGACGATAATATGTTGTGTATATCAATATGTTTAAACACCGATTATCGAAACCAATTAATTTAGGTTTAAAGATATAGAGGAATAGCAGTTAGTTAATGTTTTATCGAAACTCTATTTATAATAGAAGATTTTTAACTTGGAATGTTGATGCTGAGAGTTTAAAGAAAATTTATTTTGTTATTACATTTTTTTAATTCGATTTCTAATGCTATAAAAATATATATATATACAGTGTAAACTCTTTATAACGTCCTTCGTTATAACGAAAAACTCCCTATAACGTCGAAATTTTTACGATTTGGTTGGTTAAAACCTATACATTAATACCCTCTTTATAACGCAACAGCCATTCTCTATTACGAAGAAATATGTTCATATTTAGGCGTCAGCAAATGTTTACAGACATAAAGAGGGCCATTCTGAACCATCACCATCTATTCAACAAGCACTTGATGACGCCAAACTTATCGAAAAATTCCTATTATTTAATGAAGATTATTCCACCACATTGAAAAATTGGTTATTTTTCTTTCTTCCCTCCATGTAACGAAAATTCTTTATAACGAAAAAAATGTTCGGTTCCTTAAAATTCGTTATAAAGAGATTATACAGTACATTGAAGATTATTGTTAATTTGGTTGTTTTTCTTTCTTCACTCCATATAACGGTAACTCTCTATAACGATAAAAAATGCTCGGTCCCTTGAGTTTCGTTATAAAGAGTTTACACTGTATATGCGATATATCGATACATCAATTTTTTCTATGCATATATTGTGCATCGTTAATTACAGGTTGAGTTTGAAGTTCAGAATTAACTGGCAACCATACTTTTTAACTTTCGCAGAGCAAAGCAAGAAATTAGATTCTTTCGATATCATTTATTAATAATATTAATACGTAGTAGCTTCGTTTATTGATCCGACTTGTATTGATATGTTGATTACACATGTTTCAATTAAACGAGATTAAGCAGTCCATATAGTATAGTCGAAAGTTATATTGCACAATGTATTTGCAGTAATTAATTTATACATATTTAAACAAACGAGACCATTAAGTATTAGATATGTTTCTTCGAGATGCCGTTTGTTTGTTTTTTTTATAATGGCCACAAAGCATTAGTACAGTAATACCTCGCGAACTTGATGCTATGCGGTAGCTTATATGTCCATCCCACTTTGCTCTTCACTTACCATTCGAAGCGCTCCATTCGCATTTCATTTGTACGCTGAGTTACAGTGGTGTAGTTAGATTCATCGGCGCCCATGGCAAGGTTCACACCCTCTAAATTTTGTTGGCTGGTACATTCGAATAAAACAATCATAATCGCATTGCTGATTGTGATCTGCCGGGTTTGCCCTACTGGCGTGGGCTCCGGTTGCCAGACCCTAGTGAGGGCGTTGCCCGATCTTTGTGGGTCTCGCCTATAGCATAACCTGGGGGTATTACTGTATTTCGTAAGCTAATCATCCCACAATCATAATATAGCTGATATTTATAGAAAAATAAAATTCAAAATTAATACTGATTGTTTTTACATAAAATAGTGAAGTAGTTTAGCTGCTTGTCATTTGTCGATATTTCAGTACTTTTAAACGGACAAACCAGAGTTCCTCAAGTAATCAGATGTCAAATATTATTATATTATTTTATATATTTTGAAAACGGAGGGGAAAATGTATTAATATTGCTTTCTTTATTGTCACAATAATATACAGTATGTAAACACGTAAGGTGCACATAGGGAAATTAACATTGGGAAAAAATGACTGGATCAGAGTGAGCCTTGAAATCTTGTTTTTCAATTTGACAGATAACATTCTTTTGCAAAATGAATGTGTATACTACCGAAGAAAATATTCAAATGATTACAACATAATCGGACTTTTTTTATTAATGGGACATTAAATTCCCAAAAATACTTAAATATGGTGCGAGATCAAATATCTCCGCCTATTCGTGTTGAACCTAAAGACATTGGGTCACTGATTTACCAACGCGCATACGTCATACCAGTCAGACAATTTTTGAATGAAATTTTTCCAAACAGATGGAGTTGTTTTTTTGTTTTATTTTTGTACAAAAAATTAAAATATTGATTTATAAGAGCTGTTTATTATTAAAAAAGCCAAGTAAAATAAAAATAAATCAAAATAAAATAGAAATCCTCAAGAGCACCACGATAATTCAATAGAAATAACAATTAATGCAGTCATGGCTAACTCTGATCCAATTATTTTTTCGCCAATGCTAATTTCCCTATGTGCACCTTACGCGTTTACATACTGTATGTGCTGCAGTAATTTCATGAAATTTATACACAGATAGATCATAGACTCTCAACAGTTAAGGTCATCAGCGTCTATATGAAATTTATATACGCTTGTCTTGTCACAAAACGACTAGTTGTTTCAGATCAATGATATTCCATGTAATCTCTATAAAATAAGCGTTTGTTATTATAAAGTCTATCTGTATATAGGAAAGATATTTCTGTCATGAAATGATTGCAGTTACATCATAACTGTTACAATTATAGCTATGTTCCAACCTCTCTGCTAACGTAAATATTATCGTCAAAGTCTTGCGCAGTAGGTAAAACTGTTTTGTATCGGTTTTTGGAGCTACTTCGCAAGACTCTGCGAACGTAAATATTATCGTCACAGTCTTGCGCAGTAGGTAAAACTGTTTTGTATCGGTTTTTGGAGCTACTTCGCAAGACTCTGCGAACGTAACTATTATCGTCACAGTCTTGCGCAGTAGGTAAAACTGTTTTGTATCGGTTTTTGGGGCTACTTCGGAAGACTCTGCGAACGTAAATATTATCGTCACAGTTTTGCGCAGTAGGTAAAACTGTTTTGTATCGGTTTTTGGAGCTACTTCGCAAGATTGTGACTATAACGTTTACGTTCGCAGAGAGGTAGGAACAAAGCTTATATAAATTCGAATTGTATAATTAATTCGAATCGATATCAAGGAACTACATTACTAAATTATTACAACGGATTAAACAAAACAATTTTTAAACAATTGAGACGCCGCATTTCCGCTTTCTCGATCGGCGGCGGCTGAACTTTTATTCGAGGAACTCAGAGGCAAACAAAATTCGCTACAGTTCTGTAGCACGCACTTAAAACATTGTAAATTCATAACCTAAACCTTGAAAGCATATATTATTTGGTATTTCAGATAATTTTAAATTACTCGGTATGTAATTATTACATACTTATAATGAGTAATTATCAGTAACGATCTAACCTTCTCATTTTTAACTACTTGCTTTGTAATCGCTATATCTGATTTTTCATAGTAATAACAACATTGCTATGAAAGTACAAATAATTATTATTGTTTCAAAATAGCCAATTAGGCTGGCCATACACGAACTGCTCAAGCAGTGAGCGAAATATTTTCTGTGGTGATTTTAAAATATTCCACTGACTGCTAGAGGCAGTTCGTGTATGACAGGCCTTACATAGCAAATAGTTAAAAAACGAGCGGATTTATATCGTAACCGATTCATAACAATCCGACATTTTTTTTTATTCTCTTATTATCATTTCTTACATCTTAAACACATGCTATTTTTACCAATACAATACACACGGAACAAATGAGTACATTCTTTTATCAGAATCGACATTTCGAGCATTATCTACAATATATATCTTTTTTTTTTTTAATTTTGTACGTTGGTTTCGATTTTCATCATCGAATAATTGTAATAAAAATAACAACTGACATTCAGCTACCATCGCTACTGTTACTGTTGCAATCATCTAAATCTGGCACAGAACTGGCGCGTTTTCTCAACCGCAATTTGAACGATTCATCGATCAAACCGTTCATCGACTTTCTACGAAATATGGGAGATTTCATATCGATCGGTAATAACCGTAAAATATCTGTAACATTTTCCAGTGTAAAAGTAGGATGGGGATCTTTTGTTTTTAAATTCATCGGTTGTAACGGTATCCATACAGTTGCGCCGAGCTTACTCTCAATACCGCCTAATATATCGGTTTCTAATTTATCGCCGATCATTATACACTGGTGCGGTTGAACACCCAGATAGTTATATGCCTCTTGAAATATTTTCGGATCGGGCTTATCCCATGCGAGATCGCCCGACACTAATATTATGTCGAAGTATGGTTTCAGATTTAATCGATGTACTTTTTCCCATTGGGCATTCGATGGACCGTTTGTTATTAAACCCAGCATATAGTGTTCACGCAGCTTTACGAGCATCGTGTGAATATTTGGTGTTAAAGCAAGGTAATGGTAACGAAGTTTCAGCCATTTTTTGTACACTTCACCTGCAAATATAATTACATTTTTATTATAAAACTGTATCGAGTCCGAAGACTATCGATATGCAGTTTGTTAAATACATGTTACGTCATTAGCGACATCGGACAGAATTTTTGTCAATTTTGCAACAACGATACTGCCGGTACCTTATTTCGTCCGATGTCATCGATATAAATATGATGCGTTACATTTACAAACAAAACACATTAGTTCTTTATATACAGTAGGCCTCTCATATCCACTATTTTCTGTAAAAAGATTTTAGCGAATATTTAGTGAAATTGAAACAAAAAAAAAAATAATTCATTTATTATTTAAAATTATAAATAAACGATTTGTACGTATTTAAACAAACAAAATTTAACCTACATAATATGTATGTAGTATAATTGTACGTTACATAATGAGAAAATATGAATAAATTGTGATTGTTAATTAAAATCTTAACAATTAATTTCGTATTAGAAGTAATCAACTGAGATCAGAATACTCTGTCGTGCTTAGCTACGTATTGACCATGATCGTTGGTATCTTTTTTTCATCGAAATGATGAGCGCGCACGCGCACAGTCTAATTCTAAACTGCGCATGCGCCTGTCACCATTCTGACGGAAATCTTCAAAAAGAAGAAACCAACGAACACATCAAATTATTCATCTCATGTATCCGTCAATGGCAGTTATAAGCTGAAAATTATTGTCAAAAAATGTGATTTGACAAAGACCTTAGATTGTGATCATATAATTACAGTTTCCATACGTCAAGAGCAAACTAATGTCGTATTCAAACTCCCTGTCATCTAGAACATTAGATTGTACTCACAGAAAAATAGAGCTGTAAAAGTAACGAGAAATTGTGTACCCGTATGTATTCGTTACTTAAAGAACCAGTACCCGTTACTTTCGTATCGTTACGTTACTCGTTACTTTTCATACGCCATACAATCGTGTACTTAACAGCATCAAGCAATAAGCATGTAGCTTCGCACAAAGCGCGTCGCATACGTGATACGACATGAGTCATGACTTCGTACTTTATGAATAAGTATAACACATTGTGTTCGTATAACCGTATCAAACGAGTCGAACTGATAT
Source organism: Xanthostigma xanthostigma (assembly GCA_963575645.1). Classification (NCBI taxonomy): domain Eukaryota; kingdom Metazoa; phylum Arthropoda; class Insecta; order Raphidioptera; family Raphidiidae; genus Xanthostigma; species Xanthostigma xanthostigma. Next base: position 43,512,400 of record OY754471.1, read on the forward strand.
GGATAACGAAATGAATTTGTAAGTAACGATTCGTTACTTCGAGTCAGACGATGTACCCGTTACTCAGTAACGAATATATACGGTTTGTTACAGCTCTACACAAAAACAAATGACTGTTCTACATAGAAAAGATAGCTTTTCAAGATAACTTTTGATCAAAAAGTTGTTTTGAAAAAAAAAATGATAAATACACGTATACATAGTTCAAGTGAAATATCGTTTCAATAGATCAATTATTTTTCGAGCAGGATCGATTGAAAACTCTACAATGCTTTTCATATGGAGAAATATGTATGTTCACAATCTAAGGTCAAATCAGGTTTTGTGACAATCCTTTCTGCCACCTAGCACTAGGGTTGCAACGATATATTGGTCAACCGATATTATCGATATTTTTATCGATATATTAACATTCCCGATATGCTATTATCGATATTATGGCATAAAAATATTGGAGAGTTATTGTGATCTAAAGAATTTCGAATTTCGAGGTTATTTTTGGCAGAAGGTTGATAGCGTAATGCGAGTGTGCGACTGAAGCGTGTCGTTACTTGTTTGTTTCTTTGTTTAGTTAATTAACAATATATCTATATATCGATATTGAAATGGTCGATGTTATCGATATCGGTCGGGTGTCGATATAAATATCGATATATTTATCGACATTAAAATCATTTTGCAACCCTACCCAGCACTAAACTGTCTGCTTGCCTTGCGGATGCGGAGAGGCCCACCGTAGATAAGGGCTCTACTGTATATTACTTTTTATTTTAAATATCACCAACTGCCAGAGTTATCTAAACAAACTACCAATTAATATTTTTAATTAAATATTATTTTAAATAAATAGAATACCCAATTGATCGATTCTCAGATTAGAACGTGAGAACTGGGGATTTTTAATGGACACGCCATGGAAACTTCACATTAACAACGGCATCCCTACGAGATTGGTTAATTTGTAAAGACTGAAACAAATCTAAAACAACACGCCATTTTTTTCTTGTGCTGTTTATAAAGTATGATATATCAGGTATTCGGAGCCCAAAGGAATGGTGAGACCTCTGGTGAGAAATGCGCCGAACTGCCCTAAGGGGGGTTTTTGACAGGTAAACTATAGAGGTATAAGATAAACATTGATTTAGAAAAGCATAATGGAGGCTAGCCTCATATATTTAATAATAAATATGCCTAGCTTCCATTATGCTTTTACAAAGGCCATAGCACACGAGGCTAGAAACGCTGCTAGATTTGCCTACTAGTTTTCTAGCGCTGGTTTTCTTGATTGCTGTTAAGTGCTCGCTTCACACGAGATTATTTTTCAAGCGTGTTTTGTGGATAGACCTGGTGCGCGCGCAGTGACAGTTCGAATATAAACACAGATCAAAACGTGTCTGTTGTCTGGCAGAATGACGCCATGTGGGTGTTCAAGTGCCCACATGAAGATACTGCTTCCTGATTGGTTCTTGCTCACACCTAGCAACAAATCTAGCAGGGAAAATAGCCCCTGTTCTAATTTTAAAACCTATCTTCTGAGCTAGCAAGGCAGCCCGCAGTGACGTCATTTCCAGCTTCGTACCCAACCTACCGGCTAGCAGAACTAGCAGCGTTTCTAGCCTCGTGTGCAGCGGCCTTTAATCAATGTTTACCTTATACCTCTATAGTTTACCTGTCAAAAATCCTCCTTAGGGCAGTTCGGCGCATTTCTCACCAGAGGTCTCGCCATTCCTTTGGGTTCCGAATGTTTCAAGCAGCCAGAGAACGGACACGAAACCGTCACCGTCTTGCGCAGTAGCTAAAACGAAACTGCTTGGATCGGTTTTTGAGCGGAGTGCAATGACGGTGGTCTCTGACTGCTTGGAACATACCTATAGGTTAATATACTACTATGCTTTAAAATTCGAATTTCGCAATAGCACATCGTGTTGCTAGGGCAGAAAGTTGGCGTTTGCGACTAGTGTGCGAAGTTTGCCAGACGGGAGACTCACTCGAGTCACAAGTGCCAACTTTCTGCCCTAGTAACACGACGTACTTTTTGTAATAAGTGCATTTAAAGAATAACCTAAAAACACCGTAAATAAATATTGCATGTCAGAATTTAATACACTCTATATTGCCAGCAAAGATCGGGAGAAAGACTTAAACACTACGGTGCAGACATTTATACGTCTTGTCTCACTTATTATACTCTGAGTCTCTTGCGCATGTCCGTGAATGGGTGCGCGTCAGTTTGCACATGGAACTAAGCTGTGAAAGGGAGGTGGCTTGCTCTATTCCACTTACAAATTGCCCTACCACAGACGCGACACTTGCGCACAACGAGTCAAGTAAAAAGAAAGAGATAGAAAACAGTTGTTTGCTCTCTCGCTTCCACTTACGGCCACTAGCAATATAGAAGTTATTAAATATATGTGTCAAGCGAACTCTCAAACACAGTTTACAATCATCACATAAGATGGTGCCACGTTCGCTTACGTCGTTAGCGTGTAAAACATAGATATAATATATTTAATAGATTGCGGATACACTAGCGCCTCCTGTACCTTTTAGAAGCCATTTTGTACGTGGAAAACGCCGTAAAAAGCGCGCGAGATTCAAAAATATTAATTATTTTATAATATGATTTTATTGAGAAAAACGACAAAACTCACAGTAAACAGTGATATTTCGCTCCAAAACCTATTTTTATACTGAAACGCGTCAAAAATTACAAAATTGAGCATAAATATAATATAAAAGCTTAGAACATTTTACATTGTCAATTTGGCATAAGGTTGACAAGCATTGATGCCAATCTGACAATGTAAAATGTTCTAAGCTTTTACATTATATTTATGCTCAGTTTTGTAATTTTTGGAACGTTTCAATATAAAAATAGGTTTTGGAGCGAAATATCACTGTTTACTGCGAGTTTTATTGTTTTTCCATTAACATCATATTATAGAATATTTAATCTTTTTGAATCCCGCGCGCTTTTCACGTACAAAATGGCTTCCATATGGCTTCTAATTGGAACCATTCCGCACAATGCTCAAGGATAGGCATCCGCTATCTATTAATATATATCTATGATGTAAAAGCCAACTTTCGTCCTCGAATAAACAATGCATTTTCAATACACGTATTACAAAAAAATATATTTTCAATGTTTATTTTGTTTTTTAATTGATTTTAAGATATAAAGTACTCACTTGCAATCGTTGAATAATACCCCAAAGCTTCAGTCCACAGTCGGATGCGCCACTGGTCGATAGAAAAGTCTGGATTTTCAGGACACAATCTAAAGTTCTGTAGAAACGTAGCGCACGCAATTGCTGCGGCATCGGTTGGTACCATGTGTTCTTGAATCAGCAACTCTTTCATCTTAATGAACAATATTTTAAAATTAATAAATAATGAAGGAGTATCTTCAATAATAGGCCGCTTCAACATTAGAGCTGTAACAAACCGTATGTATTCGTTACTGAGTAACGGGTACATCGTCTGACTCGAAGTACCGAATCGTTACTTACAAATTCATTTCGTTACTCGCATCTGTCGTATCGAACTGACATGGAGTCAGTTCGACTCGTTTGATGCGGTTATACGTTATACGAATGAAGTCATACCGTACCACGATACGACGCGCTTCGATGGGATGGGTACATGCTTGATGCCAAAGAACATACACTTCTTGACGATTGTATGTCATATGAAAAGTAACGAGTAAGGTAACGATACGAAAGTAACGGGTACTGGTTCTTTAAGTAACGAATACATACGGGTACACAATTTCTCGTTACTTTTACAGCTCTATTCAACATGAGTGTGGACTGCTCAAGCCGTATCTCATTTAATACAAAGAAGCATAATTAACATATCGGTACTTAGTTGGACCGATAGGCGATAAGGCACATATCTCGATACTCATAACAAATGATCGAAAGGATGCAATTTCTTGCTCTGCCTTCTGAAAGTAGTTACGAGCAGGAGCGGATGGGCTCGACTATTCCAGCCCGGGAAAGTAAGATTCCGATCCCGTCATGAATAATATTTTTTTATGCAGAAGGCCAGCGCTAGTTTTTGCCGCCCCGTATAAAGTGAGCGTTCGACACTCTCTATTCGCCGCCACAAAAATTATAGCGTACGGTTGTGAGAGCTATTACAATAAAGACAAAAAAGGTATTATTAATTTTACCTTAGACTTACATCTATCAAAAAATAAAATAACTATCCACTATGGATAATGGACATAACTGTGTCCATCACGGACATAAGTTTCTACCGTGGACACAACTAGTAAATAAAAAAGATATAAACTAATATAGGCAATCGGCCTACTGACCTCGGCGGGCCCCGGCCTACCAGGAAAACTCCCATAACCTCTGTGGGCCCATCCGCTCCTGGTTAAAAGAGAATTCACTTGTAATTTGCGAGTAAAATTTATACCCAGCCTTTTATAATTCGTCATCTACTATTTTGCGCACGGTTTTGAACCAGTGTGTATTGATATAGTAACGATGCCCGTACTAGCAAGTCGCTGGTATGATTTTCACACATATTGAAATATTTTTTGTTATATGTATAATCTCGCCCGTCCTTCGTTCTTATTTGCTCGTACTACGATTTGGACCTGGCTACGGGCCTGTAAAGGTTACGGTTGGGCTTGAGCAGTCGAAGGGCTTTATCAATAGGCTGTGTAATGGAAAATTGATTTCGTTAAAATTCGAATTAACGAAAATTATTTTATTTATGCCTTATTGACGTTTTATCTAATGAATAATTAAATTGAAGATTTTATTCCTCAGAAATTTCAAGTCGAAAATACCTTATCCAAAACTCAATATTAACGATTATTGATGATATTAAAAGAGGTAAGCATATCAAACGTTTATCACGTAACGCTTTATTAATAAAAACAAATGCATGTCATGTGCATTTGTTATACAATAATTTGCTCTTTAGATTTTGAACATAAGGTATTTTCGATTTAAAATTGCTTAAATAATACACCCTTAAGTTAAGTCACCCGCGTCGCGGGACATCTTATATAACGAAAAACTACATAAAGTAAATATTATGAATTTAAGCTGGTTGGTTGTACATAAGAACCGATACCTCACTCCGTATAACGAAAGAAATTGGTCAGTCCCTTGTGTTTCGTTATAGAGTTTTGAGTCTTTGACTGTATTCTTCTTAGCATCAACGTTTTTACGGATCTGATAACTAAACCATGTTTATAAATATTATAATTTATACTATATAAATTTCAATTAATAATCTAGCAAAAATGTTAAATAGCAGGAAATTTGTCGGTGTTATTTAGTTGCTTTTCTAAACTGCAGGATCGATCTTCAGTAATCTGTATTTTTTTTACTTACAATAATACCTTCTTCGTTAAAGACCTTTGTTGTCGAACACAATTTCCTTCTCTGATGTTGTACTTGTTTTAACAAAAATACCTTTTGACATTCAGTTGCGTAACGATGAAATAGAAACAGATCTGTTTTATATAAAAAGTTAAAAGTTTCTTTATCTTTGGAAAAACCTTGAAGAATAATTAACGTTGACGTCATTCAGAAATTTATTTTTTTTCACGTCAATTAAATTTCCTGGTGTTTCCACGAAATGCAATTTGCAAAAAAAAAAAAACAAAACAATAAAAATAAACGTTTTTTAGTATTCGACGAGTTGTTGGTTTTAAATATTCAAAACAGTGATTGTAACATCATTCTAAATTTGAAATTGAAAAAAAAAAACTAATAAAAATATCTATTTTGACTAGTTTTATTATCAACACTGTTGTACAAAAATACATAAAAACACGCAGAACTAATTTTATTTAATCTCTATTTTATTAATTCAAAAATGTAGTCAGCTCTCTCTAAACTGAGCAAATCTGTACAAACTAAAAAAAAAAACGATCGTTCTTTTTTCTAACACAGCTTATTTCAATTGTTTTCTACGCTCAAACAAAATGGAGTGACCAGGTTTTAATTAAAAACAAAGATATGATTAACAATGTTTTATAGCTGCTCAGTTCTGAGATAAATTAAATATATAAATTTGTCTAACTAAAAATTGGCAGGTGACAAACATAAAAAAATTCGTAACTTCAATTCTAAAAACAGATACAATTTTTATTAGATACTTTTTTTGATATACAACGTATAAATGTAAAAAATTTGTATTCATTCAGAGTATTAAAAAATTACTTTTTATTTTTTAGTACTTAAATATAGAAAAGCTTTTTAATTGCTTATGAACAAATGAATAACACTTCTCTAAACTGTTTTTAAGCTTGGTTAAATACACACTGTTTTATAAGTACTTATAGCACGGTATTAGTTAAAAGCACAGATAAATAATAATGTTTATTAAACCGCGATTATTTCTAATCACCGAACAGCTTCTTGCCTAACTCCATTAACCGATGATTACGACAAGCTTTCAAAGCATCGGCTTTCTTCAAAACTCCCGCAACATTAGTATTGGCTTCTACTAAATTACACAGGAAATCTTCATACGCAGATTTTACATTCGGTGGCAGTGTTCCGATTTTAACTTTTTTCAAAGTTTCTATAATGCCTTCGGCCCAACCGCTTTCTAGCGCAAATTCCGAAATCCACGGTATCTGCGCTAGAACACCACTCATCGTTTGCATTCCGAGGAACCAGAGCTCCATTAATTCCATCCAGTGTTCTTTATACGCCATCGCGACGACCAAAGCGGTCGGATCGTTCGAATCATCGATCGTATAAGCGTCCCAAAGGAAACGGATAGTCGCTTGAATGTAGCGACATATCGAAAAGTCGTTTTTCTTGACTCGATTCGACTGCTGCTTAAGCAATAACAGGCCGAGAACAGCTAAGTTTCCGTGTAGAACAAGGTTCTCGGGAATGTCCTTCAGCTCCGGTAAGTTGTTAAACAAGAATTTTAACAACATATTGAACAGCACGCTTTCTTCCACCAACTTAGCTTCGAGTACTGTAATGTTCATGAATACGTTACAGATACTGATCATGGCCGCTCGTGAATCTTTCATTTCTTCCAGCAGTGTCGCGTCCGGACCGACTTCCGGTTGAGTTCTCACTTTGCCGCGTTCGGATTTCGGAACGGGAGGTTTCTTCCAATGTACGATAGACCAATGGAAATTCAAACATTCGTATAATACCTCGTCTTGTTTGTGAGCTAAAAGTATCTTTCTCGCTTCATCTTCTACGGTTAAATGGCACAGCGCAGGAAGCATCACTCTTAGAATATCAACACTCTGAAGGGAAGTGTCGGGAGTCGACGTTGAATTTGCTCCGTCCGTTTTGGCTTTTTCGGTCAATCGCTTCGAACGTACGGCGTAAAACGTATCGTTGGCTACGGTTAACATGAAAGGTAATAATTTATATACTTGAGTGCGCAATGCCGACGTTTCCTGAGCGAGCCAAGCCGACAGAACTCGGACCATAGCGCACAGAAACGCTTTCTCTTCGGCAGGTAAATTGTCCCGATTCTTATCGGTAGAAACTTTGTTGAGTATGTTTATAATAGCGCTAAAGGCGCCTTTCAGAGCCGTGTATATGGACTGTTTCTCCTTTTGTTCCAGATCCAATTGATCCGTAGCAATGTAAGCGACGGAAGCTTCCAGAATAATAAAACATGCCGTGATGAGTTCGGCTTGGTTGAACGCTTGCTTGAAGCTGCTGTTGTCGAGCATTCGTATTTCGATAGCACTCAACTGGAGAAGTAACAAGAAAAATACTCGGGGTTTCTCTTCGTCTTGAAGCGACCATTCTGAGCCGAGTAAGTCTATGACAGTCGATGCCAATATTAAAGCGGGATTTCTTTGGTTTTTACCGATTTTACTGCCTAGAATGTCGTTCAAGCCTTTAAATAAACTGCCGGGCCACAGCTCGTCTGATGCTGTCGATGCCACGATGTTACGACGACAGTTAAACAAAAGCGCGTTAAGCGTCGAACATAATTCGAATTTTCGTTCGCTGTGATCGGTTTCGAAATCTAATGCTATTTTATTAACGATGGTGTGAAACGATTTGGGATTCGTATCCCACGCTTCGGAACCGAATCTGGTAACTAAAGTCACTAAGATATTCAAGGCCTCGTCCGTTTGAAAGCTTTGCTGTGCGTAGATTTCAGACATTTTTTGTATCGCTCCTACATCTAATAACGCTTTGAGTCCTTCATTGTACGCGGCGATGTTTTGCAAGCAAGTGTACGCTTCACCGACGATTATCAAATTATCTTCATAATCAGTATTATCGGCCTGCTGCACGATATCTAGGAAGACCGGTATATTGGCTAGCATTTCCTTATGCGTAGCCAGTTCCGGATCGTTACAAAAACATGTGAGGATCGATAAAGCTACCGATTTGTACACTACCGGTGGACAATCGACAGGAACGTCTGAACTCAGCAGCAGTTTTTTAAGAAACTTAAAACCGATCGCTTCAAAAATTGCTTTTCTTGCTTTGGAATCACAGTCCTTTCCTTTGACGAGTTTTGTCACCATGAATAAAGCGGCAAATTTTTCTGTATCAGAATCTGCAGCTTTGAGTATAGCTATGCATTTCTTAACGGGCTCCGATAAATCTCCAGCCATTATTGCTTAGTGTAGGTGCTTATTGTGTTGATAAAATTGTGTTCGTGTCTTAAGTTCAATGATATATCTGTAACTATTATATTAATAAATGTCCTTTGATTAAAGGTCTTTTCAAACACTATTTTCAATGTCAATTCATTCACTGCACATAATGAAGGTAACGGACGGTTTCGATATTCTACTCGACTGAGTTCTGCACGTTTTACAGGTTATTTGGGATACACCTATTTATAGTCGCCGAGCTCCAGCAAACATCTAAATCGGGAGATTACAATTCAACGCGTATCCCATTCCCGTACCATACATCGCTCAAAGGAGGTTCCGCACTATTTCTACATTCTCGACTAATTTATTTTTAGAACGGCGTTACGTTTTAACATTTTTATTTTAAATAAAACGTTCTAACGCATTTTCAACGTCCAACACGCGGCCTACTTAACACGGTATACAGCTGACATTTTTGACGTTTCATGTGTTACTAAAATCACACGTTTCCACACATATAAAAAAACACTAACGATTATTTTGGCGCTAATATAAATATTCCCAAATACTTAACTTAAACAAATTTGTCGATAAAAATATATCACTTACCTTATTACAAGCTAATTTGTCTGCCTTTCTTGTTTGTATCAAAGTGTTGTCAAGATCAAAAAATATTGTATTTATCGATTTGATTTCTAAACATGTAGCCATTTTGTATTCTATGTAGCAGACTTCAGTGGTACTATCTTGCAATTGTTGTATATTATTCAGTTAAAAATATTTTTGAACTATAATGTTTTAAAATAACAGTGATCAATTGATAATTGTGTTCGAGTGATACATCGGTCAGTCACTGACGTAGATAAAGGTGGCAGTAGAGTGGACTATAGACCAAAAGCGGGCAGCGGCTCTCAACTAGAGATGGCTCACACTGAGGTTACACGTCACAAACAGACGGTGTACCGGTGATTTCATTTTCGTCTGCACATGTGTTGCACGTTCCCCATTCATTAGATCTTATCACTTTACATCATGCTGTGGAATTTTCCCATGTCACATAATGTAGGTATGTACAAAAACTATTCCTTCGATAAGATATAACCTAACAATATTTTTATTATCGTTTGCATTTTTGAATGCTATCGAAATATGCCAACCATTACGTTACATTTTTCATTTATTTACAATTTGTATTTGGCGGTCTTAAACGAAGTGCCATCGTCCATTTTAAAACAAATTATAGGTACCTACACAAATAAATTTCATGGTTATACATTATGACGAGTTATAGAAAGATATGTACAATGATGAAACTTTGATAACGGTTTCAAATTCCAATTGTTGAAGGCTTTTCGAAACAACAATGCGGCTTTGGAAATGAAAATTTCAAATCCATAATTTTAACTTCGATGTAACAATACCTAGGTATATGGAGCTATCCTAGAAGTTCTATTTTGATTTCATATTTTTTTAGAATTGTTAACGGCCTGACCAGTAACGGAATTAACGAGTTTTAATTCAAAATAAAAAACGGTTTTAACTCTGAAAGATACTTTTTATTTCGGTTATTCAAAAGTTTAATTTAACCAGATATGACTGGTATGCATCAACTAGTACAAAAAAAAAAAACTTCACGGACGTAGTTTGGATCTTACTTTGAACGCCCCCTGTATTGTTTTTTTATTGTGTAGTAGGCATGGATAACCTTTTTTCTTTTGGCCGGTTCTGATTTTTTTTATATTGAATGTGTTACAAATTCAATGCATGCATAATTTATATAAATAATTTTTTTCTCTAGTTTCAAAGTCGTGTATACCATATTTCATTTATTGCATTATGAGACTTCTTTGTGCCTATACTTTGACCCGAACGATTTATTTTAAATGAGATAAAATATTCTAATCCTTGTCGTAAAGATAACATTATACTATATTTTATTGCTGCATTAATGGAACTGGCTAAACAGGACCATTTTACCATCAGAGGGAGAGAGAAATTGTGGATTATAGACGCTCGACAGTTGAGGTCCACATACCTGAGAGGTCTTTATTCTTTTATTATGTATACGAATGTTATATTATTATATGGTCGAAATATTTATTTTGTCATAAACAATTAATATAACTTAGTGTATAATTTTACTGCCAAAAATCTGTGAAATTTTAAAATCTCGATATGTTACAAAAATAATATAACACTACTGTTAATGCAAAGATTATAATAACGACTTTATTTAATTGTTGTCAAAGATGACCGCAGGGGCGGCGGTTTATATTTTTTCACGGTATGGAGTAAGATAATGATTTGGCCTACTGGTATATATATTCGTTCGTTCCCTCACACTTCGATAGCCGCCCTGGGGTGCTCTGAATCGGGAAGGTGAACAAAAATTTTTTTGAACTTATATATCGCAGTATACCTATATCTCAGAAAAAAATTATATTTCAAAGTGATTGAAAAAGGACAATGCCCAGCCCTGCGTACACTGGACATATGAGCAGAATCGAATTTTGAGGACAGTACTGTTGAAAACTTTTTCCAAAAATGTTGGTATGGAATTCCATACCACTGCTAATTCAGGGTATGGAGTGCTCCATACCAACCATACCGCAAACGCCGCCCCTGGATGACCGGGTTTTTTTCCTACTTACAAATATTAAGAGCACTGTAATTGAAACAAAAATAAAAAAAAATAAAGACTAGTTACTCCTAAACTCAAGTTTAGTGTTTGCTAAAGATGAGAGCATAGCTCCTTAAATGTACATCCGATAATAAAACTGTTGTGGTAAGAAGTAACTTATTCTTTATTTTTTTTCTACTTGTTTGGCGGGAAAAAACAGGAAATTAACGATTGTTTCCGTCAAGGTCATTGTTGGATGGGTTAAACTTTAAACCGTTCCGCAACGCAGCGCTGTGTGTTGTGTAGGCATTGTGTAATACCGGGAAAGGCCGGAAAATCAATAAAGAAAGGTAAATAGATTGGATGAACATGTTGTTTTTCACTCAGCTGTCAAAATCAATCCCTGTGTGACCCCGCCGATAAGCAGGCAACTCCGTGTAGTGTGTTAATACTCTAACATTTTCCTCGACACAAAGTTTCTGTTAACGTTTTATCAGTTTCATTATAATAATATTTAATAAACAATTATGTTTGCATCTTTACACAGTGGGAAATTTCCACTGATACTGTATACATAACCTCACAAACACATAAAGTGTACTTAAATATTTAAAACATTTAAATGGATTGTAATTTTATTTGTTTTAATACGTCGCGCGTAATTATAAAAAATATATTTTATAAAAATTAAAAAATAAAACATCGCAATAACAATAATATTTATGTTATTGTTTTATTATTCTTTTTTAATAATAGAAACTGGTGTTTGCGAATCAAAGTGTATCATGTAAAATGAAATAAAAAAACGTTAGGTGTTTACTAAATAATGAAACATTTATTATTAACGCAAAATGTATTTCCTGCGCTAATGTATAATAGTTTTTTGAATAGAATGTTGTTTATAATACTAAGCTAGTGACGTATCTTGCCGATAATAATATGGTGTTGAGTACAGAATGGTCTCAAGTCGAGGTGATCGACTTGGTGAACGATGGAATCGGTTTCGGGTTCGGTATTGTCGGTGGCAAAAGTACGGGTGTGGTAGTCAAAAGTATACTTCCTGGAGGAATAGCCGATCGCGACGGCCGACTCCAGAGTGGCGATCATATTCTGCAAATCGGCGACGTATACGCGCGCGGATTAGGTTCCGAACACGTTGCCACAGTACTTAGACAATCCAGTATTCAGGTGAGACTCGTTGTCGCCAGACCTGTCGAGCCTACGTCTGCCGATTTCCGTGCTCTCGGCAGCCACGCACCGATTGTACCGACCAAGATTCTCACCGACCCCGATGAGCTCGAACAACTCTTGCTTCAGAATGGATATCCGGAGACATTCGATGCTTCCACACCGATTCAGGAAATGTACGATCAGTTCGAACAGTCGGAGCAGTCTGAACTTAGAAGTGGAATTGTCGACGTTCCCCAACAAGCCGATGTGTTGGTGTCACCGCCAGAAATTTCAGTTTCGGCCGACGGCTCACCGTCACAGGATTCTGAATCGGACGAACTTCCTGAAACCGAAACGATTGTTGTTGAACTGGAAAGAAACGTTTTTGGACTCGGAATAACAGTGGCGGGGTACGTATGGGAACGTGAAGATCTTTCCGGAATATTCATCAAAGGGATCAGCGAAGGAAGCGCTGCCGATTTGTGCCAACCCCGCATTCGTTTGAACGATCGTATCGTTGAAGTTGACGGTCGGTCATTGCTCGGATTCGGCAATCACGAAGCTGTGGAGACTCTTAGACAAACGGGCCCTAAAGTGAATCTACGTCTCGAACGCTACTTGCGGGGGCCGCGTTATGAACATCTTCAAAATGCGTTACACACATCTCCGCAGCCAGAGATCAGTCCGCCATCGCCTTCCGTTACGACACTGTCGTGGTTTCCGGTTCAAACTGACGCAGAAAATACAGTTATCGAACCAGAACCGGAATCGCATACTACAATCGACTCCACAATTTTTGAACCGCCCGATCCTGATACTGTCGAAATATTTGTTGATACGCATTTTGAATCTGATTCTACGCCAGATCTAGACGAAGCGATCAAGCACAAATGGGAATCGATTGTGGGATCAAAGACCGAGATCGTTGTGACACAGTTGCGTAAACTGAGAGGTCTTGGAATCAGTCTTGAAGGTACTGTTGAAGTCGAAGACGGCGTTGAATTACGACCGAGACATTATATAAGGTCGATTTTACCTGAAGGACCAGTTGGTAGAAACGGAATATTGAGCTCTGGAGATGAATTACTCGAAGTCAATGGTCAAAGGCTGTTGGGAAGAAATCATATGGAGGTGGTGAAAATTTTGAAAGAATTACCGGAAACTGTAAGGATGGTTTGCGCACGCGTCGAAGGATCCCGCGTTATTAATACAGCGCAAGATCGGGAAGCATTTGCCGCGAGAAGTATTTTAGGCGGTAGTTTGAAAACACTTTTGGATCCTCCTCCAATTTTGCAGGAAAAAGTTGCAAAAGCACAAAGCGACGGATCTTTAAATACTTCCAGTACGGCTACCCTAGCAGAAGAAAACGGAAATATCAGTAGTGCCAATACTAACGGACTTGAAAATGGTGTTTGCGAAAGTTGCAATATTGTGAAATGTGTTGTGAACGGAAGTGATATAAATTTGGACCAAGAAACTGTTAGGACAATTGTGGTGCATCATTCGAACGAAAGTGGTGAAAGTCTTGCAGCGGCTACGGGCAGGAGATCACCAGAAACGAATGATACCCAAAATTGTGAAGAGAACGTTAATAGTGATGTTAATTCGGTGGATAATTCTGAACCTGACATTATTAGAAATTTAAAGAACTCGCAACAAAACGATCTTAACAAGTTAATTAACTTAGAACACGATACTGGTGAAGATGTTGATAATGATTATTGTGATATGAATGCTATAATTAGTATTTGCGATAAAATGTCTGAAATGAATGAAAATGGTTTAACTTCGAATTCGGTTGATGATGTTGAAATAGGTATTAACTCTGATAATAAGACAGACGATTCAATATTAAATATAATTGAAGAGTACTCTTCTAATATAGAGATCAACATTGATGTTGGGTCGACGGAAACGAACGACTCGAGTAACTTCGATCAGTCTTGTCCTCAGAATGATCCCATTTTGACAGCAATCAATCCATTATTGGATGGTGTGAAAAAATCTAATTTAGAACGGCAAAAATCTAGTTCTCTCGAATCGGTAACTTATCTGGCGATGTGGAATGAGGAAATTGAAACGATCGAATTGCGTAAAGGTCCGAAAGGCTTTGGTTTTTCGATATTAGATTATCAAGACCCTTTAGATCCGGATGGCACGGTGATAGTAGTTCGCAGTTTGGTACCAAGAGGTACTGCTGAGTGCGATGGTCGTATTCGACCTGGAGATCGTCTTATGTCCGTCAATAATGCATCATTGGCGAACGTGTCGCTGGAAACAGCGGTCAGGGCGTTGAAAGGTGCTCCGCTGGGTAATGTCAAGATTGGTATATCCAAACCGTTACCTCCGAAAAGAGAAGATGGTTCCACACCAGGTGTTATCAGTGATGACTTTTTTATCTGGTAGTCTTCGCAGGTACTGCTACCACATCTGGTGAGGCTGTTAAAAATATCTTCGTAGTTTTCTGAACACATCAGATACAAATTCAAAGTGAAATTATGAATATATAAAACAGTTTTTATGGCAATTTTTCATTTGGCGACGAGATATTTCGTTAAATTTATTGCATAACCGAATTGTAGTCAGAAATTTTGAGTAAGAAATTTTATTTGTTCGCATGCGTTAAAATAACACCGTTTTGTTGTATTGAAAAAGGGATATATTTTTGAAAAATTCCGTATATCATATTTTTGTCGAACTACATTTTAGAACATATAACTTACATTGTGAAATTTTATAGGTAATATACAACTCGGTATCATGTATTATTGTAATATCCATACGTTCAAGCATGTGACTAAATTACTAAATGAATGGCCTTTAAAAATTTCAAATAATATTGTAGTAACTGCAGCCTGTAAAATTCGTCACATTGTGTATTTACTCTTTTCGATTTTATTTAACTGCTTGAACTTGGCTCTAGCGGTTCTGAACTCTTAAAACTACTGGAAACCCAGAATTGCTAAAACAAGGTTCAAGCAGAGTAAGAGTAAGAGTCCGGGAATTTGTCCTGCAAACGCGCAATTCAGTGGATGTGTCCATATCTAATTAAATGTAGTGCTGACATTTTTTTGGAGGTTACTTTAACGTAAATTTCAAAAGGAATGGCCATTTAAAAAAAATGTTTTGTGACAGTATTTCGGAGTTCTATATTAAAAATCACAGGCTCCATGAGTCTATACGACCGTTCGTAATTCTAATCACAGTCTTTGGACGTATGCATATTGAAACAGTATATTTTACTAAAAAACAAAATTTCAGTTTTTTATCGGTACAACATATCAATATAGTCAATATATACTCAAAATTTTGCTAAGTATTTATTTTTGTTCAGTTTATTACACAATACTTTGTAAAAAAACGAGCCTTGATTGATTTGCTTAAGGGATGTGGACTGTGGTACCAATCTGACGTAAAAATAGTCCTTTTTAAAGTGCATATCAAACTCTAGTTGCTGTTTATACATTGCATATAGTCGATAGATAGACATATTTTACGAGTCATTTGCAAATTTATTATATATAATACAAATAGGTATATATTTTAGAGACTTTATCTGAAACATTCATTTCTCGTAATAGTGATATTCATGAAAACACGATTCAATAGATCGGGCGTCCAAGGAAAGTTTGTTTTGCAAAATATGAGGACCACATTCTGGCTTCTGATATGGGTTCTATAGGAGGTCACAGAGCTCGATATTGAAAAATTGTGGTTCAGGGTTTTTCACATCTCATTCTTGTTGTCATCCACTAAAAAAAGGTTTTTCAAAATACCTTTTTTGAAGTAAAACTTCTTTACGCACGCTTGACTTGGGGAGTAAGCTGGTAAATGTGTGACGAGAGATTTATTGCTGTGATCGGGCGAGGCGAACGGAAGTTGAGAGGGAGATATAAGTTAGTGAAGATAGAAACAGGATGACAAATAGTTCACTGCCTAGTGACGCCATCAGGTAGCCGAAACAAATACTTCACTGGCTAGTAGAACCATCAAGTGACCGAAACAAATACTTCACTGGCTAGTAGCGCCATCAGGCGGCCGAATTTATAAGCAGTACTGACAATAGAATGACACATACTTTACTTGCCAGTGGCGCTATCGGGTGACAGAAAAGAGTAATATTTTGTTCAATACATTAAATATTCTACGTTTAAAGTGAATAAAATTGTAAAATCATTTTAAAGTTCATATTTTGTGAATTTTCGGGTGAATAATAACAAATTATGGCAGGAAGAAGTTTTACTTCAGTCGTGTGGTTTAAAGCACACTCTCTTTTTTAGTGGCTGCCTACTTTATAAAATGAATGTACTCTCCTAATGTTATGTTGTAAGTACCGACAGACAGAATGATTTAATGCGTTCCTTATCCCTTCTCAGCTTCCTAGATGTGAAATTAAAAAAGAAACCCTTTCTTAGTGGGTGACTGCGTTATAACAGCAGTGTTTTATAAAAATGTCATGTTTGGACACAATGATTAAATCTGTAAGAACACATCACCCCCTTTTTACTTCCATGGGTGCTTATTTTCAATATCAAGTACTAATGTTAATTTAGGAGATTTTCTGTAAAAGCCATCTTTGTCAAAAATTGTGAGGGAAGATGTAATCCCTTGCAACTTTCGAGGCAACATACGTTTTAAGGTCTCAACAAAACGTTTTGCGGTCCTCATATTTTGCAGACAGAAGTACCCAAGGATCCTGCACTATAAATAGTTTAAATCATTTATAATATGTTATCACTTATCAAAGTAGCTATTAGTTTACTAATAAAATGTTCATTATTGCGTTTTGCAAAATTGAAAACTAATTAAAAAATTTGCGGTGCAATTAAACAGAATTTTGTAATTAAATATTTGTTTCCTATAGTCTGAGTTACTATTGAGGTATAGACGGCAATGATCTCAGTTGTCAGACGTCTATAATCTGCAATCTCTCTCTCTCTATAATTGATGTATTGACATGTTATGCAATATGTGGAAAAGAAAAATGTTTGCACGTGTCTCGGAAAATTGAAATTTAGGCGAATGTATAGTACATGCCACGAATCTAACAGGTTCGGAAGTTAGATGCGAATGCAGGCTTGCGCTTGTACAGTCTGTTGAAAAACTACAAACTCGCAACTCAACAAAACTAACATAGGAATAACAACTTGACAATAGCGTGCTCGACTGTACTGCAAGAAAGCGACGAGTGACAAAGGCAACGAGCGATCACGGCCAATCACCGACGATCGCACGTTCCGTGCAGATAGCTGGGAGGTGGTGGAAGTATCAACGGCTCTAAAATGTGCCTTTGCGACGCTGTTTGTGACTAACTTCCGAACCTTTTAGATCCGTGGCGCGTACTATACACACTTACCTATGCAGTTTGCGCAAAGTTTCCGAAAGCGAACTGTTGAAAAAGTTTGCACATGTTGCAAAATTGATTTAAAACTTGGTGCGTAAGAGAAGTGTGCGTATAGACGTTAAAAAAGTTTGCATATGTCGAAATCGACACGCACATACAGTTGATGCCAATTAGATTTGCGCAAGTAGTGGGCGTGTCAACGTAAAAAGAAGTGTGCATTCAAGGTTTGAATTAAATATTTAATTGAATGAAAAATCAATCGGTTTTCCGTAAAATTTAATATTTGCCATCGCGGTTATATTAACCGTTTAATTTCTCCGCATTCTGAAATTTGTCATAGCTCTTTTTATTATACAAGTATTGATTCGGTCATTCGAAACAGTTGCTTTAATTTTATTTGGGCATTACTTTTAATTACTATGCATTTTTGCGAACACTTTTGGGAAAATTTTAAAAACTCGCAAAAAATTCCGATTATTTAGGTGAGCATATAGTTTATGTCTTAATCAAATCTTTGATTAACGTCTGATTAGAACTCTTCAATAAATAAAATTATCAACCAATTTTTCAGACAATACCTATATTAACAAAAAAAATATATAATTAATACATTAACGTTTCGATCCGGTCTTCTTCAGAACTGATCTAAAAAATATAAAAAATAATTACTAAAAATAATATTTTTTATATTTTTTAGATCAGTTCTGAAGAAGGTCCAAATCCGGATCGAAACGTTAATGTATTAATTATATATTTTGTTAATAGATTGTCTGAAAAATTGGTCGATAATTTTATTTATTGAAGTTTATGTCTTAATCCGACTCTGACTTTATTTTTGATAATTTTATCGCAATGATGAGCATTTAAACGTATTTTTTTAGAATTTCTTAAAATGCTTTCCTTTAAGCTTTGCTTCCTCTTTAGTGTAGGTTACTCCATTATCACTGTATATTATTTATGTATAACGTATTACGCAAAAAAACTGCCTTTTTCATACAATTTATATGTGAAATATACTAATCCAGTCTCCAATAATACTTTATAATAATTATTTAAAATATATCTTAATATTGTAAGAACAAAATAACAATATTATAAATTCGAAAAACTTCGTGCTTTTAGGGGAGGTGATTGGTCACTTCTTTTGTTTGTATCAAAATTTAAAAATGGTTGTGCGAACACGAGGGTTCACAATAATTTTTTCTTTGTAACGATTCTTTCCTCAGTTTGAAGATTTTGTAAATCTTTGTTTTGTAAAAAATAAAAAATAGGGTAGACATTTATTTTAACATATTATCTTGAACGTTGTTATTTGTCACTTTTCTTTATAATATATTGTTAGTCATCTACTTACATTTTTTAAATTTCGTTACCATTTGCTGTTTTTTTTTATACATCTTGGTCAAAATTAACACAACGTGTTGTGTGACCCCTCGGTTTTTCTATTGTATTTTTAGTGTCGAAGGAATACTTGAGTTGGGGGCGTGTTTTGTTCTCTAGTGAAACCAGGATAAACTTGAACCCTTCAGATGGTTGTTAATGAGTATTCGTTGTTTATATTTATTTATTAATTTTTTATTGTCAACTTCAAAGAGAATTGCTGTTATTTTCCATGCAATAATAACGGGCCAATACGTGTATTTGTAAGGTGCTATTTAAAGACAAGTCGATATTTTTAAAGAACTGTAATTTTATCCGCTGAATTAATAAAGTGCATTGATTTAACAGTCTAATTGCTTGAAAACGGAAATCTATAACTTTGAGAGTATGTCGTTTATTTTAGAGAATTTTTTTAAAAATTGATGTTACATCCAGATCTTTTAAATTCTCAAAAAATGCTCAATAACAGGCTAACAGCAATATTCAGTAACATTTTGTATTTATGAATTTAAAGGGCTCCAGCTTACAGAGGAACCGGAATTAGCCTACTTTAGCAAAAAAAAAGTGTAGGTAGGAGAAAATGAACAAATATTAAATATATTTTTGTTGCAATGAGGATGGGCACTGCCAAACTTGACCGCTAGAGGCGCCAGGTTTATCAATTATAAAGGTTTCGTATTTCCAAAGGATTTGGAACTGAAAAAGAAGAAGGGAAAAAATGCGTTTTCCTATATAAACCAATCATAAGGTAGCTATATACCTGCTGCCATCTATATTATGTTTCTCATGTGCCCATCTCCATTACACAATTTCGCACATACCGCTCAAGTGGATGTGGTCTATTATCGCTTTGCGCGTCAGAGTTGAGTTCATACTAGAAGTTATATCTAAGTTAGTTGAAAATGACAAAGAAATCCTTTCCAAAAATGTTTATTTTCAATTAATTAATTAAGCGCTTTCGGACAATTATTAGTCCATCGTCAGAATTTTTTTTTTTTAAATCATTAAAATTATCAAAACTTAATAACAAAAAAATTAAACCGCCGAAAAACTGAAAAGCAAAAAATAATAAATCTTTTTATTTAACTAAGTTCTATCTGAGTGGTTGAACGTATGTGAAAGTCTAGTATATCTAAGTAATTTTGAGTCGGCGTCAACAATCCTTCGCCGGAAATCTCTGTGCGTTCACGAAGTTAATATGAGCGACAGAGCAACCCTAACGGGCACACGTCTTTGCGAGTGGTCGTGTGGAGAGCGCATGTTTAATGTTAATGTTTATCGCTGGAGATTTCACGTATCATTGTTAATTTGATTTGGTTATTTCTTTTAGTGATCTTTGTTCATTGATGGTTTGACGCCGACTCAAAATTACTTAGATATACTAGACTTTCACATACGTTCAACCACTCAGATAGAACTTAGTTAAATAAAAAGATTTATTATTTTTTGCTTTTCAGTTTTTCGGCGGTTTAATTTTTTTGTTAAAAAGTTTTTATTTAATAATTTTTTGTGGCTATATAATTTATAATTGTAATATACACAACTCAGCATGAAAATCTGTGAGTGAACAATAAATCACCCCTATTTTCCCACCCTTAGGGTAGGAATTTTTTTTCCAAATTTATATGAGACGAACCTCGAGGTATACCCTATCCAATAAAAAAATAATTATCAAAATTGGACCACTCTGTAAAAAGTTATGTGTGGTCATACATTACAATCAGTGAGTGAACAATCAATCATCCCCTGTTTTCCTACCCTTAGGGTTAGAATTTTTCTACGAAATTTATATGGGACCAACTTCGGGGTATACCCTTTCAAACAAAAAAATAATTATCAAAATCGGACTACTCTGTAAAAAGTTATGCGTGGTCATACATAAATAAAAAAAAAAAAAAAAAAAAAAAAAAAAATAAAAAAAAAAAAATATACGCGTCGAATTGAGAACCTCCTCCGTTTTTGTTTTTCGTCGGTTAAAAACTATCACCAAAAAGGAATTCAAGACTAATAATTGTCCGAAAGCACTTAATTAATTAATTGAAAATAAACATTTTTGGAAAGGATTTCTTTGTCATTTTCATCTAAATTTTTCCAAATTTATGTGCGTATTGAATAATTATATCTAAGTTAATTTCACACAAAATCCATTCAAATCGTAGCTTTTTGAAAACAGGAGATTTCTTTTTTATAAAACGGAACCATTTTTAGGTTGATTCGAGTTCAAAATTACCCTTAAAATTCTAATTGGATTTCGCGAACGGCAGTTGTCGGTCGATCTGTATTCTGTACGTACGTACGTCCGATCTGTACAAATGGCAATTTTTGACGAATCGCCTCGGTTTATATTTTATGTCTTCTTCTGACCTTCTGCCCTTAACCAAAAGTTTTTCGTGTATCTAATTCATTAATTGCGTGAATTTTCAGAAAAAGACGATTTTTAGATCTATAAATCTATTACCGCGTCGTAAGAGAATAGAGTGTTCTGAAACACCATTATGTAGCTTTTTGTAAATTTTTATTATTATTTTTTTGATAATGCGTTGATTTTCCTTCTTTAAATTTTCATCATTCCAAGCTTTTACAAATAATTCTTAAGCTGACGTTAAAAATATGAGCTTTCATATTGTCGAGTAGATTCAAAAGTGCTGTGATAATGACAAAAAAATGTGCTGCGAATAGTTTGGGGGCTCCGTTAGTGTCGGCATGGCACAGCTTTGCTCGTGGTTGCATAACAAATTATTTGAAAAATAGTGCCTCCCCGGAAATTTTCTAAAATTGGTGCCCATATATTTTTCGTATCCCGACACACTTCGACTAAGCATGCGCTGTGCTTAAGGATTATTTTGATTTTAGTTAGATCTATTTTAACGCTATTAAATGTGTGTAGAATCTATATTAGAACTTACAAGGAAACTTAACAGCTGCAGGGGGATCGTCGGTTATGGTCAACTTTTTGAGGTTATGTTAGAACACAATATTGTTTTGCGCTTTTGGTTTGTTATATCAACACGTCTAAATGGGACAACCGATTTGAATGAAATGTTACATACAGTAAGTTTGTGAGTTGGTATAATCAATTAGTTCCTCATATTTTCAAAATTTCATGTTTCATTGAGTGGTGCAAAACACGTATTTATTTTTGGCTCTAGTCTCAAAAAGCCGTCAAAAATCGACGACCCCCGTGTGGGCTCCTTGTTGGATTGTTGTTATTTTGTACGATAGGTAAATAGAAAAAAGCCCTTAGCATTTTTCTAAGCGCAATAAAATTGTTAAGCTTCCACTGTAGTTACTCTCTATATTGCGAAGTTAAAAAGGAGACGTTGCTATTTTGTTTCAACAAACAGTTGAACATTTTTAGACTATTTACGTTGAATTGTTTTTTAATGTAATATAGATACATTATATAAGAAATACTATTTATATTCCTATAATAGCAGTTGAATTTAATAATTTATATGAAAAAAAGCACAGAAATATTTTATATTAATATAATATTGCAAACATTCTAAAATTTTAACAAAGATATTAAAACATTTAAATTATATTGTAAGTACTTTTAGGTAGATTTTATAGAAATATAATAAAAAGCCCGCCAATAGGATCAGACGCTTTAGAATGCTTGTTTTATAACAAAAAATGCGCGCGGGGCCGTAAGGTGTTGCGTAAAATTAAATAATCTTATTATTTGTTCGTTTACTATGCGTTCCTTACCATTCATTCGATTACGATGAAACTTTGGTAATGGTACTGCAATACGATCGAGTCGAAGGTTCCACTCCTGTTATCGCTGTCGAAGGGGACGTGGCCCCGTGAGCCAAGACTATACAGTATATCCAAAGCCTTCACTACTGTAGTCGCTGCCGAGCAGGGTGCAGTCCTATGAAGCTATACTGCAATACGGTGGAGCTGAAGGCTTCATTACTGCCGTGTTTTACCTCAGTCGTGCGTGAAGCCGCCGGTAGCGACTAATGTTTACTCAAATTGTCGATTATTAAAGTCAATAATGACTATATTTAACAGTGTTATAGTTCAATTTTCAGTTAGTTAAATAAACTTCGCTTTATCTTATTGTGTATATATGTTACGCTCAAAGATCGAAAACGCTCAGTGAGCGGAAACATAGCTCACAACGCGTTGTGGTCACAGTAAAACATTCACATGGCGAAATTCGTGTTATGGCTCTAATGAAAACGCGCACGACGCGTTGTGGCAATCACAGAAAGACCAAATAGCGAAATTCGTGTCGTGGCTGACATGCTATTCGATCTCATCGCGTTGTGGCAATGAAGAAAAGCCATGACGCGTTCTGAGCATTCGTAATCAAATAATATTCCATACGCGTCATGGTTTTTCTTCACTGCCACAACGCGTTGAGATCGAATAGCATGTCAGCCACGACACGAATTTCGCTATTTGGTCTTTCTGTGATTGCCACAACGCGTCGTGCGCGTTTTCATTAGAGCCATAACACGAATTTCGCCATGTGGATGTTTTACTGTGACCACAACGCGTTGTGAGCTATTTTTCCGCTCACTGAGCGTTTTCGATCTTTGAGCGTAACATATATTTATTTGAGCTGATACAACAGAGCGTTCTAGAATGTCCGATCCTATTGATTAAAATTATTACACACGAGAGAAATATAAATATTCAGGCTTCAATTAATGAATTTATTATCAAAGAAACACATATAATAGCAAATCGACTTCCAAAAGAGACCAAACCAGTCAAAAACAAAACCTTTGCACCAATTTTTAACACTTATAAAAATATACATACACAATAATAGTTTAACGTATTATTAATGATAAATTAGTAGTATTTAACATAACTATTCTAAATGAAATACAATAATTAATTATGTATATTGTATTATAAATGAAGTAGCCCAAACTGGAATCGACCCGTGGCTACTGTATTATTAAAGCTTTTAATATATACTATTATAATATTCGTGCATACAAAAAGTGTTTCTAGGGCGGCTTCTTTCGTCAACGGCAGATGGCATTGCATGTACTACTTACGACAAAATAATTCTCTTAAGGCCGCTGCACACGAGGCTAGAAATGCTGCTAGGAGCTCTGCTAGCCGGTAGGTTGGGTACGAAGCTGGAAATGACGTCACTGCGGGCTGCCTTGCTAGCTGAGAAGATAGGTTTTAAAATTAGAACAGGGGCTATTTTCCCTGCTAGATTTGTTGCTAGGTGTGAGCAAGAACCAATCAGGAAGCAGTATCTTCACGTGGGCACATGAACACCCACATGGCGTCATTCTGCCAGACAACAGACACGTTTTGCTCTGTGTTTATATTCGAACTGTCACTGCGCGCGCACCAGATCTATCCACAAAACACGCTTGAAAAATAATCTCGTGTGAAGCGAGCACTTAACAGCAATCAAGAAAACTAGCGCTAGAAAACTAGTAGGCAAATCTAGCAATGAATCTAGCAGCGTTTCTATAGCCTCGTGTGCAGTGTGGCCTTTAGACGTACTTGCTGGCATAAACGCATTACCGAGTAAACGCTAGCAAACAACAAATATTGAATTGGTCAACTATTTCGTCTTTAACCGCACATACAGTGCCATCTGTGATTGGCAGATGAAGTCTCTTCTAAAGACAATAATCGGAACGATGTATATTATTATAATGATATATGCTTTTATTGATGTATCCTATTCAACTTTTGATTTTACAACCAATATTTATGCTACTCAATTACAAAATAAGTTTTTAATTTTGATTAATTACTCTAGGCTACTTTCTGAAGTTAGATGGTGATTTTAAGAACAAACCTTGGTTAGCCCGGGCTTGCCAATACAAAAAAAGCTGGTCTAATAATGCCAGGAACATGCCAACTTATGGGTCCTGCTCTGAAACAAAAAAATTGGGTTGCAGGCGCCCGGAAAAGCTGTTTTGGCGTTTCTATTATGTGTTTAAAAAACTCGATTTTTATAGTATGCAGTTTGGGAAATTCCAGATGTCGTCTCACAGTTGACGTCCCGGGAAGTTGCCTTGAATTTCTGGCATCTTGAGTCAGGAATGTAATCAGACACATTGGATGGTTCATTTATCTGACTTAGCTTACCGATTTTTTCTTCATAAACAATTGATTTGGAAGCTTATATATTTTTGGAGTGTGCAAATACATATTTGCACTCTCTCTGGCTAAGATATTGCCTTGAACCCCGCCTCAAATTCTTTAAAAATGTCTGGGAAAAATTAGCCTTAATATGCTCTCCGAAAATGTCGATTATTTTCTGTAAATCATTAGCTATTTTCTTCTCCCGTTTTTCTTTGTATTGTTAACTACTAGGTATATGTAAGTCCTCTGGTTTGTACATTTATCCTTTTTGAATTCGCTTAATTTCAAAGTTTCAAGAACAAACATTATTTTGAAGCGCTGTTAAATGGAGCCTGATTCATTATTATGTTTGCTGTAGATATTATAATTCCTAAACAGTAGATAACATTTAAATAGTGAAATTTAGCATTTAATTTCTAATAAATTATGCACAAATTTTAGTTCTACTAATGTCAGGGTACTAATTTTGCGTACATGGTACACCTTATTATTTATATCACATTGATACGCCAAAAGTAACTTCGATGATTCTCTATAGTCTAAGATCCGGTATTAAAAATATATACCCTCATCTGTTATTTGATGATGACAAAGAGTATATATTAGTTAATATATTATATACATTGATAAATTGCACATGGGTTGCCTAGCTAAATCGCGTACCGATGCTGTTAAATTAAATAAATTCTAATTAACTTTTTTTGGATCAATTTCCCAGATTTGTTACTCGAAAAAGTCGCATTATATTTAAAAAAAATGTACGTCTTTCAATAACTTTTTGGGAACTTGGCCGATAATAATCTCCCTGCTACTGTCCTAACAAATACAGTAGCTTTATTTAATTCATAAAATTTACTGGAGGGGGCCCAGTGATGAGATCTTGCCCGGGGTTTCAAAAAAGCTAGATTAAAACACACGTACTTCCACGAAAAAAAGCGACATGCAATATGCCCTTCAATATCTGTGTCGATACTTTTGGGACACCTGTATATGCAAAATAAAGTACCCTTAAGATATTCAGAGTATTAATTATTAAACATTAGCTAAATGGAAAATGCCGCTGAATTATTTAATAAATTATTGAGAACTTTGATATTCTTCTAGTAAGAAATTGTACTATGGTTGTATCAAACAATATCTTTCTTTTGGTAGGTTTTTATATATTTTTTATTTATTTTTCAAGTCTTTTAGAAGACTTGGAAAAGTTTATTTCAAAGAAGTCTTCAAGCATTGTATTATGTTTTTATTTCTTGCATCAAAAGTAAAGTCATTAATTTTTTTTTGTAAGTCTAATTATTTTTCCGATGTGAAGCCCTCTTATGTACTTTCAGAAAACCATTTTCCTGAGTGCGTCAGATTCTTACTTTTGTATAAAATCGTTAATATGATTACGTTTTTATCAGAAAGGTAAAATACATCTGCGCCTCATAACAATTTACTTTGTATAAACTTTCACGAAATTTAAAATGATTTTTGGCATACTTCTAGTTTACGGCAGTTTTTAAGCAGTGGCATGTATACGAGGGGGATCAAAGGGCACCTTAATTTAACATAACATTTTTTTTAGTCAGTGTAAAAAATATATTTTTGGTAGCGCGTAGTTCCAAAAAAAATTCCAGAAGGATTTCTCCAGTGTTTGGATGTGTATTGCCATTATGACCCTTCTCTGAAACTCAGATACGCCACTGGACCGGTATTTCTTCAAAAAAATTAAGTTATTTTCATAATTTGTTCAAATTTTTTATTACAAATCTGTAAGAATTTGTTTAAAAATTGTTGTTCGAAAAAATACAGAGAATCAATTTTTTAACCCATGAACCTTATTTTATTAGACAATTTTAACAGTTTGAAATACGAATAACCTTGTGGTCACTTAAAAAATTTTTAATTAAATGCACAACCAAAATACAAATATTGCCAAAAATTGGTGCATGTCCCATAATCATTTTAGGTGCTCTTAGAATTGTTGAAACTCAAACAGCATACAGGGTGTTTAATATCGTTGCAACAAACATAAAGTTTGTGATTCCATAAAAAATTGAAAATCTAAGTTAATTTTACAAATATGCCTGAATTTGAACAAAGTTATGCGAAATTGATTTGATTTTGAATAATTTATTAGTGTGTTTAAGGTAAGTATAAAAAAAAAAATTCAAAAAAATTACCTATATTCGCTGAATTTTTTGAAATAAGGGCACTTTACTCTTGTACAATTTTTATATTTTTTGACCCACCCTGTATGCTGTTTGAGTTTCAACAATTCTAAGGCCTAGTTTATATGAGAGGCGTTCAACGCGCGTTGGCCCAACGCGCGTTGAACGCCTCTCATATAAACTAGGCCTAAGAGCACCTAAAATGATTATCGGACATGCACCAACTTTTGGCAATATTTGTATTTTGGTTGTGCATTTAATTAAAAATTTTCCCATATGTTGCACACTTAAGTGACCACACTGTATATGAGTCACTTTATTTATTATCGATACCGACAAGACGTATTATTTTAGCCTTTAGGTTAATTTTATATCAGCCTAACAGGTTATAATATGATTGTGAATTTATTCTATATACCTTTGTGCAGAATTAATCTATTTTATAATAATAATTAATTGTAGAGATTTTGTATTCCTTTAAGTTTATATAGGGATATTTTTTGTTAAATAAAATCCATACACGAAATAATTTATAAAGCATAAAGCAGATTTTATTTTATTGTAAAAATAAAAAAAATACAATAAATACAATAAATATTGTTCTGACAATCACATATTTCAGTTATTTAATTCCAATACGTTTTTACAATTTATTATTTATATTCTAATTTATTGGCAATTTCTCTGCCAAAACATGTTGAATGCTCTTTATTTGAAAAACATTTTTACTATGTATTTCTTGCAAAATGTGAATTTTTATAGGTAGGCGATATCGCCAGATCGATACCATATTATGCTACATAACCGTGATGACGTAACAGTCACCTTCATTTGTTATGAAAACAAAAGATGAAAATAAAATTGTCGTACGCCACACAAACGTGCAGTGTCTACTTATATTTTGAGTTCAATGTTAATTTAGAAACTGACGTTTTAAAATAAAAATCTTCTGTCAGTACGTTGAAATACTGTTTAACATAGAAATGGCAGTTCTGTGAATATTTTGCAATAAAAACTATTTTCAATTTCACGAGTGGGTGTTTTGTAATAAATAAGTCATAGAATAATCAAGTTAATGTTAAAAGTGTAGTTTCACGTACAAGTATACTGTTAGTATAGAAGCGAACTTAAGCCTTTTCGTATAGAAATTTTGCTCTGCCCATTTCATAATATTCAATATGGCCGCCCTATGCGAAGCGTCTGCATTGACAATATACGAGGCTTCAATGTTTTATTTAAAGTGTATATATCCGAGTAAGTTTGGGATGTAGTTTCGAATACCGGACATCTTCGATCGGGATGAAACTTTGGGCATTTGATGACGTTGTTGGGACATGAAAAATCCCCAAGGAATTTTTGGCGCAAATTCCCTAAACATTTTTATATAGGAGTTTAAAGTTTTTACCATTTAAGTATATTCATAGAAATTTTTCTTTAAAGGTGTGGGAGAGTCATCTCCGATCGGGATGAAACTTTGGGCAATTGTTGACCTTGGTGGGACAAAAAAAAACTCGTAACATTTTTATGAGGGCTTAAAGTTTTTACTGCTACTGTTAGTACATCTATAACATACTTTTATTATATACAGAGCACAGGAATAAAATCGCAATCGAACCATTAGGGTGCAAACATATTATACTTCTGTCTTTTTTTAAGTCGTAAGAGCTCGTTGGTTCTGATTGGCTAACGGCATAGATAAAGACATAAAACTTTTGATAAAGAGAGATTATACTCCATGCTAATAATATATTGTCGGCATAACCAAGAAATTACTTCGAAAAAAGAGACGCAGATATATTTTCGATACTCTTTGTTGTCTTTGCTTACCGCACATTGAGTAAATAGACAATGCTTCATATGGTAATTATTATACAGTATGTAAACACGTAAGGTAGCATTGGGAAAAAATACTTGGATCAGAGTTAGCCATGACTGCATTAATTGTTATTTCTATTGAATTATCGTGGTAATCTTGAGGATTTCTATTTTATTTTGATTTATTTTTATTTTACTTGGCTTTTTTAATAATAAAAAGCTCTTATAAATCATTATTTTATTTTTTTTTGTACAAAAATCAAACAAAAAAACAACTCCATCTGTTTGGAAACATTTCATTCAAAAATTGTCTGACTGGTATGACGTATGCGCGTTGGTAAATCAGTGACCTAATGTCTTTAGGTTCAACACGAATAGGCGGAGATATTTGATCTCGCACCATATTTAAGTATTTTTGGGAATTTAATGTCCCATTAATAAAAAAAGTCCGATTATGTTGTAATCATTTGAATATTTTCTTCAGTAGTATACACATTCATTTTGCAAAAGAATATTATCTGTCAAATTGAAAAACAAGATTTCAAGGCTCACTCTGATCCAGTCATTTTTTCCCTATGTACACCTTACGTGTTTACATACTGTATATATGATATAGTAACATTTTTCCGAGAATATTTAAGGCACAGATCAATGAACTAAATTGGAGTTTAGAGGACGAAAAGTGTGTGTTTCAAATAAATTGAAGAGTTCTCTTCAGACGTTAATCAAAGATTTGAGTGTGTGTTTCAGTTAGTTGCTATCATCAGGGATACTGCTCCCTTATAGCATAACTTAAAATTTCGCTGCTATAGCAGGATACTTTCGTGTGAAACTGCACAAAGGACTAGATAGTGTACTAAATCAGTTGAGGTTCTGCGATCTCACATTAAAATAAAGATTTGTGCAACAGCAGGCTGTGATCAGACGGTGTTCCTTGCAGGTGTTCGCGTGAATAAAACTACAATCCGCGTATCGGCATTGGTATGGCAAATTTGTTGCTGAAACAGAATGTTTATTTTAGCTTGACAACGCACATTTCTTTCGAACCGGTGCCGTAACTATAGTCTTTTATGCGCCCTTGAAAAATGTTCTAATCTTAAAACTTGGTTCTGGTCTGGTCACCGCCCTATAGTTACTGCACTGTTTTCCGGGTCTAAATAACCACTCAGTTTTTTTGTTTTATTAAAGCAAAATTTCTTCTGGCAGAGTAAAGTAAAATTCTTTCTTGAAATCGAAAATCTAACGAACGTGTCGCAATGTACGTATACGATATACTATACAAATTGGTTGTCTGTAAAGTCGGTTTACGGACGATAGTTTTACGTGATAACGTATTCCGCTCGAATATCATATTTAATAATCACGCACAGGGTCAGGCGTTGCACTTTTTCGTGCATGCAGCCGGTGTTTCATCTTTTTATATTGACGTGATTCATCAATTTATAAGACGTTATCACGTCAAAACCGGCTGTGCAACATTTAAGATGGCGGCGAGATATAGAAAAGGGGTCCGTGGGCCAAACGAGTTTGGGAACCACTGATGTAAAGGAATCATATTTGGTGGAATTTGTTTCGACGCCTTGCAGAGATATCGCAGGCAGTAAATCTTTCTCTAGGCCTTTGCCATGCTCGTTCACGACCAGCTGATGCTTTTAAAGAAAACACAAGATGCATCCAGTTCAATTTTATTCTTTTATCACTCAAAACCGAGTGTTGTAAATTAATGTAATAACGCGAATTATTCATATAAAGCCGTTTATTAATCTAATACTGGTGCTTTTTTAAGTAATATTATGTTTAAACCAATTTTAATTAAGTTTTGTTCTCGTTGTTTCCCGTTACGTATGGCCACAGCATAACGAAATGTATCAGCAAAATCACTCGAAGTGTAAAATTCGCGCACATAATGCTGCGCAAACAATCGCCATGTTCTTAGCAGGTACATCTGCCAATTCTGGCTTAAGTTGTCCTCTGGCTGTGCAGTATAATTAGGGGCGTACTTAAGGGGTTACACTACCCAGGCGCGTCAAAAAAATAAGCTTTTTTTTTGAATTTTTTTTACGAGTTCTAGGTGGCGGATCAAAAAAAAATGTAGGGATTTTTTACGCATATATTTGTTATTTATATATATAACAAAATGGCGTCGTGGTAGTATAAAAAACAGACAACAATTTTTTTTAGGTGAAAAACGGTGTACATTGTAGCAGTCTTGGTGTACCATCAGGAACAAAAAAGATTTTTTTTCTTTTTTACAATCGTTTTTCCATGGAAGTACCGAGGATTTTAAATTTTGTTTGAAAATTCACAAACTTGTATGAGTTAGAAATTTTGTTTTCATTTTTTAGCAAAAACTCGAGCTTAAATTGTTAACTGCAAACGTCATAATTTTTCAATCATAAAAATCGTGTGTCTATCTAAGAAGTTGTCATTTAAATTTCAAGTCAATCGGACAAAAATTGAAAGAGATACGGTGTACACCAATTTGAAAAACATAGTTTCGAGAAAAACGCACTTAAAGTTTGAAAACGTATTTCTTATATGAAATTTTCAAAATTTTTGAGAACTTTAATATATGCGTAAAAAGCCCAATTTTTTTTTTGATCCGCCATCTAGAACTCGTAAAAAAATTTACAAAAAAAAGCTTATTTTTTTATGCGCCTGGGTAGTGTAACCCCTTAACACAGCTGAATTTAAGTTCTTAGAGATCACCTGACGCACATTAAAGGGCCGACAGTCGAGTGAATTCGCTGATGTATCTCTGTGGAATGACAGACGGGATGCACTTATCAAAAAAGCGTCAGCTGGTGTTATCAAACTTTTGCTTGAGGAACTACTTAAATTAATTGTAGGTACAATGCATCACCAGCTGTTTTTTTTTGGCGTTACACTCAATCATTGTATTTTAATAGCAGCAAACATTACAATATAATCTTACTGTAGGGATCGTTGCAACAGCAGGCATCGTGCAACAGTTTCTCACTGCAATAACTGTAAACGGACGAATCGCACAGCGGACATCGTTTCCTGTCTTCGAACGATGGCCGATAGTTGTTGGAGGCACCGAAACCCCCGAGTGGGTTGCGGCCGTCGCCCAGATCTCCGGGAAATACCGGCACAGCTGAAAGGTAAGTCGAATATGAGTGGTATACATTTTACATTACACGACTATCGTATTTGATGTATAGTACGCTCCACGGATCTAAAAGGTTCGGAAGCTAGTCACAAACAGCGTCGCAAAGGCACATTTTAGAGCCGTTGATACTCCCACCACCTCCCAGCTACCTACACGGAACGTGCGCTCGTCGGTGATTGTCCGTGATCGCTCGTTGTCTTTGTCACTTGTCGCTTTCCTGCTTTAAAGTACAGTCGAGTACGCTATTGTCAAGTTGTTATTGCTATGTTAGTTTTGTTGAGCTGCGAGTTTGTAGTTTTTCTACTGTACAAGCGCAAGCCTGCATTCGCATCTAACTTCCGAGCCTTTTAGATTCGTGGCGCGTACTATGTTCGCTATGTTCAGCTGCTTGGAAGGGAGACGCTGAACGACCGTGCGCGCTTAGCGGCGAAAACTGGCATTTTTACGGGACAATTCGTAAATGCTGCATTATTAATTGTATAATCCAAAGGAAACCGTGACTGACTGATCTATCAACGCAAAGCTCAAACCACTGGACGGATTGGGCTGAAATTTGGCACACAGATTGTTATTATGACGTAGGTATCCGCTAAGAACAGATTTTTGAAAATTCAAACCCTAAAAGGGTGTAACGAGGGTTCAAAAATCATATAAGATGTATCAATTCGAAAATGCGCAGGATCCTGTTAACAAATAAATAAATTCGTTTCATGCTTTTTTAAAAACAACCCCTTCAAAGAGTGAAAAGAGGTATAGAGTTTAAAAATCAACATAGGTGTCATTTTCAAAGTTTGTCAGGACGTTGATCACGTGAACGTTATCAATTTTGAAATTAATTAATACGTCGAGAAAGGAGTAACTATACCAAATAATGGGAATGCATCCGTGTTTAGTCTCAATCGCGTGCGAAGCCGCGTGTAACGGCTAGTAATACATAAAAACTAGTGATGTTAGCTAATATTATTGAACTATTTGATCACAATTTTTATAAACTTAAACTTTTCTTTATTTATATTTAGTTTGAAACTTCGATGTTGCACATTATTTACTACTTGTTCCATTTGACATAATGTACAAAAAGTGGCGGTGGGTTCGCCGGTAAATGGCGCTAGATGTCGCGACTTTGATGTTGCACATTAGAGCTGTAAAAGTAACGAGAAATTGTGTACCCGTATGTATTCGTTACTTAAAGAACCAGTACCCGTTACTTTCGTATCGTTACGTTACTCGGTACTTTTCATACGACATACAATAGTGTACTTAACAGCATCAAGCAATAAGCATGTAGCTTCGCACAAAGCGCGTCGCATACGTGATACGACATGAGTCATGACTTCGTACTTTATGAATACTTATAGTTATAAGTACACCTATCCCCTGATTTACACGGTAGATACGTTCCTGAGAAAAACGTGTAAATCGAAAATTAAAAATTTTCAAGTCAAAACCGTGTAAATCGAAAATCTTTCTGAAACTGTGAAACTTTCACTCAAATACAATTTTCCGTAGATAAAACTTTAATTTTATGCGAAGAAATACAGACACAGTGTGCGTGTGCAGCAAGCCAGCACATAAGCTCGGGATTCCCCGTGAGATGTGTACACAGCGCACGTGTTCAATCACAGTAGCATTTAGTAGAGTGCGATAAAAACAAAAAAAAAACTTATTTGGAAAACCGTGTAAAAGCGAAAACGTGTAAAACAAGTACCGTGTAAATCGGGGGATGGGTGTATAACACATTGTGTTCGTATAACCGTATCAAACGAGCGAACTGACATGGATACGAAACATGCGAGTAACGAAATGAATTTGTAAGTAACGGTTCGTTACTTCGAGTCAGACGATGTACCCGTTACTCAGTAACGAATACATACGGTTTGTTACAGCTCTATTGCACATAGGTATAGCGAAGAGATCGGTGAGTTTTCCACGCCTGTTAAAATCTCTCGAGCTGTAATAATGGCCGCGTGAATCGTGATCAATCTACTTCTGGACTTTAGCCAATCTCGTTGGCCTAGGTTTTTGACGCGTTTACGCATCAACAATGTAAACAAACGACAGTCGTTGTTTCTGATAGTTGATAACATTGTAAACATGATACGCAATGTTATTGCCAAAGTTCGTTGTCCACTAGTTAAATGAAAAAACAGAGTTTCCGTCATAATATATCAACATGATCACAATACAGTGAATACAGTGAAATTGAGTTTACATATGATAAATATATTAATCAAAACACGCCATTAAGAGTATTCGTCCCTGCAAATACCCCCTGCACCCTTCATCTCAAATCTTTTCCCCTCGCCAAAAACGGTTCGCGCTCTCCCGACGCTATTTTTAAAGCTAGAGGGTTCTGGTAAACGCCAAATGAATGACAAAGAATCAGACTACAGATCCTTCAAGCGAATTTTTTGAAAAAAAATTCCTGAAAAAACTTACAACCTTTTGAAAAAAATAATAAGTTACGTAATATTTCACACGTAGGCGAAACTTTTTTTCAAAAAATTCGCCTGAAGGATCTGTAGTCTGATTCTTTGTCTTTCATTTGGCGTTTACCAAAACCCTCTAGCTTTAAAAATAGCGTCGGGAGAGCGCGAACCGTTTTTAATAATAATTTATTAAGGTTTTAACTTTAATTTAAATAGTTTTTTTTTTAATTTCCACCGACTAGTTTTGGAAAAAATCAATGAAAACTTATTATCCATCTACCGAAATATAAAAAAATCAAGCCTTTTATTTAAAATTGCCTTGGTGCTCGTACTACCTTAAATCTATAGATATTAAGTTTTTGATCTTACCTATTTTATAAGAAATTAACATGAGAACACGACATTAATTAACTAGTCAAACAATTAAAATTATTAAATTATATTTGAAAAAATAATTTTCAATGGACGCTAAAAATATTCACATTATACGTTGCGACCTCGATATATCGAGCCTTGATTTAGTCTAAGAACTCTGTAAGTCGACGAAAATTTCCGTTCCATCTCCTTCAAGCCCCGAAATTATATTTGAAAAAATAATTTTCAAATATAATTTTATAATTTTAATTGTTCGAGTTATAATGCGTTTTCTAGAGGTTTCGGGGCTTGAAGGAGATGGAACGGAAATTTTCGTCGACTTACAGAGTTCTAAGACTAAATCGAGGCTCGATATATCGAGGTCGCAACGTATAATGTGAATATTTTTAGCGTCCATTGCTAGTGGAGCGGCGACTGTATAATTGAACGAAGGTTGGTGAACTTGAATGATTAATCGTAACGTATATCCTACTTGTTGTTCTGGCGGCGTCTTTAAGCCGCAACCGACGCAGGAATAATTGATTTGTTCCTATTGTCTCCTTTCTACTCCGTAGCATACGTCGATAGCAATTGTGGACATGTCAGAATGTTTGAGGAGGCCGTTGAACCGCCATATTAATTGCATTTGATCAGCCAGTTAGGCTTGTCATATAAGTCCTGAGTTTCGGGACATGTTCGCGATTCTAGCACTGTCCGCAATGCGGGCAGAATTCGCGCCTCCAGAACTTTTCGTAAATGCGTGGCAAGATTTATTCTTGATTAGCGGTCCCGTCCGGTTTCACCCGGGTGCAAAAGAACGAATGGGGAAGGGAGAGACATGAGTACGCACATTCATCTTAGTTTACCGAGATGAATGTTGGGTCCAAATTGTTTGCTTCAAACTCAAACCTCCATTTTTGATGAAAATATTTTTTTTTAATAATAATTATTTCTTTTAAATCAATAATTACTGTATAATTAATAAAATATAATAAATATTTAATTGAAAATACAGTAGGAAAATTATTTTTATATATAGGTACTGTAATAGTTTTCAAACGAGCTATTATTTAGATTTATTTAATTTTAATTAGTCATAAATAAAAGTAAAATAAATTTAAATGATAGCCTTAGAAGAAATCAATGTAGAAAATAAAAAAAAACATTAAAAACATATTCGTCCAAAGTGGGGTTCGAACCCACGATCCTGAGATTAAGAGTCGCGCGCTCTACTGACTGAGCTAACCGAGCTTCTGTACGTGCGGGGCTATAATATTGGGATATTCAGTTAGGGCATTTCACCTGAAT
The DNA here is from genome assembly GCA_963575645.1 of Xanthostigma xanthostigma. NCBI lineage: Eukaryota > Metazoa > Arthropoda > Insecta > Raphidioptera > Raphidiidae > Xanthostigma > Xanthostigma xanthostigma. The sequence continues at coordinate 43,548,762 of OY754471.1, forward strand.
ATAAGTATATGGTGAAAAATTTTGACTGACATTCTGCAACATTTTTCATTGATTTTCCGCTCCTATTAGTCGTAGCGTGATATTATATAGCCTATAGCCTTCCTCGATAAATGGGCTATGCAACAAAAAAAAATTTTCAATTCGAACCAGTAGTTCCTGAGATTAGCGCGTTCAAACAAACAAACTCTTCTGCTTTATATATTAGTATAGCTTTTAAATCTAAATATTTATATAAAAGGAAACCGTGACTGACTGCCTGAATGACTGACTGATCTATCAACGCACAGCTCAAACCACTGGACGGATTGGGCTGAAATTTGGCACACAGATAGTTATTATGACGTAGGCCTCCGCTAAGAACGGATTTTTGAAAATTCATCCCGTAAAAGGGTGTAACGGGGGTTCAAAATTTGCATTGAAAATCATATAAGAAAGATTCGAAAATGCGCAGGATTACTTCTGTCTACAAATAGATAAACACGTATTTCGTGTTTTTTCAAAAACAACCCCTTCAGAGGGTGAAAAGAGGTAAATAGTCTAAAAATCAACATGGGTGTCATTTTCAAGGTTTGTCAAGACGATGATCACGTGAATGCCATCAATTTTGAAATTTATTAGGGGGTCTACGTCGAGAAGGAGTAACTATGCCAAATAATGGCAATGCATCCGTGTTTCGTTTCAATCGCGTGCGAAGTAATAGTAATATAATACTCTGGTTCTGTACGATTCTTTGAGGAATATAGCAGCTGTTCATTTTATGTATGTCGATTTACAGTTCGAAAGTGTCTAAATTTAAATTTCACTTTTATATCGATGTTTATAATAATGTAGATTAAAAGGCACATATCAACCCACGATTGGACTAGATAATGTACCTTATAAATTTTATGTGTGTCGCTGTCGACAAGCGTATACTTACGTCCAATGAATGCATGACCTATATAAATAATTCTGTTATTCAATGAATCACTTCTATAAGAACCGGACTACGGAGTAACCCATATCAAAATAAAATCAATCAAGTTTTGATTAAGCTAATCCATTAAGGTAGTACGAGCACCAAGGCAATTTTAAATAAAAGGCTTGATTTTTTTTATATGAAGTTGGACTAAGTCTAGACCAATTCTGATAATTTTAGGGGGGATGCCCGATTATTTAAATAAATAAATGACTTCAAAAGTAGGCATATTTAATATTGGCTTTATGGTAAAACGGTAGATGGATGATATGTTTTCATTGATTTCTCCAATACTAGTCGGTGGAAATAAAAAAAAAACTATTTAAAGTTAAAACCTTAATAAATTATTGAAAACAAAAAATAACCCGGTGTGCCCGACTAATTAAAAAGATATTTAATTAAAAAGATTAAATATCTTTTTAATTAGTTGGGCACAACGGGTTAATAAAAGGGTGTTAAAAATTGTCTAGTTTCAATATACGCGCGTTAGGCAACCCTGATTTCTACAAACGGTTAACACAAAACGAGTTGATATCGGATAACTGGTTTGTCCACGGTGTAATCCGACCTTAACAATCGCTCATTTGTCACATTTGCAACGTGTGAATATCTGGAACTCCTCCCACTTACCTGTTGCACCAACGTCCGGTAAATGTACGGTTAACAGCGAGATAACAAACACGATACCGGCACAAATAACACCGCTATGCATTCGATGGTGTCCGGTCATCGCCACGATTTTCAATTATTATTCACTTCGACCGATAAACAAATGAGCAGCGGTTGAATATTATGATGGCTGGCGTTCGAAATTAGACTGATGCGTGTTTGTTTTCTTGCGGGTCGCTTAGACCCGTTTGTTGGAGAGGCAGAGGTCGTAGGATGGCCTCTGCAAGAATGTTCACTCGAAAGACAGGGCCGTATTAACGAAGAATGAGAGCGTGGTGGCGTTTTCTGATTTAAGAATTTTTAGTACCTGTAAATAATGCTCCCTGCATTCTTCGACTCAAATCCTTTCTTCTAGCTTAAAAACGAACACAACTTTTCCGACGCTATTTTTATAGGTAAAAGGTTTGCGTAAAGAATCTTCCCACTGGCTAAAAAATAAACAAAAAAATTCCTGGAAAAAATATCACAAATTACGTAATATTTCACAAGTCAAAGGATTCGCCTGCAGGATCTGTAGTGTGATTCTTGAAGTAGCGTCGGGAGAGTTGTAACCGTTTTTAGTCTAAGCCAGGGGTCGGCAACCTTTTGAGATGGAAGGGCCAAAAGTTACAATTTACAAAGTTTCCCAGTTGTTAAAGAGCCACTAAACATTTTCGTTTCAGTATTATAGTATTTGCTTATATAGGTATAATATATATATCCGAGGACGACAGCGACGGGGGCGGTGCGGGTGAGACTCATGGATCGATTGGACGATTTTTAAGGGTTTAGTTAAATAGGTATCGAGCAAGATCGATATAAAGATCTAAATGCTTTTCCTATGGAGAAATATGTATGTTCACAATCTAAGGTCATTCTCAAATCAGATTTTTTGACAACCCCTTCTGCAACCCAGAATTAATCTTTTGTTAACAACTAGTGACTGTATTGACCGTAGAGTTAGTTAAAAAAATTATCGTTGGTTAACAGAAATAAAAAGGAAATCTTGATATTTTTTCAAGAACGGCGCGAGTCCGGGTCTGTGTTTGAGTGATGTCCGCTATTATTCAAGACAGCGGGCGAAAAAGAGGGAGTGGTTATTTAAATATTAACTGATTAGTTACGATTTACAAGCAACTGATCTCCGCAGGATTGATTTAAAGCTAAAAATAACGGGACATCAAGATTCTGAAAGTTTTGACTATATCTATTATAGTACTCTCTGGTTTTGTCACCGAAATTTAACGCTGAAGAATAATGAGCTGAAGACATCGTCTAACTCTAAAGCAGAAATTTCGAACCTTGTTTGACCTACTATCAGTTCCGTAACTAGCCTTTTGTGCGCCCGGCCCGAGTCTGTAATTGCCCCATTGAAAAATGTTCTAATCTTAAAACTTACAGCCTTGGTCTGCTCATTTCTGTGCTCCTCCAGGGTCTGCGCCCTGTGTCTGGGCTACACCCTAGTTACGGCCTATTGTCCCCTTTTCAAAACAAAAAAAACTTATTCAATACCCCCTTAGAAATTGACTTTCTTTAAGCGAACAGAAAGGTACAGTGGTAATTTATTGTTAAAAATATTATTCATTTGCACCTGAAGATGTGAACCTCTGCAGCTGTCAGTAAAACTGTAACATTCCCGGCTCGAACGGTTTAGAAGAAACCTTCTTTTTGTATGTTCATCGCCCTTCACTTATTTCCCGCCAATTTCTTCCCGAATCGCACACTTTGGGAAATACTGCTCTAAATTCTAGAGCAAAATTGATTTAAATGTTTAAATGTTCTTTTAGTTATCTTCTAGCTTTTCTCCAAACTTTGGTAACCTTTCGAGATTGAATGAGCAATTTCAGTGTTTTGTGATGTTGAGTTGTAAAATGTGTCAGAAAATTTAGGGCGGCATTTTTTTATATTACAACCATAGAATTTTGAATACCTGGTCGATTTTAACATGACACCCTATATTGTGTATCAGGACATTAGAATTGGATAAAGGAATTGCCCTTGATACAAATATTAGTTTAGTGGTTGCTGAAGATGAGAGCGTAGTTCCCGAAATGTACATTCGCTAATAAAACTGTTGTGGTAAGAAGTAACTATTCTATATTTTTTATTTTTTTTTCGAATCGACCTTGACTTTAATTGTTGCTGTACTTTTGTTTTTAACGAAAATTGAAACAATTGAATAATAACAATATTTTAATTCATATAATTAAAAAAGCTGTTTATAATATTATAATCGCTCACTGTTTACATAGCATTTACTTTCTAATAAACTACTACATTTTTCTATACAATAAGTTTTAGTGCAACGCTAATTTTTGTCTTTTTTTAAATATATAACAATAGAACTACTACGCAATAATGTTTTAAGTTGAAACGCCGTTGTTGCGAACAATATTTTCTTTGGACGGATGACAAGAATGTTTCGAACAGTTTAGGACGATGTCACGTGATCCTTAGAACAATCAACAGCAGGAACCACAACCATGAAAGTGACAATCTATTGGCTGAGGATATTGCTTTCCCTGAAACAAAATTTAATTCAAGCATTAGCATAAAGATTCTTTGATCAAAACTTCTAGTCAATATTGACCCAACACACTCCTATGAATTAGCATAAAGATTCTTTGATCAAAAAATCTTAGCATAGAGATTCTTTGATAACTTCTAGTCAATATTGACCCAACTTACTCCTATGAATTAACATAAAGATTCTTTGATCAAAACTTCTTAGCATAAAGATTCTTTGATCAAAACTTCTAGTCAATACTGACCCAACACACTCCTATGAATCACTCAGTGTTCTGTTGTTTTTAGTATTGCAGGAACTGTTTTTGATTCCTGCAGTGGCGGATCCACGGGGGGGGGTTTCGGGTTCACCCCCCCCCCTTCCAGAGAATCAAAAATCCCAAATTAAAATCTTACTGCGCAATAAAAAAAAAGCTTTTCATGTTTTTCATGAATTCTCCGCAAAAGGAGTAAAAAATTTTCAAGACCCCCCCCTTTCCGTAATCCTGGATCCGCCACTGGATTCCTGATGAAGCTAGGCGAAGTTTGAAATTATCAGGTGTTTGTGAACGAGCATAACGCGGATCTGAAGACAAATTTGCTTCCTCTGTTTTTTCTGGTGTTCAAGAGGGAATTTACTTCGTTGACAGTTGCAGAGATGTTGCAGGCAGCAAATCTTTCTCCAGGTCTTTGCCGTACTCGTTCAAGACGATCTGATGATTCAAAACCTACTCTTGTTTCATTACAAAACAAAATTGTCCTTTAAATTTTCGAGAACGAGTATGACGAAAACCCGAAGAAGATTTGCAATATCTTTGGAAGCTGGTGTTTTGGGAGGAAGTTGTTTCGACGAGTTGCAGAGATGTTGCATGTAGCTAATCTTTCTGCAGGTCTTCGTCATACTCGTTCACAACTATCTGTGGGTTTCAAGGTTATCCTGATTTCATCAGAAAACAAAACAGTCCAATTATTCCTTTAACACTAAATTAATTAATTTCGACAATATCTGAAATACAAATACTTATATAGTTCGAGTTGAAATGACAGCCTTATTTTCACTCATTTACAACCACCGGGAAAAATTTTATGTAATTTTACTGACTTATCCTGGAATTCCTGTTTTTCCCTGACTACTCTGAGCTTCCCTGACTTATTAACGACTTTCCCTGTTTCTCTTTACAATGAACGCCATTATTTCGGTCCAGTTTAGATTTTTGTCGATATACTTTTTGAAAATTAATAAAGGATCAAAAACTCAATTATAAATAATAATTTTATATTTTCCTATTTTTTATGAATAACGGAAAAATTAAAAAGTGAAAAACAATAAAAATTATTATTAATCGAAAAAAAAAGATTAAACGCTTCTCCCTTTTTACTTTCAAGCCAAAAAACACTTAGAAATCGGAATCTTACGGAAACTCGGAAATTTTCCCCCGTAAAAATGAAAATAATAAAAACCGATTTTAGCCGATTTTCACGACTCCTTCAATTTTTGCCTGTTAAATTATGGCTACGGAGAAAATGGGTGACTCGGTGCAGAGCTGAAAATTTGCAGAATAGATAGATAGATAGATAGATATATATTTTGTCAGTCGAGATATACAAAATCTGTTTGACACGTCAACAAAATATTAAACATTATAAATTACAACGTATAAATTACACGATATAAAATATTACAGAATAAAATTATTGGCAACATAAAAATTCATCTACGCTGTAAAAGACCCGTTCTAATAAAAATGTTTTTACATTCCTTTTAAAAATGGAATATGTATTATTTTTACACCTTTCAGGTAGTCTATTGTATACATAAGCTGCGTAATTTTCTGGGCAATACTTAAAAACGTCTTTCGTCGCTAGGGGAATTTTAATAGATTTTTTTCTTCGAGTATTATGACCATGTCCATCCTCTGCCAAGGCATAGTTTGCCATATTTTTGTGAGCGTAAAGCAACAAGCAAAAGATATAAATGCATGGAACTGTCATGATTTTTTTTTCGAGAAAAATAGCCCTACAAGATTGGTTTCTTTTCAGTTTAAACATTGCGCGTACTATAATCTTTTGCTTGATGAAAACACTCACAAAAGAGGCATTATGACCCCAAGCTGCAATACCATACCTTAACACAGGATAGACATGGCCATAATAAATTGTTTTTACTATGTCTGGACTCGCTAAAACATTGGCCCTTTTCATCACGTACACAAACTTTGACAAGCTTTTACATAAATTACAGATGTGCTGATCCCATTTTAAATTGTTTTGTAAAAATATGCCCAGAAATTTACTCACCTCAGTCTCTTTTATTTTTATATTATTGACTACAATATCTATGTTATAGTCTATCCTGGACTGAACATTCCTGAAAAACATTAATTTAGTTTTATTTTCATTAAGCACAAGTTTGTTAAATAGACACCATTCTCTTATTTCACTTAATGCTAAAGCTGTTTTTATTTTGAGTTGTTCGATACTAGATGTTGCAGTTATGATATTGGTGTCATCAGCATATATTATTATTTCCGAAGCAGATTTAATATTCTGAGGTAGATCATTTATATATAAGAGAAATAATATCGGACCTAACACGGACCCTTGAGGAACTCCAGTATTAATTTGACGAGAGTCTGAAAATTCACCATTAACGAACACCCGCTGAGATCTGTTTTTCAAGAATGTTGCAATCCAGGAGAGACTGTTCCCACGAAAACCTATCAGTTCTAATTTAGAGAGAAGTAACGCATGATCAACAAGATCGAAGGCCTTTGAAAAATCGCAAAAAATTGCTGATACATACTTTTTTTCGTTCAGATTTTTAGATACTAAGTTTATGAATTGATATGTTGCCGTTTCTGTTGATTTAGACTGACAAAAACCATGCTGTGATTTATTAATAATGTTGTTCTTATCTAAAAATGATTGGATTCTATATAAAAAAGAATATTCTAAAATTTTAGAAAATGTTGACAGTACTGAAACAGGTCTGTAATTAGAAATCATTGATTTATCACCATTTTTAAACAGAGGAGTAACTTTAGATTCTTTTAAGATATCAGGGAATTTACCACTAGAAAAGGACAAATTAATTAGATAAAGTAAAGGCGGCATAATTAAATAATATGTTTTTTTCAATAACATACTGCTAATTTCATCTGTTCCACAAGAGTTGGAATTTTTTATTTTAGAGATTATCAGATGTAATTCATGTTCAGTTATTGGTGAAAGGAACACAGTGCCCAAGACCTCATTTGTATTATTATTATTATTACTAGTAATGTTAATGTTATTATTCATTAAGTTGGCTGCCCCTGATATATTTTTTATAGAGTCAACGATAATAATAATAGGAGATAGTACAAGTAAGTAGGGAAAAAATTGCCAAAAGGCTAGGCGGAAGATAAAAGCCGCCAGAAGGCGCTAATGTTGCGAAAAATCAGTGCACTTCTGGCAATTTCTATACTTATTCTGTAATTCAAAACTTGATTATATATTATATAGTTTATAAGGGCATACTGAAAATTCAACATGATATAATAATTACATTCGACAAATATTCAAAGTTATTAATGTCACTTTGATAGAAATAAAATTAAATTTATTAATAAAATTACGTTGTTATAATGAAAATATATGACGATTAATTTTATTTCTATCAAAATGACATTAATATTTTTGAATATTAGTCGAATGTAATTATTATATCATGTTTGAATTTTCAGTATGCCCTTATAAACTATATAATATATAATCAAGTTTTGAATTACAGAATAAGTATAGAAATTGCCAGAAGTGCACTGATTTTTCGCAACATTAGCGCCTTCTGGCGGCTCTTTATTTTTCGCCTAGCCTTCTGGCAATTTTTTCCCTACTTATTTGTACTATCTCCTATTATTCTGCAAATTTTGAGCTCTGCACCGAATCACCCATTTTCTCCGTAGTCAGCTCTCCGTCTATTAGTGGTTGCGGTTTCAATCCTCGTTAATAACAAAAAATCTTTTTCTCGCGTGTGAAGTTGTTCGCGGCTCATGTTGATAATTCAATTTATTGGCAATAGTCCGGGAGCTGTCGATCTAAAAAGCCCCCTCATATTGTGCATGCTATTTTTTTTATGTAAATTAATAGTTTAAAAGTATATAAACAAGAAACGCTTGGTTTGCGTTGATTTAAATAGCCGAAAAAATGTTTAAAAAAATTAATTATAAAAAAATGACATTAATGTTTCTCCTACATCACGGATATTGGTTGATAGCATCCAATTTTACAAAAAATTTCGTGCTTTTTAAGAAAACATTCGCGCCAACCAATTTTTTTTGCCGAGAGAGTCAGGCAACCCTCTTAAAGTTTGTGATGAGGGAGAAAATTTCACCGTCATTCGTAACATAATTTTTTTTTTTTCATTTAATTCATTTAATGTGAATTTTAAGAATATGTAGGTTTGCGGGCTCTAAAATTGCCGGAAATACTCCGCAAACCAGTTTTAAATGCGCTAGCTCCAAGCTTATTTTCCACTAGTAATATTTAAATCAATAAATTTATATTAAAATAAATGTTTTTTGTAGAACTACTGTTGTTCCACAATTATTATAATCTTGTTTGTTATATTAATATTGATTTTGTTTCTTACAAAATTTAATTTTTCTTTTTTTTTTTATACATGATACAGTTGCTGCAGTGGAATAACTTATAGAAATTTTTCTCTTTCTTTCTTCTGTACGCTTGAAATTTACCTGCATCTGCTATAGGGTATACATAATACTTTAAGACAGAGAGGAGATATATAAGCATTTCTTTTTTTTTTGGTAAAGGTAATGGTTATCCCATAGCATTTTTGAATGTTGCAGCTGACTAGTCCCTTCAGTCTATATAAAAATGATGTGAATAGTGCGAGGTTTGAATTATTTTTAAAATTTTTCGCAAGCACAAGTGTCAAAGAAGAATTTTACAAAGGCCTGATAAATTTTAACTCTAGTAACATTCCTCCATGCTGGAAAACTTTGTCACAAAAAATTTTGCGTACCATACTCATCAATACAATGTGGCAAAACGCAACTGAATCAATATCTGTGTATTATATGAGCCAACTGAATGTGGATGGCAATTAAATAATGAAAATAAATTAGAACCATTGTGGTATAAAGGCCCAGCAGCACCTTCAAAAGTTGAGGAAATTTTACACACCGAATTAAATGATGAAACATCTGAGGGAGAAAATAATGAAGATGAAGAAGATATAGAACCAAGAGAAAACAATCGATGGAATATTGATGATATTGATCTCGATTGTGATAATAAATAAATTATGTTGGAGCATAAACTCGTGTCAATTATTTTAAATTTATTTGACTATTTAAACTGTCTAAAAAAAATCCCTATTTTTCCTATGATCATATATATCCTTTCATAATTATAAATCTAAAAAAAAATTCAATATTTAATTTTATATAACATTTATTTTAATATAAATTTATTGATTTAAATATTACTAGTGGAAAATAAGCTTGGAGCTAGCGCATTTAAAACTGGTTTGCGGAGTATTTCCGGCAATTTTAGAGCCCGCAAACCTACATATTCTTAAAATTCACATTAAAACGAATAAAATGAAAAAAAAAAAATTATGTTACGAATGACGGTGAAATTTTCTCCCTCATCACAAACTTTAAGAGGGTTGCCTGACTCTCTCGGCAAAAAAAATTGGTTTGCGCGAATGTTTTCTTAAAAAGCACGAAATTTTTTGTAAAATTAGATGCTAGCAACCAATATCCGTGATGTAGGAGAAACATTAATGTCATTTTTTTATAATTAATTTTTTTAAACATTTTTTCGGCTATTTAAATCAACGCAAACCAAGCGTTTCTTGTTTATATACTTTTAAACTATTAATTTACATAAAAAAAAGTGTATGCACATATGAGGGGGCTTTTTAGATCGACAGCTCCCGGACTACAACGATCATGTATACGGTATACCAAACCTATACGTCCTGCAGTTGGGTATAGCGGTAAGTACAGCCCAACGCTTTTGAACTTTCGTATACGAAGTGGCCGATCGGATCAGATACGCCGTGCTAGCGGAATTGCGCGCCCGTTTCGTCAGTTGCCTACATTGCCGGCGGATATACTCACATTTGTAGGCTACGTATTTATCACAGCAGCACGCCCTCAGCCGGATGTATTCGCCGCAATCTCGTGCGATAGGCTGACACAGTCTCTCGCCCAGGTAACACGTGTGCGGCACATGCGGAAACACTTCTGTAACACGAAACAATTCGATCGTCATAAGGGTTCGTACTATAAATACCATGCATCGGTGAGAAAAGATCAAAATGCAAATAAAATCACGCATATGCTATTATGCAAACGTACAGCTTATAGGGGAAAATCGGAGATATTGCCAGGTGTATTTTTTACGTGACGTAGCTGTAGAGGGTTTTCTATTTTTTGGAGTTACCTGTTTTTTAAGGGATTACGCCACCTTGAGATTTTCAAAAAACCGTTTTTTTAGGGTATAGATGAATTGTTTATACCTTTGAGAATATTTTAAGCGTTTATAGTAATAACGAAGTCATATTAGTCATAGAGCATTCAAATTTCAATCAGTTAGTTTTTTTTGCTTTCGAATTTTTTTCGGAACTACATAATTTTTTTAAAACGATATCTTAAGATCCACTCAAACGATATGATTAAAATTTACAACACTTATTTTTTATAATATTATGTATAATGTGACGTAGGGTTTTTTTGATTGGGTATCGTGTTCAAAAGCTATGAATTTTTCAAACTCAAAATTTCTTTAAAAATAAGAAAAACATTTTTTTTTATGTTTTTGACAATGCCTAACAGAGAAATCGTGTACACCATCAGCAAGGATTTTCAAAAGAGGGTCCTATTTATCGATTCATATATCCGCCATTTTTAATTTTTTTTTTGACGTGATAACGTCTTATAAATTGATGAAACACCAGCTGCACGCACGAAAAAGTGTAACGCCGTAACGTTCCGCCTGACCCTGTGCGTGCAAGCGAGAGCGCAGTATAAGCGATAGAGAAGCACGATCGGCCCAAGTTTGACAGCTACTAAAATTTAGGTTATGTATTATTAAATATGATATTCGAGTGGAATACGTTATCACGTAAAACTATCGTCCGTAAACCGACTTTACAGACAACCAATTTTTTTTCGTCAAAATTGCAAATTGTTCATAAAACTACTATTATGTATCCTATAGAATAAGGATCACTTTTGCACCAAAAAAAGTTTCTTTTTATACCTAGTTTTAGAATTGCATTCACAAACATTTATTATTATTCGAGTAACAATGATACAAATGCCATTGCCTACCAATAAGCAAACAAGCAATTCTAACCGTTCGAAGATTTCAGTAGTGCCAAGTGCCAACAAACGCTTTGGAATTGACAGAAACAGTTCAGAACCGCATCCTGCTCAAACATCTATTAATTATTATTCGAGTAACAAAGAAACAAATGCCTACCAATAAGTTGTTTTCCAAGAATTTTACCAACAAACAAGCAATTCTAACAGTCCGAGGAGTTCAGTAGTGCCAACAAACGCTTATGAATTGACAAAAAACAGTTTAAAATTGCATCCACAAACATCTATTATTATTCGAGTAACAATGAAACGAATGTTTACATCAATAAGTCGTTTTCGCAACGGTTATTTCGCATGCTGACACGAAGAGTCCGCATGAGTGCAGTGGCAGAGCCCGAGTTGGCCGAAATACTACAAAACAAACAGAGGAAAGGCGTTTCGACTCTCGCTTTACTATTTATCAATTATTCATGCCATATCCCTATAATGACAGATCTGTATTTATTTTTAACGTTCTTTGAGCACACTTGACGTAGTGCTCGACGTTTAGCTACTGTTGACAAAAAACAAGTGCCGGAGTTGTGGAAACTCGTCAGTGGCGTTGCAGAACAACCAAAATCTTAAGGCCGCTGCACACGAGGCTGGATTTGCCGCTAGATTCCTTGCTAGCTTTAACCACTAGTTTTCTAGCGCTGGTTTTCTTAACTGCTTTTATGTGCTTGCTTCACACGAGATATCTTTTCAAGCTTGTTTTGTTTTGCGCGCGCGACAGTTCAAATAAACACAGAGCAAAACGTGTCTGTTATCTGAGCAGAATGACGCGTTTGTTCATGTCACCCACGTGACAAGATACTGCTTCCTGATTGGTTCTTGCTCACCAGAGGACCTAGCAAGAAAAATTTTAAAATCCATCTTATAAGCTAGCAGGCGAGCCCACAGTGACGTCATTTCAAGCCTCATAGCCAGTAACAATGTTTCCAGCCTCGTGTGCAGCTGTCTTTTCCTTATTTAACCAATATTTAATGTTAGGAAATAACGTAATAGTTACACGAGCAACTTTAAAGTTTAACAGCCATTGGCTGATTACAAAACGCGTGTGTGCTTATATACCGTGCAACTCCTAAACCACGAGTAGCGTGTTATTTAGATCGGTTTTGAGCTGCTTTTACCGTCAGCACATTAGTACAAATAAACTGTCATATGCTAGATGTTAGAACTGAATCAATCTCATTCAGTCAATAGCTTTGATGGCTTTGGCGGTATAATACGAGCCACGGATCTAAAAGGTTCGGAAGTAAGTCACAAACAGCGTCGAAAAAACACATTTTAGAGCCGTTGATACTCCCACCACCTCCCAGCTACCTGCACGGAACGTGCGCTCGTCGGTGATTGGCCGTGATCGCTCGTTGCCTTTGTCACTTGTCGCTTTCCTGCTTTAAAGTACAGTCGAGTACGCTATTGTCAAGTTGTTATTGCTATTTTAGTTTTGTTGAGTTGCGAGTTTGTAGTTTTTCTACAGGCTGTACAAGCGCAAGCCCGCATTCGCATCTAACTTCCGAGCTTTTTAGATTCGTGGCGCGTATTACACAGTGTGTATTGTAGTTTGAAAGTTATTAATTAAAACATCATAAACATGAACGTGATTTAGAATTTAATTACCCTCCTCATATCTAGCCCGTGCTAGAAGATACTTAACCCTGCAGAACACCCATTTAAAATGTTCACGTGCCGCTACTGAGACTTATTGCTTAATAATTAATTATTGAAGCACGCCGAGAATAAATTAACGCTAATCGTTTGTCTTGGAGTGGTAGGATTTTTGTGATCACAGGACAAAACGCTTGCTTCGAATTTTCGGTAATTAATTTAAGAGTCCAGGCTCCCTCAGACTAGCGCGGTACAGCGAGAGCGCGGTTACACTGTATTCAAAACGATTATCGGATCGAATTTGTAAGAGACGTAAAATCGAAACAATACTAATCGAGTTTCTATTGTACCTGTAATGGTCAGTTCCAATTAACTCATTTGCTTTAAAAAGCCGTTTGCATTCGCGACACGATCAAAGGAATAACAAAAGAGCAAACGAAAAAATCAACACGCCAAACAATGAGCACAAGCATTAATTGTTTAATAGTGGCACGTGGTATATAGGCGCGATTGGCAGGTGTTTGTTATGGCATTTTGTTTTTATATTGCGCGAAGAAGTTTATCTGACCGGAATTTAATGTCACTTAAATTATGTATATCCTGTGCCTATATTACTTGAGTCACTCGTCGTAACATCATAACTGTCTTATGTCAGTTTCAAAAAGAAACAATTTTGTGCAAACATTACAAACGGTTTTTTTACACGATAAAAAAATAAAAGAATTTATGTAATTTTGTGCATATTGTTAATCCTTGTCTTTTTGTGGTGTTATCTATACTAATTAGTGATGTGCGGGATATCCGTATCCGCGGATATCCGAGGGAGAAGAAAGATCCGTATCCGTTAGTTTTTGGCGCATCTTTTACGGATCTTTTACCTTATTAATTTTCAATTCATAGATGAAATTTTATGTATATAGGTGATTAGGTAATAATGAAAAACTGTTAAATTCCATTCAGATTATTTTTTATTTTTTAAAATCGTATTTGGCACCTTTATATTGCAAACATCTATCGTAGTGAGTACCATACCAATAGTACATAACTCAAAGGTACTAAAAAACTATATAATAATGAGATATTGCACATCGATCTTTGGAAAGAGACAATCTGTTATGAGATATCTTTTTCCAAAGGTCGATGTGCAATATTTACCGCCGCGTACTCCAAACAAGTTAAGATACGTATCCGTATCCACGGAATTTGAAACCAAGTATTCAGATCCGTATCCGCGGATATATATTTTTAACGAGCGCACGTTCCGTGCAGGAGGCTTGTTGGAGGTGGTGGGAGTATCAACGGCTCTAAAATGTGCCTTTGTGACGCTGTTTGTGACTAACTTCCGAACCTTTTAGATTCGTGGCGCGTATTATAGAGGTCTGCTTGTATGCAAGTCCGTCTTGAAAATGCCATTTCTCACTTTGCTCACCGAGTGTATAAATTCTCGATGTCTAATTGAATTAAACAAACCGCACAGTTCACTGAGGTAGAAAATAATAATCGGCTTATTAGAACTAGCTATATCTCTTGTATGTATGTCCATATTTACGATATTAATCCACTTATTTACATATGTATTTATAAATAGAATTACTGGCTAATAAAATCCATGTAAGCCGCCAACGCGCCGCGTACAGTCTAATGCCATTAAAGGATCTATCAGGACCTTTGTAACCCTGCCAACTTCTATGGTGATCGCGACGACCTAATTTCAGTTCAACACAGCGTTGCTGGCTGTGACACATGTTTTCAGAGGATTTTATCTAAAGACCGCTGCACACGAGGCTAGAAACGCTGCTAGTTTCCTTGCTGGATTTGCCTATTAGTTTTCTAGCGCTGGTTTTCTTGATTGCTGTTAAGTGCTCGCTTCACACGAGACTATTTTTCAAGCTTATAAACACAGAGCAAAACGTGTCTGTTGTCTGACTCTGAACAGACTGCGACACCATGTTGTTTTGTGGATGTGTTTGTTCAAGTGCCCGCGTGACAAGATACTGCTTCCTGATTGGTTCTTGCTCATACCTAACAGCAAATCTCGCAAGGATCTAATTTTAAAACCTATCTTGTGAGCTAGCAGGCCATCCCGCAGTGACGTCATTTCTAGCTTCGTACCCAGCCTACCGGCTAGCAGAACTCCAAGCAGCGTTTCTAGCCTCGCGTGTGCAGCGGCCTTAATGCCGCAATAATAGGAGAGCTATCAAACATTTTTGGGTAGGTATTTAAGGCAAGGTGCAAAATTGGTGTAACGCTTCTTTTGCAATGTCTGAACACAAACTCAAAGACTTGGCTGAAGGATAATAAGGCCTACCCAAATATTTTTGCAATAAATTCTTTCCGCACCTATGAACACCAAATTTACATGTTTTTGTAACGCCTGTCTTTTTTGGCAAACTTTTCACAGTAAATCAACCAAAGTCGAAAAAAAAAGAAATTCAAGAACTCTAACAAAACACTTTGTTCAAATCACTCATCAAGTGTAGGTATATTTAGTTTTTACTTTATGACGATTAATAAATTATCTTAACTAATTTATCTTACAAAAGCGGCCCGTTCCGGGGCTTCGCCCGAATTTGTAAATTGTCATCGTTTTTTCGTCGACTTATGTTGCAAAATTAATCTCCACAAAAAGCGCTTTTATTTTAACGCAATAATATATAGCCTGCGTCCATCCTGAAGGTCCATTCTAAGTATTGTTGAAATAATTTTTGAAATCGGATGAGTAGTTTCGGAGATTACCTCCTCCATCCAAACTTAGTCTTTTCCTCTCTATAATATTAGTATAGATTTTTAATGTTTTTTTGGTTGGGACCCAACCAAAGAAACATTGTTCAGTAATGTTGTAAGATTAAAGGATGAATCCTGGTGGCATAGGATTTTAAGTTTAAACTAGTTACAGTAGACACATTTATACAATTTTTAGTAAAAATCAGTCGTTTATTTTTCAAGAAAAATAGTAATTTTAATACCCGTTGATGACATTTTTTATTTTAATTTATTTTATACATAACAACAATACTGAGAAAACAGACAGCATTGATTCTCCAAAGATGGCATAAAGTTTTCCGAAACGTCAGACAATAAAATGCAATCAAAAAACCTTCAGTATTTGCTTATTTCATCGATCCTATGCCACCAGGATTCTGTAACGATTACCTTTGGACTTTTTCGGATAAGCTCACGTAATCGTCTCGTAATATAATTTAAACTATTTGTGCTAAGTATTGAGACAATTAAATAAATAAATTTTAATAAAATTAATAAACAATTTAAAATAGTTATTTTGAATGTTTTATTATAAAATTGTTGAAAACAAGATATCTTAGAATGTACACACAGAAAATTTCAGATATCTTAATGTGATTGGAATTGACAAAGTGAAAAATAATCAATTAAACGATACATGCAAAAAGAAATTTGGATCGGTAGATCACCAAGTACTCCAGATTCTCCCTGATGTGGTTTAAAGGAAATATTTCAGCACTTTTTCACAGCTTATTTTAATACATTCTATTTCAACCTTTTATAACCTACCGCCTTTTTTCAGACAAAAAACATATTTTTTTCTTTATTTCACGGCGTCGTTCAACATGCCAAAACCAAAATTGACACGCGCCGTGACAAAACAAATAGACAAGTATAGTAAATACCCAATTCTAATTATTACCTCTATAAACTACGTACAATGTAATCTAAAAGTTTTGAATCGTTACAATTCATCCTTTAATCTTACAACATTTAAACAGGATCATCATCACTCTAAATTATTAGAGTTATTTTTCACAATATTGTTCAGTAATGTAATACCCAACCGTTGAGTATTACATTACTGAACAAATAAGTACCGGAACGTAAACCTTACTTCTCCAATAAAGCCTAGATTATGGCTTCAGCATGAACGGAATACTACTGTACATTAATGTTAAATACGCACAAACAATATCCAACTATGGAGTTTTATAAATTAATAAGCGTGTTTCTGGTCAATAACAAAACACAAAATAAATTTCTCGATCGATTGTAAGCAGATTTTAAGGCGTGATCGCTATATTGCTCTGGAAACTGAATTATCCACAATCTACATACAAAACACACATTCGTGTCATATTTTCAGTGTTGAAGTCAGCTCGCCGTAACTTAGGGCCTGCAGCAACCGGAGTCCGCGCCTGGGTCGTAAACACGAGAGGGCGCAATCAGCAATGCGATTTTGATTGTTTTATTTGAATATACAGTAGAAGTTGTTATAGTAGAAGTTTTGTTCTAAAAATATGTATTAAAGGAGATTTATTTGGTTGAGGAACAATTAAAAAATGAGCTTTACCAGAGTTTCGCTTGTGGCCAACGTTTCGAAAAATATATTTTCATCATCAGGGCCTCAATGCAAGTTGAGATGTTAATTTGTGCAAATTATTGTAATATACACGATCATTTATTACGAATTTCAACAGTTTTTAAATTTAAAAATATCATAAAATAGTTTTTTAATAGAACAGAACAATTTTATTAAAAAACTGTTTTATGATATTTTTGAATTCAAATAAATAAAATTATCGACCAATTTTTTCAGACTTTTTGAAGAAAGTCCAAATCCGGACCGAAACGTCATCTATTGATTTATTGAATTATAATTTTATAATTTTTTGTCAATATACAGTCTGAAAAAATTAGTCGATAATTTTATTTATTATAGAATTGTACTTTAATTTCGGTACTCAACAAATGGGTCACTTGGTGACCCGCGGGTCGTAGGTTGACGACGTCTGATCCATGAGCGTCGCCAGGATTACTTTCAGGAATGCATCTGCATCTACACATTTAGACGCCTAGACGCCTTAGAAAAAATATTTTTCTATGTATTTTATTTCCTTGCAAGTGCACCCCCTTGCATCCTGCTGCCGGCGCCCATGGTCTGATCTAAAGGATTAGAAAAGGATTGACTGCTTGATCGAAATCTTCAGCGTTACTTCCGGGATCTCTAAGCTCTTGAACGATGGAGGATTCTCGAAATAACAAAGATAGTTTACCTTTGTATCGTCTATCACAGCAACAATGATCGTTCATAAGGGCTGGTCCGAGACAGTAGTGGATCTCGTGGCGGGTGCAGGGTTGACAGCCCGCGGCTGCATCCACTGAAACATTACATAATGAAAACACATTAAACTATGCAAACAATTTCACTTTTGTAACGACATAGGTAAATGTTGTGTAATTTCCTACATTTAACTAAAAGTAATTTATTTATACGTATTCTGTTCAAAATCCGTGCATAATTTGATGAAATTGATTTGATATTGAGTGCCGTTTCGTGTTGTCAATTTTGTTTTTAAAACAAATGAGTCAAGGCTCAAGGTCGACACAGATGAGAACAAAAGTATGCGGGTTTTATTGAAAATCTATCGAGGCCGAGAATGAAATTTGCAAATTTAAATCTGCGGTCAAATAACAAGACGGCTTTTGGTATTTTTTTTTTAACTTTTATTGACATCACTTGTATGTATAATGTAATGGAATCTTTCTATTTAATTTTCATCCGCAAGCAGACGCCTGAACAATTTGAAACAATACAATTATTTACATAAATACTAACGGCCCGGTTCGGCTTTGCCCAAATTTGTATAGCTTGTCCCCGTTTTTTCGTCGACTTGCGTTGCAAAATTGGTCTCCACGAAAGGCGCTTTTATTTAAACGCGATAACAATTCTGAATGTCCATTATAAATATTGGTGAAAAAAATTTTGAAATCGGATGAGTAGTTTCGGAGATTTCCTCCTATCGACCACATTATAACAATCGCATTTAACAATCGCACTTCTGTTTTCACTGGGTTAAATACATACACATTTACCGTTATATATTGCCATCTTGCAACCCTATTGCGCATCTGTGGATAAAAGTAAAAATACTAATATCGCTATTAAAAAAATAGGAGTTGGTGGTAGAACGGTGAAAATTTAGGGTTATACGTATTTTTAATGGCAAATCATAAAAGAATAAAAAAAAAAAATTGTGCAAAAATAAAAGAAAAATTGGAAAGGGCCACCCTTATCACCTAGGGGTATAAAAAATAGCCTACGACCTATTCTAAGACCTTCCAAGTATACACAAAAAATGTAATAAAAATCGGTCAAGCCGTTTCGGAGGAGTTTGATAACAAACACTGTGACACTAGATTTTTATATAAGTATATAGATTTATAAATAAGTATATAAACAATTTATATAAACAGATTCATTTGAGTGTTAGTTTTTAGGGTTCTAATTAAAATGAGAGTTTAAATAAACTAAAAAAAGAAACATTCTTTTATAGCAATGTGGACTAAAAAGTAAAAAATATTTTTTTTAAATATAAATGATTTTGTTCAACAGCGATAGACAGTCCTCCTATATCTAGCTGGGAGACTTCCTAACACTGTTGAAAAAAATCTTTACATTTAAAAATTATCTCATACTTTTTCAAAGGCGTGTCAAACATGAGTTACAAGTTGGACCCTTACTAACAAGTGAAGTTAATAAAAATTTTGAAAAAATATATCTGAAGAAATTGAAGAAATTTGACATAAGAGAGCTTGTTTTATGGACGCAGAAATTTATTGATGATTCCCACGGAATATTGCGTAAATGCGAAGGATTGACAGACAAAATAATTGAGGGTTTTCGTGTCGTTAAATGATCCGAACTGTTTTTTTTTTCTGTGAATATTTTAATGTAAACGCCTCAAGAGTCTCTTAAAATGTTATAAATTATATTACCATATTTAAAAACAACATTATTTTTTTTTAATTAATTTGCGTTAAAAAAATATTCCTTCCGGTGTATAATAGCAATTAAAAATATTGTTTGTGTTACAATAATTATTCTTTTTAAAATATCTTTCAATGGATGAAATACAATCAAGGATAATATTATGTACTCCATATTAAGTGAATTCCTGTACAACTGCGGGAGAATTTTTCCTGGTTTTTATTATTATTAGTTGGTGTATCGTATTGCTTATAGACTAGACGGCGAGGAGGTAAAAACATTAAAAAGTGCATTATTCGGGCACAGGCGAGATTATTGTTGGAATCGCTTCGTTTTAGGGTGTAGTTCAACCCCCTAAGTTTGGTTACAAATTGTTGGTGTGCTTGATTTTATAATTGACAATTAGTGACGAAAATAATGCTTTTTTCTCTATTTCCTTTAATATCTCCGTTCCTCTTGACTTTTAGTATAGCATATGCATTGAGAAAGTTGTTCCTTATGCCTAAAAAATGAGCACTGACAGAGGTCGCTAAGTGCAATTGTTAACTTGCAAATAGCCCCGAAAGTTAAAAAAGCACGTTTTTTTCACTATTTTTTTACTAAGAAATGGTCGCACATAGATGGCTGAAAATTTTCAAAAATGATGTCTATGTTGACCCAAGCATGCATGAATAATTTTAGCGTCATCGGTCAATTACTTCTCGAGTAATTAACGATCACTTTTTTTTGTTTCCTTAATTGAAAATTGCGCCTTTTTTCACAAACGGGTTTTGCTGGTCGGACCAAGCCAGAAAAATCACAAATCCATTCAACTTTAGTATCTCGTTAGAATTTTTGGAAAAAATTAATTCTAACCGCTTTTATAAAGATTGAATATTGGAAAAGTTATATGGTTTTATACGTTTGTCTAAAATTGGTATCGCTAAAGAAATCGTTATAAAATCGGTTAGAATTAATTTTTTACAAAAATTCCAACGGGATACTAAAGTTGAATGGATTTGTGATTTTTCTAAATTTTCTTCTTTTTCTGACCCTGACAAATTCTAGTGGTGCATTCATTTTTTTTTTCAATTTAATTTCGTTGTCAAAATACTTAAATTTGGAGCCAGTTAAATATACTTGTTTGAAATTACCAAATTTTTTTCTTAGATTATAGGCGACCCATTTGTAAGGCCGCGTTTGCTTGGAGTCGATTAAAAACAAACAGTTAAATTATAATATTTCATGACAGCTCCTTGACTTTAATTTGTGAATTTGGTGTAACATAAAAAGTGTTATTATTTCAAAATGACTAAAGCATTGCGAATGCGTGTGGAGTAATTAATTAATCAATCAATTAACGAGTGTGTGCAATGTCAGTGGTAGACATTAATTAATGCCATACTGTTGTTGTTGTTGTCCAGTCCACCCAGCGTTGCCAGTTTTTTTTTTTTTGCCAAGTCGGGATTTTGGAACTCTTTGAGTGAAAACAGCGGGATTCTTTCTTCGAAAACGGAACATAGTAAAAAAACGTATATAATCAGAAGTTTTCTAATAACTATTTATCTTTTTATTTGAATTAAAATTACGTTTACGTGACAATGGATAGCAAACATAGCCATAGAAAATGTATTTTAATAAAAATTTAATATTTTAAATCAGATTTACCCTATCGTTAAATAGTTGAGTCTTATTCGTCTTCAGAATAAAAAAAAAAAAAACAGAAATCAAAATCAAAAAAGTTTTATTCATTAGAAAATTATGGCGTTTCAAACAATAGTCTGTGGAGTGAGTGTTACAAATTGCAACTTACAGTAAGAGAATATATTATTTGTAAGAATTACTTATTCATGATATTTCTGTGAAGATTTAACTTCTTTTAAAGTTATCCCCGAGTTATCCCCGAAAAGCGGGACTGAGCCTGTCCCGCGCGGGACATTTAATTTTGATTTAAAAATCGGGACGTCTGGCAACGCTGAGTCCACCGCCAACTATAAAGTGTTGTTGCGGGAACTTCAACACCACACTGACCGACCGCAGACTGTGTAATATATTAATTGAATAATAACACTACATATCGTCGCTCTAATAACGAAAAGATCCATCTGATAAAAAACGAATAATCGCGTATATACCACCCTAAATCGCCATTTAAGGTCATTAATATCCATCTGACGCATGGTCAAAATTATTGCACCACTGCACACTTCCCCGGGATTAAAGCATAAAAGGTCCTAAACCAAAAGTGATACAGGGTTGCGGATTGTCGGAATCGATTCAGCTTGATATAAAACTGGCTAAAAATCGTTTATTGTTTTAGGAAGTTGCAGATTTGTAAAACGCATGAAAACGTGAAGAGAGATTTACGATATTTGGAAAAATATGTAAATATCCCCGATATGCTTTATTGACGAGTCTCATAGAAAAAAGTACGCTGAATCGATTACTTAGGCCTAAGCGCAAAATCGTGTCTCGATTTGAAGGTTTAAAATGTATAAACATTTAAACAGCTTAAATTGGATATATCTATCTCCAAAACTAACACAGATACAGGGTTGCGGATTGTCGGAATCGATTCAGCTTGACTTTTTCTATAAGTTCGATTACTATAAAACCGGCCAAAAATCGTTTGGTGTTTTAAAAAGTTGCAGATTTGCAAAACGCATGAAAACCTGAAAAGATTTACTATATTTGGAAAAATATGTCAATATCCACGATATGCTTAATATTATGTACGTGTCTTATAGAAAAAAGTACGCTGAATCGATTAGGCCTAAGCGCAAAATCGTATCTCGATTAGTTTAGACGATATGACGGTTCAAAATGTATAAAAATTTAAACAGTTTAAATTGGCTATATCTCCGACACTAAAAGAGATACAGTGTTGCAGATGGTCAGAATCGATTAAGAATGAATTTTTCTATTAGTATGCATAATATCAAACGAAACAGAGCGAAATTATTTTCTATTTTTTAAAAGGGTACCCCCTTCTTACCTTTTCTATTTAAAAAAAATAAAAAAAAACAGAAATCTGTGACATATTGTTTATATACGACTTACAACTGAGGTTATTTTTATATAAGTAGAAAAAATCGCGCTGAATCGATTTCGACCCCTCTATTATCTCTGTATCATTAGTCGTTTAGAAGTTATGGCGTTTTTAAATATTTCTCAAATAATATAAATAAATGCTCATATATCTCTGAAACTAAAAGTGATACGGAGTTGCGGGAATCGATTCAACTTGACTTTTTCTATAAGTTCGGTTAATATAAAACGGGCTAAAAATCGCTTAGTGCCTTAAAAACTAAAAGATAGAATTTTTTGAAAAATGCTAAATTTGAAGAGATCAAAATGGGAATCTAAATCGGAAGGTGTACGAAATTTTGTTATGTTAAATAGTCATTATTTTGAAAACAGAGCAAAGTCTTATTGGTGCTTGAGTATTGTTATGGCCAGGTGTGGTACCTACTAACGGAACCGATGTACATTTGACCTATGCATATTTTGACTTGACGTCATTTTATGAATACAATCGATATTATGATGCTATCGATTAAATAACTGACAATACGGTAAGTCAAAACATTTTACCTATAATGACTATATACGATGTAATCAATGCATTTATAGGTATGACGCAAATTTCTAAATGTTAATAATACTGGGGCGGTCTATTTAATTTATTATTCTATACTAGACAATCTATATACAGTATGGTCACTTAAGTGTGCAACATATGGGAAAATTTTTAATTAAATGCACAACCAAAATACAAATATTGCCAAAAGTTGGTGCATGTCCGATAATCATTTTAGGTGCTCTTAGAATTGTTGAAACTCAAACAGCATACAGGGTGTTTAATATCGTTGCAACAAACATAAAGTTTGTGATTCCATAACAAATTAAAAACAATTAAAAATCTAAGTTAATTTTACAAATATGCCTGAATTTGAACAAAGTTATGCGAAATTGATTTATTAGTGTGTTTAAGGTAAGTATAAAAAACATTTTTCAAAAAAATTATAATTTTGGTTTTTCAAAAAAAAATTTTTTTTTCTTAGAAGGCCATGGTTTGGTATTTGGGCATAACTTTTAATTCTAAACAACTTTTTCTTATAACATTTCGCTGAATTTTTTTAAATAAGGGCACTTTACTTTTATACAATTTTTATATTTTTTAACCCATCCTGTATGCTGTTTGAGTTTCAACAATTCAAAGAGCACCTAAAATGATTATCGGACATGCACCAACTTATGGCAATATTTGTATTTTGGTTGTGCATTTAATTAAAAATTTTCCCATATGTTGCACACTTAAGTGACCACACTGTATGTATATATAAAATTTTCGTGTTACAATTTTTGCCGCGCTAATCTCCGAAACCACTAAACCGATTTTCATGAAATTTTGTAAATGTGTCTTGCTTGGTGCAACTACGCTATAGGATAGATTTTATTAAATAGTTTGTACAAAATTACGGTATTTTCAAAAAACCTTCAGTATCACGTAACGACATCTGTTCTTTCAGTTTTTTTTGTTTGCTTCTGAACTAATAGTTCAGAAGCAAACAAACAAAACTACTTGTGTGTGTTTTGAACGGGAAATTTTGGAATCTTTTTTAAGAATCGAATTTACACATTTTAAGTAAATAAAAATTAATCATTTATGCAAAAGAGAACGGTCTGGCTCCATTTTTTTATTTATATTAATATAACGAAACCTTGACTGATCTAATTATTAATATATTTTATTAGTCATCCATTACCCACAACAACATTTTAAAAAATAACATGAATTTAAGTAAAAAACTGAATTTCACGTATTCTTATTTTGAAATGCTTTTTATTCAAGGACGCTGGTCTGCATGGTTTTTAAACAGTATCTGTTCCAAAAAAAAAAAAGAACAAATACAAATGAATAACAATACATAATTATATTCTGGCTGCAGTTAATATTTTACGTGATTAAACAATCAAATGCTGATTTTTTGTGCCAGTTAAAGTCGCGCCTTAGTTTTTTCCAGTTTTAATACTTTTGTTCAACAACGATGCGGTTCGATATCTTTATACTAAACTAGCGGTCCCGCCCGGTTTCACCCGGGTGCAAAAAAAGAACGAATGGGCGGGAGGGATATGAGTACGCACGTTCACCTTAGTTTACCGAGATGAATGTTGTGTCAAAATTTCATGATGATCGGAGTTACCGTTCAAAAGTTTTTGTCGGACGAACAAATTTTGAAATTACATTTTTCATTGATGCTCCGCTCCTATTGGTCGTAGCGTGATATTATATAGCCTATAGCCTTCCTCGATAAATGGACTATCCAACAAAAAACATGTTTTTTCAATTCGAACCAGTAATTCCTGAGATTAGCGCGTTCAACCAAACTAACAAACTCTTCAGCTTTATATATTAGTATAGAATATAGATTAAGGCCGCTAGATTCACTGCTGGCTGGCGTGCTGGCTACAAGAATGGAAATGATGTCACTGCAAACTCGCGTGCGAGGTCACAAAATGGATTTCAAAATCAGAACCGGAACTATTTTTTCTGGCTTGTTTCGAACAAAAAATTTATACTTAAATAGGAACCATAAAAATTCGTAAAAGAATACATTGCATAGGTATGATTTAGACATTTTTTAGTGGAGAAACATTTTTTACTTAATCCCTTTATTCTCTCAATTTTACACTGTTTCTTGCGGAGACCCCCCCCCCTCTCCTTCCCGTGAGATTGAGTGAGGTTCGGCTCGGCCCCCTCCCCCCCTAAACTCCTCACGTAAATCAACTGAATATTAACTTCAAGTGTTAACATCGTCTTTTATTTACATAGGCGTGACGTCATTCAATGTGATTGGTGTTTCAGTTAACATGGCCGATTGCACTATTTTATTCTTTTTAAATCTTATTAATCTCAATGTTTATGTTAACACTGAGTAATTTTTTAGACTCCTTTCAATATATATTATATTTTTTTTCTCTAAAACCATTTATTCTTTTATACAGTATGTAAACGCGTAAGGTGCACATAGGGAAATTAGCATTGGGAAAAAATACTTGGATCAGAGTCAGCCATGACTGCATTAATTGTTATTTCTATTGAATTATCGCGGTAATCTTGAGAATTTCTATTTTATTTTGATTTATTTTTATTTTACTTGGCTTTTTTAATAATAAAAAGCTCTTATAAATCATTATTTTAATTTTTTTGTACAAAAATAAAACAAAAAAACAACTCTATCTGTTTGGAAACATTTCATTCAAAAATTGTCTGACTGGTATGACGTATGCGCGTTGGTAAATCAGTGACCCAATGTCTTTAGGTTCAACACGAATAGGCGGAGATATTTGATCTCGCACCATATTTAAGTATTTTTGGAAATTTAATGTCCCATTAATAAAAAAAGTCCGATTATGTTGTAATCATTTGAATATTTTCTTCGGTAGTATACACATTCATTTTGCAAAAGAATATTATCTGGCAAATTGAAAAACAAGATTTCAAGGCTCACTCTGATCCAGTCATTTTTTCCCAATGTTAATTTCCCCATGTGCACCTTACGTGTTTACATACTGTATACTGTCATATTATAAACTGATTGTTATTATCGAGCCTCTCAATTTTTGGAACGGAGCGCAGAATAAATGAGTTAAATGAAACATTTCACAGCTCCTAGTTTCAAACCTATTCGAGCGAAGATAATTTGAAATGGAGCGTGGTGCTCGTGGAGGTTTCATTTTTATTCATAAAGCTTTTTTTACGTTGTAAAAATAACGATATGTCTTAACAAATGCGCATATCGCTTGTTATTTAATTCATTAATAAAAAAATAAGGTAATGTCTGCACTTGGCTATCAGAATTAATTTGTTTCACACGGATTAAAAACTGTGTCAAGAATAATTATTATTGTTTTGTTGTTTTTAGCGCGTAAAAATCGAAACAAAATACGTGTCTATTTTATTGTGATTTGGTAATTTATGTGGTCATGAATAATAATTGTGATGTAATTATCGGAAATTCATTAAAACGAGAAAAGAGAAAATTTTGTTTGAACGTTAACGCGTACTAGCCATTACCCGCGGCTTCTGACGCGATTGAGATTAAACACGGCCACATGAAATCATACTCTATAACATAATATATTAGAAATCGTGTCCATCGAGACAATTATTAATAAGAATTGCAGGATTGTGGACAAAAAGTTCTTTATTCAGTGTACGACGTTTCGTCTATAAATTTAGACTTTTTCAAGTACAATTCATGTGAAAATTTAAAACAATACTTGAAAAAGTCTAAATTTATAGACGAAACGTCGTACACTGAATAAAGAACTTTTTGTCCACAATCCTGCGATTCTTATTAATAATACTCTATAACCGTTGCATGATTTATTAACGCATTTAGTCCACAGCTCACGCTGCGATCGATTTAGTTGTCACCACTCTGTTTAACAGATAAAAGTCAGGTCCGAAGGGGTTAACATATATATATCAATTATTGCCTATCTACCCAATGTGCGGTGAGTGAACGCAACAAAGCGTATCGAAAATATATCTGCGTCTCTTTCTTCGATGTAATTCCCTGATTTCTGCGATGTTAGGATTGGTCGATGTACTTACATTCAATCTGAATAAAGTATCTCTGTTTCAAAAACTTTGTCTCTTTCTATGACGTTAACATGGGCGTACCCAGCTTTTGGCCCAGTAGGGGCAAATTAGAAATTTCTTAAGCCGGGTCCTCAGTGCTTGTGTTGCCCTCCTGGATACGCCAGTGCTTACGGCGTAAAAAAAAAACAGAAGTATATGTTCGCACCCTAATAGCATGATTGCGATTTTATTAAGAAAGATCCGTATCCGTATCCGTTAGTTTTCGGGCGGATCTTTTACCTTTTTAGTTTTCAATTTATAGATGAAATTTTATATATATAGGTGATTAGGTAATAATGAAAAACTGTTAAATTCCATTCAGAATATTTTTTTTTAAATCGTATTTGGCACCTTTATATTGCAAACATTTATCGTAGTGAGTACCATACTAATAGTACATAACTCAAAGGTACTAAATCAGCTATCTTTATAATGAGATATTGCACATCGATCTTTGGAAAGAGACAATCTGTTATGAGAGTTAACTCTTAAAGAGGTCAATAACTTTTTCCCATAACAGATAGTCTCTTTCCAAAGGTCGATGTGCAATATTTACCGCCGCGTACTCTAAGAAAGTTAGGATCCGTATCCGTATCCGCGGTTCTTGAAACCAAATACCCGTATTCAGATCCGTATCCGCGGATATACATTTTTAACGATCCGGCACATCACTACTCAGTATAGAATAAAAGCATATGGGGTTAAATCACAGAATACTTACTGGAATCTGGATCGAGTTGTTTCGCGGCCGCTTTGGCCTGCGCCATGGACACCTCGTGCTCGACGAAGTATTCGTCGATTCGTTTGTCCTTGGGCGATTTGGCGTCCTCGATTATGTCGTTCGTTGTGCTGCAGTTGTCGTTACCTGCCGTCACAACTGTAGGCGTCGCGACGCGCGCTGCATCTCCTAGTGTGAATGCTGCAAACAGACAAACGACCGCCACGCCCAACGCTGTCTTCTCGTGCATTTGGTTTCAGTTTTGACGAATGTTTCATCACAGAATATTGTTTATTTAACTGAATTATTTGCCTTGCAACTGTTGTTGTTTATGAAATTGAAAGTCCTTGTCGTTCAATTGTTTTAGACTGTATATAGTTTGTTAGACAAAGCGTTAAATGGCACGGTTCATTAATTTTTCACTTATATAAAATGTTTATTCATTTGTCTTTATTTAGTTTTTTTTTTACATATTATTATGTTGTTATTAGTTCAAGTCTTCTTAAAATAATTATATTCAACACTCTATTTGATATTTGGAAATAGTATATTACACCACACTGGCCGAAATTTTGATATCTTGCACTGCCGAGGGCATTTTGGCGTGCAGTGCAAGAATATCAAACTTTCGGCCATTGTGGTGTAAACTATTTTTCTTCATACCTCTTCGTACGCTTATTAAATACATTAATTACATAAAAAGACAGATAAATTCCCAGCAAGCAGCTTTGAGGTTATACGTAAAAACACGAATGACAGCTGTTCGCGACTATTAGCTAAAATATTAATAAAAATCGCAGGATTGTGGACAAAAAGTTATTTATTTAGTGTACGACGTTTCGTCTATAAATTTAGACTTTTTCAAGTCTAAATTTGTAGACGAAACGTCGTATACTAAATAAATAACTTTTTGTCCACAATCCTGCGATTTTTATTAATAATTATCTCGATGGACACGATATCTAATATACAGATTGTATCAAATCAAAACGGTTCATAGAACATTCTGTGTGTAAGACAGAGACGATATTATATAAAGCACTAAAGCAGTAAGTAAGAATGAGATAAATGATCGCTAATAGTTACTGTGGTTATACAATCTGATAGTATCGTCTTTGCTTTCTACAGTAAAAATCACAATTTTAACAAATGTCAGTATTCACTAGTGAAATTATTGATAAAATGGCTATTTATTATAATCGATTAGGATATTGTTTGGCAGAACGTGGAGGTCTTTTTGAACATTTAATAAATTAATTATTAAAAGTATTGTTAAAACTTTTGTACCAGATATAAATAATAATACGAATTACTATTACGGTTTAGTTGTTTTAATTGATAAATTGGTAAAAAGATTTACAGTGTACGTAATTATTTATTTACGTAACCACAGTGACTATTAGCGATCATTTATCTCATTCTTACTTACTGCTTTATATATCGTCTCTGTCTTACACACAGAATGTTCTATGAACCGTTTTGATTTGATACAATCTGTATATTAGCTAAAATGTAATATGGTTGCTATGGAAACGACATCTAAACAGTTGATAGATGATTTTTTCTTTACTGCCGCCCGAACATAGGTACGTACTTCCCGCATCAGTGCGTATATAATCCCACCAATGCGTAAATGTTAGACTTTCTGCCTTACAATTGATGCCGAAAGTATGTACTTTCCTTCGAGGTGTGGAGAAAAATTGTTTACTGATTACTAGCCGTTACACGCGACATCGCACGCGATAACAAGAACTTAACGTTATTTATTATATTGTAACGCCCATATTCATCGAACACTA
Organism: Xanthostigma xanthostigma; assembly: GCA_963575645.1. NCBI lineage: Eukaryota > Metazoa > Arthropoda > Insecta > Raphidioptera > Raphidiidae > Xanthostigma > Xanthostigma xanthostigma. The sequence continues at coordinate 43,578,737 of OY754471.1, forward strand.
TTAAAGATAGAAGTAACTAATCTTGGAACAAATTAATTCCTTCGAATAAAATTTAGTTTCAATTCACCAAGCAATATATCTGTTAGAATAGTACTTGTGGAATAAATATGTATTGCACTATGCGCCTTGCTCTTTTTGTTGCATATTTCGACGTTCACTCAAAAATCCGACCGATGGCGTTAGTTTAAACGTCAAAAAAACACTCACAAAATAATAATGTTTTATCCTAACCCAAATGCACACAAAACTTCCACTAATTTTAATGTTTTAAAATTATACACTTCACAAAAGATTAATAAACGACACATAAATCAATTCACAAGAGCAACTGTAAATATAATACTTCACGTTTATAGGTTAGGTATTGTGATCTATGTGGCGGCCATTATTATATTATCAGGCGAATAAATATTTATACCCTCGAAGTTTACCATCAGTAAACATAATAATGCTTGGTGAATTGAATTATCGCTAATTTATTCGGAGGAGTAGCTACCTAACTGAAAAACAAATGAATCGAATAAATAACTACTTACGTTCGGTGAATATGGCCATAACTCGAGCGAAATTGATTTGAAGCCCTTTAGAGCCGCCGGATCTTACGGGACCCGGGTCGGTTGTCAGATAGCCCGGCTATTTTAGAACCACATTCAGCGAGGTATTTGTAAATATTTAGAACGGACTGTTATGTTTTGTTTTGAATAAGCCACAGTTGAGACTTGTATATAGTTTTAAGTTAGCATATTTTGTTTAGCGATATGTATATTTTATCAAATAATACGTATTTATCACCTACTTATGCAGAGAGGCGACGTGTTGCATAGCCTAAACAATTAAACAAATATTCGAATTCTACCTTATCTCGCCGTGTAATGCAATAATGCATCTCGAGATAATACGAGACGTGAGAGATTAATATAGGTATAGTTGATGCTATGGAAGGTGATTTGAGACGATGAAAAATTGAGAAGAATGGGTTCATTCTTCTTTTTAGTGCAGTGGTTCTTAACCGGTGGTCCCTGAGAGCACCCGAAATGGTCCGCGAAGTCATCATACAATTATTGAAATTATTAAATAAATGACGAGTACAGTAATACCCCGTTTAACGCGGGGGATACGTTCCAGCAAAGAGAGCGTTATAGGAAACAGCGTAAAAAAATTGGCACGTTCAAAAAAATGTAATGTTGCCATGACGTGCCGACAAGTAGCCAAATAAATTTAGTAGTATAATAGTAAATAAATCAAACATAGATAGAAGAAATAATTTCGATAATACATTGAGTGCTATAAAACTTTTTCGTATTTGTTATTTGGTGCTAGTGATTTTTTTCGACGTCAAGCATATTTATTTTGCGAATCAATCAAATGTCGTGGCAACAATAATCTGTCGCGTGCCACCTGTGGCACGCGTGCTATAGGTGGCAGTATCGAAATATTTTGAAAAAAAAATCAGCTGTGATCCTTTTGTTTTGTGGATCTGTCAGAAATAAATTAGTTAAGCATGGTTTGATTAATTTTTACATGACGTGGAACATATTCTAGTAGGTAATCATGGCAACGAATAGCAAATATCATATTGAATACTAGCCATTCCCCGCGTCACCTCACGCGATATCAGAAATTTAATTCTCTTTATTATACTACATTAAATGTCGCCCAATTGGCTGGAGTTATTTTTACACGCTTTATATTAGTTTCATTTGTAAGTTTGTATGTATGTAAGTATGTATGTTTCTTTGTAACCTCGTTTGGACTACAGCAAGTGGTTTATTACTGTTAGTATGTTATGCCACTACTGTAAGAGCAATCGTTGACCGAGCGGTTTAAGGCGCTAGTCTTCGCTGACGTCAACTCTCGGAATCACCGGTTGTGAGTTCTAATCCCGTCCACGCCGAAATAAAAAATTTGTTTTTTTTCGGCAAATTTTTGACAATAAATCGAACTAAAAAGTGGAAAATAAATATAGTTTAAAAAAAACTAAAAAACACGCTTTATATCGAACTAAAAAGTAAAAAATATTTTTTTTAAAATAAGCTTAAAACAATAATGAATAAAAAATACTAGTATTATTGTGGAAAAAGCGTGGGGCGCTTTGTTCCACATTTTCGTACATCGAGCGCCCCACGCTTTTTTCACAATAATACTAGTATTTTTTATTCATTATTGTTTTAAGCTTATTTTAAAAAAATTATCTTTTACTTTTTAGTTCGATATAAAATGTGTTTTTTAGTTTTATTAAACTATATTTTTTATTGTTATTTTCATCGTAGAAAACTTCCTGATAAATTTTCATAGTCCGTTTAGATAATATTGAAAAGTTTCGTTTTTTTGTTCTTGCAAACGTGTTTGTGAATAGCGGCAATGGCTCGAGGTGGTGTTCTTCTGTTCGAAGTACCTTTTATATATATGTACCGGTATAATATAAGGTATTACATTCATGTGTCACAAAGGGGTTTTAGACTCGACAGCTGCGCGTTCCTTGTGTCATGTGGCCCGTTATACAAGTTACGCAACGAAGGGGTTAGCTCATTGATTTATACAACGCTTGTATGGCTTGGCTCGCTCGAAACCGGAATTTCGTGATTTCGAAATTTCACACAATTTTTGAAGTAAAACTTCTTTAGGGCTAGGCACGCTTGACTTGGGGATTAAGCTGATAAATGCCTGACGAAAGCGTTTACGGAAGTGCGTCATTGGACGAGGCGAACGGTAGTTGAGAGGGAGATATAATTTAGTAAAGATAGTAAGAGAGAGAGAGTTACGTTTGGTATATTGGCAGTATCTGCGTTGTGAGTGCGACAAAGACGGAGCATTAATCGAAATTCTTTTTTTTTTTGACAGCTATTTGACTTTTAAAATGAAAACAATTTTACCCACAACTAAACGCGCCATTAGATGTTTTCCATCAAAAATGATAATACGTAAACGTCTCAGCTTTGCCTGTATCTCAGCTGTTTAGTGCCTATAATTTCTCTCTCGTTTGTTCAAAAAACAAAGATGGTTGTCCGGTCATTCAAAACATGAAAACATTTTTTAACATCGACCTCGCATCCAGTTGTATTTTATATCAATAGAAGTGCGGTTTAGATTTGCCGAAGTTTGTTTTATTCACAATACAGGCTGGATCACTGGTCATCGCAGTTAAAACCACGTAACGTATTTTAATAAACTAACTAACTTTTTATTATACTAATGATGTGAGTAGGTATTATTGAGACTTACCACAAGTTCATTATCATAATATTATCTATTCAAATTTTTTGGGTGGCATTTTTTTTCAAATAAGCTTGCATTTATAATTTACTGAACGTTACCCGCCGCTTCGCACGCGATTCAGACCGAAACACGGCAGCGAGAACAGTAGTGAAACCTTCGGCTCCACCGTATTACCGACTTGGCTCACAGGGCTGGGCTCGCTCGACCGCGACAACACTAGTAGGGCTTTCGGCTTCACCGTATTGCAGTCTTACCTTACGGGGCTGTGTCCCGCTCGGCAGAGGTAACAGTAATGGAGCCTTCGGCTCTACCGTATAACAATTCCTCTTTAAAACACAATATTTTTATAGATATTAGATAATACGTGTTTGCAATAGGTACGTCAATGATCTGGTAAAAATTAATTTTGACATTGTTAATAATGACAATATTAATTATTTTGGAATTCTTTTTTTCGTTATACAGTCGAACTCATGTATTTTCATCACCATCTATTTTCAACTGTTTTGCTCACGTGTTTTCAAGTTTTTAGTCCCTATTTCTAACGCACAGCCAAGGGAAAATAACGTTTAATCTCAAATTGATAAAGGTTTTTTCTGATTGGTCTATGACTGCCACGAAGTGAAAATGAAGAAGAAGTTGAAAATACAGACTGAAAATTCATGAGTTCTACTGTAAAGAGTCTGTTGTACTTGATTATTTCGCGGGCAAACCAAAACCTCTGCCCGGGCCGAAGTCGGGCCGGAATCCTAGCAGATAAATTCTTACTTAAATAATCTGTTTTTTTGTGGAAAACAACAATTAGTCAGAATTTTGTCATCGAAACGTAATCATTAGAATAAAACCATTGCGAAAATTATTCTATATAAACGGATATTTCTTCCCATCATGCATGTATAAACAAAACACGACGATAACGACGTTGTGACGTCACTGCGGTAAAAACAAAACAATCGTTTATTTGCTATTTATAAATACCTACAAATTTTTACAATCTTTTTTTAAAGCTTTTATCACCGAATTACCATACATAAAATGGAGAATATTTTTGATAAAACTGTAGTCATGTTCTATTTGCATTTTAATGTTTCATTTTTCGTTACATTATTATAAAAAAAAACAAATGGAATAGGAAAGTTTGCGTGCGTCTTTTATTTGACATTAATATTAAAGTACCTTCAAAGGGTAGAAACAAAACACTCACGATATCTGTGTAATATTATGCATATTTTATTCCGAAACAACCGGTGTACCTGTTTCTGTATACTTATAACAAAGAATTCGGCTACAAATTATTTTTGACGTGATAACGTCTTATAAATTGATGAAACACCGGCTGCACGCACGAAAAAGTGTCACGTTCCGCCTGAGCCTGAGCGTGCAAGCGAGAGCGCGGTATAAGCGATAGAGAGGCGCGATCGGCCAAAGCGTCGGCTTGTACGCATTTCTCTCTCTTCGCGCGTAACGTCAGAGAGTTCATCAATGTTTCTTTATGACGATATCACGTAAAACTATCGTCCGTAAACCGACTTTACAGACAACCAATTTTTTATTTATAATAATTGTGTATTAGTCGATTGTATATCAAGTGTCGCAATGGGATATAGTTACGTCGTGTCGTGACATTATGTTTAAAACGAGAGCTAGCGAGTTTTGAGTCCAATGAACCGGTGAACGTAAAATATGGCATTTTTTGCCCGAACCTCATAAAAAAAATTCCAGCCAATTGGGCGACGGGACCATTCCAACTTCAAAAATGTTGACATTTGATTATAATAAAGAAAATAAAATTTCTGATATCGTGTGAGGTGACGCGGGTAATTGGTAGTATTCAATATGATATTAACTATTCGTTGCCATGGTTATCTACATAATATGTTCCACGTCATGTAAAAATTAATCAAAGCATGCCTAACTAGTTTATTTCTGACAGATCCATGAAACAAAAGAGCGGCTTATTTTTTTTTTATTTTCAAAATATTTCCGAAACCATAAAGTTTAGAAAAAAATTTTTTTAACAAAACTTTCTTGAAAAAATAAATAGAGTAATAAGCCGTTATGAAAAGTATACCATTATTATATAAAAATACCGTTATTTCTGCGCTGGCGCCGATTTTCCCCCAAAACAATAGGGCTCTTCATACTTGCATAGCAAACATCCTTCCAAAATTTGGTTTCAATCCGCTCATCCGTTTGACCTGTATCGTGTTCACAGACTAACAGACAAACTACAAGTTTGTACGGAACCCTCGGTTTTTTTTTTTTTTTTTTGTTAGCAGTTAAAAACTTTGACACAATAGTGTACATTTTGTATAACAATTTAAAAGAGAAGCGTCATCTCGCCATGTAAATTTTTGGAAATAGCAGATATACGTGACTTGTATAAATTTGCATGCCGAGAAAATAATTGCGAGAGTATTTTGAGTTAAATGCGCGGAAGTTGGTAACTTGTTTCGAAAACAAGTCATGATGGATGTCCGATAATGACATATAATATACAAATTAAATAATAACAATACGTTTATTATTTTTTATATCATGTCCCATGTAATTAGCTTTTATTTAGTTTTTGTACACACACAAGTAGCAATTACCGTATTTATGTGAAGTTATTTGAATATGAAAAATTTGTTTGTTTAAATTGCACATTATGTACCTATTTGTCGGAGCGACATTTTAAACAATAACTTTGGAAAAACGGTTTTTTTTCTTGAGTAATTCTCTAAATAGACAAAAAAATGTGGTAGGCTTACAATAATTCGCGTAGAGCTGTCTTATAGTGCAGGCAAATTAGCATATTTAGAAGTCAAGACGAACATTAATTGTAGACAGAACTTTTATCATTGTAAACGGTAAAGGGGCTTATAATGAACGTAAAAAATAAAAATGCCCGGCCAGGGGCAGTAAAGGGTTAATTCGGGGGGGTCAAAAAGGGGGGCAAAATATCTTATAGCGTTTTCCAGCGAAACTTAATGTTCTATCAAAAAATGTTCTACAGGACAGTTGTAGAACATAAAAAGATCTACAACTTTCATAAGGGTCACTTTTTACTGTGATCTCAAAATGTCCGTGAAAAATGCAAAATGTGCGAAGAAAACGATTATTTATGCAAAAATGAAAAATAAAAAACAAAAGAATCGTTTTCTTCGCACATTTTGCATTTTTCACGGACATTTTGAGATCACAGAATTATAGTAAATTGAAATGTTTATTTTGACTGGACTAAAAGTCTAATGACCTAATTAAATAGAATAATAATTTTGCCGATTGTAAGTTTTTAACGAAATTTTTAATTAGATTTAGAGGTTATGTTGATAAACAGCCTTTTAGTGCTTTAATTCTGGTGCAAATAAAAATTATTTACTATAGAGTTTATATAAGGCACTACTATATAGACTCATAGAGTGTTATTGGGATTTTACCTGAAGACGGAGCCCATTTCAAAATATTCAAATATGGCCGCTCTATGCGAACCGCTTTCAATAACAGTATACGAAGTTTCATTTTAAAATGTATATTTCCGAGAAAAAAAACGTATCGTCGGCACGTAAACCAGTTAGTTCAAAGAGGGTAGTGCCAAAAATACATAACATTATTATAAGGGTCGCATAGAAAATTATAAAATAACACTAAACAACATTTTTCTTGTCCGTTTCATGATATTCATTGTGTCACTTCAAAAAGGACATGTACGTAATGCCATTGTTTTATGAATGGTAACTATGGTTACGACACCGGTACATGGTACTGTCCGCGTCGTAAAGTTAACTGCGAAACCGTGTATCGATGCTAATTCAGCTAATAAAATATTTGTAACGTGCGGAAGGTAACGCAAATGTCTGTTCTTTTACGACAATAAACAAGGATAAGATGCATTAAACAAAAATACGCGTTTTTCTTTTCAACATCTAAAAGAAAATTACTTTTGGGATAGGCATTGAAACTCGTTTTCTTTTGAATGTTTAAACTTTACGAGTTACCTTTAAAAGAAGGCCCCGAAAATTTATTGACTGCGTTCTCAATTGATTTACATCGGCGCTGCTATTAAATAGTTAATTAGAACAGGGGTGTATTTAACGGTTTGATCTAATTTTATGACTGGTCCACATAATTTTTATTTTAAACTAGTGGTTCGGTCCGGCTTCGCCCAAATTTGTAGTGAGAAATCAAAAAAAAAAAAAAATATAAAAAAAATTGGTCCATAAATTAAAAATAAATATTCTGTATCTCGACAATAGCGCCCTACCTACCGGGTCCAACTGTAGCTAAGAACCATCCAGGTGACCACATAAGTACAACAAAAAAAATTTCATCAAAACCGATCGAGCCATTTAGGAGGAGAAGAATTACGAACACACGTACACCGGAATTTTATATAACTGATGGTTGAAAATGTGTTTTTCCCCGCATCCCATTGAATGGGGTATCGTTAGACAGTTCTTTAAAAATGCAATAACAATTCTGTGACTTTTTTTCGTAGATGAGATATAAGCCCCTAAAGTCCATAACTTTGTAACCGTGTCCTTAAAAAATATGAAAAAAAATCAAGAGAGTAAGCAATAATTGCGTATTGAAATGTTTTGGAGTCGATGTCACATCGGAGAACTAGAGACATTGTCTCTAGTTCTCGGAATAGATTTCATTTTGGCTGACACCGACTCCAAAACATTTCAATACGCAATTATTTTTTACTTTTTAGTGCATATTTTGAAGTCGGTTCAATTTTTTTGTTAAAAATATTTTAAATCTTTGATTAACGTCTGATTAGAACTCTTCAATAAATAAAATTATCGACCAATTTTATTTATTAAAAATATTTTATATATGGTTGTCATATTTCTATTAATATAGCGGAGACAAGAACCAGAACTCAGAAAAACCCGTCCGATGTTACTAGTATACATGTCAATATTTATTACTGCTTTTGAAAGGCTGCAAAGCGATTTTATTAGTTCAAATAATAGCTCATGGATACTCGACTTCTTTTTAAATAATAATCTTCCAAACAGCATCAACATATTCCAATGACGCATTTCTAGGCTAGGGTATGATATTTGTCAAGCAACGATTGCGACCTGTAAATACGGCATACGAACACAACGGAACCCTATCATGCGCGTGCCCAACACGTGCTTGGTCGGTTTTTTGTGCTTAAAATGACACCTGAAGTTTAGCAGCTTCCTCCCCGGACACTAAATATTCGATAACATAAATACAAACAATGATTCGCTAATAATTAATTGGTGATTATGGTTAGCAATAATGACTATACGATTTACTACTACTATGCAATTCTATGTGAATTAATGTTAATTTGCATTATAATAAGATTGTAATAAAAAGAGTTCAAACACCGCTTCAGAGGAGAGAGTAACAGCAGAGTGCAAATCTGCGGTGTGGTTCACATACTGTATACAGATTGGTCCAGAAAGATCGCGTTTTTTCATTTTATAATAGTACAAATGTATTCTCGGCAGCAGACATTTTGCGGTTTTCAAGTGATGAGTGTGTAACCATGAATGTGTGTAATTCGGTAAAAAAAGTAGTTATTTTGACGATGCACGAAGAGGAGGATGAGGGAGATGCCAGGAAAAATGGAAGGTTTTAGATTCACTCTATCAATAAAAATAGGAAGCATTTTTTTCGGAATTATGGAGAATTCGGTGGAAAAAGCAGTTGTTTTGACGATTAGCGAAGAGGAGGATGAGAAAGATGCCAGGAAAAATGGAAGGTTTTTGGATTCACTATATCAATAAAAATAAGAAGCATTTTTTCCGGAATTATGGAGAATTCGGTGGAAGAAGCAGTTATTTTGACGATTAGTGAAGAGGAGGATGAGGAAGATGCCAGGAAAAATAGAAGGTTTTAGATTCACTCTATCAATAAAAATAGGAAGCATTTTTTTCCTGGAATTATGGAGAATTCGGTGGAAAAAGCAGTTATTTTGACGATTAGCGAAGAGGAGGATGAGGAAGATGCCAGGAAAAATATGTTTTAGATTCACTCTATCAATAAAAATGGGAAGCATTTTTTTCCTGGAATTATGGAGAATTCGGTGGAAAAAGCAGTTATTTTGACGATTAGCGAAGAGGGGGATGAGGAAGTTGCCAGCAAAAATGGAAGGTTTTAGATTCACTCTATCAATAAAGATAGGAAGCATTTTTTCCGAAGTTATGGAGAATTCGGTGGAAGAATCAGTTATTTTGACGATTAGTGAAGAGGAGGATGAGGAAGATGCCAGGAAAAATGGAAGGTTTTTGGATTCACTCTATCAATAAAAATAGGAAGCATTTTTTTCCGGAATTATGGAGAATTCGGTGAAAGAAGCAGTTATTTTGACGATTAGCAAAGAGGAGGATGAGGAAGATGCCAGGAAAAATGGAAGGTTTTTGGATTCACTCTATCAATAAAAATAGGAAGCATTTTTTTCCGGAATTATGGAGAATTCGATGGAAGAAGCAGTTATTTTGACGATTAGTGAAGAGGAGGATGAGGAAGATGCCAGGAAAAATATGTTTTAGATTCACTCTATCAATAAAAATGGGAAGCATTTTTTTCCGGAATTATGGAGAATTCGGTGGAAGAAGCAGTTATTTTGACGATATTGTTTGAAGACGAGGATGAGGAAGATGCCAGGAAAAATAGAAGGTTTTAGACTCACTCTATCGATAAAAATAGGAAGCATTTTTTCCGGAATTATGGAGAATTCGCTGGAAGAAGCAGTTATTTTGACGATTAGCGAAGAGGAGGATGAAGAAGATGTCAGGAAAAATATATTTTAGATTCACTCTATCAATAAAAATGGGAAGCATTTTTTCCTGGAATTATGGAGAATTCGGTGGAAGAAGCAGTTATTTTGACGATATTGTATGAAGACGAGGAAGAGGATGATGCCGATTAAGAAAACCGGCGCTGGAAAACTATAGCGATTAAATCTAGCCAGGAATCTATGCGGCAGAACTAGTCTCGTGTGCAGCAGCCTTTAGAATCGCGCATGGAGGATGCACCGTTCCGAATCCGATGCGACCGACAACAATAGTGCAAAATGGGTGAAGGTGAATCGCTATTTTTACGCGCTATGGATCACACGAACCAACGGCTTTTGTTGTTTTCTTCAGCCGGCCGGTTTCCTGACCGACTGAACAACGCTGTCAGACCAGATTAGCGTCCGCTACAACGTAACAGTTGAGCGTTTTCCCCATATACTTTTATTCTATACTGAGCATAGGAATAAAATCGCAAACGAGCCATTAGGGTGCAAACATATACTTCTGTCTTCTATTACGTCGTAAGCACTGGCGTATCCATGAGGGCAAAAAAAGCACGGGGGACCCGGCTTAAGAAATTTCTAATTTGCTCCCTCCTGGGCCAAAAGCTGGATACACCCATGTTAACGTCATAGAAAAAGACAAAGTTTTTGAAACAGATATACTTTATTCAGATTGAATGCAAGTACATCAACCAATCCTAACATCGGCGAAATCAGGGAATTACATCGAAGAAAGAGACGCAGATATATTTTCGATACGCTTTGTTGCATGCACTCACCGCACATTGAGTAGATAGACAATGATTCATATAGTAAATTAATAAATATATGGTTTTCCTCTATATTCTAATTAATTTAATGCACTTAATATGCAAATGGGGTACTTGCATAGCATTTTTATTACGCAGAACGAAAATGAACGTACAACAAAACTCTAAAATCTGAGAAATAATGAACAATTATTTGACGCGAAATAACTTCATCCGTGACTCTCTTTAAGACGAATAGAACCTTTGTTCAACCCCGGATCGGGGGGGGGGGGGTATCAAACCGAGGCACCCGCCCCGGGTGACAGTTTCGGGGGGCGCCAAAATCATAATATATGGTTGAAAACCACATCCAATCTGTCCTTTTTCCGATTTACTCAATCTGCTTGTTTTCTGACGGTTTCCCGCTCAAGAAAAATGCCATAGGTATATTTGTGAGTTTTTTTAAGTAATTTATCTCAAACGCTGGAGAGAGGGGGCGCCATTATCGAGTTTCTGCTCCGGTTCGATAAAATCGTTTATCCGGGGTTGCCTTTGTAGTGGAGACATCGAATATTAAAAAATAACCTCAAAACCTTCTTCGACGGTGAATTACGTAACAAAAAAGTGTGCATAGAAGTAAATGGGTTCTCCTTTTTGCCGTCGTAACTGAGAAAACCACATCCATTTACTTCTAATATACAGTATGTAAACACGTAAGGTGCACATAGGAAAATTAACATTGGGAAAAAATGACTGGATCAGAGTGAGTCTTGAAATCTTGTTTTTCAATTTGACAGATAATATTCTTTTGCAAAATCAATGTGTACACTACCGAAGAAAATATTCAAATGATTACAACATAATCGGACTTTTTTTATTAATGGGACATTAAATTCCCAAAAATACTTAAATATGGTGCGAGATCAAATTAATATCTCCGCCTATTCGTGTTGAACCTAAAGACATTGGGTCACTGATTTACCAACGCGCATACGTCATACCATATGAGTTAGACAATTTTTGAATGAAATGTTTCCAAACAGATGGAGTTGTTTTTTTGTTTTATTTTTGTACAAAAAAATTAAAATAATTTATAAGAGCTTTCTATTATTAAAAAAGCCAAGTAAAATAAAAATAAATCAAAATAAAATAGAAATTCTTAAGATTACCACGATACTTCAATAGAAATAACAATTAATGCAGTCATGACTAACTCTGATCCAAGTATTTTTTCCCAATGCTAATTTCCCTATGTGCACCTTACGCGTTTACATACTGTATACACGTTCTTTGTTACATAATTCACCATCATATTACCGGCCTCTATACTATAGTAGGTACTGTTATCTTAAGAAACCACGTCTTATGCTGGGGATTATAAAAAAATTTGGTTTGACAATGACTTTAGATTGTGAAAGATATATTTCTCCATGTGAAAAGCATAATAGAGTTTTTAAATCGATCCTACTCAAAAAATAATTGATCGATTGAAACGATATTTTTCTTAAACTGTGTGCATCGTTTTTTGTACAGATTCCACTTCATATAACGTTTTTCTACGGATTTTGAGCAAAATTTAGCTCGAAAAGCGATCTTTTTCTGTGTAGAACAATACTATGTTTTTGTATGAGTACACTAGATAAGGGATGTCAGACTGACTTTTCCAAAAGGCCATTTATAAGATTTAGGGTGTATTAGCGGCCCAGAGTCCAGACTATAAACTTAAAAACTAAAAACACATACTAAATTAAAATCTTTATTTAAATCTTAGATTAACGTCTGAATAGAACTCTTCAAATAAATAAAATTATCGACCAATTTTTTCGGACTGTATATTGACAAAAATTATAAAATTATAATTTTTGTCAATATACAGTCTGAAAACATTGGTCGATAATTTTATTTATTTGAAAATCTTTATTTAGATTAAATCAATTTTCATATAAAGGTAATAAAAAGGGTAAATTATCTTGAGCTTGAGGATCCAGACACTTGAGGTCTCTTGTTTTGGATAAGCTCATTGATGTCAGGTGTCATATTTGAGGTAGTTATTTTCAGAATAGATTCTGGTCTGTATCTTTGACATCACTGCTCTAGATGACAGGTAATTTAAATACGACATTATAGACAGCTCCTGATGTATGGAAACTATAATTTTATGTTGTAAGATTAAAGGATGAATCCTGGTGGCATATATGATCGATGAACTAAGCAAATACTGAAGGTTTATTTATTGCATTTTATTGTCTTCCGAAACGTCAGATAATAAAATGCAATAAATAAACTTTCAGTATTTGCTTAGTTCATCGATCCTATGCCACCAGGATTCATCCTTTAATCTTACAACATTTAAACAGGATCATCATCACTCTAAATTTTTAGAGTTATTTTTCACAATTATAATTTTATGATCACAATCTAAGGAAATTGTCAAATCAGATTTTTTGACAATCTGCAACCCAGTACTAATATTTACCAATAAAATTTCAGGCGCCTGATATTTAAACGCTACCAGTTATTTTTGAGAACGGCTCTGTACATTATTTCCATTGTTGGGAAACGATATGATTGAATAATGAATATTGTTTGTGAGTGACTGAACTGAGTGAGTGATAACAGTGATAATATGAGGAATCTATATTATGATGTTATGATGTAGTTATTTACAGAGAATGACAGATGACAGTGGTTTTTATCTGTAATTTGGTTTTGTAACATACAACATACCATTGTATAGTTTACTTTCCTGCGCTTGCATTGTTATCACCTGAGTCCGGACTCCGGATAGAGATGTGTGTCCTAAACCCCAACTTTTTTGTGCTCTAGTCGTTATCTAGACCGGCGGTGCTCAAACTTTTTCAATCGCGCGCGCCCCGAACTCAAAATCACTTTATTTCACACCTTTGTGAAAACCATAGAGATAATTATACTAGAGTACGCGAGTAAGTCGTGAAAGTGTCTGCAATTCAGAGAGAGAAAAGTTCCTTATCTCTGTGGTAACTAATGATACAAAACAATGCTGATTTGAGTAAACATATATGTGGTTTTCTGGACCCGCTGCATCGTTCTCTTTCTCAACTGAGGACACTTTCACTTATGGCAAGCATACGAACTAGCGAACTCTAGTTACTTATATCTCTATGGTGAAAACTCAACGTTTGCAGGCAAAAACAAACTATACGAACAGTCCCAAATTCTGCGAACACGGATTTTCAACACTATATATTGTCAACTGATTTTATTCGCGTATCTTCAAGTTTTTTTGTTCCTATACTTCCTAAGCAAAGTGTCTCCTCCTACCCTATTCAACCAATTGAAAAATACGTTAGATAACGTCTAATCTCAAATGTATAAAGGCTTTTTCTGGCTGGTCTGTGGCTGCCGCGAAGTGAGGATAAAGGAGAAGTTGTAAATACATGAGTCGATTTGTCTCGAAAATACTGGATTTTAAAATCTTTTTAAGTTAGAGTTCAAATATTTCAAAAATATTTCCTTTTCAACATGTCGCCTTTTTTGATCTTGCCATATGCAGAACTACCTACATTCTCCTTCCGAATTAGTCGAAAAAATTTAGGGTCGAAATTAAAAAAAAAATTGGTTGTCTGTAAAGTCGGTTTACGGACGATAGTTTTACGTGATAACGTATTCCGCTCGAATAATACATAACCTAAATTTTAGTAGCTGTCAAACTTGGGCCGATCGTGCGCGGAACGTGACACATTTCGGAACGTGACACTTTTTCGTGCATGCAGCCGGTGTTTCATCAATTTATTTCATCAATTTATAAGACGTTATCGCGTCAAAAACGACCGCTGACGTCATAACTCAAAAACAAAATACGATCGAAAACTGGAGTTTATCAGAAAACATGCCTTTTTTAAAAAAACAAAATCGATGTGTCCGAAGTATAACGTGTCCGAAGTATTTTTCTTAGAAAGTTTCAGGAAAGATGTTAATTTTACTATATAAAGAACGGCGCATTCAACTTTCTCGAAACTGCTTATCCGATTTCATTTATTACGGCCAATATTTAGAATGGACCTTCACCATGAACAGAGTGACGCCTTCCAACATTACGAGTTTTCGACTATTTTTCTATTCCTAAAAAAAGCACAAACGTTGAACATGGAACACGTTTGTGAATTCAATTGATATCCCTAGATCTAGAATCTCGCTAAACATATCTGTAGCTAAAAATCTACTGGGTTTTTAGACTATGCGCCCATGGACACTTTTTCTTAGTGACCTTTAAACTATGAAATGAAACCATTTTCGATCAATTTAACCTAGAACCAAATCCCATAAGTTTGTGTAGGGTCCTTTTAAATCGTTCACTGCTTATCAGTTTCTTCAGACAATCTATTAAACTTGCCTGAAGAAGTTGTTAGTCAACAACTGGGGGCTTGTAATAAACAAGGGCATGCCAAAACGTATACATTAAGCAATATTAATAATTAAATTTATGTTATATACACACCGAGTACAGACACACGTCCGTTACAATCAGAGGAAAACAAAACTTCACTTTAAAAAAATCACTTAAACAGAAATTACGCGTTTTTTCTTTAAAAAAACACGACCACACTTTTAAGACGCACTGTGCAGCTATAATATTAATTGGCACTAAATGAGCGATGTTCAAATGTTTAAAAAAACTGTTTGGCGCGTCGCGTCGCCGCGTTTAGTAAAACATCGTTTGTTTCTAGTTCTGGTAAGTTGCGAGCGAGCGCACCTATCGCGACAGCACGAAACAAATGAATAGCGGACCCTCCGGCTCTTTACTGTGTATATACTTAAGCCATGACACGTTGGGAGCATGGTGCACCCGATGGTGGAATTATGACTGTGTACCTTCATTACGTCACAATAAGTGCCAGGGTCGGGGTAAATATTACTGAGATACGGTGCACTAGCAAAAGTTACAGATTGGAAATTCTTCAAATCTCTGTTTTAGTCATAATATGACTAAAACAGAGATTTGAAGAATTTACAGAACCAACGACTATATTATAGTCGTTGGTTCTGTAATAGTTCTTATGTGCATAGTTGGCAGATATTACGTTTTTTAGATGAAAAGATTCAGGAAACGGAGCTTTATACTCTAGTAATAGGGTTATTGACAAAATTTCAAAAAGTATTTAAAATTAAAGAATAAAGGTATATGTACCCGTAAAAAATATTTTTTCTTATAAATATAACAGATTTGACTCATTATTAGTTGTTTTTTATTTTGACTTTAAATTCTGCGCCAAAACGTCAATTGACCTTGACAGCCATGTTTACTGATTGCCTACGTCACAGTAGGCAATCAGTAAACACTAAGCAAGCGGGTACAACGTGACATATAGCATTATAACCAACAAAGTGTTGCATTTAATATGATTGATGCCCGGTTTCTTCACGAAATACTTAACTACCGGTTATCTGCCTTCCAGATATATTTATCTGCAAGAATGGTTTTCTTCACAAAATATGATCTATAGGATAGCAAATCGTATAATCTTTTATAACCTCCTTGATTCTCAATTTGTCAACGTTGCAAAAGCCTTTAATCGGCTAGCTTCAAGTTGTAGTTTGACAGCGATTTTGGCGCGGTAGGAAGATTATTTTGAACATGGATGAATTTATTTCTAATCATATTTTTTGTGGAAAGATTTTAATTTTTTTATTATATTAATTATTTTTGTTAAGTAGAGATTTTTATTTAATTTATTATTTTTTGTTTTATAGAGAGATTTTCATTTATTTTATTATTTTTTGTTTTGTACAGAGGTTTTTATCACATTATTTATTTTATTATAATTTTTTTTAAATCTTTGATTAACGTCTGAATAGAACTCTTCAAATAAATAAAATATTTTTATATTATTTTTTGTCAATATATGGTCTGAAAAAAAAAATGGTCGACAATTTTATTTATTTGAATAATTTTTTTTGTTTTGTGGATGGAGGCGTTTCGCATCCGTGATACGGTATGACTTCGTTCGTATAACGTATAACCCCATCAAACGAGTCGAACTGACTCCATGTCAGTTCGACTCGTTTGATGCGGTTATGGATACGACAGATGCGAGTAACGAAATGAATTTGTAAGTAACGATTCGTTGCTTCGAGTCAGACGATGTACCCGTTACTCAGTAACGAATACATACGGTTTGTTACAGCTCTAACAGATATTGAGAAGTTTGACTTATATAATTATGTAGCATTACAATTGTTGCAATCAATTTTATAGACTAATTCCGAGTTTTGTAATTTTTCAGTTTGTCTTTGAGTTTAGAAAAAAAGTTTTTATATATAGAATTATGATTTTTGCAAGATATTTGAATGTTTTCTGATCTAAAAATGCATTTTATCTTCTCTGATAACAAGGGAATGAATGGAATAGAGAAAAAAGTACAAATTTCATTGGTATTGTTGTTATTATTATTTGTGTTTCTACTATTGTTATTGGTTGTAATTTTGTGAAAGATTTTATTGATTAATGAAGATGGATAATTATATTTGACTAAAAATTGTTTTATAATTTTAAGATTTTTGTGATGGAATTGTGAACTAGAAATACCTATGTGTTGATCTGTAGATGAGGTTTTTTTATTACATTGAGTTTATATTGGAACGGACTATCAGAAAAAAAGTTCAGATATCGTCCAGAATGTATAGGCTACAGATCAACACATATTTCTAGTCCACAATTCCATAACAAAAATCTTAAAATTATAAAACAATTTCTAGTCAATGTTGTAATATTTCTGTTTGAGTTACTTCTATATTATTATATACTCAATGATCTTTTTGTTAAATTATATAACAAGGTTATCTCAAAATGTATAAAACGTATGTTTGTCAAATTTTAAATGTCTGTTTCAATTTTAATCTCTTAAATAAAACGTTTTTGTTACAAGTTAGAAAAATTCTTTTTCATTAATTTTATCAGGTTATGGGCCCAGACTCAACCTGCTATAGAACAATAAAAGCAAGTTACAGTAAAAATTTTTTTTTAACCTTAAACTAAACACGTGTTCGTTCTGTAAAAACTTATTCATCAGCAAAATGTCGTTAAATAATCAAATGGCACTGATTGAAAAGCTGACTGGAAGAGATAATTACGCTACTTGGAAGTTTGCTGTTCAAACATACCTCCAACACGAAGATTTGTGGAGCTGTGTAGAAAGTAATGAAAACGTGGATGTTAAACTCGACATGAAAGCTAAGTCTAAAGTCATATTATTGGTTGATCCTATTAATTATATACATATACAAGAAGCTAAAACAACAAAAGAAGTGTGGAAAAACTTGGAAAAGGCTTTTGATGATAAGGGACTTACGCGTCGAGTTGGCCTGTTAAGAGATCTGATCACCACAACGCTTGATAGTTGCCAAAACATAGAAGACTATATTAACAAGATAATGTCAACCGCCCACAAACTAAGAAACATTGGGTTTAATGTAGATGATGAGTGGTTGGGCACATTACTGCTTGCTGGTTTACCCGAAGTATACAGACCGATGATAATGGCAATTGAGAGCTCCGGTGCAGCAATTACGGCTGATTCAGTGAAAACTAAACTTCTTCAAGATATCAGAAGTTCTGAGTCCGCAGCACTGTGTCAGAAAAGAACAAGACAACAGAATGCAAAATGCTAAACAGTCTACCGATAAACCAAATAGATCCGGCAAAGGCCCAAGGTGTTACAATTGCAACAAATATGGGCATATAAGCAAAAATTGTAGAAATAAAAAGAAAGAACAAAACTCAAATGATAATTCTGGATACGTAGCAGCATTTTCAGCAACGACAAAAATTGATGGTAACTGGTACATCGATTCGGGAGCATCAATGCACATGACAATGCACCGTGACTGGCTCTACGATGAAACATCACCTCCGATCAGCAGCATAAAAATTGCAAATGACAAAATGCTACAAGTGAAAAGTTGCGGGAAAATTGATCTCAAAATAGCTGGAAAGGGAAGCAAAACAAAAACAATACAGGTACGAAATGTTCTATACGTTCCAGAATTAGCCACCAATTTGTTATCTGTTAGTCAGATAATTGAAAGCGGATGTCATGTGAAGTTCGATAAGCAAGGCTGTAAAATATTCAATAAAGAGAATACCGAAGTGGCAGCAGCAAGACTGATCAACAATATGTACAGGTTAAATACACACAGTATTCAAGCATACGTATCAGCTGTTGATGAAGACGATTGCTATCTATGGCATCAGAGAATGGCACATTTGAATTTTGCTGATTTAAATAAACTCTCAGATTACGTAAACTTGAAATTAGAAAACAAAGACAAGATGATTTGTGTCTCATGCCTGGAAGGGAAACAGACCAGACAGCCATTTTCTTCAGAAGGTTCCCGAGCAAAGAAAAGTTTGGAACTAATTCACTCTGACGTCTGTGGACCTATGGAAGTGAAGTCTCTGGGAGGAGCCCGCTATTTTCTCACTTTCATTGATGACTACACCAGAAAAGTATTTGTCTATTTTCTAAATAACAAGTCAGATGTATTTGAGAAGTTTAAAGAGTTCAAAGCTTTAGCGGAAAATCAACTCAACTTAAAAATTAAGACTCTCCGCACAGATAATGGTACAGAATATTTGAGTAAAGAATTTACAAAATTTTTGAAAAATTCAGGAATCACACATCAGACGTCTAATCCATACACTCCACAGCAGAATGGACTGGCAGAGCGTATGAATCGTACGTTGGTAGAAAAAGCTCGATGTATGCTTATTAATGCTAAATTACAGAAGCCATATTGGGCAGAAGCAGTGTCTACTGCAGCATATATAACAAACCGTTGTCCAACACGAGCATTAGCTTTTTCAACACCTCAGGAGATGTGGTCCGGGACAAAGCCTGATTTGACTCATATGAAAATCTTTGGATGCGAAGCCATGGTGCATATTCCGAAAGAAAAACTAAAGAAGTGGGATTCAAAGGCATGCAAAATGATTTTCATTGGCTATTGTGAAACTACAAAAGGATACAGGTTGATAGATCCGAAAACAAAAACTGTATTAAAAAGTAGAGATGTGATTTTCTTAGAAAATTCAATTAAACGAAATTATGCAAAAGCACCGTTATCAGAGTCAGCATCGTCGAACGTTCTCGACGACAGCAGCGATGTCACATTGGAAAATATTTCTGAGAGTGAATCATCGATCACAGAAAGAAGTGATGATTCTTATACTGCTGAGGAAGGTTCTATGTACTTACCAGATGAAAGCATAGACTTTACTGAGCAAAGAACGACTAATATCATAACAAGGTCTAAAAGTAATAAACTGAAAAGTGAAGCTAATTCTTATCTTTGTTTAGATGGAAATTTAGAGTTTCAAGCTGTTCCGAAAACATACGATGAAGCCATATCTTCAACAAATGCTATAGAATGGAGACAGTCAATTAACGAAGAATTGAAAGCTCATGCACAAAATCAGACATGGCAATTGGTAGAGAAGCCACCAGGAGCAAAGGTGATTGGCTGCAAATGGGTCTTCCGCATCAAAGACGAGCCATCTGGACCTCTCTACAAGTCAAGACTTTGCGCAAAGGGCTATGCACAAAGACACGGCATTGACTACACGGAAACATTCTCTCCGACTGTAAGGTATGATTCAGTTCGTATATTACTTTCAGAAGTTGCTCAGCATAACCTTGAAATGATTCAGTTCGATGTAAAGACGGCATTTTTGAACGGAGACTTAAAAGAAGAGATCTACATGACACCACCAGAAGGTCTGAATGTACAATCAAATATTGTGTGCAAGCTCAAAAGATCACTTTATGGTCTAAAACAAGCACCTCAATGCTGGAACCACAAATTTGACTGTGTATTGAAAAAGTTTGGTTTTAAAAACAGTCATTCCGACAGGTGTGTCTACATTGGTCATATCGATAAACAAAAAGTATATTTGTTATTGTATGTTGATGATGGTCTTCTGATTTCAAGTAATATTAATGTTCTAAATAAAATAATAAATGATTTGAAAGAAAATTTTGAGATAAAGACATGTGAAGCAAAGAATTTTGTTGGATTACAAATAGAAAAGTCTGAAGGACGCATTTTTGTTCATCAGTCTAAATATGTTGAACAATTATTATTAAAATTTAACATGAACAATGCAAACAGCAATAGTATCCCAGTTGATCCACATACAACACTGGAAAAGAGTACGGTGACACTAGATGAGAAGATTCAATATAGAGAAGCTGTCGGGTCTCTCATGCACTTAGCTATTGTTAGTAGACCTGATATTATGTACGGCGTCAGTTTGGTGAGTCGTTACCTTAATTGTTACGATCACACTCACTGGAACGTTGTAAAGAAAATAATGAAATATTTAAAGGAAACTAGAAACTATGGTTTATGTTATTCTTCATCACAGCAACATAAACTTGAAGGCTATAGTGACGCAGATTATGCCAAAGATGCGTGCACACGACGATCGATGACAGGATATGTTTTTATGAAAAATGGAGCTGCTGTAACATGGACAAGTCAACGTCAACAGAGTGTCGCACTATCCACCACCGAGGCTGAATTTATGGCCGCCTGCTCCGCCACAAAAGAAGCAATTTGGATTAGAAGATTGTTAAAGGACATTAGTGAATACAATCAAGATACAGTGTGCCTAAATATGGATAATCAAAGTGCAATTTGCCTGATTAAAAACGTGGACTATCATAAGCGTTGCAAACATATAGATGTAAAGTATAATTTTATTAAAGAAAAGTTCACAGAAAAAATAATAGAATTGAAATATGTTTGTACTAAAGAGCAGTATGCTGATATATTTACCAAAGCTCTTCCTAGAGATAAGTTTCAGTATCTTCGAAGCAAGATAGGTGTTAAAGTATTATGATTATTTTTGCTTATGAATAGTTTTTTATTGTATCATTTAAATTCATGAAAAAAGGTTAATTTTTGGTGAAAGTGTTGTAATATTTCTGTTTGAGTTACTTCTATATTATTATATACTCAATGATCTTTTTGTTAAATTATATAACAAGGTTATCTCAAAATGTATAAAACGTATGTTTGTCAAATTTTAAATGTCTGTTTCAATTTTAATCTCTTAAATAAAACGTTTTTGTTACAAGTTAGAAAAATTCTTTTTCATTAATTTTATCAGTCAACAATAATTATCCATCATCATTAATCAATAAAATCTTTCACAAAATTACAACCAATAACAATAGTAGAAACACAAATAATAATAACAACAATTTTTCGATTGGGCCTTTCACGAAAAGTGTATGGACGTCTAATATTATTTTCTTCCCCATCACTGCTTGTATCCGAAAATACATTAATGTCAAACAGAGCGTTCCTCTTGCAGTTATTATAGTGGCTGTGTTCTCTAACCTCTGTGACCACTTTGACAACACCCGAGATAAGAATAAACTTTTGACAGATGCGGCGCATGCGCAGAGATAGTTATGAGATGCGCGCACGTATCTGGCAGATATCTGGTACTTGGACCACCAGCTAAAGTTATCTGGCAGGTAGGAAGTTTTTAGTTGTGAAGAAAACCGAATTTGTTGGTTATCTTCCAGGTGCCTCTACCTAGCAGATAACCAAGAGTGAAGAAACCGGCCATCACAGAGTACAATGAATACACCAGATAACATACACTGAACAGAGATAACGAATACACATGGCAGTCAGTGGCACACAGCTACCGGCCATGTTGACTGATTAATGACGTCACGCGCTGTGATTGGTGTTTGAAATCACGTGACACATAGGTTAAAAATCGTGATTTTATTTATTTATTTTAATATATTTAACGCACTTATTTAATAAAAATAATAATTTTAAACGATATTTTAGACCATAAACTTTCATTATAACACAGTTTTATATTTAATTTTAGTCACTGTCAATAACCCTATTCCTCCAAATTAATTTTACAGTAACCAACAAGGGGAAGTAACTCTTATGTGAAAAGTTGTATCAAATAATTCCTCCCATGTGCCAATAAATCCGAAATTAACGTTAAAAATACTTTGTCCTAATTAAACATGTGTAGTGAAGATAAGTATGAATTAGTTATATACCTCTGAAATTACTAGTTCTTACCATCCATTGCTGAAATAACCACTTTTTGGCCTTTCCTGCAAATTTTACTTTTTGCACATAAGAGGTATTACAAAACCAACGACAATATATTTAATAACTAGCGGTCCCGCTCGGTTTCACCCGGGTGCAAAAGAACGACTGGGGAGAGGAGGGACATGAGTACGCACATTCATCTTAGTTTACCGAGATGAATGTTGTGTCCAAACATGATGATCGGAGTTACCGTTCAAAAGTTTTTGTCGATAAAAATCAGTATTTATACTTTTTTAAATTCTATACCAGATTTGCTTCTGAATCAATAGCTTTGAGCGAATTCTAACAGATGTCGCTGTTCCTTTTTTTTTGTTTGACTCTGAACTTATAGCTTTGTACAAATTCTATCACATGGTGCTGCATGTAACTATAACAGTTTTTTTTTTTTTTTTGAGAAAACGCCGTATTTTTGTACAAAATATATAATAAAAACTATCCTATAGCATAAGTTGGACCAAGCAAGACACATTTACAAAACTTCATTAAAACCGGTTCAGTGGTTTCGGAATTTAGCGCCAACTGTACCAGACGCGCCATTAGATGCTTCACGTCAAAAATCAATAAAAAAAATGATTGATATTTTGAAAATGAACGCTTTATTAATTCATTTATTCCTCGCACTGAAGCATTGCCTCACGGCTCTAATTGAATCCTTCGCCACTGATTACGCTTGCGAAATGTAATAAAGAAGATGACGAATTCATAACGCGAAACGACATAAGTTCACTCCCTTAATAATGTTATAGGCCATGTCGGGAAGCCATTGTTGAGTTCATTCGTTATGAGTGGGTGTACAGTGCGTCAAATATAACTTTGCGGATTATTGCTCCAATAATTTAAGTATTATTTAAAAACAGCATATATGTTCGCTCAGAGATGGTATTCTGGTACAGTACGCGCCACGGATCTAAGAGGTTCGGAAGTTGGTTACAAACAGCGTCGCAAAGGCACATTTTAGAGCCGTTGATACTCCCACCACCTCCCAGCTACTTGCACGGAACGTGCGCTCGTCGGTGATTGGCCATGATCGCTCGTTGCCTTTGTCACTTGTCGCTTTCCTGCTTTAAAGTACACTCGAATACGCTATTGTCAAGTTGTTATTGCTATTTAAGTTTTATTGAGTTGCGAGTTTGTAGTTTTTCAACAGACTGTACAAGCGCAAGTCTGCATTCGCATCTAACGTCCGAGCCTTTTAGATTCGTGGCGCATACTATAAGAAAGAATTTCTTTGTAGGATATTAACACGAGCAAAGTCAAGGACGTAGATATGGGGGGTAAAGGGGGTAATTACCTCCCTCCCAGTATCATAATAATAAAAAAATTAAACTGAAAATAATACGAATATCTACCTGACTAAAAAATAAAACTTAGAAATACTTTTTGAAAAGGAGTTTGTAAAATTAGATTGGGAATTAATATTTTGCTTGACACCTTCCTTCGTGAGTATTCTTGTGTGATATTATTAAAACGAAAAAAATATTTTTTTTTTTTTTTTGGTTTAACCCCCCCCCCCCCCAGAAAAAAATATCTACGCCCTTGAGCAAAGCACAGGTAAAAGCTGGTTTAAAATGCAGTTTTATATTGAACGAAAAAATAATAACAAAAACAAAACTTAAAATAAATACATTTTGAAAATAAATAAAACATTTCATTTTATATAATAAAAGTTGCGCTGCTGTTTTAAAATTGACTCACAAATATACAGTATGTAAACACGTAAGGTGCACATGGGGAAATTAACATTTGGAAAAAATGACTGGATCAGAGTGAGCCTTGAAATCTTGTTTTTAAATTTGACATAATTTTCTTTTGCAAAATGAATGTGTGTACTACTGAAGAAAATATTCAAATGATTACAAAATAATCGGACTTTTTTTATTAATGGGACATTAAATTCCCAAAAATACTTAAATATGGTGCGAGATCAAATATCTCCGCCTATTCGTGTTGAACCTAGTGACATTGGGAAAATAAAAATAAATCAAAATAAAATAGAAATCCTCAAAATTACCACGATAATTCAATAGAAATAACAATTAATGCACTCATGGCTAACTCTGATCCAAATATTTTTTCCCAATTCTAATTTCCCTATGTGCATCTTACGCGTTTACATACTGTATAATATATACAAAGGGATGTACTAATTCATAATTGTACATCATTTAATGTGTAATCTGATAATTATACGTTATCAGATATTTTTTTAATTCCATTTATTATTTATTTTTGATTTTCAGTACTCTGTCTAAATTTGGAAAGATCGAAATTTTTTTTGTATAACATTTTTGCTGAAATAATTTTAAAAAAATATAATAATGATTATACAAAACTAATATAGTAAAACCAATGTTCAATTATATAGACAAAATACTCTGTCAATTTTTCAAATGGCTTTAAAGCAAAAACAATTGTAAAATTTTAAATCGATCCTGCTCGAAAATAGTTGAAATATTAAGAGAATTTTGTAACTATTTAACATAGTTTTTTATGGATTTTGATTAAAATTTATCTTGAATAGCAACGAGTTTTCTATGTAGACCAGTCATTTGTTTTTCAATGAGTACACTCTAATGTTCTACATGACTTGGAGTTTTGCATGTTCAAAAATTGTAATCATTCAGAACCCAAAGGAATGGTGAGACCTCTGGTGAGAAATGAGCCGAACTATCCTAACCTAGCCTCCATCATGCTTTTTTAAATCAATGTTTACCTTATGCCTCCATAGTTTACCTGTTAAAAACCCCCCTTAGAACAGTTCAGCGCATTTCTCACCAGAGGTCTCATCAGTCCTTTGGGTTTCGAATATGATGGCAATCCAAGGTCATTGGTTTCTACAACCGAGCAATTCAAAGGGGCCGACAAACCGACAACTTTTGAGCACTATTTGCGGTTTTTATGTAAAGTTAAAAAAAAACTTGATGGCTTACCATCTACTGGAATTCCTGATACTTTTTGAATTGCTTGAACTACTTCCTTTTCTTTTTCGACCAATTCCACCAATTCCTTATAAGTCTGAGGTATTTGCGAAAAATCTACATATGGGCAATTTTTCTAAAAGAATATTGAATTATTACATTTGTACAGATTGATGCCAAAATGCCACTACTACAATTGCAACGTTTGTGCATTATCCGGCTAATTTAGTTTACTAGCGTGCTAGGGCAGGGACTCCGACTCCGTGGGTACTCAGGCTCTCCAACGCTCGTAGGAAATAAAGAGGGGATGCGGAGCATCTTCGATCACAAACCTGTGACGTGTAGAGCCAGAGGCGGATGAGATACATATTAATGGTCAGTGCTAATGACGTCATGAATCGACGCCATACTGATGATTCGTTCCAAAACATACTGGCCAGCGCGTTGACGTATTGTTATTTCCCTCGTCCGCCAAAAGTAATTGTTTACTTTGTTGAGAAGACGTTATTGCAAATAACAAATTATAAAATAAAAAATTCCACAAAGTCTGATGCACACACGCTCGGTTCAATATTTATGCTACGTCACACCCGTCTCACCAGTACAATGTGGTGGCACGCCAGTACAAATATGGAGTCGGATTCACGACGTCATTAGTATACTGGGTTATATTTTGAACATACCCAAAATAGCTTAATACACGGCTTCGTATCCAGGGGGGGGGGGCACGATTTTTTTGCTGGAAATACTTGGAGCATAATTTTGAAGCATTCTGGGAACGTTCAGACTCACTAACATTCTGCTTTATTTAAAGAAAAAATCGATAAGATGGGTGGAAACCAGAAAAAAAATGAAACAGTAACAATCTTTGACTATTTAATAGAAATGGACAGCTGGTTTAACTTACCACTTCTTGAACAGTTAAATGCAAGTAGGGACTGAAATTCTCTTGCACTTCAGCGTGCATTTGTTCAATTTTTTCTAGACTTGCTTGATATTTATCTGTCAGTTTTTTTCTCATTTCTTCACCTAAAAGTAATATAATTTTGGCATTTTTAATTATTTCGATTTTTCACCTTAATTGATGCCGTGGCAACAATAATCTTTCGCGTGCCACTTGTGGTACGCGTGCCATAGGTTCGCCACCCCTGTACTATGATAATAAATCAAATTATGTCAGTACATTAGAAGTAAATCTCTAAAAAATAAAATATGTACCTCTTACATTTTTTGTCGAACTCTTCCAGTTTGGTTTTTCTAAGCAAGTCGATTTCACTTGAGTTATTCTTTTTGTTTTTAGCAGAAGATCCACCTTTCTTACGTCGTGGCATGTTTAGGACCCGAAACTATACTACCTAAATTTCAGCTTTGTAGAAATAACAGTCGAAAATAATAATAAACAAGAATATCAAAAAACTTCTTTGATTAAAAACAGCTGTTCGATCAGAAACGACATACGTATTTATTATTGAAAGATATGCGCAGATTCGGTCACGCACAACGGTCAGAACACGAATGCAATTTTTGTCGTAAAAACTTGAAAAAAGACGTAAATACGCAAACAAAAACAATACTATTATCATATATTTTTATTCTATACTGAGCAGTGAGCACAGGAATAAAATCGCAATCGAACTATTAGGGTGCCAACATATACTTCTGTCTTTTTTTACGCCGTAAGCACTCGCGTATCGAGGAGGGCAAAACAAGCACGGGGGACAAATGAAGTCTGACCAATTTATTAACAAAAATTGTCAGCCAGACAAGTTGTATTAGATAGAAGATATCTTAAACTTTATTTAAAAAAAAAATTCAAGGAGGTGTTATGAAATGTATTTTCGTAAAAAAAAATAATTTATAACAAATGAAGTCTGACAAATTTATTAACAGCCATACAATTTTTTTCAAAAATGGTACATTATTTACTACAAATTGTATACATTTCAAGCAGGTGTTTTGGAAAGTAAAATCATTTTTTTTTTGACGTGATAACGTCTTATAAATTGATGAAACACCGGCTGCATGCACGAAAAAGTGTAACGTTCCGAAATGTGTCACGTTCCGCCATGTGTCACGGTCCGCCTGACCCTGTGCGTGCACGAGAGAACGCAGTATAAGCCCAAGTTTGACAGCTACTAAAATTTAGGTTATGTATTATTAAATATGATATTCAAGCGGAATACGTTATCACGTAAAACTATCGTCCGTAAACCGACTTTACAGACAACCAATTTTTTAAATTCATAAAAAATAACAATTAACAAATTTTTACTAGTCTGGCGGGCGTAACATGTTTTTCAGCCATTTTCACTTTAAAATTTGAGGTGTTCGTAGGGGTATTTTTTTCACTCAGGGGAGCTTGGACTATAAGAAAATAGACGAAGAAAGCAAGTAGTTTTGAATCATATTGTAGTCGTGTTTTGTTTTATGGAGTCATGTCATGCGGATATTGAGTCATGTCATGCGTGGATATTTTATATATTGACAATACCGGAAAGAGTGTGGACAGGAAAGGGAACGGCCATAATGGCAACTAATAAATAAATAATAAATGCATTGCTGTGAAGTAAGCATATTTTGCACACTGGAATTAACCAGTTCAACCATGAAGTTGCCTTCTTTCGACTTCGTTATGATTTTCGTGTAGATTTGTATATTTTAAGCATAGATATATATATTTTATAGATTGCGGATACACTAGCTCCTCCTGTACCTTTTAGAAGTCATTTTGTACGTGGAAAACGCCGTAAAAAGCGCGCGAGATTTAAAATATTAATTATTTTATAATATGATTTTATTGAGAAAAACAACAAAACTCACAGTAAACAGTGGTATTTCGCTCCAAAACCTAATTTTATATTGAAACGTTTCAAAAATTACAAAACTGAGCATAAATATAATATAAAAGCTTAGCACATTTTACATTGTCAGAGTGGCATCAATGCTTGTCAACCTTGATGCCAAATTGACAATGTAAAATGTGCTAAGCTTTTATATTATATTTATGCTCAGTTTTGTAATTTTTGAAACGTTTCAATATAAAAATACGTTTTGGAGCGATATATCACTGTTTACTGCGAGTTTTATTGTTTTTTCCATCAACATCATATTATAGAATATTTAATCTTTTTGAATCCCGCGCGCTTTTTACGGCGTTTTCCACGTACAAAATGGCTTCCGTATGGCTTCTAATTGCAACCATTCCGCACAATGCTCAAGGATAGGCATCCGCTATCTATTAATATATATTAATCTATGATTTTAAAGCATACGGCTCCGTTAAACGGCGTGTGGAGTGACGCGCCTGACGTGTGGCTTGTCGCGCTACACGCCGTGTGAACGGGCCGGCGCGACAAACTTGCCTTTCTGTCGGTTCGCGCCGTATACTGTTATTCTATACTGAGCATAGGAATCGAACAATTAGGGTGCAAGCATATACTTCTGTCTTTTTTTAAGCCGTAAGCACTGGCGTATCCAGGAGGGCAAAACAAGCACGAGGGACCCGGCTTAAGAAATTTCTAATTTGTCCACTCCTGAGCCAAAGGCTGGGTACGCCCATGTTAACGTCATAGAAAAAGACAAAGTTTTTAAAACAGAGATACTTTATTCAGGTTGAATGCAAGTACATCAACCAATCTTATCGTCGGAGAAATCAAGGAATTACATCGAAGACAGAGACGCAGATATATTTTCGATACTTTAGATGGGGTTAATCTAATATATTTTTATGTATAGGTAATCCTCTAAATATTAGAATTAGAATTAGAAATAATTTATTCCAATAATCGTTATACATTCCAGATCAAAATAAAATAAACTTTCTGTGGAATTAACCTACCCAACTTGGCATAGCCAGTGCTAGAGTAGGATTAATTACTACATAAATAATAACTCTTAAGTTATACACTTGATAAATAAATACTTTTTTGTTTTAGATGAAAAATCCGAAACTCTCTATAGCTAGGGGGCCAGAGATTATAAGGAGCCCACCGTGACGGGTCGGCCAACTAAGAGGTGAACAGAAGACAAAAATTGAAGCGGTAGTGGGACGCGCTAAAAAATCCTGCCCTGGGGACACGCCCCACAGGAAGCGGACCAAGAAAACGTACCTATTTTACAAATTGATATACTTACAGGAAAATATTGTGCGACACCAATTTGAGAATAAATCGTACGTATATAAAACAATTTCCTTTTTTTACCTCAGTTAAAAACGACTGAACCGATTTTTATAAAAAAAGCGATCCCGCTCGGTTTCGCCCGAGTGCAAAAGAACAAATGGGGGAAGGGACATGAGTACGCACGTTCATCTTAGTTGAGATGAATGTTGTGTCCAGATTTCATGATGATCGGAGTTACCGTTTTTGTCGGACGGACAAATTTTGAGTTATATTTTGCAACATTTTTCATTGATGCTCCGCTCCTATTGGTCGTAGCGTGATATTATATAGCCTAGAGCCTTCCTCGATAAATGGACTATTCAACAATATTTTTTCAATTCGAACCAGTAGTTCCTGAGATTAGCGCGTTCAACCAAACAAACAAACTCTTCAGCTTTATATATATTAGATAGATGTATGGTACCAATCCGGAAACATTCTGAACAAAATGGCGTCATAATTATTCAAATCGGTTTAACCCTCGAAAAGTTATGACTGAACATAGGTACATAAAAGAAATACGCCTCCTCTTTTTTGTAGTCGGTTAAGGAGGTTGAGTCGTTTTACGAAGATAATGAAAAAAATATGAAATAAAGTTTTTTTAATAGATCTTTTTATGACAAAATTTTCTGTAAAAAATCCAAAATCATTAGGAGATTTATAAAGTTAAAAATTAAAAAGAAACTTTTACTTGTAGTCTTATGGAAAATATGTCAACCTAGCATGCAAACGGTACATTTTATTTTTTTGCAAATAACCAAATAATGTCAGCAGTTCCGAAAACTAACTATGGAAAGCATCGATGTCTTACGCATATTTTAATATTTTTTCCAATTTAATTAGGAGACTTTTAGTCAATAAAAAAAAATTATTGAACCTTAGCACTTTTCGATTATGGACTTTTATTCTTGACAATTTTAACAATTTTAACTGTATTTTCAACTTTTTAATGATTTAATTTCAATTTTTATTAATTCTAATTTCTTTTTTAATTATTTACTGCAAAAAATATGTAAAATACAGATATTTACATAAATTTATTTTTTCTAACCTAACTTTGTACAAAAAATTCAAAAGTTAGTCTATTAAGTAAAATACTGAAATAATTAATTAATATTAAAAAAAAATTATTTATGCCTTTATGACAATAATTTATTGGTATCATCGACTTATAACCTTTTGTAAAAATGTATTATGGAAAAGTTCCCATTTAGAATTCGATTTACTTTTGATTGGGACTTAACGGATCAACCTCAAAATAACTAGCAGTAATTTTATGATTTGCACTGAAAAATAGTTGCAAGAAACAGCGCCAAAGCGGATAATGTATAAAGTAAAGTTGGGGTTAGGTTCCAAGAAGTTTACGTGTAGTTTCATTTAAAATGTTATTTAATGATAAAATAATTACATAAAATATAGCAGTAAAATATAATTTCACGAGTTTGATGCTATTTTATTGCTTGTGTTTATTGAAATAATTTATATATTCGACGTAACAAATAATTAGTTAATGCAACTGCCCAATTGCAAATAAACTTATATGAACGAAGTAGTAATAATTGTTTAAAACAAATGACGGACGCTTAAGAGCAACAGCAGCGCAGCATGTATTCATAGTCACCGCAGAGGCCGCCTCCTCCCCTTACCGGGCACTTGAGGAAAGGCGGGCATCGAACTGGAAGATTTTCTGAAAAAAGTATAAAGAATAATAAATGAATACATGTAGAGTGACGATTCTTTCTGAACACTGTAGAAAATGCCAAAATAATTTTTTAAAATGTGCAATTTTGTTATTCGATTTTTCTGTTTAGAATAAATCGCATTTAAGATATTTAATAATTGTTTTATAACGTAGTTTTATTCATTTTTAATTGCTATAATATAATTTAATCAATAAGTTAAAATGAAAAACAAATTTAGGTCGTAAATATAGTTAAAACAGTTTTATGTAATGATGTATTTCGTATCTGCTCGCTTGACTAAGCATTGAAATCTTTCAACTCAAAACTTTCCCAGTAAAAGTAGGTAATAAAAAATTTTACGTCGACATTAGACTATTCCTGCGTTTATAAAAATAACAAATATAATATGTCCACAATCTTAAGGTCTTTTTCAACTTTTTTTTTGGCAAATCTGAACGCAGGGGCGGATTTGAAGTTTTGGTGTCCTATAGGCCAAGGGTGGCAAGGGTAAATTTTCAACTCTACCTACCAGCTGCCACTTATACATAACTAGCGGTCCCGTCCGGTTTCATCCGAATGCAAAAGAGCGAATGGGGGGATGGACATGAGTACGCACATTTATCTTAGTTTACCGAGATGAATGTTGTGTCCAAATTTCATGATGATCGGAGTTACCGTTCAAAAGTTTTTGTCGGGTGGACAAATTTTGAGTTACATTTTTCATAGATGCTCCGCATCCAGTCGTAGCGTGATATTATATAGCCTATAGCCTTCCTCGATAAATGGGCTATCCAACAAAAATTTTTTTTTCAATTCGAACCAGTATAGTTCCTGAGATTAGCGCGTTCAACCAAACAAACAAACTCTTCAACTTTATATATTGAAAACTGTTCATAGAAGCGAAATCGACAACACGACATTCTGGAGAAATTTCACGACAAAGAAAATATGTATAGATTATTGTTATTTGTACGTGAACAATTAATATTCTAGAGTGGACCAGGAGTATTGTAGGGTGGTCCAGATCCTCCTGCCCCCCCCCTCTTGCTACGCTAATGACTTGCGGTAATAAATCTTGTAAATATTAGCTTACCGAAAAATCTAGCGCAACCACAACAGTATCCATGGATAATTGCCGGATCATCTTCACAAAAATGTTGCGGACAGCCACGATTACAGTGCGGTCCAAAAATTCCAAAATCTAAAAACCTTGAAACTAAACAAATAAATATAAGCTTTTAACACTGTACTTTAAACTGTCAAATAATAAGTTTAGTCTTACATGCTCTTTTCTGTCGTGTTATTTGAAAAGCATTACACTCTGTGTAATGATTTATAAGAAATACGTATAGAATTAAAACAAATGCGGTGCGACTGAATTGGTTCATTTCGAACAATTGAATAAAACAAAATGTATCACGCCGACAGGTTTGTTTAAGTATTATATTGTTATCAGTTGTCACCTTCAAATATTTCTCAAGAAAAACACATTAATGCGTTCATTTAGATAAATCGTAATTTTATGAAATTTCCTATGATAATAATAGACAACATACATGCTCATTAACTATTAAGGTACACACAGATTCATTAGACATACGGGCGATATTTAGTTGAAAAATTTAATGTTATTTGTAAAAAAAAAACAACAATATAATATTATCAGTTAATGTTTTGTTCGCTTCCACAAGGAATACGCTAATGACCTCAGCTATCTATACTAATATATAAAGCTGAAGAGTTTATTTGTTTGTTTGTTTGTTTGTTTGGTTGAACGCGCTAATCTCAGAAACTACTGGTTCGAATTGAAAAATATTTTTTTGTTGGATAGCCCATTTATCGAGGAAGGCTATAGGCTATATAATATCAACTAATAAACCGAGAGAAAGATTCATTACTGTATTATTCTTACAATGGCTAATGATAATCATTACGATTAAATTCCAAATCATATTAATATTATAAATGCGAATGTAAGTTTGTTTGTTACGCTTTCACGCAAAAACTACTTAACCGATCATCATGAAACTTTGCACATACACTCTTGAAGGTATTAGAAGTAACATAGGATACTTTTTATTAAAAAAAAAAATAAAATTTTTTTACGAAAAATCATATCATATCATATTAATATTATAAATGCGAATGTTTGTTACGCTTTCACGCAAAAACTACTTAACCGATCATCATGAAACTTTGCACATACACTCTTGAAGGTATTAGAAGTAACATAGGATACTTTTTATTAAAAAAAATAAAAATTTTTTACGAAAAATAAGAAATTTCATATTTTCATATCATATCATATATCATATTAATATTATAATCATATTATATTATTCATATTATTAATATTATAAATGCGAATGTAAGTTTGTTTGTTACGCTTTCACGCAAAAACTACTTAACCGATCATCATGAAACTTTGCACATACACTCTTGAAGGTATTAGAAGTAACATAGGATACTTTTTATTAAAAAAAAATAAAAATTTTTTACGAAAAATAAGAAAATTGTTTGTCAAAATATGTGCAATACCTCAACCCCTGATATGCATGTCAAAAGTCGATTTCCATCTCAATCGCGGGCGTAGCCGCGGGTAGCGGCTAGTACAGTATATTTTTATCACTGAATTAGTGAAAGCATTATATTAAACGAAATTATCGTCATAATATTTTAGAAGGCTTACCTATATAATATAAGAAAAATTTAAATGTCACTGTCAGGACTTGAACCCGAAACAACCAATTTCGCGTTGGCTGAGTTACATTACTCTACAGTGCCCACAACAGTTAATTTTTGATTTCTCTTATATATAGCACAATGCACTGCAGAATCCACTACCTGCGAGAGCTATTTAAATAACAACATTACAAGAATGTTGACTTTCTCAATTTTAGCCGGACTTGCTTAATTATAAACTAATAAACTAATAAACCGAGAAAATATACTGTATTTGGAATTTAATCGTAATGATTATCATTAGCCATTATATAATATCACGCTACGACTAATTGTAGCGGAACATCAATGAAAAATATTGCAAGATGTATCTCAAAATTAGTCCGTTCCACAAATATTATCAGGTGAAATGCCTTAACTAAATATTGCAATATTAGCGCGTCACGTTTATAAGCCCGGATAGCTCAATCGGTAGAGCGTAAGACTCTTAATGCCAGGGTCTAGGGTTCAAGCCCCACGTCGGCGAATACATTTTTATTTTCTACATTGCTTTCTTCTAAGGTTTACATTTCAATTTTTTTAATATTACGACTAATTAAAATTTGTTGGAATATAATATACGTTTATATTCAAATGCATCGATTATTATTTGCGCATCATTACGACGTGTATACTGTGCACACAAAAAGGAATACTTTTTAGTTTTGTAATTAATCTTATTATGCAATGTATCTTATTTCTGTATTTATAAAGCTATTGTAATTTTTACTTTCTTGTTCACTTGAAATCTAACCGTTCAGTAGATTATAATAAATCAATAAGTTAAAATATATTTATTCTTTTTTCAATATCCAAAAGGTTATGGGCCCAGAGAGGTTTTAATATAAATACAGCAAAATTAAAGTAATAGTAAAGTACACCTGAAATACTTTTTTGTGATTAATCATGGCAGAATCATTACGGTCTTGTGTAACAAAATTGAATAATGAAAATTATCAAGTATGGAAGTTCAAAATGGAGATGTTACTTATTAAGGAAGATTTGTGGAGTCAAATCAATACAGAGCGACCAACAACGGATATGGCAGCATGGGACAAAAAAGATAATAAAGCACGTGCAACAATCGGATTACTCGTTGAAGATTCTCAGCTTATTCATATACGTAAAGCGACTACAGCAAAGCAGGTTTGGAAATCTCTCAAGAATTACCATGAAAAGTCAACCCTTACCAGTAAAGTTTACCTGTTAAGGCAAATCTGCAATCTAAAGCTGACAGAGACAGGGAATATGGAGGATCACGTAACTACAATGCAGGATCTTGTGGACAAGTTAACAGCACTTGGTGAAGAAATTAAGGACCAACTGTTTGTAGCTATGTTGCTCAGTAGCTTACCTGAATCATACAGTACATTGATCACAGCACTCGAGAGCAGACCAGAGACAGAATTAACGTTAAATATGGTTAAAGGCAAATTAATCGACGAGTACAAACGACGTAAAGGTGTACCTGACTCAGATGAATCAAGTACTACAGCATTAAGGGCATCACAGAAGAACAGTACAAATGCAGACAATAATAAATCGTGCTTCTTCTGTCATAAACCGGGACACTTTAAACAGGACTGTTTCAAGTATAAGAAGTGGAAGGCAAATAAAGATAAGGGGCCGAAGGCTAACACGGTTGAAGACAGTGATGAGCAAAGGAGTTCCATTTGTTTCAGTGTTCATCAAGCTAAAAGTCACCAGGATACGTGGTACATTGACTCAGGAGCTACTAGTCACATGACCAATGATCAGGATTTTTTTGACCTTTTAGAACGAAAAACAATGCGAGATGTCACTCTGGCAAACGGTGAAGGGGCTAAAGTTCTCGGAATAGGATCTGGAAAATTACAATGTCATGATGAGAAAAATAAAGTTGTTGAAGTTGATGTCACAGACGTCCTATATGTACCAGATTTGACAGAAAGTTTATTGTCAGTGAAGAGGCTTACAGAAATGGGTTTTACAGTGGAGTTCAAGGGACAGAAATGTTCAATTGCTAAGAATGATGTTGTGGTGGCTACAGCAATTTTGTCATCCAATATGTATGCAATGAAGGTAAAACACAAGGCGTTAACAACTAAAGGAAATGAGCATACATCCAATTGTCAACATACTTGGCATAGGAGATTTGGACATAGATACCCTGAGGATATAAAGAAACTTAAAGATAAAGAGCTAGTGGTTGGATTAAATTTGCAAGACTGTGGACTCAAAGAGATATGTGAATGCTGCATTAAGGGCAAGTTGCCAAGAAATCCGATTCCGAAGCAAGCTACAACCAGAGCAGCATCAGTACTTGAATTGGTGCATACCGATCTCTGTGGACCAATGCAGAATGCAACGCCAAGCGGAAAAAGGTATTCTATGACCATCATAGATGACTATAGTAGATATACAGAGATATATTTCTTATGCTACAAATCTGAGGCTGGAAAGTACATCATGGATTACATCAAGTTTACTGAAAACTTTGACAAGAAAGTCAAGATTATTAGGTCTGATAATGGACGGGAATATATTAGCAAAGAATTAAGAGAAACGCTAACTCAGCAAGGAATACAAGTTCAATATACAGCACCCTACTCACCATTTCAGAATGGGGTGGCTGAACGTAAAAATCGAACATTAATGGAGTCAGCAAGATGTATGTTGATAGATGCTGATATGGAGAAGAAATATTGGGCAGAAGCAGTCAATACAGCGTGTTATTTACAAAACATTTTGCCAACCAAGGCAATAAATTTGACACCGTTTGAGCTGTGGAATAAGAGGAAGGCTAACGTTCAGCACTTACGCATTTTTGGATGTAAAGGATACGCTCATGTACCAAAGGAGAAGCGAAGAAAGCTAGACAATAAGGCAATATTACTCACATTTGTAGGATATTCAGCGGAGTCAAAAGCGTACAGAATGTTAGACACAAAAACCAATAAAATCATTATCAGTCGCGATGTAAGATTCATTGAACATAAAATAAAAAATGAAGAGAATAACGATCTACAAGAAAAGAACAAACAAAAACAAGAGAATCAGAAAAAGGTTTCAGCGCTAGAGACAATAAAGGACAACATTCAAATAAAAATTAGTGAAACTCAATCAATTTTTGAGGACGAACAAGAACAAGATTTAGATAAATCATTAGAAAACTCTACTGAAGCTGAAGAGGATGATTCAATCTTAGAACAAACATTAGCTGAAGGCGACAGTACATATATTTATCCAGGACACATTGAAGATCTTGAAATTCAAGAAATGAGACGCTCAGAGAGGCAAACAAGAGGACAACCACCTCAAAGACTTGAGTATCAAGCGAGAGTTGCAACTGAATTTGAAGAACCAAGAAATCAAGCTGAAGCACTAAACGGAATATATAAAGAAGAATGGAAAAGGGCCATGGATGAAGAGATTAAATCAATGATTAACAATCATACTTGGGACCTAACTGAATTGCCAAAGAACAGAAAAGCGATTGGGTGCAAATGGGTGTTCAAAAGTAAAAGGAATACCATCACCGGATCAAAAAAATATAAGGCTAGACTGGTTGCACAAGGCTTCAGTCAAAAGTATGGAACTGACTATGACGAAGTGTTTGCACCAGTAGTCAGAGCAACCACCTTGCGTTTATTGCTCACTGTAGCAACGCAGAAAAATCTTAAAATTTATCACTTCGATGCGAAGACAGCATTTCTGAATGGTGATCTAATGGAAACGATCTATATGAAACAGCCAGAGGGCTATATTAACGTGAAGAAAAAGGATTTTGTTTGTAAACTTAACAAAAGCATATACGGCTTAAAACAAGCAGCAAAAGCGTGGAATGAGAAACTGCATGAAACAATTGTCAACTTAAAATTTAACCAAAGTACAGCAGATCCATGCTTATATTCAAAGAGATCTCTAAAGGGCGTTCAGTACATAGCAGTGTATGTAGATGATCTTCTCATCGCCGATGAAGATCAAGAACAAATTCAACACACAGCTGATGACCTCGAAAAGATGTTTGAGCTTACAAGACTTGGGGAACTGAAGAATTATCTCGGCATCAACATTGAAAGGGACTCAGAAGGGATCTATTACATGGACCAAGCGCAGTATATACAGAAGATAATTGACAAATTTGGATTACAAGACGCAAAATTCTCAAAAATACCAATGGATACCGGATACCTGAAGATAGCGCCCTATGGAAAGACTATGAACAACAATGATAATTTTCAAAAACTTATCGGAGCTTTGCTGTATGTATCAACTCATACAAGACCAGATATAGCCGCTAGTGTTTCTATATTAAGTCAAAAAATCAAACAACCAACTGAAACTGATTGGAAGGAAGCCAAAAGGATCGTCAAATACCTGAAAGGCACAACATATTTAAAATTGAAACTAACATGCAACAATAGAGGTCTTGAAGTTTACGCTGATGCTGATTGGGCAGAAGATAGAACGGATAGCAAATCACATAGTGGATTTCTATTCCAATATCATGGAGGTACGATAGCTTGGGCCTGCAGAAAACAATCGTGCACTGCATGGTCAAGTTGTGAAGCGGAATACATTGCAATGGCAGAAGCATGTAGAGAACTACTCTGGATTAGAAGTCTACTAGAAGATTTTGGCGATGTACAGAGCAAACCAATTATAATGCACGAGGACAACCAAAGTGCAATTAAAATGGTGAAAAATGGCGACTCGAGAAATAAAACCAAACACGTGAACGTAAAATATCATTTCATAACGGATTTAGTCAAAAAGGAAGTTATAAAGATAGAATATTGCCCAACTGAAGAAATGATAGCTGATATGATGACAAAACCATTATCCGCCAAAAAATTGAAAAAACATCGAGATGCGTGTCAGCTAGTAGAAAACTAAGGAAACATATATTAAAGAAAAAATAATCGTTGAAGGGGGGTGTTGGAATATAATATACGTTTATATTCAAATGCATCGATTATTATTTGCGCATCATTACGACGTGTACCTATACTGTGCACACAAAAAGGAATACTTTTTAGTTTTGTAATTAATCTTATTATGCAATGTATCTTATTTCTGTATTTATAAAGCTATTGTAATTTTTACTTTCTTGTTCACTTGAAATCTAACCGTTCAGTAGATTATAATAAATCAATAAGTTAAAATATATTTATTCTTTTTTCAATATCCAAAAAAATTAAATAAATCTAATTAATAGCTCATTTGAAAACTGTTACAACTATAGGTACCTATATATAAAAATAATTTTCCTACAGTGTTTTCAATTAAATATTTTTTATATTAAAAGAAATTTATTGCTTAAAAAAAGTATAAATAGTACTTTTTAACGACAAAAACTTTTGAACAGTAACTCCGATCATTATGAAGTTTGGACACAACATTCATCTCGGTAAACTAAGACGAATGTGCGTACTCATGTCCCTTCCTTCCCCATTCGTTCTTTTGCACCCGGGTGAAACCGGGCGGGACCGCTAGTAATCCATAAAGCATTTCCATTCAAGCGAACACTTCTCTGAGAGTCGGAAATCATTTGGCTTGTCAAGACGGCGATGTCAACAGTCTTGTGTAGGTACCGTCCTAATGTGGACGTACTAACACTTCTTGCAGGGCAAGTATCTCTTGTCGGCATGCATTATGCAAGTTGCCACAACAAGTCTTATGTTACCACTTGTATAAGATTCCCATTCTGTATTTATGTTCCTGGCCATATTGAGTCCGTTGCCGAGAATGAATCACGTAAGATTTTCAGGAACTATTCCTACCAGACAACTTTCAGCTATACAAAGTCTGCTATAGTTCTTCTTGATAAAGCCACGCGAGCTATGGATGTCATCGAGCTCTCACAGTTCCTGCTGAAACAGACATGGTTGCGAAGGAAATTGAGAAGCGGACAAAATATCCAAGACCTTCTTTTTGAACTCAGGAAACAGTACCCAGAGTATTCTGTTAAAATAATTGTTCTTGTAGACTGTGTGCACGAAGCCTATCAGCGCCGCTAGTGGGTAATAGAGAATTATTGAACTAACTTTTTATGGAAATCGCGACATGTTTCTAAGGTGATAAGTCAAAAACTTTAGTTGGCCATCATGTGTCAAAAAAATGTAATAAGGAAAACTGGTGTTAATTTGTTTACACTGACAGCGGAACGTCAAATTAGGGCGCCAATGGTCTTTATTTTACTTACATCGCCATCAGCGCAACAGCCCGGAACACAACAAGCATTTCCAAATCGCTTAGTTTTCCTATGTTTTCTTTGTAATTAAAAAACTTCATAAAATTATAATTATTTTCACTTTTAATAAACATTGCTCACTGACATACGGACAATTGGAGTTCGAAGTTTCCCCTAGCGCTCACTACAAACGCTCGCATCGAAAAATTTGTAACTCCGCCTCCGTGCACATAGCCCATCGATAACCTTGTAGAAAGAACCGTCTCGATATTTATGGGGAATTATCGAGGGAAATAACTTCAGGAATTATAGTTTCTCAGCGAGAAGCAATGTAGAAAAAAGTCCTACTGTCCTAGCCACACCTGTCCTTTTTGAAATTCTAACCGCAGTACTTCCTCGATATGAACCCAGTATTCTCACCACTACGCGACTTACTCGGTTACGATTAAAATTAATATTATTAAACTTTAGCTTTTAAAAATATTTGTTGAGTAGTAAAAATAGATATTTAACACCTTAGAGAGTAACCCTTTTTTCCGAAGGTGATTCTTCTCTTAAACTTTCACTCAAGTTTTGTAAAATGTTGTATAATGTAGTAAAAATTGCATGCAAATCAGTTAAATGTTTCTTAAATAAAATGTAAGGGTATATAAATTCTGTATTTAAAGCAAGTTTGGTTGCCTATACGCAAGGGATTAATATTTACAAAATTATTTTGTTAAATCTGCGTCGCACAGAGATGTATTAATGATTAATTATTTATGTAGTAAGGCTGCTCAGGAGAATATTTCAAACTTATTTGTGTGAAATAATTGTAGTGTTTCTATGTTTTTCCAGAATGTTTCATCTGCTAATTTAAAATGGTAAGTTTAAAATTGAATTATTATTTAGTGATATTTTTATACGTCGCGGATTGTTTAATAAAAAATCATACTAATTTAGTTTTTGGAATCTATTGTCGCACGAAGCCTATCTAAAATAAGATTGAAAAAAGTGTTGATTATCCGTTTTGTAGAGATTTCTGGCCAAAGCCGATTAATCGGCTATCGCCTCAACCTTCGGCCGCAGTTGAAGACTTAAAAACCCTAAGAAATTCAGTTTAAATTGGCTACAACTGCTACAAGTTACAATTAATAATATAAATGATTTTAAAACTTTTAAATTTAAGGTTTACATTGACTATATAAGACAAAAAGGTAATTTTAATCGTCTCTAGAAGTCGCCACGTCCATCGCGTTCGCGCTCACTCGTAACAGTTCGTTCAATTTCGGCACTTGTTAGAAACCTTCGGCTTCCGCCAAAACTTCGGCCCATTTTGGCTGAAGCCGACGGTCTCGCTGAAGGTGGATTTTTTTGGCTGAAACCAAAGCTTCGGTCGGCCACTACCTAGAGGCTGCAGTGCTCCCGATGATTGGACAGCTCCTAAAGTACAAAAATAAAGATACAGAGTCAGGGCCGAATTTATGAAATCATTAGTTTGTAGATAATGCAATACGTATGGGAAGATGCGTATAGTTTCAAATATCAAAACCGAAAAAGATTTTTAAGAATCGTATTATGGGTTTACATTTTTTAGTTTGTCAAAAAACAAATTTAAGTTCACATAATATGCGTTTATTGGCGAGTATGCTATTTTGACGGTAGGGTTCTACACAGTTTTTTTTTTTTAATTTATTTATATTTTACAATTTCATTATTGAGTTGAAATCAAGTAAAAATGATGAAAGCGGAATCGGATTAAAAAAATGAAATAATGCT
Source organism: Xanthostigma xanthostigma (assembly GCA_963575645.1). Taxonomy (NCBI): domain Eukaryota; kingdom Metazoa; phylum Arthropoda; class Insecta; order Raphidioptera; family Raphidiidae; genus Xanthostigma; species Xanthostigma xanthostigma. Next base: position 43,621,017 of record OY754471.1, read on the forward strand.
GCTTTTTCCCGCAAAAATATCGAAGAAGTAGCGAAAGTTCTGTTTTATCAATTTCCAACGAAGATTATAACATTTTTTCCCATTGTAAATCTGTCTTAAATATTCACGCTCCATGGCCCGTGTTTATAATACTAATCGATCATAAGCCAGCTATGGCTGGGTGACAGAATACAAGATGTGATTAGTATTTTAAAAAGTGCGTTGAAAAAATAAACCAAGATTTACTAAAACTCTAGAAAAATGTTAAAGAAAGTTACCCTGTTCGGAGTAACTTACTTAATTAATAGAATTAGTAAGTATTGTTCTGCTAAAATCGAAATGTGTCAATAATTTGACAGATGTATATATTCGCCATTTTATTACTTTCAATAAATTCAATGAGTGACTACTAAAATCGCTAATGACTCGCAAATTGATAACTCAACACTATTTACAGCATAAATTCAGTCGTGAGGACATTGTAATATTTTCGACAACTTGAAATTACTGTATTGAAGGTTTTTTTTTGTTGTTTGTCAAGGTGCTTCTTCATCAGAATGTCGAGATTTGAACGGGCGCAGTATAGCGCAAGGACTTCACTACGTACCCGGTCCGGATACGTGTCAATTGTGCGTTTGCGATCGGGGGAATCCCAAATGGTGCAAAGCGGTGCTATGTTCACCGCCTCAGGTACTTAAAATTACTCATTTGAAGTGTACATTTTTTTATTTGCCGGCTCGAATCTAATAGCATTAATAGACGATCGAACTTGGTACGGACCGGACAGCGGATATGGTCCGCTCCGTACCAAATCTGCTCGTCTAGACAGTAGTCTGCGTGTCCGCGCGGTTCGATGGTTTGCACATCGTACTTGGTCCGGTTCGTACTTATATCCGTGCGTGTGTATACAAGTACGATTGCACTTGATACATATAACCGTATAACGACGTCATTGTAATTCAAAACGTTGTGCAACATGACAGAAATTTTGACAGAACGCGAAGTTCTTGGTGAAGTATTGGTATTATATAAAGATTTCCCATGTTTGTGGGATCTATCAGATAAGTTATATTGTAACAGAGAAGCGCGTAACAACGCTCTAGAAATTTTTCGGGAGTGTTATTCAAAATATGATCTTCGCTATCAAGCGATTTTATTAACTTCATATGACTAAATTCATCGCGATCTTTCAAATAGAATTTTGCCCACTCCTTTCTTTTCTTCCTTGTTGTTTGTGGCGGCATTAACGTTGCCGCTAGAACTGACAGATTTGGTCGTCTGTTGCAACCAGCGAACTTGATCCGCCGTACCATGTCCGTTCCCGGCCCGTATCAAGTTCGATCGTCTATTAATACTATAAGTCCTGTTTTGTTTTAGGATTGTAAGTCGTTTCGAGTGGGCAGCTCTTGTTGCGAATTTATTTGCCTCGATGACGCACTTTCAAACAAAGTGGACAACAGCATCGATTTCGACGGCGGAACAGATCTGGGTTTGCGGTTAATCGTAAGCGCAGTGACGGCAATACTATCGCTCTCTCTTTTATTCTTCCTTATACATCGACTTAGACAACGTAAGATCAGAGGGCGGCAGAATCGACAGCTGAGCGAAGATGAACGCAGCTTGGGAAGTATCGGTTACATAGCTGGCAGTATCGGCTATCTACAAGGCAGTATGGGTTATCTTGCCAGCGGCACGAGCGAAATTGAATTTCATTACGAAGAACCACCGTCGCATTATCCTCTTTGGAAACCGCCAGGTAAATATGTCATTACAAAAACCATCATGGAATAATTTGACACAGTTTTTCTGCGATCTATTGTTGAAAAACAACATTTCCAATACAAATACAGTGTGAACTCCATTTAACATCACTCGATATAACGACAAACTCCTTAAAACGTCGAAATAAGTTAACTCTAGTTGGTATACCTTGTCGCTCATACAATGATACATTCTAAATAACGACACACTCACTCTAAATAACGACAACAATATGTCATCATTAAACAATAAACAGTAGTGATGTGCCGGATATCCGTATCCGCGGATATCCGAGGGAGAAGAAAGATCCGTATCCGTTAGTTTTTGGCGGATCTTTTACCTTATTAATTTTCAATTCATAGATGAAATTTTATATTTATATAGGTGATTAGGTAATAATGAAAACCTGTTAAATTCCATTCAGATTATTTTTTATTTTTTTAAATCGTATTTGGCACCTTTATATTGCAAACATTTATCGCAGTGAGTACCGTACTAATAGTACATAACTCAAAGGTACTAAAAAACTATTTTTATAATGAGATATTGCACATCGATCTTTGGAAAGAGACAATCTGTTATGAGAGTTAACTCTTAAAGAGGTCAATAACTTTTTCCTATAACAGAAAGTCTCTTTCCAAAGGTCGATGTGCAATATTTACCGCCGCGTACTCTAAGAAAGTTAAGATCCCTATCCGTATCCGCGGATCTTGAAACCAAAAATCCGTATTCAGATCCGTATCCGCGGATATACATTTTTAACGATCCGGCACATCACTAATAAACAGTACATGTTTGTTATTTTGTTGTCGGCATCATGGGTACCGAAAATTCTCAGAAATTCGTTCTTTTGTTTGTTGGGATTATCTTTCATATGTTTTGCTCATCTGCTTATCGATAAGTTATCATATTCTTAGTTGCCCGCAAACTACAAACTGTGAACATGGCGAGTAAAAGAAAATCTTTATGTAAAATATTATTATGTAAAATATTAATGGATTATTTCTTCTCTTCTGTCAATAACGCCACAAAGTGAACAGCCCCTTGAGTGTCGCTATAAAGTTTACACTGTATAACTATTTTCGAGTTTCGACAAACAACTGAACTCATTTTCAGTAAAATTCAGTACACGTGGCTTCCATACTCAAAGGGTACTTTAAATTTTGATCTAATGATTTAATTAATTAACATTCTCAGTAAATGTATAAAAAAACAGTCTAACGATACCTGAACTTTAGAGCTGTAAAAGTAACGAGAAATTGCGTACCCGTATGTATTCGTTACTTAAAGAACCAGTACCCGTTACTTTCGTATCATTACGTTACTCGTTACTTTTCATACGACATACAATTGCGTACTTAATAGCATCAAGCAATAAGCATCAGAGAACATAAGCATGTAGCTTCGCATCGAGGGGCGTCGCATACGTGATGCGGTATGACTTTGTTCGTATAACGTATAACCGCATCAAACGAGTCGAACTGAATGGATGCGAAAGATGCGAGTAACGAAATGAATTTGTAAGTAACGATTCGTTACTTCGAGTCAGACGATGTACCCGTTACTCAGTAACGAATGCATACGGTTTGTTACAGCTCTACTGAACTTTGAGTTAAGTTTAAGCTAAATGAACATTTATGACATTAATGGGTACAGATCTGCTGATATGGGAGAATAATCACGGATTCATTTTTTTTTTTTTGATAAGTAGTAAAGTATGCGTGTTTTTAAGGTAATTATTTCCCACGCGGAGAAGCGCCACCACCGTACGAGGAAGCCGTCGCAGCCGCAAGAGCTGAAGCGGCAATGATAGCCAATTCGGCAGCAGTCGTGGCCCATTCGAACATTCCCCAACAACAACTGGTCACCGCTCCAGTTCTGACGAATACGTCGAGTCAAACGCGAGCCCCCGATACCGTTCGAGATTGCGAGACTGCAACGCGCACCGAACATAGGAACGAAATATTGCCGAGTACAAATCGTAACGAGATACTGAGAAACGACCGGAACAGCGTAATCCCGCCTCAGCCGCATTATGTTAATATAAGCGAAGCAAATAGAATCGAACCGGCCGGCCAGAATCTGTCAGCTCCGACACGTTTAGACAATCAGTATACATCGAGAAGCGAAAGATACAATGTGCCATCGTTGACCGCTAACACCAACGGTACTATAATTAACAGTGGGCATCGAACGATTCCGAAAAATTTAACGAGATTAGATCCGTCGACGATGAGCATGACGACTTCGTCTAGACGCGACGTACAAACCGAGACTGCTCCATTGTATACTGGCGTTTCTGAAAATAAAGTTTATCAACAGGTAAGTGCATTGTTACTTAAAGCTTGTACTTATGTATTTTTCGTAGAGTGATAGTCAAATGTTATGCTAATACCTCGAGAATTATTACATAATGTGTTGTTTGTCAGTGGAATTATGTAAGTGGCACTAACTAAAACGTTTTAATCTTTGAGAAAAGTTATTTTTCGTGTGAATATCATATATATTAATACGCTAAGGGTAAAGATGTTTGCCTCCCATTTTAGAAAAAACCTCACAATTTCTCCACATAAATTATATATCATTTTACAGATAATTGCTTGCTCTACTGACATCGACAACTACAAAATTTATTATTGCTTTTGTTTTTGTAAATTAATTAAAATACAGCAACGCTGAACAACGTCTGCCATCTGACGGCTTTAATTTTGAAACAACGTCAACACTTCGATCTGTCATCTGACCTTCATATTGTAATACAGCAGACACAATACTGCATACTGCCATCTGACGGCTTTAATTTTGAAACAGAGAGCAACGCTGAACAACGTCACAGCAATGCTGCATGATGCCATCTGACGGCTTAGCTCAACGCTTTTGCTACTTGCGCCTCTATATGACAATTTTAGTAAAATATTTCTTCGATCTGTCATCTGAGCTTCATATTGTAATACAACAAAAAGAAGAACGTTATAAGCAGTGTGCAAAATTAGAAACGAATTGAATACCTGCAATCATATTTAAAAAATAATTTTGTAAAGTGATAATTATTATACTTATTTAGTGCGAATAATTCGCACAGGTCACACTAATTCAACTTAATTAGTAAACGAACAAGTGCTTGCTGTCACTTAACCTCAAATTGTCGGCTGTCAAATTTTTGTTTTAAAACGATTTCTAAAAACAAAAGTCTTATTATTTATGTTTGCACCTGACATATTGATGTAAGGTTATGTAGTAAGGATTGTTTTTATTATTTCATATAAATTTATTTCCAACTAATGACAAGTTCAAAATGTAGTCGTGGACAAAATTTCGATATAAAAAGTTAAAACGCGGTATTAAAACATTTTCACTTTTAATTCCAGAAACGTTCTACATTACCGAGAGAAAAGATTTTAGAATCGAGTGCAGCGATACGTTCAGAGGTGTTTTACGAAGACGTAGTCGGTCCGCCAATTGCATCGAACTTGAAGGATTGTTACAATTCAGGCCAAGAAAGACATCGTACGATACCGCGTCATTTAACCAGTGCAAGCCTGTCTATATCGGGTTTATTGAGTTCCGAACGTTCTACGTTTGAGAATTTGGATCCCGTGAAACATATTACGTTGCCTAGTTCGCGGTCGGGCATATTGAATTCTGTATTGTCGACTTCGGCGCCAAAATCAAAAACTCCAACCGTTAATTTCAGCAATTCTGCATCGACGACGCTTCCCATTTGCATTCCAGCACCGAGTATTTTTACTACGACCGGCAACGGTTATAACGACGTGCCATGTTCTTCGAACGGTTCGGTTTCAAATTCCAACACTGTATCGAGAGGAAAGTCTCACAGTTCCGTAGCCGTCGTCGACGAATCTAATACCGGTACGGTGAAATTAAACGGCAGTAATTTAGTAATCGTATCCGAACCCGGTAAACAGAACCGAACTGCCGCGGCTACCGAACCTAGTTTATTGACTATTCAGAATGTGGCCAGTTTGAACGCGAGCAATACGTCGAACCGAGATGTGGAGAGCAGTTTGGAAGGATCATATCAGTGCTTGCACGATGCTATCGACGATGGAGACGGCGATGATTACAGGTTCGTGGATTGATTTAAAAATATGTTGTTATCGGCAGGAATCTTGAAATTGGTGTGGATCGTTTCTTAAATTAAAAATGCGTTATTTCAATTTTTTATGAACTGTTAAATATTTATAAATTGAGGATTAAAAATGGGTCGAAGGACCTATTTTGATTTTATATGTAAAAAAGGCATTGCGGGAAAAATGTTTTGAGTTAAAAAAAAATTGGTTGTCTGTAAAGTCGGTTTACGGACGATAGTTTTACGTGATAACGTATTTCGTAATATATAACCTAAATTTTAGTAGCTGTCAAACTTGGGCCGAAGCATACTGCGCTCTCGCTTGCACGCACAGGGTCAGGCGGAACGTTAGGAACGTTACACTTTTTCGTGCGTGCAGCTGGTGTTTCATTAATTTATAAGACGTTATCACGTCAAAATTTCTTTACTTTTCGTATAAATTTTAGGTAGTTCGGGAGCTGCAATCCCAAGTCAAATAAATGACTTCTTCTTTTCCTCAAATAATTACCCAAATCATGCTATAATAATTAATAGAAATTCACATAAAAATTTATTTGATTTAATTTAATGCGAATTATAATTAAATATAATTATAGTAATGTAATTAATAAAATATTAATTGATTAGTACTCAGCTGTCACTAGTCACTGTCACTACAACAACAGAGATAGAGGCTACATGTCAGTATTAAAAAATTAATAAAATCAAAAGTACGTGGTAAATTATTCTGAAATGTTTGCAGTGTGTATGTCAGACATCGTTCTATCCATTAAAAAATTTTTTTGTGGGGTCAAGTTTGTCAATTTTTTACAAACTCTCAATTTCCAGAATTATTGAACAAGGACACTCATAACAGCTCGTGTATTTTTGCATAACTTTAATTAATTATATCTCTTAAACGGTGTGGTAAAAAAATCTGATTCTTTTTCTGTAGGTGTCTTTAATTATAATCTCTTGAATAAAATTATACAATAAGTTGCCTATAGAAATAAAAAATATTAACAATAGGGAATATGCATGTGGTTTAAATTTACATGATTTTTTTTTCCAAGAGTCTTTATTGTCCGGACATTATGCCTAAACAATTATTTTACTATTTAGTTCGCTTTTAATTGTAAAAAATATTAATTAAAAAGTGCAAAATAAGCGAGGGAAATTCAATTTTGCGAAATGCATCACTATTGGTCGAAACAAAACGTGACGTCACATGGCACGTCACGTCATCTGATTAATATTTAAATTTAATTTTCGGTAGATGGTATAACTGGAGTATGTTCTCGCGTTTGGTTTATCGTTCATGACAGCAGTCATCACCTAAACAGTGCATTTTTAATCATGAGTGAATGTCATCGTTATTTGACGTTACAAGCTACTCCTGTCAAATTAATAATCAAAAAACTGTCATTTAGACTTCACGTTTCTCGAGTTGTTGATGTTGCCATGGTAACTTTTTTTGATACAGTCTAAATTATTTATAATCAAAAATAACGTTAGATATATGTTTCATAGTTTGAATATAAATAATAATATTGATAACAAATATCTTTGATTTAAATTTTGTAATTCCCGCCAGTGCCATTTTAACCCATAATAAATCCTCGTCTTTATTATTGGTAGAATAAGTCGCAGCGTTGCTAAATTTGTTAACGTAAATAATTTGTAGTTGCGTCCAACTTATACAGCTATTTAATCCAAAAAATGTTAAATATAAATTATTTAAATGGTCAATAAATTTAAAAGCAAAAATAGGTTTAAAGACAAATCGTGTACTGATTCTCTATATCTACCGTGTTAAATTTCTATTTTTCAAGTATTAATATTTCAAAAACTAAGCGGTCAAAAATTTTCAAAAAATTAATTTAGTTTACATACACTATAATTATGATTGTATGGAAAAAAATTATTAAAAAATCTTTAGTTTTTTTCATGCGCTAACCTCCTTAAAACTGAAAATTGTTATAAAATAACTGTAAAACTATAGTAACAAACACTGAACTGACAGAACGTGCCATGTGACGTAACACAAGACCCGCGAAAAATGGCGGCGTTCAAACAAGTCGAATTTTATCGATGTTTTAAAATTTATTTTAATAATTAGTTTAAACATTTCCAAGAGTGTTTATATTTTTTATGGTGTTATAATGATGTAAAAAGTGAATTAAAAATATAAAAAAAATGCATGCATATACCCTATTATGACAAATTCAGACAGTCTCTTAAAAAAATTTTAATTGAAAAATGTTTTTATAAAATGAATGACTTTTTAAACTAACTGTGTTATACCTATTGTATTGACGTATTCTAAGCTGTTTCCAGTATTATAGAATAAAAATATCTATCTATCTATCTATAAAAAAATGTAGGGTCAAGTTTAAGTCATTTGGCTACCAAACTACCAAAGCACCTTGCACTGTTATAAGGCAAAACCACAGCACCCTTATATCTTGGCCTGTAAGAGATGTTACAGGTTTTTAAAAAGTTCGTTCCAAGCAGCAAGTTCTAAAATCGCCACTAACAACTTCGTTTCACCTACTGCGCATGCGGGTGACGGTTTCGAAACCGTTCACTGGCTGCTTGGAACGAACCTTTTAGAAATCGCCTGTGACCTCAATTGTCAAGCGTATTCGTTTTATTCCGATAATCGTCTCGTTTTTCTAGGAGTGAATGTGAAAATTGTAAGTCGGCTCACGGATCACGCTACTATTTAGCCGAAGAAGACGAAGAAGAGAGTCCCAACGAAACAATGACGCTTCAGCGACGGCCTCTCGATCCTCCGTGCGATACTTTAGGTCACGGACCACCGTTTTATCGAACTTCCTGTACACTGCCTGTAAATACCCGCAAAAACAGGTAAGTGAAAGTTTTTACGTGTACGGTTTCAATAGGGTTATTGACAGTGATTAAAATTAAATATAAAACTGTGTTATAATGAAAGTTTATGGTCTAAAATATCGTTTAGAATTATTATTTTTATTAAATAAGTGCGTTAAATATATTAAAATAAATAAATAAAATCACGATTTTTAACCTATGTGTCACGTGATTTCAAACACCAATCACAGCGCGTGACATCATTAATCAGTCAACATGGCCGGTAGCTGTGTGCCACTGACTGCCATGTGTATTCGTTATCTCTGTTCAGTGTATGTTCTCTGATGTATTCAGTGTACTCTGTCAATCATATTAAATGCAACACTTTGTTGGTTATAATGCTATATGTCACGTTGTACCCGCTTGCTTAATGTTTACTGATTGCCTACTGTGACGTAGGCAATCAGTAAACATGGCTGTCAAGGTCAATTGACGTTTTGGCGCAGAATTTAAAGTCAAAATAAAAAACAACTAATAATGAGTCAAATCTGTTATATTTATGAGAAAAAATATTTTTTACGGGTACATATACCTTTATTCTTTAATTTTAAAACTTTTTGAAGTTTCGTCAATAACCCTAAGTTTCGTCAATAACCCTATTACGATCGGAAGCTGTAACAAATCGAACCCGTAAGCAAAAGTCGCTGAGGGCCGTCGAATTTACTCAAAATGTCAAATTTTTCTTCTCATTTATGACGTTTATTTTTTGGAGATTAATTGTCAGCCCGAAATTCTAAAAAATGACTGTGGACATTTATAAAATGGCCCAAAATATTTATAATTTATAGAGATTTCAACCAATTTTTTGTTTTGTGTGATCCGTAAACATTCGATTACGGGACACTTATCGAACGGTGTATTGTATTTTGATTCCGGGATATTAAAGAATCGGTCCGTCTAACCTTTTGCGAACGGCGTGTAATTAAGAGTCGGTAATTAATAAATTCTACGATTGGGTTAGATCTACGTCTATGCACGGTACTCCATCCAATCACGGTGCAAGAGAGGCGTGGTTTAGCAGCATGCCGGAATCAACCAGTTCAGAATCAGAAGATGATTAAAACTTAGATCTTTATTGTCATTTAAAAATATACTATTTATTACCTTTATAAGGTGTCCACATCGATTATTATATGTATCATCGATTATTGTACGTATTAATAGAAAATTTCATTTAACAATGTTCGTTTGCCGAAAACAAGTATCGGCGACGGTGTTTATTTGTCTATATAATAGTTTCGATGTAAACGGCATTTTGTTTCCGAGTCGATGATTTTTTTCACGCTGCACGTGTTTTAAACCATGAACACTGACAATAGCCCGCTTTACAAACCTCTTACGACACAATGTTCCAGTAGCGGCCAAGCTAAGAACTAAAATTTTTAAATATAATGGCGTTGCTATGGGAACGCCATGTAAACAGCGGTTTATGGGCGGAGTTACAAATTTTTCGATGCCAGCGTTTGTGGTGAGCACTAGGGGAAACTTCAAACTCAAATTTTCCGTATGTCAGTGAGCAATGTTTATTAAAAGTGAAAATAGTTATAATTTTATGAAGTTTTTTTTAATTACAAAGAAAACATGGGCAAAACTAAGCGATCTGGAAATGCTTGTTGTGTTCCGGGCTGTTGCGCTGATGGCGATTCAAGTAAAATAAAGACCATTGGCGCCCTAATTTGACGTTCCGCTGTCAGTGTAAACAAATTAACATCAGTTTTTCTTATTACATTTTTTTTGACACATGGCCAACTAAAGTTTTTGACTTATCACCTTAGAAACATGTCGCGATTTCCATAAAAAGTGAGTTCAATAGTTCTCTATTAACCACTAGCGGCGCTAGTAGGCTTTGTGCACACAGCCTATAGCCTATTCTTTTATTTTAGTGTATGATGAATAAATCTGATTATCAAAAAAATACGCAATTATAACAAAACAGTAACCAAAGTAACCAGCTCTGGTATCTCCCCAAAAAAATTAAAAACGGACTACACAACTTTATAATTCCCGCTTTTTTAGAGCGTTGGGTGACGCCCAATGTATCAAAAAAAATTGAAAGGTGTTGCCAACGATCATTTTATATTCCTGCTATGAGAAAAGGAGGCGCAACTAGCTGTCCATTTCTATATTATTTAGTCAAAGGTTTTGACATGTATTTGGCAGCTGATCAAATTTAATCTGCCTGTACCATAGATATATATTTAATAGATTGCGGATACACTAGCGCCTCCTGTACCTTTTAGAAGCCATTTTGTACGTGGAAAACGCCGTAAAAAGCGCGCGAGATTCAAAAATATTAATTATTTTATAATATGATTTTATTGATAAAAACGACAAAACTCACAGTAAACAGTGATATTTCGCTCCAAAACCTATTTTTATACTGAAACGTTTCAAAAATTACAAAATTGAGCATAAATTTAATGTAAAGCTTAGAACATTTTACATTGTCAATTTGGCATCAAGGTTGACAAGCATTGATGCCAATTTGACAATGTAAAATGTTCTAAGCTTTTATATTATATTTATGCTCAGTTTTGTAATTTTTGAAACGTTTCAATATAAAAATAGGTTTTGGAGCGAAATATCACTGTTTATTGCGAGTTTTATTGTTTTTCCATAAACATCATATTAATATTATAGAATGTTTAATCTTTTTGAATCCCGCGCGCTTTTTACGGCGTTTTCCACGTACAAAATGGCTTCCATATGGCTTCTAATTGGAACCATTCCGCACAATGCTCAAGGATAGGCATCCGCTATCTATTAATATATATATGTATATATATGGCCTGTACTGTCGTACTTCGTCTTGTTTTAAAACACGTGTCGGCGAAATTCCCCGAATATAACTTTTACATTCCACTGGCCCTTCATGAAGCTGAATGTTCGAAGGCCGGCTGCAGTTCCGATTATGATTCGCTTAAATGTCAGCGTGCCCTTAAGTACAAACATTTTTTTCCGTTAGGTTACACCGGTTTGAATTTTACGCAAAGGTTGCGAAAAATATTGATAAATTTTAAAATGTAATACGTAAAATAATCTTAGGATTTTAAAATTGAAACTTGACGATTTAGTAAATTGTTTTTATATACGTATAGTGTTTTCGAATGTTTTTATTTCACATTCCAGTGTTTAAAGTTATTCTTTTGTTTTTGATATTCTTTTATTTTAGTGCAATAATTTTGTACATATATACTTGTTAATGTGTAGAATATTCGTTTGGTATGATAGAGAATCGACGAAATTTACTTGAATCTCTATAAGCAATTTTGTTTTACGTTACTTTACTTCTAAATTAACGTAAAACAAAATTGCTTATAGAGGTTGAAGTAAATTTTATAATCAGTTCTCGAATTGAAATACAATATTATTTTGAGCTACGTTGAATTAGCCCGGTGTGTCGTGCAGTTACGCGCTATATAAAGATAATGAAGCAAATTTTTTCAATAAGTGAAATAGAATCGTTACTCACTTGTTTTCAGGGATGAAAGTTGGCTTTTGCATACCGATGGTATGAAAAAAGTCGCGCATGCTCAGATCAAAAGTAAAGTGTTTTTGTCCCTTGGGCAATTCGCCTGACCTAAATTGTCCATTTACTGGTCCTATCTGTAACGTAACTTTGGGGCATTACGGAAACGTGGAAATTTGTATTTAAAAACTTTATAGATTGTATAGATTGTATCGTTTATTAAAAAACAAGTTGATATAAAAAATTTTAAGCGTTTTCTCCATCATACCAAACGGTTTTTATTATTTAGTAAAGAACCTCAAATAGGGCTGGATTATATGTCAATATAAACGATATTTGCAATATCGATCAGCCCTAGGCTCAGACTTTTTGGTCAAAAAAAATTATTATCAATTGTTAATGTAACACAAAATTATTAATTTAACTGTTGTCTGTTTTAACTTCAGAACAAGCAGCTCTTCTCTTGTTTCGATCATTTGTTATAAAATCAAAACAAAATGCTATCTAAAATATTTAGCTTAGAAACTATTATTTTTAGGCAGCCCAATTAAAAAATTGAATCTCTTTTTTCTTGAATCTTTATAACTATTATTACGTGAATTTAATTTGTTTTAAATCTAAAGAATGCGCATTTTCTGATATTGACAGACTCTAGCGGCATTTATTGGTACTAATAGGGTGCTCGATATAGTACCAAGTACTTTAAACGTCATACATTGCGTTTATTAACATAATTCGATAATGAACGCATTTGACGATTAAATAATAAATGCAACAGCAACAAATTTCGCTAGAGTATGTTGATAATCGAAACAAAAGATAATTCGTTTACCTTTTGTTTTGTGCGATTTTTGTTTTAATACAAGTGTTGTCAGTATTAGCCTACGTGGACTATATTATCGTTTTTTTTAAGACAATTGAATACTGATTTAGCTTGTTCTGTATATAAGGAACAAAAAAAATTTTTATTTTATTGTATAGTATACTGTCCCCTAATTTTAATAGCTTTTTTGACCCCCGGCTTTTCTTTGAAGCTTCAATATTGTTGCTTTTTTGAGATCTGGCCTACGATTTATTACGAAACATTTTTCCCAAAAAACGTGATATCTACTGCTAAGCAGAGAAAAAGTAATTGAATCAAAAGTAATCCACAGACCACGTTATTTAATAAGTTCGATTTTTTCTGTGATAGTTTCTTTACGTACCAAAACGAAGTCTGTATTTGATGCTAAATCGGTACTCGCCTCGAATTATCAACACGATCTGGTGGTATTTTTTGATATTAATAGAGTACTCGACACACGAATGTTTAATAACGATTCGTAAGCTCAATTCTAGGCGACGATAGATTTTGGAGACACAACAATGAAAAGAGAGAATACGGGGGCTTTTTTCTGTCTCTGTTGGCACGGGGATCATTTTTAACATATTTAAATACCAAATATTGTGTTTATTATATAATATTCTGCGATGCCTAATGCAAAGAACTAGCTCTTGGAGTATGTGAAAGACAATTACAAATACGCTTTATTATGAGGATGACTGATTGTTCTGTTGTGGCATTGTAGACTGATTAATTCATCCGCCGCGATAGTGGAAGTTTAAGGTCAAGACCCGACACAGTTGGAAAATACATTTTTCTTATATAGCGTTGTAACTAACAATGATTGTGTGTTTCGTACTACAACAATAGCAAACACTGTACTATAAATATAAACGCTGATTGTATTTGTTATTAAACGGATACCAATATAGAATTAAAAAAATCTCTGAAATCGCGGTCGATAAAAACTGCCTTAATCGACTGTCTATTAAAAAAAGATATTGTTTTTCTGCTCAAAATACTAGACTCAATTTTAAAAGGAAAATCATTTGCCTGTCGTTCCGTAATTTAGATAATTGACGATTTTAAAATAATAAATCGTTACTCGTTTGTTATCGGCAAGTTCTATTAGAGCGTGTTGAAAATAGGGGCGTGCACTTTATAGTATGAGCAAAAAAAAGTGAAGAAATGTATCGTTATTCCTTTGTTTCAATCATGGTGATAATCATTCAGTCTAATTATATCTAATGTATTACACTTTCTCAATGCTTTATTCAACTTTGGAATTATTTCAGTTCGTAAATTTTTGTTTTCATGATTTTTTGTCAAATTTAATTGTCAAGAAAAATTCCAACACAATTTTGTAGACTTACATTACGTCACATCGAATATTGGTGTAATTGGTGAGTTTGTTTTTTGTTTTTAACTTTGATTTGGTGCAATAATTACGGCAAAGAATCATAGATATAGCTCGAGATTTGTTTACAAGTTTAGTGTAAAAATACGCATGCGCAAGAAGACGTTGCATTTCATTTTTTTTTTTGCTCGTACCTTAGTTTTTCTAACAGGTTATAAAAAACATACAATGCTCTTAAAGATCATTTAAAAAATTTTATTGTTATAATTTGAGGTTAGGTTTATTTTATATTTCTATTCGTTCCTTCATTTGTTTTGAAATGAATATTTTTATATTGTTAATTATTATAGATTATATTTTGACTGACAAAAAAACAAAACTGATATTTCAGTAAAATGTCTTCGTAAAGACAATAATATTCTGTTTTATACGTAATTATAGTTTATTTTTATTTATATGAAGCGGCCTATTTTTCAATATCGCTTATTGATCGTACGACTTTTATTGAATTTGTGCTCATAGCTATTGTATTTAATTTTTTAAGTAACTTTTTAAGTTATAATTTGTTACGAATTATATTTCTCTACTATTATTGTTTATCCATTTTAACTATATTATTGTTTAAATTGTTAAATTATTGTATGCACAAAACAAAAGAAAAATGCGCTACAATTTCCATAGTGTTCTTCTTTTGTTTTGTACAAATGAGATGACACTTGTTTCCAAAGATTTTTAAATTATTTTTTTTAAAACAAAGTTTTTACATATAAATCAAAAATATATTGAATGGCAGCCGTCTAACCGTTTTAAATAATTCAAACAAAATCTTCCATCGATGGCCAAAGTTAGAATAATTCCCAAATGTATCTGTTAATTTTTTTATTCAACATGACCGATTCTCCGGTAAACGAACGGTTGTGTTTTTGAGGTCGAACGAAAATTGTCCAAAGCAGTTTGTAGATATCGGAGCCTCTCCGCTCTGCTTCTGTCTCACAACTGTTGACAGAATTCGAGTCTGTATATAGACAGGGTTGCAACTATTTCAGTACAAACTATCGGTCAGTTTTTTGAATTGTAACTTCTTTTCCTGCTGGAGAAAATGAACTGTCAACGGGGAACCGGAACTAATTGACTGACGGATAGGTATAAATACATTCGAGCGGAACTCGGTCGACACGACCGTTTCTGTTTAATGTTTACTTGGTTGCTAAAAATTACTCACTTAACTTCACTTCAGACGCATGAGATTTACGTACATCCGGCTTGTTTTTTTTTTTTTTATTATTGAAGCTCGAGGTTAGTGGGTTCAAAAGAAAGCCTCGTTCTATCAGCGCGGGAATGACGTCAACTAGCGGACCGTATGTATTGCAAGATTTCTTTGTCATTAAATACTGCAATTAAAGTTTATAAACAACAATCAATTGACTGGTCCGCCGAATGACGTCATTACTCCCACTGCTATCCGATAGACAAGCCAACCTCTGTAATCTACTAACCTTGATCAAAGCTATGATTTCGATTAAATGTACTAAATTTCGTGTCTTTTTACGTTGATAGTTTTCTAACGTCCCGTTTAAATATTGTCAAATATAACATTTTAAGTTTGGGCAGTTCATTTGTTTTACAGTAGCTATGTTCCAATCTCTCTGCGAACGGTAATATTATCGTCACAGTCTTGCGCAGTGGCTCAAACGAAACTGTTTTGTTTCGATTTTGTGCGCATGCGTCGACTTTGCACCGGTCTGTGGTTTAAAGGACAGTTCTAGAACCGTTATAATCTCGGTTGGAACGCGTTGGAACTGCGCATGACTGTGATGAATACAAACCTTTATGCAAGTAACTGACATCTGCGCTTCAGTAACAGAGAAAAGTTACTACCTAAATGGTAAACGCTGAAATAGTAGTTTCCCTGTATATACAGGGTGTTTCACGACATGACTGCCATAGCTTGGGACTGTGTTACTGGGGTGATTTCAAGTCAAAAATGTCTAATGAACATATACCCGGAACGCTATCCTAACTGAGCTAGAAGCATTTGAAATTTTAAATAAGTAAGCCCACTAATGCAGGTATTAGGTTCTGCTGTTGGTTTTGCTATTATTAAAAAGACCAGGTGGCTGTGAATCACCATTAGTATTTATTCGTTCTGAGCCTGAGACTCTTCGCAGAGCTACCACTTCAATTCTAAGAAGAGCTAGACTATGCATACAGCAACTGGGTGGACATTTAGAGCAACTAATTCAATAAAGCGATTTCTTTTTAAACGGTTTTTAAATTAGTAGGGAATTCCTACTACTACTTATTTAAAAATTCAAATGCTTTTAGCTCAGTTAGGATAGCGTTCCCGGCATATGTTCATTAGACATTTTTGACTTGAAATCACCCCAGCAACACAGTCCCAGGCTATGGCAGTCATGTCGTGGGACACCCCTGTATAATAATAATATATATAAAAAAAAGATGAATAACTTTTCAGTGATGTTTCCACAATGTATTTTAAAAGTTTTGAATGTTGTATTGTAGATATAATATTAAGATATGTACATTTTTTAAAACAAAACCGTTTAAATTACCCGCCGTAAAGTTAATATTATTCATCTGTTTCGTGTTAATATTTCAGTGTTGTGTAAAAAATATCAAACGATTGAAAAACAATTAACCGAAATACTTAAAATTTCTGTACATTCCGCAGCGAGAACAGATCAAAAACAAAACGCTATCGTCTAGCGTGCGATGACTTTGGTCGTATTGTTATAACGTAGCGCGGTGCTGAAATGAACGTTCGGGCTTCGGGAGCAGGACTCCGTGTGCCAACACATTCCATCGATTAAAAACGTTTTTCTTTTTTTTTGTCGGTTCATTTCTGTACTGAACTACTCGGACAATGCGAACAAAGTTACGATAAAGTGACTGCATTCAGGAGTAAATTAATATCATCGAACATTGTATTTTTTGTCGTAATTAAGTTCTCAACGGTGCCAATTTATTTTTGACGTGATAACGTCTTATAAATTGATGAAACACCGGCTGCACGCACGAAAAAGTGTCACGTTCCGCCTGAGCCTGAGCGTGCAAGCGAGAGCGCGGTATAAGCGATAGAGAGGCACGATCGGCCCAAGCGTCGGCTTGTACGCATTTTTCTCTCTTCTCGCGTGACGTCAGAGAGTTCATCGATGTTTCTTTGTGACGTTGTCACGTAAAACTATCGTCCGTAAACCGACTTTACAGACAACCAATTTTTCAAAATTTCTGTACTCAACGGCGGCCCCAAGCGTAGAAGTCTCATGGGCCCCGGCCCTTTGATTTAAAAGATAGAAAATAACACCACGTTTTAAAATCAAAATTAGATATAATAGGGGATCCCTCCAAACACGTGCTTATGCTTCTTCGTCTACTGTTTATATCTTTGATCTTTTCTCGTTGTAGCAGGTGTGCAATAATATTCAGCGGTTCTTAACTTTGGTTTTTTCGCAGACTCTCCTTTTTTATGTTATAGGAAAGCGACGAAACCCCAAACTATTTTTGGAAGGTATGAAGAAGGACTTATTTTTTCTGTTTTGGTAGATATGTAAAAGATGGAAAAAAAGCAAACATTAAAGCGTTGGTGAACCCCTGGGGTTTGAGAACTGCGAGTTGAGAACCGCTGCAATACATTTTTATCGGTGGAAATGTACTGCTTAATAAAATATTGGCTTATTCATTTGTTGTACAGTTCATTCTACTATAACGCGTGTTTATTTTTACGCGATTAATAAATACAGGAATCAAAATGAGCGGTTGATTATGCTTTGAAACAAGTGAATGGAGGAAAACGTCACCCAGCTGAAAGTAATTTATTGCTCGAGTGTACTGCTTCGATTATTCTTACGAGTTAGGAGGCTTTGAGTGGTCAGCCCATAACCCTACTTTTCGCACAGGCCTTGTTATTTTTATTGCACGTATTTCCGTAACGCGCCGATTCTTAGAAACAGATGTACACCGTTATAAAAGAAATTATTGTACTTTCAAACGGACAAAGAATGGCGTTGAAGCGGTACATTTTCTCCGAAACCACTAATAAACAGTAGTTCGTAATGCCCATTGTGTCAAAATATCAATTTTTTAATTTAACATTTTAGAACTATTTTCTGTGATTGTTGACTGCCGTATTTTCATATACTCTCTACAATGTTAAATTGTTTTCAGATGTTTTTTTCTTTTGTTTTAAGTGAATGTTTATATAAATATTTGTTTATTGTTTATTATTATACATTTTTAAAATCAATGTTAAATTGAAAATTTCAAATTAGATGTAGAATATTTTAAACTGTACAAATGTTCATTGGGAAGATCTAAACATAACAATCGCTTTTCTCATATTTTCTGTATTTAAGGTTAGACTTTGAGTGTAAGCCCCTCGAACACGGATCGACTGTCAAACCAGTTCAGGAAGCGACTATTATTCTGTATTTAAGGTTAGACTTTGAGTGTAAGCCCCTCGAACACGGATCGACTGTCAAACCAGTTCAGGAAGCGACTATTATTCTGTATTTAAGGTTAGACTTTGAGTGTAAGCCCCTCGAACACGGATCGACTGTCAAACCAGTTCAGGAAGCGACTATTATACAATCGGTTTGTAATCGATTGAGGTTCTTTACCCTCACTCGAGCGTGACTAAATAAAAATCGGTAAAGATGGCCTATCCTACCTTACAGTAGAAAAATTTCGCAACAACATGCGAGTGCGCAACTGCAATTGCTTCTCGACCTGCAGTCACATATTTCGACGCGGCAGGCGCTGCAAGCTTTTTAGTTATCGGCGCAATGCGGTATTGCGCATCTTTTCGAGGAAATGCTCGTGTGAGTGCCAGTAACGGAAACGCTCGAAGCGCTTCACGCGTCGAAATGTAAAGAAACCGGTGAACTGTATCTTGCGGTCCTCTAGTCTTCTTGAATAAATTAAATATGAAGAAAGCGATGTGTTTTATTTAAAATGTAAATTAAAGTGTACAGATTTTCTGATAAAAGATGAAATAACAAACTGCGCAGTTTTGCGTCGTTGAATTTCTTCAGTGCTAAACCGGAAACTGACGAATAAAACTCAGTAGAACGCTTAGACCTCAGATGTTGAGCGTTTACATATATTTAATACCCTCTATATTGCTAGCAAAGATCGGGAGAAAGACTTAAACACTACGGTGCGGATATATATACGCCTGTCTCACTTATTATACTCTGAGTCTCATGCGCATGTCCGTGAATGGATGCGCGTCAGTTTGCACATGGAACTAAGCTGTGAAAGGGAGGTGGCTTGCTCTATTCCACTTACCAATTGCCCCACTACAGACGCGACACTTGCGCACAACGGGTCAAGTAAAAAGAAAGAGATATAAAAACAGTAATTTGCTGTCTCGCTTCATGGACCACGCTTCCACTTACGGCCACTAGTAATATAGAAGTTATTAAATATACATATGAGTATTAGTGATGTGCCGGATATCTGTATCCGCGGATATCCGAGGGAGAAGAAAGATCCGTATCCGTTAGTTTTTGACGGATCTTTTACCTTATTAATTTTCAATTCATAGATGAAATTTTATATATATAGGTGATAAGGTAATAATGAAAACCTGTTAAATTCCATTCAGATTATTTTTTATTTTTTTAAATCGTATTTGGCACATTTATACTGCAAACATTTATCGTAGTGAGTACCATACTAATAGTACATAACTCAAAGGTACTAAATCAACTATCTTTATAATGAGATATTGCACATCGATCTTTGGAAAGAGACAATCTGTTATGAGAGTTAACTCTTGAAGAGGTCAATAACTTTTTCCCATAACAGATAGTCTCTTTCCAAAGGTCGATGTGCAATATTTACCGCCGCGTACTCTAAGAAAGTAAAGATCCGTATTCGTATCCGCGGATCTTGAAACCAAAAATCCGTATTCAGATCCGTATCCGCAGATATACATTTTTAACGATCCGGCACATCACTAATGAGTATCTATAATTTACAATCTCTCTTTCTCTCTCCTAGCAGAATGAGCAACGTTCTTTGATGTACACTTTAGTTTATATTTTTAACAGAGGTATGAGAATGTATACAAAACCAATTTTTACAATATGCTCAAATTGATGAAGAAATATATACGTTAAGTGAGGTGATTGTGTTTTATGCGAGACAATGTACAATGTATGTAAATATTTTGTGTAAATCAGGAATAAAGCGTGATAATGAATGGATTTGGTCTTCTTGAACAGCTCAAGTTCAACTCGGGCTTCGGCCAAAAATTGAACGTACGGCAAAACATTTGACTTTGACCAAAACCAAACTAAAAGTTTTCCTGAACCTGTGTGTTGAAATTTACTGAATAATCGAGTCAGTATTATGCAATTTGCAAACAAAAGATATTGAAAAAAAAGGAGCGAAGAAATACTTTCAACTTCAACGCAATTTCCTTACTATAATAAGTAGTTTCACTAGCCGAAGATGAGTGAAACTTAAAAAAAAAATGGGTCTTATATAAAGTCATTTGATTATTTTAAACCAGCTTTATATGGTCACATATCGCAAACCAGAACTTATTTTTTGATATGGTAATTAGTGTAAGGCAGTTGTCAAAGTCTTTTGGAAATTTATGAAAAAACAATCTTGGAGAATCACATCCCATTTCTGGCGCTGTATCACTATCATAGTCCAATCGGTGGAGATAAAAAGCTCCAGAAATTCGCAAACAGGCTGAATTTTTTTTTAATAAGTAGTTTAAAGTGTACTGATTGAAATAAAAAAAAGTTCATTCGTCTATCGATTTCCCAAAATAAAAAAAAAAATTGAAAATCATTTTGATTTTCAAAATTCTTTGATATTTTGAAATTTAAAAAAGATAGGAAGAAATAAAAAATACCACTTTGTAGAAGACGTTTTTTTCTATAAAAAAGATATCTTATACTTTTTTCGTCCGACTTATAGTTTGCCCGCAAAAAATTCTTTAAACTATGTATCTATTTTACGCGCAGGACGCTCGGCTAGCCATGCGAGAACCTACTTTTTCATGTCCGGCGTATTGAATTATAATATTTTACATACTTATAGAGTAATAAAATAAAAATTCAAATAGCCTATCTTCAAGTAGAAAATCTGAACTTTTCAATGGTGTAGTTAATTTTTTTTTTGAATAAAATATCATGTATAAAAATGCAAGTATAGATATATATTTGAATCGAAAATCGAACGTTGCAATAATAATTTTTTTTAAACATAAGGAAAAGTCGTAATTTTTTTTTGAACCTGGTAAACTATTCTTTAGATATTCTTTTTCATAAATAAAAATTCCTGACCATAAATCTTATCTTGTTATTAAATACGGCCCTTGTTACTATTTTCAATTTTTTCGGAATCTTGAATTCACTGGAAAAAATATTTTTAAACCTCTGTAACACGATGAAAACTTAACGGATTTCAATGTATATTTTTTTAAATCGTAGGTATAATTAAGTGTATTAAGAATCACTAAGTATAAATTTGTTAAGTTTTCAAAATTTTTTAATATTAACGATTTTTCATCCATAAAGAGAAAACAGACATTTTTTTGGTTTTTCGTTTGTATCTTTTTATATCGTTGAATATAAAATTTCATACTATTACAATACGAAGATAAATACTCAAGGAATAGAATGTGATATGTGGCTAGGTAAGAAAGTATCTAGGTAAAAAATACAATGGAAATTAAAACAGGTAAACAAATCTTTGATTAACGTCTGATTAGAACTCTTCAATAAATAAAATTATCGACCAATTTTTCCATGACTACTTAATAAAAAATTGTTTGTTATTATTTTTTCATTATTTTGATAATCATTAATAATTTTGAAAGATTTTATAAAAAGCTAATTAGAATTAATATCTCAAAAATGGTGCATTTTATAGGAAAATCATAAGAGACCTTTTTTCTTTAGAATTGTCCAAAAAACCTAAAAAAATTGGTTCCGACGCCAAAAACTAAAAAAAATTATTTTCCGAAAATTTTTTGCAAATTTTGAAATTTTTTTTTGAAAAAATTTTGTTTTTTTTAAATTTTTTATTTGGAATATTTAGAATATGCATTTCTAGACAAATAGTGTTATAAACATTTTTGTAAAATTTAATGATTCTTGCTTCTGCAAAGTGATTTATTTGCTTGTTTGCCGACGCAAGATGGCTTACTAACTTTCCGAATTTTTTCCAAGTAAACTATAGCTCTGACGAAAAAAGTACAAGATATCTTTTTTATAGAAAAAAATGTCCCCTACAAGGCAGTATTTTTTATTTATCTCTATCTTTATCCCAGCTTAAAATATTCAAGAATTTTGAAAATAAAAATTTTTTTCAAAATTTTTTTTGACTTTGGGAAATCGATAGACGAATGAACTTTTTTCTATTTCAATCAGTACACTTTAAACTACTCATAAAAAAAAATTGAGTCTGTTTGCGAATTTCTGGAGCTTTTGGTTTAAAATTGTCTCCACCGACTGGACTATCACTGATTATTTAGATGATAGACCCCTTCTGGCAATAAGTTACTGGAAATAAGAAGATGGCAATCAGACAATGGAAATCGGATACATTTCAAATTCGATGTACTGATAGAATGCTATTTCATTCTAATCATAAACATTCAGCGTAACGCAATTTCATACTTTCATTTTACAACTGTCATTTTAGGCGAAATTTCGACTTTCGAGCAGAGAACTATGGACTCTATGGAGGGTAGAGAGAACATACATTCCGAGACTATGTTCACATGGGGGAAGTTAACTACAACTGTATGGCAGCATTGCTCAATATAGGTTGCGTTTAGTTGCAGCAGCGATGCTACCAAAAAATTTATTTTTGAACGTCGCTATGGAGATACGAACGGTGACAGTTACCAATCGATTAACAAGTGCTATAAGTAAACGCAGCCATTGACTGTCAAAATTTATATTGTTATGTAAATTAAGGTTAAGAAATAAATTAAATTTTATTTTTACAACTTACTATATGAACTCATTGATACGTTATTTATTAAGCATTTAATTGATTATTATTCTTTCATATCTTAGAGATGTGTATGTTAATTCTTCCATCACATCGCAAAAATTTTGTTTTCTATTTGTGAAAAATTGCCATAGTTTCTCTTTTTAATCGGAGTGACCTTATTTTCAAAAAACTCTTTTTTTGGGTCCACACGCTTCCTACTAACAGAAAATGACACTTCGAATAAAAAAATAAGCTCAACTTTTGGTTCGGTGGGCATTTCAAGTGTTTTTAAACACCGAAGCAACGTTCGAACGTCTCTATCTCCGAAACGGTTACAGATACAGACCTCTGGGTGCGCTCATTGAATTCAGCGTGTCGTTTTCTATCAGTACACTAAATTTTAAATGCATCCGATGCGTATTCCAGACTTTCCAGAAAACAAGTTCGAACGGGTCTATCTTCGAAACGGTAAGTGATACGAAGCAACGGAGGGGCTTACTGACTTCAGCGTGTCATTTTACATAAGCCTACCGAATTTGAATCGGATCGGAGACTTTGTCCAAAATTGTCTTAAAAAAATCACAAAATAACTAAGGCTATACTATGCGAAAAATCGCGTTTTTAGTCGATTTTCGACATTTTCCAATAACACGCTTTTCTGGTGCAGAGGGCGTACTAACACGAAATGACACTCCGAATAAAAAAATAAGCTTAACTTTAGGTCCTGTGGGCTTTTATAGTGAATTTCAATGTAGAAGAAACATTTAAACGTCAATATCTCCGAAACGGTGTTAGATACAGACCTCCGGGTGTGCTCATTGAATTCAGCGTGTCGTTTTCTATCAGTACACCGAATTTTAAATGTATCCGATGCGTATTCCAGACTTTCCAGAAAACAACTTTGAACGGGTCTATCTTCCAAACGGTAAGTGATACGAAGCAACGGAGGAGTTCGATGACTTCAGCGTGTCATTTTACATAAGCCTACCGAATTTGAATCGGATCGGAGACATTGTCCAAAATTGTCTTAAAAAAATCTCAAAAAAACTAAGGCTATACTATGGGAAAAATCGCGTTTTTAGTCGATTTTCGACATTTTCCAATGACTCGCTTTTCAGGTCCAGACGGCTTATAATAACACTGAATGACACTCCGAATCAAAAAATAAGCTCAACTTTTGGTTCGGTGGGCATTTCAAGTGTTTTTAAACACCGAAGCAACGTTCGAACGTCTCTATCTCCGAAACGGTTACAGATACAGAGCTCCGGGTGCGCTCATTGAATTCAGCGTGTCGTTTTCTATCAGTACACCGAATTTTAAATGTATCCGATGCGTATTCCAGACTTTCCAGAAAACAACTTCGAACGGGTCTATCTTCCAAACGGTAAGTGATACGAAGCAACGGATGGGCTTACTGACTTCAGCGTGTCATTTTACATAAGCCTACCGAATTTGAATCGGATCGGAGACATTGTCCAAAATTGTCTTAAAAAAATCTCAAAAAAACTAAGGGAAAATACTATGGGAAAAATCGCGTTTTTAGTCGATTTTCGACATTTTCCAATGACTTGCTTTTCAGGTCCAGACGGCTTATAATAACACTGAATGACACTCCGAATCAAAAAATAAGCTCAACTTTAGGTCCTGTGGGCTTTTATAGTGAATTTCAATGTAGAAGAAACATTTAAACGTCAATATCTCCGAAACGGTGTTAGATACAGACCTCTGGGTGCGCTCATTGAATTCAGCGTGTCGTTTTCTATCAGTACACCGAATTTTAAATGTATCCGAAGCGTATTCCAGACTTTCCAGAAAACAACTTTGAACGGGTCTATCTTCCAAACGGTAAGTGATACGAAGCAACGGATGGGCTTACTGACTTCAGCGTGTCATTTTACATAAGCCTACCGAATTTGAATCGGATCGGAGACATTGTCCAAAATTGTCTTAAAAAAATCTCAAAAAAACTAAGGCTATACTATGGGAAAAATCGCGTTTTTAGTCGATTTTCGACATTTTTCAATGACTCGCTTTTCAGGTCCAGACGGCTTATAATAACACTGAATGACACTCCGAATTAAAAAATAAGCTCAACTTTAGGTCCTGTGGGCTTTTATAGTGAATTTCAATGTAGAAGAAACATTTAAACGTCAATATCTCCGAAACGGTGTTAGATACAGACCTCTGGGTGCGCTCATTGAATTCAGCGTGTCCTTTTCTATCAGTACACCGAATTTTAAATGTATCCGATGCGTATTGCAGACTTTCCAGAAAACAACTTTGAACGGGTCTATCTTCCAAACGGTAAGTGATACGAAGCAACGGATGGGCTTACTGACTTCAGCGTGTCATTTTACATAAGCCTACCGAATTTGAATCGGATCGGAGACATTGTCCAAAATTGTCTTAAAAAAATCACAAAATAACTAAGGCTATACTATGGGAAAAATCGCGATTTTTGTCGATTTTCGACATTTTCCAATAACACGCTTTTCTGGTGCAGAGGGCTCATACTAACACGAAATGACACTCCGAATAAAAAAATAAGCTCCACTTTTGGATCGGTGGGCATTTCAAGTGTTTTTAAACACCGATGCAACGTTCGAACGTCTCTATCTCCGTAACGGTGTTTGATACATTTCTCCGGGTGCGCCCATTGAGTTTAGAAACTCGTTTTCTATCAGTAACCCGAATTTTAAATACATCCGATGCGTATTCTAGACTTTCGAAACGGGTCCATCTTCGAAATCGTTGGTGGTATAGCGCAACGGATGGGCTTTGTGACTTCTGCGTGTGTTTTTCCTTAAGCCTACCGAATTTGAACCGGATCCGAGAAAGCGTCCAAAATCTTTCGGATTCGTTTCAAATTCACTGAATTCTCCGAACAGATCCGTTGCACTATAACATAGTGGCAATAAGGACTTATCGCCGCGAATTTATAGCCACTGTCTTATTGCAAAAGAAGTAACTATAATATTATGTTCTCAATATTCTTAAAACTTGATATTTTTGAAGTCGGAGACCATGCCCACGAACAGGTATTTTTACGCGTTCCATTTTAAAAATGTTTTTGTGTGTTTATAATTTCTTAAAACCTGAGCATTTGGCAATTGGAAATCAGCAGGGATAAAGAGGTATTTCTAAGTCACAAATATCATATGCCTCAGCTGTTGAGTAACTTACTAATCTATTATTTCTCACTATTATTTACTTTACAATAACAATTTAGTAATACAAAATTAATATTCAATCATTATTATTGGATGTATAATATAAAAAAAAGACGGGTTGCACACCGGGAGTGCCGGCAGAAGTGAAAACTTGAATATTAACGTCTTAATTTTTTGCATTTAGAAGCATTGTTTATTTATTGGCAACACTTGTAAATAAAATGGTTTGTATCATAGATTGCATTTTTATGTACGATATTTCAACGCTAGATGTCTAACATTGTATAAAAAATAAAATAGTTTGTATCATAGATTGCATTTTTATGTACGATATTTCAACGCGAGATGTCTAACGTTGTATAAAAAGTATCTGGCAATTACTATCACTAGAGAGTCTCACCCAATTCTTACTTTTCCTGACGCGAGTTTAACATTTTTTACCCATTACAAAAAAAGTGTACAACGCCGCTAAAGAAGTTTTCACTTCAAAAAACAAAATCTTTTTTTAATGCGGGTGGTATAATCTTGATGCATGGAAGTTTCAACAATAGGAGCCGCGTGGTCACTTGGTATCCGTTCAATACAATGGGCATATCTGTAACAAAAAAGAAAAAGTTATTTTTTCATGACTACACAAAAAATTCGCATTCATGTAGGTGTCAATATTTTGTAGAGAACTAGCGTCTAAGGGTTTCAACTTTCAATTGAAGACTGTAGATCCAGGGCCGGATTATCCCTATCCGGGTCCCTAGGCAATGCAATAAGGTCTTTTCAAGTTGATGAAGGGATGTGAGTAACTTCCAGATGATCGGCTCCAGGCATCCTGTTACTTCAATGTCTTATGTGATATTGTAACAACATGATTACTTTGACTAGATGCTGCAGCATCGTCTTACCTGACTCGTTAGCTTTATTGAAATGGCCTTAATGAATACAGAGATAATTGATGATCCAGGTTTTTTGATGGGTCAGGAAAGAGAAATGAGACGTGACGTAGTTATTTTAAATTTTATCTTGTTAAATGCAATAAATTACAATAAACAACGAAAGAAAATAATATTGTTGTTGGGAAATTTCATACAAATTTTCAAATAAAATTTTAGTTCAATGAAAAGTTTTTTTCTTGGTGCGTGCGTGCCCCTAGTCGATGTGGGGCCCCTAGGCAGTTGCCTACTCTGCCTAGTGATTAATCCGGCACTGTGTAGATCCGAAAAATGAGTTGTGATTGGCAGCGAATCCGTTGTAGAACATTTTTCTAATTAACATGTTCAGAACGACCGTAGCGCAAAATAGTTGGCAAAACCAAAAGTGCACATCCCGCAAGTTTTCCACTGTATGATAAAAAAATAACAATTAAAAAATATTTTTAATAAATTTAAAAAGATTTAAAAATTTAAAGAAATAAATAATTAAAAATTGAAAAAATATTTTTTTTTAAGTTTGCAAAAATAAAAAAAATTAAGAACTACATAATATAATATATAATTAATATCAAGTGGAATAAAATAAAACAAAATAAAAAGAAAAAAAAAAGAAAAAATCAATGATTTCGAAAGGAATCGAACCCAGGACCTTGCCCTTGGGGATCCAACGGCATAACCATTACGCCACGGCGGCCTAATACCTGTAGTGGTGTTATCACGGTATACAAGTGTAGCACTTGTTTTATGGATTACACTATATTTATACAGCAATTATTATATTATTGTTTTTAAACTATTAGCTGTCAAAAATAATAAAAAATAAAACTGTTTATAAAAATTAAACTACTGAACACATTTTAGTGAATTTAAATAGGGTTCTGGTCTGATAGTAAACAAAGTGAATAAAATATAACCCAAGGGGATCCGACCAAAATTGCGATCTGTAGAGTCGTGACGTACATACGTACGTACATACGTACAGACCAACCGACAATTACTGCTGTTTGTGATTTTCAATTACAATTTTAATAGTATTTATGAACTCGAATTGATTTAAAAATGGTTCTGTTTTATAGATTAGAATCTCCTCTTTTCAAAAAGTTTCAATTTGAATGGATTTCGTGTGATATTAACTTAGATATAACTTCTTATCTGAACGAAAGTCAGCTCTGATGCACAAAGCGATAATAAAGCACATACCGCTAGTTTAGCGGTATGTGCAAAAGTGTAAGTTATTAGCTTTCAGTCAATTCCATCTGATATCGCTATCTGTAAAAGAAAAAAATCCGGGCATATAAGCAAAGTAAGTAGCAATTTCTGGCAAATTTAAAAGCATTTTTGGTACAGAAAGAATGAAGGAAGTTAAGTCTCCTAATAGATTTGTTCAACGTTAATAAATATTAAATAAGTTGTAAGCAGCGTTCATATGCTTGAACTGTAAGCTTTGATGGAATTCCGTCTGATGGTGCTGCTAAAATATTTTCTTTAGATGACTTTTTACATATTAGCTGCATCTCACGACGCTTTTTTAAACAAATCATTGATTTCATCTATTAACCAGTTATTGTAGTTAAAGGACAGTGACAGAAATGGTCAAGGAGCAGTCGGTGGCAGAAAAGCTTTCTTTCGTGTAGTCTGAGCTCCCCTCTAGATAGTAGTAGGGGTCCAGCGCGTTGCGGTACGACGCTGAAGCACTTCTGTGGGTGGGTGTGAATAGTTGGGGAAGGTCAATATAATATTTCCAGAGAGATTATAGAAAAATATTAATCGCCTACTATTATCATTGTTTGCCTTGCAATTTTTTTTACATACCTGACAGACGAGGCCTGCCAGGTATGCACAAAAAAATTACAGGGCAAACGATACTTGCAAATAATTGATATTGCTCCATAATCTGTAGCTTTATGCGAACGGTAACAAAACCGCATATCTATACTAATATATAAAGCTGAAGAGTTTGTTTGTTTGTTTGAACGCGCTAATCTCAGGAACTACTGGTTCAAATTGAATAAAATTTTTTTTGTTGGACAGCCCATTTACCGAGGAAGGCTATAGGCTATAGAATATTACGCTACGACCATTAGGAGCGGAGCTTTAATGAAAAATGTTGCAAAAAGTATCTCAAAAATAAGCTTGTATTCATGTGAAATGCACTAACTAGATATACTCATATTAGTGATGGAAGAACACAGCATCAGGTAGATCAATCGGTAGCGCATGCGACTGTCAATATCAGGGTCGTGGGTTCGAGCCCCACGTTGGGTGAATATATTTTTATTTATTTTTTTTATTTTTTACATTGCTTTCTTCTAAGGCTTACATTTAAATTTATTTTAATTTTATTTAATTCACTTAAAAAAAATTGTTAGTTAAAAAAAGTTTAAATACTGCTCTTTATCGACAAAAACTTTTGAACGGTAACTCCGATCATCATGAAATTTGGACACAACATTCATCTCGGTAAACTAAGATGAATGTGTGTACTCATGTCCCTTCCTTCCCCATTCATTCTTTTGCACCCGGGTGAAACCGGGCGGGACCGCTAGTATTTAATAATTTACTATTATATGAATCATTGTCTATCTATTCAATGTGCGGTGAGTGAAGGCAACAAAGCGTATCGAAATTATATCTGCGTCTCTTTCTTCGATGTAATTCCCTGATTTCTCCGATGATAGGATTGGTTGATGTACTTGTATTCAATCTGAATAAAGTATCTCTGTTTCAAAAACTTTGTCTTTTTCTATGACGTTAACATAGGCGCACCCAGCTTTTGGCCCAGGAGGGGACAAATTAGAAATTTCTTAAGCCGGGTCCCCAGTGCTTGTTTTGCCCTCGTGGATACGCCAGTGCTTACGGCACTCGTATGCTCAATATAGAATAAAAGTATATGTAGAACCGGTACAGTCATGCGCAGTAGCGAAACAAAACTGTTCGTATTGTTTTTGGAACGATTTTTAGCTACTGCGCATAGGTAGCTTGTCTAGCGGCAAAACCAGCCTCGTGTGCAGCGGTCTTAATATTTCCTCTACGCTCGAATCTGGAACACAAAATAAAAAATACGGAAAAAAATTTCGCAAGGTGACATATTTTATACAAATTTAATAACTAATAAAGTTAAATACATTCAACTTTATTGAAACAAAAATTTAATACGCTGGAATTTTTCGCGATGGTCGGTAAAAAAGTGCACATTTTTAAAAAAGTTTCTGCCACATAAATTGAGTCGGAGATAGGAATATTCAGCGTTTTTTTTCCATTACACGTGTTGCATATGTATATGTAATATTTTGTTGCGAAAACTGCGAAATAATTTATAAAAACAAGAAAGGTTCACAATAACTTTCCAGGTTATATGGGGGGGGCGAGTTCCGCTATCGTTATTATCATCGCGTTCGTGTTTGCCGAAGCCTCTCGCATTTTGTCGGAATGTATTTGGTACAGGTACGGATTGAGGCTGGAAACCGTGCTCGATCGCTGGTCAGCGCGTACAGTACGCGCTGATCGTCGGCTGTGAAACTGAATTTAGTGTTCAACTGATTGTAAAAACTGAGTCGCTTGTGTAACGTACAGTTGTGGACAGAAATGAATCCTTTTACAGTGAATTCTGTAACTATTGATACAAACAATTGGGCTTTTGAATAAATTTTTTTTTGTCATAAATGGAAAGATCGTATATAAGTTTTATAACAAAACTATTTTTCTTTTTTTTATTTTCGTTATAATTCAAAAGTTATATCAAATTAAAAATAAATTTTTGTACCCAGTTCCGAGAACGCGCCGACATTTCCCGAACATAATGTGACGTCATAATGTTTTAGTTAATACACATGTAGAAGCCATTGATAGTATACTGCGTATATACATTTTACCATTATGACGTCACAACTGTCAAAAACAATTTTAGTGCGTTTGCAGTCACGTGATTTTTTTTAATATTATATCAATTTTAAATTGCTTATAATTAATTTAAAAAAGTTTTTTGAAAGTTTTTCGCATCGATTATCAATATTATTTATAATAAAGTATTAAAATACAATAAAAAAATCGATAATTATTTTTTTTTCAAAAGCCTAATTACGAAAGAAAAGACGAAGAAGATATCATGTTCACCCAATATCTGTAGAACGGCGAACCGAAGGCAAATTCTGTACACTGACGAGGAAAATTTGTTGGTTAAATTTTGTTTGTACTGTACAAAAGTACGCACGCGCGTACTCGTTCAGCGTCGTACTAAATGCGTTCATACAGTTCCAGGGCTCGTCGGTCGACGGATGCAATTCGACCGACGATTCCCGTCAGCGCGACGTAGCTATACGCGCGTAGCAAATTGTCAGCGCTGCACTGAACACGCAATACATTTGCATTGATATAGCTACGCCCGTTCGACGTACGCGCTGACAGTCGGTCGAGCACTGTTTCCAGCCTGAGTGGTCTTTTTTTGTGTCCACAAAACAGATCCGTCAACGAATCTCTTCTTTCTTTAATCCATGCTTACTAATATTATAAACTAGCTGTAACCCGCGACTTCGTCCGCGTGGAATTTATGTTTGTTCAGTTCGCAGAGTTTACGAAAAGATTTCCCCATTTTTTATAGCCTAAGTTACTCCTTATAACATCAGCTATCTGTCAGTGAAAGTCCCGTCAAAATCGGCCCAGTCGTTACGGAGATTATCCGGGACAAACAGACAGACAGACAAAAACTTTAAAATGTTTTTTTGTTATAAGTACCTTATATACTTTCATATGAATAGCTATTTAAAAAAAAAAAACTAAAAAAAACGCTTTATATCGAACTAAAAAGTAAAAAATAATTTTTTTAAAATAAGCTTAAAAAGCGTTGGGCGCTTTGTTCCACATTTTCGTACATCGAGCGCCCAACGCTTTTTAAGCTTATTTTAAAAAAATTATTTTTTACTTTTTAGTTCGATATAAAGCGTTTTTTTTAGTTTTTTTTAAACTATATTTTATTTTTCACTTTTTAGTTTGAGGATCTATAAAAGAATTTATTAATCCTGGGGGTCCTAATAAGGATAATGGGAAACTGTTATCAAATTATTGCATTGTCATCGGTCCTTGATACGTATGCAAAGTTTCAAATTAATCAGACTTCGGGAAATTGGTGAAAATTATGCTCAAAGATTCCGTTGATACATACATATTTACAACCCAAACTAATATAAAGCGTTTAAAAATAACAGTTTTGTCTATCACTAGTTCTGAGAATAATACGTCGCTTTATCTATGACTGTTTTGGGAACAGTTATCTTGTGTACCTACAAGCTCGGGGCAACTCGCGTCGCGACGCTGTGTACAGTCCAGTGCGAGTTGGTTTATGATTTATAATACCCAGGCCATTTGACGACGACGACGACTCTGGCATACCGCCGACAGGCGAGGTGATAACGCCCACCCGGCCAGTTCTTTATCTCAAACGCCATTTTACAACTCGCCGTTACATCTTCATATCTTTCTTGCACTACTTGTTGTTTTACTTTTTTCTTTATATATATATATACTAGCGTGACCTGTGCGAATTATTCGCACTAAATAAGTATAATAATTATCACTTTACAAAATTATTTTTTAAATATGATTGCAGGTATTCAATTCGTTTCTAATTTTTTTTTTTAATTTAGTAAACGCGCAGCAGCGTGGCTATATGCGTTATCGTTTCTAATTTTGCACACTGCTTATAACGTTCTTCTTTTTGTTTTATTACAATGTGAAGCTCAGATGAGAGATCGAAGAAATATTTTACTAAAATTGTCATATAGAGGCGCAAGTAGCAAAAGCGTTGAGCTAAACCGTCAGATGGCATCATGCAGCATTGCTGTGACGTTGTTCAGCGTTGTTCGCTGTTTCAAAATCATAGCCGTCAGATGGCAGTATGCAGTATTTACAATATGAAGGTCATATGACAGATCGAAGTGTTGACGTTGTTTCAAAATTAAAGCCGTCAGATGGCAGACGTTGTTCAGCGTTGCTGTTAATTAATTAATTTACAAAAACAAAAGCAATAATACATTTTTTAGTTGTCGATGTCAGTAGAGCAAGCAATTATCTGTAAAATGATATATAATTTATGTGGAGAAATTGTGTGGTTTTTTCTAAAAAGGGAGGCAAACATCTTAACCTTAACGTATTAATATATATGATATAGCAACGGATTACAAAATCCACATACTGCGAGAGTTGTTTTTTTTAAAGAATTACATAATTATATAGAAGTTACTTGAATGAACATAAATAAATAAAGGCCGCTGTATATACGAGACTGGATTATCCGTTAGATTCCTTGCTAGTTTTGACTACTGGTTTTCTAGCGCTGGCGGTTTTCTTGATTGCTTTTATGTGCTCGCTTCACACGAGACGTCCTTTCAAGCTTGTTTTGCGGATAGATCTGGTACGCGCGCGCAGTGATAGTTCAAATATAAACACAGTCTGTTGTCTGAGCAGAATTACGCCATTTTGGTTTGTGGGCGTTTGTTTATGTCGCCCACGTGACAAGATACTGCTTCCTGATTGGTTCTTGTTCAGGGCAAGCAGAGAACCTAGCAAGAAAAATAACCCCTGTTCAAATTTTAAAATCCAACTTCTGAGCTAGCATGCGAGTCCGCAGTGACGTCATTTCAAGCCTTGAAGCCTGCCTGCCGGTCAGCGAAAGTCCCAGCATGGTTTCCAGTCTCGTGTGCAGCGGCCTTAAAATAATAATAATACAAAATTTATTATTGTACATAATAAACGTACAAAAGGCACGGTTCAACTTTAAATTGATCTTCCACCTAGCCCAATTACATGACAAATTTTTTTTACAAAAAAATACTAAAAAAGATTACAATAACAGTTGTTCTGTCAGTAGTTTTTTATAGATAAATTTTGAAAAATTGTTTTTACTATAGTTTTTAACATGAGCAGGCAGATCATTCCACATATTGGATGCAACGTATCTATGTAAAACTAAAATAGTAACTTAGTTTGTAATTATACAGTTTTAAAGATTCCTAGAGCGAATTTTCCGTTTTCGCCATTTTGTAATGCAGAAGAAAAACGTTATGAAGTGATCATAAATAAAGTTCTGAGCAAACATATAATTTTTAATCACAAGTCTAAGAACTAAACTCTAGGGAAAAAAGTTTTCTCGTAATGTGGTACCCCCTCTGTGATCAGTGCCAGATTAACCTATATAAGCAAATTAAGCAATTGCTTAGGGCATCACGTCTCAGGGGGCACCAAGAAGCACAACTCAAAAATGAAAAGTAACTCACTAAACCGTATCAACAATTTTTTTTTCTTTTTGTCATGTTCTCAAAAATTTGATCTATACCTACTGGTTTGTCTTCAGAAGTAGGTATAAAAGTTAAAAATAAATAATTTATTTTTGAAAATGGAAACAAAAAAAACATTGTCTTAAGGATTCAATTTTTTTTTATTTTAAAGTTTTGAAACTTTTGACGTAATAACGTCTTATAAATTGATGAAACACCGGCTGCATGCACGAAAAAGTGTCACGTTCCGCCTGACCCTGTGCGTGCAAGCGAGAGCGCAGTATGACAGCTACTAAAATTTAGGTTATGTATTATTAAATATGATATTCGCGAGCGGAATACGTTATCACGTAAAACTATCGTCCGTAAACCGACTTTACAGACAACCAATTTTTTTTTTCTATTAATTGTATAAAAATGCTTAAGGTCCGATTTTATAGACAGCCAAAATTGCAATGAGAGCATTGATTGTAAAATTCATTTTTTTTCCTAAAAATCTATGCTTTTTAACTTTTTTCTATCAATATGATTTTTTTTATAAACTGAACATATTAGAGATGGGCTCTATCTCTAATATGTTCAGTTTCATTTCTTGTTTATGGCCTCATAAACAAGAAATGCTTAGGGCTTAGGGCATCAAGGAGTCTTAAGTCTGTGGTGATACCCTAGCCGGTGCCTAGTGTCCTTTATTATAAATACATCACTACCCACACAGATAATAATTATTATACTCAATGACTTCGCTACGAAAATTTTTTATCGATTAAAGAATGAGAAGACAATTACTGTAACGAAAATATAGTCATTCAAAGTTTTCCGGATGAAGAAACAGGATTTGCAAATGACACAAACATCGATAGCGTTATCTTTATTGTGAGGAACAAATTTATATAAAACATTTTTCTACCGGAATAAGATTTTAAATAAGTACAGACGATCCAAAGTTATTAAACTTCAGATAGATTAATGTTTTTGAACTTCTTAAGTAAAAAATAAATAAAATAGAAAATCAATAGAGAATAGTACTCGCAGAACTTTTCCAGACAGGAAACTTGGGAAATACAGGAAATATCACAAAACAGCTCTGTTACACAATACTTCTGCTGAAGACTTGGTAGGAATATTTCGAGTGAAAATATTCGATCTATTGATGATGATGATGATGATGATGATGATAATGATGACTATTATTACTATAAATATTACTTTTTGAAACACGGTATGAATGTATATCCCTCAGATTCTCATCAGCTGGCATACTCAATGCATTTCACAGTATTGAATTTGATTTCTTAATGATTATGATGTTTGATGATGATGATGCTGATGATGATGATGTAGATGATGATGATGATGATGATGATGAGATGATGATGATAATGATGACTATTATTACTATAAATATTACTTTTTGAAACACGACATGTTAGATTCTCATCAGCTGGCATAGGTACTCAATGCATTTCACAGTATTGAATATGATTACTTATGACGTCTTTTACCTTCCTTTATTCTATGAAGCACTGCATGTAGGTGACTCTCTTCAATCATACAATCGAAAACGAGAGCTAAATTCATTCGTTAATAATAATATTATATCAAACACACGATCGATTTCATATAGACACATCGAATGAATTGTGCCTTCATTTAGAGTACCTAACCTCTAGAGATATAATTGCATTTCGCGGTATTGAATACAATTACTTGCGTTTTTTATCTGCATTTGTTCTATGCAGGCCCATTATTTGTCGGATAGGCTATACTCATAAATAGTTTTTACCAAAATGTTCTGGTAACGTGTAGATATTTAAAGGTAGAACATTTTCTTGAAACAATTAAAAACGTGTGTGAAGTTAGCATCTCAAAAAAATGAGATGCTAACTTCACAAATCGGATTTTTCAAGTGTCAGCATCTCACAAATAAACTGCATATAAACTGGCACCTCGCATAGTTCTACAGTTCTTGACAAGTTTTAACAATAGTTCCGTCGATTTTACTATCGAAACCGCATTTTGAAAAAATGAGATGCTAGCTTCGCAAATCGAATTTTAGCATCTCATCGAATTTCACAAATTTAAGTGTACTAGAGGTGAAATTAAGAAAGTTGTACATCCTAAATCTATTCTGTACATAGTTCTACCGAGTTAAAATAATTAGGATCGCTGATAATCATAATAAGAGAAGTGAGATGCTGGGGTATAATTGTCAGTCGTATGGAGATTACGACGGATAATTATGGAAGATTCTGGTCTTTTGAGTTTCCAGAGAAATTACCGTTTACTAAAATAAATAAAATATCCATAAAAACGTGAGATGGTGTATTATAACTAAGGTTTCTAATAAGTAACAATTTCCTTAAATGATAACTGGAAGTCCCTTACATAAATTTTGAAATAGTTCTGTTCTTTAAAAATCCCAAAATTGATGGTTCATTGTTAAAAACAAATGTTCATATATGAGTGAGATACTGTGGTATAACCGGTGTTTTTGAGTTGTATAAATGTTTTGGACGATAACTAAGGGTCTGTTACATAAGTTCCGCAAGAGTGCTGGTCTTTTGAACATACTTAGTAATTATGTATCATTGTTGTAAACAAAATAAGCATACAAACGTGAGATGCTGTGGTATAACTTTTGGTGAGCTTTATCGATCTGTGTATTCAGAATAAAGCTAAACCCGATAAATCCTATAAAAACGGCTGTTAAAGTTTTGTTTTTGTTTTTACTACGCAGGTACTATTATTGTATTTTATTGTTTATGATTTTTTAAAAATTAAAAAAAATAAGAATCTTTTATATAAGTAGTTTTTATTTTGAAAAATGTACTTTTTCTTCTTTTTATTCAGTGTTATCATATTAATAAACGCTTTCTAAAATACTTATATATTTGATTTGCGAAAAAACCCCGATACAATTCTGGTTTCATGCAAAACCCAATAAATCGAAACAAATGTTTTTTGTTTTTTTAAGATAATAAATATTTTTTTTAAATTCAGTAAACTCATTTATATTTTTGTCAATATAATTGTCTGAAAAATTGGTCAATAATTTTATTTAGTATTGAAAAACTCATCTATGACCTATATATCGTAAAATAAAATTTATTAATTATCTAAACGATTCTGTGCGACAGATTTTAGCGATTTACTTGAAACTAGTAAAACTGGATTTGTCGGGTTTTGCATGTTTGCTCCTCAATTTTACCCCAGAATCTCACTGCTCTATGGATATTTTGGTTATTATGATTATCAGCGATCCTTATTATTTTAACTCGGTAGAACTATGTTTAGAATAGATTTGGGATGTACAACTTTCTTAATTTCACCTCTAGTACCCTCAAATTTGTGAAATCCGATGAGATGCTAAAATTCGATTTGCGAAGTTAGCATCTCATTTTTTCAAAATGCGGTTTCGATAGTAAAATCGACGGAACTATTGTTAAAACTTATCAAGAACTGTAGAACTATGCGGGATGCCAGTTTATATGCGGTTTATTTGTGAGATGCTGGCACTTGAGATGCTAACTTCACAGACGTCAATTACATAAAAAACAAGCCACGGGATTAAAATTTTATAACAGGAAAAAGTGCGAAACTTTAGATTAGATTAGATTTATTTGAGGTGATAAGACACTTGATATCTCATAAACACTGCGACCTAAAAGATCTTTTGTGCACCCCCTAATAGTATTATTCCCAGTCTGGTAGAATGCTTTTTATGAACCTTATTACCTTACTGGGGTCTACTCTCCACATGTCCTCAGGCTTTGGAAAAGGCCTGTTAAGATATAGCAGCCTTTTGGAAAGCACTGCTTCACATTCACATAGGATGTGTTCAGCAGTTTCTTTTGATTCTTTACAGAAGCGACAGTTAAAACTACTCTAAATAATAGACTAGAATTATCAAATTTCCGAGAGGGTACCAATTACTAAAGTATTTTGTAGTTGGCAATTTTATACCCGTACTTCCACCATAAGATACCGTCACTCCCGCCATATTTTATAAAACAATCACCGTTTATGGGGATATTTAATCGACGGTTTCAAAATATCTCTAAAAAGGATAGAATAATTTTTCTCTGCTTTTTATAGCCACATTCCCCCATTTATTTTGTATTCAATAATATAGATGGCAGCAGGTATACAGGATGTCCCATTAAGAATGGGACATAGAACAACCGCAGATTCTCCAATTCAAAATAAAACGATTAAGCGAAATATGCTTAGATAAAATGTTACTCGTTTCCGAAATACGGGGTGTTGAAGTTGAAAACTGAAAAATTATTAATGTCCATAATTTTTTTAATACACCGTATAATTTTACTCCAATCGGCACACTTGTTAAATATCATAAAATGCACCTAACAATAAAAAAATTAGTTCAGTACGCTCTACCAGTGGCGTACGGCAGGAGTAAGTAATGCTTGTACCCCTTCTAAATGTTACGCCGCTGTCTAAATTTTAATTTTGACTATAATTTTAATTTTTTTGATATTTTCTAAGTCAATAATGTACACTTGTAAGTTTGTTGTAAAGTCATTGGTTTTCGAGATATTCGCAGTTTTTTTAAGACAAAATTGTAAAAATGAATATTATTAATAATAATACAAATAAAAAGTACATGTCTATCTATCTTTAACTGCGAATATCTCGAAAACCAATGACTTTACAACAAACTAACAAGTGTACATTATTGACTTAGAAAATATCAAAAAAAATAAAATTATAATCAAAATTAAAATTTAGACAGCGGCGTAACATTTAAAAGGGGTACAAGCATTACTTACTCCTGCCGTACGCCACTGGTAGAGCGAGTAACATTTTATCTAAGCATATTTCGCTTAATCGTTTTATTTTGAATTGGAGAATTTGCGGTTGTTCTATGTCCCATTCTTAATGGGACACCCTGTATAGCTACCTAAGTTAAGATTGGTTTTTATAAGAAAACGCGCTTTTTCCCTTCAAGCTCAACACCCTAAAAAATATATTTTGTTTCAAAAGAATAAAACTCGGGCCCGAAGTGGCTAATGTTACGCAATAATAATTTTGTTTGTATTGCATTCTGTACATGCAGCAGATACGTGTCCGTGTATAAAGAGGTTGATTTAAGTTGTGTGAAGTTATATATTTTTTTTTCTTGTTGGGAAACAACGTGCCTTATTTTATAATTCAAAGAAATATAGACCACGGCTTCAAGAAAAAAAATTCGCTTTTTAAAATGCAAAGGTTGTCTTTGCATTCAACTTTAGTTCATATTGACGTTGCATGATGAAAGAATCTAATTTTAATAAGTTGCGACTGAAGATATCGATAACACACTTACAAAGTAATTTATTGCAGTCAGAGTCGTAGTTTGCAAACTTTTCACCAGGATTCTCTTTAAGCTCCGACGCTGCACACGAGACTGGTTTTGCGCTGAAACACTGCTGGGACTTCTGTTGGCCGGCAGGCTGGCTACGAGGCTGGAAACAATAATTATAATAATATTAATAGCTTTCTGGTTTCACGTCCATTATATTGATATTTGTAAATGATAGCGGGACAGTGGACAGGTACAAAAAATCAAACACCTTATTTGGCTTTGTATGACGTTTCGCTGGAGATCCCAGCTTCTTCAGATACTGAAATTATATTTTGAAAAAATGTTTAGTTTTACAATTTTAAAATATAATTTCAGTATCTGAAGAAGCTGGGATCTCCAGCAAAACGTCATACAAAGCCAAATAAGGTGTTTGATTTTTTGTACCTGTCCACTGTCCCGCTATCATTTACAAATATTAATAGCCTTTATTAGGGACGGAGTTCATCCAAGCTGCTCTTCCACAAATTCAAACATAACACAAACAAATAATATACAAAGTAATAATATATAATACACAATAACACATTAAATTAGTACGCACATTCATCTTAGTTTATCGAAATGAATGTTGTGTCCAAACTTCATGATGATCGGAGTTACCGTTCAAAAGTTTTTGTCGGACGGACAAATTTTGAGTTACATTTTTCATTGGTCGAAGCGTGATATTATACAGTCTATAGCCTTCTTCGATAAATGGGCAATTCAACAAAAAAAATTTTCAATTCGAACCAGTAGTTCCTGAGATTAGCGCGTTCAACCAACCAAACAAACAAACTCTTCAGCTTTATATATTAGTATAGATTTACTCGAAACCATAAGCACTAGACTCGCATTCGGGAGGTACCGGGTTCGAATCCCGGCGGGGACAGATGTGGCTGGGACTTTTCCTGCTGCCTCTCGCCGAGAAACGGTAATTCCTGTATACCGGCCACCTTGTTGAGGTTTTCCATGGTTTCCCTTAATAATTACAGATAAATATCGAGATGGGTCCCTATTCAAGACCATGTCCGATTACCTATGTTCAAAACCTTATCATATTGTTCTAAAATTCCTTCATTCACCCATTGCTATATTAATTATGTTGAAGTTGAAAAAATGCAGAAAATAACTGGAAGTGTGATAGATGGAAAATAGTAATGGTGCCAATGGCGTCTATTATGACATAAAGTCGAGAAACAGACGTTAAACGCATTATCATATGTATTAATACGTTAAGGTTAAGATGTTTGCCTCCCTTTTTAGAAAAAACCACACAATGTCTCCACATAAATTATATATCATTTAACAGATAATTGCTTGCTCTACTGACATCGACAACTAAAAAATTTATTATTGCTTTTGTTTTTGTAAATTAATTAATTAACAGCAACGCTGAACAACGTCTGCCATCTGACAGCTTTAATTTTGAAACAACGTCAACACTTCTATCTGTCATCTGACCTTCATATTGTAAATACTGCATATACTTCCATCTGACGGCTTTTATTTTAAAACAGCGAGCAACGGTGAACAACGTCACAGCAATGCTGCACGATGCCATCTGACGGCTTAGCTCACCGATTTTGCTACTTGCGCCTCTATATGACAATTTTAGTAAAATATTTTTTTTTTTTTTTTTTTTATTAACAAAACAAAATGTGCATCGGCGCTTAGCCACTAGCACTGTATACA
Organism: Xanthostigma xanthostigma; assembly: GCA_963575645.1. Taxonomy (NCBI): domain Eukaryota; kingdom Metazoa; phylum Arthropoda; class Insecta; order Raphidioptera; family Raphidiidae; genus Xanthostigma; species Xanthostigma xanthostigma. The sequence continues at coordinate 43,662,749 of OY754471.1, forward strand.
TAAATATAGCGATACATATAATGATATATTTGGTAGGTATAAGGTAAGTATAAGTTAATATTGATAACGAACTGTATTTCGGTTTATGAATTGATGATATTTGTCTTTATAGGTTTGTCCACTTAAACTTGAATAGTATTTATTACACTTGGTTTCATTAAGGTCTAGTTGGTAAGTATTTTATATGGGTAAGTATCTGTTTTTTATTATTTATTTGTTACGGATTTTTTTTTTTATTTTAAATTTCCAGCTTCAGGTTTGATATATTTAAAAATTTTATTAGTTTTTGTATGTTGTTAATCTCGTTGTCTAATATTTCTGTTTTTGTTTTAGCGAGTTGGCACATTGATCTTTGGTGGTTGAATTTTCGGCAGTTGAGGAGGAGGTGATCGACTGTGATCCGGACGTTGCAGACATCGCATTGTGGTGGTTGCTCTTTTTTGAAGAGGTAAGAGTGCGTAAGTCTTGTGTGACCTATCCTTAATCTTGTTAACGTTATTTCTTCTCTTCTAGAAAGTTTCATGGGACTATCCCATCTTTTTGTGTCTTTTTTTATTTCATTTAGTTTGTTGTCTGTTAAGTTTGTCCATTTGTTTTGCCAGTTATTGTTTATATTTCCTTTTATCATTTGTTTCAGGTCTTGAGTAGTGAGTGTGTTTGTTAATTGAGGTAGATTTGAATAGGTTGCCTCTTTGGCACTTTGATCTGCTATTTCGTTATTTGTAATCCCCATATGTGAGGGAATCCATATTAGGACGACATTAATATTTTGCTGTTGTATCTCATGGGCTAGGTCTTGGATTTTTTGAATGAATGGGTTTTTTGAGTACTTTTCTTTTATTGATATGATGGAACTTAGAGAGTCGCTTAGTATTGCTATATGATTTTTTTTATTTTTCTGTATTTCAAGTTGTAGGCTTTCTTGAATGGCAATCAATTCTGCTGAGAATATAGAGTTGGATGGGTCTAGTTTTATTTTTGTAATTTGGTTGTTGTTGATGAATGCAGAGGCTGTTCCATTTTGAGTTTTTGAGCCATCGGTATATATTTGCGTGAAATTTTTATATTGACTTAATATGGCGTTTAGCTGTTTTTTGTAGATGAGGGGGTGGGTGTCATTCTTAACTGCGTTTGAAAGATCGGTGATTATTTTAGGACTGATTATTTTCCATGGTGGGAAGGTATTTAGACCGTTTGGTTTTAGGTTGGATATATTAATTTTGTATTTTTGGGACAGGTTTTTCAATCTTATAAACAGAGGTTTGCGTAGATTAGGGTTGGTATTGTATCTAATTACGTATTGTGGTTTCAGAAGATTCTTGTGATTCGCATGATCACTGTTTGAGGAGATGTTTATTAAGTAGTTTAGGGCCATTTTTTCTCTTCTTTGTTGTGGTGGTAATTCTCCTGTGATGCAGTATAGGCTTTCTAGGGGGCTAGACGCTAGTGCACCTGTCGCAATTCTGAGACCAGTATTGTAGATAGAGTCAGTGGTTTTCAGGATGTTTCTGTTTGCTGTTTCAAAGATGATACTTGCATAGTCTAGTTTCGACCTTATTAGGGCTTGAAAGATGTGGAGTAATGTGTCTTGGTCGCTTCCCCAGAGATGATGGGCCAGGACTTTCAGAAGGTCGAGATCTTTTCTGCATCTTAGTTTTAATTTTTTTAAATGTGGAATCCAGGTGAGTTTTTCATCAAATATCACGCCTAGATAAGTAGTCTGTGATACGAATTTTAGTTTAGTTTCGTTGAGTATTAGCGTTGGTTTTTCTGTATTTCTGCGAGCTTTTGTAAACATTATGCACTTAGATTTTGTTGGTGAGAAGAAGTAGCCGGTTTTATGGGACCATCTGTTTATTTTGTTTAATGATTCTTGGAGATGACTTGTTAGTATGTTGATATGTTTGTTTCCGCAGTAGATAACCAGATCGTCGGCGAATAATGCGGCTTTTACTGGATAGTGTAGGTCCTTTATTAGATTGTTAATGGCGATTATGAAGAGTGTGCCACTTAATGGAGATCCTTGTGGAATGCCGTTTTCTTGTTCATAGTATTCGGAGTAAGTGTTGTTGGCTCGGACTTGAAACAATCGATTAGTCAAAATATTGTTTATAAACTGAGTGGCGTGGCCTTTGATATTCCAATTCTGTAATTGTTCTAGGATTACCCGATGCCATGTGCTATCAAAAGCTTTCCGGATGTCCAGGAAGATTGCTACCATTGTTTCTTTGATTGCGAATGTGTTTAGTATTTCGGTTTCCAGGCGAGCTATTTGGTCAAGAGTGGAATGATTTTTCCTAAAGCCGCTTTGATATGGGTTTAGTAGACGATTTTTCTCTAGGGTCCACATTAGTCTTTGGTTTATAATTTTTTCTATGATTTTGCTTAAGGAGCAAGTTAGAGCGATTGGTCTATAATTTTCGGGATTTGTTGGATTTTTATTGTCTTTTAGAATTGGTAGAATTATAGATTTTTTCCATTGTGAGGGGAATATATTATTTAACCATATGTGATTTAATAGACGTAGTATTGATGTTTTGGCACTAGGGGGTAGATGTTTTATAAGGTCTATTGGGATATTATCGGGACCTGCCGAATTTTTCTTGAAACTGGATAAGGTGTTCTCTAGTTCTTCATTCGTAATAGGTAGATTTAAGTCTTCGGTGTTGTCACTGGAAAGGTCGAGTTTTATGTTATTGGTATGAGTTTTATAATTTTTGAATTCGTTGGAATGGTTTGTTGATCCATAATTTACTTTAAAATTTTGTGCTAGACATTCCGTTATGTCGTCGTTTGAAGTTAGTAAGTCTCTTCCGGTTTTTAACGCGGCAATATGATAATTGTTGTTTTGTCCTTTTATTTTTCTGATTTTGTCCCATATATCTTTGTTTGGTGTGGTTGAATTTATTGAGTTTACATATTGAGCCCAGGATTCTTTTTTGCTTTGATTTATTGTTAGTTTGACGGTTGCTTGTGTTTTTTTTAGGTTGACGAAGTTCGTTAGACTTTTACATTTTTTATATTTGTTCAAGGCTGCTTTGTTTTGTTTTACGGCTTTTTCGCAGTTTTCGTTCCACCATGGGACTTGTTTCTTTTTATTGATGTTGTAGGTTTTTGGAATTGCATGTTCAGCTGCCGATAGGATTTTGTTTGTAACTGAGTTTATTATCGTGTTTATGTCGTTTTTTTCATTGAAATTGAGATTATTTTCAATTATTTTCTCTTTATATTTGCACCAGTCTGCTTTTTTTAGATTCCATTTTGGGAGGGATGGTTGGGTCACTTGATTTGGGAACTGGATTTTTATTGGAAAATGATCACTTCCGTATAACTCGGGTAGTACTTGCCAGCTTAGTGCCGGCATTATGCTTGGGTGGCAGAGTGTGAGATCGATAACTGATAGACTATTTTTGGAAAAATTTAAATGAGTTGGTTGATCATCATTTAGTAAAACTAAGTTATGGTTGATTAATAGGTTTTCTACCATTTTTCCTCTTGAGCATGTCTTATAACTCCACAACAGATTGTGAGCGTTGAAATCACCGGCCAGGATGAATGGCGGTGGTAACTGGCGAGTCAAGTCAACTAAATCGTTATAGTTAATAGTTTGGCTATTCGGAAGGTATATGTTGCATATTGTGTAGGTTTGTGGCTGATGAATTCTGAGGGCAATGGCTTCTAGATTTGTGTATAATGTTAATTGTTCTGCGTAGAATTTGTCGTTTACTAGTGTGGCAACAACCCCACTAGCGTGGTCAGTATTTATTCGATCTTTTCGGGAGAAGGTGTAGCCTTTTAGTTTTGGTTTGTGATCTGTTTTAAAATTTGTTTCTTGTAGTATTATTACGTTGGGATCTGTTTCTGTGATTAGTCTTTTGAGTTCAGCTATTTTCTTGAAATAGCCGTTTATGTTCCACTGTATTAACGCCATTTTTAAGTTGAGTTGTACGAGTCAGTGTCGTCGATTGAGGATTCGAAAGGGGAAGGTGGTATATCATTTTCAGTGTGGAGTTCGAATATGATATATTGGTTCAGTTTGTTTATAAGGTTGGTAAATCGTCTTTTGGTTCCTCTGTTTGTCAGTATGTTTTTTAGGTCAGTTAGCATAACGATTGTTCCTACTATGTCATTTGAGAATTGTCTTATGGCTGTTAGTGGATTTTTGTCTTTGTAGGTTAATAGTACGAAGTTTACTAGTTGAGCGTGTGTTAGGATATATTGGTTTTCTTGCATATGTTTTTCTAATGGTTCTAGTTCATTCTGCAGTTTGGTTTGTAAGTTTAGGTCGTTGTTTAGTTTGATTTTTTTCCTTTTGTGTTTTATTTTGTTTTTAGAATTTGTATTTATCTTATCTGTTTCTTTTTCAGATTGAGATGCGGGAGTCGTCGGGACTTTGAAGTCGTCATCACTATAGGTGGGCTTGGTAGGCGGATTTTTGGGTGGACTTGGGTTTTGGGTTTGTTTTGGGGCTTCGTGTACTAAGACTTCATGTGTAATGATGGAGGTTGACTGATCTGCACAGTCGTCGGCCAGATCGTCGGAATCAACAGATTGTGTAGAGTTTGTGGATGGTGGGGGTCGTTTTTTAGTATTAAGTTCATTTGGGGTTGGCAGTTGGTCGGGAACCGTATTTTGACAGTTTTGGGTTGTATGTCCAGTTTGCTTGCATTTGAAACAAGTCATGTTATTGTCTGTTAGTGTTAAGTAAATTTTATGTTTTTCGGTATCGTACGGGATAATCAGTTGGTCAGGGATCGGAGTTCTGTCGTCTGGTACGACATAAGCAAATCGTCTAAAACAGACTATATGTGTCAGGTGATCTTCTGGGTAGCCAGCCCGCATCATATGAACGGGTGATACCAGTTTGATATTGATTTGTCTTAGATAGGATTCGATGATTGAGCTTGGAATGGTGGGATGAACATTGGAGAGAATTAATTTCATTGAGGGTGTAACAAGACGGCGGATTCCGATTTGTTGACCTTCAACCATGATGTGAGAGTGTTCCGCCATGAGCTGATCTACCTCTGATTTGCTCGATAGGTAGACGCAGATTCTATTGTTGGATATTCGGGATGCGGCTATTATTTGTTTTGGGTTTACAATATTTGCAAGTGAAACGATGTAGGATTTTATTTTTATGTTGTCGGCTGAATTTAGAATTATACCTTGGTCTTTTTTAGGATATTTGAATTGTTGGTTTTTTACGATATTTGCGAAAGATTGACTTGGTTCTTTTGTTAATCTGGTGGTTGTAGAATTTGAGGAAACATTTGGTGTGTTTGTTTGTAATAGAGTTGAATGAGACATTGTGTGATTTTCGGTAGATGTGTGTGAGATTTGGTCTGGTGAGGTATTCATTTGGTAGTTAGTTATTTTTTTTTAGTTTGTAGAGATGGCATGTTTCGTTTTGTCCAGCTGTCAGGCAGCGCCAAGACAACTGGACGCGTTTGTCTTTTTGATTGAACTATTGGCTGTTAGAGTGCGTGATAGATAAAAATTTTTAATTTTATTGTGTAATGACGAATTGTAATAAAGAAAGAAAAAAAAATCAAAAAAAAGGATAGCAAATAACCTCGCTATTATACTATAACGAAAAATAAATATATTCTTTTGTCAAAAGTAAAAATAAATTAAATTTTGTACTCACTAGCGAGAAAAAATGTAGCTCGTTTTATGTATAACGGTCTAGCGTTAAAATCGTTAGAATTACAAGAACGATTAATGATCAAGTGGATAAGAAAGAAGATCAAACTCACTTTGTTCACATCGGTGATCGAACTCCAGTAAAATATTTCTTCGATCTGTCATCTGAGCTTCATATTGTAATACACCAAAAAGAAGAACGTTATAAGCAGTGTGCAAAATTAGAAACGAATTGAATACCTGCAATCATATTTAAAAAATAATTTTGTAAAGTGATAATTATTATACTTATTTAGTGCGAATAATTCACACAGGTCACTCTGGTTATTATTATAATAAAAAAACAAGCTCATTTCAGTATGAAAAAAAGTCAACGGTCTGAGATCGTATGAACATTTTCATCGATACAAAGTGGCTTTTCGGCTCAGTGCAGTGCGGATGCAAATACCTAGGGGATTTATGTATACATTTTTCTTTATTTTCATACAACGGCATTCCGCGCGGCTTATATATTGTTATTTATGCTTGATTATTTTTGATTAAAATTAAAAATTGAATTACGTCAGCGTGAGGTGCAAAACGTATCTACGGAGAGTATATATGGATCATTAATATTAGCTAGTTGGCGTAGGGACGCTAGTCGGCTGCAGGAATCTCAAAGGGCTTTACTTAGCTGATAAATTATGTTCACTATGAAAGTTTCTCGCGCTTTGTCTGACGTTACACTCCTAGTTTGAACTTGCACATACCTAGGCTCTGTATTATACCGAATGAACCGATGGGATCGGACCCTAGTAGTTAGGGAGCCAACGCGCAACAAAATCGTCGTCCCAACTTTCTGCCGCCTGGTGCATAAGCTATTTAAGTAATTTAGATTATTTTTTCTTATCTATACTAACATATAAAGCTGAAGAGTTTGTTTGTTTGTTTGAACGCGCTAATCTTAGAAACTATTGGTTCGAATTGAATTTTTTTTTGTTGGATAGACTATTTATCGAGGAAGGCTATAGGCTATATAATATTACGCTACGACTAATTGGAGCGGAACATACTAAATGAAAAATGTTGCAAGATGTGTCTCAAAATTAGTCCGTCCGACAAATATTATCAGGTGAAATGCCTTAACTAAATACTGCAATGTTAGCGCTCAACAGTACAAGCCCGGATAGCTCAGTCGGTAGAGTGTAAGGCTCTTAATGCCAGGGTCTAGGGTTCAAGCCCCACGTCGGCGAATACATTTTATTTTTTTTTTATTTTCAACATTGCTTTCTTCTAAGGTTTACTATTCAATTTTTAAAAATTTTATTACGACTAATTAAATTAAATAAATCTAATTAATAGCTCATTTGAAAACTGTTACAACTATAGGCACCTATATATAAAAATAATTTTCCTACAGTGTTTTCAATTAAATATTTATTATATTAAAAGAAATTTATTACTTAAAAAAGGTATAAATACTGCTTTTTAACGACAAAAACTTTTGAGCGGTAACGCCGATCATTATGAAGTTTGGACACAACATTCATCTCGGTAAACTAAGATGAATGTGCGTACTCATGTCCTTTCCTTCTCCATTCGTTCTTTTGCACCCGGGTGAAACCGGGCGGGACCGCTAGTATGATACCTATATAGGCGGATCTGGACTCATTTTAAGATAAGGGGGATAAAAACTGTCTAAGATGGTAAAAAAATTCCAGCCAATTGGGCGACGGGATCATTTCAACTTCAAAATTATTGACATTTGATCTAGTATAATAAAGGGAATAAAATTTCTATCGTGTGACGTCGGTAATGGCTAGTATTCTATACGATATAATTTGCTATTCGTTGCCATGGTTACCTAATAATATGTTCCACGTCATGTAAAAATTAATCAAAGCATGCTTATCTAGTTTATTTCTGACAGATCTACAAAACAAAAGAGCGCAACTGTTTTTTTTTTTTAATTTTCGAAATATTTCTGAAACTATAAAGTTTAGAAAAAAATTTTTTTAACAAAACTCTCTTGAAAAAATAAATAGAATAATAAACCTTTATGAAAAGTATCCCATTATTAAATAAAAACGTTATAGCCCATATCTCTTTTGCGCATGCGCCGATTTTCTCCAAAAACAATACGGCTCTTCATATTTACGTATCAAATATCCTTCCAAAATTTTAATCCGTCCATCCGTTTGACCTGTATCGTGACTAACCGACTAACAGAGAAACAGACGCAAAGAGTTTTTTGGATTCGGGGAACCTCAAAACGAAAAGATATTGTAAAATTTAGAAAAGTGATATTTTTACCTAAATTAATACTTGTCGGTTGCAATGGTAAAATTGTTAAAATTTAAAAAAACGTCTACCGCTTCGTTATTAGGTTCTGTTAGAGCCCAATGACCAGGAAATACCAACGGCAGAAATTTAAGACCAATTGCCCCTAAGCCACTCTTATAAGAAAATGGATTTATGAACATAAATCTACTTTCTTTTAGGAGTAGCTTGTTTTTTCGTATGATTTTTGTGATAATTTCCAAAAATATCCAAGCATCTTCAGTAGTGATGTGTCGCTCCTGAGCGAGTCGTTCATAATGAACGACTCTTTGTCGGAGCGGAGCGAGGCGCTCTTTTTTTTGTGAATGACTCACTCCGAGCACCATTGCTCTGTGCTGAGCTGTTCTGTACTGGTGCATTCACACATTTACAGAGCGCACACAGCACAGGCCAAAGAGGCACTAGTGAATTTTGCACGTACGGAGTTATCTTTGCTGAGTCATTTAATGTTGAATGACACACTGTAAGTGCAATAGTACTAAGCTTACAGTGACTTAAACCATTCACATTGACGTCGTTGACAAAGATATAATATTGTAACAATAAACATTATTATTGTTAAGCTTTTATTATACTTTATAGTTTCTCCGAAATGCGAATAATACAAAATCAGACTCATATGAAAATGAGCTCAGAGCTGAGTGTGTATTGTGCTGTGCAATGCTTCGTGACTCCTGAGCATGCATCATGACAGTTCATACCTCTGCAGTCTGCACTCTTGTGTAGTGCGTACTGTCTAGTGTCGCTCCTTTGAACAACTCGCTCTGAGCGACTCTTTTTAGTGAGCTGAGCGCACGGAGCCAGCTCCCAATAAAGAGTCATGTGGACACATCATAACTTCACAGATTCACTCTGTATAAGTGGTTGGTATTGGGTAGGTAGGTGTAAGATATCTGATAGGTAGATATCTTCTTTGACTGGGAAGCGGTCTCACGCGGGACACCTAATAAATTAGAACTACACACAGATATAAATTAAGCGATCGAGTTATAATTACGACTATTGTTACTGACGTCGGTTCCTACCAATGAAATCTTATTAGTGACACTCTCTCCCAGAATGCATTTAATTCTTGTTTGTTTGCGTCGTCTAGCCATTAATCTTAACTTATTGTCTGTCTCACTCGTCCCTGTACATTCTGATTAAAACCGTTACTTATATGTGTCACGAAGGACGATAGTCGCTTGTTCCCATTGGTTTGACAATAACATTAGACTGTGATCATTGATTACAGTTTTTTATATACGCAGGAACCTGGCACAGTCTGATGTCGTAGTACTTTCTGTTAAAAATACATCCCATCAAAAACATAAAATGTAAAAAAATGCCAAGTCTCGCAACGCAGTTCTACCGCTATAATAATAATATAATAATAATAACAAACTTTATTTAAAAAAACATGTATACATGTGTAAATAGCGTCACCAGTTGCATTAATTACAGAATTCTTCCAGGGAATAGTAAGTTTTGACGTGATAACGTCTTATAAATTGATGAATCACCAATCTTATAAATTGATAAAACACCGGCTGCATGTACGAAAAAGTGTAACGTTCCTAACGGTCGTAACGTTCCTAACGTAACGTTCCTAACGCGTAACGTTCCTAACGCGTAACGTTCCGCTTGACCCTGTGCGTGCTTTTTGCTAATTTATCGCTCAATTTAAATCAGATCGGTTTGAAACCAGTCTTAAACGAAAGAGGAGAACATTTTACATAGATTACGTATAACAGAATTTGCCTAAACAGTTTTTTTATACAAATTTATATAGAAAAATAGCTGTATAAATGCAATGTTGTCTAATGCATGGCGCGACGCGGTCGATTGTCTTTGTTTGCCGTACATGGAAATTAGAAAATAACGTATGTCTTGTCTTAACATGAAAACGGCTGCATTTCTAATGTTTAATTCAATTTTTTGACATTAGTATTTTGTGAAATGCAACGCCTTCTAAGTTAACTATTGGAATAACTAATTATTATTAGAACATAATACTTTGACAGTTGCAAACGTCACTTTTGACATTTCTTATCATTCCGACACCAAGGATAAGCGGATTGAAACCAAATTTTGGGAGGTTTAGGTTATGTATTACGGAATACGTTATCACGTAAAACTATCGTCCGTAAACCGACTTTACAGACAACCAATTTTTTTTTATTAAATGTGTTTTTAACTTATTTTTGAATTTTAGATTGTTTTCTATAGTTTTAATATCTTCAGGGATTTTATTATGTATCCGTATCATAGCGTTACGGGTTCCTTTATATGTCACAGAAAGGTGTGAAAAATTAGTTTTTAAATGATTGAACTTATTATGGGTAGTGTATGTATGTTGTATTAGATTTGAACTGAATAAATACGGAAACTGCCTGACAAACTGTAGACGGTAAGTACTGATAATTCTGGGAATAATTTACGACAGCTAGTACGAGGACCCACGTTCGCTATGATACGGATACATTTCTTTTGAAGTTTTAAAATTTTGATGGTATGAACCGAATTGCCCCAAAAAACGATTCCAAACTGCATAACCGAATGAAAGTAAGCATAATATCAAAAAGTACTAAGTAGTGAGATCTCATGTAAAACCAAGTCAGTTATTTTAGTTAGTGTCTGTGGAAGTACCTGTCCAACAACTTTGTTATAAATTGTTAACTAATCAATTGCCTATCAACATTTATAGTGACCGTATCAATGGAAGACATCTTTATTTGTATAATGATTAAATATATATTCTACTAATTAAAATAATTTTTCTTAAGCGCACTGTTTAGATTTACTTGGTAATCGAAATAGTAGATTATTCTTTCATAACTATGGTGCCGTGCAATTGCCAATTCATTATAATTATTATAGAAATAAAGATGTCTATTATTGATACGGTCACTATAAGGCTAGGTTTACATGAGAGGCGTTAAGGGCGCGTTTACAATTTCAATACAATTTAACGCCACGATAACGCAAATACCCTGTCTACGCGCGTCAACGCGCGTTTATATAATGTCTAACTAAACATTGATTAGCATTGATGTGTTCAGTTGCAACGCGCGATTTGAAGCGATAGGTTCCTGCTGTCCAATATTTTCAATTACTTTTTCTAAAAAGTTTTCTTTAAAATAAAAAGTGGATGGAGAAGAATTTGATTATGATCTATTCATCGACGAAATAGTAGTTGAAAAATGTAGGTTCATAATTCCTGAGACTCGGATAAAGTGTAATGTACAAGCTTGAGGTAAGTCTATTTTGTAAAATAGGATGAACCCAATATTTTCAATTTTTTCTATGACGCTGTCTTCTTCGATATAGCATCCATAATCAGATTGCATCTGCAACGTCCATCTTCGACAGAATACAACACTCGACTAGCGTATAAACTATAAAATAAACGTGCTCTTAACGCGTAAAATCGGTAACCGTGTGAACAGTGGTATAAATGTCAACGCGCGATTAACGCTTGATTAGGTAACAATTTATAACAAAGTTGTTGGACAGGTGCTTCCATAAACACTAACTAAAATAACTGACATGGTTTTACATGAAATAACTTTTTGTAGCGGAAGAACTGCATTGCGAGACTTAGCATTTTTTTACATTTTTAATGGGATCTCATTTCTTTTTGTAGGTCATCCTCCTTATTTTTCTCGGGTCAGCTATTGATTTTCTTAAAGCCCACTCCCTGTCTCTATTAATTTCTTGAATAATAAAATTTCGAGATTTTTCATTTTTTCCTTCCAGCTAAACGCTAACTAAAATTCAAAATTCCAAGTTTGCGAGACTGCTAGAAGTACCTTAGAATTTTAATGATCACAGTGACAAAATTACAGAACTTTGACTAGCGATAATTCGTAAACTTCAAGGTGTATATTTTATTAGGTATATTGGCGATATAGCCAGTTATATTATGTCCTCTTGATCACTAAAAAATCAAACTTCTTGCTTTATCCATAACGAAGTTACACGGGGGTCAAAAATGCCGCGCGCGACTCGCTTCGAGAAAAGGATGGTACGGCAGTGTTGGACTTGGCGGAGGCACTGTCGTGTCTCCTGATACGCGTCGAAGACATATTTGTGAAATTATAGATACCGTAGATTACAATAGACGCTCGACAATTGAGGTCAACGTCTATTTGTAATTATGCTGCATTTATTGCAAGGAAGTAATTTGAGTAAAAATCTATTTAAATTATTGTAATAGAGGAAGTGGGAAGTGCAACGATTAGTTTCCGACATTAGATAAATGCGTTTCCTTAGAACACCGCAATGAACATGCCGTTCTATAAACCAGCGCTTCCCAAACTGGGGTCCGCAAGTATATCCGATCGGGTTCGCCAACTCTTCGTATAAGTGGGCAAAGCCCAAGATCTCTAGGGCAAAGCCATAGTTTGACCGGCGCGGCGTGGGCCGAACTGTATGAAAGCCGTCCGGACACGGTAGTATAAACTGTTTATACATTACACTACAGAAGTGAAACTTATTTTTGTAAAATCTACATCGGATGTTATCAATTGACATTTACAGTAACAAGAGCCTTCGTGGGATGTAAAACATAAATTTAAGAGAGATTCTAGTAATTCTAGTAATAAGTAAATTTCGCCCTGTCAACTAACGAAATTCTAATAACTAAATATCGCCCTGTAACTAAATTTTTCCCTGTCTACTAAATTTCGCCCTGTAACTAAATTTTGCCCTGTCTACTAAATGTTGTCCTGTCAACTAACAAAATTCTAGTAACTAAATATCGCACTGTAACTAAATGTTGCCCTGTCTACTAAATTTCGCCCTGTAACTAAATTTTGCCCTGTCTACTAAATGTTGCCCTGTCAACTAACGCAATTCTAGTAACTAAATATCTCCCTGTAAATAAATGTTGCCCTGTATACTACATTTCGCCCTTTCAACTAACGAAATTCTAGTAACTAAATATCGCCCTGTAACTAAATTTTGCCCTGTCTATAACTAAATTTCACCCTTTCAACTAACGAAATTCTAGTAACTATATATATCTCCCTGTAACTAAATTTTGCCCTGTTATCTAGTTGTCGCCTTCAACTAAAGTCATAGACGCTGATGACCTCAGCTGTTGAGCGTCTATAATTTACAATCTCTCTCTCGCTCAACTAAAGCCATGTTTAATCCAACGCACACAAACGTAACGTCTGCCCATAGAAGTGTCGCGCCAATTGCACGATTTTACCCCCAACCAAACGCGCCATTAGACGTTTCACATCAAAAAGTAAATTAGATTCTTTTATATTATTGGAGGTCCGTAACAATTTTGCAATCCTTTAAGTCTAAGGGATTCTTGGGGATTCTTGGACGAAAAAGTTTTGGAAACGCTGGTATAGGACATACTGACCTTTAAAAACTTCTTTATCGCATTTGTTTTACCTAACTAGTGAATTGTATCAGATTTTGTAACAGGGTTGGGAATCAATTGCATATTTGGCTTAGGGCTGTACATCTACCCGCCTTTCTAGCGAGAAACGGACATTTTTAGGTCGCCCTTCTTAATCAATTAATTAATAATTACCTTAATTAAAAGCAATGGATGAAAGGAATATAGGAAATCAGGAGAAAGAATTTGAGAGGTTATAAGCAATTATCTCTATATTTAAATGGAATTATTGAGGGAACCTTGAAAAACCGCAACAAAATGGTCGGTACAGAAATTACCGTTTTTTGATGAAAGGCAGTAGAAAAAATTTTCAGCTGAGGTTAATCGAATTCTGATTTAAATATGCAATCACTTGGCATTTGCACTGATACCACAGTTCTCGAGCTATTAATCGTTAAGTAATGATTCGACCGCTGTCACTTTATTTTGAGTGGCCGTGCTCGGGAAACGCCGGTAATTTTATCGTCACAGTCATGTGCAGTAGCTAGAACGTATTCCAACCGAGATCGAACGGTTCTCGAATCGTTTTTTAACGGTCACAAAACAGTCGACGCATGCGCACAAAATCGATACAAAACAGTTTCGTTCCAATATATATAGTTCGTATTGTAGAATTTTTTTTATCGATCTTGATTTTAGTATTAGAAATTTACTACGAAGTGGCAACTGAATATTTTATTTTGTTGTTTGAATCACTTATTTGTGTAGAAGATTTTTAAATATTATTTTAAAATAACCATGATTTATTTATAGTAGATATAACTGTAAATTATTGGTGGAGAGTGCTTCTGTTCAAATCATGACTAAGTGCAATAAATGTGCCAATAAGATTCAAAGGCAATATGATGATATATTACAGTGTAGTGGAATCTGTCAAGGCTTGTTCCACTTATCTTGTAGTAATGTTAATGAACAGAATTATATCTCAATGAAGGAAAAAAAGCTTTTATCCTCATGGGAGTGTGATTCTTGTGAAGTAAGTTCTGTTGATAACAAGACAATGAAAATTAATAATACACCGACCTCTATCAAACAGGGGACGAACCAAAATGATAATAATAGCGAAGTACTAAACCAAGTCAAGCATGCTAGCTTTAGTGATATAAACAAGATGGAAAGTAAATTAGATATCATTGTTGAAAATCAAGGGAATATGTTTAAGTTAATTAATGATCTAATTTGTAAAATAAACAAACTAGAGGATAGTAATAAACAAAAAGATTCACTTATTGATGAACTTAAAGAAGAAATAAAAATTCTAAGTAAAGAATTCCGAGGAACAAAATCTAGTAATTTGCAAATAAAAGGAGACAACTCAACCCAGATTACTAAATCTAAACAAAATGCTAAAAACAATAGCAACAGTGAAGAAAAACCAACTTGCAGTTATGCTAAAATAGCAGACTCTAAAAACAATTCAAATATGAAGTCAACGGACAATAAGAAAACAAATATTGAAAGGAGTAAATCAGCAACAGATACAGAGGTGGAACAAAATAAAAACAAACATGAAGAAGGTACTGAATCTGATAAACAACAAAAAAAAAGAAAATGTAACTTCAGACAACAATGAAACTACGACTGACAATGAATCAGAATTTCAAGAAGTTAGATATAGGCGTAAACGTATGAAACCACTAATCGGCACTAACACTCTAAATACTGAGCTCTTAGGAGCTAATAAAAAAGCTTGGTTGTACATTGGACGTATTAAGCAAGGCACTACTGAAGAAAATGTTATTAAATACTTAAAAACGAAATGTCCAACATATGAATTTACATGTGAAAAATTAAACATCCGTGGAGCAAATGCTGCCTTCAAAATTAGTGCTGATTTTGCACTTTATGAACAGATAATGTGTGCTGATTTTTGGCCTGCTGGGGTGGTAGTAAGGAGATTTAAATTTTTTCGTGAGTCAGGACTTGGAGTTTTCACAAATCAACAAACCAAAGAAGTCTATCAAAAATAATAATATGAACAATAATGTTCTACGTATTTACAATCATAATGTACAATGCTTAAGAAACAAAAATCTGGAACTAGAGATTTCTTTTGCCAATCTACAACACGAAATTGATATATTGTGTTTAACGGAGCATTGGCTTAAATATAATGAATACGTTCACATAGAAGGTTTCCAATTGGCTCATCAAAACAGCAGGTATTTACACCAACACGGTGGTACCAGTATATATATAAAAAATTCCTTAAAATTTTCAGTTATAGATTTAACTAACTTAAATGTAGAACTACACTTTGAAATATCTGCAGTCATGATTTCTGAATTAAATTTATTAACTATATGTTTGTACAGATCACCAAACGGGGATTTTGATATATTTTTGAACAGTTTTTCTAAATTAATGACAATTATTGACAACAAATATAAAAATAATCAACCTAACTTGGTCATTGCCGGTGATTTCAATATGGATTTTTTAAAACAAAAAAATGATACAAAAATTTTTGTGGATCAACTATTTTCCAGCAATTTAAAAATTACAATAAATGAACCAACAAGAGTAACTTGTAATTCTTCATCGTGCATAGACAATATACTCACTAATGTCAGTATGTTTCAGTCTCTGGTATTAAAAAATGATATTTCTGATCATTTTCCGCAAATATTGAAACTATCTATCAATGCTACGACAGAGCTACCTTATAAATACAGACGTATTTTCTCCACTAGGAATACTCAGCAATTTGTAATATTACTCTCTAAAGAAACTTGGCAAGACGTCTTTAAGTCCGATGACTGTAATAATGCGTATAGTATTTTTTATGATATTTTAACTTATTACTTTCGACAGTGTTTTCCTAACAGAAAGAAAACAAAAAATAATACGAAAAAAAAATCTGATTGGATAACCGAAGAAATTAAAAAAATTACCGAACAAAAACGAAAACTATATGAATTAACAATGGCATTTCCAAACAATAATACAATTAAAATACTTTATAAAAACAAAAGTAAAGAAGTAAAACGCATAGTATCTCTTGCTAAGCATGAGGCGAACATTAAATTTCTGGAAAACAATAATTATGACACGAAAGCGATGTGGCAACTAATAAACAAAACAAACAAAAAAAATAATAAACCGAACATTGACACCTTAGTTATAAATAATAAACTCGTGAAAGAAGAACATGAAATAGCAAACGAATTTAATGTAACATTTGTTAACATCTGCAAAAATATTGGCATTACCCCACCTGATTTGAATTGTAATAATATACCTACAGAGCAGAATACCTGCTTTATGTTACCTACAGACCAAAACGAGGTACACAATGAAATTCTAAATTTGAAAAGTAAGCAAACGGTAGGATGGGACGAATTTCCGGTCAGTGTTTTGAAATTAAGTGCGGATTACATAACCCCGCCTCTAACACATATTATCAATTTGTCTTTTAGCACAGGAATATTTCCGGATGTACTGAAGTGCTCTATAATTAAACCAATTTATAAATCTGGAGATCCACAGGATATCAATAATTACAGACCAATATCTATTTTATCTAATATATCTAAAGTAGTAGAAAAACTAGCATACAAGCGGCTTCTGAATTTCTTCACAAAGTATAAAATAATCAGTGACAATCAATATGGTTTTGTACCGAACAAAGATACCAACTTGGCGCTATTTGAAACAATGACTGAAGTACTAAACGAATTAAATAAAAACAATAAAGTAATAACAATGTGCTTAGACTTAAGTAAGGCATTTGATTGTGTGAACCATCAGCGTTTGATTAATAAACTCTATCAATATGGTGTTAGAGGCAAATCTCTAGATTGGTGTGAATCCTATCTGTCCAATAGACAACAAAAAGTTCAAATAACATCGGCAACTTCAGAATGGGCCACAATTGAAAACGGTGTACCACAAGGAAGTGTTCTTGGACCCTTTTTCTTCATTGTTTACGTTAATGACTTACCTTCCGTTCTTAAAACAAAATGTGTACTATACGCTGACGACACAAACATAATTTTCAAGACAATTCATGACGTCCAACCGAATTATCATATAATTATAGACTGGTTCAATCAAAATGCTTTAAAACTAAATGTCGAGAAAACTAAAATAATACAGTTTAGTAAAATAAAACAAGCAAATCAAATTTCAATAAACCTTCATGGACATAACTTAAAAACTGTAAATAATGTTAAATTTCTGGGCGTATACATAGACAGTAATCTGTCCTGGACCACACACATTGATCATATGCGTAAAAAACTAAGCACAGCTGTTTATCTGCTACGTAATCTAGCTAAAATGACAGATTTGAAAACCACCATCATAGCGTATTATGCATATGTATTTTCTAACCTAAGATATGGTATAACTCTATGGGGCAATGCACCTAACGTCATTGTAATATTTAGAATACAAAAAAAATGTATAAGAGCTATATTCAACCTAAAGAAGACTGACTCCTGTGCCCCATATTTCAAAAACAATAGAATTTTAACATTACCATCCATCTACATATATGAATCAGCATTAATAGTTAAACAATACCCCGAAATGTTCCAGACTGCAGCGTGTATACATGACCACCAAACCAGACAGTGCCAAAATAAGTATAAACCATTCACGAGTAGAACTTATATCGATAAAAGCGCCCACAATATGGCTATCAAAATATATAACCATATACCCTCTAATATCCGCCAACTGCCATTAATTAAATTTAAAAGAAAACTTAAAGACTTGCTTATTGAAAAGGTGTTTTATAATACAAACGAACTATTTTTATAACTACTTTAATGTAACTATGTAAGATTTAATGTACCTATGTTTGACGTTTTAATCACCTCTCTGAGGTTTTATTTAAATAAATGCATTATTATTATTATTATTATTATTATTATTATTATTATTATACTTAATACCCTCTATATTGCCAGGAAAGATCGGGAGAAAGACTTAAACACTACGGTGCAGACATATATACGTCTGTCTCACTTATTATACTCTGAGTCTCATGCGCATGTCCGTGAATGGATGCGCGTCAATTGCACATATTTAATAGTTATTATCCTCTATATTGCTAGCAAAGATCGGGAGAAAGACTTAAACACTACGGTCCAGACATGTATACGTCTGTCTCACTTATTATACTCTGAGTCTCATGCGCATGTCCGTGAATGGATGCGCGTCAGTTGCACATATTTAATAGTTAATACCTTCTATATTGCTAGCAAAGATCGGGAGAAAGACTTAAACACTACAGTGCAAACATTTATACGTCTGTCTCACTTATTATACTTCGAATCTCATGCGCATGTCCGTGAATGGATGCGCGTCAGTTTGCACATGGAACTTAGCTGTGAAAGGGAAGCCACCACTTACTAATTGCCCCACCACAGACGCGATACTTGCGCACAACGGGTCTAGTAAAAAGAAAAAAAAATGTCACAGTCATTTGCTTTCTCACTTTATGGGCCACGCTTCCACTTACGGCCACTGGCAATATAGAAGTTATTAAATATTATACCGTTTAAAGAGAGTTGGAACAGAGCTACTTATTTTTTGATAATTTTGGAGGAGATCGTGATATTGATTGCGGGACGAATGATGGCAGCACAGTAGCGGCGTTCTGACACACGGCGCTTACATAATTCATGGCCACAGCCCACTCATCGGCGGCAGCCGCTGTCACGAGTGTGAAATATTACACGGCTCGGCCACACTGATTCAATTATAATCGAGACGTCGACACTTTTATATTTTTGCATAATCAAAATGAATGGATGAGTTGAAACTAATTTGGGTAAAATGCACAGGTTTATTTTGGAAAATACGTTAAAACCACGAAGTCTGTAACCAGGAGACCCAGTTCGAGCGTAGCGGTGGACCGATATCTGTCGAATGAACCAATAGATAGATAGATTTATTTCGAGAATGGCATAAAAGCTGTAAACTATGTCAATATACATTATATACAGTATGTAAACGCGTAAGGTGCACATAGGGAAATTAGCATTGGGAAAAAAATACTTGGATCAGAGTTAGCCATGACTGCATTAATTGTTAGTTCTATTGAATTATCGTGGTAATCTTGAGGATTTCTATTTTATTTTGATTTATTTTTATTTTACTTGGCTGTTTTAATATTAAAAAGCTCTTATAAATCATTATTTTAATTTTTTTGTATAAAAATAAAACAAAAAAACAACTCCATCTGTTTGGAAACATTTCATTCAAAAATTGTCTGACTGGTATGACGTATGCGCGTTGGTAAATCAGTGACCCAATGTCTTTAGGTTTAACACGAATAGGCGGAGATATTTGATCTCGCACCATATTTAAGTATTTTTGGGAATTTAACATCCTTTTAATAAAAAAAGTCCGATTATGTTGTAAATGTAATCATTTGAATATTTTCTTCGGTAGTATACACATTCATTTTGCAAAAGAATATTATCTGTCAAATTGAAAAACAAGATTTCAAGGCTCACTCTGATCCAGTCATTTAATAAAAGACATCGATTCCCAGCGGCGATTCTAGCGGAAAAACCAGCCTCGTGTGCAGCGACCTCAAGTCTAGAGACTTTAAAATCGACGACCGTCCCGTATTTTTGCCGGCAAGAAAAATAAAAATATGCCATTTACTACAAGCGGCGACTCTAGCGGCAAAACCTAGATTTTCTGACAATGCGTTCTGCAAAAGTGAAAAGTTGCGTCAGGCACACTGTACAATCGCTTACCTATGTTTTGGGAGCGGGTTTGTCTGTCTGTGTGTAATATTATAAGTGGAGGTTTAAGCCAGGCTAAGCTTGACATTATTGTGACATAACGTAAATCCTTTTTTTATTAACTTTTAAAAGTCGCTAAATGGATATGACAGTTACATACTTCTGCATTCATTAACTTTCTCTTTCGTAAATTACACTTTGTTTTTCGAATGAATTTATTTTTTCCTCTGTATTATATAGTAATGACAATAAATTTTACGGGAATTAAGTTGTCAACATCAGTGTTAGAAGAGAAAGTACCTCTCTTCTCTGTTTTAACGTGATTAAAGGTAACTTTAATGTTGAATGAGTTTCACAGACTCCATTCCAACTTTTTAATGATTTTATAGAACTTATAAACTAAGACAGATTGATCGACAAAATTCAAACATTCAAACTAAAAATAATAGTGTATAAAAAAAGATCCATTAGCTCTGTTCCAAAATCTCTACGAACGGTAATATTGTCGTTACAGTCTTGCGCAGTAGTTAAAAAACCGATACAGTCTAGTTTTAGCTACTGCGCAAGACTGCGACGATAATATTACCGTTCGCAGAGATGATGGGACAGAGCCATTGTTGGCGTTAGATTGCAATACAATCAGAAAAAAATACTGCCTTATAGGCTAGACGGCGAGGAGGTAAAAATATTAAAAAGTGTATTATTCGGGCACAGGCGAGATTATTGTTGGAATCGCTTAGTTTTAGGGTGTAGTTCAACCCCCTAAGTTTGCTTATAAATTGTTGGTGTGCTTGATTTTATAATTAACAATTAGTGACGAAAATAGTCTTTTTTTTCTCTATTTCCTTTAATATCTCCGTTCCTCTTGACTTTTAGTATAGCATATGCATTGAGAAAGTTGTTCCTTATGAAATTTCCTAAAAAATGAGCACTGACAAAGGTCGCTAAGTGCAATTGTTAACTTGCATATAGCCCCGAAAGTTAAAAAAACACATTTTTTTCACTATTTTTTTACTAAAAAATGACCGCACATAGATGGCTAAAAATTCTCAAAAATGATGTCTATGTTGATCCAAACATGCATGAATAATTTTAGCGTCATCGGTCAATTACTTCTCGAGTAATTAACGATCACTTTTTTTTGTTTCCTTAATTGAAAATTGCGCCTTTTTTTCACAAAAGGGTTTCGCTGGTCGAACAAAGCCAGAAAAATCACAAATCCATTCAACTTTAGTATCCCGTTGGAATTTTTGGAAAAAATTTATTCTAACCGATTTTATAACGACTGAATATTGGAAAAGTTATATGGTTTTATACGTTTGTCTAAAATTGGTATCGCTAAAGATCGTTATAAAATCGGTTAGAATAAATTTTTTCCAAAAATTCCAACGGGATAGCACAAGTAAAGGGAAAAATCCGAAAACCGTAGTTACATCACAAAAAAAATAATGTTTTTACAACGCAACAACATGCTATGCACGTACACAGTAACAGCTCTAATATGAGAACTCTCGCATACAACGCGGTACGACAACTAGGCTATCAGATATAGCCACGTAGTACGATACGGTTCAGTAGTCCATTTGAACTCATTGCAATAAATTACACGCTTAGTTAGCAAACTGACCGCAACGCTTGCCGATGTATGGCGACAACAGTTTTCTAACGGCTCAGCGGGAAAAATCTTCGAGACTCGATTCCCGTGATGGACAAACTATTAACATACCTATAAGTTTGTACGGAACCCTCGGTGTACGAGTCCGACTCGCACTTGGCCGGATTTTTATTAGAAACATCAATTTTTGTGGCATACGCGGACTCCACTATTATAAAGTTTGTTTTTGCCATTCTATATCCTAGTACTACTACAAAGTTAGTTTTCGTTGTACTACATCGTCGTAGTATCTACAGCAGAGGTCCCCAAACTTTTTTGTCTCGTAGACCACTTGCCATGTTTTTCGGTTTTGGGTAGACCCCCTGCTTATCTGATATTGATTTTTTGCAAATTCATTAATTTCAAATATATTTTTGACAACCGGTATAGTGCTACTCACTTTGAACGATTTAAATTTATAACGGTAGTGAAATGTAGTGAGAAATGTTTAGTTTTATACATTTATTAATTAGATTCATATTAAACCAATCAAATTAAAATTTACTTTCTGTTACATAAAATAACTAAGCAAAAAATAAATGCTTTTAGTGTGAGGTATGAACCTGATGCTTTAATAATAAATTTTCAACATTTGGCATCAATTTAGTTAGATTTAATCTTAAATCTCTTCGGTTAACGATGTCCAGTTTGTTTCTTTTTTTGTTAGGAGATTCACTATCGTGGACCCCCATTTTCATTTCATGGACGCCCAATTTTTTTCCCGCTGACATGGACCCCTTGCAAGTTGTCGTCGACCCCTGCGGGTCGATATAGACCACTTTGGGAATCACTGATCTACAGGTACAATAGTTCTGTTACAGTTTATTGTGTAAATTCCATATTGGCTAATCCAATAATTCAATATTCGCACCTGTAATGTATGAGCGCTAATCCTTCATTTAAACAGAATTCATACGAAACTAGAAACAGTTGAATCCCAATAAAATGGCGTCTGTCAGTCAAACAATTGGCGGGATCGTCCCACGCTTTTATTAGCTGCTGAAACAGAATTCATACGAAACTAGATACAGTTGAATCCCAGTAAAATGGCGTATGTCAGTCAAACAATCGGCGGGATCGTCCCACGCTTTTATTTTTAACAAGCTTTTATTAGCTGCTGAAACAGAATTCATACGAAACTAGAAACAGTTGAATTCCAGTAAAACGGAGTCTGTCCATCAAACAATCGGCGAGATTGTTCCACGCTTTTATTTTTAACACGCTTTTATTAGCTGTTGAGAGCACTACACTTCATGATTTATAATACGCAAACGGGGTACGATCGTTCTCTAGTCAATAGGCGTGGTGACAGTATAAAAGATTCAAAGAATAAATGGTTTTAGAGAAAAAGATACGTTGAAAGGATTCTAAAAAATGACCCAGTGTTAATATAAACATTAAGATTAATAAGATTTTTAATAAAACAAAAGTATAAAATATTGCAATCGGCCATTTTAAATGAAATGGCGAATGACGTCACGCCTATGTAAATCAAAGAGTTGAAGTAAATAATCACCGTGTCGCTTGAATTTTTGTTGCGATTATTCACTTCTGCATCATTCAATTAGCTGATTTGTTGTTTATTCGTCGTTTTATGATGTTTTGTAGGTTATTTTTGAGGTTAGACTCTCAGCTAAAGAAAGCCGTACTATTTTCACTACTAAGTACCTACTTTTAAGAAAATATTTAATATAAATCATATCATTACGTAAATTTACATACCCATCTACGAAATACATCTGCACTACAGCTCTACACCCATAAATACATCTAATGCCAGTTGTCACATAGGCATGTCACAAACAGACACCTATAACCGTTTTTGCGCTTAATTTAAAATAGAATTTTATTAATTTGCGTTAAAATTAAATTTACTACTTAAATAATGTTTTTTTTTCAGAAATAGTAGACGTCTCCATTATAGAACGGGATTTCAAAATCTGTAATCATGCCTATTATGAGCGGGTTAAGTGAAGGTATTGAAAATATACATCGATCGGTACTTAACATTTCACTCGAACGGTTTTCTTAATAAAGCTGTGAATTGTTCGGTACAGATAAGTGGACTTTCACTGTAATACAACAAACAATAGATTACAAACTGTAAAGTAGGCAGGGACTGTCGCAACGTACGTGTCTAACGCGTAGTTTGTATAGTTTGCTCTGTTTCGTTGTTATCCCATTGTCAAATATTGTTCAATTTGAAATGGCCGCTGCTATTACTGAAATAGTTATCCAATTACAATATTAATCTAAAGGCCGCTGCACACGAGGCTAGAAACGCTGCTAGAGTCCTTGCTAGATTTGCCTACTAGTTTTCTAGCGCAGGTTTTCTTGATTGCTGGTAAAAAGATAACCGAAGTAGATTTTCTCGATAAATGACGTATTTCCTTCTCCCAACTGATATAGAGGTTAAATCATTCCAAATTAGTCATAGTTTCTTCTCGCGAGAGGAATACGAGCAATTACCGGTCACCCTGTATATATGTTACGGTCAATGTCGACAATGCCCGAGCCACATCGGGCAATGTCCAAAATCGGACAAGGTTAACAAAATAGATTTTTTACAAATATGAAACGCTGACATTTGATTGTATCTTTATCATGATAAGTTATCATTAACGCTTTATGGAATTTTTATCACTGATATCAACTATTCAAGAATATATTTTTCAGCTTTCTATTACAATTATTGATGATTGAAAACACTTATAATTTATTTCCGTACATTTTATTTATTTTAATGAATGAAAAAATACAAAAAGACATTACTAATATAAATAATTAAAATTTTTTTATATTTAATTATTCCTTAAAATAAATAAAATGCGTGGAAATAAATTATTATACATGGTTTCAATCATCAATAACTGTAATAGAAAGCTGAAAAATATATTCTTCAATAGTTGATATCAGTGATAAAAATTCCATGAAGGGTTAATGATAACTTATCATGATAAATTTACAATCAAATGTCAGCGTTTCATGTTTATAAAAAATCTATTTCATGAATCTTGTCTAATTTCGGACATTGCCCGATGTGGCTCGGGAATTGTCGACATTGACCGGTCAATGTCGACATTTCCCGGATTCCGGACATTGGCCGTAACATATATACAAAGATCACTACTTCCGTAAAGAGTGTTGTACTAAGTTTGGAAATGTCGATTTTATTTATAGGTTATGCTACACATAAAATATAAATAAAATCGACATTTCCAAACTTAGTAAAGAACAAAATTTCAAGCAGCCTTCCCCCCTATTAATTTAAAATAAGAGCTGTCGTCGATCAGCTCACCAATATGGTGACACATACGGCCGTAAAAATCGAGTGTTGTCCAATACGCGGTGTTTTTAAATAGTCGTTAGTGTCATTACATCCCGTTTCCAATTAAATATGCATTGGCAACAACCTGCGTGTGTGCGTTTCAACAAAATATGTTATGCATATTTACTGTAATGTCCGGTTATTTATTCATTCAACCTGAAAAGGTTCGAAAACAGTTCGAATAATTATGTGGAATCCGCGTTCAATATTTGGAAAAAAAATTAGTCAGGTTCGAATTTAGCAACGCGTGTCCAGAGGTTCCGCGCAACGAACAAACGAAAATATGTATATCTAAAGGTTGCTGCACACGAGGCTAGATTTGCCGCTAGATTCTTTGACTACTAGTTTTCTAGCGCTGGTTTTCTTAATGTGCTCGCTTCACACGAGACGTCTTTTCATGCTTGTTTTGTGGATGGATCTGGTGCGCGCGCAGTGTCAGTTCAAATAAACACAGAGCAAAACGTGTCTTTAATACCCCCTATATTGCTAGCAAAGATCGGGAGAAAGACTTAAACACAACGGTGCAGACATTTATACGTCTGTCTCACTTATTATACTCTGAGTCTCATGCGCATGTCCGTGAATGGATGCGCGTCAGTTTGCACATGAAACTAAGCTGCGGAGGTGGTTTGCTCTATTCCACTTACTAATTGCCCCACTACAGACGCGACACATGCGCACAACGGGTCAAGTAAACAGAAAGAAATAGAAAACAGTCATTTGTTGTCTCACTTCATGGGCCACGCTTCTTCTTACGGTCACTAGCAATATAGAATTTATTAAATATGTATATGGTCCTGTTGTCTGAGCAGAATGACGCGATGTTGGTTTGTGGGCGTTTGTTCATGTGAAAAGATACTGTTTCCTGAATGCTTCTATGCTCAGAACAATCAGCGGACCTAACAAGAAAAATAGCCCCTGTTCTAATTTTAAAATCCATCTTGTAAGCTAGCAGGCGAGTCCGCAGTCATTTCAAGCCTCTTAGCCAGCCTGCCGGTCAGCAGAAGTCCCAGCAGTATTTCCAGCCTCATGTGCAGCGGCCTTAATAGATTCAACATATAGATCTATCTTATCTTTCAAATGTGTCCACCGTTTTGGTTCAGTTTGTTATTAAAAACGAATAAATTGAAAATACGAATTCGCACTAGGTCCAAACAAGACTGGATGTTGGTGGCTTAAAAAAAAACTCCTCGAACCGTTCGTTATTCACAAGGAACTAACGAAACAATTGAATACATTGCATGTACACGATACGTTTAAATTAAAAACAAATATCATTTATTATTAACAATGCTATTATTTAAATTTTTTGAGAACATGCACTTCTCTGTATTATTTTATTGCATATTAACTGTATAATAAAATATTCATAAATTTTCAAAGTTTTTAGCTGGAAATATCTACTGTATTATCTTTACATTAATGCCATTTCCATGTTGTATATACATCGTTAATTTATGTGTATTTGCCATAAGGCACTTACACTATTGGCGTCGGTCGGAAGGCGGGACCTAGGGGCTGAACCATAATTCCTCGACGTTTCATAGCTTCCCGAACGATTTGGCACCATTTTTGAAAATGTTTGTAGCACCATAACTCTCGACAGACTCATTCGATTTAAACGAAATTTGGTCTACAAGTTGAAATCCATCACCGCAAGAAGCTTATTTAAAATGGGCCCAATCGGGCCACTTTGAAGGTCGGTTTTAGGGGTTGAAAGTTTTTTTGGGCCCAAAAATACCGAAAAATTTTCAGAATCGTTTCAAATTTGAAATTTAAGCCTTTAGTAATTATTAAAATGTGCTGCTAAAATTTAAAAAAAATCTGTCCGACAGGACCGGACTTACAAATTTTATGGAAACACAAGTTTACTGATATGGATTTACATACTGAAGGGTGTATATAATTTGGTACAAGTGTTGAATTGATATGTATAGTATTGACATTAAGTAAAAAAATGTTTTTTTAAGGGGTGTATTAAGGGGTAATTTTCTTTATTTTGTCCACAAACAAAGTTAAGTTCATACAATAGAGCCACACTGTCTATAAAAGCAAATACACTATATTGTCGGCAGGGTTTGGCACTGCGACCAAACTTTTTTATTACTATAGCATTACAAGAATATTCTGAATAGTTCTGCTGTAATTTTATAGTTTGCTGAAAAGTACGAGTAAATTTTATTTCCAAAAACTCGTTTCGAGTACAACATCGCAAATATTATGATTGTGACGTGTCTACAAACTGCAAATAAACGGATTTACAGACAGATATAATCATTTCTCGTTACCTACTATTCTACATACGGTGTATAAAGCTGCGAGCACATTTCTGTATTCTATTACATCACAAGGGCCGAAAGCTTGATACATTACGCGCCATGATCCCCGAGGCGAAGCCTAGGGCATCATAGATACTAGGCTAGACGGCGAGGAGGTAAAAACATTAAAAAGTGTATTATTCGGGCACAGGCGAGATTATTGTTGGAATCGCTTCGTTTTAGGGCGTAGTTCAACCCCCTAAGTTTGCTTACAAATTGTTGATGTGCTTGATTTTATAATTAACAATTAGTGACGAAAATAGTGTTTTTTTGTCTATTTCCTTTAATATCTCCGTTCCTCTTGACTTTTGGTATAGCATATGCGTTGAGAAAGTTGTTCCTTATGAAATTTCCTAAAAAATGAGCACTGACAGAGGACGCTAAGTGCAATTGTTAACTTGCAAATAGCCCCGAAAGCTAAAAAAAACAAGTTTTTCACTATTTTTTTACTAAAAAATGACCGCACATAGATGGCTGAAAATTCTCAAAAATGATGTCTATGTTGACCCAAACATGCATGAATAATTTTAACGTCATCGGTCAATTACTTTTTGAGTAATTAACGATCACTTTTCTTGTTTCCTTAATTGCAAATTGCGCCATTTTTTTCACAAACGGGTTTCGCTGGTCGGACCAAGTCCGATAAATCACAAATCCATTCAACTTTAGTATCCCGTTGGAATTTTTGGAAAAAATTAATTCTAACCGATTTTATAACGATTGAATATTGGAAAAGTTATATGGTTTTATAAGTTTGTCTAAAATTGGTATCGCTAAAGAAATCGTTATAAAATCGGTTAGAATTAATTTTTTCCAAAAAATCCAACGGCCTGTACTTTCAGCATCAATTGTAAGCCAGAAAGTCTAACATTTACGCATTGGTGGGATTACACGCACCGATGCGGGAAGTACGTACGTTCGGGCGGCAGTAAAAAAAATAGCCTATCAACTGTTGTTTAGATGTCGTTTCTATTACATTTAGTCTAATAGTCGCGAGCAGTTGTCATTCATGTTTTTACGTATAACCTCAAAGCTGCTTACTTGGAATTTATCTGTGTTTTTATTTAATTAATTAATTATTTGTATTTAATAAGCGTGCTTACGATCGAGGTATGAAAAAAAATGGTATACACTACACTGGCTGAAAGATTGACATCTTTGCACTGCACGTCGGCTTTACCTTGGGCATCATGGCGCGTAGTGCAAGAATATCAAACTTTCAGCCAGTGTGGTGTAATATACTATTTTATTTGTATAGCGGCCCGGTCGGGCTTAGCCCGGATTCGTGAATTGACAGCGTTTTTTCGTCGACTTACGTTGCGAAATTGGTCTCCACGAAAAACGCTTTTAATTATAAAATAGCAAAATTGTAGGCATCGCAACAATTCATTATTAAACGACCCTTAGTTTCCAATTTCTAACTTAACACACGAGGCTAGAAACACTGCTAGAAACGCTGTTAGGAGTTCTGCTAGCCGGTAGGCTGGGTACGAAGCTAAAAATGACGTCACTGCGGGCTGGCCTGCTATCTCACGAGAACAGGGGCTATTTTCCCTGCGTGATTTGCTGCAAGAACCAATCAGGAAGCAGTATCTTGTCACGTGGGCACTTGAACAAACGCCCACAAACCAACATGGCTTCATTCTTCTCAGAGTCAGACAACAGACACGTTTTGCTCTGCGTTTATATGCGCGCGCACTAGATCTATCCACAAAACACGCTTGGAAAATAGTCTCGTGTGAAGCGAGCACTTAACAGCAATTAAGAAAACCAGCGCTAGAAAACTAGTAGGCAAATCTAGCAAGGAATCTAGCAGCGTTTCTAGCCTCGTGTGCAGCGGCCTTAATGCGTCAGGTAGATTGACAATAATACGATAAAATTCTGTGAAGTTTTATACTTATAATAAATAAACATAATTAAGAGTACAGAGCGTCGGAATCGCTTGCAATATTAGTTTTTGTGTCAGTTTTTAACGCGTATCCAAAACGGAAATTTATAAGCCATAAACTTTATTTAAAGCTGTGAACCAGATATGAACATTTTATGTACTCCGGATTAACAATGCATGCACATATTATACAATCAGGATTATTATTTTTTAATTACTCATTTCTCAGAATGGCACAGATATTAGTAAGATCATAAATGTAATAATTATTATATCATTCTATTTACTCAATGTGCGGTGAGCGAAGGCAGCAAAGCGTATCGAAAATATATCTCTTTTTTCGAAGTAATTCCTTGGTTATTCCGACAATACTATATATTAGCTATGAGTATATCTCTCTTAATCACCGAGCGGGGTGGCCATGGCGTAGCGGTGAGAGCACTAGACTCGCATTCGGGAGGTACCGGGTTCCGGGGGAAGATGTGGCTGGGAGTTTTTGACATTGCCTCTAATAGTCTAATTATTACAGTTTAGTCCCTTTTTGATGAAGAATTCCAGTCCTCCTTCAGCGAAAATTATGATCATGGTGTTATTGGATTCGGAATTTATTTATTTATTTATTATTATAATAATCAACAGGTATAAAACCCAATAAAAGATTACATATAACAAATATAAAGAAAGCCATACAACAACAAAGAGATAAAAAATAAAGAAAATTTGAGAATATGCAGAATTCAATAATATGTAGTACATAATACTTATAAAAATGATACAGTATTACAGTGTATCTAGAAAATTTTTGACAAAATTTTAAAATTGTAAGAGTTATAAACATTTTAGTAAAAGAAAAAAGAGGGGTTTGTTTTTATTTGAGAATATAGGTAACAAAAACTATTGCAGATATCTGAAATCACAAAAAGATTCTGAAAGAGCAGGGAATTTCCTACATAAAGACCCATCTCCTGGAAATCTTTCCAATTTTAATTTAGGGTTGAAAATAGGGCTAAAAAAGTCTTTTTTATAATTTGTATACGGCAAGCTAAAAGATACGAAAATATTTAAAATTATGTAAAAAATAGAAAAAAAATTTGGCCCTAATTTCACCTCTAAAATAAAATTAGAAAGATTGGTGGTAGAGTCACGGGAGATGAGACTTTATCGTAGGAAATTCCCTGCTCTTTCAGAATCTTTTTTGCGATTTCAAATATCTGCAATAGTTTTTGAAATATTCTCAAAGAAAACAAACCCCTCTTTTTTCTTTTATTAAAATGTTTATAACTTTTGCAATTTTTTCGTCCCCCACTTAAATAAAATAAAATAAATAAATTATTTCACATCTGTTAGGCGTCCCACGACGGCACACAATACACATTTTGTTTTGTTACGCAACGTAGATCTTTCCCACAACGAAATATAGCAAAATGAATGGCCATCCCTAACGACTTCACTGAATTCATGTTTTCATGAGGTATTGATTTTTCATTTTAGACGAGTCGCTACTGGTGGTTTGTCTATGTAAATTGTAGGTATTAATTTGGCGTGGGCAAGTACATAAAATATAAAATTTTTTGCTAATTCGTATGTGCAGTACACAAACCGGATTAAAAGTATAGAATTATTGTAAAAAGCTGTTTTTGTATTTTTCATGTTAATTATTTATGCTTGGCTAAGTGGAATTTGCTTCTGGACATTTATCTTTTCTGTTTTATGAAATTACAAACATATAATATGAAACAGCATGGTTAATCTATAGTCCATTTTGTTTTCGTAATTCCATGGATTTATTAAAAAAACCCAAATTTACTACTATATAAATAATCTGTTTGTGATTTTTTATTGACTCAGAATCGATTCAATTTAGCGTTTATCCGTTCAAAATAACGTTTTCTAACAATTTTGTATATCCCTAATATTTTTTAGGCGCGACTGCCTTTGTCCAAAAGCACACTAGGAAATTAATAGTTCTGTTCCAACCTTTTTACGAACGGTAACAGAACCGTCACAGTCACGCCTAAAACGAAACTGTTTTTATCGGTTATGGAACACGTTTTAGCTACTGCGCATGGCTGTAACGGTTCTGCTAATGCATTGCACATTATTGAATACGATTACTTACGTCTTATCTGCGCCTGTACTACTGTACTATTACAGCGTATGCAGGTGACTGTTTCAAAACTGACAATCGAAATCAATAGCAAAATTCATTCGAGAGTTCAAACATTTATTCATTATTCACGCATAGTATCATACCAACACACCTGATAGATCGTGCGAATCATGAGATTATAAAAATCATTCGAATGAAAAGTGTCGATTATTATAGTTCGATTATTCCCAAGTCTATTAAAGACATTATTGAATCAATACTCGTCTTTATTTGCGTCTGTTCTGTGGAGCGCCATATGCAGGTGACTCTCTCACGACTAACAATCGAAATCGAGAGCAAAATTCATTCGAAAGTTGACACATTCATTCATTCACGCATATAGTATCAACACATCTATAATTATGACAGATCATGCGAAGGAATCATTTCGAATGATTCATTCAATTGCAAAAATCACTCATTTATTTCAAAGTTTTACCCTTTCACAAACTACGTGGGGCGTTCAGGGGGAGGTAGACCTCACCCAATCTCACGTGATGGAGAGAGGGGAGAGTTTCGGCAAATATAACGTAACTTTTTTTCCGCAAGAAACAGTGTAAAATTGCAAGAAAACTGGGTTAAGTAAAGAATGTTTCTCCACTAAAATATGGCGAAAGCATATGTAATAATATTTATTTATTGTGAAAAATAACTCCAATAATTTAGAGTGATGATGATCCTGTTTAAATGTTGTAAGATTAAAGGATGAATCCTGGTGGCATACGATCAATGAACTAAGCAAATACTGAAGGTTTTTTTATTGCATTTTATTTGTCTGACGTTTCGACTACCTTTATGTTCATAATGTTGTCTGTTTTCTCAGTATTGTTGTTATGTAAAAAATAAATTAAAATAAAAAATGTCATCAACGGGTATTAAAACGTCAGACAATAAAATGCAATAAAAAAACCTTTAGTATTTGCTTAGTTCATTGATCCTATGCCACCAGGTTTCATCCTTTAATCTTCCAATATTTATTTATGTTTTTTTTAAAATAAATCGAACGCAATCAAGCATAGATTTATGTATTGACATTAATAATACACATTTTGAAAAATCTTACGTGTGGATGGAGGAAGGAGGGGGGGTCGAGCAGAATCTCACGGCATCTCAACAAGGGGGGAAGGGGGATGAAAAATCGCCTAATTTGTCTCACGTAATTTTTGTACGCCTCCTTACGGGTACCGAAATAGGTGATGTGACTGCACTGAATACTAAAATGTAATACCAAAAATTAGATAAATTATAAAGTATGCAGCAAGTCTGTAATATCAGCTGTTTGAATAGTAGAATGTGCGCGGAACACGTTTCCACGGGAAGTGTTTACGATGACAAGTACACGAAATTTATGTGGATGAATGTTTTCATAAAATAAGCGTAGTTTATTATACTCAACGTTTGCAGCGTTCTGTATATTGTCGGCTTTCTTGTTTAATACAAATGCACTCATTAGTTGATTACAGAGGTTACCTCGTGCCGTCTGACCAATAAGCAAACAAACAATTACCAAGTGTGGACAGTCTATTTGACAAAGTGTTGGCCTTATTTGCCTATTTGACAAATAAGGCCAATACCAAATACGCGTTACCGGTTTTTCGATGCACATCAAAGTAGTCAAATAGGCAAATACGCAAATAAACCGTTCACACAATAGCCATATTCAGAAGCGCACGCGCCGTGAACCTGTACGGACGTGCAATATTTTTGTGTCTGTGCTGTGAGCGAGAACTGAAACAATTACTATTGAAAATGAATTGGGACAATGAAACAGTGGTAAAATTCCTGGAATTTTGAACCTTGCGTTCTGCTGCTGTTTGTGTGTTTGTTATTTGACTGTCATGTGTGGATGGTCGTATTTGCCTCTATTTGCATGTTTGACTTGAACGTCATATATTTTGCGAAATACAACAAGCACCCAATAGCGAACACAAATAGCCATGTGAAGTGCCACTATTAGAAGAGCACTATGTGACCTAAACTCAAAATTATAAACAAATCCTCGACAATAGCTTAATTTTGTTGGTTTTAATAAGTTACCTGTTTTAAATGCATTTAAAAAAAACTCAACTGTCCAAAATATTGATCTAGGACTGCACCGAGCAGTTTGGCCCGCCGTACGCCAAAATGTATTTTGTCACGATTGGCCGCCCTAGGCCCGGGCCTACTGGGCCTTAAGGCAAATCCGCCACCGAGTACTGCCATGAAAGTTTATAAGCATAACAAATAATTGTTTTTATAATAATAGTTGATACAATTTATGCCGATCATCCTTAAAACTTTTTAGTTCGTTTTCCGTTGTCGATGAACTATTTCGATATTAAAAAAAAAGAGCCATCCCAATGGACTACGGAGGCATGGATGTGTAGTTAGTAGGTTGGGTAGAAGCTACGAACATAGTTCTATACATTATTGCATATATGTATATAGAGAGAGGTTTGCACTCTAACTACGACCTTATTTTCAGCCCGGTTCGTTCCGCCTCGTTGATTTAGTCCATGGCACTTGAACAATAATCTGAGTTTAGTAACACAAGCACAACGTGAAACTATTTCAAGTGCTGGGCTTTTTAAAAACTCGTTTTTTCAGTTTCGGACACGATCAATAGAAAATAAATAAAATAAATAAATAAAAATGTCTAAGGACTAGTTTTATAGACAGTTAATTTTTTGATGAGAGCATTGATTGCAAAAATTTTATTTTTTGCCTTAAGTTCTATGCTTCTTAACTTTTTTCCATCATTTTTGACGTGATAACGTCTTATAAATTGATGAAACACCGGCTGCATGCACGAAAAAGTGTCACGTTCCGAAATGTGTCACGTTCCGAAATGTGTCACGTTCCAAAATGTGTCACGTTCCGCCTGACTTTCGAGCGGAATACGTTATCACGTAAAACTATCGTCCGTAAACCGACTTTACAGAAAACCATTTTTTTTTATAAAATTACCATTACAAAAGACATATAGTATTAATTTTTTTTTAAACTGCTATTAGAAATGGGGGCCCCATCGGCAAGAAATGCTTGGGGCATCAAGGAGTCTTAATTCGGCACTGGCTCTATCTTTACAAAGGTCATATTTATATGTATAAAAATCTCGTGTCACAATTTTTGCCCGCGCTAATCTCCGAAATCACTGAACCGATTTTAATGAAATTTTGTAAACGTGTCTTGCTTGGTTCAACTTAGACTATGGGATAGTTTTTATTAAATACTTTCTCAAAACATTTGTTTTAGTAACATGTGATGACATCTGTTAGAATTTACTCAAAGCTATTAGTTCAGAAGCAAACAAAAAAAAACTGTTTTAGTACCAAGTAGCGACATTTGTTAGAATTCGTTCAGAAGCATATTTGGCAGAATTTGCTCAAAGCTATTTGTTCAGATGACGGGCCGCAAATGAAATACATTTTGCAGAATTATATCTATCACACCCGGGTGAAACCGGGACGGACTGCTAGTCTTTATATATAAAAAATCTCGTGCCACATATTTTGTCCGCGCTAATCTCCGACACAACTGAACCGATTTTACTGAAATTTTGTAAATGTGCCGTGCTTGGTTCAAATTTGACTATAGGATAGTTTTTATAATATTTTATTTTTAATATTTATACTTAATACTCTATATTGCTAGTTCCCGTAAGTGGAAGTGTTACCCACAAAGAGAGACAGTCACTGCATACTTCTATCTCACTTACTCGATCGAGAATTACTGATTACACTGAGCGAGTTTACTAGCAACTAGCGAATTCGCCAACAAGCAGCTTGTAAACTCGCTCAATGTAATTGATCTGTTATGCGCATGCGTTGCGACTGTAGTGGGGAAGTGGGCAAGTCTAGTGCTCCGTTCTCAGACATGCGCATAACATTTGAGGTCTAAATGACGGAGGCACACGCACGTATGTCTGCACCGTTGTGTCGTCATCCTGTTTCAGATCGTTACTAGCAATATAGGAGTATTAAGTATATGATTGCAGTAGCCATTCAGTTCGAAGCGGTTCAGCGCATTTGGAACGCTTAGTTTTTAACAATCATCGAGCCCAATCGTACAAAACGCGTCGTATTACCAGGTTGCAGCCGTTCAGGCAAAGCAATTTGAATTACATGGTTATTTTCTTCTTCATATTCTTGTTGGTATAACCACTATTATAAACCTCGCCTTATTTCAGACAGGATGTGCCCAGACCTATATTACATCCGCAAATGGAATTTATATCAGAATGAGTTTTTGATATTGCATTCTGCAATTATTATTATTCTGTTGTGTTCGTATTGCGCAAATTGTTCGTACATCCACTTACTTGATATATCTGCGGTCAAAACACAAAATCGCTTATGTCGAATGCTTTGTAATATCTCTTTACATAGATATTTTTTAGATATACCTAGCTAACGTTAACTATTAATCCGCAAAACATTTAAAGGTCAGCTGATGCAGCAAAACACAGATGAAATGCTCACACGGCCAACCTGACAATTTAATTCGTTCTCGAATTAAGCCTCTGTGTTCGTCCGTGGGACACCCTGTGACATATCGTGATTATCTGTAAGGAAAACAACATTTCGAAAGCATCAATACTATGAGACAATGCCCTAAAGGCGTTATGTTTTTGTGAGACGAATTTCGAACGGTGCATGTCTGACACCCTTTAACCCTTTATATCAGTGGTTGAAACTTATTATTGTTTGGCTATATGAAAATTAAAATTTTTGCTGGATATATATTTTTTTTTTTTTGACAGACTGTAAAGCGTTGTTGGCTTTCAACAGCTTACTGCAAAGCGTTATTGGCTTTCAACAGCTTATTGCTTACTGCAAAGCGTTATCGGCTTTCAACAGCTGTTTGCTTACTGCAAAGCGTTATTGGCTTTCAACAGTTTATTGCTTACTGCAAAGCGTTATTGGCTTTCAACAGCTTATTGCTTACTGCAAAGCGTTATCGGCTTTCAACAGCTATGTTAAGACCGATTATTACAATGCTATAGGCTGTGTGCACGAAGCCTACTAGCGCCAATAGTGGGTATAATAGAGAATTATTGAACTCACTTTTTATGGAAATCGCGACATGTTTCTATGGCGATAAGTCAAAAACTTTAGTTGGCCATGATGTGTCAAAAAAAATGTAATAAGGAAAATTGATGTTAATTTGTTTACACTGACATCGGAACGTCAAATTAGGGCGCCAATAGTCTTTATTTTACTTAAATCGCCACCAGCGCAACAGCCCGGAACACAGCAAGCATTTCCAAATCGCTTAGTTTTCCCATGTTTTCTTTGTATTTAAAAAACTTCATAAAATTATTACTATTTTCACTTTTAATAAACATTGCACATTGACATACGGAAAATTTGAGCTTGAAGTTTCCCCTAGTGCTCACCACAAACGCTCGCATCAAAAATTTTGTAACTCCGCCTCCTTGCACATACAAGGTGATTTTTAAGTTGAATTTTCTTTTTTAACGGCGTGTAGAAATCAAATAGACGAACAAATACTATAAGGTAACTTTTTTATCAAAACTCAAAAATAAGAGAGAAACAGCCGTCCTAAGTTTAATTAAATTTTTTAAATTTTATTTAATTAATTCAATAGCCCGGTTAATATACGCGAAGAAATGATAGCACGAATCGGAAATGCATCCCAAATAATTCGCGGAATGCCCTTATCGCTACTAAAAGCATGACTACGACGCACGCATCTTTGTGTCCAGCCAAATGGAGACAGATTCAAACACTCCTATGAACACTTAATAGTGACATAACATATTTCCATAGTGACATAACATAACGCCAGGATCGACCTCAAAATTTGATCAAATTTAAGAAAACTTTAAAAGCCCGTTTCTCTTTATTTTTTGAGTTTTGATAAAAAAGTTACTTGAAATATTTGTTCGTCTATTTGATTTCTACACGCTGTTAAAAAAGAATCAAAAAATTGGTTGTCTGTAAAGTCGGTTTACGGAAGATAGTTTTACGTGATAACGTATTCCGTAATACATAACCTAAATTTATATAATAATTATAATAATTCGAATCTATGATATTGCATCTTTCGCTTCAAATTTAGGTAAATTGTATTAAGTAGAATAATAAAACACTATAAAAAGTATACCTACTATTATTATATAAAAAACAACTATGGCATGTATCTCTTTTGCGCATGCGCCGATTTTCCCCAAAAAATTTACAAAAATTTCTAGTAAAAATAGATAGAGTAAAAACCGTTTTAAAAACTATATTATTATTATTATATAAAACATCATTATAAGAGATATATTCTTTTACGCATGCGCCGATGTTCCCCAAAAACAATAGGCCACTTCATATTTGCATATCAAACATCCTCCCAAAATTTGGTTTCAATCCGCTTATCCTTGGTGTCGGAATGATAAGAAATGTCAAAAGTGACGTTTGCAACTGTCAAAGTGTTATGTTCTAATAATAATTAGTTATTCCAATACTTAACTTAGAAGGCGTTACATTTCACAAAATACTAATGTCAAAAAATTGAATTAAACATTAGAAATGCAGCCGTTTTCATGTTAAGACAAGACATACGTTCTCTTCTAATTTCCATGTACGGCAAACAAAGACGACCGACCGCGTCGCGCCATGCATTAGACAACATTGCATTTATACAGCTATTTTTCTATATAAATTTGTATAAAAAAACTGTTTAGGCAAATTCTGTTATACGAAATCTATGTAAAATGTTCTCCTCTTTCGTTTAAGACTGGTTTCAAACCGATCTGATTTAAATTGAGCGAGAAATTAGCAAAAAGCACGCACAGGGTCAGGCGGAACGTTACGCGTTAGGAACGTTACGCGTTACGAACGTTAGGAACGTTACGCGTTAGGAACGTTACACTTTTTCGTGCATGCAGCCGGTGTTTTATCAATTTATAAGATTGGTGATTCATCAATTTATAAGACGTTATCACGTCAAAAATCACCTGTATAAGAACTATATCTTTTCAAATAATGTAACCGAATCTTTCACTATCGCGGCGGATGAGCTAACTATTAGTGGAAAATTCGGGTTATAGAGTCCCGACGGTGACAATGTTTGAAACTATTTTTTTCTTATAATAGCATTGTAACAATGGGCGTGTCTTAACAACGTTAATAGCAAACTTTAGCTAGATCTAACTGCATATTTAGTCTACCGTAGGTATATTTTGAAATATTCAACATTATTATAGTTATTATTATAACTCCTTTTTGTAACCATTGAAATAATAAAGATGTGTTAACAGTAGATTGTGTATCTAGTTGCGTAATGGTGTTTATTACGCACGAGTGGTTAAGTTAAAAACAAGGCTTAGCAAGAACCAATCAGGAAACGTTATCTTGTCACGCAGGCGACATGGACAAACGTCCACAAACAAACATGGCGTTATAGTGTGTGGTCTGCTCAGAGAGACAATAAACGTTCACTTTTGTTAACATTCGAACTACCACCGCGCGCGCATCAAACTCATCTACAAAAGCATGTATCGTGTGAAGCGAACACATAAAAGCTATCACGAAACCTAGCAGCCAAATCTAGCGGCAAAACCAGCTTCGTGCAGTGCAGAGTACCCAGGCAAGGTGTTCTATTTTTATCATTTTTATTTCTTCCGAAATTATTTTAAAACGGATTTATGCGGGCGCGCGTCTTTTTATATCTGACTTGTAAAAGTTTACTAAGGACCGCCTCTGACTTATTGGAAGTCGTCGCAATTAAACGGAGCTTAAATTAGCACCTATCTGGCCAACGCGGGTTAATTGAATACGGTCACGAACCGGCTGATATATGCAAACTGGACATGGATTCAACTCATATATTAGCCAGGACTAATTTCACCTGGACTTTTTGTATACAGACTGATTTTCGTACCGCGAAAATTGTGTCTTATGTAACGTAAGTAGTTATTTATTCGGTTCATTTGTTCTTCAGGTAACTATTCCGCCGAATAAATAGCGATAATTCAATTCAGCAAACACAATTATGTTTAAATCTTTGATTAACGTCTGATTAGAACTCTTCAATAAATAAAATTATCGACCAATTTTTCAGACAAATATATTAACAAAAAAATATATTATTTTTTTTCAATATTTGATAATTAAAAACTTGCAGCGATTTTTTTCAAAAATCAATTAGAAACTAATTATTAATTAATTTTTATATTTTTTAGATCCAAATCCGGACCGAAACGTTAATGTATTAAGTTTATATACTTTTTGTTAATATATTTGTCTGAAAAATTAGTCGATAATTTTATTTATTGAACTATTATGTTTACTGCAGGTATAAATCTATTTTGTTTTACTTCGGGGGTAAGTATACATATTCGTCTGATAAAATAATAATGGCCGCGACACAGATCATAATACCTAACCTATAAACGTGGAGTATTATGTCTACAGTTGCTCTTGTGAATTTGTTTATTTACCTTTTGTGAAGTTCGGGTGAAAGTCAAAATATTCAACAAAAAATGCAAGGAGTATGGTGCTAAAAATGCTACTATTGTGCTGCGTTGCAAGCTCGAATTTTGGTACAACGGTATAGGTGTTTTTAAAAAAAGACGGTATTTATTGTACACCTTGTAGAAAGAGCTAACCGTATCATATCTCGGTTATCTTTACCGACCTTTAGGCTTTATTGTAACATTCAGTTGTTTTCATTAATGTTATACATGCACCGTTACTTATGCGTATTTTGATTGGAAGTTCACAACGCGTGTTTTTTTTTATCAAAACGCGTTTTGCAGTATCCGTATCATTAGTCGTTTAAAGTTAGGTACGGCGTTTTAAAGTTTTAAGTTTTATACAGTGTAAACTTTATATAGCTATACAGTTTGTGGCGTTATTGAGAGTTGTCGTTAAACGGAGAAATGAAAAAATCCATTAATTTGTTTGTACCTACTATAATATGTAATTACTCATAATATAAAAAATTTACAACTGACCCACAAACATTCATAGCATCACGAATAACAACGCTTATTGCGTATAGTTTATTATTTTTGACGTTTTTCGTCCCAACAAACAAAAGAACGAATTTCTTAGAATAGTCGGTACGCATGGCACCGTCAACAAAGCAACAAAATGACAAACAAGTAATGATGACGTATTGTTGTCGTTATTTAGAGTGTATTATTGTATGCGCAACAAGGTAAACCAACTATAGAGTTTAGTAATTTCGACTTTTTAAGGAGTTTGTCGTTATATGGAGTGACGCTAAATGGAGTTTACACTGTATCTTCAAATCACAAAAGAAATGCATTCGTATTCTGGCTAAATTCAGAGGAATCTTTAAAGCTTTGGACTCATGACATGAACATTTCAGCCTTTTCAGTAACCATAAATTGTTACATAAGTATAACACCAGGGGAAACAATGACTTTCGCTTGCCAGATCATTATTTGAACACCTTTGAAAAAGGTGTACTCTACAACTGCATTAAACTTTACAACCATCTGTCAGCTGAGATCAAAACTTTGCCATTGCAAACACTGAAAAGGAAGTTAAAGAATGATTTGGTAAGCAGAGAATTTTATTACATTAATGAATTTTGTAATATCAAATTTTTTAATTGTTTTTTATGGACATGTCATACACTTTTGTTGTCAATGTGGTAAATAAATCTATTCTATTGTTGCGCGCCCCCTGTTGGGACGACTATGGCTTTTGTAGAATCTTCTAGTAACTACAACAATGAAAAACAGGTAGCCAAGTAAAAACCCGAATTTCTTGGAATTTCCTGGAGAATGCAATGCAGGTAAAAAGGGTTCTTCTAGAAGATTCGATGTTGTGGGGATCGAAGCTATAAAAGGCGAGCGGGTCGCTGGCAAGAGTCAGTCAGTTATTCGTTGATACAAGTCTGGCGTTGCGACATAAATCAGTTATACTTTGGTGTGTGTAATCCATTGAGTGTAATTATATAAATCTGGTTTTACATAAATTACTTTTTGTAAACAATAGTGTGAATAAGTATACTAGATAAACTTTGTTGTGTTTGTGTGTTGTAAATATTTTACGTACATAATTTAGTCTTTTATTTTATTATTTATTGTGTTTCTGTTAACGTTATTATTATTGTTACGTTTAAGAAGTACGCTTTTGTTTGTGTTTTTAACTATTTTGTTAAACGTCTATTATTGTAAATAAATAATTTCCACCACGGACTACAGCAGTTTTGTTACACTATTCTGTTCTATCTATCTAAAGATGATCAAAAATAACATTCCTCCCTGCGTTGACCCCTTGTACGCCGCTGATTTTACTAGTGTAATGTGATTAATTAATATACTGTGAATAGTCTATTAATTAATACGTAGTTTTATACTAGCAAACTCTTTCATACTTTTAATGAGATGAACAGCTTTAATTAAATACAACCTAAACTTTAAGATTCAAGTTGTTAATTAAGATCATATATACAGTCTTTTATGAATTGAATTTAGTCGTGTGTAGCTATGTTCGTTGGAAATGTTATCTCTTTAAAAAGATTGAAAAAAAAAATCTTTTCATTTTATTCCTTCGTCGACGCTAATGAACTTAAATGTGATTGGATAGACGATATAAGGTCTAAGGTTTTGATATACCCTTAGACTATGTGAGGATCGACAGGTTTGTTTTATTTATGAAAGATCATAGACGCTTCACAAGTCACAACTAAACTAAATTAAACAACAAAATATATCCAGACTTTTTTTCTCATAGCCTACTTTCAAAATTTAGCTGGTTCCGGTGGATCCACTGCAACTACATTTCTACCGTATTCCCAAAACTCGACAAAAAATGTGAAGATTATATCTAACTATAGAAAGCGTTGCAGCTGAGTTCCAACCACGAATGGGGAGTTTTCTAAATGAAATAAGTGAGAATTGATTGATTAATTAATTAATTGATTGTGCTGTGAGTGAATGTCAAAAAGTAAAGTTGGCCAATCAAAAAAGTGATTCCATCCAACTTTACTTTTTTGACATCTACTCATAGCACAAGGAACCGATTAATTTTCATTTATTTCATTTAGAAAACTCCCCATTCGGAGTGGTAACTGCACATGGAATATGCAAGTTTTTACAAGTAACAGTCGCCGAGCTTCTTAAAATATTATCTGCCTACATTGATATAGGAAAATTCAAGCCAACATTTTAGTTCTTCACTATCGAAAGCAGATACATTTTCGTGGACCCCCGCTTGCGAATTGTGAACTCCCATTTTTTTGTCACGCCAACGTAGACCCCCGTCGAGTCTCTAGTGGACCCCTGGGGGTCCACCTGGACTACTTTGGGAACTAAGGATGTAAATAATACATTGATTTACTAATGTGTGTTTTAGGTCAAAACAGTGGCGATGAAATGGAGGCCAAAAAATATTAATCGTAAAAATGAATTTCAATTAGTCTAAGTGCCGAACCTAAATCGACCTTCACAGAGCTGATAATAGAATGAAACATATTTTATCATGAATTTAGTATATTTGAAAGTATATTAAAAATGGGTTTGGTAAAAAAATCCTGGACAAACTATTTTTAATTATTTAAAAAAAAAGATTTTTATTAAATGTTGCAACATCAAGATAATAAAAAAATTTTGTCCTGAATTGAAGTATAAAACGTATAGAATGTGTAGCCGTCTATTATTTACCTGGGCGAACTACTGGGTAAGTATACTGTGTAATAATAAAGGACCCAACATCGCAGTCGCTTGTGATGGCACCCTGAATATTAGAAAGTGCTCGGTATGTAAACTTTCTAATATTCAGGGTGCCATCACAAGCGACTGCGATGTTGGGTCTTTTATTATCACACAGTATACTTACCTCGAATTTCTCTGTCACACACTTCCACGCACGTTAAAATTAAAATTTTTAAAATTCGCAAACCTCTAATAGGACCGAATTTTTCGCAGACAACCCTATATCAACGTGTTCGCAATAAAACAGGGCTTATGATGATATTTTTTTCTATTATTATCAATCAAGTGAAAGTAACGTGCATCGACATATTTGTTTATACCTGACAACCCAGTAGTTCGCCCAGGTAAATAATAGACAACCCAACGGCTGCACATTCTATACGTTTTATACTTCAAGTCAGGGCAAAATTTTCTTATTATCTTGATGTTGCAACATTTAATAAAAAATCATTTTTTTTTAAATAATTAAAAATAGTCTGTCCAGGATTTTTTTCGCAAACCCATTTTTAATATATTTTCTAATATACTAAATTCATGATAAAATATGTTTCATTCTATTATCAGCTCGGTGAAGGTCG
Organism: Xanthostigma xanthostigma; assembly: GCA_963575645.1. NCBI lineage: Eukaryota > Metazoa > Arthropoda > Insecta > Raphidioptera > Raphidiidae > Xanthostigma > Xanthostigma xanthostigma. Next base: position 43,706,420 of record OY754471.1, read on the forward strand.
ATTTAGGTTCGGCTCTTCTACTAAATATACCGTGTTTATTTTATATATACGATGCTTTAAATGTGATTAAAATGTAAAATTTTTTTGCATTATATGGTTGTTTGATATTTTTTTCAGTAAAATGAAATGTAACTTTAATTTGGCACAAATTCTTTGATGTAACTTATGCATGATATAATGAAAAAGTACACAACAGATAATAATTGCATTGGCATGCTGCATACATAGTACATACATACCGCTCCGTTAGAGTCAAAGGAAACCGTCTCTTCCTGTTGTAAAAGGAAAATATACACAGACGAAGCTGTCAGACTATACATTATTTGGCATAGTTACTCCTTTCTCGACGTAGACATCCACTAGGGATTGTCCATAAACTAGATGGTCCTATTTCAGTCCGTCTGGAACTCCACCCTTCTTCCATGTTTGACGTTTACTTCCTTCCTCCTCTTAAGCGGCCTACACACCTTGATACAAGCTGCAATGCAGGCATCTACTTTATGTTTCATGAAACTTGCATCAGTTGCATAAACGCCTACTTAGATCGAAACCTATTGCGATGCCTGAATCGACTCCATGTTCATTGACCCAAGAACAGTAGGTTAAGTTATTTTCTAGGTACCTAGTGCTTGACGAATAAAATGAGATACGTTTTGCCAACACCAGTTTTATTAGCATTAGTTGGGGCACTCTTTATACTCCATAAAAGGAAATCAAAAAAGAAATGCTCAAAAAGATGTTTTATAGAAACAAAACGTTATTAAAATGCTTTATTGGAAGAGCTAAAAGTACATTTGTATTCCAAAGACACGTATGCAGATGATAAATGTTTATGAACTCTTCCCAAAATACATGATAACTTTCCATGTTACACACACAAACAACAAAGTAACCTCTAAAATTTTTAGCTTAGTTACTGGCTGAATACACAAAAGTGTAAAAGCTAATTCTATACACGCTGAAACTTGCATCAGCATCACCGACTCGGCGTCGTGGCTCGCCGACCAAAATGGAATTCCAGACTCTGCATCGCTGCAAGCCGCAACTGATGCCAAATACGTGATTCAATACTACACACACTGCTACTTGCATTATGAAACATAATAGTCGATTCCTGCGTCGCAGCTTGTATCAAGGTGTGTAGGCCGCTTTACGTAGCTCAGCGTAGCTTTCGAAGTGATCCCCCCCCCCTGTTGACCGAGCTACGTAGTTTATGGACGCTCCCCTAAGAATGGGTTTTATGCAAATTCTATCCACAGCGAATTTTTCACCTATCATCACATATACATACCTATAGATGGGTGTGAGTTGTTGCGTGGGTGGGTGTGGATGATTGCGTAGATGGGAAGGTCAATATAATATTTCTAGAAAAGGAGATGGAGAGAGGAAGAGCGGGAGAGAGAGGTAGATGAAAAATACGTTCTGGGGAGGATTTGCATAAAATCTGTTCTTAGTGACTCAGTGAGTAGATACGTCGAGAAAGGAGTGACAATAGCCGCGGGTAACGGCTAGTAAAACTATTTCTAAGTGCCGCTTCTCCTTTTAAATATAGTACAAGTTATGTTGTAGTAATATCAAGTTTTCAAACATGTCGAGCGGAAAGTATGTTTAATTTAGTATAGGAAAGCTGTAGTGTTTTTAATTTTGCGTTATCAACATGGCGGTGACGTAAAAAAACACCCAACAAAGGATACACATTTTTCCACTGATGTTTCTAATCGCAAAGTTCATTTTTTATGTTTTTCGTTTTCTGTTGTATGATTTTCACTTTTCAACTTTTCTGTATTTTTGGGATTCTGTATTGAAAGAGTGGGGAACCCCATTGTTGGCGTAACTAACTTTTCTAGGACTTCGGGCAAAACCTCATCACTAGACCTCCCTACACTAAAAAACCCCGTACAAACCTTATGGGATTTGGTTCTTGGTTAAATTGATCGAAAATAGTTTTATTTTATAATAATAATAATAATAATTTTTATTTCTCCAAAAAACAAAAAGATTTGTACAGGAGAAGTCGTATTTAAACATTTACACAATATATAAACAACAATTTACAAGTTAAAAAAATCTTCTAAAGAATAAAAACATTTGCAAACAAGGAAAGCCTTAAGGTTTTTCCTAAACTGCTGACAGTTTGTATTATTTTTTATTTCCGCAGGAATAAGATTGAATATTTTGGTGCAACAATATATAGGAATTTTCGTGTAGAGAGTTAAATTGGGCCTGATGCTACTTAGGTTGTCCTTATTCCTTGTGGAATAAAATAAAGGTCGCTAAGAAAAAGTGTCCATGGGCGCATAGCCTAAAAACCAATATAGATTTTTAGCTACAGATATGTTTAGCGAGATTTTAGATATAGGGATATCGATTGAATTCACAAACATGTTCCATGTTCAACTTTTGTGCTTTTTTTAGAAATAGAAAAATAGTCGAACACTGGTTAATGCTGGAAGGTGTCACCTTGTATAAAATAATAATGTCATATTCGGATTCAGCGCACTCGAAAATATATTTCTACAGCTTAGGATGTTTTAAAATTGTGAATTCAATCGATATTCCTATATTCAAAATCTCACCAAACATAATATCTGTAGCTAAAAATCTGCCCATGGAGACTATTTCTTAGTGACCTTTAAACTATAAAATAATACCATTTTCGATCAATTTAACCTAAAACAAAATTCCATAAGGTTTGTACGGGGTCCTTTTATGAATAAAAAAATAAGGCTACTTATTTCCCCAAAATAACTGTTTTAACCATATTATTAGCAATAGGCTGTGTGAACGAAGCCTGTTAGCGCCGCTAATGGGTAATAGAGAATTATTGAACTCACTTTTTATGGAAATCGCGACATGTTTCTAAGGTGATAAGTCACGATGTGTCAAAAAAATGTAATAAGAAAAACTGACGTTCCTTTGTTTACACTGACAGCGGAACGTCAAATTAGGGCGCCAATGGTCTTTATTTTACTTAAATCGCCATCAGCGCAACAGCCCGGAACACAACAAACATTTCCAGATCGCTTAGTTTCCCTATGTTTTCTTTGTAATTAAAAAACTTCATAAAATTATAACTATTTTCACTCTTAACAAACATTGCTCACTGACATACGTAAAATTTGAGTTTGAAGTTTCCCCTTGTGCTCACCACAAACGCTCGCATCGAAAAATTTGTAGCTCCGCCTCTCTGCACATAGCCCATACATTATTAATTATAACATTTGTTTTATTGTTATTAGTGTTGTAAGTTGTAATGTAAAATGACTTCATCTATACTGCCTCGTCAGTCCCGGGTGGTATAAAGTATTATTATTATAGAATATAATAGAATACTTCTTTATTTGTAGAGCCAAGTATGGATACAGTCGTCAAAACAATTAAGTAGATGAAAAATCAAAATATATCTGAGATATTATAAGGCACAATTTCTACAAGATGTGCTTTTAACTTTTTTTAAACTGATTGCCTTTGAGACATTTTAATTCCTGCGGTAAGGAGTGAAACATTTTGAGTCTTGTATAAGAGACTGATTTCTCAAAAAAGGCTGTTTTATGTTTAAGAGTAATCTGTGTGTTGCGGGTATCATATTTATTTGGCTCTTTAACGCCAAATGAGTCACAGTTCTTACATAAAAAAAAATTGGTTGTCTGCAAAGTCGGTTTACGGACGATAGTTTTACGTGATAACGTATTCCGCTCGAATATCATATTTAATAATACATAACCTAAATTTTAGTAGCTGTCAAACTATATTTTTACCGACTCTCTATCGCTTATACTGCGCTCTCGCGTCAGGGTCAGGCGGAACGTGACACTTTTCGGAACGTTACACTTTTTCGGGCATGCAGCCGGCGTTTCATCAATTTATAAGACGTTCACGTCAAAAGTTAAAATTTCATAGGCATAAATACCGTGATAGGTAAAAGATCATTATTTTTAAAAGTTGACCGACATGAGTCTATTTTTAAGATTAAAAATTAATCGAATTATTCCTTTTTGAATTAAAAAAAGTCTATATTATTAGGGTTACCAGACGTCCCGGTTTTCCGGGACATGTCCCGTTTTCGCCCTCCTGTCCCGGTGTTCCGGATTTTTTTCAAAATCTATGCAAATGTCCCGGATTGATGTGTTATGAACAAATAAACATACTGACCACTATAATTAAGTCTCTTTTTTCACTATATTTCTATCCTCAAATTATTCAAAATCGTGTTCGTCTCATATTAAATAACACGATTTCGATAGATATCGATTGTGGATTGATACACACAGCACACTTCAGATGTTTCATCAATTTTTGTGTGAAGAAGGGTCGGAGGATTTTTCGTTCCTGACAGTTGCTCGGTACTGAGATAGAAGTGTAAAAATTGGGAACTGATAGATAGGAATAAAAAAAAATAATTTTTTTACAACAAATTTTTTTAGATTTCAGAAATTTCAAAAATATTTTTTCATTCTTCAATTATCAATGGGGGGGGGCTGTAAAATGTCCCGTTTTTTCATTCAGACCATCTGGTAACCCTAATATTATTATTACTATTATTATGTATACTAGGGTCGTCTTCTAGATGTCATCGCTGCGGTGAGGCAAAATCGAAATTAAAGCAGGCGAAGTGGCGCGTAACGGTCAGTTTAAAAATGATAAGATTGGAAGCGTTTTAGAAGCGGAGTCGTTCCGTTCAGTTTTATTGATGATGCTAGAAGCAAAGTTATCGTGAGATATAATATAAATGATCCATGCGATCAAGAATGTAGCGAACGAGCATTGGCTAGGCTGTTTGCGGTGAAAACATATAGATTACGGCTTCGGTCATATGGTACCACCACCGCCTGCAGGTGTTTGTCCCGTTGGTATACAATATGCCTGGAACTGGGTGATGGGTTTGTTCCATACCGTACCTAGTAGACACATAGATATATATATATTTAACTAGTGTGACCTGTGCGAATTATTCGCACTAAATAAGTATAATAATTATCACTTTACAAAATTATTTTTTAAATATGATTGCAGGTATTCAATTCGTTTCTAATTTTGCACACTGCTTATAACGTTCTTCTTTTTGTTGTATTACAATATGAAGCTCAGATGACAGATCGAAGAAATATTTTACTAAAATTGTCATATAGAGGCGCGAGTAGCAAAAGCGTTGAGCTAAGCCGTCAGATGGCATCATGCAGCATTGCTGTGACGTTGTTCAGAGTTGCTCGCTGTTTCAAAATTAAAGCCGTCAGATGGCAGTATGCAGTATTGTGTCTGTTGTATTACAATATGAAGGTCAGATGACAGATCCACGTGTTGACGTTGTTTCAAAATTAAAGCCGTCAGATGGCAGACGTTGTTCAGCGTTGCTGTATTTTAATTAATTTACAAAAACAAAAGCAATAATAAATTTTTTAGTTGTCGATGTCAGTAGAGCAAGCAATTATCTGTAAAATGATATATAATTTATGTGGAGAAATTGTGTTTTTTTTTAAAAAGGGAGGCAAACATCTTTATCCTTAGCGTATTAATATATATGATAGATTGCGGATACACTAGCGCCTCCTGTACCTTTTAGTAGCCATTTTGGAAAACGCAGTAAAAAGCGCGCGAGATAAAAAAATATTAATTTTTTTATAATACGATTTTATTGAGAAAAACAACAAAACTCACAGTAAACAGTGATATTTCGCTCCAAAACCTATTTTTATACTGAAATGTTTCAAAAATTACAAAATTGAGCATAAATATAATGTAAAAGCTTAGAACATTTTACATTGTCAGATTGGCATCAATGCTTGTTAACCTTGATGCCAAATTCATAATGTAAAATGTTCTAAGCTTTTACATTATATTTATGCTTAATTTTGCAATTCAGAAAACAGTATGGGCGTGCCTGATCGCTCTGCAAGCTCACACAATCAGCGCAGCTCGTCTGCGCGATTTAGGTTCTGACAAAGGACTGCGGCTGACTATGCTTTAATATATTTTATTAATCCTGGTGTGTTTCGCTCGTTCCGATGGAACAAACCCAGTTGCGACGAGCGTTCCAGATTGGGGATGGGACTGTAATACTGTTGATCCATAGGCTTACCAACGGGGACAGCAGTTGTAGCACATAGTGTATAGTTCGGGACATTGGCTGATAAAGCTTACTGCGGCCATAACCTGTCCTGCATATAGTCTTTGTGATGATGCCATCGTACGCCATCAAACACGCTGTGCAAAACTTTACCCGGAATTAACGTAAACAGACTGTGCTCTCGCTTGGGGGAGGAGGGAGGGGGTGGGGGCATGCTAAACAGTCGACGTAACGAAAGATGTCCACTCGATAACCGCGTCATTATATTTTCATGACAGGCGAAGTATCAGCTGCGATTATTTATATAAAAAATATTTAAAATAACATTTAAAATGTCTGACACCTCAAATATGTTTCGACATATTCGAGGTGTCAGACATTTTAAATGGTTCATGTTATTTGTTTGAGAACATTATTTTAGCGTTTTGGTTGAAGTTTTTAAGCTATCTAATTAAAAAAAACAAACAGTATCCATAAATTTTTACATGTCGTCAATTTAGAGGGAAGACGCCCAAAATCAAGAAAAGTCATAGAAGAAATAGGTGTCAGACTAGGCCTAATGAAGCCATATACAAAGTTTGGGGAGAGTATGTGCCAGTAAAATTTTTGCCGACGGGCACTCTGACTATATAGAAAATATGTCAACCTAGCATGCAAACGGTACATTTTAATTTTTTGCAAAAACCAAATAATGTCAGCAGTTCCGAAAACTAACTATGTAAAGCATCGATGTCTTACGCATATTTTAATATTTTTTTTCAATTTAACTAGGAGACTTTTAATAAATAAAAAAAAATATTAAATCTTAGCACTTTTCAATTATGGACTTTTATTCTTGACAATTTTAACAATCTTGACTGATTTTGATTTTTATTACTGCTAATTTCTTTTTTTAATTATTTACTGCAAAAAATATCTAAATACAGATATTTACATAAATTAATTTTTTTTAACCTAACTTTGTACAAAAAATTCAATAGTTAGTCCATTAAGTAAAATACTGAAATAATTAATTAATAGTAAAAAAAATATTTATTTATGCCTTTATAACAATAATTTATTGGTATCATCGACTTATAACCATTTGTAAAAATTTATTTTGGAAAAGTTCCGATTTAGAATTCGACTTACTTTTGATTGGGACTGTAACGCATCAACCTCCTTAAATTCCTCCGAAAAATCGTTTCACGAGTGAACTATCTTATGACATTGCACAATTGAAAATTCAAACAAAAACTGGAGTTGACCGAAATACAAAATAGTTGGCAAAACCAAAAGTGCACACCCCGCAAGTTTTCCACTGTATGATAAAAAAATAACAATTAAAAAATATTTTTAATAAATTTAAAAAGATTTAAAAATTTAAAGAAATAAATAATTAAAAATTGAAAAAATATTTTTTTTAAGTTTGCAAAAATAAAAAAAAATTAAGAACTATACATAATATAATATATAATTAATATCAAGTGGAATAAAATAAAACAAAATAAAAAGAAAAAAAAAAGAAAAAAATCAATGATTTCGTAAGGAATCGAACCCAGGACCTTGCTGTTATGTATTGGGTTATTTAAATGATAAAAATAATTATATAACTAGACGACAAGAACAAATCTAAGCGTCAAGTATTAAAATATTCGCATTCTAATTTTGATTAATGTACTATCATGAATAAAGTTATGTTTAATTAAATAATTCAGTTTTTTACTTAAATAAAAAACATGACATGGTGTCAGATGTGGGGTAGATATTAAATCTATAGAAATGAACCAAGGCGTATTAATGAAAAAGTAATAAGAAAAAGAAAACAAAATGGAGGCTTATAGATTGCCATCGGTAATGGAATTTTCTGGAAGTTTACCGGATAAATGGAAAAAATGGGAAACGAGTTTTTCGTTGTTTATGGAAGCATCAGGTAATGATGATGAAGAAGAAAAAAGAAAAGTCGCAATTTGTTTAAATATGATAGGAGAACGAGGACAAGAGATATTCAGTACGTTTAAAATGGACAGAACAAAAGCAAAATTGGAAGAGGTATTAGCAGCATTTCGGAAATATTGTCAGCCAAAGAAAAATTGTATTTATGAACGTTTCAAGTTTTATTCGTTTAATCAGAAGTTGAATCAATCAATGGAACAGTTTATAACAGAAATCAAAATGTTAGCATCAACCTGTGAATTTAAAGAAGAGGAGAACATGGTTCGAGATAAAATAGTAATGGGAACGAGATATGAAGATTTGCGAGAGAGGCTACTGCGTGAAAGTGAACTGAAACTGGCTAAAGCGGAAGAATTGGCGCTCGTGTTCGAGTCTAGCAAAAAGCAACTACAAGCAATGTCGCTGAGAAATGAAGATGGACAATCGTTGGAAATAGATAAGATAAGTAGATCTAGTAGTTATAGGAAAAATTATGATAATAATCAAAAGGCTAAAACTGAATATTCTGAGTTAAATTTCATAAAAGATTGTAAATATTGTAGTAAATCACATAAAAGAAAAGAATGTCCTGCATATGGAAAAATTTGTAGATTTTGCAAAAAACCTAATCATTTTGAAATAAGTTGTTCATTAAAATCTAACAGAAATAAGCAAATTAACGCTGTATCTCAATTAGAAAAAACTACTGATTGTGATAGTAATTCTCAATCAGGTGATTATTATATAGACACATTCAGTGTGACAAATGATTCAAGCGATAGGATAAGTTTTAAAAAACACTGGCTAGAAAAAGTAGAAATAGATAATAGAAATATATTTTGTAAATTAGATACTGGAGCGGATTGTAATGTGCTGCCGGTTAGTTATTATAAAAAGTTTGCTAATGAAAAAAGTTTAACTGCCACTAATGCTAAATTGATTAATTTTGGGGGACACGATATAAAAACTATTGGTAAATCAAATTTGCAATGTAAAATTAAAGGTAAAGATACAATTTTAGAGTTCTACATAGTAGATATTGACTGCCAACCAATTTTATCACTAGAGTCGTGTGTAAATTTAGGATTAATTAAAAGAATTGAAATGTTACAAAATAATGCTTCATTTGAAAGTCAAGACGATTTGATACAAGAATATAAGTCAGTTTTTGAGGGATTAGGTCAATTCCCGGGTGAATATAAAATAAAGCTAAAACCTGATTCTGTAGCAAAAATATGCCCGTCCCGTAGAGTACCCAGAAATATATTAAATGAATATAAGAAAACTTTAGAAAAAATGGAAAAGGATGGGGTAATTGCAAAACTTAAAGAACCTCCTACCTGGTTAAGTAACGTTGTTTTGGTAGAAAAGCCCAATAAAACACTGAGAATATGCTTAGACCCCGCTAATTTAAATAAATGTATCCAAAGGGAACATGTTCAAATACCCAGTGCTGAAGAAATTTTAACGGATTTAGCAGGAAAGAAATTTTTTACAGTCCTTGATCTAAAAGATTCTTTTTATCAAATTAAATTAGATTCTGAATCAGCTAAATTATGTGCGTTTGGAAGCCCGTTTGCAAATTATAAATACTGTAGATTACCATTTGGAATAAACACAAGTGCCGAAGTTTTTCAAAAAAAGAATTTTGAGTTATTTGGGGATATAATAGGAAATAAAATATATATTGATGATTTAATAATAGGAGCATCGTCTGAGACTGAACATGATATAATACTTAGAAAAGTAATGGAAAGAGCTAAGGAAAATGGGATAACGTTTAACAAAGAAAAAATTCAATTCAAAAAGGATAAGGTGAAATTATTAGGATTTATAGTTTCAGAAGAAGGTATCAAAATTGATCCTTCTCGTGTTGAGGCAATTTTAAAAATGGAGATTCCCACTAATAGAAAAGAATTGTTAAGATTTTTAGGAATGGTGAAATATTTGGGGAAATTCATTCCACAACTATCAGCTATAACCGCCCCACTAAGAGAGTTAACAAAAGAAAGTGTAAATTGGAAATGGGAAACTGTGCACACTGCTACGGTAGACAAATTAAAAAACCTAATTACTACTGCACCGGTGTTGACACATTATGATGTAAATAAATCGTTAGTTATAGAAGCCGATTCGTCTAAAGATGGTATAGGGTGTTGCCTTTTACAAAATGACAGACCGATAGCATTTGCGTCGAGATGTTTGACCGATGCAGAAAAAAGGTATGCAAATATTGAAAGGGAGCTTAACGCAATTTTATTTGCCGCTGAACGCTTTAATTACTATATTTACGGAAAAAATAAAGTTGAAGTTAAAACAGATCATGCCCCTTTAGTTAGTATCTTTAAAAAAGACTTAAATAAAGTTTCAAGTAGACTTCAAAGAATGTTGTTTAGACTTTCCAAATATGACCTAGATGTTAGATATGTGCCTGGAAAACAAATGTACATTTCGGATACACTCTCAAGAGCATGTTTAAAAGAAAATGTAAGTGAGGATACCGAAATGTCATATGTTATACATTACGTAGAAAAAAATTTACCGATTTCAGATAATAAGAAACAATTAATTTCTAATAGCACTTTAAAAGATAATGAGTTAAAAATTATTAGTAATTACATTCAAACAGGATGGCCGAAACATATTAAACTTGTAAATGCGATAGCACGTCCATATTGGAATTTAAAAAATTACCTTAGTGTCTACAATAATTTGATATTTTACAATGACAGACTGGTAATTCCATTTGAATTGAGGACACAATTTTTAAATATTTTACATGAAGGCCATTTAGGAATTGTAAAGACTAAACTAAAAGCCATGGAATGTTTATTTTGGCCAGGAATATCAAAAGATATCGAAAATAAAATATTGAGTTGTGAAATATGCGAAAAATTGAGACCACAGAATTGCAAATTGCCTTTATGGCCACTTAAATTGACTAAAAGACCCTGGGAAAGACTAGGTATAGATACATGGCCCCCACATTCGATTGTGGGCCCTGTAACCAGTATCTGGGTCGCCCCCCCCCCAACATGTGCTTATTTTTCTTAGTCTTCAGACAAGAATCTTCGCAGAGTTAGAGTGGAGAGAGTAGAGGGAGTAGGTGGGGCCCGTGCGTGCTGTTGGATACAAAGTAATATCTATTTTACTCTAAACTGTTTTTATATTTAAATATTTTCATTCAAACCAGGGCCCCCTCTGAGCCCGGGCCCTGTTACCAGAGTTGCACCAGCCCCACCATTGTGGGGGCCATGTATAGATATCTTAGAAAATGATTCCAAATCCTATCTAGTAGTAGTAGACTATTATTCGAAATGGATAGAATTAAAAAAATTACGAAATAAAACGATAAGTGAAATAATTCGACTGTTAAATAATATTTTTTCTTATCATGGATATCCTGATTCAATTTTATGCGATAATTCTCCATTTAATGCAAAGGAATTTAAAAATTATTTATATAATAGAAATGTAAATTTGGTCACATCTTCTCCAAATTATCCAAGAAGTCACGGACAAGTTGAAAAATGTGTAGATATAGCTAAACAAATGATAAAAAAACTTGAATGTGATGAGGAATTAAATATTTTCTTGTTAAAATACAGAAACACCCCAATACCGGGATTAGAACTTTCACCAGCACAAATGCTGATGAGCAGGAGATTAAAAGACAACTTACCAATTCTAGAAAATTTGTTATTCCCAAAAATTATCAATAAAGCTGTTTTAAAAAAAAAATTCGTAAACAGACAAATAAAACAAACACAATACTATAATAGAAATGCACAACATAAAATAGATTTGAAAATAGGAGATAATGTGATATTTAGATTAAAAGATTCTTGGGAAAAAGGGAAAATTATAAATAAATGTAATGAGCCGAGATCCTACATTGTAGAGAGTGAACACCATAAATTTTACAGGCGTAATAGACAGCACATTAGAATCAGCAAAATTAAATGTAATGCTAATTATAAGAATTTTGCTAATGATTTTAACATTGTAAATGAAAATCAAAACATAAACGATGAAAGAAAAGATTACCAGTTAAGAGATAGAGGAAATTTGCAAGCACCGCAAAGATATTGTCCTTAAAATGAATACAGTTTTATGTTCTGTTTAGTTAAAAAAAAAATAAATAAATAAATATATAGATGAAGTTATTGACTTATGTTTATGTTTTGATAAGTAATGATTTATTGCATAGAAAATATATTTTGTTAAATTAAATTTTTTTTTGGTGGTAAAAATTATATTTAATGAGGGAGGATGTTATGTATTGGGTTATTTAAATGATAAAAATAATTATATAACTAGACGACAAGAACAAATCTAAGCGTCAAGTATTAAAATATTCGCATTCTAATTTTGATTAATGTACTATCATGAATAAAGTTATGTTTAATTAAATAATTCAGTTTTTTACTTAAATAAAAAACATGACACTTGCCCTTGGGGATCTAACGGCATAACCATTACGCCACGGCGGCCTAATACGTGTATTGGTGTTATCACGGTATACAAGTGTAGCACTTGTTTTATGGATTACACTATTGCACATACCGCTAAACTAGCGGTATGTGCTTTATTATCGCTTTGTGCGTCAGAGCTGACTTTCGTTCATATAAGAAGTTATATCTAAGTTAATTTCACACGAAATCCATTCAAATTGAAGCTTTTTGAAAAGAGGAGATTCTAATCTATACAATAGAACCATTTTTAAATCAATTTGAGTTCATAAATACTATTAAAATTGTAATTGAAAATCACAAACAGCAGTTGTCGGTTGGTCTGTACGTATGTACGTACGTATGTACGTACGTATGTACGTACGTATGTACGTCACGACTCTACAGATCGCAATTTTGGTCGGATTGCCTTGGGTTATATTTTATTCACTTTGTTTACTATCAGACCAGAACCCTATTTAAATTCACTAAAATGTGTTCAGTAGTTTAATTTTTATAAACAGTTTTATTTTTTATTATTTTTGACAGCTAAAAGTTTAAAAACAATTTGTAAATATAGTGTAATCCATAAAACAAGTGCTACACTTGTATACCGTGATAACACCACTTCCGTATTAGGCCGCCGTGGCGCAATGGTTATGCCGTTGGATCGCCAAGGGCAGGTCCTGGGTTCGATTCCTTACGAAACCATTGATATTTTTTTTCTTTTTTTTCTTTTTATTTTGTTTTATTTTATTCCACTTGATATTAATTATATATTATATTATGTATAGTTCTTAATTTTTTTTATTTTTGCAAACTTAAAAAAAAAATTTTTCAATTTATTTCTTTAAATTTTTAAATCTTTTTAAATTTATTAAAAATATTTTTTAATTGTTATTTTTTTATCATACAGTGGAAAACTTGCGGGATGTGCACTTTTGGTTTTGCCAACTATATTTACACTATATTTATATTGTTTTTAAAGTATTAGCTGTCAAAAATAATAAGAAATAAAACTGTTTATAAAAATTAAACTACTGAACACATTTTAGTGAATTTAAATAGGGTTCTGGTCTGATAGTAAACAAAGTGAAGAAAATATAACCCAAGGGGATCCGACCAAAATTGCGATCTGTAGAGTCGTGACGTACGTACATACGTACGTACATACGTACGTACATACGTACAGACCAACCGACAACTGCTGTTTGTGATTTTCAATTACAATTTTAATAGTATTTATGAACTCGAATTGATTTAAAAATGGTTCTGTTTTATAGATTAGAATCTCCTCTTTTCAAAAAGTTTCAATTTGAATGGATTTCGTGTGATATTAACTTAGATATAACTTCTTATCTGAACGAAAGTCAGCTCTGATGCACAAAGCGATAATAAAGCACATACCGCTAGTTTAGCGGTATGTGCAATAATAAAAATAGCACAACCACTTGTTACAAATCTTATGTAACCGGTTTATTACTTGGCTAGCGTATAAGTATTTCAAGTAAAATGAGTCAGAGATACCATCTCTGAGCCGTTTGAAAGTAATTCAACTCTAATTTAGTAGTTGAATCACATTTTATTGAATAGATAAAAAGTATTTGAAACGACTGTTGCCAAAGTTAATAAAATTTATTTCACAACGGGGTTATGTCATTTCGAGTACTTAAAACTTCGACTATACACTCGCGGACTGCTCAATATTCAACAGGAAACACGTAATCAACATATCGATACGACTCTCGCATTTGTTGACAATTTTATTATTTCAAAATTAGGTAATGGATCTGTGGAGCAGTGTTGCAAAAAATGCATTATTTTTTTGTAATGCATTATATTGCACTACTTGTAATGAGAAATGAGTGCCATTTGCATTACGCATTACTTATTTTTTCAATGTAGAATCAATAGGTACATCTCCATTACATTTGTTTGTAATGGATAATGTAAGTTTTTTACATTACTCATTACATTTTTAATGAGTAATGTAGTGTTACTACATTACTCTTTACATTAATGTAGCGTTACTACATTATTCATTACATTTTTAATGAGTAGGTAATGTAGAACATTACATTACCCATTAAAAAAAGTAATGAGTATTCTGTATTGCATTTATTTTCACATTACGATTTTTGCAACTCTGCTGTGGAGCTAGATTTCACTATTAGTTTTCTAGCGCTGGTTTTCTTTATTTACATTACCTTTAACTCACACCTCTCAATTTCAAAAATCCTTTTCATACGTAGCCCCAAAACTTTTAAATTACATGTCCCAATCCACCAACTTGGCAGATATAACAAACAAAATTTTGAATCTGAAACTAAAAATATTGATAAAACAATTTGATTATAAAAGGCAACTTAATACTAACAATTTTCGTGCCTGTGTGTTAACCAACTAGATTTAATTTTTTTCTTTTTGTAAATGTGATTTTATAAATGTACTGACTTAAGTCTTATGTACAGGGGCAGGAGGAAGATCAAACTCTGGTTTGATCCTGTCCCTATTGCTTAAATTTGTACATTTAGAGCAATTAACATTTATTATTATTATTATGTGCTCGCTTCACACGAGACGTCTTTATAAGCTTGCAGGTAGATTCTATGCGTGCGCAGTGATAGAACGGCAAAAAAACTACATGTTTATTGTCTCTGAACAGACACACACTATAGCATAGTTCAATAAATAAAATTGGTCGATAATTTTATTTATTGAAGAATTCTAATCAGACGTTAATCAAAGATTTGACTATAGCATAGTGTTTGTTTGTGAGCGTTTGTTCAAGTCGCCCACGTGACAAGATACTGTTTCCTGATTGGTTCTTGCTCATACCTAGCAGCGGCCCTAGCGAAAAAATTAGCACCTTTTCCAATTTTTGAAATCTATCTTGTGAGCTAGCAGGCGAGTCTGCAGCGACGTCATTTCCAGCTTAGTACCCAGCCTACCGGCCAGTAGAAGTCTAAGCAGTGTTTCTAGCCTCGTGTGAAGCGGCCTTTAGTTACGCGTCTTGAGCAGTCCATGAGTGTATGGTCTAAGTCAGGGGTCGGCAAACTTTTGAATAGGAAGAGCCAAAAGTTACAATTTACAAGATTTCCCAGTTTTTTAAAGAGCCACTAAACATTTTCGTTTCAGTATTGTAGCATTTGCTTATATAGGTATTAATATATATATTCGAGGACGACACGTCGCGGGTGAGACGCGAGTGGAAATGGCTGAGAGATAGACATGGTACTCAATCATGGATCGATTGGACGATTTTTAAGGGTTTATAAAATAAAATAATTATTTTTTGAGTATGGAACTGGAGAGCCGCAACTTTACATCAAAAGAGCCGCAGGTTGCCGACCTCTGGTTTAAGTAAAATATATTTCATAACGACGTTATTGCATTTTGTTGAACGAGTACTTAAACTGGACAGTCATTCTTTCAGTTGAACAGTCGTGCAGTTTGATAGTTGTTCTTTCTGGGCCTTTGTGTTGGGACGTTATCGCGATAGCTGAACGGAAGCCAGACACTGTCAGTTGGTAATGTTTAGCTACACTTGTCCAACTGGAATTGTGTATTTTGCAACTCGATACGAAACTAAACACGAGCTATTTTGACAGATGAATAGTTTATATACAATCACATCAAATGAATAAACCGCACGGCATATATTACAACAATAGCGGCCCGGTCCGGCTTCGATCGGATTTGTAGATTGCAAATTGAAGACCCTCCTCGAGAGGTACCGGGTTCGAATACCGGCGGCGGCAGATGTGGCTGGGACTTTTTCCTACTGCCTCTCGCCGAGAAACGGTAATTCCTGTACCGGCCATCTAGTTGAGGTTTTCCATGGTTTCCCTCAACAATTCCAGATAAATATCGAGATGGTCCCTTATTCAAGGCCATGGCCGATTACCTGTCAAATTTATATGCTCAAAATTTGCCTACCTTATCCTAATTTCCTAAAAAATCCTTCATTCGCCCATCGCTATTTACGTTGAAGTTTAAAAATTGTAAAAAATAACGGGAAGTGTGGTAAAAAAAATAGTAATGGTGCGAATGGCGTCTATTATGACATAAAGTCGAGAAACGGACGTTAAACGCATTATTATTATTGTGAAAAATAACTCTAATAATATAGAGTGATGATGATCCTGTTTCAATGTTGGAAGATTAAAAAGGAAGAACCCTGGTGGCATAGGATCAATGAAGCAAAGCAAATACTGAAGGTTTTTATTGCATTTTATTGTCTGACGTTTCGGCAATCTTTATGGCATCTTCGGAGAATCAATGCTGTCTGTTTTCTCAGTATTGTTGTTATGTATAAAATAAATTTTATATTTTATATTTTAATTTATTTTATACATAACAACAATACTGAGAAAACAGGCAGCATTGATTCTCCGAAGTAGCTATAAATAATGCCGAAACGTCAGACAATAAAATGCAATAAAAACCTTCAGTATTTGCTTTGTTTCATCGATCCTTTTTAATCTTCCATTATTATTATTATTATTATTATTATTATTATATTTAAACTAATACAAAGCCACACTCTGCAATCTGCAATTTAAAGATTGCAGTCGCACGTAACTTGCCTCGAGCGAAGCCGGGTTTCCCAGCTAGTATAAACATAACTTGTCGATTTTACGATTGATCGATAACGTCTCTAATAAATCGTCGCGACTGTAAATTGAAATGGGAGTGTTGCAATCGTACAATAATAAATTGGTCTTACATGAACTGTGTCTGGGCAGGACATTGTTGCGATAAATTGACACTGAACCACGGTTCATTGTGTCATATACACGTTTTATCGGCAGGGATAATAATTCTATCGTTATACAGGGTGGACTGTAAAATTGTACAAGTCAGCGAAGTGGTGTACAAAGTTTTCTGCACAATCTATATCTATCTATACTGTAACAAAACTGCTGTAGTCCGTGACGGAAATTATTTATTTACAATAATAAATGTTTAACAAAACAGTAAAACACACAAACTAAAGCGTACTTCTTTAACTTAACAGAAATAATAACGTTAACAGAAACAAAACTAATAGTTCTAAATAATAAAAATAAAAGACTAAGTAACAGAGAATATAGAGTCATTAAATTATATATGTCGCCGGGATATTGTCAAATCCGTGATATTGTAATTTCACTAGTGAAATTACAATATCACGATTGACAAAGAGTCGTGATATTATAATTTCACTAAGTGAAATTATAATATCACGGGTTTGACAATATCCCGGCGACATATACACAAAATGTTTACAACACAGGAGCACAACACAAAGTTTATCAGCACACTTGTCTATTAACTATAAATCATTTATGTAAAACCACTCATTAAAGTTTATTTATTTTCACAGTATAGCTGAATAATTTATGTCGGAATGCCAGAGCACTGTGTCAACACATGAACAACACGAATAACTGACTGACTTGACTTGCTCACTCTGCTCGCCTTTTATAGTCAAGGGCCCACGAAAATTGAATTATGGTCATCATTTTTTAATACATTTTCATTAAGGATGAACACTAATCGTACAGTAAAAAATAGTCACTAATAATGATTTTTATCATGGGTGTATTTTGACAATTTTTTGGGTGAATTTTGTCAAATTTTTGGAAAATTTTTGAAGAATTTTGACATTCGTTTGAGTGAATTTATAGTACTATTTCTTTGGGCTTATCATCAAGTTTCAATTTCAAAACGGTGACAATTTCGAACAATTTCTGTGAATGCTTGATAATGACATAACATATTTCCATAGTGACATAACATAACGCCAGGATCGATCTCAAAATTCGATAAAACTTAATAAAACTTTGAAAGCCCGTTTTTTGAGATTTGATAAAAAAGTTACTTGAAATAATTGTTCGCCTGTATTGAAACTTATATGTATACAGAACCTTCGGCGTCCTAATTTTTTATCAATATTTTTATTCGCAATTCCGGCAGAGCATAGTTCCGCACCGGAACCTAGTATTATATACTTTAAGTTCAGTACAATTGGCGCAAGCTTAACAGACCATTTAGCAAATGTATTTTGTCCGGCGAAAAACAGGCTATATTACGATAACGCGCGCTTTTGAAAATAATATATTAAATTTTTTATGTCATAAATTCCTAAGCGATAGCAATAAAGTAAAAAAAATTAACATTTTTTATTGCCATATAACTATTTAAATAAACTACAAGTTTAATATATTATTTTATAATTAATTTAAAACAAACAGAGTGAAGGTATTTTTGTAAAACAACGTTTTATTATTTTTTGCAGTCAAATTTTATTTTAAATGTGGCAATAATGCAGAAAATTAAATAATTTAAAAAGCAATTATTTTCTGTCCATTTTTTTCTACTAATTAAATGCTCAAATAAATAAAATTATCGACCAAATTTTATATTTTTTAGATTATTTCTGAAGAAAATCCAAATCCGGATCGAAACGTCATTTATTGAATTATAATTTTATAATTTTTGTCAATATACAGTCTGAAAAAACTGGCCGATAATTTTATTTATTTGAAGAGTTCTATTCAGACGTTAATCTAAGATTTGATTAATTAAATGTAGTAAAATTTATTAAAATTGATTAAGCAATGTGACTGGCAAACGTCACGCGTTGTCATCTAACGCAATACTAGTAACTAAATTTCGCCCCGTTCTCTAGACGTCGCCTTCAACTAAAACCATGTTTAATCCAGCGCACACAAACGTAACGTCGTCCCTTTGAAAGTGTCGCGTCAACTGCACGGTTTTACTCCCAACCAAATTCGTCATTAGATGTTTCACATGAAAATATAGTTTTGTTTGATCAATTATATAATACTTACGTTTAAGGTTCATTTCTCGACTTTATGTCATAACAGACGCCATTCGCACCATTACTATTTTCCATCTATCACACTTCCCGTTATTTTATACATTTTTAAACTTCCGCTTAATTAATATACAGTATGTAAACACGTAAGGTGCACATAGGGAAATTAACATTGGGAAAAAATGACTGGATCAGAGTGAGCTTTGAAATCTTGTTTTTCAATTTGACAGATAATATTCTTTTGCAAAATGAATGCGTATACTACCGAAGAAAATATTCAAATGATTACAACATAATCGGACTTTTTTTATTAATGGGACATTAAATTCCCAAAAATACTTAAATATGGTGCGAGATCAAATATCTCCGCCTATTCGTGTTAAACCTAAAGACATTGGGTCACTGATTTACCAACGCGCATACGTCATACCAGTCAGACAATTTTTGAATGAAATGTTTCCAAACAGATGGAGTTGTTTTTTTGTTTTATTTTTGTACAAAAAAATTAAAATAATGATTTATAAGAGCTTTTTATTATTAAAAAATATTGTCTGAAGACACAAGTAATTCAAGAATTACAAGGCGCGAATTTTACATAATATACCCCAACGTTATGTTCGGAAATTGATGTATATTTTTAACGACACTTTGAGCTTAATAATATAATTTAATTAACTTAATCTAATAAAAAAATAACAGTTGAAAGTATTGAAACACAGAAAGGAAAAAATCATTTTAATAATTTATTAATAATTAATTTAGGTTCATAAATATAAAAGCGTTAGCTGTAAACTCTATGATCGTTTATTAGTCACAATCAATAATATAATTGTGACCCTAAATTATAAAAATTATATTTTCTTTTTGGTACATTTCAATAAAAACTTTCTTTTTATTAGTATTTTATTTTTCTTGTTTTTATAGTCTTTCAAAATTTTAACTATTATGACAATAAATTATAAAAATTATTTGATTATTTTATTCAAGATGGTTGAGAAGGAAAAGGTATTCCGTCATCTTGGGGCATCCGCCATATTGGATATATATAATGTCACCAGACTTGCATGTGTGTGAAATTTCAAAGCTTTAGTTAATTTAATCTAGTTGAACAAATTGCAGCAATTAGATTATGGGGCCTTTCCAACTAATAAATTATAATATTGACATTTGACATATAATAACAAAGAAAATAAAATTTCCGTTAACGCGTATAGTAACGCGTATAGTAACGCGTATAGTTACCACTAAACATTATAAAATTTGCTGTTCGTGTTCATGGTTTTCTATATGTTATCACGTTATGATGTTAAAAATAAACAAAGAATGCTTGTCAAATACCTAACTAACATCTACGGAACAAACTAACATTAGATTTTTTTTATTTTCAAAATATTTCTGAAACTAAGTACAAATTTAGAAAAACACATTTTTTCATGACTATCTTGTAAAAATATACAGGCTAATAAACTGTTATGACATGTAAGTATATCATAATTATAAAAAAACAACATTGAAAGGTAGGTACTTCTTTCTCTGTTGCGCATGCGTCGATTTTCCCGAAAAATAAATTACAAAACTTTCTTGTAAAACATATAGAATAATAATCATTTATGAAAAGTTTACTATTATTATATAAAAAACATCATAGCATATAATATCTTTTGCGCATGCACCGATTATCCCCAAAAAAAATTACAAAAATTTCTAGTAAAATATGCAGAATAATAAGCCGTTATAAAAAATTGGTTGTCTGTAAAGTCGGTTTACGGACGATAGTTTTACGTGATAACGTATTCCGCTCAATATCATATTTAATAATACATTACTGCGCTCTCGCTTGCACGCACAGGGTCAGGCGGAATGTTACGGAACGTTACACTTTTTCGTGCGTGCAGCTGGTGTTTCATCAATTTATAAGACGTTATCACGTCAAAAACTTTTTTTTTTAAACCCCTCTTGACGCCAAAAACTTAGTCCGCCATATTGGATTTAAACTAAAGTCACTTTATTTTTCGAGTTATTCTCAGCAAGCCCTTTCATTTGATACCCATATTGTAGGAAAGTATAATAAAATTAGTCCGCCATCTTTAGAAGTCCGCCATATTGGATTAAGAGTGACATCACTTTATTTTTCGAGTTATTCTCAGCAAGCCCTTTCATTTGATACCCATATTGTAGGAAAGCATAATAAAATTAGTCCGCCATCTTTAGAATTCCGCCATATTGGATTTAGAGTGCCGTCACTTTATTTTTCGAGTTATTCTCAGCAAGCCCTTTCATTTGATACCCATATTATAGGAAAGCATAATAAAATTAGTCCGCCATCTTTAGAAGTCCGCCATATTGGAATTAGAGTGACGTCACTATATTTTTCGAGTTATTCCCAGCAAGCCCTTTCATTTGATACCCATATTGTAGGAAAGCATAATAAAATTAGTCCGCCATCTTTAGAATTCCGCCATATTGGATTTAGAGTGCCGTCACTTTATTTTTCGAGTTATTCTCAGCAAGCCCTTTCATTTGATACCCATATTGTAGGAAAGCATAATAAAATTAGTCCGCCATCTTTAGAAGTCCGCCATATTGGAATTAGAGTGACGTCACTATATTTTTCGAGTTATTCCCAGCAAGCCCTTTCATTTGATACCCATATTGTAAGAAAGCATAATAAAATTAGTCCGCCATCTTTAGAAGTCCGCCATATTGGATTTAAACTAAAGTCACTTTATTTTTCAAGTTATTCTCAGCAAGCCCTTTCATTTGATACCCATATTGTAGGAAAGTATAATAAAATTAGTCCGCCATCTTTAAAAGTCCGCCATATTGGATTTAGTGTGACGTCACTTTATTTTTCGGGCTATTCTCAGCAAGCCCTTTCATTTGATACCCATATTGTAGGAAAGCATAATAAAATTAGTCCGCCATCTTTAGAAGTCCGCCATATTGGATTTAGAGTGACGTCACTTTATTTTTCGAGTTATTCTCAGCAAGCCCTTTCATTTGATACCCATATTGTAGGAAAGCATAATAAAATTAGTCCGCCATCTTTAGAAGTCCGCCATATTGGAATTAGAGTGACGTCACTATATTTTTCGAGTTATTCCCAGCAAGCCCTTTCATTTGATACCCATATTGTAGGAAAGCATAATAAAATTAGTCCGCCATCTTTAGAATTCCGCCATATTGGATTTAGAGTGCCGTCACTTTATTTTTCGAGTTATTCTCAGCAAGCCCTTTCATTTGATACCCATATTGTAGGAAAGCATAATAAAATTAGTCCGCCATCTTTAGAAGTCCGCCATATTGGAATTAGAGTGACGTCACTATATTTTTCGAGTTATTCCCAGCAAGCCCTTTCATTTGATACCCATATTGTAAGAAAGCATAATAAAATTAGTCCGCCATCTTTAGAAGTCCGCCATATTGGATTTAGAGTGACGTCACTATATTTTTCGAGTTATTCTCAGCAAGCCCTTTCATTTGATACCCATATTGTAGGAAAGCATAATAAAATTAGTCCGCCATCTTTAGAAGTCCGCCATATTGGATTTAGAGTGACGTCACTATATTTTTCGAGTTATTATCAGCAAGCCCTTTCATTTGATACCCATATTGTAGGAAAGCATAATAAAATTAGTCCGCCATCTTTAGAAGTCCGCCATATTGGATTTAGAGTGACGTCACTTTATTTTTCGAGTTATTCTCAGCAAGCCCTTTCATTTGATACCCATATTGTAGGAAAGCATAATAAAATTAGTCCGCCATCTTTAGAAGTCCGCCATATTTGATTTAGAGTGACGTCACACAGCTAACCATGCATTGTCATTCAAACTAAACCTGTATACAAATTTTCATCTCAATCGGTTGATGATATCTGCTTCAAAATTACCGAAGGCATTTCCGCCATCTTTAGAAGTCCGCCATATTGGATTTAGAGTGACGTCATACAGCTAACCATGCATTGTCATTCAAACTAAACGTGTATACAAATTTTCATCTCAATCGGTTGATGATATCTGCCGCTCGAATATCATATTTAAGTCAGGCGGAACGTGACACATTTCGGAACGGGACAGATTTTGGAACGGTACAGATTTCGGAACGGGACAGATTTCGGAACGTGACACTTTTTCGTACATGCAGCCGGTGTTTTATCAATTTATAAGATTGGTGTTTCATCAATTTATAAGACGTTATCACGTCAAAAACTATATTATTATTTTATAAAACAACATTATAAAAGATATACTCTTTTGCGCATGCGCCGATGTTCCCCAAAAAACAATAAATCACTTTATATTTGCATATCAAACATCCTCCCAAAATTTGGTTACAATCCGATCATCCGTTGTGTCGGAATGGTAAGAAATGTCAAAAATGACGTTTGCAACTGTCAAAGTTTTATGTTCTAAATTAGTTATTCAAATTGTTAACTCAGAAGGCGTTGCATTTTACCAATATTTATAATGGCATTCGTTTTTGAACAAATGCAAACTTTTTATTTTAGTACTACCAAGGCAATTTTAAATGAAAGGCTTGCCTTTTTTTATTATTTATTTATAATTAAAAAGATATTTATTTAATTAAATATCTTTTTAATTAGTCGGGCACAACGGGTTTTTTTGTTTTCAATAATTTATTAATGTTTTAATTTTAATTTAAATAGTTTTTTTTTAATTTCCACCGACTAGTTTTGGAGAAATCAATGAAAACATATCATCCATCTACCGTTTTACCATAAAGCCAATGTTAAATATGCCTACTTTTGAAGTCATTTATTTATATAAATAATCGGGCAACCCCCCCTAAAATTTTCAGAATTGGTTTAGACTTAGTCCAACTTAAAAAAAAATCAATCCTTTCTATTTCAAATTACCTTGGTGCTCGTATTTTAAATTGTCATGTTAAACCGTGCAACAATTAAATTGAATTCATTTCTATATAATTATGTATAAAATGAATTTATTTCTATATAAATCGGGATAAAAAAACTGTTTGGGCAAATTCTGTTACACGAAATATATGTAAAATGTTCTCCTCTTTCGTTTAAGACTGGTTTCAAACCGATCTGATTTAAATTGAGCGAGAAATAAGCAAAAAACTTTTTTTTTCCTAATTTTCTCCCCTCTGGGACAAAAATTCAAAAATCGGGCGACGTTAGGATTTAAGTTACCCGGAGACGAATCGAACAAAAAAAAGTTTTTTAAAATCGGTTAAGGCGTTTGGGCTGTACGCTGGATACAAAAAGCGTGACTCACAGATTCACAGATTCACAGATTCACAGATTCACAGATTCACAGACAAAGCGAGTACATATAGGCGCTTTAGCTTACGCTATTCGCGCCTAAAAAGTCAAGTAAAATAAAAATAAATCAAAATAAAATAGAAATCCTCAAGATCACTACGATAATTCAATAGAAATAACAATTAATGCAGTCATGGCTAACTCTGATCCAAGTATTTTTTCCCAATGCTAATTTCCCTATGTGCACCTTACGCGTTTACATACTGTATAAATTTTGAGCACAGGAGTTTGACAGGTAATCGGCCATAGCCTTGAATGAGGAGCCATCTCGATATTTATCTGGAATTATTGAGGGAAAGCATGGAAAACCTCAACAAGATGACCCGTACAGGAATTACCGTATCACGGCGAGAGCCAGCAGGAAAAAGTTCCAGTTACATCTGCCCCCGCCGGGATTCCCGATTCCCGAATGCGAGCCTAGTGCTCTTACCATTACGCTACCCTGCTCGAGCAGGTGTCTTTTTACGGTGAAAAATGAGTGAGTCACGTCAAATCGGATTTTATGATAACGCTTTCTGCAACCGAGCATTAGAAGTTTGTCAGCAGCATCCAATATGATCAGCTACGTGGATACAGCTGCACACATTCGCGTTTTTAATAGAGAGATTACACTAAAATTGCATTGCCGCAGTGCAGTTTATTATAATATATAAAACTCTATTCTAGATTTCATTATCGATATGTTGCAAGAGACTGAAGTCTTAACGACTCTAGTTTTAACGGACGATGCATGCCATAAACTACGAGTATAATACATAATGACTAATTAGCACGCTTACTTGATAGTAAATTTGTCTTAACTTTTTAGTGATGACGAATTCACGTTTATGTTCGAAATGCTTCAACCTAAAATAAATATACAGTGCGTTCACCGAAAGTGTATCCTACTATAGATATAAAAAAAATGTTTACAAAATTTTTTGTTCAACTCAAAATTTACGATCGGAAACTCTTGAGGTACATTTTTTTTGTAACTAAACTCAACTGGAAATGTACATTCATTTTTTTTCAAATGAAAACATATTTTTTTATATTTTAGAAACCTAAACAGTGCCGGATTAATCATTAGGCATAGTAGGCAACTGCCTAGGGGCCCCGCATTAACTAGGGACCCGTGCACGCACCAAGAAAAAAAAACTTCATTGAACGAAAAATTTATTTGAATATTTGTATGAAATTTTCCAACAACAATATTATTTTCTTCCGTTGTTTATTATAATTTATTGCATTTAACAAGATAAAATTTAAAATAACTACGTCACGTCTCATTTCTCTTTCCTGATCCATCAAAAAATCTGGATCATCAATTAATTATCTATTAATCTATTCATTAAGACCATTTCAATAAAGCTAACGAGTCAGGTAAGGCGATGCTTCAGCATCTAGTCAAAGTAATCATGTTGTTACAATATCACATAAGACATTG
Organism: Xanthostigma xanthostigma; assembly: GCA_963575645.1. Lineage (NCBI taxonomy): Eukaryota > Metazoa > Arthropoda > Insecta > Raphidioptera > Raphidiidae > Xanthostigma > Xanthostigma xanthostigma. Next base: position 43,732,406 of record OY754471.1, read on the forward strand.
AAGTAACAGGATGCCTGGAGTCGATCATCTGGAAGCTACTCACATCTCTTCATCAACTTGAAAAGACCTGATTGCATTGCCTAGGGGCCCGGACAGGGTTAATCCGGCCCTGAATCTAATTTTTTTTCTCTATAAGTAAACTCATATAAAATATTCATAAAGTTACATAAGAAAATATTCCAGAAAAACGTTTTCAATTGATTAATAGTAATGATTATTATTAATAATTTATTTTCCTACTGCTTCTCGCCGAGAAACGGTAATTCCTGTGCCGGCCATCTTGTTGAGGTTTTCCATGGTTTCCCTCAATAATTTCAGGTAAATGTCGAGGTGGCTCCTTACTCAAGGCCATGGCCGATTACCTGTCAAACTCCTAGCTCAAAAAATGCATATCTTATCCTAATTTCATAAAATTCCTTCGTTCGCCCATTGCTATTAATTAAGTTGAAATTTATAAAATAGTAATAGTGCGAATGGCGTCTGCTATGACATAAAGTCGAGAAACGGACGTTAAACGCATTATTATTATTAATCAAATATTTAATCAAATTTACACATGTGTGGAGTGCTATAAAAAATAATTATTACGTAATTGATTAATAAATAGAATATTTTTTTATACAATCTTATGAAAAATTTATATTAATTTATAGAGAAAAAAGCTTTAAATTGGTGATGTGAATTGTTGTTTTTTATAAAGAAATGATTTAAAAAACAAAAAAATTCTAATTCAAATGTTACATATTGAAATATATATAAATAAAATATATACGGTTCAGAATCCACCAATTTCGCAAATGACGTCAAAATGCTGCAATGCTGAGTAAGCTGCATAATACGTTATTATTTTTATCAATTTTTAAAACGGGGAACATTAATGGACATCAGGTATCTATTAATTATATTTTGTTTTTATACTTTTAATTAATTTTTAAATATAAAAATGAAGGTTTCTCTTTTGAACATGCTATAATATTTAATTTTGAACCACCACTTGCCTAGATAGGAAATTTAAGGAGTACTATATTGTCTTCTGGAGAGTCAATAAAATAGAAAGCTATTGTGGATGGAAAGGCAAGGTAAAGCAGATGATGTTCCTTTTATTAATGTTCGGGTCGTTCGCAATATAAAAGAAATTCTTTTTGTCTCGACTCTATAGCCAAACAAAATCTATATCTTAATTGTTAGTAGAAGTTTTGTTCCAAAAATATGTATTGAAGGAGATTTATTTGCTTGAGGAACAATTGAAAAATAAGCTTTGCCAGAGTATCGCTTGTGGCCAACGTTTCGAAAAATATATTTTCATCATCAGGGCCTCAATGCAAGTTAAGATGATCAATTGTGCAAATTATTGTAATATACACGATCGTTTATTATGAATTTCAACAGTTTTTTAAATTTAAACATATCATAAAACCGTTTTTTCATAAAATTGTTCTATCCAATGTGAAAATAAATATTGTACACTACACAGGGTGTCCCACGACATGACTGCTGTAGCCTGGGACTGTGCTGCTGGGGTGATTTCAAGTTAAAAATGTCTAATAAACATATACTCGGAACGCTATCCTAACTGAGCTGGAAGCATTTGAAATTTTAGATAAGTAGTAGTAGGAATACCCTACTAATTTAAAAAACATTTAAAAAGAAATCGCTTTATTGAATTAGTTGCTCAAAATGTCCATCCAGTTGCTCTTTTTAGAATTGAAGTAGTAGCTCTGCGTAGAGTCTCAGGATCAGCACGAATACATACTAATGGTGATTCACAGCCTCCTGGTCTTTTTAATAATAACAAAACCAACAGCCGAACCTAATACCTGCATTAGTGAGCTTACTTATTTAAAATTTCAAATGCTTCTAGCTCAGTTAGAATAGCGTTCCGGGTATATGTTCATTAGACATTTTCAACTTGAAATCACCCCAGTAACACAGTCCCAGGCTATGGCAGTCTTGTTGTGGGACAGCCTGTATAATTTACCATCTCAACATGAATTGAGGCCCTGATGATGAAAATATATTTTTCGAAACGTTGGCCACAAGCGATACTCTGATAAAGCTTATTTTTCAATTGTTCCTCAACCAACTAAATCTACTTCAATCTATATATTTTAATTTCATCATTTTTTAATGCATTAGTTCAAGCACGAATAGTCTAGCAGTTAATCGGATTAATAATTTTTTTTTAATAATTATTATTCACTAGCCATCCGACCCAAATACTCCCGGGAAGAGATCGCTTTGACAACGAAATAATCAACACCAATAAATTTCTCTTTTATAGTTGTTTAGTCAGAATTCACAGAACCAGGAACTAAGAAAAAAACTAGATACTCATTTCGTTAACATGCATTGCTCTCCGAACTAAAAATAAAAGTTGGTAGTCGGTTTTGATGATCTCGTAGTGTTTTCACTGCGCGGTGTAATTTCGAATGAATGCCAAACGGTATTCACGACTCGAGTTCAATAAATCAGTGGACGAAAGGCAAAAACGCGTATGTTTTTTTTGTATTGAAATTAGATGACACATATTTTATTTCCATAATGGTATGTCGTTTTTATTTGATGTGAAACATAAATTTAAGCTAAATTCTAATAACTAAATTTCGCCCTGTAACAAAATTTCACCCTGAAACTAAATTTCGCCCTGTCATCTAGTTGTCGCCTTTAACAAAAGTCAAGTTATAATCCAACGCATACACAAAGCAACGAAATACTAGGAACTTATAAACTAAACTAAACATCCTACAATTTAGATGTCGCCTTCAACTAAAGCCATGTTTATTCCAACGCACACAGACGTAACGTCCTTTCATAAGACGTCGTTCCATAAAAAAGTCGCGCCAGTTGCAGGGTTTCACTCCCAACCAAACGCGCCAAAGACGTTTAAAATCTTTGTCATCTAATTGTCGCCTTTATCAAAAGCCAAGTAAAGGCCGCTGCACACGAGGTTAGAAACGGTGCTAGATTCCTTGCTAGATTTGCCTACTAGTTTTCTAGCGCTGATTTTCTTGATTGTCATTATGTGCTCGCTTCACACGAAACGTCTTTTCCAGCTAGTTTTGAGAATAAAACTGGTGCGCGCGCAGTGACAGTTCAAATATAAACACAGAGAGTAAAACGTGTCGATTGTCTGACTTTAAGCAGAATGACGCCATGTTGGGTTGTGGGCGTTTGTTCAAGCCGCCCACGTGACAAGATACTGCTTCCTGATTGGTTCTTGCTCATACCTAGCAAGAAAAATAGCCCCTGCTCTAATTTTAAAACCTATCTTGTGAGCTGGCAGGCGAGCCCGCAGTCACGTCATTTCCAGCTTCGTACCCAGCAGTGTTTCTAGCCTAGTGTGCAGCGGCCTTTACAATCCAACGCATACACAAAATAATCATTACGCTCTGTAATTTAATGAAATATCAGTATCTAAATTTCGTGTAATAATTTAGATGTCGCATTCAACAAAAACATGTTTAATCCAACACAAACGTAACATCGTTCCATAAAAGTGTCGCGCCAATTGCACGGTTTTACTGACAATAAAACGCGCCAAATGATGTTTCGCATAAAAAAACATAATCGCCTTTGTGTTTCGGTCAGAGATATAAAACAGAGCTGAGTTTAGCTATTTTGTGCTTTTTATCTGAGTTAACTGTTTTAAATGAACGTTGTATACAAGCACGTCTCCTGGCGAGTTAATATCGTTACCGGGGCGAGCTGAGAGCGCTCTGGGAAAGAGGATCGTGACCCAAGTTTAACTAGCATTGAATGCAATAGTTTTTTTTACAGCGTACCTGCATTATGCGTGTTTATAATATACCGTGTTGTCGCAACAGAAGAAACTAGTATTTTTCGGTAACAGTTATCGATACCGTTATTTGAAAATAACCGAAATATTGACAACAATAAATAAATAAAATTATCGACCAATTTTTTTCAGGCTATATATATTGACAAAAAATTATAATTGTTATTAATTTTTCATTAATTAAATTCAAACTTCATTCTATTAGAAAATAAGTAGATATACTAATTAATTTTTATATATATTTTTGACGTGATAACGTCTTATAAATTGATGAATCACCAATCTTATAAATTGATGAAACACCGGCTGCATGCACGAAAAAGTGTAACGTTCCTAACGTTCCGCCTGACCCTGTGCGTGCTTTTCTCGAAAACGGCCCTAACGATTTGGATGAAATTTACTGAAAAGGGATTTTGGGGGGCAAAAAATCGTTTTAGCTAGGTCTCATCTCTCGAAAAAATCGTTTTCTTACAAATTTTATCATTATAAAAATCAATTTTTTGACGTATGAAAATACTTAAATAAATTGTAAGTAGGTTTTGGAATTTTATATAAACAGTGAAACAATTGTTTTATAAATAGTATGACAGTTAATCTTTGAGACTTAAATAAATACGAAAGAAAGAAAGTTAATAAAAAAAATTATTTTTATAGGTGGTGAGTAATTTAATAAATAAAATTCACCTAAATTTGAAGCGAAAGATGCAATATCATAGATTCGAATTATTATAATTATTATATAAATTTAGGTTATGTATTACGGAATACGTTATCACGTAAAACTATCGTCCGTAAACCGACTTTACAGACAACCAATTTTTTTTTTTAATTATTTCTGAAAAAGCTCCAAATCCGGACCGAAACGTCGTGTATTGAATTATTGAATTATATTTTTATATTTTTTAGTCTGAAAAAATTGGTCGATAATTTAATTTATTTGAAGAGTTCTATTCAGACGTTAATCAAAGATTTGATAACAATAAAAATTATGTCGATGTATGTTACGATGAAGGAAGGTTTTGGTTGAGGATCAAGAAATAAGCTTTACCAATGTTGCGCTAGTGGCCAACATTTCGAAAAATTTATTTGACCACCACTTGACCAGCTTGAGGCCCTGAAGATGAAAATACATTTTTCGAAACGTTGACCACTATCGTAAAGCTTATTTTTGATCCTCAATCAAACCTTCCTCCATCGTGACATTCTATTGGATGAACACTACTATATAGCGATGTAATATGTTATGTAATAGCGTATTTGCTAATACATTCATTGCGGCGATATACCCGCACCTCCACCGTATACCCGTACTTCCGCCATATTTTTCTTTCGTAACTACAAACCCGTAATTTTATAAATGTACTGTCTTGGATTTCCGATTTTGATAAAACTTTATTCTTTACCGATGTAAAAAGACAAAAATAGTATAGTTATTACACCACAAGGGCCGAAAGTGTGATATCTTGCCCTGCGCGCCTCAGGTATCACACTTTCAGACAGTGTGGTGTACCTCGGTCGTAAGCACGCTTATTAAATACATTAATTGCTTATTAATTACATAAAAAACAGATAAATTTCAAGCAAGAAGCTTTGAGGTTATACGTAAAAACACGAATGACAGCTGTTCGCGACTATTAGCTAAAATGTAATAAGGGTTGCTATGGAAACGACATCCAAACAACAGTTGATAGATAGATAGATAGATAGACTTATTAGTTTAGATATACAAATCATTGTTAAAAACACGTCAGAAAAAATATAATCAGTAAACGTAGTATTTAGGGAGTATTGCTCCCTTCTAAAAATTCTTTATACGTGTAAAAACATTCTTTACCTAGATATTTAAAAAGCGTTTTTTTAAATGTTTCAAGGCGCTGATTACGGAGGTTCAAAGACAATTTATTAAAAAATTTCATTCCTAAATAATTAGGCCCATACGTTGAATGTTTCGTATTAAAAAAAGGAACGATAAGGTCTTCTTTTTGCTTTACTACCGCCCGAACGTACGAACTTCCCGCATTGGTGCGTGTAATCCCACCAAGGAATAAATGTTAGACTTTCTGCCTTACAATTTATGCCGAAAGTATGCACTGTCGATCGAGGTATAAAGAAAAAATATATTTTATGAAACCATTCTGTATGTCAACAAACTGGAAGGTCCACGATGCGTCCTTCCTATTCGAACCTCGGCTTTCGAGTTATAAAATCTGTTTACAGCTCCGTTATCGTCGGGATACCGGGCCGTTAATAGATAGCTGACTGAAGCAACACACATTCTACTTAACGTTCACGATATAAATACAGGTTGTGTCTTGTCTACGGGTGTCTTACGACACATCTATCATTTAAAATCGCTCTCCTTTTCTACGCGCAGCTATTTAATATGTCATGAGTTTCTGAAAACTCCGAACCGATTTTTAACCGACTTCAAAAAAAGGAGGAGGTTCTCAATTTTTTTTGTCCGTCGATATCTTCGCCGGCTGTGAACCGATTTCGATGATCCTTTTTTTATTCGATAGAGTATATCTCGTTTCAGTTAAATTTTTTAACCACCTTTCTGAACCATACAAAAATCTGCCTGACACAAATTTTAAAAATAAAATAAAAAAATTACTTACCCTTAATTGCTTACACATTGATGATTTTTTTAATACAAATTTTTAATGTAACTTTTATGACGCTATTACATTGCTTGGGAATTTTAAATAAAATAATAATTATTATAATAATTTACGCTAATTGTTTTTCCAAAGTCAGCTCATAATATATATTATATGTATTTTGTAACGTTAAAAAATGATATTTTGAAAATCGATTTTCAGCCCTTAAAATACACTCATCGCAATTCCGACATACTATGGGGACCGAGCTTCGTGATTTTTACGGCAACTGGTGGTAAAAATGTTCATTTTATGGGAGGATTTATTCAAAATATTATTAATTATGAGCAGGCTTTGGATAAAAAAATTTGCATTTATATGTCAATTAGTGACAGTTTGATTTTCAGTTATCAAAAATATAAGTAAATTACAAAGTAAAATACTAATATTATACAAAATATTATATTATAAAGAAGAAATATTATTTATACATAGCGTAATTTTTACATTATACACTTTAGACACTGTTGTTTGTGGTACAACTGTGCGGTTATGACAACTTGCCCATTTTATAACCTTCGACAACATCATATACATGACCAGAATTATATAATTTTTAGTCTTTTGAGCTATTCTGCCCATGTACACGAGTATTAATTACAGGTTGAAATGCGCACTTCTAATTTTTTCCATTTTTTCAAATATTTTTCATTGTTTACTATTATAAAATGATCCCATTTACTGCATTAATTAGATACTAGAGAGCGCCAACTTCGCCAGTAGTGCTGCCTCTATGTTTCACGCACGGTCCCCATTGCAAGTTGAGTCGTTTCAAAAGACACCTCAATCGTCGAAATCGGTCCAGTGGCTTAGGAAGAGATAGCCGCACAAAAAACTGCTTGTCTATTAATTGAGATTGATAAATGTACGTGATTTTTATGTCCAATCTAGAGACTGTTAAAATTACGACTTTCAAAATGTCATCAGAGTTTTTGATGACGCATCACAGCTTTTCAGTGGCTCTTCAACTTCTTGTAGTTGTGAGAACTTTAGTTTTACGACTGATTTTATCTCAACGTGCAGTAAATACGTCTTATAGTCGTCAACCGTGACGTTTGATAATAATTATTACGTAACCGGTTGACCTATTTGTCGATGTTTGGTTTCAGAATAATTTGTAGAAGCGATCATATAATATTAATACGCTAAGGTTAAGATGTTTGCCTCCCTTTTTAGAAAAAAACACACAATATCTCCACATAAATTATATATCATTTTACAGATAATTGCTTGCTCTACTGACTGATATGTACATTTAATTCGTTTTCAGATTTGACTGTACAATTATTATTATACTTTGAACTTAGGTTACATAAGATTGGTTTTGTAATGCACTGTTTTTTCAATCTGATCATTTTTGTTAAAAACTAACGTAGTACAAATTTGTATTCACGAGAATAAATACATTTTGAGTTTGTTATAAAGATTGTCTATTTTTTTTATGAAAAACATATTACTGGCGACGAGGTGTAAACCATAAAGGTGTAAACCATAGAGGAGTAAAACTTTTCTGTTGGCATTATGGCGTTGATTGGGACCATAGAAAATTTTGTCCCAGGTGAAGATTTTGAAAGCTATATGGAAAGGATGAAGCAATATTTATATGTAAATCAAGTAGAAGAAAAATTTAAGGTTCCGTTATTTATTACGCTTGTTGGAGCAGAAACGTATAAAATTTTAAAATCGTTGATAGTTCCTGAAGAATCTAGTAAAAAAAAATTCTCTGAGATCGAAAAAATACTTTCTACGCATTTCGCACCAAAAAAGAACATCATAGCTGAAAGATTTAAGTTTTATAAACGTGATCAGAATTCCGGTGAATCTATAGCAGATTACATAATAGAGTTAAAAATGTTAGCACAGTCGTGTGATTTTGGAGATTTTTTAAAGACAGCTTTAAGAGATCGTTTAGTTTGCGGTATCAATAACAAGGACGTTCAAGCAAAACTGCTGAATAATGAAGATTTGTCGTTTGATGATGCATGTGCTAAGGCCTTGAATTGGGAATTGGTACAGTCGCAAACGGAAATGATGCAACCACAGTATCAGTATGCAGTAAGGAAACAAAATTGGAGAAAGAAAATGGATAAAGAGGAAGAAAATAAAGCTACGACAAGTAGAAGTTAAAAAGACATCGTGTGTTATTTTTGCAAGAAGAAAGGGCACATAGCCAAGTATTGTTATAGAAGGAAACGCGTACACGGGGTCACTGAAGACGAAGAACAAAAAGAAGATGAAATTGAAGATGAAAACAATGATGAAGAGCTGAAGATGGCAAATATTAATTACACTAATAGATATGATAAACCCATTTATACAGATATCGAAGTTGAGGGGAAGGTAATACAGATGGAAGTGGACACTGGAGCTTGCAGTTCAGTCATTTCTTTTCAAGATTATAAAGAGAAATTCGAAAATATTCCGTTAAATATCTTCAAACATTCACTGAAGGTTGTCACTGGTCGAGAAATTAGCGTAGTCGGGGCGATCAACGTAGAAGTTAAATGGTTACACGGCAAGACAGCGAGCAAACAAAGGATGGAGTTGGTCGTAATCAACAGCGAGGCGCAGTTCGTGCCACTCATGGGACGTTCCTGGCTAGACTCACTGAATCCCGGCTGGCGCAAGAAGATTTCGTCGAGCGAGTTGGTAAATTTTAATGATATTAGTTTTGACGTTAATGACAATGATAAATTAATCAGAGATTTAGGAAATAGATTTCCTAATGTTTTTTCTAACAAACTTTCTGAACCGATTAAACATTTTAAAGCAGAAATTCATGTTAAAGATGACATAAAACCTATATTTTGCAAAGCTTATGCTGTTCCCTATAAATTAAAAGATATAGTTGAGGAGGAATTAGAAAGATTATGTAAAGATAAAATAATAGAACCAGTACAGCATAGTGATTACGCAAGTCCAATAGTCATAGTGAAAAAAAGTAATGGCGCATTTAGAATTTGTTGTGACTGTAAACGCACAATAAACAAATACATAAAAACTGAACATTATCCGCTTCCGAGAACGGATGATATTTTTGCAAAGTTGTCCAATTGTAAAGTATTTTGTTTATTAGATTTGACAGGGGCCTACCAGCAATTGGAGGTTTCTGAAAAATCGCGCAAGTTTCTCACGATAATTACTCATAAAGGTCTTTATAATTTTTTGCGTCTACCTTACGGAGTTTCAAGCGCGGCTTCTATTTTTCAATCAGTAATGGACAGCATTTTGTTGGGCTTGAGTAACGTCTGCTGTTATTTAGACGATGTACTGATAGGCGGCAGTTCTACAGAGGACTGTGAACTTAAGTTGTATGAAGTTTTAGGCAGACTGAATGAATACAATGTTAAAGTAAATTTAAATAAATGTAAATTTTACTCAAACAAGGTCGAGTATTTGGGGCACATAATTTCAAACAGTACTATAAGTCCTAATCCTAAAAAAGTGGAAGCTGTTGTTAATGCACCAGCGCCAAAAGACGTCACACAACTTAAGTCATATTTAGGTTTGCTAAATTATTACGGGCATTTCATACCTAATATTTCTAGCGAACTTAGAGTTCTTTATGAACTCTTAAGAAAAGATACAAAATTTATATGGAGCAAATCTTGCCAAAGTGTTTTTGAAAAAAGTAAAAAATTACTTTTAAATAATAACTTATTGGAATTGTATGACCCTTCCAAACCAATAATAATATCTTGCGATGCGAGTCCATATGGAGTTGCAGCGATTATGTCGCATTTAGTAAATAACGAAGAGAAACCGGTGTTATTTGCGTCCAGTACGTTAAGTCCTGCTGAACGCAACTACTCCCAGCTACATAAAGAGGCTCTTGCCATTATATTTGGAATAAAGAAATTCCACAAATATATCTATGGGCAAAAATTTGTTATTTACACTGACCATCAGCCTCTGCGCGAAATTTTCAACCCCAATAAAGCTACACCGTCTGTAGCGGCTGCTAGACTACAGAGGTGGGCAATTATACTTTCCATGTATGATTACGAGATAAGGTATAGAAAAGGCGCCCACATGAGTAATGCGGACGCACTTTCGCGTTTACCATTATCGGAATCGTCAAATGTAGATCCTTGTACATTAATTCATTTAATTTGTCTGAAGACGAACCTTTGAATTTAAAACAGATCGCTTTAGAAACTAGCAAAGATATTACTCTAGCAAAAGTTTACAAGTTTACAAAAGACGGTTGGCCCCCGATTTCAAAACTAGACGAAAATTTGTTACCTTATTTAAAAATAAAGAATTGTTTAGCAACTGAAGATGAGTGTATCTATTACGGAAGTATATTAATCATACCTGATAAATTAAAAAGCTCTGTTTTGGAGATGTTGCACGGAACTCACACAGGTATCGTGCGCATGAAGATGTTGGCACGCAGTTATGTCTGGTGGAATAATATCGATACCGACATAGCTAATTTTGTGCAAAAATGTTTTGTTTGTCAAAGTACACAAAATGTGAGAAATCGCACTTTAAGTTCACATTGGCCAAGCAGTGAGTACCCTATGCATAGAGTGCACATTGATTTATTTTATTTCGACAATCATACTTTGCTTACTGTTATAGATACATTCAGCAAATGGTTAGAAGTGTCTATTTTAAATGTATCTAATGCCGATTCTGTTATAGGAAGACTTCGTATAATTTTTTCATGCTTAGGTCTTCCAACCGAGATTGTTTCCGATAACGGGCCTCCGTTTAACTCTTCGAAATTCATAAGATTTTGTGAATTAAACGGAATAACAGTAACCAAGTCACCTATTTACAATCCCCAAAGCAACGGTTCTGCTGAGAGGAGTGTGCAGACAATTAAAAACTGTTTAAAAAAGACTCTTATTGATCATAAATATAGAGGATTATCACTACAAGCTAAGATTGATAATTTCCTGATTTCCTATAGAAATACTCCGTCAACTGTTACCGGTAAAGCTCCGTCTGAAATAATATTTTTATTTAAACCAAAAACATTGTTGGATAATTTAAAAAATAATTCTACCCCGGAGGTGAAAAGCTTTGAAAATAATAATTCGAAAAATAATTTTAAAAAACTAGCTTAGGCAACGAATAATTCTAGATGGAAAAGTCGAAAGCAGAACATTTGACTTAGGAACTTTGTTTGGACTAGTTAGGAGATAAACATACTAAAAGTCCTTACCCCTCCGAGGTACGCCCGAAGGGGGGGAGCACAAAGAAGGTCCCGTTTTTTGGTATTTTGCTTTCATCTCGAAAACGGTACGTCGTACGAAATTTTGTTGGAATACATAATGAAAGCTGATAAAATTCTCTACAACTTTAGTTTTCACACTTTTTATCTATCTCCAATCTTTTCCTAGCTATGAGCTCCGAAAAATGGTCGATTTTCAAAAATGTGTTAAATTCTCTGTAGCACATTGTAACAATACGAATTTGTCAAAATCATTTCGTATCGCTCATCCACACTATTAAAAACACCCACACACTATTAAAAATAACATAAGCTGGGAGTACCTCCACACAGGGCCCTCTTTCCCACTGGGCACTCTGGCACGTGCCCAGGGCCCCGCGATCGATAGGGACCCCCTAGTTTAATGGTATACTAAGTACCTAAACTGTTTTAAACAAAAATCATCAGTGAACTATTTTTCATATACTTATTTTTTTTGTGTCCTTCATGTTAAAATTGGGAACGTGATCCTTTTAAATATATGCATTTTATATCACATTCCTCGACTTAGAATCTAGAACCTTGTTTATCTATTTTCTTTGTCTATTCTAACAAAATAGTGCTCTGTTAAGGTCATAGGGGCCCCATAATCCTAATGTGCCCAGGGCCTTCAATAGGTTAAAGCTTATGTTATTTTTTAATAGTGTGTGGGTGTTTTTAATAGTTTGGATTAGCGATACGAAATGATTTTGACAAATTCGTATTGTTACAATGTGCTACAGAGAATTTAACACATTTTTGAAAATCGACCATTTTTCGGAGCTCATAGCTAGGCAAAGATTGGAGATAGATAAAAAGTGTGAAAACTAAAGTTGTAGAGAATTTTATCAGCTTTCATTATGTATTACAACAAAATTTCGTACAACGTACCGTTTTCGAGATGAAAGCAAAAAACCAAAAAACGGGACCTTCTTTGTGCTCCCCCCCTTCGGGCGTACCTCAGAGGGGCAAGGACTTTTAGTATGTTTATCTCCTAACTAGTCCAAACAAAGTTCCTAAGTCAAATGTTCTGCTTTCGACTTTTCCATCTAGATGCCCCTTATGAGCACTCATTGACTAAACTAAACCGAATGAAAATAAAAATCTGATTCAATATAATTATTTTTCACCGGGTGATAAAGTACTTTACAGGTACCATTTTAATGAGGATGTAAAATGGAAACCTGCAATAATTGTTAAGCGTGTAAGTAATTTAACGTATCATATTAGTCTTAACGGCGGTATAAAATTTGTTCATCGCAATCAGTTAAGAGAGTCGAAACTGGCCGATAAATATCACGTCGATGCCACTTTGCCTACAACAGTTGACGATAATAATGCCAGTCGGTCGGTGAGGAACAGAAAGCCACCCGATCGACTCCCATATGATAAATTTTAGAATAAGCATATTAAGTTTAAATGAAATGTAATATCTTTAATTTTGTTATTTTTTTTATGTTTGAGAGTTATCTAAAAAAGAGGGTATGATATGTACATTTAATTCGTTTTCAGATTTGACTGTACAATTATTATTATACTTTGAACTTAGGTTACATAAGATTGGTTTTGTAATGCACTGTTTTTTCAATCTGATCATTTTTGTTAAAAACTAACGTAGTACAAATTTGTATTCACGAGAATAAATACATTTTGAGTTTGTTATAAAGATTGTCTATTTTTTTTATGAAAAACATATTACTGACATCGACAACTAAAAAATTTATTATTGCTTTTGTTTTTGTTAATTAATTAAAATACAGCAACGCTGAACAACGTCTCCCATCTGACGGCTTTAATTTTGAAACAACGTCAACACTTCGATCTGTCATCTGACCTTCATATTGTAATACAACAGACACAATACTGCATACTGCCATTTGACGGCTTTAATTTCGAAACAGCGAGCAACGCTGAACAACGTCACAGCAATGCTGAATGATGCTATCTGACGGCTTAGCTCAACGCTTTTGCTACTTGCGCCTCTATATGACAATTTTAGTAAAATATTTCTTCGATCTGTCATCTGAGCTTCATATTGTAATACAACAAAAAGAAGAACGTTATAAGCAGTGTGTAAAATTAGAAACGATTTGAATACCTGCAATCATATTTAAAAAATAATTTTGAAAGTGATAATTATTATACTTATTTAGTGCGAATAATTCGCACAGGTCACACTAGTTTTTAAAATAATATTTGTTAGATATTTCTACACGAAAAGTATTCATAAGATAACATAAATTCATATTATTTTATTGTAGAAAGTCTGAAAACTTTTAACGATCATTTTCGCAAAGCCTTTTTATATTTTTTTATTTTTCGTTCCATAAAACTTTTTACTACTTACCTAATACCTAGTATATTTTCCATTTTAGTATGAAGTGTGCTTTATTTTTCTTTTCTTTCCTGAAATATTATCAGATTCTGTTCTCGCCTATGATTTACTTTGGTGCATAATATGTTAAACTGCAGTTTTGAATTTTTTTAATAATAAAAAATACATTTTATTGTACATATTCATATACCGGTTATCCTGTCGTGTGAAGCCAATATTGAAATTAGGTACCTATTCCTGAGGTCATTCAGAACGAAGCCTATTTAAAATGGGCCCAATCAGGCCATGTTAGGGGTTGAAAACATTTTTCGGGCTCAAAAAAACCGAAAAAAATTTCGGAATCGTTTAAAATTAGAAATTTTACCTTTTAGTAATTATTAAAATGTCATGATAAATTTTTAATAAAATCGGTAAATTTTATGAAAACACAAGTTTACTGATATAGATTTACATACTGAAGGGTGTATATAATTTGGTACAGATGTTGTATTGAAATTAAGTAAAAAATGTTGTTTTAAGGGGTGATTTTTTTTTATTTTGTCCATACAATAGAACCACACTGCCTATATAAAAGCAAATACACTATATTGTCGGCAGGGCTTGGCACTGCGACCCGGAGTTTTTTTTTATGTAATCGGTACAAAAAGTAAAAAAATTACTGATAGACAGTCATCCATATAACTGATTTTATGTCTATCTTTTATCTAAACTAATATATAAAGCTGAAGAGTTTATTTGTTTGTTTGGTTGAACGCGCTAATCTCAGGAACTACTGGTTCGAATTGAATTTTTTTTTGTAGAGAGCCCATTTATCGAGGAAGGCTATAGGCTATATAATATCACGCTACGACCAATTGGAGCGAACATCAATGAAAAATGTTGCAAAATGTAACTCAAAATTTGACAAAAACTTTTGAACGGTAACTCCGATCATCATGAAATTTGGACACAACATTCATCTCGGTAAACTAGATGAATGTGCGTACTCATGTCCCTCCCCCCATTGGTTCTTTTGCACCCGGGTGAAATCGGGCGGGACCGCTAGTCTATAATGTAATGTTTACATTTTAAACCGTTATTTTTAAAATGACTTTAAGTGATATTTTATGTTTGTTTTTTTGATTCAGGTTTTCAATAAAGATATTATTCTATTCCATTTTAATATAAATACAAGCAGTCAAAAAAAAATGGTGCTACGATCAATCGATATAGATCGCGATCGACATGTTGACCGTAAATTTCAAGTAAAATAGTGGCGCCCAACGTGGTGCACGAATATATATAATATTATTTAAAAAAAGAATAGTTACTTCTTAACACAACAGTTTTATTAGTGGACGTAAATTTCGTGAGCTATGCTCTCATCTTCAGCAAAAAATAAATTAGTGTTTGCTGAAGATGAGAGCATAGCTCCCGAAATGTACATCCGCTAATAAAATTGTTGTTGTAAGAAGCAACTATTCGTTTTTTTTTAATTTTTGTTCCAACCACAGTGGTCTTAATATTTTTTATAATATTATCTGTTTATGTAAACTAGATATATTTTGGTAAAAATGGTGACACGATCGATCGCAATAGATCACGATCGACATATTCGCCGCCCCTGTAAATCTAAAGTAAAATAGTGGCGCCCAACGTGGGGCGCGAGTATACGTAATATTATAATTTGTTTATGTAAACTAAATATATTCCAGTGGAAACAACACGCTCGTTTCTAAAATATAACAAAGAAAATGATATTTGAAATCCGCATAAAAATGTCGAGTGGAAGTAAACAATAGATCTAGAAAGACGTCAAGTTTTAGAAACGGGTTTTTTATTTCGTGATAACAAAAAGCGTTGCTCCATGAATGTTATTTCCGGCTTAATAGTGTTTTATTATGCGAATTCATATCCATGTATCTTTAATATAGAGCGGTCCGATTTAGATAAAACATTCGCGATATCACCTTCCGTGCCGCGTGCAGGACGAAGGGTTGAACGTACAGTCTGTCCAGGAAAGTTTTATTTTTTTACGGCTTGACCTTTAAGGGGTTAGGCCACCTTGGCGCTCGGAAAACTATGCAGCCGTTAAGTATATAAAGTGATTCTTATTTTACACATTAGTATGTTTTATGAACAATTTGCAATATTGACGATTAAAAAAAATGGCGGAGATATGAGCCTCCTTTGAAAATCCTTGCTGATGGTGTACACGATTTCTCTGTAATAGGCCCCACTCACGATCAAAGTTCATGCGACAGTTCAGTGTTCAAATTTATAGTTCAGTGAAGCATGATAATATAAGGGACAAATAAACACTGAAACCAACACTGAAGTCAAGCATGAACTCATCAAATGCATCTTGATTTTTGAACGACTTCAGTGTTCAGTGTTCAAGTAAACTGCTGTGTGTGTGGGTTTTCTTCAGTTCAGTTTTTGGAGTTCTGTGTTTTGTACAACCAAAAGCCAAAAATCTCAATGTTGTGGCAAGTCTTTCTTGTACAGAAATAGATTTTCGCATATTTGTGTCCTGGTTCTTAATAAATGGGGTAACTAATTCGAGTAAATAATTGTAAGTTAATTTATCCATTCGTAAATAATTATTCCAATCAAGCGGTTCAAGATGTAATTCATTAATCAAATAAACATGACTTCTTGAATCACGCATTTCAAACAAATTTTTCACCCATATTCTTCTTATTTTTCTTATTTCCCTATTTTAAATACAATCCCATAGCTATGAACAGCCAATCCTCGCCATTTAAATAACTTATTTAGTTCTTATTAATTATCTATAGTATAATATTATAGTATGTATATAATATATATTTTATATATCTATACTCGACGAGTGTATGCCAACAACTGAACCGAACTGAACACAAAAAATTTAAAAAAATGAGCAGTTTGCATGAACTGTGTGTGGTACCAGTCAGTCTTTCGATTAATCGGCCCAACTTCACTGAACACTGAACTGTGGCATGAAGTTTGATCGTGAGTGGGGCCTATTAGGCATTGTCAGAATCATTAAAAAAATTTTTGCCTTATTTAAAAAGAAAATAGCTACAATGTGACATAGGATAACATTTTTTAATGTTTTTTTTATAGAAATGACAACCGTTTAAAAAAAAATTGGTTGTCTGTAAAGTCGATTTACAGACGATAGTTTTACGTGATAACGTATTCCGCTCGAATATCATATTTAATAATCACGCACAGGGTCAGGCGGAACGTTAGGAACATTACACTTTTTCGTGCGTGCAGCCGGTGTTTCATCTTTTTATATTGACGTGATTCATCAATTTATAAGACGTTATCACGTCAAAAAACTCGTATTTTCATCGAAATTTTAGTTTGAAAAATTTATAACTTTTGAACAAGGTACCTACCCAATCAAAAAAATATTATAAAAAATAATTGTTGTAAATTTTAATCAAATTACCCCCTGTACTCTCCCATATCTACGCTCTTGTCTGCATTAGTTAAATTTAGTTACGCCTACACCATTTTCAAAGCAGTTCCATTTCAAAAATAAAATATTATTTACTTGAATGTTCTATACCTTATAAAATGTTTGTTTTTAATTTAAAAATATTGTTAAATAAACAAAATATAATATAAAAGAAGACGGAACAAGAAAATATGCAAGTACTTGAGTGCTAAAAAGAAATCTACTTTCTTTGTTATATTTAGTCTTTGAGTTGGATTACGTAATTTTTCTTTTGTAGACACTCATTGAAAAAAAAAAATACGTACCGATGATGCACTCTTAGCGTGGTCTGAGTGCAAGATGTTGATTGTTGGTTTATATGAACTTTCTATAGCAGCGTTTTCTAAACTTTTTCATCTACGGATGCCTTAAGGAGGTTGATCCGTTACAGTCCCATTCAAAAGTAAGTCGAATTCTAAATGGGAACTTTTCCAGAATAAATTTTTACAAAAGGTTATAAGTCGATGATACCAATAATATTATTGCCATAAAAGCATAAATAAATACTTTTTTTTAATATTAATTAATTATTTCTAACTTTTAAATTTTTTGTACAAAGTTAGGTTAAAAAAATAAATTTATGTAAATACATGTATTTTACATATTTTTTTACAGTAAATAATTAAAAAAAGAAATAAGAAGTTATAAAAATTAAAATTAAATCATTAAAAAGTTGAAAATTCAGTTAAAATTGTTAAAACTGTCAAAAATAAAAGTCCATAATAGAAAAGTGCTAAGGTTTAATGATTTTTTTTATTGATTAAAAGTCTCCTAATTAAATTGGAAAAAATATTAAAATATGCGTAAGACATCGATGCTTTACCCAGTTATTTTTCGGAACTGATGACATTATTTGGTTATTTGCAAAAAATTAAAATGTACCGTTTGCAGGCTAGGTTGACATATTGTCCATAAGACTACATGTAAAAGTTTTTTTTAATTTTTAACTTTATAAATCTCCTAATGATTTTGGATTTTTTACAGAAAATTTTGTCATAAAAAAATCTATTAAAAAAACTTTATTTCAGATTTTTTTTTATTATCTTCGTAAAACGGCTCAACCTCCTTAAGGTAGTACGAGCACCAAAACAACTTTAAATAAAAGTCTTGATTATTTTTTATATTTCGGTATATGGATGATATGTATTCATTGATTTCTCCAAAACTTGTCGGTGGAAATAAAAAACTATTTAAATTAAAGTTAAAACCTTAATAAATTATTGAAAACAAAAAAAAAACCGTTGTGCCCGACTAATTAAAAAGATTAAATATCTTTTTAATTAAAAAGATATTTAATCTTTTTAATTAAATATCTTTTTAATTAGTCGGGCACAACGGTTTTTTTTTTGTTTTCAATAATTTACTAAGGTTTTAACTTTAATTCAAATAGTTTTTTTTTAATTTCCACCGACTAGTTTTTGAGAAATCAATGAAAACATATCATCTATCTACCGTTTTATCATAAAGCCAATGTTAAATATGCCTACTTTTGAAGTCATTTATTTATTTAAATAATCGGGAAACCCCCCCTAAAATTTTCAGAATTAGTTTAAACTTAGTCCAATTTTATATAAAAAAAATCAAGACTTTTATTTAAAATTGCCTTGGTGCTCGTACTACCTTAAAGATTTACAAAATTGTCACGGGTCCACATTAATATAAATGACATACGTACGGGTGGTCTGACTCTGTATGCAAACGGTGAACGTGTCAAGCATACTATAGTCGCCCACGCACTACGCAGCTTCTCTGTGAGTTGTGACAGCTCACACAGAGAAGCAACGAGGGTACAGTATATGCGCGCGCACACACAAGGAATTCGAGAGCGGTGGCGTAGAGGGGGCATAAAGGGACCCCGATCCCGTTTTCGTCACGGCATGGTTTTGCTGCCAAACGCGCCAATAGATGTTTCACAACAAAATTTAGTAAGTAAGTAATATTTTAAACCATAAATGTGACTTCTGAAAAACCAGTTCATTCGATAGGGAACGCAAAAAAACAGATCTGATCGTTTTGTTTTCCAGTCGGAGAAGTTGAATGGATTGAGAGAGTGTATATATGCAGAGATCGTTTTGCACTGATATAATTCATTAATATTGATAGTCGAACCGTGTTAATTAGCCCACTATTAAGTGTAGCGAGTAACTTTGATGTCGGTGGTCCGGGATGCTTATTAATAAACTGGGCTCTGTAAATAAATTCAATGGTCCAAAATTCGAGACGAAACATATCAAAGTGTAATGAGCGCAATTATTACTTATTAACAAATTTATTAAATACTAGCAGCCTGCCCCGGGTTCACCCGAGTGCAAAACTAGTATTTATAGCCTCTCTCTCTCTCTCTCTCTCTCTCTCTTTGGAAATATTTTATTGACTTTCCTATCTACACAGCAGAACTACCAAAACTGATCATCACAGTTTTTAATTGAGATTTATAAAAAATACCATCCAAATTTTCGACTTTTCCCGTGAATTTTACAAAAATTTTCTTTCATACAAACCTAATCCAGACAATTACGAACACAACAGAAAAAAAAATTGGTTGTCTGTAAAGTCGGTTTACGGACGATAGTTTTACGTGATAACGTATTCCGTAATACATAACCTAAATTCTACATATAATAATTATAATAATTCGAATCTATGATATTGCATCTTTCGCTTCAAATTTAGGTTAATTTTATGTATTAAAATACTCACCACCTATAATAATCATTGTTTTTTTTAACTTTCTTTCTTTCGTATTTATTTTAAGTCTCAAAGATTAATTGTCATAATATTTTGAAAACAATTGTTTCACTGTTTATATAAAATTCTAAAACCTACTTACAATATTTAAGTATTTTCATACGTCAAAAAATTGATTTTTATAATGATAAAATTAGTATGAAAACGATTTTTTCGAGAGATGAGACCTAGCTAAAACGATTTTTTGCCCCCCAAAATCCCTTTTCAGTAAATTTCATCCAAATCGTTAGGGCCGTTTTCGAGAAAAGCACGCACAGGGTCAGGCGGAACGTTAGGAACGTTACACTTTTTCGTGCATGCAGCCGGTGTTTCATCAATTTATAAGATTGGTGATTCATCAATTTATAAGACGTTATCACGTCAAAACAGCCAAATTGGTCGAGCCGTTCTCAAATGATGCTCCGTCATTTATATATAGAAAATAATTTCCGCCCCCTGTAACTCAATTTCGATTACAGACTTAATATTCATTTGTAAGCCTTACCCACATAAGCTCTCGGGAGAAATTAAACTTATTCGGAAATTATTTACAATATATTATAAACATTCTAAATAAATTATATTATCAACACCTACTTTATATAGTACTTTGACAGTTATACAATATTGCCACATAGGTTATACATTGTCAATGTGTATATGTGTTTCCAATTTTATAATTTCAGCCCACTGTTTGTAGTGAAAACTAGTTTTTACCCGACAACGGCGAAGCCAAAAGGAAGGGTTATGCGTTTAGCAATCTATGCATGTATGTATTTACGGATATACCACCGTAGCGCCTGAACTATTCATCCGATTTTGATAAATAAGGTGTCAATCGAATTTTGGTCCCAGGGGTGAGCAAATTGAAAATAAATAAGAAATAAGTTGAGAAAAATAATTTAAATAAGAAATAAGTTCAATACGAAGCCCCTCTAGATGTATAGCGTGATGAACTTTGCCCTAGGGCTTATGATCGCTTACTACTGTTAAAATGTAATGTTTTGTTAGGGTAGGTAGCATAATATGACCACGGCTATCCTCAGGTGAGAATATTTTCTTGTTTCATACTTTTCAGTAGTCGGGTTTTAGTTTTCGAACTTATTTTTACTAAATTATAGTTTCAAACGGTTCGACTTAAGGACGTAGTCCTATGTTCAGACTCGTTTTCAACCGTTATTTCAGAAATTTTTTTTAATAACAAAATAATGTACAATGTTTTCAATTTTTTTACATATTTTTACTGACATAGTAAACTAAGGGAAAAATTTTTTTTGCTTAATTTTACGCCATTTTATAATTGTTTTTTTAATCTAAAGTAGACAACTTTAAATGGAGGTAGGTGGGTAGCGCGGGTGATAACGTCACTTGGAGTCAACTGAATCATAAAAACTAAATTGGTTATTGTTTCGTAGGCCTGTGGCTCTGTCCCGTACTAGAAATAAACATTTTTATTGATAAATAACAAAATGGCGGGTTTTAGAAAAAAAACAACGAGAAAATCGTGATTTTATCGTTGAAAATCGGTTAAAAAAATAGAAATAAATTTTATAATTAAGTAATTCTAGTACCGGAAGGAGCTGTAGTTGTGTAGAATACCCTGTGCAAAATTGAAAGCAATCGGTTGTATACAATTGTTTCAATCACCCGCGCCGCTTAGAAAAACGTAGTTTTGAGAAAAACGCGTTTAAAGTTTTAATTTCAGATTTCTTACAAAATAATAAAAATGAATATTTACACTAATCAGCTATGCCTGGTGTATAGTAAACCTTCCGTTTCTTCAAAGGCATCGTTTTCTGCTAATTTTTTTGCTCTCTGCGAGAGTATAAGGGTAACGTGATAACAATTGAGAGGTAAGAGCAGGTACGAGTCTTACCGTAAGACCGTTCCTGCTCTCGACTATATGCTATAGCTTTGTAAATATTTAATATTTCGGTCTAAAATTTTTACAGTATTTTCTCAATATATTATACTTACTAAAAATGTAAAAAAAATAGATTCGTTTTTTCAAAACCCGAACACCAGACTACGTCCTTAAATGGTTTTGTCTCGGAGCCGTTTACTGATTGTTTGTTGTTTGTCGCAACAGATCGTTAACTATGCACGCGACTTGGAAGTTTATGCAACCGGACAACGAACGCCGGGGCTAACGCTAAGATAGCAGCGTGTTCAATGGACGATAACGTAGGCACCGACTGCTGATTAGATACGCATGTTCTATTCTATTAATGATTACGCCCGAACGGAACAAATAATTGATTATATTGTAACGTTAACCACTATTATGTTACACCAACCTGTATCCCGTGTGGTAGGATGATTGTTTTAGCTTGTTGCGCTGCGCTGGCTTAATATTTTTAGACAACTCAAATACGCGTACATGTTTTTTAAGTAAATTGACATTATATTCGCAAACTGTTCGCGAACTGTTCGTGAGTTGTTAGCGAACTGTTCGTGAGTTGTTCGCGAACTGTTCGAGAGTTAATCGAGAACTGTTCATGATTTGTTCGCAAAATGTTCGTGAGTTGTTCGAGAACTGTTATTGATTTGAATGAGAAATTTTCATGATTTGTTCACGAACTGTTCATGATTTTTTCGCGAACTGTTCGTGAGTTGTTCGCGAACTATTCATAATTTGTTCGCGAACAGTTTGCTAGTTATTCGCAAGCTGTCCGTGAGATGTTCGCGAACTGTTCGTGAGTTGTTCACGAGCTGTTCGCGAACTGTTCGTGAGTTGTTCACGAGCCTTTTTGCGAACTGTTCGTGAGGTGTTCGCGAAATGTTCGCTAGTTATTCGCAAGCTGTTCGTGACTTGCTCGCGAACTGGTTGGGATTTGCTCTCGAGCTGTTCGCAGACCGTTCGCGATTTGTTCGCGAGCTGTTCACGAATTGTTCGTGAGTTGTTCGCGGACAATTCGTGATTTGTTCGAAAACTTCCTGATTTGAACACGAACTGTTCGTGACTTGTTATTCGTACATTGTTCGAATGTTATTTGTACATTGTTCGCAATAATGATCAATTCTCGACAGTTCGTTGAGGATTCGGCAATAGTTAGCGTTTTATATATAATGCTATCAAGCAAAGAAGACGTATTGACAGCTTGTGCTGCCTTCTTATTTTTGCAATCTAAATATTTTTAATCCCCCCTAGGCCCCTAGGGGGGGGGGGGCAAAATTTTCACCTCTACCTACCGTTACCAGCTGCTACTTATACCTACATAATTTGAAAACTGTTCATAGAAGCGAAATCAAACAACACGACTTTCTGGAGAAATTTCACGACAAAAAAATGTAGATTATTGTAGATTTATCTTGTTATTTGTAGGGTAGGCCAGGCCCACCTGCCCCCCCTTTTACTACGCCAATGATTTTAACGGAATTAATTTAAAGTGAAAAATGCCATAGCTCCTACTGTAGTGATTTTACAATTATTCCTTTCATGTCGCCATATCGAACACGTCACAAATAAACTCCTCTCTTACGTCAGACCCTAAAAGGTTTTATGAAAGTAACGCAGCATTAATAAACACGATGTTATTTTAAGCTACTCCAACGCCTATTATATAATGACTCTCGCAGTTGTTGGCATTAGAAGGTATTATTTTGGATTATAAAATGTTACGTTGTAAATATTGCTTTAAGGCACGTTTCAAACCGAAACACTATGAATATCTATTTAATTTTTTTCTAATAGCAATTCTGATCACGTCTCGAATTAAACTCGTTTTATTTGGTATTTTTTTACTTTGCTGTTTTCTCTTTGACTCTATTACCATTCCAAGTGGGGAATGGTAGGGTAGGACGGGGTAATGGCGTTCACTTAAGGAAAACATGGTGTATTTTTTAAATTATTTATTATAAAACAAAATTAAGAAGAGTAACAAAGTCTTTAATTATCGAGTAATCAACAATTTAACAACAAAAGCATATATCTTTCACCTACTAGTAGTAGGAAAACATTATTAAAAAAACATGTTTGAGCGGCATTGCCCCTGACTTTGGGTAATGCCGCTCAGGGTCTCATAAAGAACTGTATCCAATCCAATCCGGCTGTTTTGCTGCTTTGATCAAAATTGTTTTTGATATTATTGAGCTCAGCAAATTTATAAACAAGTTTACGCAAATCTGCAACACTGAGTCCATAGTATAGCGAGCCCAGCAACTTAACTTGTTCAGCACCTAATTAAAAATGAGATCAGCGCGGCCGCAAATGAAGAAACGCTCTTCACGGTCGCATGACGCGAGCTGACTGTCTATTAGAAGCCCCCTCCCCTCGTGCTTCACGCGACGTGACGTGTTGCTACGTTCCTTTTTGACAGAGTTACAGAGGTGAGCGCCATTACCCAGTGAGCGCCATTCCCCCTCCCTCCCCTACTAGTTTAGGTCAAAAATCACTTTTCAAAAAATTTACAATATCTTTCCGTTTTGAGGTCCCCCGAATCCAAAAAACATATTTTTGGAAAAACTCTGTGCATCTGTTAGTCTGTGAACACGATAAAGGTCAAACGGATGAGCGGATTGAAACCAAATTTTGGGAGGATGTTGGGTATACAAATATGAAAAGCCCTATCGTTTTGGGGGAAAATCGGCGCATGCGCAGAAGAGATATATGCTATAACGGTGTT
Source organism: Xanthostigma xanthostigma (assembly GCA_963575645.1). Taxonomy (NCBI): domain Eukaryota; kingdom Metazoa; phylum Arthropoda; class Insecta; order Raphidioptera; family Raphidiidae; genus Xanthostigma; species Xanthostigma xanthostigma. Next base: position 43,757,224 of record OY754471.1, read on the forward strand.
TTTTTATATAATAATGATATAGTTTTCATAACGGCTTATTATTCTATTAATTTTTTTAAGAAAGTTTCGTTAACCATTTTTGACGTGATAACGTCTTATAAATTGATGAATCACCAATCTTATAAATTGATAAAACACCGACTGCATGCACGAAAAAGTGTAACGTAACGTTCCTAACGTCCGTAACGCGTAACGCGTAACGTTCCGCCTGACCCTGTGCGTGCTTTTTGCTAATTTCTCGCTCAATTTAAATCAGATCGGTTTGAAACCAGTCTTAAACGAAAGAGGAGAACATTTTACATAGATTTCGTATAACAGAATTTGCCTAAACAGTTTTTTTATACAAATTTATATAGAAAAATAGCTGTATAAATGCAATGTTGTCTAATGCATGGCGCGACGCGGTCGGTCGTCTTTGTTTGCCGTACATGGAAATTAGAAAATAACGTATGTCTTGTCTTAACATGAAAACGGCTGCATTTCTAATGTTTAATTCAATTTTTTGACATTAGTATTTTGTGAAATGCAACGCCTTCTAAGTTAAGTATTGGAATAACTAATTATTATTAGAACATAATACTTTGACAGTTGCAAACGTCACTTTTGACATTTCTTATCATTCCGACACCAAGGATAAGCGGATTGAAACCAAATTTACCTAAATTTACCTAAATTTGAAGCGAAAGATGCAATATCATAGATTCGAATTATTATAATTATTATATAAATTTAGGTTATGTATTACGGAATACGTTATCACTTAAAACTATCGTCCGTAAACCGACTTTACAGACAACCAATTTTTTCTAAACTTTATAGTTTTGGAAATATTTTGAAAATAAAAAAAAATCAGCCGTTCTTTTGTTTTGATTGATCTGTCAGGAATAAACTAGTTCGTCATGCTTTGATTAATTTTTACATGATGTGGATAAAGTGGAATGTTTTTTAAAAGTTCGGAAATTCAGAGAGTTGAAATTAGGCACTGACAGAATTTTCAATCTAAAAGATGTGAGCTAAGGGTGCTTTGTTAGTTAGCATCTAAAACGAGCTTAAGAATTTGAAAATAAGTCGTTGAAATATGTGAGGTTATAAAACATAATCCGAGTTTAAGTGCGCACAAATGCCAGCAATCAAACGTCAATATAATATTATTATTATGTGTTTTGTGATAAAAGGGCAATTATTTGTGTCAATCCATGCAGGTGTAATAATATGGAGTGAAAAGAAATAAAGTCACTTAATGTATTTGTGACAATGCTCTGATTATTGTCGGTTCGAAACGGTTCGCCGCGTCACTCTTTGCAGGCTGCTGGCGCGTAACAACGACTCTGCCCCCTTATTTCCAGCTAAAATAAACGCCTTAAAAGGCCAACATGCTTCCCGTATTCTATAGAACACCTATGCATTCTATAAACGCAGACTAGATGTCTGGTACGTAGACGTTGACGATTTTAAAAACAAAACCGTCAACCAGTTAAAAAGTGGATGGCGTTAAATAGTTTTCAAGAACGTTGGAAAATACAGTAGAACCTCTTTAAGTCGAAAACCTCCAAAACTCGGAAAAATGTTTTGTTCCATCCCTTCACGCTCAAAAACCTCCATTACTCGAAATCCCAACCATCTATAGATCGAGATAATCAGTGAGTCCCTACAAGCTATTTCGGTACATATTTTCCCTCCATAACTCGAAAAAATAAATCGGATCTTTGTATTTCGAACATAGCAACTCAAAATTAGTTAGTATGAATCTCAACCTCTACAACACGAATATTTTCGTACAAATTTTGGGAGGATGTTTGGTATGCAAATGTGAAGAGCCCTATTGTTTTTGGGGAAAATCGGCGCATGCGCAGAAGAGATATATGCTATAACGGTGTTTTTATATAATAATGGTATACTTTTCATAACGGCTTATTATTCTATTTATTTTTTCAAGAAAGTTTCGTTAAACATTTTTTTTTCTAAACATTATAGTTTCGGAAATATTTTAAAAATAAAAAAAATCAGCCGCTCTTTTGTTTTATGGATCTGTCAGAAATAAACTAGTTAGGCATGCTTCGATTAATTTTTACATGACGTGGAACATATTATGTAGGTAATCATGGCAACGAATAGCAAATATCATATTGAATATTAGCCATTACCCGCATCACCTCACCCGATACCAGAAATTTTATTTTCTTTATTATAATCAAATGTCAACATTTTTGAAGTTGGAATGGTCCCGTCGCCCAATTGGCTAGAATTTTTTTCTTTCATGTAAATTTTAATCTGTAAGTATTGACGCTATAATAATCCGATGAAATTTCAAATACAGAAATCGTTCTATTCTATTAAAAATTCCCCTACGACTAAGGATAAAATCCCTAATATAATAGCACTTTTGTGATGCAGGGACTTTATCAGGTAGTAAAAATGAATGAACATTCTTTCTCCAGTAATGATGGATGACCAAAGAATGGCGCAAAGTGAATACGCGGCCGTTATGGCCGTCTCCGTCTTTTCACAATCGGTTTTCTGTTCTTCAACATCCCCAGTGTCGGCTTTTCTCTATACAAGCCGAACCTTGCCGAAGGGTAATACGATTCATTTGTTTACACGACCTTGCGACCACTAGATTCACTTAGCAGGTTATGATTAATGAGCGCGATTTTCTTCCCGTACCCATAAAAAAAACAATGACTGACAAGTTTTTGCAAACACTAGTTTATCGAGCTCCGAGCGGGAAAATTTTGCTTTAGCAACAAATCTCATCTCATCGGCTTTGTTTACGCGAAGAATTAAACTAACCTTAAAGCTGTTAAGAAGGATTTTAACATCGATCTTCTTGTGCCTAAACACGCCACTACCCCATACATTTTTGAAGTAAAACAACTTTAGGCGCGCTTGACTTGGGGAGTAAGCTGGTGAATGCGTGACGAGAGATTTACGGAAGTGTGATCGGGCGAGGCGAACGGAAGTTGAGAGGGAGATATAAGATAGAAAGTGGATGACAAATACTTCACTGGCTGGTGGCGCCATCAAGTGGCCGAAAATATAAGCAGTACTAACAATAGAATGACACATACTTTACTTGCCAGTGGCGCTATCGGGTGACAGAAAAAAGTTTTGTAAACCTACTTTAAATAATATTTCATAAAGATTTACGCTTAAAATCCAACGAGAGCTAAGTAATTGCAATGTATTACTTTTGTTTTCATTATCTTTATGTTTATATTTCTTTCTTCTTACATTAGACTGTTCATTTCGTTCCTTAACAATTTTATAATAATAATAATAATAATTTATTGTCATTTCTACATAATTAATGTACATTCTGACAGTCAAGGAATTCCTTTATGCTATAGAAACAATTTTCTAATAACAATTTTTTCACATTTCTTTTAAAATATTTTGTTTCTAAAGTTCTTATTTCCAATGACAATTTATTAAAAAATTTTACACCATAGAAATTTGGTCTGTATGTAGTCTTAGCATATTTGTGTAATGGTAGGCAAAGATTTAACTTTTTCCTAGTATCATGATTATGCAACACAGTATGATTATTGAAAGTGTTCATATTATTTTTAACAATAATTAAACAGCTGTATAAATAAATTAATTAATATTCCACGTTTAAAGCGAATAAAATTGTAAAATCATTTTAAAGTTCATATTTTGTGAATTTTCGGGTGAATAATAACAAATTATGGCAGGAAGAAGTTTTACTTCAGTCGTGTGGTTTAAAGCACACTCGTTTTTTTGATGCGACAAGTTCCTCTTGTGAGAGTTACGGAAGAAACATTCTGTCGCGTCGCGATGCAAAAATTGACCTTAATTGTTCATTGCGAAAATCGATAACAACGTTTTTGGTCAACCCTATCGCATAACCTTTTCATTTACCATAACGTAAAAGTAAATATTTACGTTCTAATTTAAGTTATTTGCATAAGCAGTTTATTAGTCGCGTTGAAAAGTCTTGTATACATTGAAACAAGTGAATCGCGCGCGTATCATAACCTCAAATTCTTGCACACGTGAATTGTTTCGAACGACTTGTTGTTGTTTCTGGCGCGTACGAATGGCGGCATTGGAACGAGAGACAGACGAGACGGCACATCGCCTGAGAACAATAGAGACGCACCATCGCCGCGCTCGCCGTTTCCCAACGGACTTGATGTAGATTCATTGCTGTAAATCCATTACCAGGCCTTCTAGCGATATAGCCATAGAGCTATTCTAACTAGTGCACTCTCTCTTCCAGTACAGTGAAACCTCTTATTAATATATTACAATAATACCCAGCGCGGGGTGGCGTAGCGGTGAGAGCACTAGACTCGCATTCGGGTTCGAATCCCGACGAGCGCAGATGTGGCTGGGACTACTTCCTATGCTGCCTCTTGCCGAGAAACGGTAATTCCTGTACCGGCCATCTTGTTGAGATTTTCCATGGTTTCCCTCAATAATTCCAGATAAATTATCGAGATGGTGACTTATTCAAGGCCATGGCCGATTACCTGTCAAACTCCTATGCTCAAAACTTGCCTAGCTTATCCTAATGTCCTAAAATTCCTTCATTCGCCCATTGCTATTAATTAAGTGGAAGTTTAAAAATACAGAAAATAACGGGAAGTGTGATAAATGAAAAATAGTAATGGTGCAGATGGCGCCGCCAAGTGAATGTTGTGTCCAAATTTGATAATGATCGACGTTACCGTTCAAAAGTTTTTGTCGTTAAAAAGTAGTATTTATACTTTTTTTTTGTAATAAATTTCTTTTAATATAATAAATATTTAGTTGAAAACATCTGTAGGAAAATTATTTTTATATAGATACCTATATACCTACAGTTTTCAAATGAGCTATTAATTAGAGTTATTTAATTTTAATTAGTCGTAATAACATTTAAAAAAATTGAAATGTAAGTCTTAGAAGAAAGCAATGTAGAAAATAAAAAAAAATAAAAACATATTATTCGCCGACGTCGGGCTTGAACCCAACACCCTGGCATTAATCTTACTCTCTATCGAGTGAACTATCTGGGCTTGTGATCGTCATGCGCTAATATTGCAATGTTTAGTTAAGGCATTTCACCTGATAATATATGTCGAACGGACTAATTTTAGAGATACATCTTGCAACATTTTTCATTGATGTTCCGCTTCAATTGGTCGTAGCGTGATATTATATAGCCTATAACCTTCTTCGATAAATGGGCTATCTAACAAAAATTTTTTTTTCAATTCTACCAGTAGTTTCTAAGATTATCGTGTTCAAACAAACAAACAAACTCTTCAGCTTTATATATTAGTATAGATTTTAAAACAAAAGTTATAATTTCATTAAATACTTCTTCCACAAAATGTTTTATTTATATTTTAATTTTACGACACCATTTACCATTCAAGACTTCAAAGTAAAATTTTTAATTGATATAGTCTTTTACCCAGGGTTCGTGGGAAAGTTTTGACTATGAAAGAGGGTCCGTGGGCAATTTTTGACTATGAAAAGGGATCCGTGGGTCAAAAGAGTTTGAGAACCACTGCGTTAGCGCATGCGAGGTCGCGGATAACGGCTAGTAATGGATAAGTTCGGAAAAAGCGCTCACGATCAGTCGGTGTATAGAGATAATGTACATAACCTTTTTTATTATATTCAGATGAAAAGAGAAGGCAAATAAAAAGGTCGAGAACGGGGCCACTCGAATTGCCTACATATATCATCCTGGCCTTTCAGTATAATATGCTAAGTCAACTCTCGAATGGCTAATGTAGTAAATCGGTATTATTTATTTGATGCATTTTTCAAATGAATTTACTTATACGCTTTTGATTACTGCCTTTCGATATTTCATATAAATATTGGTTCTATCATACGTATTCGCTCCATGCATATGTAAATTGAAAATTTGTTTTATCTATGTTCGTTATATTTGTTCAACTGTACATGTTTTCTATTGTAGAATGCAATTCCTATCTTTATATATGTTACGGTCTATACCCGAATTCGGTCAATGCCCGAAATAAATTCGCAAAACTAGTTTTGACCAACGTATATTGCCCAAACCCGAAATCTTACATTTAAACGGGTATTGAGTGTTATAAAATGAGCAAACTAGTTTTGCGCATTTTCAATTGGACAAAACTAGTTCTGTCCATTTCTGAACGGATAATACTAGTATGGCATCGGAATCTTCTTTGCGTTTTTTAATTAACTTTTCCACATCAAAGATACTTAATATATCAAAGTGATTTATTCTCCTGTATTGTTTAGCAGACAGAGGTTTTAATTCAGCTTTCAATAAATTTGCTTTCTTAACCTCACTTAGTGTAGTAAGGTAATTATGTTTCGTCATAAAATTTGTTTCAGAAGCCTCCAATAGGCGAACTAGTTGAGACTCGAATTCACCTTACATTTTTACTTAATTATTACACTGAATATCCCACAATTATATTAATTATAACATTCAGGAGAACAATTCAATAGGTAAACAAGAACATAACCTTACTTTTATTCGGGTTCGGACGTTGATTGAATGAAACAAACAGAACTAGTATTGTCCGTTCAGAAATAGAAAGAACTGATTTGTCCAACTGAAAATGCGCAAAACTAGTATTGTTCATTTTGTAACACTCAATACCCGTTTAAATGTAAGATATCGGGTTTGAGCAATATTCGTTGGTCAAAACTAGTTTTGCGCATTCATTTCGGTCATTGACCGAATTCGGGTATAGACCGTAACATATACCTACATATATCAAAATCTCGTGTCACAATGTTCGTCCTCGTTAATCTCCGAAACCAATAAATCGATTTTAATGAAATTTTGTAAATGTGTCTTAAAACTGTTTTAGTAACTAATAAGAAAAATCGCAGGATTGTGGACAAAAAGTTAGATTTATTAATGTATGACGGTTCGTCTATAGATTTAGACTTTTTCCAAGTAAGTATAAAAATTCAAAACAATAATTATAAATATAAACATTAATTACTAACCATAGTAATTAACAAAAGTTAAGGTAGATAAGCCAAAAACATGGCAACAAGTTTATGTATAAATTTTTAAACAATAAAAAATAATAAAAATTGAATTAACTTTCGAATTTTTATATGAGTGGCTTGTAGTGAGGGCCCTCGCAGGCCCCAGTACTGGTGAACTAGCTCAGGTTCGTGGAGACGCTAGACTCGAAGAGTCTTTCCTGACCTCCGAAACCTTTAGGAGACTACTGTATTGTAGTCAATACTGTTGGGAGATACATATTGTTGCGCATTCCCCCCCCCCCCCAGTGATGCGCCTATGGGAGTTTCTAGAAAAGACTATACAATACTCGGAGGTCAACAAACAACAATGGAAGCAGGTGACGGACACCCGACCTTGGAGACTCATACGCATGTAAAGGAAAGGAACTCTCGATTCGTCCCGAATATTCTAGAAGATGGACCGAGAAACTATATAAGGCGAAGCAGAGTGAGCAAGTCGGTCAGTCAGTTATTGGAGCTGTTCGTTGTGTTGACACAGTGCTCTGGCGTTACGACATAAATTCAGTTAATCTGTGGAAATAAATATAACTCTAGTGAGTGGTTTTAAATAAATGACTTATAGTGAATAGACAAGTGTGCTGTTAAACTTTGTGTTGCGTTTCTGTGTGCTGTGAATATTTTGTGTATAATTTAGTGACTCTTTATTTTCTGTTACTTAGTCTTTTATTTTATAATTTAGAACTACTAGTTTTGTTTCTGTTAACGTTATACGCTTTCGTTTGTGTTTTACCATTTTTGTTAATTAAACATTTATTCTTGTAAATAAATAATTTCCGCCACGGACTACAGCAGTTTTGTTACAATATATCGCTGACCTTGCAGACCACCAATTTAAAATGTTCACGGGGCGCCACTGCTTCACCGAAGCCCCTTCCTCGACGGGATCGCCGATGCCCGACCCCCTTCCAACTCATATCCCGACCGGGAACAAGTTTGTTCCGATCGGTTTACACGTTACATCCGCCAGTAGAGGTACAAAGGCGCAGCGCCCGGCCTCCGCTACTCTATATACACAGTTGTTGACCTTCAATTCTCAAAGGACTCGCGTTATCGTTTGAGTTCGCCTGTCGGATTTCCGGCAGCGAACGTCGCCCGAAACTTACTTAACAAATAGCTGCCAACCGGTCGCGCCGCGGCATAATGCCTAGATACAGGGTGTCTTTTTTGCGACAGATTTTATACGACTTTCAGTTTTAAGATTAGCGACCCGGTCCGGCTTCGCCCGAATTTATAGATCGTCACCGTTTTTTCGTCAATTGGTCTCCACGAAAAGCGGTTTTATTTTAACGAGATTAATATACAGGATGATTTTTAAGATGATACTTCTTTTTTAACAGCGTGTAGAAATCAAACAGACGAGCACATATTTTAAGTAACTTTTTTATAAAAACTCAAAAATAAGAGAGAGACAGCCTTTCAAAGTTTAATTAAATTTTTTAAATTTAATTTAATTTTTTCAAAAGCCCGGTAAACACATACGCGAAGCATTGAACTGCATTCCAAATAATTTTTGTGTCCAACAACGTATAATTAAGTTTTAACTATTATATGTATTATTTATTTTCTTATAGACCTGAGGAAGACACCAAAACAGGTGTCGAAACGTAGTCTTCCTACAATAAACAAATTTGACTCATAAATCAACCGTTTCGTTTCTTTTCTATAATATACAATTGAGTGATCATGATCATTAAAAACGGGGACAGCTTCGAACAATTTCTGCAAACACTTGATAATGACATAACATATTTCTATAGTGACATAGCATAACGTCAGGACCGTTCACAAAATTTGATAAAATTTAATACAACTTTGGAAGCCCGTTTCTATTTCATGTTTGAGTTTTAATAAAAAAGTTACTTGAAATATTTGTTTGTCTATTTGATTTCTGCAGGCTGTTAAAAAAGTCAACTTAAAAATCATTCTGTATTCCCTATGAAGGTCCATTCTAAATATTGGTGAAAAAAATTTTGAAATCAGATGAGTAGTTTCAGAGATTACCTCCTACATACAAACTTAGAAACTTTACCTCTTTATAATATTAGTATAGATAATATTTAAATGAGAATTAATAATTTATGAAGTCGTATAACAACAAACTACGGAATACTAGTATGGTGGTAAGCTAATGATCTCAAATGAAGATCTATATTTAGATGAAAACAAATGACATTTTTAAATCTATATCTAAATGGGAACTTTTCCATAATAAATTTTTACAAAAGGTTATAAGTCGATATGATACCAATAAATTATTGTCATAAAGGCATAAATAAATATTTTTTTTAATATTAATAAATTATTTCAGTATTTTACATAATGGACTAACTTCTGAATTTTTTCTACAAAGTTAGGTTAAAAAAAAATAAATTTATGTAAATATCTGTATTTTACATATTTTTTGCAGTAAATAATTAAAGAAAAAAGAAATTAGAAGTAATAAAAATTAAAATTAAATCATTAAAAAGTTGAAAATTCAGTTAAAATTGTTAAAACTGTCAAAAATAAAAGTCCATAATCAAAAAGTGCTAAGGTTTAATAATTTTTTTTATTGATTAGGAGTCTCCTAATTGAATTGGAAAAAATATTAAAATATGCGTAAGACATCGATGCTTTACATAGTTAGTTTTCGGAACTGCTGACATTATTTGGTTATTTGCAAAAAATTAAAATGAACGGTTTGCATGCTAGGTTGACATATTTTCCATAAGACTACATGTAAAAGTTTTTTTAATTTTTAACTTTATAAATCTCCTAATGATTTTGGATTTTTTACAGAAAATTTTGTCATAAAAAAATCTATTAAAAAAACTTTATTTCAGGTTTTTTTTATTATCTTCGTAAAACGGCTCAACCTCCTTAAAGTCGAAAGTGACATCATAAACCAAGTTTTAGTGTCATATTCACAAAGGTGACCGAATTTGAGTTCCCGAACGTGCGACGTATTTTGCGCGCCAAAAATATATTAAATTTAAATTTTATGAGGAAAATACTACTTACAAAATAATTGTCATTTGGTCGCGGCACGACGCTACGTCCTATTGTCGACGGGATTGCAGTATTATCTGAAAATAAAATTAATAATCAGATATGTTTTGTGTCCAGAAATTATAAATTACGAAAAATCGCATGTATTTGAACAAATGATAAATTGATCTGAAATTAACTTATTGTACAATGTTTCGTCAAATTTAATACTAATAAAGTCAAAATAAACTTGGCGAAACGTTGTACACGTTATATAACATCGAGTTATCGTTTGTCCAAACACCTGCGTTGTTTTATAAAATTAATAATTTTTAACACAAGAAATCTTTGCTCCCACCACCATATAACCCGTACTCCCACCATATTTTTGCCTGAGTAATAATCATCACCATTAGAAAATACGGAATCTCCTGCTTTTAGAAATGGTAACGAAGTATTCAGTAAACCATTTATATGGAATTTTGAGGTTAATAATAATAAATAATCGGTTCAGTTGTTCTTTTGTTGAAAGAAGAAGTCTGTAAAAAGTGGATTTTGTACGAAATCTGGCGAATAAAAAGCGATATAGCCTTCGTTAAAGTGTCAATCAAAGCGTATTAACATCAGTATGACGTTATTTTCTTTAACCAAAAACGGTTCAGTTTAAACAAAAAACTGTTAAAAAGAAGAATTTTACATGAAATTTCGCGAATAAAAAATGTTATCGATTTTGTTACAATGCGATTTGAAGCGTATTAATGTCAATATGAACAGACAGAAAATGTATTAAAATCAGTTCAGCCGTTTTATATTTTGTTTAAACAAAAATATAGCAAAAACAGTTGTGTGGTTTTAAGAAACCACGACGCAAGTGAAACTTTTATTGGATTGTAGGCGTTGGATTGTAGACACTTATCCATCACGATTAATTATAAACAACAATATTCACATGAATACACGAATAAAAACATGTAAACACTGTACAGCACTTGCCCGCATGACAGACTGACTATGTGTTATACATACTACACGGTCAGCTGGGCGCCGCCATATTGGCCTTGGCTGCTCTACCGAGCGCCTACTCCGAGCGCCTTTCACTTTACCCCTACTCCGCGGCCGCCTGTAATGTGACATGCAACAGACGGCCAGAAAAATTCGGGGGCGATAGAATAAAAGTTTCACTTTACAAAGGAGATTTTTACACGAATACTCGCGAGTAAAAAACGATATAGATTTTGTTACAATGCAATTCGAAGCGTATATTAACGTCAATACGATCCGACAGAAATTTTATCAAAATCGGCTCAGTCGTTATTATTTTAATTAAACAGAAAAAAGGTTTCTCGGGTTTAAGTTATTAAATAAAATACATATTTAATACTCAATATTGATCATACTAGAAAGTTGGCTGCGTGGGCATCAAGGGTTGTACTTATGTAGAGTCCTAATACACGACCCACTTCTTGGCTTGTTTTTATATTAGGGCATATTACAAACTTTTCTCTAAGAAAACTTTTCGTAAACTCTATTCATACTGAACAAAAAGTTTATTGAATATTTTTTTTATCTTTAAAAATAGCTGTAAAAACAGCTACTCGAAATTTAAAATCTAAATTTGTGAAACATATTATGCCATATATATTTCATACCTTTTTCTATATCATTAATATTACCATTTATTTACCAAACTTGGTGAGGCCAATGTTCATCTAGGAAATATATATAAATAAAAATGTAAATGTTCAATTGTTCATAATTTTAAATCTCCGAAAGTACTTCACCGATTGCATTGAAATTTTGACACCTATTACATAAATGTCACACCTGTGATAGGTGAAAACAACGTCACGCTAAAGCAACACACGATATACTGAATATTTTACGTTGCACGTAACAGCAACCAGACTGAGCCACATTAACGCGCGACCGAGTACAGTTATAGTTCCGAATAAAACAGAGTTGTCAATTGGTCCCATCGAAAATAAAACACGCTGTATGTAAACACATACACTACCTACGTGTATATCGTATTGTTCAACTTTATTACCTTCGAAATTAATAGTTTATAGTGTTAGAGGCCAGAGCTAACACAAGACTCGGCTGCGAGGAGAGTTCGGTTCAACTTAATCTTTGTTAACCCACAGTCAGTTGCATCGAGTTCTTATAATCTCATACATGTCTGAAAACATTTTTTTTCATATAGTGTCGGATTAAGACTTCTTGATACCCTAAGCATTTCTTGCTTATGGGGAACCGTCTCTGATATCAGTCTGAAAAAATTCTTATATGATTTGTATGCTCAGTTTATAATTTTTTTTTTCAATTGACATAAAAAGTTAAAAAGCATAAATTGAATTTCACAATCAATGCTCTCGTTGAAAATTTGACTTCCTATAAAATCGGCCTTTAGGCATTTTTATACTGTTAATAGAAAAAAAGTTACAAAACTTTATAGTTAAAAAAATTGAACCCTTAAGAAATAATGTTTTTTTCGTTTTCTTTTTCAAAAATGAATTATTATTTATTTTAAACTTCTATACTTCTAAAGACAGTTTTATATCAGTAGATCAAATTTTTGAGAACATGACAAAAAGAAAAAAAATTGCTGACACGGTCTAGTGAGATACTTTTCATTTCTGAGCTGTGATTTTTGGTGCCCCCTGAGACGTGATGCCATAAGCAGTTGTTTACTTTGCTTATAGGTTAATCCGGCACTGTTTTCATACTAGCTATACCTGAGCACGCGTTGTATATTGGCTCAATTTAGTTACGTTCAACAGATGGCGCTCCCGTTGCCGTCAAATATTTTTCTACAACGTGTGTTGCTTTAACGTCCAACAGACGGCGTTGTATTCAACACATGACGCTTCCGTTGCCGTAAAATATTTAGTACAGCGTGTTGCTTTAACGTCCAACAGATTGCGCTTTATTCAACACATGCCGCTACCGTTTCCGTAAAATATTTGGTATAGCGTGTGTCGCTGACACGCCCAACACACGACGCTATATTTAACAGATAGCGCTCCCGTTGCCGTAAAATATTTATTATAACGAGTGTTGGTGGCACGTCGAACACACGGCGTTGTATTTAACAGATGGTGTTCCCGTTGCCGTAAAATATTTAGTGTAGCGTGTGTTGCTTTAATGTCCAGCAGATGGCGCTGTTAAAGTTTTTTTTTCAAAATTTTAGTTCTAAAACTTTCAAAATATAAATACAATTTTTCCATACAGCCTGTAGACTTTAATTTAAAAACATCATCCGAAATTATATTCAAATTAGTGTTAATTGTTGCGTAATAATTCTATTATTATTTCGAATTAAAATTGAAATAACGAGGCTTATTAGATAATTCGACCGAAACATTTTTAAATATTAACAGCTATTTATTGAACACAGTAAATTCATGGCATCATATAATAATTACATTATAGACTCATACTATCAATGAAGCAAAAGTTGACTGGTTGCAAGCAAAACAAATATATGCAAATAAATATAATTTCTCTTATAAATATTCTAGGAAATTGGGGGTTTGTAAAAAATTGACAAACTTGACCCCACAAAAAAAACTTTTTAATGGATAGAACGATGTCTGAAATACACACTGCAAAAATTTCAGAATAATTTACCACGTACTTTTGAATTTATTAATTTTTTAATACTGACACGTGGCCTCTATCTCTGTTGTTTATCTCTGTTGTTGTAGTGACAGTGACTAGTGACAGCTGAGTACCTACTAATCAATTAATATTTTATTAATTACATTAATATAATTATTTAATTATAATTCGCATTAAATTAAATCAAATAAATTTTTATTTGAATTTCAATTAATTATTATAGCATGATTTGGGTAATTATTTGAGGAATTGACTTGGGAATGCGGCTCCCAAAGTACCTTAATATTAAAAAAAAAAAATACCAATCAGCACTAGATCCAAATAATCCTGTCTGTTAGTGATTTAAAAAATTACTGCTCTTTGTGTTTGCTAGCATCGTTAATTCCAATAATTAAGCATGCTTTTTATTAGTGTAATACGGCTACTCTATAATACATATCCTCTTTGAAATGTGTGTTGTGCAAAATACTCAGTTTTTTATTTTTGTTACAACGAAAAATATTCGGACATAAATTATATAAATGTACTTCATAAAACATGAAATAAATAGTATATAACAACAGTAAAAATGGAAGAAATAAAGCGAATATTCATTACAAGGTTTAAAAATACGAACGCTTGTTAGTGATATTTCGCACGTTTTGTTTGCGGCGTTGTCTCTTTTTGCACGAGATTATATTTTTAATATTTTTGTAATTTCAGTTCCAACAAAAAACCCTTCCACTCGCTACTTTTTATTTACAACACCGCACCGACTACCCAGGAATTGCTAGTTTAATTATTATAACCTCTAAATTTGCAATATATTTCTACGTTCTTAGTTATTTCAAACCATATATTTAATAACTTCTATATTGCTAGTGGCCGTAAGTGGAAGCGTGGTCCATGAAGTGAGACAACAAATGACTGTTTTTCTATCTCTTTCTTTTTACTTGAACCGCTGTGAGCAAGTGTCGCGTCTGTAGTGGGGCAATTAGTAAGTGGAATAGAGCAAGCCACCTCCCTTTCACAACTTAGTTCCATGTGCAAACTGACGCGCATCCATTCACAGGCATGAGTATTATAAGTGAGACAGACGTATAAATGTTTGCACCGTAGTGTTTAAGTCTTTCTCCCGATCTTTGCTTGGAATATATACAGTGTATTAAATAATATGGTTATTTCAAACCCGGTTTTGTTGGCAAAAATACAGATGACTATAGGTACTTCTGGAGTTTCGCTACTCGGTCCCACTATGCAAACAGAAAGGGGCGTGTCGATCGAGTTCCCCTTCAATGCACTACCTGCAAGCCAATCTCTATCGGTTCTCCCCATTAGCAGCTCATTTCATCTCCTCTATTTCCGACCGTATCGTTTCTTGTTTTCTCGCTATTCTTTTGAATGAAATTAGTTTCAATGTGACATAAAAAGTTTTACTACCTAATATTGTAAAAAGGTAAAGTTTGTAAGTTCGGATGTAGGAGGTAATCTCCAAAACTACTCAACCTATTGCAAAAAAGTTTTCAGCAATATTTAGAATTGACCTTCAGGATGGACATAGGCTATATATTATCGCGTTAAAATAAGAGCGCTTTTTGGGAGACCAATTTTGCAACGTAAGTCGACGAAAAAACGGTGGCAATCTACAAATTCGGCGAAACCGAGCCAGGCTGCTGGTAATTAATAAAAAGGTTTATGTTTATGATTTTTAAATTAAATATTAATAATTTTCGTTACAATTGGTATGTAAAACCTATTTAAATATACAAACAGATAGCTTCAGTTGGCTAAGTATTACGAAACAACCATTGTTGACGTTACAATGCAATATTAGAAAAAAAATATTATTCAAACAATATCATTGTCGGGACTTAAACAGCCCGAATCTTCCACTATCGCCGCGGATGAGATCACAAGGCCTGAAAGGGTTAAAAAATGGCCAAACAAAGTAAAACTGACAATTCGATAGAGTTACTTATACAATTAATAAAAGAACACAAGAGAAGTTGTAGACTGGGGCACATCGAAAAATCTGCAATAGCCGAGCATACGTTGACTCTAAACAACCATAAGATCCTTTTGACGTGATAACGTCTTATAAATTGATGAAACACCAGCTGCACGCACGAAAAAGTGTAACGTTCCGCCTGACCCTGTGCGTGCAAGCGAGAGCGCAGTATAAGCGATAGAGAGTCGGTAAAAATATAGTTTGACAGCTACTAAAATTTAGGTTATGTATTATTAAATATGATATTCGAGCGGAATACGTTATCACGTAAAACTATCGTCCGTAAACCGACTTTACAGACAACCAATTTTTTGAAGAAACCAAAGTTATAAACAGAACATCGTATTACTACCCGCGCATATAGAAATACACAAACACACAAATAATTTCAACCGCAAAGATGAAGGTTTGAATCTAAGTAAAACCTGGACACCAGCACTGTGCAATACCAACCAATCATAGAAGAGCATACTACGACCGAGCAGAGAACACGAGCACGCTAACCATAAAAGACGGAAGTTCCACACCTGTCGACACACTTACCTGTGAGCAGCCTAGAAGGACACGTCGCCCGCTACCACATCGCCTTTGATAATGTCTACCGCAGTTGTAGACGAAACGTCAGGTAAAAATACCAATAGACCACGGCATACAAGCCCGGAAACCAAGAAGATTTGGATCAACACCGGCCGTGAACACTTGGATAATTAACAATAATCTAGCGAAAGTCGTTGAAAGTTCTCGAACTAAAATATTAGTGTTATGACACGACGGTAGCGTTTGTAAGGATTCACTGGCGTTATGACTGCTGCTGAGACAATACGGATTAGTGCGAGTCTAGCTCAGTAGATGGCGGGGTTGTGTTTTTTCAACATTGAACATTGAGCGTTCCTCTGTAGGAATAGTGATATCGTTCTTTCTAAAATAAATCACTTTAAACGTATAAATTTATTCACCGCAAACTTTTGTGATATATTGTGTGAATTTGGAATGCATGCAGAGCCAACTAAGTTATGTAATACGGCGTTATAGTCGCTTGCATTTGCAGCGGCCATTTTCTTAAACGTGTTTCAACTTCAAATATTTACTAATGCAATCTATTTGACTTTCCGGGAGCCTTTTTCTTAATGGTTTGATCGTCAAGTGTTTCAAGACAGGCAGATTTCATTGATTAAGTGGGTAGACCCAGTTAGAATTTTGAAAAAATCGATTTTTTTCTTTTGAATTTTCTAAAAGTAGAATATTTCAAAAGCAATCATTGAAAATTTCAAACAAATCGGACTATTATTTATGGAGATAATTTACTTAATGGTGCTGTATTCCATGTATTTCTCAATATTTAGTCATAAAAAATTTATATCTTTCTGAAATACCTACATATTGTAACAAAACTGTTCTAGTCCGTGGTGGAAATTATTTATTTACAATAATAAATGTGTAACAAAACAGTAAAACACACAAACGAAAGCGTACTTCTTTAACTTAACAGTAATAATAACGTTAACAGAAATAAAATAAAGACAGTTCTAAATAATAAAATAAAAGACTAAGTCACAGAGAATATAGAGTCACTAAATTATGTACACAAAATTATTTACAACACACAAACACAACAAAGTTTAACTAGTACAAATGCCTTAGACAACCCACCGTATTATACATATAATTACTGAAATATTTTGACGCTTTTTTCGATCTGTGATACAATAATACGTTCTTCGGAACGAGTAAAATCGAAATGTAATGTATTGTTAATAAATTAATTTAATCATTAAATTCATTTGTCGAAACCTAAGTCGGCTACCTTTTAATTTTTGTATTTATGTATTACCTATAATTAGTGATGCGCCAGTTCGTTAAAAATGTATATCCGCGGACACGGATCTGAATACGGATATTTGGTTTCAAGTTCCGCGGATACGGATACGGATCTTAACTTTCTTAGAGTACGCGGCGGTAAATATTGCACATCGACCTTTGGAAAGAGACTATATGTTATGGGAAAAAGTTATTGACCTCTTTAAGAGTTAACTCTCATAACAGATTGTCTCTTTCCAAATATCGATGATCAATATCTCATTATAAAGATAGTTGATTTAGTACCTTTGAGTTATGTACTATTGGTATGGTACTCACTACGATAAATGTTTGCAATATAAATGTACCAAATACGATTTTAAAAAATAAAAAATTATCTGAATGGAATTTAACAGTTTTTCATTATTACCTAATTACCTATATATATATAAAATTTCATCTATGAATTGAAAATTAATAAGGTAAAAGATCCGCCAACAAAAACTAACGGATACGGATATCTGGCACATCATTAATTATAATATACATAATAATATGTGTGCTTATTTTAAAATAAAGTTGTTACTTATTCTCTCCGGTCCAGAGCTCGATTCCCCCCGAAGTGACTTCCTGGCTACGGCCTTGGCTCTGAGTAAATTCTACATATTATGTCGGTATTTCACGAATTTATTTTTGTCTGATCAAAGCTTCAGATTGGTGACCCATAATTATTTTCGTCAAAAAAATCTGCCATGAGTCGTTTTGACGAAAGACACACATATGCATGTACGTATCAGACTTGTGCATGTTTTATTCATGTATAAGCGTTCATTTACCTCCTCGCGTTCAATGTATGTAGGTCGAATGTTGACGTGTATTCTACGTTGCACGTTGTAAGTGCTTTGTCACATGAACGTACTGTTTACATTTCCGCATCAGCTACTTTTCAAGTCACAAAAACACTTGTTTTTTTCTCTTCATTTTTAATAACCAAAAACATATACCTATACAGTTAAACCTGAGTGAGCGAGAACTGGGTAGGCGAGAAAACTCTCTAAGTGAGAGTAATTGCCAGGTACCGTCCTTGTAACCCTCTAAACCAGAGGTCGGCAACCATTTGAGACGGAAGAGCCAAAAATTACAATTTACAAAATTTTCCAGTTTTTAGAGAGCCACTATTTTTCGTTTCAATATTATATATTTCTCGACGGGGGCGGTGCGGGTGAGACGCGAGTAGAAGTGACTGAAAGATAGACATGGTACTCAATCATAGACCCATTGCACGACTTTTAAGGGTTTTTGTAATAAAGTAATTTATTTTTGCGTATGTAACTGGAGAGTCGCAACTTTACATTGAAAGAGCCGCAGGTTGCCGACCCCTGCTCTAAACAGTGATGTCAAAGATACGGCCCGCGGGTCGCATCCGACCCGCAAGCCATTTCAATACGGCCCGCGACTAGAATCTATCCAATGAGAATCCCAATCTATTCTGAAAAAAAACTACCTCAAATATGACACCTGGCATCAACGAGCTTATCAAAAACAATAGGCTTCAGGTGTCTGGATCCTCAAGGGCTCAAGCTCAAGATAATTTACCCTTTTTATTATATGAAAATTGATTTAAACTAAATAATATATATACTAGATGGACCTGTTCAAAACTTTTTTGAAGGTGACTTAAGTTTTAACACAGTCTTCTAAGATCAATTTTTGGCACAGGCTGTCGCCAAAAATTTTTTTGCCACAGGCTGTCGCCCAAAATTTTTTTGCCAACACAAAACTTTTTAACACGTGCTTTTGGATTAGTTTTCAAATATTCATGTGTTTTGGTACAGGCTCGCGGCGCAACTAACCGTTATTTATTTACACAAAACATTTTTGCATTTGATTTTGGAATAGTTTTCAAAGCTTGATGTGTTTTGATGCACGCCTGCCATATTACCATAACAGGTGTACGCGAAACATTTTTGAATGTGTTTTTAGAATAGTTTTCCAAAATCGATGTGTTTTGATAGTGCATCGGTTTCAGCTTCTCGGCTCTTCGAGCCTCGTAATATTAATTCAAGTACAAAATTCAGGCCTTCGCCCTCATAATTTTCGCATTTCTTAAACAAAACATTTTTGTATGTGTTTTTGGCGTAATTTTCAAAGGTTGGTGTGTTTTGATACACGCCTGCTCAAATACCATAACAGGTTTACGCGAAACATTTTTGAATGTGTTTTTAGAATAGTTTTCCAAAATCGATGTGTTTTGATACTGGTCGAGAGCAAAAAGATAACTCTTAGTGTGTCGGTGCAGGGGCTCCGGCTTTTAGAAAACCCCGTGGGTGCTTTTAATGATTCGTTTAAAAAAACTGGCAAATTGCGAGGAAAGAAATGCACACCGACCGACGATTTTAGATGCAATTTTCACCATTATATATAAGTAATCGTGAAAATCGCATCTAAATTTGTCCAGTAGAATTAAGTTATATGAGAATGATTCGTCATTCTCATAATAAATCTTATTTGCAACTGTATATATATAGGTATATGCTTTATTATAATTAATGTTGAATTAGTCCATTATGCTATTGCAGTCATCCGCCACGATAGTGGAAGTTTCGGATTTAAGTTCCAACAATGACATTGTTGCAAAGTAATTTTTCTCAAAGCCGATTACCGATCAGTTTTGATGCGACATAAGCTAATTTTTAGCTGTCATATTACAAAATGTTTAAAATATAATTTTTTATTTATTAATAGGCATAATATGCATTTAGCACGTATTTGTAATACATTTAAAATGATTTGTTAACTTACTAACCTGTATTATTTCCCGTCATAAAATGCATAAAATTTTATGAAATGTATTTTTGATACAAAAACAATTGTTTTAAATTTAAACGTCAAATTAATGTCCAAAAAAAAAAGAAATTCGAATAATGTTCCATCTCTGTCGAACCCACAGCTCAAATGCTAGCTCCTCCGAAATTACTATTTTGAATAGATCTCAGTTAATATCGATTTATTCGGTGTCGGGAGTATATCAGAATATTTTATACGCTTCAATGTACATAATATCGATAACCATTTTCGATTCAAAATCCACAATAATGCCAAATTTGTCAATTAAAATGAAAAATGACAGCTCCAAATTTAGACAGTCGTTTGTTTATTAATAATTCAAACGTCAAAGTAAAATGAGAGCGTTCAGTTAATCTTCGGCTCGGATGAATCGATAATAATTATATGACACAAAAATATCCGTGCAAAAACGAACAAATAACGATGTATTATCTGAATAATTGCTTTTAAAATTCGATAATTTATGACATTTTTATTAGATATCTCGATTTTATGTCTTAATTTCCACGGTTTATAAAAAAAAACCATCTGTCAGATGTCGCTTTCGCTGGAACAGCCGAAAAATCTTTTGAACGCATACTTTTTTAGAACAAAACGCTATTGCTTAACGAATCAAGTTAAATCATGCTATAAATGTTTCATCTCAGTCACACTAATGTAGTGTCGGCGACGTAAATTTAATTAAAAACTCGATTCGTCGTCGCATGTTAAAATCGTATTGAAGTTAGGCTGTGACTTTTTCGAAAATTCTCAATGTACCCAGGCACTTTTACCTAGTCACCGTCTAAGAATTTCGAAAAAAAAGCAATTTTGCCGATTTTGTCGGCGCATAAATGGCTATAAAAAAGTCGTTTTGAGCGTTTCTCTTGCACTTTCTAGTTTGACTTTTTTATTCTGCGTCATTTGAGACGGGTCTCTACGTCGTCCGATTAATATCGGCCGAGTAATGAGCGATTTCCCGCGCCGGGTTAATCTTATGGAAAATTTTATTTCGACAAAAGTCGGCCGAAATTCGGCCGAAAACCGTCCGCACTCGCGCTCGGTCGAAAGAGGTCAAAAATGTCGTCAGTTTCCGATAAAATTCAACCGCGAGCGATTTTTTCTCGATTTTAGGCGAGCGTTTAAAAAATCGTCACCGGGTTAAAAGATACGAATGCAGACCCTCGGGCGAAAAATCACCGCCAAGCCCCCTCTGAAATGCAAGAATCGGCAATGCGACGTTGAGACATAGAAATATTGCCCCCAGGCGGTGAATTTTTTTCAAAAAAATCCCTCTGAAAATGCACTTTTCTATAAATGTCCCGTTTTGAAAATTTCAAATTTAAGCGTTTTAATATAAGAGAAGATCCAACATCGTCCCGAAATTTGGTTTCAATTCGTTCATCCGTTTGACCTAGATATGAGCGCCGCGCCGTCGCCGCCGACGATTCCCTCCCGCCGCCGCCGCCGTGAAAATGTAACGGCGCGCCGAGCGAAAAGGCATATGTTTAAACGATCAGAAAATGTTGAAAACATATTTTTAAAGACTACTTTATATTTTTTTATGACTTAAAAGAAACATCTTTGTTTTCTCTAAGATTTATTTTCTTGTTAATTGTTATTAGAACTTTATGACAACGTTGATTTTTTTCTGCCAATCGAAGTGCCAAAAATATTTTAGCTCTAGGCTAGAAACCATTTCCTTATAAACATAATTTGTTAAATAAATTATAATTCTGATTGTTAAACTACATGTTATTGTATCCTGCCCATCATTCAAAAATGCTCCTAAGGTCACGCCGCCGACTACGCCGCCGCCGCCGACCTCAAAAAGTCGGCGCGCCGCCGCCGCTCCTTTACCCATCGGCGCTCATATCTAGTTTGACCTGTATCGTGTTCACAGACAAACAGACGCCCAAAGTTTTCCAAAAATACGTTTTTGAATTCAGGTGACCACAAAACGAAAAAATTTTGAAAAGTGAAAATTGACGGTGTTGGAAAGGTAAAACTAGGAGCATTTCCTATATATAATGTAACAAAACTGTTGTAGTCGTGGTGGAAATTATTTATTTACAAGAATAAATGTTTAACAAAACACTAAAACACACAAACGAAATCATACTTCTTTAACCAGAAATAATAACGTTAACAGAAATAAAATAGAAATAGAAATAATAACAGTTCCAAATAATAGAATAAAAGACTAAGTAACAGAGAATATAGAGTTACTAAATTATGTACACACAAAATATTTACAACACACAAACATAACAAAGTTAAACTAGTATCTACAGTAACTTATTCGCACTTGTATTTACAAAAAGTTATTTATGTTAAACCAGATTTATATAACTGCAATTATTTATGTCACAACGCACTGGCACTGTATCAACACATGAACGCCTCACGAACAACTGATCCCTTGCTAACCACTCCGATCTCATTTTATAGCTTCGTCCCCCGCTTATCGAAGGTTCTGGGAGCATCTCGACCTTTTTTTACATACGTTGCATTCACCAGGCGATTCTAAAAAGGTCTGGTTTTTACCTGTCCCAACAGGGGCGCGCAGCAATAATAATCACCGGCAAAAGACATAGTTCCTGTTAATTTCCCTAAAAGACACTCTTGACTCCGAGACAAATTACAGTAAGACCCCGCTTAACGCTGTTTCGTTTTGCGCTGTTTCGGTTTAGCGCTCTTTTATTTCAACCCGAGGATTCCCCGAAATTGTGCGCAGCGTATGTAGTACATAACATATCCGAAACAGTGTAGTTGTGTTTCTTATTTGGTGCGGTGCTGTAAGGACGCATTTTTTTTATCATTTGTTGACATTATTGTAAGTATTTAATATAATACTATAACGATTAATACAGTGACAAATATTATGATCTTTAGTTTTTATCATAGGTGATAATGAAAAACAAGAAAAGAAAGCAATCAGAAAAAGCATTTAACTGGAATTTTATTTGTTTTTATAAGTATATTCGTTTATATTTTTGTAAGAAATAAATGTTTGGTTTTATTTTTATTAAAAAAAAAACATAATTATTATTAGATTTAATACCTAACCAATTTTCTATCCATCTTCCCCTAACCCCATTATTGACATGTTAAGATAGCTTCGTTTAGCGCTGTTTCGCATTACGCTCTAACTTGCTGGAACGTATCCCCCGCGTTAAACGGGGCATTACTGTATACAAAAACGGGCAAACGCCATTCTGTAGGGCAATTGCTCTGTCCGTCGACATATCGCGGTGTGTAATGTGTATGCGTTGGTATTATAAACACTGGTCACAGAATTGCAATGATAATCAACCATAATCCATAACGCCGTTTCTGCATAAATGCTTTATTTATGTATTGTGTTTACTAATTTGTCTCACCATTGTGTGTGTGTTCACAATAATCGGTCGTGGAATAAAGCCGCCGCTCTCTACGTGCGCGGAAACGCTTATTTCATCTGTTTATTTGTATACCACGTTCGAATAATCGAGAATTATCGGCGAATTTTAAACAAATCGACAACGAGGAAAGCGGCATCATTATTTTTTTTTAAATAAACGGTCATTTTAAACCGAACGCGTTGTCAGGATTACTAAAGGTTAGGGTTATCGGGCTAAATTAATATTTCATTCTCTTATTCAGGGGACTCTTACGTATGGCATATTTATATGGGGCCCCGCACCACAAGCCTAACGTTTATTTAAAATTCAGAGACGAGCTTTGAGAATTCTGTCCGGCAAAAAGTACAGAGATGAATGTGAGAGATACATTTATTGAACACAACATAATGACTCTCCCCTGTAGGTATATTTACGAAAGCTTACTGTATGCTAAAACAAATAGTGATAATAAATATACACCTATCCCCCGATTTACACGGTAGATACGTTCCTGAGAAAAACGTGTAAATCGAAAATTAAAAATTTTCAAGTCAAAACCGTGTAAATCGAAAAGCTTGCAGAAAATGCATAATTTTGCTATTTAACAGTTGTGATTTTTATCAATATTTTTAGGTGTACACAGAAATAAAAATAAAATGCATTGACAGGTTAAAATATGTAATATATTACGGAAACACTGTTTTTTTATTTAATTACAATACATTAAACAGAAGAACAAAAAATAAAACTTTAATTTTATGCGAAGAAATACAGACACAGTGTGCGTGTGCAGTAAGTCAGCACATAAGCTCGGGATTCCCCGTGAGATGTGTACACAGCGCACGTGTTCAATCACAGTAGCATTTAGTAGAGTGCGATAAAAATAAAAAAAAACTTATTTGGAAAACCGTGTAAAAGCGAAAACGTGTAAAACAAGTACCGTGTAAATCGGGGGATGGATGTAGTTTAAAAAAAACTAAAAAACACGCTTTATATCGAACTAAAAAGTAAAAAATATTTTTTTTTAAAATAAGCTTAAAACAATGATGAATAAAAAATACTAGTATTATTGTGAAAAAAGCGTGGGTCGCTTTGTTCCACATTTTTGCACATCGAGCGCCCCACGCTTTTTTCACAATAATATTTTTTATTCATTATTGTTTTAAGCTTATTTTAAAAAAAAATATTTTTTACTTTTTAGTTCGATATAAAGCGTGTTTTTTAGTTTTTTTTTACACTATATTTATTTTCCACTTTTTAGTTCGATTTATTGTCAAAAATTTGCCGAAAGAAAAACAATTGTTTTTTTCGGCGTGGACGGGATTAGAACCCACAACCCGTGATTCCGTGAGTTGACGTCAGCGAAGACCCGTGCCTTAGACCGCACGGCTAACCATTGTAGTTACAGTGCTGGCATATTATACTACAGTAATAAACCACTTGCTGTAGTCCAAACGAAGGTTACAAACATACATACATACAAACTTACAAGTGAAGTTAATATAAAGCGTGTAAAAACGTGCCAATTTTGGCGTGTAAATTTATAAACGTGTAGACAAGTACTTGGCATATTTTCTACATTTCACTTATTCTATAAAGATAACAAAACGCGGTTTTGACGAGAACTTGGCACCTTTTTTCACATTTATGTTTTTGGCGGGATACAGCTAACGTCAAACGTGTAATATAGAGAGTATATGCGTACAGCTATAAAAAAACAGGAGAGTCCTAGGTGTTGGGACTGCAGTGTGCTGGTTGTCCGCAAACCTACAGACAATAATAGTGACACATATTTAGTTATTCAGCATTGTTCAACCTGATGAAATATTGTCCTCTTTTGTGTATAATATCCTGTATGTGTCCGGGTTTTATTCACAATGCTTTTTACATTTATGTGTCTATTGTGCTCACCTTTTCTGTTCTGTCTGTAGGTACACTCACTGGTGAAAATGATTCGACAACCGGCTGCGAACCCGGCTTCGCTCGGCGCCAAGTTCTGTGCCTGTAGCCATATTAATGGTGCTGGTCCTCCGAGTAATTCCGCCTCGTTAATGTCGTTCAGACATCGTACACCCTCGATGCAGTGCAATTTTGTCAACGACTTATAAACAGTAAATTGTTTTATCGACAGAGACGGGTAAGTTATCATGGCGTGTGTATATAAATAATTGTCAAACTGTAAAACGCTAGACTCGCATTCATCAGGTACCGGGTTCGAATCTTGGCGGGGGCAGGTATGGCTGGGAGTTTCTCGCCGAGAAACGGTAATTCCTGTACCGGCGATCTTGTTGAGGTTTTCCACGGTTTCCCTCAATAATTCCACATAAATATCGAGATGGTTCCTTATTCAAGACCATGGCCGATTACCTGTCAAAAACTCCTATGCTCAAAATTGCAAGAAATAATTCTTCTTAGACGAATTACTACTATGACTTTAAAAATGGTTGAAAAGCTTCGGGAGAGAAGAGAAAAATTAAAGCGAAAACTTATTTCTTGTTGAGTCCATTTATATTTTGATTTTACAATTTTTGGCCCCATCGAAACAACACCATATTTAACGAATGTCAGACCATAATATCACGTAATAAAATACGACTCCATGCTGAAAATTTGCCTACCTTATCCTAATTTCATAAAATGACTTCATTGGCCCATTGTCATTAATTGAGGTTCATGGTTTCCTTCAATAATTCGAGATAAATATCGAGATGGTTCGTTATTCATGGTCATGGATTACCTGTAAAACACCTATGTTCAAAATTTATCTACCTTATTCTAATGTCAAAAATTCCTAATTCATTCGCCCATTGCTATTAATTAGTTGAAGTTGAAAAATGTAGAAAATAACGGGAAGTGTGATTGATGGAAAATAGTAATGGTGCGAATGGCGTCTGTTATGACGGACGTTAAACACATTATTATTATTATTAAATACTGTAAAATGTAAAAATATTTTAGGATAAAGAGAATAATAATTTGCGATAGATTTAAATCGTGTCTACCGTACCAAAGCGTCATCTATGAATCTTTATCAACAATTTAACATTTTATCGACTGAGACGGGCAAGCTGCAATTGCGTGTATAAATGAATAAATAATTGTCATTCATTCGTAAAAATATTGGAAAATATAAAAGTATTTTATAACAAAGAGAATTTTACTACCGTACCGAGGCGTCATCTATGAACAGCGACTTAAGTGGATAAAACAGCATTCGACAGTGGACTGTTGCGCTAATTTTACAATCTATATTATTCATATTCGGACGCCTCTGGCGTGGACTAGCCCCACATGGCGCTGCGATAATGACTCGGGATTGCGATCTTTAATGGCATTGTCACGAAGAATCATGTTGTGATTATTGAAACGCATATTATTCGTCGAGAATTACTTTTATTTTTCCTCGTTCAGAGAGGTTTTCCACAATCCGAATGAAATTGTCTCTCGTTAATAAAAAAAAACGTATAGGGTATAAGATGCTTGTTACCGATTTCGTTGTCCCTACAAGTCAAGAATAGTGATGTGTCGCTCCTGAGCGAGTCGTTCATAATGAACGACTTCTTTCTCGGAGCGGACCAAGTCGCTCTTTTTTTTTGTGAATGACTCACTCCGAGCGTCATTGCTCTGTGCTGAGTTGTTCTGTACTGTTGCATTCGCACATTTACAGAGCGCATACAGCACAGGCCACTGGTGAATTTTGCACGTACGGAGTTATTTTTGCTGAGTCATTTAATGTTGAATGACACGCTGAAGTGTAATAGTACTATGCCTACAGTGACTTAAACTATCCACATTGACGTCGTTGACAAAGATATAATATTGTAACAATAAACATTATTATTGTTGAGCTTTTATTATACTTTATAGTTTATCTGAAATGCGAATAATATAAGACCAGAATCATATTAAAATGAGCTCAGAAGTCAGAGCTGAGTGTGTGCAATGCTACGTAACTCCTGAGCATGCATGATGACAGTTCACACCTCTGCAGTCTGCACTCTTGTGTAGTGCGTACTGTCTAGCGTCGCCCCTTTGAACGACTCATTTTAGTGAGCGGAGCGCACGGAGCCAGCTCATAATAAACAGTCATGTGGATACATCACTAGTCAAGAATAGTCTGGATTCAGTTTTTGCACGAACTGTAATTGTTTTATGTTCATTAAATTCTGTCTACGTTTTGTATGTCTGTTATTTTATACTGTATATTGTGCTGTGGCGGCGCTCTAATGTTCTAACAAAGTATATTCTTTATCTCGAGGTTACACTTGTCTCTTTTTATTCATCTATTTATGTATACATCTTTGTCTACATCAGTTAATATTTGTGTTATCCAATGTATGAATACTACTCCAGATAGATATCAATTTATTTGCATAGACTTTTTCAAGTAAAACGCATGCAGCAAAAGTTTTGAAAAAAAAAATTCAAGTATAACAATATATAGAATTCGAATTTTTCTTCATACCATACCATTTGTTATGTTTTTATTTTTAAGTTTCTCTTTTTTGTAATTTAAGTTTCTTTTGTAACTGAGTAAGTTGTAAAACAGCATTTACGCTATCAAAACCTTTTGAATCAATAAAGACATTATTATTATTATATAACTAGTGTGACCTGTAAGTATAATAAATAAGTATAATATTTATCACTTTACAAAATTATTTTTTAAATATGATTGCAGGTATTCAATTCGTTTCTAATTTTGCACACTGCTTATAACGTTCTTCTTTTTTTTGTATTACAATATGAAGCTCAGATGACAGATCGAAGAAATATTTTACTAAAATTGTCATATAGAGGCGCAAGTATAGCAAAAGCGTTGAGCTAAGCCGTCAGATGGCATCATGCAGCATTGCTGTGACGTTGTTCAGCGTTGCTCGCTGTTTCGAAATTAAAGCCGTCAGATGGCAGACGTTGGTTAGCGTTGCTGTATTTTAATTAATTTACAAAAACAAAAGCAATAAAAAAATTTTTAGTTGTCGATGTCAGTAGAGCAAGCAATTATCTGTAAAATGATATATAATTTATGTGGAGAAATTGTGAGGTTTTTTTTCTAAAAAGGGAGGCAAACTTCTTAAACCTTAGCGTATTAATATATATGATGATGATTTTAGAAAAATTTATGTCCGACATCTGTTTTTTTATTTACGTGAGTTTTTTTTTGGGTAATTTTGAAAAACGCTTGATATATCCAAAACGAATAGTCAGAGTGCCCGTCGGCAAAAATTTTACTGACACATACTCTCCCCAAACTTTATATATGGCTTCATTAGGCCTAGTCTGACACCTATTTCCTCTATATATATTTTCTTGATTTTGGGGCGTTTTCCTAAATGTCTGACACATCGAATATGTCGACATATTCGAGGTGTCAGACATTTTAAATGGTTCATGTTATTTGTCAGAGAACATTATTTTAGCGTTTTGGTTGAAGTTTTTAAGCATCTATAAGTATCTATAAATTTTTACATGTCGTCAAAACGACATCTTTTGGAAAATTTAGAGGGAAAACGTCCCAAAATCAATAAAAGTCATAGAGGAAATAGGTGTCAGACTAGGCCTAATGAAGCCATATACAAAGTTTGGGGAGAGTATGTGTCAGTAAAATTTTTGCCGACGGGCACTCTGACTTGAATATTTATTATTGGAACTTTGGAAGTATTGAAGTTTTTAGGTTATACTTACAATGCACAGAGTTTTCAAACGCATTTGTTTATAAATGCGGACAAGCCTTAATGTTCAAACCAAAGCTTTTATCTCGAGATTACAGCTGTCTCTTTCTGTTCGTCTATTTGTATATTTCAATGTAAGCGTTGAACAAAGATGGTAGATGTTTTTAGTTTTTATAATCATAAAACTCACCTTACACTCAGAGAAACAAGATTTTTAAATGCTTGGATTGTTTTTAAGATTGTGGAAGTTCTAGAAAAAAATACTTAGAAACATAGTTTGTTAAAAATCTTTAGATACTCTCATTAATAATACCTACTTGTTATAAGTACCTACTATTTCTCTCCTGAGATGTGAAAAACTTTTGATTCTTGCATTAATTAAAAATAGGTAATAAAAGAAATCCTTCGTAGCAAAATAACCGCCTGTTAAAATATAATTTTTATATCTTTTTATTGCAATGAGTTAGAAGCTTGAATTTTCTACAGCAGCAGTCGGCAATCTTTTGGCAAGTAAGGGCCACATAGTGGCAAATTGAAATAAAGGCGAGCCACACTTGTTCATAATTTTAATAATAGGTATTTGTGATATTAAAAATTCGAAAACATTTCATTTGAATTTTATTAAAAATTTAACTGAGAACTTCAAAATAGAACTGTTCTTTTACGAAAATTAGTGTGACGTTTGAGATTATTTGAGTGGCTATTTGTTGTAGGTATGTTAGCTTCCAGGTTTGTAGTTGCAATTCGTAGAATAGCTCTCAAATGCTCATCTGTGAGACGAGAAGCATATTTATTTTTTCTGTAAATGAGAATCGAAAAGAGTAGGTATAATAAGTGAGACAGGCATAAATGTCTGCACCGTAGTGTTTAAGTCTTTCTCCCGATCTTTGCTAGCAATATAGAGGGTATTAAATGTATGCAGACAACAGACACGTTTATATTTGTCACTGCGCGGGCACCGATCCATCCACAAAACAGAGCTGGGCAGTAGTTAACTAGTTACAAAAGTAGTTAACTACAAAAGTAGTTAACTACTTTTATTGGAAAAGTAGTTGTACTCTAACTACATTTCTCCACGTAGTAGTTGTACTTTATTATTTTGAATATTTATACAGTAATCACAAAAAGTAGTTAAAAATGTAGTTAACTACTTAGTTCTAACTACTTTATAGGTAATCTAACTACTTTTTTGTAATCTAACTACTTTTTTGTAATCTAACTACTTTTTTGTAATCTAATTACTTTTTTGTAATCTAATTACTTTTTTGTAATCTAACTACCTATTTTGAATTTTAACTACTTTTAAAATAAATAAATAATGATTTAATCATGGGTAAAATTGGACAAAATGTACTTATACATATTTAATAACAACACGACATTTCGGCCACGATATCTACCCTTTTCAAATGAATATAAATCAAAAATTCCAAAAAAAATAGTAATCATTGAAGAAAATAAAACTAACAGTAAATTATAAAACAACTAACAGACTAGAATGTCAAAAAGATATATTAAAATATACAAAACTTGATGACAATTGACAGTAATATACCTAGCTATATATTTTTTCTACGTTGTTAATATTGTTTTTTATCTTAATGTTATTTTTGTTTTCTCCTATGATTCTTAATTTCTAATGTTGTTTTTTGTATACAATTTTTTATTTATATTCATTTGAAAAGGACTAACATCTTGGCCGAAACGTCGTGTTGTTATTAGATATAAGTATATTTTGTCTGTTAATTTGGTAATTTTTTATTATTTAAAATAATGTTTATTTTGCAAATCTTTATCAATAGTTTTTTAACGAAAAAATCATGTTTATTTGTAATTTTATAAGTATCTTAAACAAAATACACTTTATACCTATTCTTAACGTTGCATCTTTTTTTTATTTATTTTGCGTTTATTTGTTTATGTTGGGATATTATGTACAGATTGTACCTACGACATAATTACAGAGATTTATTATATTATTATTATTATTATTATAGTAGTTACAAAAGTAGTTAAAATTTTAACTACTAACTACTAGTAGTTAGTAGTTTAACTACTTTTAAGAACGAGTAGTTTAACTACCAAGTAGTACTACTTTTTTCAAGTAGTTTGCCCAGCTCTGCCACAAAACGAGCTTGAAAAGACGTCGCGTGTGAAGCGAGCACATAAAAGCAAATCAAGAAAACTAGTAGTCAAATCTAGCAAGGAATTCAACGGCAAATTCAGCCTCGTGTGCAGCGGCCTTTAGATGACAATCGCTTTTCCTGCTGCGCACAGCAGATGTGCGTTCTTTTCTGCGCAGCTTGCGGCTGTAGTTAATATAACGAGATCTGTATATATGCTTGTCTATAATAATTAGCCTGAGGGTTTAGGAGATCTCACTATCCGACCCTTGTATTGATGGCGTTTTAACGCGATCGGAACGCATTAAACACTTGTACACATTATTGGACATTTTAAGCCGTCAAAGCGCTAATTAATGGAACTGCGGCCCGACAAATGCAATGCGTAACGTAATTTGATTATCTCACACTTTCACACCAATTCCTGTTATTTCAGTTGTTTTGTACACATGCGCACAATACACGTGTGATGAAAAGAGACAGTCGTTTGGACCGAATAATTGTATTGTGAGTGCGTATACGAGAGAGACGAAACAATATCGGTTGTGTAATTAATGTTTGAACCCGTTTGTTCATGGTGTTCAATGATTGCCATTAGGTCTTGACGCAACATACTAACCTGTGATTCTTCGCCCCCTCTATCTATAGACTATTACATTTTGTAACTGTTGTTCCATTGTTTTCGTAACAATAACACATTCGAAAAGACACGTGCTATTCGAAAGCGCTTCAAATTCATTTAATGCCGGTAGTTATGTGTCCACATGACGGTGTGGCCAGTCTAGTACAATTGTACTAGATCTAGTACTTTTTTGTCATTTTCTGTACGCTAGTACGTTGAAGCAAAAATCTAGTACTTTTTAATAAATCTAGTACTTTTTAATAAATCTAGTACTTTTTAATACCCAATGTCCACACACCTACCACAACAAACGAAAAAAGGGAAATTACCAAAAAAAGACTTGTTGTTGTGGAAATAAAAGGTACTTTTTTTTTCGCTTCCTATATTGTGCCTATATACGATAAAATTTGTGAAATTAGGTTGTTAAAAAAAAGGTCATTCGTTTTTTTTTTTGGCTCTCCGATTGTGCACACAACCCAAATTTATTTAAGCCAGGTTGATGACTTTTTTTTTTGTTCTCCAATTGTGCACTCAACAAAATTATCTAAGCCAGGTTGTTAAAAAAAAGGTCATTTGTAGTTGGCAAGTCTTAAACAAATTCTAGTACTTTTTTCAACCCTGATCTAGTACACAAAACAAAAAAGTTCTGGCAACACTGCCACATGACGCTCCGCTCACTAAAAAAAGTCGCTCAGAGGGAGTCGTTCAAAGGAGCGACACTAGACAGTACGCACTACACAAGAGTGCAGACTGCCGAGGTGTGAACTGTCATCATACATGCTCAGGAGTCAGGAGTCACTTAGCATTGCACAGCACAATACACACATTCAGCTCTGATCTTATATTATTTGCATTTCGAATAAACTATAAAGTATAAAAAAAGCTTAACAATAATAATGTTTATTGTTACAATATTATATCTTTGTCAACGACGTCAATGTGAATGGTTTAAGTCACTGTAAACAGTGTGTCATTTAACATTAAACGACTCAGCAAAGATAACTCCGGTTGTGCAAAATTCACTAGTGTCTCTGTGCCTTGTGCAGTGTGCTCTCTGCAAATGTGCGAATGCAACAGTACAGAATAGTTCAGCACAGAGCAATGGCGCTCGGAGTGAGTCATTCACAAAAAAGAGCGACTCGCTCCGCTCCGAGAAAGGAGTCGTTTATTATGAACGACTCGCTCAGGAGCGACACATCACTAAATGCCGGTTCACGTCGAGCTCGCGGGTGCGGGCGCAGCGGTGTTAGCGAGTTCGTGTTTATACTAGCCGTCAGGCGTTTGCGCATGTATGAGTCGTCTGTATATTGAATTATATCATTCTCGTCGTGCTATCGTCTCGAGCGAAGAGTTCAAACTGGTTGATCTTACCTGACCATAAACAATTTCACACGTTTGATATTGCCGCACCGCACTTGTTGTGAACTTACATGATACTTCCATCACTTCTCTATGTAATTTTTTTTTCCTTGAGAGGAATTTTTGCGACCAAAAAATACATTACAACGAGTCGAGCAACTGTCATTCGCAACATTTTTCAAAAAAACTTAATCTCTCTGAGATATTCAGCCAATCCGGGACTTTTGAAACATCCCTGTATAAAAATATGAACGGTCCGCCAGCTGACGTCATTACCGCGCCGACTGGGTAGATGAAACGAGGCATCTTTTGTAATCAACTAACCTAATAAAGATTCTATTTTATTTGATTTCGATTCCAACCGATCGATCGTATGAATCGCTCGATTGTGTGATGAGTTTCGAAACCCGTGCAATGTTTAATAATAACAGTAGAAGTGGCAGTGACACCGACGACCGAACGCGAAAGGGGTAAAATGGAAGTGGGGTGGCGTTTTCGGATTGAAAGTTGGTTGTTTGGAGGGCGCAAGTTCACTAAGTATTGAACTGCACACACGCGCCGTTGTAAAGCGGATACTAATTAAAATCTGTGTTAATGACTCCGCCGTAATTTATAGTCGACAGTTAACACTGCCATTAGATTAATTTTCTATCGCACTCGATATTCACATTTGTTTATATATTATATGAATAAAACCACCGTTTTTATCTACCTATATATAATTTTGTAACAAAACAGTTCTAGTCGTGGTGGAAAATATTTATTTACAATAGTAAAACGTCAACAAAACAAATGAACAAACAAACAAAAAGTACTTCTTTATAACGTAACAGAAACAAAACAACAATTCTAACTAATAAAATAAAAGATTAAGTAAAGAAGAATACAGTCACTATTTATGTACACGAAATATTTACAACACAGGAACACACCAACCTTTATTTAGCACGCTTATTTATTAACTATATACAAGAGATTAAACTATTTATTTCACGCACTGTTTGTCGATTGTTAACTCGTTGAAACACACTGTATGACTGTTCGTCCACTGAGCTATTCCGTGGTTTATATAATATCCGCTGGATCGTTCTTTCTTTTCTTGCATTCATTGTTGTCTGGAATTTGGCAACAAAGCCCTTTTTACCTACGCATATTGTTAGAACAACAAGCCGATTGTTGTTGCCCCACAACAATCCGTGTATCATTGTTGGAATGACGAGCCGATTGTTGTCTCACGAAATCCTTTGTCGTCGCAACGGG
The DNA here is from genome assembly GCA_963575645.1 of Xanthostigma xanthostigma. NCBI lineage: Eukaryota > Metazoa > Arthropoda > Insecta > Raphidioptera > Raphidiidae > Xanthostigma > Xanthostigma xanthostigma. The sequence goes on from OY754471.1 coordinate 43,791,861, forward strand.
GAGCGTGTAACAATATTCTACCTTCCTATATACTATTATCATTATGTAATTGTATAAAAAACAACAACTTGAAGTACTGAGTAAACTATATATAGCGACACTCAAGGGACTGTGCACTTTGTGGCGTTATTGAGAGTTGTCGTTAAACGAAGAGAAGAAACAATACATTAATATTTTTTTACTATAATATGTATTTACTCATAATATACCAAATTTACAACAGACCAACAAATATTCATACTATCCAAAGCGTCTTCCAACATCACTTATCTCTTTTCTCCCGCTTCTATTGCGCGTAATAATAAAACTTTTTCGTCAACACACAAAGATTTTCTTTTTCTCGCCATGTTTTACAGTTTGAAAGTTTGTGAGCAACTAAGAATATGATAACTTATCGAGAGGCAGCTGAGCGAAACATATGAAAGATAATCCCAACAAACATAAGTACGAATTTTTTAGAATCTTCGGTACGCATGATGCCGACAACAAACTCAAAGCAACAAAAAAAAAATACAAGTACTGTTTATATTGCTTAAAGATGACGGATTGTTGTCGTTATTTACAGTGGGTGTGTCGTTATTTAGAGTGTATGAGCAACAAGGTAAACCAATTAGAGTTAAGTTATTTCGATGTTTTAAGGAGTTTGTCGTTATATCGAGTGACGTGAAATGGAGTTTACACTGTATTTATAGTTAAATCACTTACAGACCAAGATCCCAGATCCGCCAGACCTACGTCATTTCAGTACTGCTAAGATTTATTCAGTAAATGCACAGTGTTTAGTTAAGACGTATGCCAATTAGCTAGCTTGAAAACGGGGCCCTTTTAGAGATAATATACTTGTTTTTCCTACGAATCACCATTTTGAAATGGTGATTTCATACATTGAAAATAGTAATATGCATACTAATATTTAACGTAATTTTTGATTTTTTGATAAATGCGTTCAGTACGTACATATACATTTTGGTCCCATATCTCAGAAATAGTGATTCGTAGGAAAAAAAATATAAGAACAGTTTTTGTAGACAATTGTATAATCTACAACTTTTGTCTAATCTATTTTTAGATGACATTTACTGTTTATGAGAAAAGAGTAAAAAAACGATACTTTTGACCTTTGACCTTGAGTACATTGTGAAGCAGATGTATAGGATCGGTGGGGACTTTTGATATTTTATTTGTAATGGTGTACTTAAGACCTGTACTAATTTTCAGCTGTATGCGAATTATAGTAAACTAGTGTGACCTGTGCGAATAATTCGCATTAAATAAGTATAATAATTATCACTTTACAAACTTACTTTTTAAATATGATTGCAGGCATAATTCGTTTCTAATTTTGCACACTGCTTATAACGTTCTTCTTTTTGTTGTATTACAATATGAAGCTCAGATGACAGATCGAAGAAATATTTTGCTAAAATTGTCATATAGAGGCGCATATAGCAAAAGCGTTGAACTAAGCCGTCAGATGGCATTATGCAGCATTGCTGTGACATTGTTCAGCGTTGCTCGCTGTTTTAAAATTAAAGCCGTCAGATGGCAGTATGCAGTATTGTGTCTGTTGTATTACAATATGAAGGTCAGATGACAGATCGAAGTGTTGACGTTGTTTCAAAATTAAAGCCGTCAGATGGCAGACGTTGTTCAGCGTTGACTAAATATTATATTGAATCACTAAATAAAGAAACAGGATCATTGTCGACACTTAATTTCTTTCCGCCACAAACGAAAGATACATATCCAGGCTCTTACTTTAGCAAAATCGCATCGAGTGTGACGTCACGTTACTTTAAACTAGCTGTGCCCAGTGCATACGGTCGTGCAGAAATATAAATGTGAAGTACTTAAGCTGTGCTTAATGCTGATGCAGCTCTCGCTCCGTAATGCTATTTAATGTTTTACTCGCATGTGTACGTATGGCAGCACCGTCGCACTGGGCCAACGCAGGCGTGCATGTTCTTCCCCTGCTCCCTGAACCCACACATGTTCGTGTGTACCTTACCCATTATACTTGTACCAGGGTTGCCAACTCCTAAAAATGTTTGAAATATCCCTAAAAATCCCCTAAAAAATAATTGTTATACTTTGAAAAAATTATGACCGCGCTCTGTCTCCTTACATAGCAGAATAGTAAATACGTGACAGCATTTGAACACTCTGAAGATGATACAAAACGTATCGAAACGTTAGTATTAAATGTAAGTTTAAAAAAATCTCAGTATTGCTTCATTTTCGATCCTTATGCCACGGAATTCCTTCCAAATACTCATCAGTAAATACGTCGTTAAAGCGGAAAACTTTGTTGAAAATAAGTTAACAATGAAAAAATATTGTTCTACAGTTACAATAATCGGAATTCATTGTTAACTCATCGTCAACAAAGTTTGCCGCTTTGACGACGGTATTCTGCTATTGAAGGAGACCGAGCGCCACATGATGTTGCAATACGCGCCGCGAATCTAAAACAGTCTGTTGAAAAACTACAAACTCGCAAGTCGCAACTCAACATAACTAAAATAACAATAACAACTTGACAATAGCGTACTCGACTGCACTTTAAAGCAGGAAAGCGACAAGTGACAAAGGCAATGAGCGATCACGGCCAATCACCGACGAGTGCACGTTCCGTGCAGGTAGTTGAGAGGTGGTGGGAGTCTCAACGGCTCTAAAATGTGCTTTTGCGACGCTGTTTGTGACTAAATTCCGAACCTTTTAGATCCATGGCGCGTATTGTACTAATTATTAGGACTTAGTAAATTTAACAATGAATCGGTTTTTAATGTCTGATAGAAAAAATTGAGTCCTAAAAATTACCCCTGAAAATATTAGGGCCCTAAAAAAATCCTATTCTACATTTTATCCCCCCAAATTTAGTGGGGAAATCTCCAAGTTGGTAACCCTGACTTGTACCTACGTACACAGCGTATGACAACGACGTCTGTTCGACGTATTATTATCATTATTATCGTCATCATCATCGTCGTTATCTCTCACTTTTGTGTTATGACCTTTTTTAAGTACCGCAAACATCGACACATTGTTGTATCTGCGAGATTATGAATAGCAAAGTTGTGTCAAAAGGTAAAATCCACGCGTCTGAATTCTCTACTATATTTTTTAGTAATCTTACAGCGGCCCGGTCCGGTTCGCTCGAATTTGTAGATTGCCACCGTTTCTTCGTCGACTTACGCTGCAAAATTTATATATCCACGAAAAGCGCTCAACATTAAAATGAATTTAGTAAGCTATTCTTAAAAGGTAGACATATGCTATCGCGGATTTTTCTGTAGATCTATGGGCTATGTGCAGGGAGGCGGAGTTACACATTTTTCGATGCGAGCGTTTGTGGTGAGCACTAGGGGAAACTTCAAACTCAAATTTTCAGTTTGTCAGTGAGCAATGTTTATTAAAAGTGAAAATAGTTATAATTTTATTAAGTTTTTTTAATTACAAAGAAAACATAGGAAAACTAAGCGATCTGGAAATGCTTGTTGTGTTCCGGGCTGTTGCGCTGATGGCGATTTAAGTAAAATAAAGACCATTGGCGCCATAATTTGACCTTCCGCTGTCAGTGTAAACAAATTAACATCAGTTTTCCTTATTATATTTTTTTGACACATCATGGCCTACTAATGTTTTTAACTTATCACATCAAACATTTTCCATAAAAAGTGAGTTCAATAATTCTCTATTACCCACTAGCGGCGCTAATAGACTTCGTGCTTACAGCCTCTAAAAGAGGAACAATTTTATTTATTGAAGAGTTCTAATCAGACGTTAATCAAAAGATTTGAATTCCACAATACATTGTTTTGTTGTATCTCAAAGGGATTAGACAGCGTTTTCGATGAAAGCTCCCAGTCGGCTTGATTTTTTCCAAAAATCATCGTCATATTTCACGCAATTTACACAAAACATTAATGAATTATACACATAAACCTTTCTCTTGAATCACTCCATCCATTAGCGAAAACCGTATGAAAATTTCGGAGAGATTCTAAAACTTCTCTGCACCCATCGGTTGGAGAGGTAGTTATAAAAATCCCCTACATTTTCAAGAAATTTTTATAAGTAAGCATTACTAGACGAGCTCTTATTTTCTGTCATTACGCTATGTAAGAAATTACGGAAACCTAAAATTTACCAACCAATATTTTTTATGTTTAAAATTAGATGTGTTCAATTTTATGCTAACATTACTGCAGATAGATTGTTCCATTCTTTTATGCCTTTGGAAAGTCAATTATCGTCTAATTCGTAAGTTATAAAAAAATATTTTTGTTAGTTCTCACCGTATACTAACGAAATTTAAGTAACTAAATATCACCCTGTAACTAAATTTTGCCCTGTCATCTAGTCACTTTTAACAAAAACCAAGTTATATAATCCAAAGCATGCCCAAAGCAAGCGTCACGCGCTGTCATCTAACGAAATATTAGTAACTAAATTTCGCCCTAGATGTCCCCTTCAACTAAAGCCATGCTTAATTCTAACGCACACAAACGTAACGTACTCCCATAAAAGTGTCGCGCCAATTGCACAGTTTTGTTCCCAAACAAACGCGTCATTAGATGTTTCACACCAAAATTACTTTAGGTCTTACAAGCCCCCAGAAAGATTTATTTTTAGTTGCAGTCCAAAAAATCACAAATTAACATTACAATATCTAACATTTAAACAATTTTAAATTTGGATAATTTATGTATTTCTGAATATAAATTACGATCTCTGGTACACTTTCACTGAATGGGCTCCAAAGATTTTGGAGAATTTTGAAACGTTTTTTTCTGCACAGTTAAAGAGGAGGGCGTTTGGGGGAGTTCCTTAACTCTTTCAGCCATGGTTTCTTAAAGATTTCTTAAATAAAACAGCTACATTCCTAGATTAATTAGGGTTTATCTATTATGAAAAAATTGAAAAAAATAATAATAAATTAACTACAAATTGTCAATAGATAGCGTGAAAATATGTCTAGAATAGGTGGTTTGATCACCAAGTCTAAAAGAGTTAAAAAACGATTACGGGGTGGTGTCGATGCGATGGCGTTTTTTTTGCGCAGCGCGTTTCAAAATTCGACAAAATCGTTGGAGCCTAATCAGTGAAATTTTACTCGAACCCTTTTATATCTTTTCAAATAAATAAAATTGTCGACCAATTTTTCTCAGACCATATTATATTGACAAAAAATAATAAAAATACAAATCAATATAACACAAGATTATTATGTGTTATATTGATTTGTATTTTTATTATTTTTTGTCAATATATGGTCTGAGAAAAATTGGTTGACAATTTTATTTACCTATATTTGAAGAGTTCTATTCAGACGTTAATCAAAGATTTGAATTTTACATCTTTTGTTGAATCGTATGCTCCAAAAATAAGGGATGACTGCGATACTTTGTCAATCTAGAATTTAAAGTTACTTGAAACTGTTATACAAAAGCAGTGGAACGTTCGATAGTCCAGTTGAAATTGTAAATGCCGAGGAGAGAGGAGTGAGGAGAGCGAGCGCTAAAAGTGAAGCACATTCGCATTTAAAGTAAAACAAAAGCAATTCGGATGAACCGGTAGGGACTAATAGTAATAACATTAGAAACGGTCCCTAAACGTAACCGAACTTGAACGATTTGCCACGTCGACAGAATAACAAACAGTTGAATGAACCTGCCGTCGCACGTCGCTTCTCCCCTTTCTCCGCCCATCCGGCGTGCGTTTGATAAAACCGTCTTTATGTAACCTGTCGCTGACATTACACTGTCGTCGTTGTAGTTTGGCTCGATGTGAAATGTCTTCTTGCAGGGATGACCAAACGGGAACCAGAAGTTTCCGTAACGGATGTTCTCTGTAGCTTGTGAACAAGGCAACTCGTTATACGGATTGCTTCTGTCATGAACAGGGATATTATTTTAGTGTCAGGCGTTGAGAAATATGCATATATGATATATCTAATAACTAGCGGTCCCGCCCGGTTTCACCCGGGTGCAAAAGAATGAATGGGGAAGGAAGGGACATGTTTACCGAGATGAATGTTGTGTCCAAACTTCATAATGATCGAAGTTACTGTTCAAAAGTTTTTGTCGTTAAAAAGCAGTATGTATACTTTTTTTAAGCAATAAATTTCTTTTAATATAATAAATATTTAATTGAAAACACTGTAAGAATTATTTTTATATAAGTACCTATAGTTGCAACAGTTTTCAAACGAGCTATTAATTAGATTCATTTAATTTTAATTAGTCGTAATAACATTTTAAAAAATTTAAATGTAAGCCTTAGAAGAAAGCTTATAAGATTGTGACGATGAGTTTGGATGATTGTAATGAAATAGTCAATTGATAAAAGAAAGCAATGTAGAAAATAAAAAAAATGAAAATATATTCGCCGACGTGGGGCTTGAACCCAAGAGCCTGGCATTAAGAGTCTTACGCTCTACCTACTGAGCTATCGGGGCTTGTGAACGTGACGCGCTAATATTGCAATATTTAGTTAAGGCATTTCAACTGCTAATATTTGTGTTGCAACATTTTTCATTGATGTTCCGCTCCAATTGGTCGTAGCGTGATATATAGCTTTCGTCGATAAATGGGCTATCCAACAAAAAAACATTTTTCAAATCTTTTGTTTTGTGGATCTGTCAGAAATAAACTAGTTAAGCATGCTTTGATTAATTTTTACATGACGTAGAACACATTATGTGGATAACCATGGAAACGAGTAGCAAATATCACATAGAATACTAGCCATTACCTGCGTCACCTCACGCGATATCAGAAATTTTATTTTCTTTATTATACAATGTCAAATGTCAACATTTTGAAGTTGGGATGGTCCCGTCGCCCAATTTTTTAGTTTGGAAAACCCCTGCAAAGAAAATTTCGTATTCAAATGTTTTTCACGTTTAACGTTTTACCATTTAAAAGTTCCACCGTTTTTATAGGTGATTGAATAGTTTTTGTTTCTTCGTCGTTTCTTTTTTTGTTTATCGTTACTAATTTAAAAGTAAATGGGTAGCCCATATTTATTCATGAAAGCACTTACTTCATGGCGGTTTTATTATGATTTTTGGTAAGCAATCTGTTTTACAAATGGCCAATAAAAAAAACTTCTAAAAGTACTTTGCCGAAAAGCTGGCGCTCCATTTCAACATAATGCCACTTCTCGCTGTAGGTACATATATTTTACTAATTCGCATCTACTGTTGTTTTAACCCGACTGCGGCGCAGCCAAAAAGCAAGGGTTATAGCAGTCTATGTAAGTTTCTATTTACGGATGTTCCATCGTAGCGCCTAAACTATTCATCTGATTTTGATAAATAAGATGTCAATCTAATAAAAGAGATTTATTTATTTATAAATCGATCCGTTGTTATGGTCTGAGTAACATAGGTTACATTTATTTTTGAATTTTGGTCCTAGGGGTGAGCAAATTGGAAACAAATAAAAAATAATTTCAAAAAAAAAATTTTAAATAAAAAATAAGTTCAAAAACTAAAACTCGACTATGGTTCGGGTAACATAGGATACATTTATTTTAAAATTTTGGTCCCAGGGGTGAGAAAATTGAAAACAAATAAAAAATAAGTTAAAAAAAAAATAATTTAAGGAGGTTAAGCCGTTTTATGAAGATAATGAAAAAAATCTTAATAGATTTTTTTATGACAAAATTTTCTGTAAAAAATCCAAAATCATAAGGAGATTTATAAAGTTAAAAATTAAACAAAACTTTTACATGAGTCTTATGGAAAATATGTCAACCTAGCATGCAAACGGTACATTTTAATTTTTTGCAAATAACCAAATAATGTCAGTCAGTAGAAAACTAACTATGTAAAGCATCGATGTCTTACGCATATTTTAATATTTTTTCCAATTTAATTAGGAGACTTTTAATCAATAAAAGAATTCATTAAACCTTAGCACTTTTCGATTATGGACTTTTATTTTTGACAGTTTTAACAAATTTAACTAAATTTTCAACTTTTTAATAATTTAATTTTAATTTTTATTACTTCTAATTTCTTTTTTTAATTATTTACTGTAAAAAATATGTAAAATACAGATATTTACATAAATTTATTTTTTTTAACCTAACTTTGTACAAAAAATTTAAAAGTTATAAATAATTAATTAATATTAAAAAAAAATATTTATTTATGTTTTTATGGCAATAATATTATTGGTATCATCGAGTTATAACCTTTTGTAAAAATTTTCCCATTTAGAATTCGACTTACTTTTGAATGGGACTGTAACGGATCAACCTCCTTAAATAAAAAATAAGTTCAAAAACTAAAACCCGACTATGGTCCGGGTAACATAGGCTACAATTATTTTTGTATTTTTATCCCAGGGCTGAGCAAATTGAAAACAAATAAAAAATTAGTTCAAAAAAAATAATTTACCTAAATAAAAATTAAGTTCAAAAACTAAAACCCAACTACTGGTACGACTTGGCGGGAATGAGCCCAACGAGTAGAGCGTGTCTTTACGAGTTCGTCGCGAACGATTTGTTTTGCAAATCAATGGAACGCGCGGAAAGTTTTTGCGTGGACACTCTGTATGCAATAGAGATACGTCTCTTAACGTTATTAAAATAAACTTACGCAGTGACAGGACGGCGAAGATGATCAGCGATTGAACAAAGATCACAATAACTTCTATGCGCGCAATATTCCTCATATTATAGACGGACAATTAATTTAAAACCGATACGATAAACCCGTTTCATGGTCACAATTGATCTGGTCCGCTCCAGTGATTTTTTTCCTGTTTCAGAAACTCTTCTAGCTATTAGATTGGTAATCCTGTCCGTGCGCACCGACAGAGAAAAGGTTTTTTTTTTGAAGTGCAACTTCTTGTGCGTGTTCGGAACGCGTAACGCTAACGGGGTAAGTTGGTAACCATAGCAACGAAAGATGAGTACTGCAGTATAAACTCTATATAGCGACACTCAAGGGATTGTGCACTTTGTGGCGTTATTGAGAGTTGTCGTTAAACGGAGGGAAGAAATAATCCATTAATATTTTTTTACTACATTAATAAGTATTTACTCATAATATATAAAATTTACAACAGACCAACAAACAATCATACTATCACAAATTACAACAATAAGTAGCTGAGCTAAACATAGGAAAGATAATCCCAACAAACAAAAGAACGAATTTCTTAGAATCTTCGGTACGCATGGTGCCGACAACAAAGCAACAAAATAACAAACAAGTACTGTTTATTGCTTAACGATGACGTATTGTTGTCGTCATTTAAAGTGAATGTGCTGTAATTTGGAGTGTATCCTTGTATGAGCAACAAGGTAAATAAACTCGAGGTAAGTAATTTCGACGGTTTAAGGAGTTTGTCGTTATATCGAGAGAAGTAAAATGGAGTTTACACTGTATTTTGCAAAAGTCGTTTTATAAAATATACAAATTAATAGCAAGTAGTTTGTTGTTATAGTTATAATGCAATTAAAAGAATTTTTTTCAAACAATGTCACTACGTCGGGATTTGAACTCAAAACTTCCACTATCGCGGCGGATGAATTATCATTTACAACGACACATCCGAACAATTACCGAATTTTTCTTACGATAAGACGCACCTCAAATTTAAAAGATGATTTTTAGAAAAAATATACCTACCTATTTTAATGTTACTCCGGATCATAATTTTTATTTATTGTTACAGTGTAAGTGTTTTTTAAAGAACTTCCCTCAAACGCCTTCCCTTTTTCTCTGCGCAAAAAAAACGCCATCGCATCGACACGACCCCGTAATTGTTTTTATGTCGGAGGTAGCGTTGCCAGGCGTCCGGATAAAGCCGGTCATAGTTAGGCTTTTTGATTGCGTGTCCGGCCAAAATAAATGGTGTCCGGCTTTTGTTAGGCTTTTTACATTTCGCAAACGAGCGAGCGTCGAGCGTGGCCGAGCGCAGGCGAATATGAATAATGATTTTTATTAACTTAAGAAAAGAAGTTATGTTTTGTTTAGGTTGTTTTTTTATTTTGTTTTGGGAAGTAATAGCAGGTACATAAGACTTATTTGTGCAATTGCCTTTCATTAGAATTTAAGAAGAATTTAAAATGTTGATAAATGTTTATCTAGAATCTAATTTTAACTGATGATTTTGGCTGATTAGTAATAAAGTACTTGAACTGATTTGGCATTTGATGTTTATTTATATTTCATTAGAATTTAATACGACTCATGGTAATAATCAAAAAAGTTTTATTTTACATACAACATTTTTGTGGTACCTATTAATATTGAGACAAAATCCTCAATAATGTAGGCTGTCCGGCCTACCCAAATGTCCGGCCAAACTGGCTGGTCTGTCCGGCTATTTGGTTTGACGACCTGGCAACCTTAGTCGGGGGATATTTTGCCCGTAGGTATAGGATATTTAAGATGATATTTTGTCGGAGGATATTTTGTCAGCGGATCAAGACGTGCTTTACTCTGTGTAGTGTGAACTACACGGTCTTGTAAGTACCTAAACTTAATTTTTATGTGTAGAATAAGAAGTTACACTTCCTTCGCGTGTCGCGGCACACGCAGTTTTTTTTATAAAGAGTTTTTCTCCTCCATCAAAGGCATTCTTTTTTCCGCGTTTCCATATGTACAGTTCGCAACACAAGGCTTATGAATTTTCCGGAGCGTACACAGTGTGTACAATTTATCATGTTCATTTTAATTATCTTGTCATTACTTGTCAAAAGTGATGTCGCGATGTGTAATGGTGTTTCCGTTACGGTAATGTTTACGTCTGTAGAAAAATTCTGTTACAACGAAGGCCAGCATGCTTTGGTTTACTTTTTCATTGTCTTCACTTCTTGGTTTCCTAATAGTATTAACACACGATCGAACATGATACGGGCCGGACAGCGGATATGGCCCGCTCCGTACCAAATCTGCTCGTCTAGACAGTAGTCTGCGTGTCCGCGCGGTTCGATGGGATGCACATCGTACTTGGTCCGGTTCGTACTTATATCCGTGCGTGTGTATACAAGTACGATTGAACTTGATACATATAATCGTATAACGACGTCATTGTAATTCAAAACGTTGTGCAACATGACAGAAATTTTTGACAGATAAGTTATATTGTAACAGAGAAGCGCGTAACAACGCTCTAGAAATTCTTCGGGAGTGTTATTCAAAATATGATCTTCACTATCAAGGGATTTTATTAACTTCATATGACTAAATTCATCGCGATCTTTCAAATAGAATTTTGCCCACTCCTTTCTTTTCTTCCTTGTTGTTTGTGGCGGCATTAACGTTGCCGCTAGAACAATCGCAATTTTCGCGCGCTTAATCGGAGGCATGATGTTCGCAACCTGTGTACACAAGGCGACTGACAGATTCGGTCGTCTGTTGCAACCAGCGAACTTGATCCGCCGTACCATGTCCGTTGTCGGCCCGTACCAAGTTCGATCGTCTATTAATACTAAGAAAGCGATACCGTAAAATAGCTGCCGTAATGTGACGACGATTGACATATATTTAATACTCCTATATCGCTAGTAGGAGGCAAAGAAAAGGATGACGACCCAACGGTGCAATGCATACAATAGTGTGGTACTTCCGTCTTTTATAGTCAGCGTGCTCGTATTCTCTACTCGGTCGTAGTATATGCTTGTCGACACACTTACCTGTGAGCAGCCTAGAAGGACACTTCGCTCGCTACCGCATCGCCTTTGATAATGTCTACCGCAGTTGTAGACGAAACGTCAGGTAGAAATACCATTGGAGCACGGCATACAAGCCCGGAAACCAAGAAGATTTGGATCAACACCGGCCGTGAAAGCCTACACACTTGGATAAAATGGATGACTGTTATTGTAATGAGTCCGAGAATAGAATTTCTACATTTTTAACATATTTTTTGTGTTTCAATGTTTCTGCGATATTTTTAAGTTATTTTTGAAAATATGTCTCAGTGTGTGTGTATGTACGTACGTACGTGGTAATTTCTTTCTAGAGCGAAACTCCGGTAACAAATTCCACACAACAAATGCTAGAACCTAAGAAGTTTAACTTATTTTCTTTTTTCTGAGATAAGGAGCCCTTGAAAACAGTAAAATGCAACTATTTTTATACGAAACTGACCATCCTATGACGTTTTAAAGCTATTCATTTCTGTTGCAGTAATTATTCTTACCGTAAGCTAAAAGCTAGCTTCATGTATTTCGGTCACGTCAAAGATACAAAATGCATATATTATTCGTACATACGTTGCAATACACCATCCACTCACCGGCGTAAATACACAACTAGGAACTATATTTATTACTGACAGTCCGGTCCGGCTTCGTCCGGATCTTTTGCTTGCCTATTAAAGATAGACACATTATACTGTTGACGTTTTTGTTGAATATAGCCGTATTTGTCCGTCATTTTCTTTTAAATAAAACTTCTTTAGGCACGCTTGACTTGAAGAGTAAGCTGGTAAATGCCCGACGAAATCGTTTACGGAAGTGCATCATCGCGATGCCTGACGAAATCGTTTACGGAAGTGCATCATCGCGATGTCTGACGAAATCGTTTACGGAAGTGCATCATCGCGATGTCTGACGAAATCGTTTACGGAAGTGCATCATCATGACGGTGCGTGATCGTTCGAGACGAACGGAGTTGAGAGGGAGATATAAGTTAGTGAAGATAGTAAGAGAGAGAGTTACGTTTCGTATATTGGAAGTTGAGAGGGAGATATAAGTTAGTGAATGCGACAAAGACGGAGCATTAATATAAATATTTGACGTTAAAAATGAAATCGACTGTTTTTTTGTATCAAAAATACATTTCATCGAATTTTGCTGCATTTTGTAACGACAAATAATGTAGGTTAGTTAATAAATCCTTTTAAATGTATTATAAATTATGCTAATAAATATATATACATATTTTGCCTATTAATTAATCAAAAATTATATTTTAAACATTTCGTCTTTGTAAATATGTGCTACAAAGTGAGGTTATATTGTGTCCGATAAACTTTGAGACGAACCGACTGCATATTATTGTTCGTTTATGAATTTAACATTTGCAAATTTGAGGTATTTACGCATTATTCTTAATAAATATAATATTTAAAATAATTATGACAGGAAGAAGTTTTACTTCAGTCGTGTGGTCTAAAGCACACTTGCTTTTTTTTTGCACAGTGCATTATTTATTTTTATTTATTTAATTAAATTAAATACAATTAATACAAAGTTTACAAATATAAATTGTTCCCAATATATTTTCACGGGTATACCCCCCCCCCCCCCCCCGTCATGACTGTGATGAGACCAACCCAAATATATTTTACGGTATTCGTGACAGTCAAAAAAATTTCCCGGCTAGGAGCATTTGTAGACGGAGCGTCATGTGAAGTCAGAAGTCGAATGACTTCAGACTTGCTGTTTTATAGTCTATGCGTTCCAGTAACATATGTCACAGTCGCGAGGTTATGCCGGTTAGCCAAAAAATTGGTTGTCTGTAAAGTCGGTTTACGGACGATAGTTTTACGTGATAACGTATTTCGCTCGAATATCATATTTAATAATACGTAACCTAAATCAAAGCTAAATACGTATTTTTAAGCAATTATAAAAGACATTTAAAAGAATGTATATATATTATTAGACCGGTCATTTTAAATGTTTCAGCTGTTTACCGTTATACAGCAAACCAAAATATGTAAAAAATCGGAAATTTTCCGTAGAATTCAATGCTGTATTTTTAAAACAACTGGCAGTGATGGGTCTTACCGAAAATTGGGGCCAAAGTTGGTCAAAAACGGTTTTTTGCGTTTTAAAAAAAAATATTCTTTGGATTGAGAATAGTTTAATACAAAAGTTATAGAATTAATTATTACGGATCGATCTGGCTTGGTCCGAAATTAAAAAATTCGAAAATGGAGTAGCAATTGTTAAAAAACCGTTAAAAATCGCTGTTTTTTGAAACGCTTGTATCTCTTTGAAAAAAAATAATCTTTAAGCGATACTTGGTGAAAGTGTAGCCCTTTGCAATCCAAACAAAAGCGTTTTTTAAAATTTGAAAAATAATGAAAAGTTTTTGCAAAAAACGATTTTTTCGAAAAAAAAGCATTTTTTTAAAATGCCAATAACTCATAAACCCGTGAGTTTTTATAAACGTTTTGGGGCTTAAAATTTTCTTTAATAGTTTCCGTAATGTTAGCAATTACTGCGCGCCTTTTTAATTGATCGGTAATGTGCGAAAAATCGTTGGAAAAATCGGTATTTTTTTTTTCAATAAAAACAAAAAATTAAATACCTTCAAAAATTGAAATTTTCTACAATCGTCATTATTGCCATTTAATAGCTGGTATTTTTCTGTGATTTAAAAAAAAAAATCAAACCTCCGACTTTCTGGATAGAAATATTTTTTTTTTATTCTTGCGGCGCCATTTTACAATATTAAGGGCTGAAATTTACATGAGTTACAGTTTAATACTTACAGATTAAATAAAAAATTACCAGATCCAAATCGGTCATCACTGAGCACTGCAAAGTTAGTTACATGAGCTGATCAGCACCGTGGCATGAGAACATTAGCACTATAGGTGGAGTGGATGAGAAAAATGAAAAACTGATAAAATTATGATTAAGAGAAAGTCAGTGGGAGTTTTTTTTCATCCACTCCACCTATAGTGCTAATGTTCTCATGCCACGGTGCTGATCAGCTCATGCAGTGCTCAGTGATGACCGATTTGGATCTGGTAATTTTTTATTTAATCTGTAAGTATTAAACTGTAACTCATGTAAATTTCAGCCCTTAATATTGTAAATTAATGGCGCCGCAGGAATAAAAAAAATATATATATTTCGGCTCCAGAAAGTCGAAGGGTTGATTTTTTTTTTTTAATTCACAGAAAAATACCAGCTATTAAATGGCAATAATGACGATTGTAGAAAATTTCAATTTTTGAAGGTATTTAATTTTTTGTTTTTATTGAAAAAAAAATACCGATTTTTCCACCGATTTTTCGCACATTACCGATCAATTAAAAAGGCGCGCAGTAATTGCAAACATTACGGAAACTATTAAAGAAAATTTTAAGCCCCAAAACGTTTATAAAAACTCACGGGTTTATGAGCTATTGGCATTTTAAAAAAATGCTTTTTTTTCGAAAAAATCGTTTTTTGCAAAAACTTTTCATTATTTTTCAAATTTTAAAAAACGCTTTTGTTTGGATTGCAAAGGGCTACACTTTCACCAAGTATCGCTTAAAGATTATTTTTTTCCAAAGAGATACAAGCGTTTCAAAAAACAGCGATTTTTAACGGTTTTTTAACAATTGCCACTCCATTTTCGAATTTTTTAACATCGGACCAAGCCAGATCGATCCGTAATAATTATTTCTATAACTTTTGTATTAAACTTTTCTCAATCCAACGAATATTTTTTTTTAAAAACGCAAAAAACAGTTTTTGACCAACTTTAGCCCCAATTTTCGGTAAGACCCATCACTGTCAGTTGTTTTAAAAATACAGCATTGAATTCTACGGAAAATTTCCGATTTTTCACATATTTTGGTGTGCTGTATAACGGTTACAAAAAATTAACATTACGTTCAAAATAGAATGACCGGTCTATATATATTTGTTAACAAACCATATAATTTATCTGCTGCTATGAAGATTTGTTTTTGATACATGCCATTATCGTGCGTTCAGTTATACTTTGGCTTGGATGAATCGGTAATAATTATATGACACAAAACATATCCGTGCAAAAACGAACAAATAACGATGTATTATCTGAAAAATTGCTTTAAAAATTCGATAATTTATAACATTTTTATTAGATATCTTGATTTTAAGTCTTAATTTCCACGGTTTATAAAACAAAGGTCATCTGTCAGATGTAGCTTTCGCTGGAACAGCCGAAAAACATGTTGAACGCCCACTACTCTCTGACGTCACGCGAGAAGAGAGAAATGCGTACAAGTCGATGCCGATCGTGCTTCTCTATCGCTTATAATGCGCTCTCGCTTGCACGCACAGGGTCAGGCGGTGTTTTCATCAATTTATAAGACGTTATCACGTCAAAAATATTTTTAATTAATTAACTATTAAAATAGTGAAATAAAACATAGTGATCATCATAGCACGGTTCGTTCAATGGAGCGGCAAACTAAAGCATTCCCGTCTCATGCATAAAAACTATCCCGCTCATTTTACATTGTATAAATGTATGACTCACTTCGTAAATTTTGAATTTATGTACAGTGTAGTTAATATACTATTGCGAGCGAAAGATTCGAACGGTGGTTGTGAAATAGATAATAAAATGTAGTGCATTTAATCCTATAGACGTACAGAGATGAGAGCTATACATAGTAATATCTTCGGCTTTATAGTTGAAGGAGTATTCTTGTTTTATTTTACATATTATATTCTATATAATCTATTGTCGAACTACTTCAACAGATGTACGTAAGTATTCATGAAACTGCTTGTATAATATACAGGATGTTTGGAAGTTCATTTTAAGATTATTAAGGCTCTCACAGATCAAGGCGGCTGCGGTGGCGTCTGTTATAACATAAAGTCGAGAAACGGACGTTATTATTATTATTATTATTATATTTTGGAACTTAAAGGGTCGTATTCATAAAGAACCAATAACTAATTTAACAGGAGATTGTACTAATAAACCAACTAATAGACAGATTTGATATTCACATAAAGAACATATACCTAGTGCTATTGGATGTTTAAATCGTCCAGTAATTTAATAGGTAGAAGACCCACCTATATTAAACTATTTATTAGACAATTTAACAAGGATAGAAATATATTCTATTTCATTTCTTTTGGGTTTTTGACAATTAATTCAATATGGCTGCTGTGTTATTGATCACATGTAAATTTGATTATTAGGTATTATTTCAGATAATTACAAAGTTCGGATAATGTTTTTGGAGTTTTTTTTTAGGATCAAATATTGTTTTGAACTAATTTTTCAGACAATCTTTATTAAAATTATGAACAACTTAAGTTCTTGACAAGGAAAGAAATATATTCTATTCCATTTTTTTTCGGTTTTTGACAATTAATCCAATATGGCTGCGTTATTGATCACATCATAGAGGAATCTCTACCCTCCATAGATCACATGTTAATTTGGTTAGTACGAAAGATTATCTGAAAATTAGTCAGGAATCTTATTTATTATATAATATAATCAGATGTTAACAAAGATTTGATTATTGTTTTGTTTTCATCAGCGTGAAAAAGATAAGATATTTAGGGATATTTCATTTTATCATGATATCCACTGAACAACTTACAATTTATAAATAAGGATGTATTGTAGAGCGTACGTACGGCAAAACTGTTATTTTTATATCACTCTGTACTCTGTATAATTTGTTACATAATATTTCATTATTTAACTACAAAAAAAAAGGTCATTGCAAACAACTAAAACTAACATTTTTTGTGAACAATTTTTGGATTGGCATTCTAAATTTATCGTCGCTCTATAATAGTCAAAGAAATAAATTTTTGTTAATTGTTAAAATATCTTATCATTTAACTTTCGACCTTCCTAACAAAACATGGTGTCAGGTGTATTTCATCGAAATATTGAAGTAGTCAAGTAAATACGTAATATCGCAAAAATCAAAATGTCAGAAGACGACATGACTGCAGCAGCTCAACATTATTATCCGCCTCCATCGGAATTCTCATTTGTCAATGAAGAATGGCCGAAGTGGATTCGCCGTTACAAACGTTTTGTATGCGCAACCCGCCTGGACGAAAAAACCGAAGAAGTACAAATTAATAGTTTAATTCTCTACATGGGACCTCGCGCTGAAGATATCTACGACAGTCTAAATCTAACAAGTACCGAAGCAAAAAAATATAACATTGTTCTAAAAAAATTTGAAGAATATTTCGTCGAAACCACAAACATTATATATGAACGTGCAATTTTTAACAGAAGAGTTCAGAACGAAGGAGAATTAGTCACAGATTTCATAACAGACCTTCACAGGCTCGCGAAAACGTGTGATTTCAAGACCTTAGAAAAAGAGTTTATAAGGGATAGAATCGTCGTTGGAATTCGCGATAAAAAATTATCTCAGTCATTACAGTTAGATCACGAACTTACATTAGAAAAAGCTATCAAAATTTGTAGACAACATGAAGACGTAAAGAAACAAGTCACCGTGCTAGAAAATACAGCAGAAAATAAAACTATAGACATTGATCGCGTCCAAAGAAGGACAAAAATCACAAATGACTTAACGAATCGAAATTACAACAGCCAAACCAAGAAATGCTTCTGGTGCGGTAACGAAGAGTTACACGGTAGAGATAAATGTCCAGCTCGTAACCGATCCTGCAATAACTGTAAAAAACTCGGACATTTTGCTTCTGTGTGCAAACAAAAAAGAACAGTTAATACAGTAAATGAAGAAGAGATCTCTAAAGAAACTGATGATCTTTTTATAGGCAGCATTTCGATGAATAACGCCCCTTGGGTGGCTGAAATTTTTGTTGATAAAATAAAAACAAAATTTAAAATAGACAGTGGCGCAGATGCCACAGTAATTCCAACTTCAGTGTATAAACGTATTTCGTCTCGACAACTAACTCCTAGCGAGAAAAGTTTCCACGGTCCAACAAACAATTCGATTTACATGTTGGGAAAATTCTCCGCATCTTTAAAATGGAAAGAAAATACATCGCAGCAAGAAATTTACGTTTCTGATCACATAAAGGAAGCTCTTCTAGGACGTCCAGCTATATCAGCTTTATCTTTATTCGGTTGGGTTAACAACATAAATATCAACTTCGACGAAGACATTAAAACTCGTTTCCCAAACTTATTCAAAGGTTTGGGGCTACTACAAAAAACATACTCGATATCTCTCAAAGACAATGCACAGCCCTACGCTATATCGATAGCACGACGAATTCCTCTTCAGCTACAGGAACAAGTCAAAGAAGAATTACAACGCATGATCAGAGAAGGTGTAATAACTCCCATAAACGAACCAACGGACTGGTGCGCAGGGATGGTAGTTGCACCTAAGAAAAATTCAGACGACATCCGAATATGTGTCGATTATA
Organism: Xanthostigma xanthostigma; assembly: GCA_963575645.1. Taxonomy (NCBI): domain Eukaryota; kingdom Metazoa; phylum Arthropoda; class Insecta; order Raphidioptera; family Raphidiidae; genus Xanthostigma; species Xanthostigma xanthostigma. The sequence continues at coordinate 43,810,965 of OY754471.1, forward strand.
CTCGCCTCAATCAATCAATTCGCAGAGAGAAATTTCAATTACCTTCAGTGGAAGAAACGATAAATCAGTTAGGAGAATCTACTTACTTTTCGAAAATAGACGCTTCATCTGGATTCTGGCAGGTTCCACTATCTGACGAATCAAAAAAATTAACAGCATTTATTACACCAATTGGAAGATTCATATTCAATCGACTTCCATTTGGGATAACGTCAGCACCTGAAGTCTTCCAAAGAATAATGTCCGAATCGTTAGACGGAATTCAAGGAGTCGTTTGCCACATGGATGACGTGGTAATACACGGCGAGAATGAAGAACAGCACGACAAGAGACTCTATCAAGTTCTGAAAAGACTTCAAGATTTCGGATTCACTCTTAATTCTCGAAAATGCCAATTCAAGAGAGATACCATAAAATTTCTGGGATACATAATTTCTAAAAACTCAGTTGCCCCGGATCCCGATAAAATCAACGCAATTTTGAAGCTTCAACCACCTCGCAACATAAATGAAGTTCGAAGTTTTTTGGGGATGGTTAATTACAACATGAAATTTCTCCCAAACCTTGCTAGCATATCGAAACCTATCAGAAAACTCTTAGAAAAAAATTGTACATGGCACTGGACTTCAAATCAGGAAAATGCTTTTAACTCTATAAAACAGTACCTTTCACAATCACCTGTACTGACTTTATTTAATGCAAATTATGAAACTAGAGTCGCAGCTGACTCCTCGTCATATGGACTTGGAGCGGTGTTGCAACAAAGACAACCGAATAATGAATGGAAAAACGTAGCATACGCATCAAGGTCATTAAGCAAACCGGAGACACGATACGCCCAAATAGAAAAAGAAACTCTAGCGCTCACATGGGCATGTGAAAAATTTTGTAATTTTCTAATTGGAAAAGAGTTTACTATGCTAACCGATCATAAACCGTTAACGACTTTACTATACTCAAAACCTATAGACGAATTATCAGCTAGACTTCAAAGATTTAGAATGCGCTTACTTAAATTTGATTACAAAGTTCAGTTTGTTCCCGGAAAGCATTTGAATACGGCAGATATTTTGTCTAGAAATTCTGAAAATGAAAAATCAACAAATGAAGACATCCTCCTCCAAGAAGAAGCAGAATTGTGTGTGAATTTAATGATTGAAGATATCAATTGTACGGACAAACGACTTGAAGAGATTCGCAGCGCTCAAAAAATTGACGAAGAATGTAAATTAGTGGCTGAATACATGAGGAATAAATGGCCCAAAAATAACATAATTCCTTCATACGCCAAATTTCAAAATGACTTCATTATGTGTCAAGGGATGCTCATGAAGAATAAACAAATTGTTATTCCGAAGAGTTTGCGTGACTCTATGCTCCGCAAGATACATGGAAGTCATCTTGGAGTCATAAAATGTCAGCGATTAGCTAAGACAGCTGTATGGTGGCCAAATATTAATTCCGACATACAAAATCTAGTCGCGAATTGCAGTGTTTGTATACAACAGAAAAAGAATCCTGTTGAGCCGATGATAGCCATCAAGAACCTAGAAGGACCTTGGCTCGAAGTTGGTATGGATTTATTTTATTTGAATGGCAAAGAATACATCGTTATCCAAGACTATTTTTCAAAATATATCGAATTCGCACATCTCGACAAAACAGTATCATCCTATGTTATTAACAAAATAAAAGAAATATTTTCAAGACACGGTGTTCCAAAAATTGTAAGATCTGATAATGGACCTCAGTTTTCGGGAAAGGAGTTCGCCGACTTTGCACGAAACTATGGATTTAATCATATAACCAGCAGTCCAAAATATCCTAAATGTAATGGTCAGGCAGAATCCGCCGTCAAAATTGTCAAATCAATCTTGAAGAAATCGGAAGATCCACATTTAGCCTTGTTGCATTATAGGACTACCAATCTCGAGTGCGGTCAGGGCCGTGCCTGGGTATATGGCCGCCTGCGTGCCAGTCTGTATGGCCGCCCCCAGGATAACATTAAAAAAAACTACTTTAATTTTTAATGTTTATTATTATACACAGGGCATCAAACCGGGAAAAAAATCAGTTTTTGGTTAACCGAAATCGAGAACGAAAAAAAATATTGGTTTTGTTCCCAAAACCGGTTTCTGAAAAGAAAAACCGGCTAAAAACCGGTTTTATGAGATTTATATGTTTAGATGAAATTTAAGAAAAAAAAATGCACAAAATAAACATTTTTTTATTTAAAATTTAAACAAAAATAATAACATGAAAAAAATTATGGTATTGGTTTTATAATCACAGACAAAATTATCAAACATAAAGAACAAGGAATAACCCTTAAATCTATACTAACATATTAGGATAACAAAGCTCAGTGGCCAATGGCAGATCTGGGCTGACTTGCAACTTGGGAGGTATACAAAATAGAATTAATTTACTTACTTTAATAATAACATGAAAAAAAGTAATTATGGTATTGGTATTATAATCACAGACAAAATTATCAAACATAAAGAACATAGGAATACGATAATTTAAAATCCTAGGTGTCGCTCAGTGACAATTTAAAATTATTTGATTTTAAAAAAATATAGTTTAAAAAAAACTAAAAAACACGCTTTATATCGCACTAAAAAGTAAAAAATAATTGTTTTAAAATAAGCTTAAAAAGCGTGGGGCGCTTTGTTCCACATTTTCGTACATCGAGCGCCCAACGCTTTTTAAGCTTATTTTAAAACAATTATTTTTTACTTTTTAGTGCGATATAAAGCGTGTTTTTTAGTTTTTTTTAAACTATATTTTATTTTTCACTTTTTAGTTTGAGGATCTATAAAAGAATTTATTAATCCTGGGGGTCCTAATAAGGATAATGGGAAACTGTTATCAAATTATTGCATTGTCATCGGTCCTTGATACGTATGCAAAGTTTCAAATTAATCAGACTTCGGGAAATTGGTGAAAATTATGCTCAAAGATTCCGTTACGGAGTTAGTTACATACATACATATTTACAACCCAAACTAATATAAAGCTTTTAAAAATCAAATCTTACGTATTATTTATTGATATTGAAAATAGTAAAGGTTTTTGGTTAATTAACCGGTTTCATAAAATTATTTCGGTTAGGTTACCGGTTAATTAGGGAAATCTTTCAATCTTTCAATTATCGCGATTGAAAGTGAAATTGCTGAATCTTCACGAAGCAATTATTAAATAAAGTACATATTAAAAGTTAATCCTACGGGATTTTTTACTGACAAAATCGTCAATTGCTTCGTGAATATTTAAAGATTCAGCAATTTCACTTTCAATCGCGATAATTGAAAGATTGCTCATACGTTCTTGCGTCATGGAAGTACGTAGGTAATTTTTTATGATTTTCAATTTAGAAAAACTACGTTATAAAAATATGTTTTACTGTAAAACATATTTTTAAACATAAATATGTCAAGATTTATTTTGAAAATGAAAACGGAGAGGAAAATTCAACCACATATAACTGTTTTCTAGTTCAATGTCAGGTAAATTTCTTCCATTTAATAACAATAACATTCAAATGCTTGATTTTCCATCGGCGGGTTGTGAGCGATTTAAACAGAGAATCTCGTATGCAAACAAACAACTTTTAATTATTATATAAATGCATTCAAAAGGAGAAAGATATTCATTTTTTAGTATAAATTAAGGAAGATTTTAAGTAATTTAATATTAAATTGCACTATTTTATTATTTATTTTAATTATTATTTAATTTTTTTTAATATTATTAAATATTTTTTAATATTTATTTAAGAATTTCATATCAAAAGGCCTTTTCCCTCCAAAAAGACCCGCCAAAATTTCCCGGGCCCAAAAAGTGAAAGTCTACCCAAATTTTACATTTTTTGTGTATTACCTTTTTCAGTCTTTGTCGAGTAAATAAACTTTTTATTAAATTTCACCACACGAACACACGACTAAAAGTTTTCAGGAATTAAGCAATTTATTTTTATTCGTTAAATTAAAGACTTTAATAATATCGGATCACACACAGGACACAAATAACGATTTATCCTCGCTAGTCTATAGACTAATACGACTAATAAGACGAATAAGACCGCTTACGCGACGCCGGTCAATTGAAAAAACTATTTCGGCTCGTCGCTCGTGCAATGTTCGAAAAAATTCGGATTCGCTGCATGACTAGGTATATAAATACTACAACGACCTAATCAGTTTTTATACATTTCTTATTTCTGAGAAACTCTTTTTAGATAGATTAGATTAGAGAAACTGTTTTTACTTCGTATCTTAATGAAAACAAACCGATTGTATTTTTGCCCAGTAAACAACTTGTAACGATTTGGCCGCCTCTTAATTTCGGCCGCCTGCGTGCGGTGCACGCAATGAACGCCCGTCAGGCACGGCCCTGAGTGCGGTTTTAGCCCAGCAAAAATGTCCATGGGACGTAATTTGAGATCAGATATACCTTGTACTGATGTTCATCTTCAGCCTTCCTGGCCAGATTTTACTTCAATGAAGCAATGTCAACAGATAAATAAAGAAAATCAAACTAAATATTATAATGAACGAAATCGAGTCAGAGAATTACCGCCTCTTAGTGAAGGAGAACATGTGTGGGTCACAGATCTAAAACGTTATGGTATGATAAAAAACTCCGCAACAACACCAAGATCATATTGGCTGACAACTGATGTTGGAGAAATTCGTCGCAACAGAAATTCCCTGATTCCTACTGGCGCAGAAACAGTCATCGATTCTCCACCAAGTCCTAAAGGAATGAAGCTACGAAGCGGTTTCATAAAAAAATAATTGTAATTTACATTTGAATGATATATTCTTTATTTTATGAATTTCTATTATGTTGAAATATTTTTTTTGTCTAATTGTAATTTTTGTATTTACAGATGTTTTTTTTTTTCAAACATAAAGGGATGTATTGTAGAGCGTACGTACGGCAAAACTGTTATTTTTATATCACTCTGTACTCTGTATAATTTGTTACATAATATTTCATTATTTAACTACAAAAAAAAGGTCATTGCAAACAACTAAAACTAACATTTTTTGTGAACAATTTTTGGATTGGCATTCTAAATTTATCGTCGCTCTATAATAGTCAAAGAAATAAATTTTTGTTAATTGTTAAAATATCTTATCATTTAACTTTCGACCTTCCTAACAAAACAAAGGACACAAATCTTAACGAGACAATAGTTATATATTTTGACAATTTTGTTGCATGAATACCAACTTTCCTTATTGGTTCAATAACATCGATTCAATAACTATTGAGAGATTTAACAAGTCTTTATGAATACAGCCCTAAATGACGGACTCATTATTTTGTAAGTTTTGTAAAATTTTGTTTCGTTTCCGAATTCGCGCTACACGATTGTGTTCCCGGCTTTATCTATTTGTTGAGAAAAGACGATGAAGTCCGGAAAGCAGGTACAAAAGATTTCTTTATGCTTTCAATGCTCTTATCTCCTTCGAATATTTTATTATAATATAGCTAGTATGTTGGCACTTGAGCTGTATTCAAAATTGTATGGCCAGCGCAGGGTTGGCTTAGGGTTGCGATCGTGTAGTACAACACTGCCTTCGAGTGTTTCGGCCCTAGTTTCGCCATTTTATAACCTAACATTCGCGTTCTCTAAAGAAAAGTTGTAATAAATCCGAGTTTAACTAAGTATAATTTTAATAATCATTTCAATCTGTACTTTTATTAACCAGGTGCCTATTGAAAATAGTAAATTGTAAGGCATAAAGTCTAACATTTACTCCTTAGTGGGATTACACGCGCCAATTCGGGAAGTTCGTACGTTCGGACGGTAGTAAAGCAAAAACAACCAATCAACCGCTGTTTAGATGTCGTTTCCATAGCAACCCTATTACATTTTAGGTAATAGACGCGAACAGCTATCATTCGTGTTTTTACGTATAATCTCAAAGCTTCTTGCTTGGAATTAATCCGTGTTTTTATGTAATTAATAAGTAATTGATTAATTAATGTATTTAATAAGCGTACTTACGACCGAGGTATGAAGAAAAATAGTATACACCACACTGGCCGAAAGTGTGATGCCTTATCGAAGGCATCATGGCGTGCAGGGCAAAATATCACACTTTAGGCCCTTGTGGTGAAATACACTAATTTATGTCATTCAGATTGTGTATAAAAACTAAAAAAAAACTTTTGTGAATTATTGCACCCGGGTGATACCGGGCCGGACCGCTTTTAAAATATCAAAATGGTGGACCGGTAAACCGACGCTTTATATCTCCAGTAAAACATTTTTTTCGTCGTGCTTAAAGAGAACTGAATCTAAATAGTTCTAACGTTAGACTTATGCACTTACGTCATATGTACACGGGTGGAAATTTTTATCATTTTATCTTCTCTAGCCGATTTCCATTTGACTGTAAGAATCGGAAATCCAATTTGAAACGGAACTTATTTCCACTTGAAAAAACTGTCAAAATATACGGAATGTTTCAGCTTTCTCTGTGAGAGCTACATTGATGTGACATTGCGAGTTATCTAGCATGCGTGTATACTTATACAGTGTGAAGTACAAAAAAAAAATATTGGTTGTCTGTAAAGTCGGTTTACGGACGATAGTTTTACGTGATAACGTATTCCGTAATACATAACCTAAATTTATATAATAATTATAATAATTCGAATCTATGATATTGCATCTTTCGCATCAAATTTAGGTAAATTTTATTAAGTAGAATAATAAAACACTATAAAAAGTACACTATTATTATATAAAAAACAACTATGGCATGTATCTCTTTTGCGCATGCGCCGATTTTCCCCAAAAAATTTACAAAAATTTCTAGTAAAAAAGATAGAGTAAAAACCGTTTTAAAAACTATATTATTATTATATAAAACATCATTATAAGAGATATATTCTTTTACGCATGCGCCGATGTTCCCCAAAAACAATAGGCCACTTCATATTTGCATATCAAACATCCTCCCAAAATTTGGTTTCAATCCGCTTATCCTTGGTGTCGGAATGATAAGAAATGTCAAAAGTGACGTTTGCAACTGTCAAAGTATTATGTTCTAATAATAATTAGTTATTCCAATACTTAACTTAGAAGGCGTTGCATTTCACAAAATGCTAATGTCAAAAAATTGAATTAAACATTAGAAATGCAGCCGTTTTCATGTTAAGACAAGACATACGTTATCTTCTAATTTCCATGTACGGCAAACAAAGACGACCGACCGCGTCGCGCCATGCATTAGACAACATTGCATTTATAAAGCTATTTTTCTATATAAATTTGTATAAAAAAACTGTTTAGGCAAATTCTGTTATATGAAATCTATGTAAAATGTTCTCCTCTTTCGTTTAAGACTGGTTTCAAACCGATCTGATTTAAATTGAGCGAGAAATTAGCAAAAAGCACGCACAGGGTCAGGCGGAACGTTACGCGTTACGCGTTACGAACGTTAGGATTTAGGAACGTTACACTTTTTCGTGCATGCAGCCGGTGTTTTATCAATTTATAAGATTGGTAATTCATCAATTTATAAGACGTTATCACGTCAAAAGAATGCGTTGAAAGAAACATGTACAAATTTGAATTTATATAATATGTAAATTAATTAGGATAGAATCTTTATAAAAAATAAGTAATAATATTTTATAACACAAAATCCGAAACAGATTTATTTGTTAAAAATGTAACATGGCGTCATAAATTATTAATTCTTATTCAAATATTATATCCTATTTAAGACAATAATTATAATTAAACATCTATACTATACAGGGTGACCTGTAATTGCTCGTATTTCTCTCAGGCGAAGAAACTATAACTAAATTTGGGGGAATTTCGTGAAGATCTACTTCGGTTTTCTTTTTACAAAGAATTTTGGGAGTTAAAAATTAAAAAAAAAAATATTCTAACTTTTTGGCCTGAATTTTTCCATGATCTGATAGCTTACTAATTGGCCAACCTTCCTAAAGCTAAAAACCACGAAATTTACTGTTAGAATGTTGTGTCCAAATTTCATAATAATCGGAGTTACCGTTCAAAAGTTTTTGTCGTTAAAAAGCAGTATTTATATTTTATACTTTTTTTAAGTAATAAATTTCTTTTAAAACAATAATTACAGTAGGTAATTAATAAAATATAATAAATATATAATTGAAAACACTGTAGGAAAATTATTTTTATATAGGTACCTATAGATGTAACAGTTTTCAAATGAGCTATTAATTAGATTTATTTAATTTTAATTAGTCGTAATAAAATTTAAAAAAACTGAAATGTAAGCCTTAGAAGAAAGCAATGTAGAGAACAAAAAAAAAATATATATATATTCGCCGACGTGGGGCTTGAACCCACGGCTCTGGCATTAGGAGTTTCATGCTCTACCGACTGAGCTATCCGGGCTTGTGAATGTGAGCCGCTAATATTGCAATATTTAGTTAGGGCATTTCACCTGATAATATTTGTTGGACGGAAAAATTTTGAGATACATCTTGCAACATTTTTCATTGATGCTCCGCTCCAATTGATCGTAGCGTGATATTATATGGCCTATAGCCTTCCTCCATAAATGGGCTATCCAACAAAATATTTTTTTTCAATTCGAACCAGTAGTTTCTGAGATTAGCGCGTTCAACCAAACAAACAAACTCTTCAGCTTTATATATTAGTATAGGTAGAAGTATAGATGTACTACCATTATTTAAAGTTTTGTGAGTTTGTGTGTATGAAGAGAATAATCTGCGCAAACCGACTGGGTTTCAGGGAGCGCTAATTCCTAAAAAAAAAGTTGGAGTGCGAACTACATTCCAATATTTCCCTTGAGAAGGATACATTTATCAATTTGCAATTTTGAATCCAGAAACCAGACGTACTTAGATGCGTCGTAAAAGAACATAGCGCCGCTAAGATCTCGGCTTTCAACTTCTGTCTCTATCAGGTAAAATGATGCACTTTTCCATTGCCGAAAATCAATACAGTTTTCTTGTACTTTCGGAAACTTACATCATTTACGTATAAACAAGTTTTTATTGAAGTTTTGTTTGAGTTCATGAAAAGTTATTTCAATTTGCTTTGCAACGGGCAGGTTTTCGTTTAACGATTAATCGAATCAAAACTTTCGACTTGGTATACTCGTAAGAATTGTTGACATAACGTCAAACAATACCAGACACCTCTCGTCAACTTCGTGTAGGAATTATTATAGGTTTGCTTTCGCAAAACAAACTATGACATAAAAAACATCCGCGTTAAAAATAAAACTTGAATCAATGCTCTCTATGAAAATTTGACTGTCTATAAAATCGGTCCTTTTAACACAGTTACTTGGGAGAAATTCCAGCCAATTGGGCGACGGGACCATTCAACTTAAAAAATGTTGACATTTGATTATAAAAAAGAAAATAAAATTTCTGATATCGCGTGAGGTGACGCGGGTAATGGCTAGTATTCAATATGATATATTAACTATTCGTTGCCATGGTTAAATACATAATATGTTCCACGTCATGTAAAAATTAATCAAAGCATGCCTAATTAGTTATTTCTGACAGATCTATAAAACAAAAGAGTGGCTGATTTTTTTTTATTTTCAAAATATTTCCGAAACTATAAAGTTTAGAAAAAAAAAATTTTAACAAATTTTTTTTAAAAAATAAATAGAATAAATAAGTCGTTATGAAAAGTATACCATTATTATAAAAAAAACATAGTTTTAGCATATATCTCTCCTGCGCATGCGCCGATTTTCTCCAAAAACAATAGGGCTCTTCATATTTGCATACCAAACATCCTCCCAAAATTTGGTTTCAATCCGCTCATCCGTTTGACCTGTATCGTGTTCACAGACTAACAGACTCACAGAGTTTTTCCAAAAATATGTTTTTTGGATTCGGGGGACCTCAAAACGGAAAGATATTGTAAAATTTTTGAAAAGTGATTTTTGACCTAAGCTAGTACCATTCCCCACTTGTGAGTTGGAATGGTAAAAGTTACAAAACTCTAAAGATAAAAAAAATTTCGTATTAATTTTCAGAAATAAATTATAATTTATTTTTTACTTCTATACTTCTGAAGACAGTTTTTTATTAGTAGGTACGTCAAATTTTTGAAAACATGAAAAAAAATTCAAATAAATAAAATTGACCAATTGAATATATTGAAAAAAATTATATAAAAATATAAATCAAAATAACAAAGTATGACGTTCCGATCCGGATTTGGATCTTCTTCAGAAAAATCTAAAAAATATAAAAATTATTAGTATTATAGTAAGTATTATCTAATAGAATGCACGATGATTGAATGTTTGAAAGAATCAAAAAAATTTGGATATGAAAAAAAATTGTTGACACTGCCTGGTGATGTATTTTCATTTCTGAGTTGTGATTTTAGGTGCCCCCTGAGACGTGGTGCCCTAAGCAGTCGCTTACTTCGCTTATAGGTTAATCCGGTACTGCGTGTAAATTATATTGATGTTTAAAACAAACGAAGAGCGTGAAAAATAACCTCTTTAATAACGTATTAACAGCGAGACACAGACGAAGAACTAATTATTCTGTGCAGTTGAACACTGTCAAAATTAAATTCCTCAATTCGTTCCCAAAAGTCCAAATGTAATTATCTCATAAACGCATGTTTCCTCCTAACGTTGGCGTCTCCTTGCCATCCTTGGCGGATCGCCGACACTATATCAACGGCCACAAGATAAAATTGCTTAAGTAGTCGACGATTTTACCATTCCAACACACATGCGGTCGGGATCTCTGGCGTCGAGGCGCTTCAAAAGGTGTAAAAAAACTAGTTTTATCTTTCCAACTGTACTGTATATACAGTATGTAGGTTAAGTTTCGTATATCAGTTGCAATGTAATTCACTATACCACTTACATAAGTGGTCTAGTTAAATACGCATGGGTTTGCATTTCACAACCCACAAGTGGGGAATGGTACCAGTTTAGGTCATAAATCACTTTTCAAAATTTTACAATATTATTTCGTTTTGAGGTCCCCCGAATAAAAAAAAAATATTTTTGTGCGTCTTTATATACGATACAGGTCAAACGGATGAACGGATTGAAACCAAATTTTGGGAGGATGTTTGATATGCAAATATGAAGAGCCCTATTGTTTTTGGCGTAAATCGGCGCATGCGCAGAAGAAATATATGCTATAACGGTGTTTTTTTCATATAATAATGGTATACTTTTCATAACTGCTTTATTATTCTATTTATTTTTTCATGTTTATAAGTATTTAGATTTACATGGCGAATCATTGCAGCTGATACACTTGGGAGGGTTATTGAATCGACAATATTACATACTCCATTTAGACTTGTGACCGGAGAATTATACTGTGGAGATAGGTAGGTTTGCTCTCCGTGTTGGGGTTCCGTTTCTGTTAAAGTTGCGAACGGGTTAGCTTCGGTTCAGAACAACTTCTGACAGTCCCAGTCCACAAATCTGTGCCATGTCAGGTCCAATTTACAAGACAAAATAAAACGTATACCAGTCGTGCGAACTTGTCTATAACCGAAGCTGTCATATTACATACAATCGTGACCGGACTTGTAATCTGACAGCGTTTTGAGCGCTACACACAAAGGAACAGGATATTACAAAAGCAGTCGATGATTCCATAGGACATAAAAATAACACAAAAAAGGGCTATCCCTCCACAAATTTTACAAAGCGTCGTTGGTTCTGTAATACCTACCTCTTATGTGGAAAAAGTAAAAATTGCAGGAAAGGCCAAAAAGTGGTTATTTCAGCAATGGATGGTAAGAACTAGCTATTTCAGAGGTATATTACTAATTCATACTTATCTTCACTATAGGTACATGTTTAATTAAGACGAAGTATTTTCTTAAAAAATATTTAACGTTAATTTCGGATTTATTGGCACATGGGAGAAATTATTTGATACAACTTTTCACATAAGAATTACTTCCCCTTGTTGGTTACTGTAAAATTAATTTGGAGGTATTACTAGTGTATAGATCTCCGTTTCCTGAATCTTTTCATTTAAAAAACGTAATATCTGCCAATTATGCACATAAGAGCTATTACAGAACCAACGACGAAATTTTAGAGTATAAATATGCCTTTTAAAATTAATTAACTTTCCGAAAACGGAGAAAAGGTCGGGCTCACAAAATTCCTCAAGGATTTTTTTGCTAGTCTTGAATACAATTGATTGGCATATTTTGATAAATGTATATTAAATTTATAACTGCGTAGCGTAGTGGTGAGAGCACTAGACTCGCATTCGGGAGGTACCGGATTCGAATCTCCGGCGGGGGCAAGATGTAGCTGAGACTTTTTTTCCTGCTGTCTCTCACCGAGAAACGGTAATTCCTGTACCGGCCATCTTGTTGAGGTTTTGCATGGTTTCCCTCAATAGTTCCAGATAAATATCGAGATGGTTCCTTATTGAAGGCCATGGCCGATTACCTGTCAAATTCCTATGCTCAACATTTGCCTACCTTATCCTAATGTCTTAAAATTCCTTCATTCCCATTGCTATTATTTAAGTGGAAGTTGAAAAATAGTAGAAAATAACGGTTAGTGTAATAGATGGAAAACAGTGATGGTGCGAATGGCGTCTGTTATGACATAAAGTCGAAAAACGGATGTTAAACGCATTATTATTACTATTATTATTATGGCTGGGACTTTTTCGTGCTGTCTCTCGTCTCTCGAGAAACGGTAATTCCTGTACCGGCCATATTGTTGAGGTTTTTCATGGTTTCCCTCAATAATTACAGATAAATATCGAGATTGTTCCTTATTCAAGGCCATGGCCGATTTACTGTCAAATTCCTATGCTCAAAATATTCCTACCTTATCCTAATGTCCTAAAATTCCTTCATTCACCTATTGCTACCAGTTAATCGAAGTTGAAAAAAATGTAGATAATAACGGGATGTGCGATAGATGGAAAATAAAAAAGATGACATAAAGTTTGCCGAAACGTCAGACAATAAAATTCAATAAAAAAAACCTTGAGTATTTGCTTAGTTCATCGATCCTATGCCACCAGGATTCATCCTTTAATCTTCCAACATTTAAACAGGATCATCATCACTCTAAATTATTAGTTATTTTTTACAGTAATAAAAAACATTTTTCTATGAATTTAGAATTTTTATGAAATCAATTAGTAACTTCATACAAATTAAAGTCATGTTTTTTTCTACACGCATGATAGCCAATATTGGAACTTCCCGTAGTTCCGAAATTTCGTAACAGTTTCAAATATCAAAACCAGGGTCAGAATCTAATATTGGAGGCCCTAGTTCTCATTATTACTGTTGTACAAATTGGACATTACGGTAACAAGTGGCCTATCTTACACAAATAAACTAAGAGGAATTCACCGTCAGTTTTAATGAATTTCCTCTTATAACGGTGCTGTGTGAACCTGGCGACAGGCACACATAGTCGATCCAGCATACGAATAAACAAAAGCAAATCGGCACTGGGTCGCCGTTCTGAACGAGAATTTAGGGTTATAACGGCGTCTCGGTGTCTTGGTTAAGGCGCTGACCTCAGACCACTGTATATTCATGTATCTACCTCCGCACCTTTTCATATTATATTATTATGTTATGTGGAAGCATAAAATCATTTCAGTGCTGAATTAAAAAAAAAACAGCGAGTCGGACTCGCGCACCAAGGATTCCGTACAAACTTGTAGGTATGTAAATAGTTCGTCCATCACGGGAATCGAGTCTCGAAGATTTTTTCCGCTTAGCCGTCGAAAAACTGTCCCCATACATCGACGAACGTCGCGGTCAGTTTGCCAACTAAGCGTGTAATTGCAACGAGTTCTGTCCGTCCGTCAAGACTCTTGGGAATCAAAACCTATAGGGTACTTCCCGTTGACTCAGAATCATGAAATTTGGCAAGAAGCAATGTCTTATGCCGGAACTTCACATGGCTATTTGTATTTGTGTATTTGGCATATTTGGCAAACAATTACCAAGTGTGGAGGGTCTATTTGACAAAGTGTTGGCCTTATTTGCTTATTTGACAAATAAGGCCAATACCAAATACGCGTTACCGTGCGCTTGTCGGTTTTTCGAGGCACATCAAAGGAGTCAAATAGGCAAATAAAGAGTCCACACAATGGCTATAATCAGAAGCGCACGCGCCGTGAACCTGTACGGACGTGCAGTATTTTTGTGTCTGTGCTGTGAGCGAGAACTGAAACAATTACTTTTGAAAATGAATTGGGACAATGAATCAGTGCTAAAATTCCTGGAATTTTGAACCTTGCGCTCTACTGCCAAATGTTTGTGTTTGCTATTTGACTGCCATGTGTGGATGGTCGTATTTGCCTCATTTGCATGTTTGTCTTGAACGTCATATATTTTGACAAATACAACACCCAATAGCGAACACAAATAGCCATGTGAAGTGCCACCTTTATAGCACAAGTAAAGGGAAAAATCCGAAAACCGTAAATTTGTAGCTACATCACGCACCCAGTAACAGTTCTAATATACAAAACAAGCGTCCGCTGCCGGTGCGTTTATACAGCACAATACGAGAGCTCTCGCATACAACACGGCACGACAACTAGGCTATCAGATATAGCCACGAGTTACAAAACGGTTACAGCAGCTCATCTGAACTGATTGCAATTACACTCTTAGTTGGCAAACTGACCGCGGCGTTTGTCGATGTATGGAGACAAGTTTTCCAACGGCTAAGCGGGTAAAAACTTCGAGACTCGATTCCCTTGATACTATTTACGTACCTACAAGTTTGTACGGAATCCTCGGTGCGCGAGCCCGACTCGCACCTGGCCGGTTTTTTGCATTATGAATACCGTTAATATGAATGAATCAACTCTATCTGAATTTCTATCTAACAAGACATTTTTATGCATGCCGGTCGTTTGCTTTATAACATTGTGTTCTCATTAGAAGCACGCAATAATTATTTGACCCTTGTCGTCTCTCTCTCTCTCCGCCGCATCGTTCGCTCTCGCTCCACAGTTGGAGCATGTTGAACGTTCATTTATTCAAGTCTTCTCTTCATCTTACCACCATAAATCAACGAAGGATTGCACAGACACTCCTTAAAATGTAATAACATGCTTAGTATGTCGTGTATAATCTGTATTAACGAATAATGGGAGACCGGGAATTCTGATTTATAATTAATAATTCTGTGAGCGTTATTCACAGAATGCGCCACACATAGAGATATTAGACTAGAGTACGCGAGTGAGCCGTGAAAGTGTCTGAAATTCAGACAGAGAACAGTTTCTTATCTCTATGATACAAAACAATTAGTCCATTGAAAAGTTACATTTGAAATTAGATTTGTCAGAGGACGCAATTTTATTTTTTAGATATCAAGAAGGGGTTAGTGTAAAGTTAAATTCAAGTTTGTGGGGTCACAACCCTTGTCCCACGGCAGCCATCTTGTAAAAAGTGGTTATCTCACGAACTATAGGTCTTACAAAAAATTTTCTTTTAACATTTTTTGTAGAAAATATAATTTCCTACAACTTTGGTTCAGTAATTATTATTATAAATTATAATAAATTATAATTAATTATTATAAAGTATAATAAAAGCTTAACAATAATAATGTTTATTGTTACAATATTATATCTTTGTCAACGACGACAATGTGAATGGTTTAAGTCACTGTTAAGCTTAGTACTATTACACTTACAGTGTGTCATTCAACATTAAATGACTCAGCAAAGATAACTTCACAAGTGTCTCTGTGCCCTGTGCTGTGTGCGCTGTGTAAATGTGCGAATGCAACAGTACAGAACAGCTCAGCACAGAGCAATGGCGCTCAGAGTGAGTCATTCACAAAAAAAAGAGCGACTCGTTCCGTTCCGAGAAAGCAGTCGTTTATTATGAACGACTCGCTCAGGAACGACACACCACTAGAGCTCATAGAATTCCAACAGTGAAGATTTTTTTTTGTAAGAAATCTCCAAAAAGTTTAAAATAAATAAAATTAAAATTTTTGAAAAAACCCACGACGGATGAAAACGTTGCAATAGAAAAAGGATCAAATAAAATTTTAAAATCCCCCGACTAAAAGAAGGTAAGTAAGCCAAGAAAATTCGTTAATGGCTGCCATTCGCAGTTCCATTGTAGGCTGCGTCACACTATTTTTTTAATATAAAAATTGTAGTCTTTTTATTTTATTTATTTAATTCTAAAATAGTAGGTAGGTATAGTAATACATTTTTTTGTAAATTTTAAAACTGAAATAATCCTGCCCAACTTGGCTGAAGCCAGTGCTAGGACAGGAGTATGGGTATAGGACGTATGAAAATTAAAAAAAAATAAAAGTATAAAATAAAAAATAAAAAAAAAACAATTATATAATTATAATTGTATACGACAATGTATATTTTACACACTAGTGCAAAGTGGGTTATTATACTATCGCTATACAGGCATATAAAACGTAGGAAATGGAATTGGATAGGACACACGCTACGAAAGACAGATAACGACATATCGAAGAGAGCCTTGGATTGGAAGCCACAGGGATACCGAAAAAGAGGAAGACCAAAAATATCTTGGAGAAGAACTGTTCGTGAAGAAGTTATGGTACAAGGAACTACTTGGCTTCAAGTCAAAAATATGGCAAAAGATAGTACTAGATTCAAAATGTTCGTAGAGACCCTATGCCCCACTTAGGAGTTAAAGGAATTTATTATTATTATATACAGGCATGAAAAGCAGATATTTTTTGAGAGGGTCGTGCAAAAATAGTTTTCGTTTAAAACCGGTTTCGTGTCCCTTGCGACCGTTTGCCGTTGCAGAAGTAAGTTATTGCCATTTAAGTTCTACTCCAAAAAAAGAATCGGCGACTATTGAATAAAATCATCAGGAGTACCAACTGTATGAAAATTGAAAGCGCATTATATTATATTGAATTTATTCAACACCCGCCTTTCACATTCTATTTCTGATCACAAAGAAAACGTAACGGTCAAAGCACTGATCAAATTACAGTAGCGAAAAAACCGCTAGGCTTGTGGAAACCGGCTGAAGGGATCTGCAGACCGCAGCAAAGGCGCAGGACATCTGCTCCTGTTGACAGATTCCCTCTAAATGCTCTATACTGCTCACCAACCGTGCGGGATCAAGCTCTCTTTTACTTTCGCTATACTCCTTTTATTTCTTCTTCTTCTTCTTCTGCGAACACAAGCCATTTTCTTACGACGGGTCCGCTACAGATCACTATTAAACCGATTTATATATTTTACCATGTTTTTGACGTGATAACGTTTTATAAATTGATGAAACACCAGTTGCACGCACGAAAAAGTGTAACGTTCCTAACGTTCCGCCTGACCCTGTGCGTGCAAGCGAGAGCGCAGTATGCTTCGGCCCAAGTTAGACAGCTACTAAAATTTAGGTTATGTATTACGGAATACGTTATCACGTAAAACTATCGTCCGTAAACCGACTTTACAGGCAACCAATTTTATTAACTCGCTTTGCTGTACGTCTGTCCGGGTGGAACTTATTTATTCTTCTTCTGCTATTTTCTTACGACGGGTCCGCTACAGATAACTAATAAACCGATTTATATATTTTACCACGTTTTTATTAACTAGCTTTGCAGTGTGTCTGCCCGGGTGCTAATTGATTTTAAACTAACTTCCTCTTGAGATAAAGACTTGAAATCTATACTAATATATAAAGCTGAAGAGTTTGTTTGTTTGTTTGGTTTAACGCGCTAATCTAAACTACTGATTCGAATTGAATTTTTTTTTTTTGTTGGATAGCCCATTTATCGAGGAAGGCTATAGGCTATATAATATCACGCTACGACCAATTAGAGCGGAACATCAATGAAAAATGTAGCAAGATGTATCTCAAAATTAGTCCGTCCGACAAATATTATCAGGTGAAATGCCGTAACTAAATATTGCAATATTAGCGCGTCACGTTCACAAGCCCGGATAGCTTAGTCGGTAGAGCGTAGGATTCTTAATGCCAAGGTCTTGGGTTCAAGCCCCACGTCGGCGAATATATTTTCATTTTTTTTATTTTCTACATTGCTTTCTTCTAAGGCTTACATTTCAATTTTTTAAAATTTTGTTACGACTAATTAAAATTAAATAAATCTAATTAATAGCTCATTTGAAAACTGTTATAACTATATAACTACATAAAAATAGTTTTCCTACAGTGTTTTCAATTAAATATTTATTATATTAAAAGAAATTTATATTGGTTTATTTTTAAATTTATTTTTTCTTTTGAAAATATTTTTCGTTTGTTCGGGCAACTACAAACTACACACTAGACATTGGACGTAGCACTAATGCCGTAAGTTGTCGAGCGTCTATAATTTATTTTTCGCAGTACGTCGATCCTTATGGCGCGACATCCGATTTCCTTCCCGCTATAAATAGACGGCGCGTGTGAATAAGTTAACATTTCTTTAGAAATAGCAATAAATATAAATCGTAGACAAGATTAACAGAGCGATATGCGTGCTTTTTGCCAATATGTCGAAAGCTCCCTGTTGCTGTTGCCCTGTCTCTCTCTCTCCGTGTAAGTGTGTGTGACAGAGAATGAGAGAGTGCGCCCTGTGGGTGTGTATACATTGCAGTATTTAGTGTTTTCAACTTTTATTGCCCTCTACGTCCTTAAAGCCCACCACTCGCGATCCAACGTACGATTTTGTCATATGTAACAGAATCGAAAGTCACAATACACGATCAAATAACTGATCCAAACATTGAATGACTGATATGTTTGGTGGATTAGTGTAGTGTGGATAACTTAGTGAAATTTACACTGAAAAGTGTTCGTTGCTTTTACCAAAATCACACGATACAATCGAAAGTCACAATACACGATCAAATGAACGATCCAATCAACAGTGACTTGAATGACTGACAACATATTATGTGTTTGGTACATTAGTATAGCGTAGATAACTCAGTGAAATTTTATCTAAAAAGTGTACGTTGCGTTTAACAAAATCACACGTTACAACCAAAAGTCACAATACACGATCAAATAAACGATCCAATCAACAGTGACTTGAATGATTCACAACAGATTAGAGATGTGTAGTTCATGAATGAACTAGTTCGAATGAACTAATCAGTATAATGAACTAAATGAACTAGTTCGCAACAATTCAATGAACTAGTTCATTAGTTCACACTGATCGGATCAATTCACCACTGTCTTTTAATGCTTGTGGATTATGAACTAAAGATCTCTGAACTAAAAAAGTCCCCTGTCTCAGTCATAGAGTATAAGTTCACCATTCACACTTCATAGATCTCCGCTCTTGCGCCACAGCTTATGCTGGTGCATTGTGCTTGCGTGTACATAATTAAATATTATGATTTATATTATTGATTATATATATTATTATTTTATATTTTTCTAATACAATTCAATTCTTACACTTTCTGTCTAGTAAATTTAATTCCTGTAACAGACGCGGATCCAGATCTCAAATCTGGGGGAGTCAAAATGCTCGGGTGTGGAAATTTTATTTTTTATTTTTAGGTAATTACAATACCCTACTCTATATTATAATATATATACATGATATTCCGTCATGTCAATATTGAAATTAAGTGTTCATGAATCCTAGGGTCATTTTGAACCTAAAACTTTTAATATACAAAATATGTCCTAGTTTCGTATTTTTTTCGTTAATTTGAATATTTAGAAAGAACAAAATTTAGACAAAAAATTTGTTTATTTAAAAAGCATATATATATATTTCATTAAAAGCATCCTATCTGCATGCATTTACCATTATGTCATATAAGAATATAAATATTAGGAAAATTGTAGATTGATGACTTTTCGTAATTTGTATATCCTCTACAATAATATGTGAATTGTGAACTATGTACGAAATGAATATAGCTCGTTTATAAAGTTCGTAGTTCAGAATTACATCTATAAGTATTGACTACTGAACTAGTGAACTGCGAACTATATAAATGAACTAGTTCATTCGATTGAGCCAGATCCACTGAACTAGTTCATCGAAATGAACTACAGTGCGCACCACTACAACAGATATGTTTGGTAGATTAGTGTAGTGTAGATAACTTAGTGAAATTTACACTGAAAACTGTCCGTTGCTTTTACCAAAATCACTCGATACAATCGAAAGTCACAATACACGATCAAATGAACGATCCAATCAACAATGATTTGAATGAATGACAACAGATGTGTTCGATACATTGGTGTAGTGTAGATAACTCAGTGAAAAGTGTACGTTAGGTTTACCAAAAACCATCGCTACCGAAATGACGCGATATAATCGAAAGTCACAATACACGATCAAATAAATGATCCAATCAACAGTGACTTGAATGACTGTACAGTGTACAGGTACCTTACACTTTTGTAATACAAAGGCAACAGTGTCAAAAGTTGTTAACACTGGAGCACGATACCAAACACACCTTAAATGCGTTCTTCAACTCGGCACTGGCGCTTGTTTTTAGACGGAAGCCGTGTCCAATGAAATAATAGTGGGAGAATGTACCGGATATGACGTAAACGAATACTTATTTGTAAAAAGTGACGTTGGCAGTGCAGCATGAAGTTTGCTGAGGATGCTATTAGTCTTCTCTTTCTTATTCCATTCACACGCTGACAGTGAGATTAATGACTTTCTAATGGCCTGCTTGATTCATATGGATTCGTACACATGCTCTGAATGTAGGTATAGGTCCTACCTACCATAGTTACCAACATACTTAGCTTCAATACAACATACAATACATGTATGGTGCATAATGCAGGAACGTTCAAATGAAAACTTGTCATATTTTTTGCCGCAGTCGAATGCAAGAATAAAAAAAAACTACAATTTTTTACGACAGAAAAAAAAGTACGTTTTTCAAACCGGGAAAAATATTCAGTTCAATGGAAAAGATGCATTGAAAAATGCATTGACAAAATACAAATTTTAATGTTGTCTCCTTTGAAAGTGGATTTATGTTCATAAATCCACTTTTTTAGGAATGGCTTGGGGAGGGTGCAATTGGTAAAAATTTCTGCCCCTGGTATTTCGCGGTCATTTGGCTCTAACAGAACCTAAAAATGAAGCGGCAGTATTTTTTTTTTATTTTAACAATTTTTTTACCATCTTTGATACTTTTTATCTTCCTTATCTTAAAATGGGTTCAGATTCCGTCTATATATTATATAAAAAAAATGCTCTAAATTACTTAGCTTATGTACTAGGCGGCAGAAAGTTGGGACGGTATGTTTTTTTGGCGCGTCAGCTCCTTAACTAGTATTAAAAGTTATTGGTGGAGAAGTGTGTTTTAAGGAGGTTGGTTCAAATGTTCAAAATGACTAAAACTTGTTAAAATTTCAAAAAGATGTTCTCAAATTTTGAATATATAATTGAAAAAATAAATTTCAAAATATATTGTTCCAAACCCCCCGTCGAAACGACAAAGAAGTTCGTGAGACAATAATCGACTTGTCATTCTAACAAAGACACACATTGTTTTCTAACAACAATCGACTCGTCGTTCTGAAAACGATACACAGATTGTTGGGGGTTAACAACAAACGGCTTGATGTTCCAACAATATGCGTAGCTAAAAAGGGCTTTGTTGCCAAATTCCAGACAATAATGAAAGCAACAACGATCCAGCGCCTATATAAACCAGGGGATAGCTCACGATTGGGGTCAGTCATCATGACAGTCATCATACGACAATGATACGTGATTCATTTGAACAATAGACATAAATTTAACAGTCAGTGAACAGAGCTGAGGTAACTGCCGAGATAAATAAATAAATGAACTTATTTTAAATAAATAATTTCCATCACGAACTAGAACAGTTTTGTTACAATATTTTTAATACGTGCAATCAAATGAAGTCAATAAAATAGTGATATAAAACAACAGAAAACTCATTAAATCAAAAATCTTAAGTCATGATACTAATAATTTCAAAAACGTTTCCCTGCTGGGTAATGAGAAATTAATTAAAATAAAACACAAAGATCCCGATTTAGTGAGTTTTACATAAATTCTTAATAAGTAAATGGCAATTATGTACATACCTTCAATTCAATGTTTCCAAAAATGTTCTGAAAAAGAAGAAAATGTATTGTTAATACGAGATATATTCGCAACACCAAATTTACAAATAGATGAATAAATGAAATTTATTTGTTTCACCAAGTCATGGAATAACTACATGGAAACAAATAACCTACATAGCATGAAGCTGTCAATAAAAAAATACCATTTAATGCTCTCACTCGCACTCATATGCATGCATAATATCATTGCGTACGTAGGTAAGCACGTGTTTTATGTACCTTTAGAACCTGTTAAAGGGCCCTGCTTTCAAGCTAGGTATAGCAAATTCTTGACTAAATATTGTACATTTACTGATAAAATCTTAGCAGTAGTGAAATGACGTAAGGTCTGGCGGGTCTGGGATCTTGGTCTAATGGAACTAAAAATGATATAATTACTTTTAATGCAAAATATATAGATGGCAAGTCTGTGCAATAAATAATCTAGGATAAAATAAGCAAATTAATTAATATTTCACTTTATAATTTCACACAAGTACATTGTTCAGTTGTCAACGAGTGTTCCCTTCTTCTCGTAGCCCGACTGACTGTATATTGTACAGTGTAGACACACTCACACAAATAAGTACGCTTCATAATTCATTATTTTAATGTACTGTTAGCTACTGCATTTGTGGCAACAAGACAAAACTGCTTACGTCGATTTTTTGGAATACCGTTTCTAGTTCTATTTTGTCTATTTAGAACCGAGCGGAGTGGCGTAACGGTGAGAGCACTAGACTCTCATTCCGGAGGTACCGGGTTTCAATTCCGGCGGGGGCAAATGTGGCTGGAAGTTTTTCCCACTGCCTCTCGCCGAAAAACGGTAATTCCTGTACCGGCCATCTTGTTGAAGTTTTTCATGGTTTCCTTCAACATATCTAGATAAATATCGAGATGGTTCCTTATTCAAAGCCATGGCCAAACTCCTATGCTCAAAATTTGCCTACCTTATCCTAATTTCCTAAAAATTCCTTCATTCGCCCATTGCTATTAATTAAGTTGAAGTTTAATAATTGTAGAAAATAACGGGAAGTGTGGTAGGAAAAAAAAATAGTAATGGTGCGAATGGCGTCTGTTATGATATAAAGTCGAGAAACAGACGTTAAACGCATTATTATTATTATTATTATTATTATTTTGTCTATTTGTCTATTTGAGATCGCGTTCATTGTCCAGAAATCAATGATTTAGTTAAAACGTGACTTAAAATTAAGACTGGCCACAAACATCGGGTAACCGATCATAGATTAAAATTTGAGATGAAAAAAGTTTCTTTAAAATATTTTTTTATTGGCGGAAAACGACCAAAGTCCCCGCACTAGTTCAAAACGTGTGTATCTCAGAAACTAAAAGAGATATGGGGTTGCGGATGGTTGGAATCGATATAGAATGACTTTTTTTATAAGTATGCAAACAGAGCGAATTTATTTTACAAAAAAATTTCAATTTTGTAAGAAGGGGGTACCCTTCTTATTTTTCCGTTTTTAAGAAAACTCAGAAAACTGTAAGATATTGTTTACAAACGACTTACAACTGAGGTTATTCTTATAGAAAAAAATCGTATCTTTGTATCATTAGTCGTTTATAAGTTATGGCGTTTTTAAATTTTCTCATATAATATATAAATAAATGCTCATATCTCTGAAACTAAAAGTGGTACAGGGTTGTGGATGGTCGGAATCGATTCAGCATGATTTCATCCATTAAGTTAGATTGTTTTCAAACGAACCAAAAAGCGCTTACTGCCATATAAAGTTGCAGATTTGCATGAAAACTTTTGCGGAATTTTGAAAAATATAAAAATATCTCAGATATCGCCAAAGTACACTAGAGGGCAAGTCGGTATCACGTTCAGTTTAGAAGTTATGACGGTTTAAATTGTATAAAAACATAAATAGATAAAACGGCTATATCTCCGAAACTAAAAGAGATACAGAGTTGCGGATGGTCGAAATCGATTCAGCATGATTTTAATACTGGCAATTCGATGCGGATTCGCCCGAATTAGTATATTGCCATCGTTTATCGTCGGCTTTATAAAATTCGCTTCTTTTTTTCTAGCTTCTTTGGTCTCTAAATAATCACAAACAAAAAAAGTTTCACCGGCTGTAAAGGGATATTAGAAACGTGATTCTTAATTTAGCTGGACGAGTCCCTTTAACAAAATGACATTGGTGCTTTTGATTTGTGATCACAGATATAGGAAAAAGGAAAAAAAAAGAGAAAAAACTTTCCACAATTCAACAACGCTGTGAAAAATAAATATTAACTAAAAGTACACAGGCTCATTGTTTTATCTTGGAGTGGAGGAACATTTATATCATCTGTTTTATCATTAATGCATTCATAAAAAGCAACTGGAAAAAATAAAAAAAAGTCCGGCAAAATGGGATGTTGAAGATGAAGTATTTTTACAACACTAAAGTGCTTTATAATGTTTTAAAACGCCAGATGCGTCTCAATTACCGATGGGCATATTTTATTTTTAGTGCGTGATTTTCTCTCCAAAGTCCAAATATTTATGTAGGCGCTGATATGACATGTCGCGATTTTTTCCGCCGAAACAAAAAGTACATTTCTGATATAACTCAACCACTCTCACTTGGCTACGATAAAAGCTATATTCCAGCCTCTCTGCGAACGGATAATATTATCTTCTCGCTCACGCGTTCCAACCGAGATATGGACGGTTGTCGATCCAACTGAATTTGTGATAAGAGTTACCAAACGATCACGTTGAGAGAATTAGTGATGTGTCCACATGAGTCGCTCAGAGCGAGTCGTTCAAAGGAGTGAAACTAGAGAGTAGGTACGCACTACACAAGAGTGCAGACTGCAGAGGTGTGAACTGTCATCATACATGCTCAGGAGTTACGTAGCATTGCACAGCACAATACACACACTCAGCTCTGAGCTCATTTTAATATGATTCTGATCTTATATTATTCGCATTTCGGATAAACTATAAAGTATAATAAAAGCTGAACAATAATAATGTTTATTGTTACAATATTCTATCTTTGTTAACGACGTCAATGTAAATGGTTTAAGTCACTGTTAAGCTTAGTACTATTACACTTACAGTGTGTCATTCAACATTAAATGACTCAGAAAAGTTAACTCCGTACGTGCAAAATTCACTAGTGGCCTGTGCTGTGTGCGCTTTGTAAATGTGCGAATACAATAGTACAGAATAGCTCAGCACATAGCAATGGCGTGAGTTATTCACAAAGAGCGACTCGCTCCGCTCCGTAAAAGGAGTCGTTCATTATGAACGATTCGTCTTATAAATTTTCAATTTATAAATTTTTTCGAGTTTTTTTTTTAATTTCATTTTAAAGAAATCGATACCTCAAACATGTGTACCAACCTTTATTTCATTTTTTATAAAGTTACAGCGATTCTGCCTGTTTCGTAAGTCGGAGTCGCATTTTAGCGAAGTCGAGGTCAAAATTCAATTTTAACATCTGTCGTGACGTGATATGATTCGAGCAGTCCAGCCAATGGCGGTGTAGGGACATCGCCGCTGTAAAACACGAACCGAATTAGAGACGTGTGAACTATAAGTTCGTTAGTTTGTCGTTTACTTAAAACGACGCATTCGATTGTGATATCTGATCTGATTCGAGCAGTTCAGCCAACAACCTTATTGCGACATTATTGCGGTAAAATATGAAACAAATCAACGACGTGTCAACTAAATAGAAGTCCGTTAGTTCGTTATATTACGCTACGTTTATCGTAAAATGTTTACTTAAAACGACGTATTCGAATGTGATATCTGATCTGATTCGAGCAGTACAGGCAATAGCATTATTGCAACATCATTAATGTAAAACATGAACCAAATCAACGACGTGTGAACTAAAAATTTGTTAGTTTCTCATATTACGTCGAGTTTATCGTAAAATGTTTATTTCAAACAGTAACTGTCAACATATTTAATTGTGATACGTATGTAATCTGATTCGAGTAGTCCAGAAAATAGCGTCCTTGCGACATCATCGCGGTATAAAACATGAACCGAATGAACGACGTGCGGACTGTAGACGTTCGTTTGTTCGTCATATTACGTCACGCTCAGCGTAACGTAACCGCAAAATAAATCACGCTAAATGAGTCGCAACTTTTAAGTGCACAGCCATGCACACTTCTGTTGATTAATGAACTGCTCAAGCAACTTCATTTAAAAGGATTCAGTTTTACACATTTTTTTCTCTTTTTCCTTTTTCGGTTTATTTTATTGAATTAAAAATTCTATTCCATATTATAATGCTAGCGGTCCGTTCCGGTTTCACCCGGGTGCGATAGATATAGGTAATTACGCAAAATGTATTTCGTTTGGGACCCGGCATGTGAACTAATAGCTTTGAGCGAATTATAACAGATGTCACTACTTGATACTTAAAACAGTTTTTTTTGTTTGCTTCTGAACTAATAGCTTCGGTTAAATTTTATCAGATGTCGTTACATGTTACTAAGACAGTTTTATTGAGATAAAAACGTCATTTTGTACAAAATATTTAATAAAAACTATCCTGTAGCGTAAGTTGTACCAAGCAAGACGCATGTACAAAATTTATTAAAAATTGGTTTGGTGGTTTCGGAGATTAGCGCGGCCTAAATTGTGACTCGAGAATTTTATATGTATAGGTATAGACTATAGAGTATGTAAACACCTAGGGAAACATAGGGAAATTAACATTGGGAAAAAATGACTGGATCAGAGTGAGCCTTGAAATCTTGTTTTTCAAATTGACAGATAATATTCTTTTGCAAAATGAATGTGTATACTACCGAAGAAAATATTCAAATGATTACAACATAATCGGACTTTTTTTATTAATGGAACATTAAATTCCCAAAAATACTTAAAATATGGTGCGAGATCAAATATCTCCGCCTATTCGTGTTGAACCTAAAGACATTGGGTCACTGATTTACCAACACGCATACGTCATACCAGTCAGACAATTTTTGAATGAAATCTTTCCAAACAGACGGAGTTGTTTTTTTTTGTTTTATTTTTGTACAAAGAAATTAAAATAAAAAAAAAATTATTTTTAAAAATTATTATTAGTAAAATAAAAATAAATCAAAATAAAATAGAAAATCAAGATTATCACGATAATTCAATAGAAATAACAATTAATTCAGTCATGGCTAACTCTGATCCAAGTATTTTTTCCCAATGCTAATTTCCCTATGTGCACCTTACGCGTTTACATACTGTAGATAGATTACAATATAAATTTAGAAAACTAGGTTAAATAGTTCGATTAGAATTCAGTTGTTTCGATTTTTTTTCATTTATTTGTACGTAGTCGGGTTTCAGTCTTGTCAGATTTATTTTTATTAAAAAAAGTTGTTTTAATTTATCTATTAATTATACATAGAGGCCCGGTCCAGCTTTGCCCGAATAAAATGTTTGACTAGAAAACTTTTGGTTCCATAAATTTATTTTCCATTCAGATTATTTTTTATTTTTTTAAATCGTATTTGGCACCTTTATATTGCAAAAATTTATCGTAGTGAGTATACCATACCAATAGTATATAGGTAACTCAAAGGTACTAATAAAAACTATCTTTATAATGAGATATTGCACATCGATTTCTGGAAAGAGACAATCTGTTATGAGAGTTAACTCTTAAAGAGGTCAATAACTTTTTCCCATAACAGATAGTCTCTTTCCAAAGGTCGATGTGCAATATTTACCGCCGCGTACTCTAAGAAAGTTAAGATCCGTATCCGCGGATCTTGAAACCAAAGATCCGTATTCAGATCCGTATCCGCGGATATACATTTTAACGATCCGGCACATCACTAGTACTTAGATTCAAAATCTATTGAAGTATAAAATTGTCTAATAAAGTGACACGATTACAAGTTTTTAAATTTATAGTTGATAAGAATTTAATAAAATGTCAGAACGTCATGTCGACATTACAGAGTTCAGTATCTGCAGAGGTAATTAATGAGATTATTTCTATGAGAGTAAACGTTCAATTGTTACAAGTTTGACAGTAAATTAAAGCCGTGCCGCATTATTTGCAATATATGTATAGTAGTGGTGCACGTACCTTCTATGTACCTGCATAGACATTGGCGAGGATCAGTTTTAAACTATCCCAATTTACTTTATTGAAAAGAAATTCCACAGTTATCGGATAGGCTACTGCTCAACTATTGGGGCATAAATTTTATGGAACCGTTTAAAGGCGGAATCACACTTATGGCCATATTCATCAAACACTATTAAAGATAGAAATTACTAATCCTGGAACTATCGTGACAAAATAAAATTTACTTTCAATTCACCAACCAAATTATCAGGTTAAATAGTTAGTTGAAGACGTATTTATACTTTTTTTAAGTAATAAATTCCTTGTAATATAATAAATATTTAATTGAAAACACTGTAGGTTGTAACAGTTTTCAAATGAGCTATTAATTAGATTTATTTAATTTTAATTAGTCGTAATAAAATTTTAAAACTTGATGTGTAAGCCTTAGAAGGAAGCAATGTAGAAAATAAAAAAAATAAAAATATATTCGCTGACGTGGGGCTTGAACCCAACACCCTGGCATTAAGAGTCTTACGCTCTACCGACTGAGCTATCCGGGCTTGTGAACGTCACGCGCTAATATTGCGAAATTTAGTTACGGCATTTCACCTGATAATATTTGTCGGACGGACTAATTTTGAGATACATCTTGCAACATTTTTTATTGATGTTCCGCTCCAATTGGTCGTAGCGTGATATTATATAGCTTATAGCTTTCCTCGATAAATGGGCTATCCAACAAAAATTTTTTTTTTCAATTCGAACCAGTAGTTTCTGAGATTAGCGCGTTCAACCAAACAAACAAACAAACAAACTCTTCAGCTTTATATATTAGTATAGATTAATACTTATTTCAATAATATATACGTCCACTGTACATGACTTTCGCATCCTTTGTGGCTTTGGCGAAGAAATATATCTATCCATCTATGTATATATAAAGGTGGCACTTCACATGGCTATTTGTGTTCGCTATTGGGTGTTTGTTGTATTTATCAAAATATATGACGTTCAAAACAAACATGAAAATAGAGGCAAATACGATCATCCACACATGGCAGTCAAATAGCAAACACACAAACATTTGGCAGCAGAACGCAAGGTTCAAAATTCCAGGAATTTTAGCACTGTTTCATTGTCCAATTCATTTTCAATAGTAATTGTTCCAGTTCTCGCTCACAGCACAGACACAAAAATACTACACGTCCGTACAGGTTCACGGCGCGTGCGCTTCTGAATATGGCCATTGTGTGGACGGTTTATTTTCGTATTTGCCTATTTGACTCGTCGAAAAACTGACAAGCGCACGGTAACGCGTATTTGGTATTGGCCTTATTTGTCAAATAGGCAAATAAGGCCAACACTTCGTCAAATAGACTGTCCACACTTGGTAATTGTTTGCCAAATATGTCAAATACAAATAGCCATGTGAAGTGCCGGCCTAACGAGTACAATCCACGTATCTCATTTGTTAAAATAATCTTTGTTCTCGAGCGTTCTGTGTTCCTGGCTACATTTTTCGGTCGGTACAATACGTAATGGTGAATTTATGTATCCATAAAACAGACTGTCAACTTGGTTTTATTTTTGTGCGCGAAATTGCCATTCGCACTTTTATTTGCTGTTCTTGATTGTATTACCTAGTCGCCGTTTTTATTTCTTGTCACATAAAAAAGAATAACCGAATGGCTAACAAGGCCGACGAGACGCGACGCTGCGCTCAAATCATTTCTAATTTAGTCGCTGCGGCATGCTTTTGGATCGACTGGAACTGTTATACAACAGTCTGAACGTACACTATTGTGATCTCGAAAATATTTCTTTCATCATGGCCATATTCACCGAATTTTAGTTATTTATTCGGTTCATTTGTTCTTCCGGTAGCTATTCCTCCGAATAAATAGCGATGATTCAATTCACCAAACACAATTATGTTTACTGCATGTACCTATAAATCTATTCTGTCTTACTTCGAGGGTATAAATATTTATTCGCCTGATAAAATGATATAGATTATACTACGTAACCTATAAACGTGGGGTATTATATCTACAGAGCAAACTGTAGATATAATAAATAGCGATAATTCAATTCACCAAACACAATTATGTTTACTGCATGTATAAATCTATTATGTCTTACTTCGAGGGTATAAATATTCATTCGCCTGATAAAATAATATAGATTATACTACGTAACCTATAAACGTGGGGTATTATATCTACAGAACAAACTGTAGATATAATAAATAGCGATAATTCAATTCACCAAGCATATTTTATTATGTTTACTGCAGGTATAAATCTATTCTGTCAAAATTCTCGGGTATAAATATTTATTTGCTTGAGAAAATAACAATGGCCGTGACATAGATTATAATACGTAACCTATAAACGTGGGGTATTATATCTACAGAGCAAACTGTAGATATAGTAAATAGCGATAATTCAATTCACCAAGCATAATTATGTTTACTGCAGGTATAAATCTATTTTGTCCAAATTCTCGGGTATAAATATTTATTCGCCTGAGAAAATAACAATGGTCGCGGCATAGATCATAATATCTAACCTAAAAACGTGGAGTATTATATCTGCAGTTTGCTCTTGTAAATTTATTTATGTGTTGTTTAATAATATTTTGTCAAGTGTATATAGTTGTAAAACATTAAAGTTAGCGGAAGCTTTGTGTGCAATTGGGTTAGGATAAAACATTATTTTGTGAAACTTTTTTTGACATTTACACTAACGCTTCGATCGGATTTTTGGATGAACGTCAAAAAGAGCAAGGAGTGTATATTAATTCTTTAACTAACTTATTCTTCCTGATTATTTGCTTGGTGAATTGAAAGTAAGTTTTATTTTAACGAATAAATTTATTCCAAGATTAGTCACTTCTATCTTTAATAACATTCGGCCAGACGTTACATCGGCGTTGGTCGGATACTCGGTTGGAGCGACCGTCGTGATTGCGGTGACATGGAACAACATACGTTACTTTGGAACGTAATTACGTCTTGTCGGATCACAGTGATCATTTTAGACGTCTGGTCACAGTGTTTTTTTCATCGTGAAGTTATTTATTCCCCTACTCTATCGACTACTCACACTAGAATACAACCTATACATTTGTTTATTGAATTTTTTTTAACAAAGAACATAAAAACGTAAAAAAACACTACACATTTTAATTGAATATGTGAAATAAATATCTATGTTGTGAAAATGTATGCCTTCAATAAAAATATTGTTTTATACAGCGCATTTTGAAAGCTTACACGTGTTTCATTTTCCTTTGCTGAAAATTGATTTCGAACTTTTTTTAGGAGCGAATATAATGGGTGTCTCAAAAATTTTAAAAGATCTGTTATTTTTTGTATTAAGCAAACATCTTTATTTCAACATGAAGAAAAATAGTTCCGATTAAACGTTAAATACATCAGGCAAATGGCCACCACGAAACCTCTTACACAGGGTTCTTCTTTAGTTGAAATTTTGAATAACGTTTTCGCATAAATGTGGCTGTATTTCACTTTTCACCATTAACGCGCCGTATTTCCTCTTTAAGATGTTCAATTGTTTCAGGCTTATTCGCATACCTACACCTTTTCCTTCACATAGACCCAAAGAAAAAAGTCCATCTATGGCACGCCGTTTTACTATTTAATAGTAAAATATTTTCCCAAAAATTATAAAAATCTTTAACAATTTTAATTTCAGAAAAAAATTTTGAGTAATTTTTTTATGTCATGACATAATAATAATGTCTTTTTTTATGTCATGACATAATAATAATGTATTTTTATGTTGGCATATAATTTTAATTCAAACATTTTTATTATGTACTATGACGAAAAGTCCAGGCTAGCTAAGCTCAGCGGCGCAAAGGTCGTGGGTTCCGTTTTTTTTTTTTTTTTTGGCAAACGTGCTTAAAAGGGCTTAAAAAATTTTAACTAATCCAAAAAACACTCAAAATTGACACAGGCAAATGCCTGAAATAAAATCCTACCACCTACCACTCGACAAATAAAGACAAACACAATCGAAACCGTTTTTTAGTATTTTCAAAATATTTTATATAAAAAAAAAACAAGGAATCTATTTTCAATCTCAAGAATATTTAATATCGTATGTGTCGTACCGACTGATGTCAGAAAAGGGCGCCAGGACAAAAAGACCATACGAGGCAACACAAACGGTCCAAGATTGTGTGCGAGAAAAAGATTCTAGAAATCCTTTCCAACCAATTAAACATAAAACCAAATTTCAGGCAAAACACAAAATTTAATCATCTAAGAAAATACCCCATAACTTAATCCAACTACAAAACTGACAATTCAATTTCTAGAACACACAGGTAACACATTAAAATCAGCGGTGTCAACCACGCCAAAAGACAGGCCCGCCACTGGCAGCACCGTGAGGTCTTTTTAATAATTATTACGATTTTTTTTTTCCTTTAAAAAGAGCCAATTAGTCAAAAAAACAACAAACAGCGAATCCAAACTCCAGCAAAATCCGACAACCAAAAAATACCAATCTCAAATCCAAAATAGACAAATCGTCAATCCAAAAACGACCTATCTAAAATTCGACACTCCAAAACAAGCGCCAAAATATTAAAAATCCAACCAAAAACGTTCCATTCCAACACAATCATCCACAAAACATCATTTTCTCATCTCAAAAAAATCGCGTATATCACATACATGTGGCCGCTGTCACGGCTCGCCGTCCTCTCCCAGCTATATCGCCAACCGATTCTGTCCGCCCTCCAGACCAGATCGCGACAGAATTTAACAACGACGAGCTCACTTGCACGCATCACAGTCGACTAGCCTTCTCAGTCGCACTCATTTCATTCCGCGTATTACGTTTTCAAACCTGATCCGCTCTGTCGTCTGGCGCTCGTCCATCCTACACTGTAACGGTATTAAAAGCAAGATTTTGACTTTTTTTTATAACATAGGCTCGATCTATTTTTTTTTTCCGGGGGCCACCAATTATTAACCGTTACAGTACATAATTTTAATTCAAACATTTTTATTACCTATGTACATAATTTTAATTCAGACATTATTATTAAGTACATAATTTTAATTCAAACATTTTTATTATGTACATAATTTTAATTCAAACATTTTTATTATGTACATAATTTTAATTCAAACTTTTTTATTAAAAAATTTATTAAAAAATTATTTCTGTTTTGACTTTTTAAATTTCAGATAATTTTTCTTCTACTATTAAATAGTAAAACGGCGTGCCATATCCATCGGTGTTAGATCGCACGATCTTGGTGGTCAATGTTGATCGCCAAATCGAGAAATGACACGGCCTGGAAACTTGGTCTACTGTAACACCATTGTTTCACGTGCTGTGTGGCAGGTCGCACCGTCTTGTTGGAAAAACGTGTCCTCCACATCATTTACATCCAATATAGAGCCACAAAAACTCTGTTAACGATATCGCACAATATTAACAGTTAGCGCATTTCCAAACAAATAAAGATTCCTTTATTGTGGCTATATTTTCGAGTGATTGACAAGGACGACGACGAACAATGGTCTTCTGATCCATCAGCGTAAGTTTGGTCTAAAATTTTGTAATTAAACGCCTCACTGTCAATTCGTTTGGCGCATAATTGCGACCGAAAACTTGACGTAATTGACGAACTTGACAAAACTTTCACCATTTTTAACCGATTTCAAAAAAGGAGGTTCTATGTTCGACTGTATATATTTTTTTCTTTCTTTTTTTATGTATGTTCACCGATTTCTCCGTCAATTATGAACCGATTTTCAAAATTTTTTTTTTATTCGAAAGAGTGCACTTCAGAGGTGATCCCATCGGAACCAGGATCTGATGGTGGAATCCGGAGAAATCGAGGGAAACTCTCAAATTTCAAAGGAACGCATACTTGACCTACCCATTGCAATACTTTATCTAACACTAAAAAGAGAAAAATAAAATATTTTTAACAAAAAAATTGAACCGACTTCAAAAAATATGCACTAAAAAGTAAAAAATAATAATTATTGTTATTTTTGGAGTCGGTGTCAGCCAAAATGAAATCTATTCCGAGAACTAGAGACATGTAAGATTTAAATTGCTACTTTCGAATTCCGATGTGACACCGACTCCAAAATTAACAATAATTATTATTTTTTACTTTTTAGTGCATATTTTGAAGTCGGTGTAATGTGTTTTTATAATAATTAAACGTTGTTCGTTTGAATACTTCTTATTTTTAAATCGCGTGGTCTGTACGTGACAACTGTAAAAAAAATCACCGTACAACTCGAATTAACAAAATGGCGGCAAATTTAAATCCGGCGCTCTTGTTGGGACAGCCTTTATTACTTTATTATATTTATATGGCGCGGTGGTTAGAATAGAAACCGTTCGTATTATTTGTTTATTTTAAATCCAGATTTAATTATACTGAAGTAAATTCAGAACACACGCGAGGTTTCGTTGAATTGTTTCAAAAAAAAGTACCACCAAGGAACAATAATTATTGCGAGTCAATTTTACAATTAAGTAGAAATTAATATGTAAATTAATTGAAAACAAATAAATACTACCTCCTGATATTACATAAAAGTTTGAAAATTTATTCAGTCTTCAATTTTATTATTCAAGGAATAATTGCCCACACTTTCAATATCGATATCAAATTATACAGGGCTCAAAAAAAACTTTATTTAAGGGTGTGGCTGGAAGTTTTAAATTATATAGAGAAAATATTTTTTTATTAAAAGTATGTTTATTTAATGATAATAGAATTTATTAAGAGAAACCTTTTTTTTTAAACAGTTTGTAATCGCTTTTATTTCGCTTGACTTCGTATATCTCTTTCTTTCAAATCTTGCGACAGCTTTTTCAACTACTTCCCGTTATCCGATGGAGTTGAAATTTTGCATACGTATGTAGTTCCACTGACAATACAATATTATAATAACTAACTGACCGGTCCGGCATCGTCCGGTTGCAAATAACACTTTTAATAAAGCACACTAAAAACTTAAAAATAAAATAGGTAAAAAAGCTTCTTAAGCTAAACGGTTTTATTGTAAACTAAAATAAAATCGTGGGCTGCATTTCGTAGAAAACTTTTATTTGTTTGAGATTGGAAATCATAGTTACCTTTCGACTGTCTTCTTCGACCATAATGTAATTCTATAATTGCCCTCTACGATTTTATTGTGGTTTAATCAATCTTGTTTGTTCCTGGGCACCAGGTAAATTTTTTGTTAGGTTTTTATATAGTTGTCAAGTGTCAACTGCAGGAACAGATCGTCCTTAGGTGAGTTTTGACGTGATAACGTCTTATTAATTGATGAAACACCAGCTGCACGCACGAAAAAGTGTAACGTTCCGCCTGACCCTGTGCGTGCAAGCGAGAGCGCAGTATAAGCGATAGAGAGTCGGTAAAAATATAGTTTGACAGCTACTAAAATTTAGGTTATGTATTATTAAATATGATATTCGAGCGGAATACGTTATCACGTAAAACTATCGTCCGTAAACCGACTTTACAGACAACCAATTTTTTTCTTAGGTGAACATTCCTCGAAATATAAGCTCCTAATGTCGTAAATAACGTGCCCCCCCCTCCTCTAACTTTGCAACGATATGATTAAACAATTTATAAAAAATAAAGAGTAACGCTTCAAAAATACTTTCAAAAAAAAAATATTAAGATATATTGACAAGCTGTCTGAGTTCAACTGTTCTTTCCTATATTGACAAGCTGTCAGAGTTCAACTGTTTATGTGGCTGTCATATTTCTATTAAAACAAGAACCACAGCTACATCACTCGCCCGATGTCACTAATGTACATGTCAATATTTATTAGAACTGTTTAGTTTATGGAAGGCCCCAAAATTATTTTAATAGTCCAATAAATAATAACTTAAGTATGCTCAATTTCTTTTGAAATAATATAGTAAAACAGTACCTATCAACATATTGCAATGACGCATTTCCAGGTTAGGGTATGATATTTGTTTGAATGCGATCATTAATTAGCTCATAAACGGAACCCTGCCTAACACTCGCTATGGTTGTTTTTTTTTTATTACTGAAACCCCTCGTGTTCGAGCTTTTAAACGGAGTTCATGCTTTCGTTAACTTTTATAGGCTCAAGCTTGATTGATCCATCATACGATTTAATTTCTAAATACCTTTATAATAAGCATAATTAAATTAGCGGATTGCATATATATATGTTATGGACTATGTGATTAATCAGGGCGTTATGTATAATACCCGGGCAATATGAATAATGACAAGTCAAATCGGTTTATGTAATTAATAATAATCATTAAAACTTCATTAGTGCCCGGTCATTATGAATATTACTATGTGATTGTTAGGTAATTTCATAATTTAAGTACATTTGGCAAGACGTGGGGAGTAGGGACAAATATGTGATACGCACTAGCCAATCAGAGCACGCAACTCACAATAGAGCGTATTTTACAATATTTTTTCGTTTTGAGGTCCCCCGAAGCCAAAAAACATATTTTTAATTTAAGACTGATTATCATAAAAAAATCTACCTAATATTCGTTTTATATTTTTAATTTGTTACTAAGTACTATTCGTACCTTCCTACCATAATAATATTATTTTATAATAATAATGTATGTCAACATTAAAATAATATCTTTTTATTATTCTGCCCAATAGGTGAAGGGCATTATTCATAATGCCCGGTCAATTTAATTATTTGAATAGTTTTTATCACACTGCCTTCTCATATTGGGCATTTTTCAAACTGCCCGGGCATTATGAATAATGTCCTATTTATCACTTGGTCCACAACATATATATAAATGGACAGGTCCCAACGGTACGCGTTTTACGATCGGTGCTAATGTGATACGATGCGGTAGACCTATCTCTTTCTCGCTCACTCGTTGCATCTCCTTTTGTTTCTCTCTCTCTCTTCCTCCTCACATAATACTCGCAGAAGATTCTGTTTAAGTTATACACCTACCAAATCTAAAATTGTAATTTTGTATCGTAAATGTGATGGGGCGGTAAATGTACGCCGTTCGCATGTTAAAATAGGAACGCTCTTAACCAGGAGTACTCGAACTATTCCCGATATATGGTTTCTAGCCGCAAGAATAATAAAAAAAAAACCGGAAACACAACCCGGAGGCAGTGCCTTTGTTGTGTCTACCGATGGATTCGTGATTAGTGATGTGCCGGATATCCGTATCCGTGTCCGCGGATATCCGAGGGAGAAGAAAGATCCGTATCAGTATCCGTTAGTTTTTGGCGTTTATTAATTTTCAATTCATAGATGAAATTTTATATATATAGGTGATTAGGTAATAATGAAAACCTGTTAAATTCCATTCAGATTATTTTTTTAAATCGTATTTTGCACCTTTATATTGCAAACATTTATCGTAGTGAGTACCATACTAATAGTACATAACTCAAAGGTACTAAATCAACTATCCTTATAATGAGATATTGCACATCGATCTTTGGAAAGAGACAATCAGCTGTTATGAGAGTTAACTCTTAAAGAGGTCAATAACTTTTTCCCATAAAAGACAGTCTCTTTCCAAATCACGAATCGTGATCTTGGTTTCAAGTAAAAGATGAAATTTTGTTGTTTTTCCACAGGCGCATCTAATTCATTTTGTAACACCACGTCTTAAAAAGGTACGCCGCCACTGGTGTACCCTGGTGGTCATGTAGAGAAACAGAGGCAAGATGGCAGCGGAGCGTATGAGCTAGGAAGTAGTGTTCATGTTAAAAAACTTGAATTAATAAATGTATTGAATTAAATAATATTCATGTTACAAACTTAGTTAATAAATATGTTGAATTAAATAATATTCATGTTACAAACTTAGATAATAAATATGTTGAATTAAATAATATTCATGTTACACACTTAAATTAATAAATATGTTGAATAAAATAATAATAATTATTACAATTTATATATTTATGGTTTTCAAAAAAAATCCATGTTACTGTCATAGCAAGCATAAATTAAAAAAAAAACAAAATAAAAAATTTTGAAAAAACTCGCAACGGATGTAAACGTTGTAACTGAAAAAGGATTAAATAAAATTTTAAAACCCTCCGTCTAAAAGGAGGTAAGTAACCAAAGAAAATACGTTGCCATTCGCTGCCCTGAAATGAACAAAAATATTACAATTTTAGAGTATGTGACT
Source organism: Xanthostigma xanthostigma (assembly GCA_963575645.1). NCBI lineage: Eukaryota > Metazoa > Arthropoda > Insecta > Raphidioptera > Raphidiidae > Xanthostigma > Xanthostigma xanthostigma. The sequence goes on from OY754471.1 coordinate 43,849,358, forward strand.
GATTGCAGTCACATTGGGTACATAAATAGTCTTCAATTGATATTTTCCTATTCTTAATTCAGGGCAGGGAATGGCAGCACCGAGGGATTTTTTTTGGTTACTAAGGCCTAGCACACATGAAGAGCGTTCAACGCGCGTTGAACCAACGCGCGTTGAACGCCTCTCATATAAACTAGGCCTTACTTCCATTTAGTCGGTGGGTTCTAAAATTTTATTTAATATTTTTTCAGTTACAACGTTTACATCCGTCGTGGGTTTTTTTTTTAAATATTTAGTTTTATTTTTTATTTTATTTTAAACTTTTTAGAGATTTTTTTGCAAAATATTATTGCAGTTATACTTCTTCAGGCGCGTTGGGAGTAAAATTTAAAAAAAGTGATGGCTTCGATCATGCTCACAAAAATGACATATTAGTCACCAAGGCTATAATATGTGACTTGGGTTTGTTGAGCGCAGTGCTGGATTAACCTATAAAGGTGGCACTTCACATGGCTATTTGTGTTCGCTATTGAGTGTTTGTTGTATTTGGCAAAATATATGACGTTCAAGACAAACATACAAATAGAGGCAAATACGACCATCCACACATGGCAGTCAAATAGCAGACACACAAACGTTTGGCAGCAGAACGCAAGGTTCAAAATTCCAGGAATTTTAGTACTGTTTCATTGTCCCAATTTATTTTCAATAGTAATTGTTCCAGTTCTCGCTCTCTAGCACAGACACAAAAATACTGCACGTTCGTACAGGTTCACGGCGCGTGCGCTTCTGAATATGGCCATTGTGTGGACGGTTTATTTGCGTATTTGCCTATTTGACTCCTTGGATGTGCCTCGAAAAACCGACAAGCGCACGGTAACGCGTATTTGGTATTGGCCTTATTTGTCAAATAGGCAAATTTGTTAAATAGACTGTCCACACTTGGTAATTGTTTGCCAAATACACAAATACAAATAGCCATGTGAAGTGCCGGCATAAGCAAAATAAGCAACTGCTTAGGACATCATGTCTCAGAGGGCACCAAAAATCACAACTCAGAAATGAAAAGTACCTCACCACACCGTGCCAACAAATTTTTTTTCATTTTGTCATGTTTTCAAAAATGTGATCTACTGATATAAAACTGCCTTCAGAAGTACAGAAATTAAAAATAAATAATAATATATTTCTGAAAATGAAAACGTAATGGTTTTTTTTAACTTTACATTTTTTTAAACTTTTTTTCAATTAACTGTATAAAAATGCGTAAGGACCGATTTTGTAGACAGTCAAATTTTCAATGAGAGCATTAATTGTAAAATTCAATTTGTTTCCTTAAAATTCTATGCTTTTTAACTTTTTTTTCTATCAATTTTAAGCTTGTAATGATAATCATAATTTGACAAACATTTTTTTTTATAAACTTAACCAGACAGATATAGGTAGATGATATTAGAATTTTTTTAGACTGCTGTTAGAGATGAGTGCCCTTAAGCAAAAAATGCTTAGGGCATCAAGAAGTCTTAATCCGGCACTGGTTGAGCGTCACTGCAAAGGCCTTTCGCAATATCTGATGTATTCCCTCGGCCCGTCCATATCCACGGTTTGTGATTTTACGAGCACTAAAATACAACCCTGAGCTCAGTTCTCACCGTACAACACACACACACAAAAGTACATACATATGGAGTAAATGGCTTTTTGCGTTTGTGTCATGCATGGACCATCCTCTTCATCACAAGCGCTTATTATAATTGATAAATAGATTTAGTTACTATATCATTATTCCTCCACAGCGATTGTACGTCGTTTAGTTAACTATTTTTTTGTTCATTTCTATCATTTTAAGCACTTTTTGATACGATAAGTTGCTACTAGGGAATGCAGACCCGGGATCCCGAAATACAGTTTCGTTTAATTAGCTCTAAGCTTTAATGTCATTATTTGGGAAAATAATTTTCAGTGAAGAAGAATTTTTTTTTTATTTTAAAAGGAGCGAATCGGCTTCTATGGCCATTATCGCGTAATAAATTACAAATTTAAGAAGAATTTCTATTCTTCAGAAGCTCATACTAAGAGAAATTTTAAAATATTTGATTAACGTCTGATTAGAACTCTTCAATAAATAAAATTATCGACCAATTTTTCAGACAATATATTAACAAAATATATAATTAATATATTAACGTTTCGATCCGAATTTGGACCTTCTTCAGAATTAATTAATCAATTAATATTAATTAATATCAAAATATTGAAAAAATAATAACAAACAATATTTTGATAATAATTAATAATTTTGAAGGAATTTTATAAAAAGCGAATTAGAAATTAAATATTAATTATTTTTTATATTTTTTAGACCAATTCTGAAGAAGATCCAGATACGGATCGAAACGTTAATGTATTAATTATATATTTTGTTAATATATTGTCTGAAAAATTGGTCGATAATTTTATTTATTGAACAAATTTTAAAACTTGGTTGTAGGGTATCCTGTCGTCCTTACTATATCAAATTCAATATTCTTACATTTCTTTGCATCTATATTTTAGAAATGGCTAAATATGTAAAACATTGCTTCCTTCACTCATAATAATGAAGTACATGAGTATAACACGCGCCAAAACAATAATGTTTATATAGGCAATTACCGGCTCAGTTTTTATAAAAAAGTCCTGTGTGTGCTGGCAGTGCTATTTATAATAAATTGCCTGAATCAATCTGAAAATTTAATTGAGCAATGTTTTTTTTCACTTGACGATTTTTATACCTCAAAAGTTGTATATATACTATTTTATTTTTCTATGTTCTAATTCTTGCATTTTGTATGTTCTGACTTGTCATATTCACACTATGTTTTGACGCTATGATGAATAAACTATCTATCTATCTATCTATAAAATAAAATCGTTTTCGATTAATTTAACCGAGAACCAAATCCCATAAGGTTTATGCGGGGTCCGCGCAAAAACTTGCACTTTCTATAAAAAACGAAACCTACCACGTTTTTCAATTGAAAAACTTGACTGTCTATGAACCCTTTAAAAATACGTAGATTTATTTTACGCAATGAGTTTATATTTGAATTAAAAATAATACGGTTACACAAAGTCGTAGATAATTGTATAATTATTTTTTAAAAATGTAACAAAACATAATACATTTAGAATTTCATTACCCTAATGTTTTTACGTTTCAAATTTTCTTTTTAATAAAAAAGCGACGCAAATGAGAATATAATACGGTCGTATTTTATTCTAGAACGGTCGTACCCACTTTGCAGTGGCGGCGCTTGAACATTTTCAATAGGTGTTCTGCAGGGTCAATTAGAGGTACCTCCTAACACGGACTTGGAATGGGGGGGGGGAGTGAATTGAATTATTAATCGCATCCATGTTTATGACGTTATGATCATTAACTTTTTGTAAACAAGGTTGTCATATACACTGTAACACTAGTCACTACTGCCATAAGCCGTGTATCATGTGTTGCATTCAAAAATACGTTTGTTTTTTACACGACGTAGAAAATTGACGATTTTTGACGGCGTAAAATTGATTCCCTAATTATTGCTTTGAGAAATAGAGAATGTATTAGACATGGGAAAAGTCGATACTATATGTGATCAAAATATAGACGCTGATGACCTCAGTTATTGATCGTCTATAATTCACAATCTCTCTCACTATGTGATCACAGTCACTGTTATTCCATTTGCACAAAAATAACAGTGAAAAATCACCGTGTCTTTGTCACGTCGATCCCGACCGAGCAAACGCTCGGTCGGGCGTTACGTCGGCTACTCGGTTGGAGCGACCGTCGTAATTGCGGTGACTCGGAACAACATACGTTACTTTGGAACATAGTTAGCTCTTGTCAGATCACAGTGATCATTTTAGACGTCTGATCACGCTAAATTCCGCTCGACGAAGCAAACACTCGGTCGGACGTTACGTCGGCTACTCGGTTGGAGCGACCGTCGTTATTGCGGTGACATGGAATAACTTCGGAACGTAGTTACCTCTTGTCAGACCACAGTAATCATTTTAGACGGCTGGTCGCAGTGATTTTTACACGCTTTATATAATATTAACTTTACTTGTTAGTTTGTATGTATGTATGTTTGTAACGTTCGTTTGGACTACAGCAAGTGGTTTATTACTGTAGTATAATATGCCAGCACTGTAACTACAGTGGTTAGCCGTGCGGTCTAAGGCAGGGGTCTTCGCTGACGTCAACTCTCGGAATCACGGGTCGTGGGTTCAAATTCCGTCGACGCCGAAAAAAAATGTGTTTTTTTTCGGAAAATTTATGACAATAAATCGAACTAAAAAGTGGAAAATAAATATAGTTAAAAAAAACTAAAAAACACGGTTTATATCGAAATAAAAAGTAACAAATATTTTTTTTAAATAAGCTTAAAACAATAATGAATAAAAAAAAAACAAGTAATATTGTGAAAAAAGCGTGGGGCGCTCGATGTACGAAAATGTGGAACAAAGCGCCCCACGCTTTTTTCACAATAATACTTGTATTTTTTATTCATTATTGTTTTAAGCTTATTTAAAAAAAAAAAAATTTTACTTTTTAGTTCGATATAAAGCGCGTTTTTTAGTTTTTTTTAAACTATATTTTTTATCGTGAAGTTATTTATTCCCCAACTCTAGAATGTGTCGGACGATCTGGCAACATTGGAAATAGTTATTAGGTGAAAGCAAGCCTTATGATATATTTATGTACTAATTCGGTGTATTTTCTCCGTGTTTTAATTCAGATGAGACCTAAGCTATACGCATATGGTTCATACATACGCGTATATTGTACAGCATAATGGCATGGTTTATTATTATAATAAACCAAAAGTTTCAAAGTGACACGTTGCTTCCACCATCATCTCAATTGCTTTGCATTAAATCACAAATGTGTATGCACACTGAAATATGCTTATACAGGTGAAAAGTATAATTATGTCATGCTCTAGAGGGTGGATAGAGATCGCGGAGACAAGCATTTTTAGTATAAGAACCTATGTCCGGAAATGCACTGTACTCTCCAACAAGATCTGTACTGTACCAACCGTTTTTCACCGTATCGTTCTTTTCAAAGTTGTAATTGTTTAGTTTTGTAGCCTGCCAGTGTACTCTAATGTTTTGTTAACATTTATTACAGTAAACTGTACAGGCCAAACGTTTCAGAGCCCGTTTTCCATCACCTTTGTCTTCCCGACACCCGGCGCACTAACTCCGTAACGGTGCATTTCCGGACATGGGTTCTTATACTAAAAATGCTTGTCTCCGCGATCTCTATCCACCCTCTAGAGCATGACATAATTATACTTTTCACCCTGTACATATATATGTTAAAGCCGATGGAAATGTTTAATTCCACCAAATACCGAAGTCTTGTACATACTATCATAATATACACAATGATTTTTTTATTACTCATGCGGGAAAAGTGGTATCTTTACGCATGCTGTTACGGTTGAAAAGTAGCTATTTTCATTTGCGTGCGGAAACTTGACTTGTCGCACTGAAATTATTGTTTGCAACACGCAAATTCAGAGAAAAAAACAAAATAATAACGGTGTTAATGTCAACGAAACAAACTGTCATTTGAAGCAGATTTGAGGTTAAAATTTTCGATTATGGACTTTTATTCTTGACAATTTTAACAATTTTAACTGAATTTTCAACTTTTTAATGATTTATTTTTAATTTTTATTACTTCTAATTTCTTTTTTTGATTCGTAATAAAATAATAATTTTAATTTAATTAAATTCGTAATACAAAAATAGTATGTGCAGCTCGTGCGCTCAACTTCGCTTTCGTGGGCAATCGACAACTTGCCGCACTAGTTGCACAATATACTATTAAGTTGATTCTTCTTTTTTAACAGCATGTAGAAATCAAGTAAACGAACAAATATTTTAAGTAACTTTTTTATCAAAACTCAAAAATGAAAGAGAAATGGGCTTTCAAAGTTTGATTATATTTTATCAAAATTTGAGGCCGGTCCTGGCGTTGTGTTATGTCACTATGGAAACATGTTATGTCATTATCAAGTATTCGCAGAAATTGTTCGAATTGTTGTCCCCGTTTTGTTGGATACAAAGATGCGTGCGAATTATTTGGGATATATTTTCCGATTCATGCTATCATATTTTCCCGTGCATCAACCGGGCTTATGTATTAATTAAATAAAATTTAAACAATTTAATATGTAGATATAAAAAACGAAATACCATCTTCCTTTGACAACAAGTAACATATAATAATATTAAAAATCTTGCCAAAGGAGGATGGTTTTTCGTTTTTTATATCTATACATAATAAATTGTTTAAATTTTAAAATTTAATTCCCAAATATCCCAAATAATTCGCGGAAAGCACTTATCGCTACACAAGCATGGCTACGACGCACTCATCTTTGTATCCAACAAAACGGGAACAACTTCGAACAATTTCTGCGAATACTTGATAATGACATAACATATTTACCTAGTGACATAACATGACGCCAAGACCGGACTCAAAATTTGATAAAATTTAATAAAACTTTGAAAGGTGAATTTGACTGTATTCAATAAATAGAGTAACTGTGATCCATTGAAGTTATTGATAAAGTATTTGGAAAGAATCCGGTAGCATAAGGATCGAAAATGAAGCAATACCTACTGAAATTTTTTTAAACTTAACGTATCGAAACGTTAGTATTAAATGCAAGTTTAAAAAAATTTCAGTATTTCTTCATTTTCGATCCTTATGCCACGGAATTCTTTCCAAATACTCTATCAAAAATTTTGAAAGCCCATTTCTCTTTCATTTTTGAGCTTTGATAAAAAATTTACTTGAAATGTTTGTTCGCTATTTGATTTCTACACGCTGTTAAATAAAAGAGTCAACTTAAAAATCATCCTGTATAGCTACGTAGTGGCACATTGTACATTTTGGACAATACTATTCACTAGAGATGTCAACAAAGTAACGATACGATACGAAACTACTCGTTACTCTAGAATACCCGAAGGAACGATTACCGATTTGAAAAGTTACTTTTACTTGAATGATTACTATTGATTATTGATTATTGATTACTATTGATTATTAATTACTATTGATTATTATTGATTACTGTTGATTACTGTTGATTATTGATTACTATTGATTATTTTATTATGCGAGTATAAGGATATTCATTGAGTTCCTGCGAACCTTAAGATTTCGGAGCACTACAAAGGAGCCGCTGATAGCTGATACGTATAATATAAATATGCCGCCGATATCAATAGCCCTTAGCAAAATTAATTGTGTATTATTGTATTGTTGGTATGTTGATATTTCGCGGTCAGTAATCGTCTTGTGTCGATATTTATTTTATTCAGTACGTTTTTATACGCAATATTATTTGTTGGTTCAGACACTACGTACTACATTTTATGCATGTAACTTAAGTAATCAAAGTAACGAGTAGTTGAAATGATTACTTAATACCAAAGTACCGAATAGTAACGAATACTTAAAAGTAACGATAACGACATCACTACTATTCACCAATAACATATATGAATATAAATCTTAATGTCTTATTTTGTGCAGTGTCGACAACCTTATGAATACAAATAGGTTGAAAACCCTCTACGCACCACTTAATATTTCATTCGGTATTGCGTCTGTACATATTTACATGTATGTCGCGCATGTGCGCGTGTGTATGTGTGTACACGTTACGTCATCGCGACCTTTCGTCTTCTGGGAATGTTCATTAAGCACAGAATTAAGTACGTATATTTCTGTAACCCCTTGTGATGTTTACACTTTCTGTTAGTATCTACGCTAGTACCACTCAAGCACGTTATAAATAGATCAATTTGCAGTTGTTTAAATCAAAAATGTTTTTTTTTCCGCAACATTTTTCATGATCGCTGCACACGAGGCTGGTTTTGCCGCTAGGTTTCGAACGTGCTGTCGCGCTGGCTTTCGTGATAGCTTTTATGCGTTCGCTTAACTGGCTTTGTAAGTTCGGTGCGCAGTGACAGTTCGAATGTTAACAAAAGTGAACGTTCATTGTCTCTGAACAGAACACACACTACGACGCCATGTTTGTTTGTTTTCTTACAATTTTTTTAAAGTTTTTATTTAACATTTTTTAGTGGTCGTTTTTAGTGTCTAATGAACCCGAAGAGCAACGTTCGCGCCGACAACTACAACTTTTAGAAATATTTCATGACTTTTTGTTAACTTTCTAAAAAGATGCTGAACCGATTTTGCCAAAAATTTAGATGGGACCAAGTTTAAGACATACTCTATCGAATAAGAAATGAATCATTGAAATCGGTTCACATGCCAGCGAAGATATCGACGGACAGACACAAAAAAAAATACAGTCGAATAGGGAACCTCCTCCTTTTTTGAAGTCGGTTGCAAATTTTAAAATATTTTCTCATTGACATTATCATGTGTTTTCTCAATATTAAACTATTATATAAATGCGCGATTTTCCCATAAAAGCTCACTTACTTATTGCGTAGGTATATACCGGTAATTGCTCGTATTCCTCTTGGGATAAGAAACAACGACTAATTTAGAATGATTTAACCTCTATCACTTGGGGGTCGGACATGCGTCATTTTCGCGAAAATCTACTTCGGTTTTCTTTTTAGAAAAATCCGAATTTTGGGAAAATATTCTCACTTTTTGGCCTGAATTTTTCCATGATCTGATATATAAAATATGAACAAATTCAAAAAAAATAAAGATTACCATAGTTACAACACTAGGAACAGAGATAATATAAGCACTCCTATTCATAAATTAGCTGCCAATTTCGCCTACATTTCAATAAAACTATTTAATAGCCTTCCGGATTCATATAAGAATCTGTCCGACATAAAATTTAAATTTAAAATAAAGAAATTATTAACTCTCAACTGCCTGTACACAGTGGATGATTTTTTCAATGTAAATTTTTAGTGTAAACTTTTAATCTGACGCTATTATATTCCATGGGAATTTTTAAATAAAGAAATTTATTATTATTATTATCATTATTATTATTATTATTATAGCTTACTAATTGGTCAACCTTCCTTAAGCTAAAAACCACGAAATTTACTGTTAGATTTTATGTTCTGTAGTAAAACTTACAATAAAGAAAACAAATTCTTCACAGAAATGTCATTATCATAAAAAAATGACGCATATCCGACCCCCAAATGATAGAGATTAAATCATCCAAAATTAGTCATAGTTTCTTCTCCCAAGATGAATACGAGCAATTATCGGTCATTCCATATTTAAAAATATAAAAGGAAACCGTGACTGACTGATCTCTATCAACGCACAGTTCAAACCACTGGACGGATTGGGCTGAAATTTGGCACTCAGATGTAGGCATCCGCTAAGAACGGATTTTTGAAAATTCAACCCCTAAAAGGGTGTAACGCGGGTTCAAAATTTGCATGGGGAAATCATATAAGATAGATGTATCAATTCGAAAATTACTACTGGAAACAACACGTTTTTCATGCTTTTTCAAAAACAACCCCTTCAGAGGTTGAAAAGAGGTAAGCAGTCTAAAAATCAACACGGGTGTCATTTTCAAGGTTTGTCAGGACGTTGATCGCGTGAATGTCATCAATTTACAAATTTATTAGGGGGGATCTACGTCGAGAAAGGAGCAAATAATGGGAACGTAACCGTGTTTCGTCTCAATCGCGTGCGTAGCCGTGGCCCGTGGGTAACGGCTAGTTGAAAAAAATTGCACTCCGGGAGTGCCGGCAGAAGTGAAAACTTGAATATTAACGTCTTACGAATTTTCGATCAGGTCACGTGTCTTGACGCGAGTTTAACATTTTTACCTATTACAAAAAAGTGTACAAAAGTTTTCGTCTTACGAATTTTCGATCAGGTCACGTGTCCTGACGCGAGTTTAACATTTTTTACTCATTACAAAAAAAGTGTACAACGCCGCTAAAGAAGTTTTCACTTCAATAAGGTTACCAAATCTCAATCAATTCTCGGGTGATAACGCATTCACAAAAACACTTATCGGCCTGTATCTGTATGTGCATAATTAATACAATAAAAGGTTGCTTGTTTGTATTTTGTGAACAAAGTGGTCATTAAGTTTGTATGTTGTTGGCCAAATGAAACTAGTGTTTTGTTTGTCGAATGTCTTCTAGTTGAAATATGAGTACCGACCAGCATGCATATAGAGTATTAGAGTAGGTACTACATATTTGTTATACAACAACGAAATTATACATAAAAGGGATTTGCATACAAGTAATGAATGCAACTTTACGTGCAGTCACATTGTACCACCAACTGCATGAATACTAAATACCATGGAGGTTTGAAATAGTGTCGCTAAAATGGACTATTCGAATTATTATAGGCGTCGACTTAATACACTTTCAGGAGATGTTCAGTGACAAGGGTTGTCAACTTCTAAAAATATTTCCCCCCAACCACAAGTTGAAATATCCCTAAAAAATAATTGTTTTCATATAGAGTATTTGGAAAGAATTCCGTGGCAGTATATTGTTGTTGATGGATTGAGAACAACAATATACTGATAACATGTGACAGCATTTGGTAAGTTTTCTAACATTTACAAATAATTACATTTTAATTCAAAACAATTTTATAACTAAGAAAATATAATTACAGAAAACTCTGAAGATGATACAAAACGTATCGAAACGTTAGTAATGCAAGATTAAAAAAAAATCAGTATTGCTTCATTTTCGATCCTTATGCCACGGAATTCTTTCCAAATACTCTATCATTAACTTCAATGGATCACAGTTACACTATTTATTGAATAGTCAATTTCATGTTTTCATATACCTACTTTTATTCTACAGTATGTAAACTCGTAAGGTGCACATAGGGAAACTAGCATTGGGAAAAAAATACTTGGATCAGAGTTAGCCATGACTGCATTAATTGTTATTTCTATTGAATTATCGTGGTAATCTTGATGATTTCTATTTTATTTTTTTTGATTTATTTTCATTTTACTTGGCTTTTTTTAATAATAAAGAGCTCTTATAAATCATTATTTAATTTTTTTGTACAAAAATAAAACAAAAAAACAACAAACAACATTGCCTGTTTTTTTTTCATGAAAAAAAAAATTTTTGCCAATTGAAAGTAAAATTAAAAAAAAATAGCTATTTTGTGACAATTGAAAGGTTCTTACTTTTTGTTCTAATAATTATTTTGGCATAAATTTAATGTCACATGGAAACTACAAGTATTAAAATTAATTTAGCTTCGGAAATTTTGTTTCAGATTGCTTCATGGCGGCTGTGGAATGTGCGGAGGGCAGAGGTGGATTTCCTGCAAGGATTTTTTTAACTAACCAATATGTAAGCTCCTATGGGGTCCAAATTTTTTTTAAATGTTATTACTTTCTTCAAAGTTCTATTAAACTACAATATTAATTTAAATGTATGTAGTTTTTTTCAAACAATCCCAAAAAATCTAAAAAAACGGGTATTTTTCGGGTGCTCTAGAGTACTTAACCCCCTTAAAGACGGCCCTGCACTCTATACTCTGCCTTCGGCCAATATGCAATTTAATAAAATATTTTTAACAAAAAAATTGAACCGACTTCAAAATATGCACTAAAAAGTAAAAATAATAATTATTGTTATTTTTGGAGTCGGTGTCACATCGGAATTCGAAAGTAGCAATTTAAATCTTACATGTCTCTAGTTCTCGGAATAGATTTCATTTTGGCTGACACCGACTCCAAAAATAACAATAATTATTATTTTTTACTTTTTAGTGCATATTTTTTGAAGTCGGTTCAATTTTTTTGTTAAAAATATTTTATTTTTCTCTTTTTAGTGTTAGATAAAGTATTGCAATGGGTAGGCCAAGTATGCGTGCCTTTGAAATTTGAGAGTTTCCCTCGATTTCTCCGGATTCCACCATCAGATCCTGACTTGATTCCGATGGGACCACCTCGGAAGTGCACTCTTTCGAATAAAAAAATAATTTTGAAAATCGGTCCATAATAATTGACGGAGAAATCGGTGAACATACATAAAAAAAAATTGGTTGTCTGTAAAGTCGGTTTACGGACGATAGTTTTACGTGATAACGTATTCCGTAATACATAACCTAAATTCTACATATTATAATAATTATAATAATTCGAATCTATGATATTGCATCTTTCGCTTCAAATTTAGGTTAATTTTATTTATTTAAATTACTCACCATATAATATAATTGTTTTTTTTTAACTTTCTTTCTTTCGTATTTATTTTAAGTCCCAAAGATTAGCTGTCATAATATTTATAAAACAATTGTTTCACTGTTTATAATATAAAATTCCAAAACCTACTTACAATATTTAAGTATTTTCATACGTCAAAAAATTGATTTTTATAATGATAAAATTTGTAAGAAAAGGATTTTTTCGAGAGATGAGACCTGGCTAAAACGATTTTTTGCCCCCCAAAATCCCTTTTCAGTAAATTTCATCCAAATCGTTAGGGCCGTTTTCGAGAAAAGCACGCACAGGGTCAGGCGGAACGTTACGCGTTACGCGTTACGAACGTTAGGAACGTTACACTTTTTCGTGCATGCAGCCGGTGTTTTATCAATTTATAAGATTGGTGATTCATCAATTTATAAGAAGTTATCACGTCAAAAAAGAAAGAAAAAAATATATACAGTCGAACATAGAACCTCCTCCTTTTTTGAAGTCGGTTGAAAATATTAATCCGCAGATAATTTTACCCGAGCAAAGTCGGGCTCGTAGCGAGTGTTATTAATAAAGCGTAAATTATTTAAAGCTGAGACAAGCTCCCTATTAGGACGGAGTAAACAAATAAATCCCGAATACTGTTATTATTATTACGATAATTTACAATGGCTTGCAGCAGCTGACAATCGTAAATCTCTCTTTAATTCTGCAAGAAGAAAAGAACGTAATAATATTATATTTTATTTCTATTCTCTGACGGCACGTAAAATGGAACTAGAGCAGAATCTAGCTTAATGCATTGAAACTGTTTGAAACCGGCAGAAAAATAAATAGTCAGAAAAAAGGAAATTAGAAACATCACGACGCAATTGAATGGGCAACGTATTACGTAACTGACGTGTATAATAAAAACAATCAAACCTATTCAATCAACAGAAAAAGCATTTTACCCAAGGGCAAGAAGCTCGATAAATGAAGTGTGCAGGGGACAAAAGTTCAATGTTACTTCAGTGTGTAGTTTTGCGATAGTTTAGTTCAATTTAGTTACAATGTTAGAATAATATCCTATTTTTGGTTTGTGGGCGTTTGTTCAAGTGTCCACGTGACAACACACTGCTTCCTGATTGGTTCTTGCTCATACCTAGCAGCAGAACTAGCAGGCAAAATAGCCCCTGTTCTAATTTTAAAACCTATCTTCTGAGCTAGCAGGCCAGTCTGCAGCTTCGTACCCAGCCTACCGCGGCTAGCAGAACTCTAGCAGCGTTTCTAGCCTCGTGTGCAGTGGTCTTAATAAGGAGGTTGATGCGTTACAGTCCCAATTGAAAGTAAGTCGAATTCTAAATGGGAACTTTTCCATAATATTTTTTTACAAAAGGTTGTAAGTCGATGATAGGTACCAATAAATTATATTGTCATAAAGGCATGAATAAATATATTTTTTTAATATTAATTATCTAATTATTTCAGTATTTTACTTAGTGGACTAATTTTTGAATTTTTTGTACAAAGCTAGGTTAGAAAATCTAAATTTATGTAAATATCTGTATTTTACATATTTTTGGCAGTAAATAATTAAAAAAAGAAATTGGAAGTAATAAAAATTAAAATTAGATCATTAAAAAGTTGAAAATTCAGTTAAAGTTGTTAAAATTGTGAAGAATAAAAGTCCATAATCGAAAAGTGCTTAGGTTTAATAATTTTTTATTATTGATTAAAAGTCTCCTAATTAAATTGGAAAAAATATTAAAATATGCGTAAGACATCGATGCTTTACATAGTTAGTTTTCGGAACTACTGACATTATTTGCAAAAAATTAAAATGTACCGTTTGCATGCTAGGTTGACATATTTTCCATAAGACTACATGCAAAAGTTTTTTTTAATTTTTAACTTTATAAATCTCCTATAATGATTTTGGATTTTTTACAGAAAAATTTGTCATAAAAAATCTATTATTCAACTCATGCGCGCTATTCATGTTTTATCATGCCTAAAAACCGAACCCTAAATAGCCATTTACCGACTGGTGACAATTACTTGTCATAACTCAACGAAGATTCCTACTAGCTCGGCCATTGTGGAGTAAAAAAAATAAACGTAATTATTTTCTGAGTCGTAACGAAATAGTAGGTAACGACAACTCCCTGGTGTTACCCATTGAGGCTAAGATTGAGAGGCCGAATGTTTTCGACATGGAGTTTATTCATAACCGACTAACCTCAAACCAAAACATTAAATCGTGCTGTTAGTATTGACAATTTTTTTATAAAAAAATAAATAGGTAGATATTTGTATATATACCTTATATGAACGTATAACCGTGTTAAAAACATGAATAACGCGCATTTGTTGAATAAAATTATGGGCGCAACTTGTAGGTTAAATCATGACCTGTCAGTTGCGATGTTTTCAGCACGAGTCGTAGGTGCGCAGGCACGAGCGAAGCGAGTGCATACTGCGCACCGGAGACGAGTGCTGAAAACATCGCAACTGACAGGTCATGAATGACTTAGACTACTAGTTACGCCAATGACTATTAAAAAAACTTTATTTCAGATTTTTTTCCTCCGCAGCACGCTTTAACTCTCATACGCACTCACTTGCTTTGAGTGACTGCGTGCCACAACTCCTCTAAACGTACGGCAGTTCTGCATCACTCTATAGACGTGTGGTGCACAATCCACGTTCGAAAGCATATATATAGGTAAACGTAGAGACAATTGAGTCTGCATAGGCCATTCGACGAGCGCCCTTCCAACCCCACACGACGGCGGTTATCAGTGTTGATATCTTTATGTATGTAAGCACGTATCCAACGGTTGTGGGTTTATGTTATTACAGTCAACTTGTGTATTCTTATATACGTACATATTAAAAACGTATACAGTGTGTGCCGATGGGCAATTTTTTTTAAGGCCTACTCCCTGTAAAATAGTTACTTTGTATACCCAAACTTTTCATACGCACGGGCCTAGGGAGGCCAGATATTAGGGGCAGTTTTAAAGTTAACAAAATAAGCAATTAAAAAAAAATACGTTCAAAAACTAAAACCCGACTACTGAAAAGTACGAAACAAGAAAATATTCGTACTTGAGGATAGCCGTGGTCATATGTCACCTACCCTAACAAAACATTACATTTTAACAGTAGTAAGAGATCATAAGCTCTAGGCAAAGTGCATCACGCTATACATCTACAGGGGCCTCATATATATGAGATGGCATACGACCACCGCGATTCTCAGATGAGAATATTTTCTTGTTTCATACTCTTCAGTAGTCGGGTTTTCTGTTTTATTTGCATTCAATTTGCTCCCCTCTGGGAGCAAAATGCAATAATAAATGTAGCCTATTTTACGCGGGCCATAATAACGAATCGATTGACACCTTATTTATCAAAATCGGATGAATAGTTTAGGCGCTACGGTGGAACATCCGTAAATACAAACATACATAAACTCATAACTCTTTCTTTTGGCTTCGCCGTAGTCGGGTAAAAACTTTCAAACGTGATTTTGTTAAGTATACATGTAAGAAGGGCTCCGTGAAACAAAAAATTTCTAGGCCAATTATTTAAACATTTTTTTTGATTTAATAGAAACGGTTTTTCGAAAAAAAAATTATTTAGTTAGCAGTAGCCTCACTTTTTTAAAAATAAATTAAAAAAAATGTAACTTTATTCTTTCAAGTGTTAAGATGACACCATAATTTATTCAAATTTGTAAATTGTTATTTAATAGATACCTACTAAAAAGAAATTCTTTTATGTGTTGTACTCTATAAACAGAGCGTGGCGCTCGAGCTGTGATGGTCGCGCGGAACCCTATGTTCAACGTTAAATTAAAACTATAAATAAAAAATTTGTATATAAATAATAGAAATAGAGTCTGAGAGGTGGGACTTTTTTATTGAAAATTATCCCCTGTTTAAGAATCTTTTTTTTAATTTCCGCTCTCGAGTTTTTGGTTAATTGCCAAAAATCTGAGGAGCTTTTTTTCTTTTCGTTTTTTGTTAATAACAAATGCAATTTTCGTCGTTGAAAAAAATAAACAAAAAACGTCTTTGCCGGAATATTCTTCTGAATCGAATAAGCTATTGATCATATTTTATGAAAACTTGGATGTATTTTTCTCATGAAACTCATTTCTTGACTAGGCTATGTCACGTAAAACACAGAACAACAAATGACTGATCTACACAGACAAAGATCGCTTCTGAAGTTAAATTTTGATCAAAATCAGTAGAAAAATATTGTTTCTGAGTGAAATTTGTGCAAAAAAAATTGGTTGTCTGTAAAGTCGGTTTACGGACGATAGTTTTACGTGATAACGTATTCCGTAATACATAACCTAAACCTCCCAAAATTTGGTTTCAATCCGCTTATCCTTGGTGTCGGAATGATAAGAAATGTCAAAAGTGACGTTTGCAACTTACAAAGTATTATGTTCTAATAATAATTAGTTATTCCAATAGTTAACTTAGAAGGCTTTGCAAATCACAAAATACTAATGTCAAAAAATAAACATTAGAAATGTAGCCGTTTTCATGTTAAGACAAGACATACGTTATTTTCTAATTTCCATGTACGGCAAACAAAGACGACCGACCGCGTCGCGCGCGCGCCATGCAATAGACAACAATGCATTTATACAGCTATTTTTCTATATAAATTTGTATAAAATATTTTTCTATATAAATTTGTATAAAAAAACTGTTTAGGCAAATTCTGTTATACGAAATCTATGTAAAATGTTCTCCTCTTTCGTAAGACTGGTTTCAAACCGATCTGATTTAAATTGAGCGAGAAATTAGCAAAAAGCACGCACAGGGTCAGGCGGAACGTTACGCGTTATGCGTTACGCGTTACGAACGTTAGGAACGTTACGTTACACTTTTTCGTACATGCAGCCGGTGTTTTATCAATTTATAATATTGGTGATTCATCAATTTATAAGACGTTATCACGTCAAAACTATGTTAAATGATACATTGAAGTAAAAATCAGTGACGTCCGATGAAATGTGGACGCCTTGTATATTGCAAATACGTGTCGAGTCAATGCCGGTCGAGATCAGTGGCTTACGCTGTTAGACAAAGTGCTTTGAGCAGTGTAATGCCCTTTGTAATGCTAAAATACTGACACCATTCCCCACGCGACAGTTCTGAAGAGAATATTTTTATTGTCATTTTTTTCTTTTTCCAACCCCACAAGTGCGAAACCTATAAAATACCCGGTCCCTTCAATTTCGCTATAATAGAGTTTACACTGTTTATAGGGGACCGGCAATTGCTCGTATTCCTCTCGGGAGAAGAAACTATGAATAATTTGGACACTTGGGGGTCCGAAATGCGTTACTTTTTATGTTGTAAGATTAAGAGTATTCGTCCCTGCAAACACCCCCTGCACCCTTCATCTCAAATTTTTTCCTCTCGCCTAAAAACGGTTCGCGCTCTCCCGACGCTATTTTTAAAGCTAGAGGGTTCTGGTAAACGCCAAATGAAAGACAAAGAATCAGACTACAGATCCTTCAGGCGAATTTTTTGAAAAAAAATTCCTGAAAAAAATTACAACCTTTTGAAAAAGTAATAAGTTACGTAATATTTCACACGTAGGCGAAACTGTTTTTCAAAAAATTCGCCTGAAGGATCTGTAGTCTGATTCTTTGTCTTTCATTTGGCGTTTACCAGAACCCTCTAGCTTTAAAAATAGCGTCGGGAGAGCGCGAACCGTTTTTAGGCGAGGGGAAAAGATTTGAGATGAAGGGTGCAGGGGGTATTTGCAGGGACGAATACTTTTAAAGGATGAATCCTGGTGGCATAGGATCGATGAACTAAGCAAATACTGAAAGTTTTTTTTATTGCATTTTATTATCCGACGTTTCGGCAAACTTTATGCCATCTTCGGAGAATCTAGAAGATTTATATACAAAATATTACTTTTTATGATAATGACACTTCTGTGAAGAATTTTTATTTAATTTTTTTTTATTTTTTATTTAAGTTTTAACACACAACAGTAAATTTCGTGGTTTTTAGCTTTAGAAAGGTTGACCAAGTAGTAAGCTATCAGATCATAGAAAAATTCAGGACAAAAAGTGAGAATATTTTTTTTTAATTTTGAACTCACAAAATTCGTATTTTTGTGAAAAGGAAACCGAAGTAGATTTTCTCGAAAATGACGCACTTCCGACCCCCAAGTGATAGATGTTAAATCATTCCAATTTAGTCAGCCCCGGATCTACGAAGAAACTTAATAATGGCGCCCCCTCTCTCCAGCTTTTGAGATAAATTACTTAAAAAAACTAAATATATAATGGTTGGTATTTTTCGTGAACAAGCAGATAGAGTAAATCCGAAAAAGGACAGATTAGATGTGGTTTTGGCGCCCAGGTGCCCCGGTTTTCCCCCTCCTAAATCCGGGGCTGAAATTAGTCATAGTTTCTCACTCGATTAGGAAATCATTTACTACAAAAAAAACATGTACGTCACTGTAATACAATGGAAAACCTTTTCAACACGTTTAATGATTCCTTCGATTCGAGTTGACTTTTCAGAAGAGATTTGTATAATATTATAAAGTCTAATCATATGATCTCCGTACGAAGCTCATAAAGCTGCGTTATTTTGAGTTAATTGGAAGATTGTTATCAACGTTGTTGAAATTATTTGTTATTTTACAGTTTTGTATAATTATAAATAATACGTCCTATACTTAGATATAATATTATATTTATATACATGTACAATATAGGCATATGTGTATCTACTTGTTTGTACTACGTGCGATCATCAAGTCAACGTTCACTAAATTAGACTCTGAACTCGACCCAATAAAAAAAATGGGTTGCCATTTAAAATTTCGAAAGGAATTTTTGTGACCGACAAATACATTACAACGAGTTGAGCAACTTTCATACGCAACATTTTTTTAAAAAACTTAATCTCTCTGAGATAGATAGATAGATATTTTTATTCTGTAATACTGGGAACAGCTTAGAATACGTCAATACAATAGAATATTAGTTTAAAAAGTCATTCGTTTTATAAAAACATTTTTCAATTAAACATTTTTTAAGAGACTGTCTGAATCTGTCATAATTGTTATTATTTTTTATTTCTATAGGCAACTTATTGTATAGTTTTCTACAAGTACATAGCGGCCTCCTATTGTACTAAGAAAGGCGGTAATTATCAATATATAATAATTTTTTTTGCCGGGTGTTATGGTAGTGAATATTTGTTACCTTTTGAAAATCGGATATGTTTTGCTTGACAAATTTACAGACTTCATAAATAAAAATAGAACTAAAAGTTAACAGCTTGTTATTAATAAAAAGTGCCGTTCTGGGACTTTTGAAACATTCTGTATATAAAGATTATTGATTTTGAGATTTTTTACGATCAACAAAAAACAGATGTCATATTATCTAAATAGGTACATTATGATAAACACTAAACTAAGACTTTGAATCTATTCAATAAATAGAATAATAATTATGATCCATTGAAGTTTATTAAAGGTATTTGGAAAGAATTCGGTATCATAAGGATCAAAAGCAAAAGCAATACTGAACTTTTTAAATTTGCATTTATTCCTGACTTTTATTTTGTATCATCTTCAGAAAATTTTTAAAACTCTGAAGATGATACAAAACGTATCGAAACGTCAGGAATAAATGCAAGTTTAAAAAGTTCAGTATTGCTTTGCTTTTGATCCCTATGCCACGGAATTCTTTCCAAATACCTGTACTAAATTAAGACACCATTTTCTCGCATAATTGACTATAATCTCACCTTAACAGAGAACATAACAACTCATATTTTTATTGTGCTAATTTACCAGTGAAATTTCCTTTTTAAAATATTGAAGTAACACTTACAAGGTTTGCAATTTCCTTGCAGTACTCGTGCGATTCTTTCTGTCTGTCTGTCTTTCCACGTAGGATTTAAGAAATGTACAGGCCTCAAGTGTAGTTTTATTACCTAATAACGGTGTATTTTCTTACGCTTGAAAAAATAAAAAAAAAATAATATTGCCACACTCTAAGGATCTATAAAACTGTATAAAATTGATATATAAAAACCGTTTATGGCGGTAAATGGATAATAATATGTTGTCTTTATATTTCATTGAAATTCAAATAATAATAATAATAAGTATTGAATTATTTTACCATTCGAACCCACAAGTGGAAAATGCTGCTAGTTTAGGTAAAATCACTTTTCAAAATTTTACTGTTTGCGTTTTGAGGTTCTCCGAATCCAAAAAACATATTTTTGGAAAAAACTCTATGCGTCTGTTAGTCTGTGAGCACGATACAAGTCAAACGGATGAGCGGATTGAAACCAAATTTTGGGAAGGTGATTTGTATGCAAATATCAAGCGCTCTAAATTGTTTTTGGGGAAAAATCGGCATATGCGCAGAAGAGATATATGCTATAACGGTGTTTTTTTATATAATAATGCTATACTTTTCATAACGGCTTATTATTCTATTTATTTTTTCAAGAAAGTTTCGTTACAAAATTTTTTTTCTGAGCTTTATAGTTTCGGAAATATTTTGACAATAAAAAAATCAGCGTTCTTTTGTTTTGTAGATATGTTAGAAATAAAGTAGAGTTGCTTTGATTAATTTTTAGATGACGTGGAACATATTATATGGGTAACCATGGTAACGAATAGCAAATATTAAGTTGAATATTAGCCATTACCCGCGTCACCTCACGCGATATCGGAAATATTATTTTCTTTATTATATAATTATACTATATCAAATGTCAACATTTTGAAGTTTGAATGGTCCCGTCACCCATTTGGCTGAAATTTTTTACGTGCCAAAGACTTAGTATTCAAAACTCTTGTAGAGTTACAGGGGCCCTTCTAGTAAAATAAAACATAGTCTATAAGATTTCTGGACACAAAAAAAAAGAGAGTTTCCGCAAAATCGTACTGAAGAGTTGAATCGTGAGCCGCCGGCTTAATAAAATGATAGCTTTGTACAGTAAATACGTAAAAGAAAGTTATTTAAAAATGTTTTATCGTTAATACATAACGACAGTTATTGCACAATATGCACGTAGCGTAACTCGAGTAGAGATAGATTTATAGAACAGGACGACGTGTTGAAGTGAGATCGAACTATAGTTTGCAAAATGAATTCAGCATGTGAAAAAACGGGCATTGAACACGCAACCAATTATGCTGATGACAATTTAAGTGGACAAATGCGCCACTTTACTCACGATATCGTTTTTTTTTATAATGGCGTTACCTGGCTGCTTACCGTTTATATGTGGAATCAAAGCAAAACCTTTTACGTCAAATAAGAAACTTAAAGGGTTAGAAGTATATATTATAGATTCGTGTCCATCGATAATAATTAATATCATTTATAAAATACCTTGTGAATGTAGTAAGTGTTATGTGGGGCAAACAAGACAGTTACTAAAACATAGAATTTACCAACACAGAATGGACTGTAGAAACATAAATTTATTAAGTGATAAAAAGACCGCGTTGTCATCTCATCATTTCGACACTGGACATAAATTTCTATTTAACGAAGTTCAAATATTAGATAAAGAGTCAAATTGGAAGAAACGTAATATCAGTGAAATGTGTTTTATTAGAAAAAACAATTATATTAATTATAGAACAGACACTCAAAATTTAAGTAGTCAGTACTACAACTATATTATGAAATTGAACTAACTTTCAAATTTTCAATTTTTAATTTTAATTTTTATTGTTTAAAAATTTATACATAAACTTGTTGCCATGTTTTTATCTTATGTACCTTAACTTTTGTTAATTGCTATGGATAGTAATTATTAATTAATGTTTATTTTCATAATTATTGTTTTAAATAATTTTCAATTTGTACTTGAAAAAGTCTAAATTTATAGACGAAACGTCGTAAATTTATAAATATAACTTTTGTCCACAAACCTGCGAATTTTTTCTTATTAAAGGGTTAGTTTCGGTGAACAATTTAATTAAATTATGAATCATATCCGCATGTATTTTATTTATTACAAACTCTACACAGTGACACTAGTCACTACTGCCATAAGCCGTGTGTCTTTTATTACATAGTTTCTCAACCTTTTTACATCCGCGGACCACCAAAAAAATCCAAAAATGTTTTTCGGACCATCAACATTGGAATAAAATAATAAATATTTATAGAATTATATATAATTATAACAATATTTAAGTATATTAAAACAGACAGTAACAAATAAATATAGTTTAAAAATCCGTAAAATACAACATCCCAAAAATCTTCGCGGACCACCGGTTGAGAAACTATGGTTTATCATGTACCTATGTGTACGTGACAAGATACTGTTTCCTGATTGGTTCTTGCTCAGAGCAAGCAGAGAAGTTAGCAAGAAAAATAGCCCCTGTTCTAATTTTAAAATCTATCTTGTGAGTTAGCAGGTGAGCCCGCAGTGATGTCAATTCCAGCTTCGTATCCAGTCTGCCGGTCAGCAGAAGTCCAAGCAGTGTTTCTAGCTTCGGCCTTTAGATGCTTCTATAGCAGGGGCGGGCAAATCTTTTGATCGTCGGGCCAAGCAATTTCTTTTTCTAATGTTAAGTATAGCTTTTTTGAAACAACAATTTCAAGTTTTTAAACACGCGGTTTACTAGTTTTCTAAAATTATTTTTATGCGCCAATTTATATTGGCAAACAGTAATATTTGTGCTTTTAATAATCATTAATAAAATGCTTCGCGAGCCGGAGAAAATTCTGCTGCGGGCCGGATTCGGCCCGCGGGCCGCCTTTAGCTCAAGCCTGTTCTATAGTATAGGCGTACATATTCGCTAACAGAGCTGTCGCGATAAAGTTACAAAAATACCTTCCACACTGGAACTGGCTTAAATATAGTTTCTCATAGTTTGATTTGTTTTATTGTTTATTATTCATTGATTTTAGGTAATTTTCTGACGACAGAAAATCGTTTCTTGTCACGTTACAGGTTTACAATGCACACTGTTCTGCAGCCAATTATATTGAAATTAGTGCTTTTATGTAAACAACAGCAGTAATTTCAAAATAATTGGCTGCAGATTTGTATTGTTAAATCTGCAGCACAATGAGCGACAATAAAATATTATATTTGATTTAAAAATAAATATTCACAGCTGTTTTAATATATCTACCTATAATATATATATACAGTATGGTTTTTTAAAAACCGAACACCTGATTTATTTCCTTAGGTTGCATTCAAAGGAATTTTACCCCCTGTAATAATCTTCATAGTTTCAGGGGGGAAATCGATTGCCGGATTTTTTTATGATATAGTGCATTTTGGTGCAGTGCAATGCACTTGCACTCATTTTTTTTTAAATGGGGACCCCGTTTTTTTGCAGTTTCTGATTTTTTATGAAAAAATAAAACACTTTTTGTCCCGGATATTTAAATAAAAAACGCGAGTCTGATCGGATAACCGTTCAAAATTATGCCACGCACGAAATCGCGTTTCGACGCATCGAATCCAAGTTTCCGGGTATTTGACAATCAAAACAAGATGAAAATATCAAGGAAGAAGGAGAAATAATCATCAATAATAAACAAATCGTATCCTTATTCTATCATAACCTTATTTCTCCTTCCATATTGTTTTGATTGTTTTCCCACAACACAGGCAAGGTAAATACCCGGAAACTCGAAATTCGACGCGTCTAAACGCGATTTCGTGCGTGGCATAATTTTGAGCGGTTATCCGGTTAGACTCGCGTTTTTTATTTTAATATCCGGGACAAAAAGTGTTTATATTTCCATAAAAAAATCAGAAACTGCAAAAAAAAAACGTGGTCCCCATTTAAAAAAAATGAGTGCAAGTGCATTGCACTGCACCGGAATGCAACTAGGTCATAAAAAAATCCGGCAATCGATTTCCCCCCTGAAACTATGAAGATTATTACAGGGGGTAAAATTCCTTTGAATGCAACCTAAGGAAATAAATCAAGTGTTCGGTTTTTAAAAAACCATACTGTATATAAAAATTTCGTGACATAATTTTGACCACGCTAATCTCCGAAACCACTGAACCTATTTTAATGAAATTTTGTAAATGTGTCTTGTTTGGTGCTATAGGATAGTTTTTATTAAATAAATTGTTAAACAATTGCGGTGTTTTGTGAAAAAAAAACTGTTTTAGTAGATACCAAGTAGCGACATCTGATAGAATTCGCTCAAAACTATTATTTCAGAAGCAAATCTGGCAGAATTTGCTCAAAGCTATATGTTCAGACGCCGAGCCGCAAACGAAATACATTTTGCAGAATTATATCTATCGCACCCGGGTGAAACCGGGACGGATCGCTGGTTGATATATAAATTCCGTATCTTGGATGTAATGACATATATTTTCGACGAGTTGTGACATAAACGAAAGTCAGCGAGCTAATAAAGCAAAACTTAATACAATAAATCTCCATAAATGAACATAACGAACCTTTCCAGTTCAGCCAGAATGGACGCGATACTCCAAACTTCTACACTGCACTCTAACCGCTGTAGTCGTGGCCTCTTCACTTGTTTTTAGTACACAGTTTCTGTTTAGAATTGTTTATTTAAACATTAGTACAAGTATCACAAATAAATTTAAATGTTCACTTTGAATTTCTGTCTTTTATATATAATTAAGTACCTGGGTGACCGAGCTTTGCTCGGAAAGTTAAATAAAATACTGATGCTGTGGTAAGCTTTAAAGATTAACTGTCATAATATTTTGAAAACAATTGTTTCATTGTTTGTATAAAATTCCAAAACCTACTTACAATATTTAAGTATTTTCATAAGTCAAAAAATTGATTTTTATAATGATAAAATTTGTATGAAAACGATTTTTTCGAGAGATGAGACCTAGCTAAAACGATTTTTTGCCCCCCAAAATCCCTTTTCAGTAAATTTCATCCAAATCGTTAGGGCCGTTTTCGTGAAAATATTTAGGGACATAGGTACGTACATAGGTAGATACAAAATTAGCTCGTTTAATAATATAGGGCAGTGTTTTTCAACCTTTTTCCTGATGCGACCCCCCCGGCCCTTCGCTTTTTTATCATGTATGTATGTGTATGTTACAGTGTTACAAATATTCATTCCATACGACTTTTTTGTACGTCTCCATAATTAGGATTCGGATATAAGTATGTAGGTACATAATACGAGTCTAGTACGTAAAACACATTATTTTACAATAGTGATGTCGATTATCGTTACTTTTAAGTATTCGTTACTACTCGGTACTTTGGTATTAAGTAATCATTTCAACTACTCGTTACTTTGATTACTTTGATTACTTATACTTAGGTTACATACATAAAATGTAGTACGTCGTGTCTAGTTAAATATAATAGGTAATCGTTTTTTATGCATGCGGCCGTGAGCTATCGTTTTTTAGGAAGTATGTGTTGCGAATGCGATGTAAAGCAAAACTGTAGGAAAAAACGATTTTAGTTATGTAAAAGTTATTTATTTAAATAAAAAAAATAATCTAATATTGTTTTAAATCAAAAACGAAGCTTAACTTAAGATAAAAGGTAAGGTTCGCAGGAACTTACGGCGATTAATTTGACTTATATCGGCTCGCTTGACAATAATAAAACTCCCGAATAATCAGATAAAGTACCTAATCAATAGCATGAATTAATACAGTCCGAAATGCGAAACGGCCGAAACGCTAATGAATATTCTTATACTCGCATAATAAAATAATCAATAGTAATCAATAATCAATAGTAATCATTGTAATCAATAATCAATAGTAATCATTGTAATCAATAATCAAAAGTAATCATTCAAGTAAAAGTAACGATTTACTTTTCGAATCGGTAATCGTTACTTCGGGTATTCTAAAGTAACGAGTAGTTTCGTATCGTATCGTTACTTTGTCGACATCTCTATTTTACAATTATTACATACATCGAATACGTCGCCAATTCATAACTAACTAACGCAATTTGCGCACAAAGGTATTATTAAAATTCTCTCGACTTCTGACGACCCCCCTATAGAAGCTTCGCGACCCCCCAGGGGGTCGCGACCCACAGTTTGAAAAACACTGATATAGGGGATGTAATCTTACAATATTAAACTATTAAAGTTTTACTGTAATCAAAGGAAGAAGTTTTATAATTATTATTATATTAACACGTGCGCAGTAATAATAATAAGTGAAATAATTGAACAAATCGTTGGTTTTTACAAGTAAGACATCTGAGTCAATACTGAATGCAACAAGTCCAGCCAAATACAATGTCAATCAGATGCGGTTACATAAGTAGCTAGACGATGACATTTATGTACTATAAAGTAGGTTTCACAATGCAAGTTTTACCTCGCTACAGCGGTGACACATCTATATACATATATGGTACGGTAAATGTAAACTCTTGGGAAATGTACACATTTTCCGTAAAATCTGCCGGATAATGTGTACATTAAATGTAGATATTGCGGTAAATGTACACATTTCCCGGCACATTTTACGGAAAATGTGTACATTTCCCAAGAGTTTACATTTACCGTAACATGTACAAAACTCAAAATCAAAATATGTCTGTCCAACAAAAATTTTTGTAACTCAGATCATCATGAAAGGACCCCGCACAAACCTTATAGGATTTGGTTCTCGGTTAAATTGATCGAAAATGGCTTTATTTAATAGTTTAAAATTCACTAAGAAAAAGTATTCATGGGCGCATAGCTTTAAAACCATTAGATTTTTAGCTACGTTTAGCGATATTTTAAATATAGGGATATCCATTGAATTCACAATCCTAAGAAAATCGTAAGCTCTATAAAAATATGTTTTCGAGTGCACTGAATCTATGCCGTTATTATTTTATACAGGATGACACTTTCCAACATTACCTAGTTTTCGACTATTTATCTATTTCTAAAAAATAAGCACGAAAGTTGAACATGGATATCCCTATTAGTGATGTGCCGGATATCCGTATCCGCGGATATCCGAGGGAGAAGAAAGGTCCGTATCCGTATCCGTATCCGTTAGTTTTTTGGCGGATCTTTTACGGATCTTTTACCTTATTAATTTTCAATTCATAGATGAAATTTTATATATATAGGTGATTAGGTAATAATGAAAAACTGTTAAATTCCAGTCAGATTATTTTTTATTTTTTTAAATCGTATTTGACACCTGTAAGTACCATACCAATAGTACATAACTCAAAGGTACTAAAAAACTATCTTTATAATGAGATATTGCACATCGATCTTTGGAAAGAGATAATCTGTTATGAGAGTTAACTCTTAAAGAGGTCAATAACTTTTTCCCATAACAGATTGTCTCTTTCCAAAGCTCGATGCGCAATATTTACCGCCGCGTACTCTAAGAAAGTTAAGATCCGTATCCGTATCCGCGGATCTTGAAACCAAATATCCGTATTCAGATCCGTATCCGCGGATATGCATTTTTAACGATCCGGCACATCAATCCCTATATATATAAAATCTCGCTAAACATATCTGTTGCTAAAAATCTATTGGTATTTAGGCTATGTGCCAATGGACACTTTTTCTTAGTGATCTTTAAATTATAAAATAAAACCATTTTCGATCAATTTAACCGAGAACCAAATTCCAGGTTTGTGTGGGGGTCCTTTATGTTTCACATCTACCAGGGGTCCCATGATGGCTCACATTTTTTTTTAATTTAGTGAATTTTGTGCATTCCAATTGGTAAGTTCTCAAATTGTCGATAACATATATGTATGTGTTTCCCAGGTGGATATTTACGTGCAATTGAGTTTCTATAGCCGAGCTCTAAGTACATATATCAAAATAATACTCGATTAGTTGGATTCATAACTCACTTTTAATGAATCACCTCGTAAATCATGTTCCATATCGTTGCGCCTTGTATATAAACCTATTTTCATCTCTACACCGTTGGCGTCATCGTTCTCGTAGCCTAGAACTATGGATTTCTTATATAATTGTGTAGTTTTCATTTTTCAAGTATAACTCCTTAATAGAAAAAAATGTCGACCAATTTTTCAGACAATATATTAACAAAAAAAATATATAATTAATACAATTTATTATTTTTTTTCAATATTTTGATATTAATAACTTTAAACGAATTTTATAAATACAACTAATTAAAAACTATATACTAATTATCTTTTATATTTATTAGATCAGTTTTGAAGAAGGTCCAAATCCGGATCGAAACGTTAATGTATTAATTATATTTTTTTTTTTGTTAATATATTGTCTAAAAATTGATTGATAATTTTATTTATTGAAGAGTTCTAATCAGACGTTAATCAAAGCTTTGTATAACTCCTTAATTTTTTTTTTTTTTTTGGTGAAGGACCCCGCACAAACCTTATGGGATTTGGTTAAATAAATCGAAAATGGTTTTATTTTATAGTCTAAAGGTCACTAAGAAAAAGTGTCCATAGGCGCATAGCCTAAAAACCAACAAATTTTTAGTTACAGATATGTTTAGCGAGATTTTAGATATAGGAATATCCATTGAATTCACAATCATGTTCCATGTTCAGCTTTTGTGCTTATTTTATGAAAATTGATAAATAGTCGAAAACTAGGTAGTGTTTGAAAACATATTTCTGGAGCTTAGGATTTTTTAAGATTGTAAATTCAACGGATATTTCTATATCTAAAATATCGCTAAACATATCTGTAGCTAAAAATCTATTGGTTTTTGGGCTATGCGCCCATGTACACTTTTTCTTTAAACTATAAAATAAAACCATTTTCGATCAATTTAACCGAGAGCCAAATCCCATAATATTTGTGCGGGATCCTTTAGAATTGTTCACGGTTTTTAAGAATATTTAAAGATAGTTAAGCAATGCTATGTATGTAATAAATCACGAAATAATTATCCCAACCTGTTATTTCACCGGTAAGTAAATAAGAATATAATGTTTTCGACAAAGTTTTTATTTTATCAGTTAAATTTGATAGAACAAACTATTTTTATCAACAATATAATCATCATAATTGTCGTTTTATATGTTTAAAAACTGCACTTATTGTTATCGGTATTTAGAAAAAGACGAGCTCTTCTCTCTCATATTGGATGTTGTCATCACTACATTGTAACAACTATACAGTATGTAAGTGCACATAGGGAAATTAACATTGGGAAAAAATGACTGGATCAGAGTGAGCCTTGAAATCTTGTTTTTCAATTTGACAGATAATATTTTTTTTCAAAATGAATGTGTATACTACCGAAGAAAATATTCAAATGATTACAACATAATCGGACTTTTTTTATTAATGGGACATTAAATTCCCAAAAATACTTAAATATGGTGCGAGATCAAATATCTCCATCTATTCGTGTTGAACCTAAAGACATTGGGTCACTGATTTACCAACGCGCATTCGTCATACCAGTCAGATAATTTTTGAATGAAATGTTTCCAAACAGATGGAGTTGTTTTTTTGTTTTATTTTTGTACAAAAAAATTAAAATAATGATTTATAAGAGCTTTTTATTATTAAAAAAGCTAAGTAAAAGAAAAATAAAATAGAAATCCTCAAGATTACCACGATAATTCAATAGAAATAACAATTAATGCAGTCATGGCTAGCTCTGATTCAAGTATTTTTTCCCAATGCTAATTTCCCTATGTGCACCTTACGTGTTTACATACTGTATAGGGAATGCTAGGTCCATTTATATATTATTGTCTTTGGTAGAACATTTCTGGAAAATTCCACTTACATATCTCGTATTGAAAATTATTTTGAAACATGCTATATGATTCCCCATATGCTTAATTTAATTATTATATGAGTTCTCCATGTCAATATAATTTTTATTCCATCGCCACAAAAAAAAAACCTGGAAAAACACTGTATTTTTTGTAGTCTTTAAACGTGTATACAGGGTGTCCTATTAAGAATGGGACATAGAACAACCGCAGATTCTCCAATTCAAAATAAAACGATTAAGCGAAATATGCTTAGATAAAATGTTACTCGGTCTACCAGTGGCGTACGGCAGGAGTAAGTAATGCTTGTACCCCTTCTAAATGTTACGCCGCTGTCTAAATTTTAATTTTGACTATAATTTTAATTTTTTTGACATTTTCTAAGTCAATAATGTACACTTGTTAGTTTGTTGTAAAGTCATTGGTTTTCGAGATATTCGCAGTTAAAGATAGATAGACATGTACTTTTTATTTGTATTATTATTAATAATATTCATTTTTACAATTTTGTCTTAAAAAAACTGCGAATATCTCGAAAACCAATAACTTTACAACAAACTAACAAGTGTACATTATTGACTTAGAAAATATCAAAAAAATTAAAATTATAGTCAAAATTAAAATTTAGACAGCGGCGTAACATTTAGAAGGGGTACAAGCATTACTTACTCCTGCCGTACGCCACTGGTAGAGCGAGTAACATTTTATCTAAACATATAATCGTTTTATTTTGAATTGGAGAATCTGCGGTTGTTCTATGTCCCATTCTTAATGGGACACCTGTATATAATAATATTTCCTGAAGGTTTTCATGAATGCTGTAAATCAAACATTAATATTTTAAATGTCGCGTATAAAGTTTCAGTAGGTGAAGGTTTTTAAAGATATGTCGTTAACGACACACAAAGGAAAAATTATTGCCTGACTTTAAAACAAAACTCCGCCTTTTTTAAACAAGGTGTGTATTATTTTCTCAATAATTTGAATAATGACTTCATTATATTATATAAACATAATATAAAATGGAACAACTGCATGGCATAACTATGTTATTTAAAAGGTAATATTATATATTTGTCTGTAATTACTTTTAGAGGTTAGGTTCTAAACAAAACACGCTTTTAAGGTGTATTTACTATAATAAGGGCAATTTTCTGCCAGTGCAGAAGTTCCGTGAGTACATACTATATTTATTACCGTAAATAGTCGAAATTCGTGTTTACGCGTACTTATCCACCGTTTTATACATTCTACTAAAATATTTTCGACTATTTTTTTCGGATCTGTGCATTGTACGTTTTTCGGCATCCATCTGTAATGTAACAATGAAGGATGAGTCATAGGAATTCTCCATCTCTCTCACTCTCTTTCATTGTTACATTTCATATCATATGCCGCTTTGGCGTTCATCGCAAGTCAGTACAAGGTTAAATAAGTTTTTTCGTAACTAACAATTACGTTTACAAATAATACGGATTCATGAAAGTGTTTGCTAAACTTGTCAAATCAAACAAGTTTTGAAGGGGAGTTATCAGTGTGGCGAGCGAAGTGGTCAAAAATAGTTGCTGCGGAATGGCCAACTACACCAGTAGAAGTGCTGGACAGCTGTAACGCAGTAATGTTTCCCATGATTCACAAGCTACTGTCAATACTCGTGACGCTACCTGTGTCGACGGCGACACCAGAGCGTACTTTTTCCTCGTTGAGGAGGCTAAAAACATTTTTGGAAAACAGCATGATACTAGGGTTGCCAGATTGGGAAATCAAAATTTCTGGACAATATTCTAAAATAACTGAACCAAAGGATTTTAGGCTGGACAAAATAAAAATCTGCATTAATCAACTGAAACACGACATACATATAATTAAGTAATATGTACTTACTTAAGTATTATTGTTATAAGAAAAACGAAAATATGAACTATTAAGCTGAACAGCTGAAATTGGTACAAAAACAGAGGTAGCTTAATCTAACAGTCAATGGTATCTATCAAGTCACTTTTTTGCCACATATATTTAGTATTTCCCTTAGCCGCCTTTATCATTTTAGAACCTTTCTCTGTATTTAGAAAAGATTTAAAATTAGTACAGTTTTCTTCAAAGTTTAATCAAATTATTAGCTCTGGCGGTGCATGTTTTTTATTTTTAGCTGGACATAAAACCGGGACACTGGACAAAGTGTAAAATTGCTGGACAATCCAGCCAATCTGGTAACCTTACATGGGACAGTCACGATTGACTGGATTAGTCTTGATGAGCGTTCATCGTGATGTCGAGCTCAGTCCGGAGATCGTTGTCACGCGATTTATTTCTGGTGGCAATTTAATTAAATTTTTTATTTATGTTAAATTATACTATAATAAGCATATATTATTAACGTTGTTACTTATTGTCTCTGGTCCAGAGCTCGACCAAAGCCCCTCCTCGCAGTGAATTCCTGCCTACGGCCTTCTTTCTTATGCCATTATTGTGTAAAGATTTCTGTACGTTACAAGTTTATAACAGTTTTGTGTTTTGTAATGCGTTGTGCAGAGTACATGGCGTATAGCAGTTGACTGGCCTGTCTCATTTCGTTTTGAACGTGTTGGGAATCCGTTATGCTTTTCAGTTATGCCGGTTATGCTGTCGCTGCTGCTGAAGACAAGAGGAAGGCGGGTTTCGCGAGGAGGAGGAAGAAAGAAGAAGTAGTAGATATACGGACAACGGAGACCTCGTGCCACATGAACATAATATCATTTTACAAATAATATGCTCGTGACATTGAAAATTCAAGAAATGTTGTGTTTCCATTTCGTGTAAGTGCTTCGGATGCGTTTCGAAAGCTACAGGGTGTTTACAATTTTCAATGCGAAACATCCAGAGATGTACAAGATACCTCATAAAAAGTATCGGAAACACAAGTATTTTTTTAAATTATGACAGCAAAATTAACAGGATGAAGTCGCTCGTCGAAAACAGCTACCAAAAGAATAGAGGCTGTAACGGTTACAGCCTATATTTTTTTGGTAACTGATTGACAAACCGTGACTTGAAATTGAATGACTTGTGGTAAATAAATAAAGGGTAGTATTTAAACAAGTGACTGTAAATTACAATTTTGGGTGACAAAAATAATCAATTTGGTACTGTATTACCTACTAAGTGAGCGACTGACTGCGCATGACGAGAAAATAATAGTTGGGTGACTAAATTACTAAGTGAGCGACTAAATTACTAAGTTGTTAATAGTTAATTGTTTGAATAGAACTGCGTTTTCTAAAAAATATATATTTAATTGACTGTCAATTAAATATACATTTTTTAGAAAACGCAGTTCTATTCAAACAATTAACTATTTAATTCGCATACCCCGTTATCGTTCACCCCGGAATTGTTTTTTTAAAAACTCCACATTTGCCCCTTCCCGTTTCACTGCGAGACAATTCGCATACCCTTTTATCGTTCACTCCGGAATTACAATTCGCAGACCCGTTTATCGTTCACCCCGGAATTACAATTCGCATACCCGTTTATCGTTCACCCCGGAATTATTTTTTTAAAAACTCCACCTTTGCCCCATCGCGTTTCACTGCGAGACGATTCGCATACCCCTTTATCACAAAAAGCGGTGGTTTTCAATCTTCATGAAAATGTGAGTTTTAAGTTGTAGTCTCAAAGTGAAAAAAAAATAAAAAGTAAAAACAAAAGAAGATATCTGCTTCAAAATTACCGAAGGCATTCTAATCGCTCACTTAGTAATTTAATCGCTCACTTAGTAGTTTAGTCACCCAACTATTATTTTAAATCTCAAATTAATAAAACAGTATCTCATCATCAGTCACCAAATTTGTTTTTTTATTCGACCGCTTTATAATTCCCCATAAATAAATAGCACATTTTCAGCGCCATAAACGTTTTTGTTTTTAAATATGTTTTCATTTATCAAAGAAAATTTAAAAAAATGTATAGCTATATATTAAAAAACATATTTTCATCAATTATTAGTTGTTTACAATACTTCTAAAAAATATAATATTCCCACGTTTTTCTCTGAAGAATTTTGTATAAAACGCTGACGAAAAATATACTTTTAGTTGATTGATGATACGCTAAATATAAATTTAATTCATTAGATTTTTTTTCATAACTCATATAAACGGCCCAAAATGCCAAGTCACTTATGTAAAAATTTTCAAATTGATTTTTTCAACTCCATTAAGTAAGTAAGTTCTTTACTTCATAGTCGATGAGATAAACTCATATACAGAAAATATCAACAGATTACAAATTTAAAAAAATCAGACAAATTATAAATTCTCAAGCAGAAACGCTTTTAACAAACGAGAGAAATTATTTAAATTGTTACAGTTTTTTATTTGGCTTGGAGTTCATAAAAAAATTTTACTTCCATATTGAGAGGAGAATTTTTGCTAACATCGAGTTTGCTAAAGTAGCTGTAAAATTTGGCGTTGTTCGTGTGTTTTAAAATGGTTAATTCGGGTGAAGCTGGGCCGCTAGGGTTACAATAAAGCTAAATCGACCAAATGCAAACCTAACAAATTCGACATAAGCACTTTTGCCTTATAGCTATAGTCATATTTTTGATGAAAATGGAAAAAGCCGCTTTAAGGTTGGACTGTTAGGTATGTAAAACATACAAAAGCCTTTGAACAAAATTCAAATACCTGCCTTTCGCACATAAAAATCTAAGTACAGGACTTTTATAAAGCTTCTACATTATGCCTCAGAAGTGTTCCCCTATGTCGTTACTTTAAGGTCTTTATTATTTGGGACTAGTACCTACCAATTCACGTTTTCCATTTTGAATTTTTTAGTGATAATTTGAAAATACAATTGATACTTGCACCAGTTTTTAACTTCCCAATTAACAGTAATTTTCATTTAACACGCAATAATACGGACATGAGTTTTCTTGATATGGTAAGGCCGCTGCACACGAGACTGGTATTGCCGCTAGATTTGGCTTCTAGGTTTCAAGCGTGTTGTGGCGCTGGGCTTCGTGACTCCTTTTATATGATATAAAAGTTTGTTGCGAGATTTTCTCGTGTTAATTTATTTTATGAAATACATACATTTTTTTCTTAGAATTACATCAAGTTACATATCGTATTCTTGTTTATTTACACAGGAAAATCTCGCGACAAGCTTTTATATCATATAGTTTGTATTATGTAACGAATGATTGGATTTGATATAATTTAAAGTTTATTTTCATCTTTTTAGTGCAATTAAATAAAAGCTTGTTTTTAAAACTGTTTTTTACCCACGACGGAACGGAGGCATGTATATGCGTTTAGGCTGAGAGATTGTGTGTTCGTTCGTTTGTTTGTTTGTTTGTATGTCGGTTTGTTTACTATATCATTTTTTTAAGGAGGTTGATGCGTTGCAGTCCCAATCAAAAGTAAGTCGAATTCTAAATGGGAACTTTAGCATAACAAATTTTTACAAAAGGTTATAAGTCGATGATACCAATGAACTATTGTCATAAAGGCATAAATAAATATTAATTTTTTTAATATTAATTATTTCAGTATTTTACGTAATTGACTAACTTTTGAAGTTTTTGTACAAAGTTATAGGTTAGAAAAAATAAATTTATATAAATATCTGTATTTTACATATTTTTTGCAGTAAATAATTAAAAAAAGCAATTAGAAGTATAATAAAAATTAAAATTTAATCATTAAAAAGTTGAAAATTCAGTTAAAATTGTCAAGAATAAAAGTCCATAATCGAAAAGTGCTAATGTTTACCTAATAATTCTTTTTTATTGATTAAAAGTCTCCGAATTAAATTGGAAAAAATATTAAAATATGCGTAAGACATCGATGCTTTACATAGTTAATTTTCGGAACTGCTGACATTATTTGGTTATTTGCAAAAAATTAAAATGTACCCTTTGCATGCGAGATCGACATATTTTCCATAAAACTACATGTAAAAGTTTTTTTTAATTTTTAACTTTATAAATCTCCCAATGATTTTGGATTTTTTACAGAGAATTTTGTCATAAAAAAATCTATTAAAAAAAATTTATTTCAGATTTTTTTCATTATCTTCGTAAAACGGCTCAACCTTCTTAATATTCAGAGTAAATAACATTGAGCAGTGCAAATCTATCTGGTTCACACTATACAGAATGATTTTTAAGTTCTTTCTTTTAAAGAGCGTGTAAAAATCAAACAGACGAACAAATACTTCGAGTAACTTTTTTATCAACTCAAAAATGAAAGAGAACGAGCTTTCAAACTTTTATTAAATTTAATCAAATTTTGAGATCAGTCCTGGCGTTATGTTATGTCACTATTGAAATATGTTATGTCATTATCAAGTATTCACAGAAATTGTTCGAAGTTGACCCCGTTTTGTTGGACACAAAGATGCGTGCGTCGTAACCATGCTTGTACTAGCGATAAGGGCCTTCCGCAAATTATTTGGGATGCATTTCCGATTCGTGTTATAATTTTTTGGCGTGTGTTAACCGGGCTTTTGAATTAATTAAATAAAATTTAATTAAACTTTGAACGACTGTTTCTCTTATTTTTGAGTTTTGATATAATAGTTTGTTAAAATATTTCTTCGTCTATTTGATTTCTACACGCTGTTAAAAAAAAGAATCAACTTAAAACTCATTCTGTATATATATACGACACCCGCAATCAGGTGAAAAGGTACCAACATACCAGAAATTAAAACAAAGATAAAAAAAAATGTACAGCGGTGCTGAATGTGACCGCTCATACAAATTTAAATAATTACAGCGAATATTTGATTGATTAAATGCACGAGGTGTTGTATACGTGAGTCCCTGTAAAAAAATAATGCACATTTGTCCCTTTTCAAGCGGGCCTGACGTGACGTGGTTGGCGGAAAAGCCGCGCGCCTGTCTGTATATTGGGCCGACAGTGGTGCGTTAGTGGCGTATAGGGATGTACAAACAAGACCGGGTTTGTGCGAGGGTATTCATTTAAACTCTTTTATTTAGCTTGACTCCGTATATTTTTTTCTTTCTGTGTTTCTTTGTTTCAAATGTTGCGTCTTTTTTTCTCGAAAACAAGTTCAGGGATGTAACTATGTTTTTCCTGTAATCTCTACTCTCCCAGAATTCATCAGGAACGCAGGCACCCAGCCACAACAAACGAAAAAAGACCTTTTTGTAATGAAAGGACCTTGTTTTTTTTTTGCACACGGCAAAATTTAAAAATTTCATTCGTATTAATTAAACTTAAAAAAATATTCATTTTTTTGCTTTACCCCCTCCTCAGAAAATATCTACACCCTTGATGGGAGCGGCGTATTTAGACGAACATTTTTGAAAACGCGACTGAAAGCAAAAAATAAATACTTTTATCTAACCACAGCAGTTGATGCACACATTTTTATTTTTATTTCAACCTTAATTATGTATATTTATTTGTTGTCTTTTCTTTATATTATTTTCTAAATAAAAAAAAAATACTTTTATGGAATCTGTATAGTAACAAGTGCCTTTTCAAAGGATGACGACATCGATAATAATTTTTCGCATC
Source organism: Xanthostigma xanthostigma (assembly GCA_963575645.1). Taxonomy (NCBI): domain Eukaryota; kingdom Metazoa; phylum Arthropoda; class Insecta; order Raphidioptera; family Raphidiidae; genus Xanthostigma; species Xanthostigma xanthostigma. Next base: position 43,886,832 of record OY754471.1, read on the forward strand.
CCTACAGTGGCGTGCGTCAATCACGTCACACACTTATCGAGAATGGTTCAGTGCCGTTCGGGTCGGCCAGTAATTGATCAGGTTTAGCTCCACTCGTTTCGGGTCGCTCGACCCGGTGACCTCAATTGCTATATATATTAGAATGATGAATTGACCTTGCTGTATCACCGCCGCGATAGTGGAAAGATTCGGGGTTCGTATCCCGATGGTGACATTGTTTAAGAAATAAATTTGTCTAATATGTAACAAAGGGTGTTTCTTAACAATGTAGCAAACAGTAGCTATACTTTAGTTATTTTCATTATTAAGGAGGTTGATGCGTTACAGTCCCAATCGAAAGTAAGTCGAATTATAAATGGGAACTTTTCCATAATAAATTTTTACAAAAGGCTATAAGTCGATGATACCAATAAATTATTTTAATACAGGCATAAATAGTTTTTTTTTTAATATTAACTAATTATTTCACTATTTTACTTAATGGACTAACTTTTGACTTTTTTGTACAAAGTTAGGTTAGAAAAAATAAATTTATGTAAATATCTGTATTTTACATATTTTTTGCAGTAAATAATTAAAAAAGGAAATTAGAAGTAATAAAAATTAAAATTTAATCATTAAAAAGTTGAAAATTCACTTAAAATTGTCAAGAATAAAAGTCCATAATCAAAAACTGCTATAGGTTTAATAATTTAATTGATTAAAAGTCTCCTAATTAAATTGGAAAAAATATTAAAATATGCGTAAAACATCGATGTTTTACATAATTAGTTTTCGGAACTGCTGACATTATTTGGTTATTTGCAAAAAATCAAATGTACCGTTTGCATGCTAGGTTGACATAATATTTTCCATAAGACTGGATGTAAAAGTTTTTTTTTAATTTTTAACTTTATAAAACTTCTAATGATTTTGGATTTTTACAGAAAATTTGAATCTATTAAAAAAACTTTATTTGATATTTTTTTCATTATCTTCGTAAAACGGCTCAACCTCCTTAAACTATATCAAATGTCAAAATTTTGAAGTTGGAATGGTCCCGTCGCTCAATTGGCTGGAATTTTTTTCATGAAGTAGAACGTTAATGATAACGATTATATTGTTTAAATAGTAAAAACCATCAAGATCCACCGCTGTTCTAAAATCGTGTACAAGTCGTAGATTTTACTCCCGTTTGATTTCCCCCGGGCATTCATTATTGGCTCCCGGTGGATCATCATTGGAATGCGAAACGCGCGTACATTCTACACATTCAGATCAACTCTCTCTCGCGCACACCCACCCCCACACACACATTCGTATAACGTCCATCAGCCACCGACTTCTCTCCCCGCCCCTCCCCCGCCGCCATCGACCGGATTTTGTGCGTGATCATGCCACGCGGCGTCAAACCAGCACTTGACACATAAACTAAACACCCGATCGAGAAGTACCTTCGAACGCTACACCTATATCGTTGGAATTTATAGTCATTTTCTAGCACGCAACTCGACACTCATTGGACGGAGTTGCAACGTTTTCGCTGATGACTTTTATACGCTGACTTGTTTATTGTTGATGCTTTGAATTTTTTCGGTTAATAGGACATGTAGTGGAAGTGGCGACCGTAAAAAATGGCTCCGATTTTATAGCGGTCCGTCCCGGTTTCACCCGGGTACGATATGCAATGCTTTCGCTGATGACTCTTATACACTGACTTGTTTATTGTTGATACTTTGAATTTTTTCGGTTAATAGGACATGTAGTGGAAGTGACGACCGTAAAAAATGGTTACGATTTTATAGAGGACTGGCGGTTCATCTCGGTTTCACTCGGGTGCGATATGCAACGTTTTTGCTGATGACTCTTATACACAGCTGACTTGTTTATTATTGATAAATTGATAAATAAAGAAATTTCCTATTTGACTTCACGTTTCCAAGTAAGTTATTTCAAACAGAACATCCTGCTAAGTCAATAGAAGAAAATCACATCTGAATAAGAGAGCTTAATACAATTAAGTTTAGGCATATATTTACCATATGAATCATTGTCTATCTACTCAATGTACGTGAAGGCAACAAAGCGTATCGAAAATATATCTGCGTCTCTTTCTTCGATGTAATTCCCTGATTTCTCCGATGATAGGAGTTGTTGATGTACTTGCATTCATTCTGAATAAAGTATCTCTGTTTACAAAATTTTGTCTTTTTCTATGGCGTTAACATGGACGTACCCAGCTTTTGGCCCAGAAGGGGGCAAATTAGAAATTTGTTAAGCCGGGTACCCCGTGCTTGTTTTGCCCTCTTGGATACGCCGCAGTGCTTACGGCTTAAAAAAAGACAAAAGTATATATAATTGTTCGATTGCGATTTTATTCCTATGCTCAGTATAGAATAAAAGTATATGAGTTTAGGCGACGAGAACATAACCTACAAATTACAAATCAAATAATATACTTCGATGTCGGTTTTGTCAGTTCGACTTGTTCAAGTTCGTTTCAAGTCAGTGGACTATAAATTCGGGTACTAAGGGAAAGCTCGTACATCGTTCCACATAACCTTTAATTTTCTACTGCCAACAAGCCAAACGTGTCTGTTGTCCAATCGACCTGTGACTGTCCTAATCTAGATTGGATATGTGTCACGCAAAACGTCTGACAGATGACAAATAAACCGAATACTATATTTGCACGTTAGTGTTTTGTTTTGCGATCGTTTTTTGTCTTTCTTATATTTTACAGTTAGCGAGTAGAATCAACATTTAAAATATGACGCGTTCTCTTTTAGCTCGTGGTCAAAAATTACAAGAATGCTTTGATATTAGGTAGAATTTGGGAGTGTAAATAAATATACTGGGGTCAGCGGTCGAGATTTCTGGCGTCGAGGCGCATTAAAATGTGTAAAAACTAGTTTTAACATTTCAAGTGGGGAATGGTACCAATTTAGGTGATAAATTACTTTTCAAAATTGTACTATATTATTTTGTTTTGAGGTCCTCCGAAACCAGAAAAACATATTTTTGGAAAAACTCTGTGCGTCTGTTAGTCTGTATACACGATACAGGTCAAACGGATGAACGAATTGAAACCAAATTTTGGGAGGATGTTTGATATGCAAATATGAAGAGGCCTATTGTTTTTGGGGAAAATCTACGGACGTGCAGCAAAGATATATGCTAGAACGTTGTTTTTTAAATAATAATGGTATAGTTCAATAAATAAAATTATCGACCAATTTTTCAGATAATATATTAACAAAAAATATAAAATTAATACATTAACGTTTCAATCCGAATTTGGACCTTCTTCAGAATTGATCTAAAAAATAAAAATAATTAATATTTAAAATCTAATTCGCTTTTTATACAATCTTTCAAAATTTTGAAAGATTATTTTTTTTAGATCAATTCTGAAGAAGATCCAAATCCGGATTGAAACGTTAATGTATTAATTTTATATTTTTTGTTAATATATTGTCTGAAAAATTGGTCGATAATTTTATTTCTTGAAGAGTTCTAATCAGACGTTAATCAAAGATTTGAATAATGGTATAGTTTTCATAATATATTTATTTTTTCAAAAAAATTTTATTAAAAACATTTTTTTCTAAACTTAATAGTTTTGGATATATTAAAAAAAATCAGCTGTTCTTTTGTTTTGTAGATTCGTCGGAAAGAAATTAGCTAAACATTCTTTGATTAATTTTTAGATGACGCGGAACATATGTAGGTAGCCATGTCAACAAATAGCAAATATCTTAATATTTAATACTAGCCGTTACCCGAGTCACCTCACGAGATATCAGAAATGTTATTCTTCTTATTATACTACATCAAATGTCAATATTTTTAAAGTTGGAATGGTCTCGTCGCCCAATTGGCTTGAATTTTTTTTACTACAATGCAAGACTGTAACAGCACGTCTTAAAAAACCACAGAGGCAAGATGGCAGCGGAGCGTATGAACTAGGAAGTAGAAAAAAACTTAAATTAATAAATGTGTTGAATTAAATAAAATAATATTCGTGTTACAAACTTACGTTAATAAATATGTTGAATTAAATAATATTCATGTTACAAAGTTACGTTAACAAATATATTGAATAAAATAATAATAATTGTTACAAGATTAAATTGTTGGACAGTTTTTAGTAGCATCATGTAGATGCATTTTGTTGAAAAATTGCTTCAATGGAAGAATAAGAAATTAAATTTATTCATATTTCTTATATAAAACCTGGTAGGTATAGTAGAATTCTAGTCTTGGTTGACAATCTTCTGTACTTTTTATCTAGAGAATAAATCATTTAATATTGCACAGATAATACGTAAAAAGCTATGCATCTGAATTTATGTTTTAAAGGAGTGTTTGTGCTTCATGCAACTCTTTATGTTGGTACACTGTTATATAAACGCTCCGCATATCCTCCTTTGTAATAAAATGGTATCAACCTATACAGAGTGGATTTTTAAAACCGGGACATCCTTTTTATTTCGTAGAGGAATGGTTTAAAAAAAAAAGTTACAGGCAAAAGTTGTAGAGAATCGAGGAAAAAAACATTGCTGCAGTAGTTTTTTTTTCATTTGGTGTACTAAGCACCTCCCAGATATCAAGGTCACCTTGTAACAATTATTATTATTTTATTATATATATAACATGAATATTATTTAATTTAACACATTTATTAATTTAAGTTTTTTTAACATAAACACTACTTCCTAGTTCATACGCTCCGCTGCCATCTTGCCTCTGTTTCTCTACACCACCACCAGGGTACACCAGTGGTGGCGTGGTTTTTTTAAGACGTGGTGTTACAACCTCCACTTTTTTAAATAGGAACTGTTTCTTTAATCTCGAATTATTGTTCTTTGGACCAAAGAAAATAATTTTTGTACCAAACATTTTTTGATTTGATGCAATCCTGAGGCCTTCAATTCATCTTATTTTAGTGGATTAGGAGTCGGATAAATTTCACCCTTATTTTTCCTCTTTGATTATAATACGCGCCTCGGATCTAAAAGGTTCGGAAGCTAGTCACAAACAGCGTCGCAAAGGCACATTTAAGAGCCGTTGATACTCCCACCACCTCCCAGCTACCTGCACGGAACGTGCGCTCGTCGGTGATTGGCCGTGATCGCTCGTTGTCTTTGTCACTTGTCGCTTCCCTGCTTTAATGTACAGTCGAGTACGCTATTGTCAAGTTGTTATTGCTATTTTAGTTTTGTTGAGTTGCGAGTTTGTAGTTTTTCAACAGACTGTACAAGCGGAAGCCCGCACTCACTTCTAACTTCCGAGCCTTTTAGATACGTGGCGCGTATTATACCTGCAGCTGTTGTCCGAAACTTTCAATTCGAAAACCCTTCCTGTATGAAATAATAGGGTTTTAAAAATTCATCCTGTATTGATTTATACTGCATCTTTTTCAATAGGAAATAACTCTTTCATAAAGCGAAGTAAAAATAGTTTCAATTTCCGTTAACACCAGAAATTTTCTGCTTAGTGTACTTATATCTTATTCAGGCAGATTTTAAAATTACAAACTCTCGCAATATTATTATCCAGCAGATGTGCGGCCCCCGGTTTGCCTGAAAAGGATCGATAGGAAGTAACATACGCTTTTTTAAAAGTGCATATCTTCTGAATTTAAAGAGACTAGTGTGACCTGTGCGAATTATTCGCACTAAATAAGTATAATAATTATCACTTTACAAAATTATTTTTTAAATATGATTGCAGGTATTCAATTCGTTTCTAATTTTGCACACTGCTTATAACGTTCTTCTTTTTGTTGTATTACAATATGAAGCTCAGATGACAGATCGAAAAAATATTTTACTAAAATTGTCATATAGAGACGCACGTAGCAAAAGCATTGAGCTAAGCCGTCAGATGGCCTCATGCAGCATTGCTGTGACGTTGTTCAGCGTTGCTCGTTGTTTCAAAATTAAAGCCGTCAGATGGCAGACGTTGTTCAGCGTTGCTGTATTTTAATTAATTTACAAAAACAAAAGCAATAATAAATTTTTTAGTTGTCGATGTCAGTAGAGCAAGCGATTATCTGTAAAATGATATATAATTTATGTGGAGAAATTGTGTGTTTTTTTCTAAAAAGGGAGGCAAACATCTTTAACCTTAACGTATTAATACATATGATTGTTACGTTGTATAAAAAAAATCATATTTTTTATAGGTACCTACTTGTGCAATTTTTTTTATTTGACGTATTTTTTTGTAATAATTTGAATATTGATTTCGACTTGAAACTGTTTATTTATTATACAAACTTTTTATTTGACTTTGCAGTTGCATAAATTATTATTTTATTTTAAAAATATTTCTGATTAAAATATTAACTTGATCTCTGATTTATATGAATACTAGCGATCCCACCCGGTTTCACCCGAGTGCAAAAGAACGAATGCGGGGAAGGGAGGAACATGAGTACGCACATTCATCTTAGTTTACCGAGATGAATGTTGTGTCCAAATTTCATGATGATCGGAGTTACCGTTCAAAAGTTTTTGTCGATAAAAAGCAGTATTTATATACTTTTTTAAATCAATAATTACTGTAATTAATAAAATATAATAAATATTTAATTGAAAACACTGTAGGATAATTATTTTTATATAGGTACCTTTAGTTATAACAGTTTTCAAATGAGCTATTAATTAGATTTATAATTTTAATTTGTTGTAAATAGAATTAAAATAAATTTAAATGTAAGCCTTAGAAGAAAGCAATGTAGAAAAAAAATTAAAAACATATTGGCCCAACGTGGGGCTCGAACCCACGACCCTGAAATTAACAGTCGCATGCTCAATCGACTAACCTAGCCGGGCTTGTGAATGTACAACCTAATATTCATATATTATGTAGTTACGGAATTTCACCTGAATAGTAGCTATTTTTAAGATACATTTTGCAGCATTTTTCATTGATGCTCTGCTCCTATTGGATATTATATAGCCTATAGCCTTCCCCGATAAATGGGCTATCCAACAAAAAAAAATGTTTTCAATTTGAACCAGTAGTTCCAGAGATTAGCGCGTTCAACCAAACAAACAAAAAACTCGGGTCGCAGTGCGAAACCCTGCCGACAATATAGTGTATTTGCTTTTATAAGCAGTGTGGCTCTATTGTATGAACTTAACTTTGTTTTTGGACAAAATAAAAAAAATTACCCCCTAATACACCCCTTAAAACAAAATTTGTTTACTTAATTTCAATTACACATACCAATTCAACATCTGTACCAAATTATATACACCCTTCAGTATGTAAATCCATATCAGTAAACTTGCGTTTTCATAAAATTTGTAAGTCCGGTCCTGTCGGGCCGATTTTATTTAAATTTTAGCAGCACATTTCAATAATTACTAAAGGGTTAAATTTCAAATTTAAAGTGATTCTGAGAATTTTTTCCGTATTTTTGGGCCCAAAAACATTTTTCAACCCCTAAATACCCCCCTTAAAATGGCCCGATCGGGCCCATTTTAAATAGGCTTCTTGCGATGATGGATTCCAACATGTGTACCAAATTTCGTTTAAATCGATTAAGTCTGTCGAGAGTTATCGTGGTCACACATATATATATATATATATATATATATATATATATATATATATATATATATATATATATATATATATAAATATATATATATATACATATATATATAAACATTTCCAAAAATGGTGCCAAACTTCTTAGAAACTTATGAAACGTCGAGAAATTTTGGTCCGACCCCTAGGTCCCGCCATCCGACCGACGCCAATAGTGTAAGTGCCTTATGGCAAATACACTAAAAAACTCTTCAGCTTTATATATAAGTATTTAGTATAGATTAATACACTTATAGTTAAAATTAGAATATTTAAAAATTATTAATTCAGCTAATTTAATGAAACTATTTAAAGCCAAAGTTAATATTTTTTAAATTTATCTATCATTTTATAAATATTCAGTCGTGAAATAAAATATTTTTTAAGAAACTTTTGTGATCTGAATGGCGACTTATTTTTATTGACATAATTTAATATGGACTTAATTGATATAATTTAATTTTATCATCAAAAAAAGTATACGAAACAAAAATATAAGCAATTATATAAAAGACTGTCTATGGTACAAGATACAGTGGCTCGATTAGTCGGAATCAATAAATTTCCCACCTTCTTATCTTAGCAACTTTTAAGAAACCTAAAAAATCTCTCAGATAATATAATGTTTCAAACTGCTTCTAATGACTTCCATGATGGACACAGTTACTTACGCTGAATCGTTTTCGATCATCTCCACTCCCATACCTCTTTTAGTTCAGAAATTACGGCGTAATAAAATTTTTCGAAAAAAAATTATAAAAATTTCCCAAATCAAAAATTCGAATGAATATTTAAACTTTGCATATTATGTGAATTCGCTTTCGCTGTGTAAACTTCCAACTTACTGTTGGTACGAAGAAGTAGCTAAAGCAAACGTCCAATGAAATGTACCTTCCCAGTTCTCCCAAACGTAATACACATACAATACAATACATATGCATATAATATGCACTATAACAGATAGGGTGTTGTCCATGCTAAACTGCTACATAGACTTATAGTATGAGTTTATAAAAAAACGGTCAAGTGCGAGTCGGACTCGCACACGAAGGGTTCCGTACCATCGTGCAAGATTATGTATTTTTTACACGCGCATGACCATACCAGCTTAATCGGACTTTTTTTAAATCTACATGGCTGCCATTTTGAAAATTTGCCGTTTTGGTTTTATTTTTCATTCCCGTGTGAACTGGACACGCTGCATGCTTAATATCAGCTTAATCGGAGATTTTTTGTAATTTGTAAGGCGGCCATTTTGAGATTCGCCATCTTGGTTTCTCATTATTTGTTGTTATAGTGGCAATAGAAATATAATATTTCAACTCTTCACCTATTACGTTTCATGAGATACAGCCCCCTTTAGGTATGGAACCCTATAACAGAATTTTGTTAAATCGCTGAGTGTTTTAAAAAGTTGCAGATTTGCAAAGCGCATGAATACATGAAGAAATTTACGATATTTGGAAAAATATGTAAAATCCCCGATTAGCTTAATATTGACGAGTCTTATGTTATATTAAGTAAAGCTTTTGATACCGTTGATCACTGGAGACTTTGCGAAAAAATTGAATATTATGGCATTAGAGGTATCAGCAATGATTGGATAAAATCTTTTTTATCTAACAGAACTCAGAGAGTGTGCATCAATAATGCTATGTCAGATCCTGTGCTAATTTCGTCCGGAGTTCCCCAAGGTTCGGTTATGGGACCAATTTTGTTTATTTTATATATAAATGACCTACCTAATCACATTCGTTCCGATAAACTTGTTATGTACGCAGATGATACTAGTTCTGTATCTGTTGCACAAAAATTAAACTCACTTATAACATTAACTCAAACTGCTGTCAATGATATCTTTCACTGGTGTCAAGAAAATTCCTTAAAGCTAAATCCCGATAAAACTGTTTTCATGGTTTTCCATACTAAACAAAACAAGACCAATGTAAATTTTAATATTGCGTTAAATAATAATGATCTAAATAAAAAAAATGAAGTTAACTTTTTGGGAGTAACAATAAATGAAACTCTTACTTGGAATGCCCATGTCGACAATTTATCTGTTAAATTATCAAAAAGTGTTTTTGCTCTTCGGGTTATTAAAAATAGCTGCACTGATCCTCATGTCTGTTTGTCTGTATATTATGCCTATTTTTATCAATTTGTTAAGTACGGCATTGTTAGTTGGGGCTATTGTGCTGACATTCATAAAATATTTGTTGTGCAAAAAAAGGCCATTCGCTTAATTTTTAATCTTGAGTTTCGCGCTAGCTGTAAGCAAACTTTTATAAATAACTGTATTTTAACTGTGCCGTCCATATATTATGTCTACTTTGCGTTGTGTTTTGTCAAACAGCATATAAACAAGTATACCAAATTTCAGTCAATCCATGGACATAACACAAGAAATAATAGCAGTGTGCGTCTCCCAAAATCAAATTTGACACTGTTTAATAATAGTGCTGAGTACCATGCGTTAAAAATGTATAACGACTTACCCAATGACATAAAAATTTGAATAATGGTGCTTTTAAAAAAGTACTGAAGACTGCATTGGTGAACCAGTGTATATATAAGATTGATGATTTTAAAATGTAATTTGGTTTAATCTGCTTGACGAATTCTATGTATACTGAATTAATAAATTTCTATTCTATTCTATTCTATAGATAAAAGTATGCTGAATCGAATGGGCCTAAGCGCAAATTCGTATCAAGATTAGTTTAGACGCTATGACGGTTTAAAATGTATAAAAATTTTAACAGTTTAAATCGGCTATATGTCCGAAACTAAAACAGATACAGGGTTGCGGATGGTCGGAATCGATTCAGAATGACTTTTTCCATAAGTATGCATAATATCAAACGAAACAGAGCGAACTTTTTTTTTTAAAAATTTTCAATTTTGCCAACCTTGCGGTCGCTTATGTAACGTTTTTGGCTAGACACATTACGTGTGTGTACACCAACAATATATGTACTTTTACGGTAAATAAGTTATTTTGAACGTGCTCTAAAATTTGCACAACGTAAAAGCATCCGAGAAATTTTCTTTTGTGCGCGGCACAACAGGCTGACGAAAAACGTGCACAGATAATATGCTAAGAAGGAGTTCCGCATAAACACAATATTGTGTGTGGTTCCCCGTACATAAAAAATTGTATTGTTATATAACAGTGCTTTGCATTCGCGTTTATGTACTCTCTACAATTAAGGTTACATCTAAAATACTTTAAAACCGATTTAACAAAAAAAAAAATCGTTTCGTAAAAGACACCAATCCTATAGTAGACAATCATGTAGGGACATCAATCCGTGAGAAAAGATTATGACAGCTCCATGTATCTTTCTCTTTTGATTGTTCATGTCGCTCATAAAAATATGGCAAGATATGCCTTGGTGGAGGAGGGACATGGTCCATAATACTCGAGGTAAAAAAGCAACAAAACTATAAACTACTACAAAAGACATTTATAAGTATTGTCCAGAAAATTATTCAGCCTATATTTATAATAAATTACCTGAAAGGCTGAAAAACAATACCTTTTCACTTTTTAAGAAAAATATTCAACATTTTTTAGTAGAACGGGCCTTTTATAGTATTAATGAATATTTATGTTTCTGATAGCTTTATAATTTTATCTTGTATTTCGTTGACGTGTTAAATAGATGTAAGTCTCAACTGACCAAATAAATATCTATCTATCTATCTATTTATTTGAAATTAAAGGCCTCTTCACACGATGCTGGATTTCGAGCTCGCTTGCTTGCTTGAAGTCTTGCAGGCAGCTTTGCACGCTACGCTGCTGATTTGTGACGTCACTAATTGGTCCACTGCTCGCTATCTTGCTATTTTTGGGCGATAGGTTCAGTGCTATTTTTCATGCAGCGCTGCCTGCTAGTTTGAGAATTTGACCAATTATGTAGTCGTATTTTATTACGTGATATGGTCTGACATTCGTTAAATAAAAGTTTCAAGTGAACAGCGATGGGGCCAAAAGCTGTAAAAGCAAAATGTAAATGGACTCGAAAGAAATAAGTTTTTCTCTTCTCTCCCGAAGCTTTTCAATCATTTTTAAAGTCATAGTAGTAATTTGTCTAAGAAGAATTATTTCTTGCAATTTTGAGCATAGGAGTTTGACAGGTAATCGGCCATGGCCTTGAATAAGGAACCATTTCGATATTTATCTGGAATTATTGAGAGAAACCATGGAAAACCTCAACAAGATGACCGTTACAGGAATTACCGTTTCTCGACGAGAGGTAGCAGGAAAAAGTCCAAGCCACATCTGCCCCTCCGGGATTCGAACCCCGCTCGGTGATGAAACATATATTGTGCGTCTTCCTTCATTAAAACGAAGAGAACGATGTATGTTTCGTCACAATGTGTGCGAATTAACACACTCAAATCGGTACCGCACTATTTTTTTCCTTACCACATTCAAGTATAGATTTCTTTACAGCGCGACATGAGATTTCAAATGCTGGGAAGTCTATTTAACATTTTAAAATTTTTTCTTTACAAATATATGTTAAAAATACAGAGAAATTTAGCTTATTCAAATTAGCATTTCTTTAAAACAATTTTGAAGAAAATTCACTCATGAAAGAAATCGTTAGGTATGTGTAAATATTTAAAACGAATATAAATCTGCAGTTAAAACGTAAACACACCTGTGCATATTTTTTAGCTTTTCCATGTTTCATCTTTTTTATCTGTTTGAGTCAAAAAATTATGTTTAATTTTTTGTATTTCTCTACGCAACAGTAATCAAACACGAAAATTGTTTTATATATATTTAAAAATACGGACGGAAAGAAATCATAGGCGTCCGACATCATTAAATTCTGAGGGGCTAAATACTAAGGTTTTTAAGTGTAAATATGACAAGAAAAGGCATTGGTTCCGTTAATTCTTTATTTTGTGATTAATTCCTTGTAGCCTTGAGGGGGGAGAGGGTTAAAAAGTGTTAATTAATTAAACGCCGTGTTTTATAAAATTAAAATGCATATAAAATTTCCGTGTTACAAATTTTGTCCGCGTTTGTAACACGGTGGAGCCGAATGCTACACTACTGTTGCTGCTGCCGCGTTTCATTTCAGTGGCGTGAGGAGTCGCGGGTGGCGGCTAGTGTGATGATGCTTGGAAGCTTGGGGCGCTGTAGTATAGACATACGTGTTCTAGAGCATAGTTTCTCAACCGGTGGTCCGCGAAAATTTTTGGGATGCTGTATTTTTACAGTTAAATACACTTAAATATTGTTATATCAGCATACGGTGTTGCAAAATTAATTTTTTTTAATAAAAAATCAATTATATAAATATTTATTATCTTATTTCAATGTTGATGGTCTGCAAAACGTTTTTGGATTTTTCGGTGGTCCGTGGATGTAAAAAGGTTGAGAAACTATGCTCTAGAGATCAAAAATAATTATTTCAGTAGCCCGATAGGCCCGCTGTTGACGCTTATGATAACCAGAAAGCTGAAAGAATATTTCATCAAAGGAAGTAAATGTTTGGTTACATAAATTCGAGTGAAATTTCTTTTCACTGATATTTTATTTGTTTGTAATTAAATATTATATTAAGGCTCATATTGATATGCAAAAGATTTGGCAGAATACTGTATTACAAAAATAAGGTCCTTTATTGAAAATTCTTGAGCCTTCAAGATTGTTTCGAAAATACAATACGATTTATATCAAAATTAAAAAATACATAATTTAGAAGGAAAAAAAACATGTTAAAATTATTTTTAAAATTGTAAATTTTCAGGCATTCTGAAATGTTTGAATTGTTGATCATCTCTGTACATCGTTATGCATCAGGCTATTTATTGAAAATTCTTGAGGTATTTTTCTTCAAAAATAGTTGTTACAAAACATTGTAGGTATAATATTTAATAAAATACATTTCTCTATAACAACGGATTAACTTTTGAAATTTTATTAATGTAAATTTAGAGAAGTTGTAGAACATATTTGTTCTGTCGGGTATACTCTCCATATTCTAAACTCTAAAAGTGCTTTATACAATAGTAGAATAGAATAGACGTTTTTTTTGCACATGCAACGTGTTAAAATATAAGTGCATAAATTGTCAGAAATTAAAAAACAAGTGTTGAAACGTCCATTTTTAGTTTATAACACAGTCAATATATTGGAACAATACCGTAATAAAACTATTTTTGTTGGCGGTTAAAAACATTTATTTAAGTACAAAAAGAAACGTTCACAAAAACAAACTAAAAGTACTACTTCAATAATAATGAAAAATGAAATAATAAATAACAAAAAACAAACGAGTTCTAAAACAACAATAATAACACTAAACTACTATGTACACAGTATATTTATATCTCACAGATGTCTATTAATATCTATTCGATTAACAATAAACATTTATTTAAGTACAAAAAGAAACGTTCACAAAAACAAACTAAAAGTACTACTTCAATAATAATGAAAAATGAAATAATAAATAACAAAAAACAAGCGAGTTCTAAAACAACAATAATAACACTAAACTACTATGTACACAGTATATTTATATCTCACAGATGTCTATTAATATCTATTTGATTAACAATTTTGAAGACAAAGTCTACAGTGGCCAAATGAATCAGAAAAATGCAATTACAGATATTAAATTTGTATTTATTGACTAACGTTTCGAAGGATTTACTTTCATCCTCAGAGTACAAATGCCGTCAAATATTACTTTGACAACATTACATATTTGACGGCTTTTATACTCTGAGGATGAAAGTAAATCGTTCGAAACGTTAGTAAATAAATATCTGTAATTGCGTTTTTCTGGAACCTTTGGCCACTGTAGACGTTGTCTTCAAAATTGTTAATCAACTAAATTTTGGATCGCTTGTTCTTTACTTATAAATATTTATATTTATTTAGAACACTTATTTATTTACATTTACATTTATTTACACTGTTTATTGTCACTGACACTGACTGCCTTCCCTTCCACGGTAGCGTTGTTTATATAAGTTCTTCAGCCCCTTTCTGGAACAACCTTCGGCATTCTTCTATGTGGTTTCGATGACAATGAGTGTAACAAAACGCGCATTGTTGCCTATGCGGTTCCGACAACAATACCCGTATAGCACTATTCATACTGTATGCAGGTGATTCTCTCAAGGCTAACAATCGAAACCGAGAGCAAAATTCATTCGAGAGTTTGAAACATTCTCACGCATAGTACCAACACATATATTATTAGGATGCTTCATGCGAAGGAATCGTTTCGAATGAATTGTTCGATTATAAAAATCATTCGATTGTTCTCGTCTAAAGTGTCAAGTTGACGCGTACGCACTGTATGTAGGCCGCCGTAAGGTGTGTGATATTATTATACATCGCTGTTGTTGGTATGGAAGCGGGTACCGGCCACTAATCTAATCACCGGCGACCCTGCGTCGGTCGCAGCGACGCTCGGCGTCGGGACGCGGCCACGGACGACGTGTGGCGAATACGTTACACACGTATATAGCCACTCTGCAAAGATAAACATCCTTTAGCTAGCGCGTATATATATTATCTGAGGTCACATAACAAAAGCTACTTACGTCACTACTCTCAAACTCCAAGAGCGACGGTGTAAGACTAACTATTGTTTATCAGGGGCGTACCGAAAATGGGGCAAGCGTGGCATGCCTCGGGGCCCCCAACGACACATTGGTTTTTTGACTTTTTGGAGCCCTTCTACAAATTACCTCTAGAATTGTATGTAAAGTCATTAAAAAAAAGCATTATTTAAATTCTACGTAGGAGGCCCCAATTTTACTTCTTGCCCAGGGGCCCCCGAGGTTGTAGTTACGGCCCTGTTATTTATACTAAGCATTCAAAATTTTAGAACTTCACATTATAATACACGAGATGTGAAACATCTTATGGCGCGTTTGGTTGGGAGTAAAACCGTGCAATTGGAGCGACACTTTTATGGGATGACGTTTTATGGGAGGAGGTTACGTTTTTAGTAGGCTTGCAGTTAGTATGCGTTTGATTAAACGTGACTTTAATTGAAAGCGACTTCTACATAACATAGGGCGAAATTTAGTTACTTTAGTTTATGGCGGAGTTTAGGTGATTTATAAACTGCGCCCATACGTCAAATCCCAATGGGATTATCAAAAAACTAGCGGTCTGTCCCGGTTTCACCCAGGTGCGATTCTGCAAAATGTATTTCGTTTGCGGTCCGGCGTCTCAACTAATAGCTTCTATAAATTCTACCAGATTTGCTTCTGAACTAATATAGCTTTGAGTAAATCCTATCAGATGTCGTTACATGTTACTAAAGCAGTTTTTTTTTCACAGAACACTGTAATTCTGTACAGAATATTTAATAAAATCTATCATATAGCGTAAAGTGGTTTCGGAGATTAGCGTGGACGAACACTGTGACACGAGAATTTTATTACAGTATGTAAACACGTAAGGTGCACATAGGGAAATTAACATTGGGAAAAAAATGACTGGATCAGAGTGAGCCTTGAAATCTTGTTTTTTAATTTGACAGATAATATTCTTTTGCAAAATGAATGTGTATACTACCGAAGAAAATATTCAAATGATTACAACATAATCGGACTTTTTTTTATTAATGGGACATTAAATTCCCAAAAATACTTAAATATGGTGCGAGATCAAATATCTCCGCCTATTCGTGTTGAACCTAAAGACATTGGGTCACTGATTTACCAACGCGCATACGTCATACTAGTCAGACAATTTTTGAATGAAATGTTTCCAAACAGATGGAGTTGTTTTTTTGTTTTATTTTTGGACAAAAAAATTAAAATAATGATCTATAAGAGCTTTTTATTATTTCAAAAGCCAACTAAAAAAATTGGTTGTCTGTAAAGTCGGTTTACGGACGATAGTTTTACGTGATAACGTATTCCGCTCGAATATCATATTTAATAATACATTACTGCGCTCTCGCTTGCACGCACAGGGTCAGGCGGAACGTTACGGCGGGCGGAACGTTACATTTTTTCGTGCGTGCAGCTGGTGTTTCATCAATTTATAAGACGTTATCACGTCAATAAAAATAAATCAAAATAAAATAGAAATCCTCAAGATTATCACGATAATTCAATAGAAATAACAATTAATGCAGTCATGGCTAACTCTGATCCAAGTATTTTTTCCCAATGCTAATTTCCCTATGTGCACCTTACGCGTTTACATACTGTATATAGATTTAACATAGGCTGTTGTGCCTTGCGGCCACGCATTGTACGTATATTGATAGGCGATCATCGTTTTATCTTGGGCCGCAGCCGACGGCAGCCTTGCCGCTATGTGGCGCTCGCAGACGTGGATTAAAATTTCACCCCATTTAGGTATAAATTAAATAACGCACTTCGATTTGAATCTCTGAATATATTTACATAAATTGCCGGAAATATTGGCCGTGCGGTCAAAGAATGTTCACTGACCGAATGTGGGTAGAACGGGAGACCAACGGACTAGCCAATTCACGTGGAGTAAAGGTCGATGCACACGAGGCTGGTTGTGCTGCTAGATTATTTGTTAGATTCGGCTGCTGGGTTTCAAGCGTGCAGCTGTGAATAAAAAAGTAATCCGCCATCTTGGAGGCGTCTGCCATATTGGATTTATGCATACACGCGTGCAAAATTTCAAAGCTCTAGTTTAATTACATCTAGTCGAAATTTCGACTCAAATTGACCGATGGACAAACATGGCACGTTGAAAAGCTTGCTCCATATCAAGACGGTTGTGAATAAAAAAGTATTCCGCAATCTTGGAGGCGTCCGCCATATTAGATTTACGCATACACGCGTGCAAAATTTCAAAGCTCTAGTTTAATTATATCTAGTCGAAATTTTGACTCAAATTGACCGATGGACAAATATGGCACGTTGAAAAGCTTGTGAATAAAAAAGTAATCCGCCATCTTAGAGTCCTCCGCCATATTGGATTTACACATATACTCGTGCGAAATTTCAAAGCTCTAGTTTAATTACATCTGGTTCGAAATTTCGATTAAAATTGACCGATGGACAAACATGGCACGTTGAAAAGCTTGTGAATAAAAAAGTAATCCGCCATCTTGGGTGCGTCCGCCATATTGGATTTATACATACACGCGTGCAAAATTCAAAGCTCTAGTTGAGTTGCATTTAGTCGAAATTTCGACCCCAATTGACTGACGCACATTAAAAAGCTTGTAAAAACTGAAAGCTTTCAGCAAAAACAGTTTAAGAATACGACCTTGACTCGTCGGACCCGATCATTGTCGACTGCGCGTACGTTCCTGTGCTTCCCCTTTCACCACGCTCATCCTCGGTATACCTTAGCGCCGAAAGGTGGTTAGCGGCGTTGAAAGTAAAGAGCAAGTCGACCGCAAAGGGGGATGGAAGGAGGGGATTATCAACAAGTTCGTTAAAGCTTTCGGTTGATGTCTGTCGCTGTCATCTGAACAACATGTTGTCGTAATGCGGTGTCTCCGTACCACCGTGAACGTGTTACAAACTTTAATCTCCATCAGCACCCCCAGTAGATGGGGTTCCCGTTTCCAATTCTCTTAATATATGCCTTACGGTCTTGAAATTTTCGTTCCCATCGAACTCCTATTTATACATTAGTTTTCCCCCTTGATGTATGTGTAAATTTTGTTTCAAGTTTGTTTTTTTCACCCTACTGCGGATGGTTATGCTTCGTAATACAGTAGAGTCTCACTAAAGGTCGCATCGATTCTTATGTGTTCGCTTTACACGATGCGTGTTTTGAAGCTGAGTTTGATACGCGCGCAGTGATAGTTCGAATGTTAACAAAATTGAACGTTAGGGTTAGAGTACGATAACTTGATGTGCAAAATATCCACTAGAAATACACAATTATTATTTTACATAACATAATATAACAGTGTTATTAGCCATTTTAAGTTCGGAAATTTGATTTTTGTAATTTTTTTTTGCGTTTGAGGGAGTTATTTAAAAAACAAGTACGGGATCGTGTCGATGTGATGGCGTTTTATGCGCAGTTAAAAGGGGAAGGCTTTTGCGGGAAGTTCTTTAAAAATCCAATTACGGAATCTTGTCGATGCGATGGCGTTTTTTTTTGCGCAGTTAAAAAAGGAAGACGTTTGGGGGGAATTCTTTAAGAAACAATTACGGGGTCGTGTCGATGCGATGGCGTTTTTTTGCGCAGTTAAAAGGGGAAGACGTTCGGGGGGAGTTCTTTAATAAACAATTATGGGGTCGTGTCGATGCGATGGCGTTTTTTTTAAACAGTTAAAAGGAGAGGGCGTTTGGAGAGTTCTTAAAAAAAACACAAATACGGGCTCGTGTATACAAAGTGAGATACTAATACAGTAATTCTACACCAGTCGCTATGCGACGTATATATGTGATTTATGATTGGTTAGATTAAAAAAACGACAGTGAAGGACGAAAAGTAGTTCCATTTTTTTAGGTATTTTTCAATTTGTGAAAAATCTGCAGGTTTTTATTGTAACGTCAAAATTTAGCGTTTTCTATGACAAGAAAAAGTGAAAATTTGGGCATAGTATTGAGTTATCGTACTGAACCCGTCAACATTTATTATTTTTGAATAGAACACACACTATGACGCCATGTTTGTTTGTGGGCGTCAGACATAATGTCACCTGCTCGTTGAAATACTAATATTTCACAATATAGAGTTGATCCGCTAATGAACAAGTTTTTTTAGTTAATTGAATTAGTCATATTGAAAGCTTTGTAATCATTGATTTTTACAACATTAGCTACGTAATTTACTTGACTGTGTTTTTGATACTAAGCTTTACTGCTCTGCGACTTTCAGTACAATGTATAGCACGACCAGAAAATATAATCTGTAAGCTTGCCAACTAACCAGTCGACCAAGTAACATTTCCAGTGGCGCCGTGGTTGGACCGCAATGTGGCGTAGTCACTTCACTGTGCAGTGGTGCACTCGCCGAATCTATATCAGGGGCGGGCAAATCTTTTAATCGCCGCGCCGGGCCACATAGCTGATGAAAATTTGACCGCGGGTCAAAAATTTGCAGAGCAAAAAAAATCCTCACATTCTATGTCCGCATTTAAAGAGCAAAAAAAAAAAGCTCATTAGATCCTTTTTTCGTCTGTTCTGACCCTTGCTATTTCTTTTTTCTAAAATTTATAAAATGCTTCGCGGGCCGGACAAAATTGTGCTGCGGGCCGCCATTTGCCCGGGCCTGATCTATACTAATATATAAAGCTGAAGAGTT
This sequence comes from Xanthostigma xanthostigma, assembly GCA_963575645.1. NCBI lineage: Eukaryota > Metazoa > Arthropoda > Insecta > Raphidioptera > Raphidiidae > Xanthostigma > Xanthostigma xanthostigma. The sequence continues at coordinate 43,906,672 of OY754471.1, forward strand.
TGTTTGTTTGGTTGAACGCGCTAATCTCAGGAACTACTGGTTCGAATTGAATTTTTTTTGTTGAATAGCCCATTTATCGAGGAGGGTTTGGGTTATATAATATCAGGCTACGACCAATAGGAGCGGAGCATCAATGAAAATTTTGCAAAATCTGTCCGTCCGACAAAAATTTTTGAACGGTAACTCCGGTCATCATGAAATTTGGACACAACATTTATCTCGGTAAACGAAAATATAATTATTTATATATTAGAAATGCCTTTTTGTATTCATTTTTATTCATTAAAATAAATAAAATGTGTGGAAATAAATTATACGTGGTTTCAATCATCAATAATTGTAATAGAAAGCTGAAAATATATTCTTCAATAGTTGATATCAGTGATAAAAATTCCATAAAGGGCTAATGATAAATTATCATGATAAAGATACAATCAAATGTCAGCGTTTCATGTTTATAAAAAATCTATTTTTTGAACCTTGTCCGATTTCGGACATTGCCCGATGTGGCTCGGGCATTGTCGACATTGCCCGGATTCCGGACATTGACCGTAACATATAGACGCGGTTATCTTTAACAGAATAGGTCTGATTCTCTTGTTTTGGAAACCGCGTCCAAAAAAAATAATCCGTTTTTTTTGATACACAAAAAGGAACTTATTATTCAAAATCCGCGATTAGAAAACCCATGACTGAAAAAGGATTACTGTATAAAAAAGTATCAAGCAAGATAAAATATCATTTTTGTTACATTAAAAATATATTTTATCAAAGATTATTTTTTTCTCGGAACATGAATCCCTTCAGTTGGCAACACTGTGTGGACGACGAAGTTGCTGTGATGTTTGTAGATTGGTACGGCGCGGCGGTACAGCGTCTCCAGTTTCCCGTTAGACAGGCCCCTATACTTCCGTTCTTTGTGCGTGAGTTCAAAACTTTACACCCCCTCCCCAAATGCTGTGCTTGCCATTCGTCTTTTACGTGACATATTTGTAGCTTAATAAATACACCTAGAAAACAATCAGGTGGCAAGAAAACTCTTTCATATACCTACTGGATTTTGCTATTGGGACTTCACATAAAACGTCACGACACCCCGTGATAGAAATTTCAACCATAAAATTACATTTTAAATGCTGTTAGCATTACTCATGGTCAGAGTGCCCGTCGGCAAAAATTTTATTGATACATACTCTCCCCAAACTTTGTATATGGCTTCATTAGGCCTATAGTCTGACACCTATTTCCTCAATGACTTTTCTTGATTTTGGAGCGTTTTCACTCTAAATTTTCCGAAAGATGTCGTTGTAAAAATTTATAGATACTGTTTGTTTTTTTAATTGGATAGCTTAAAAACTTCAACCAAAACGCTAAAATAATGTTCTCTGACAAATAATATGAGCCATATAAAATGTCTGACACCTCGAATATGTCGAACATATTCGAGGTGTCAGACATTTTAAATGGTTCATGTTATTTATCAGAGAACATTATTTTAGCGTTTTGGTTGAAGTTTTTAAGCTATCCAATTAAAAAACAAACAGTATCTATAAATTTTTTACATGTCGTCAAAACGACATCTTTCCAGGCGGTTTCAAAACTGTAGATTGAAGAAGTGTCTATTATCCATGGGTGCGATAAGACGTTACGGGTAGGTTGAAGTGTGAGAAAGAGAGAGTGTATAGTTATAAGATTTCAGGAAACTAGAGAAACGATTCTCCCAACATTTTCTATCAACTGTCGGTTGAAGTCGAAGCAGGGAAGCGTTTCAGTAAAAAAAAATTTTATTCATAACTCGATCGAACGTACATACTTTCGGCATCAATTTTAAGGCAGAAAGCGTGGGGATTACACGCACTGATGCGAGAAGTACGTACGATCGGGCGGCAGTAAAGCAAAAATTAACCTATCAACTGTTGTTTAGATGTCGTTTTCATAGCAACCCTATTACATTTTAACTAATCGACGCGAACAGCTGTCATTCGTGTTTTTACGTATTATCTCAAAGCTGCTTGCATGAAATTTATCTGTGTTTTTATGTAAATAATTAATTAATGTATTTAATAAGCGTACTTACGACCGAAGTATAAAGAAAAATAGACACCACACTGGCCGAAAGTTTGATACCTTGCACTGCGCGTCGGCTCACCTCGGGCATATTGGTGCGCAGTGCAAGATTATTAAACTTTCGGCCCTTGTGGTGTAATATACTATTCATTCGGAAACCAACTCAATGCCGAAAAGAAGACTCCAACAGGCAGCGCGTTCCCCATCTTCAATATCGACTCAAGCGTTAAAGATAAATCTCTCCAAAGCACCTCTTCTAAGTCTTCAGGTTATCAAGCGGGATAATGATTATATAATATTATTGCGTTGCATTTACTTAAAGCTGGTTCATTTCACGCGCTAGGCAGTCAGTTTTATCAACATAACTAAATCCCAATGTAATTAAATTCAATAAATCCAGACGTGCAGTAATTTTGCAGACTTCATGTTGGTACCTCGGTAGCAACGTTGCTGGTGCAATTTAAATGAAATCGTTGAAAGTATTAAAACGTCGTAAAATTACTTGATTTCTACCTTTCCACACTTTGTAGTTAAAATGTTTATATGCTTATATAATGTATAATATCTACAGTGCCTACATTCTACGTGGCTTTGGACTCAAAGGCAAAACGCGTATCTATAGTACTAATATATAAAGCTAAAGCTGAAGAGTTTGTTTGTTTGGTTGAACGCGCTAATCTCAGAAACTACTGGTTCGAATTGAAAAAAATATTTTTTTTGTTGGATAGCCCATTTATCGAGGAAGGCTATAGGCTATATAATTACACGCTACGACCAATTGGAGCGGAACATCAATGAAAAATGTTGTAAGATGTATCTCAAAATTAGTCCGTCCGACAAATATTATCCGGTGAAATGCCTTAACTAAATATTGCAATATTAGCGCGTTACGTTCACAAGCCCGGATAGCTCAGTCAGTAGAGCGTAAGACTCTTAATGCCATAGGGTCTTGGGTTCAAGCCCCACGTCGCCGAATATATTTTTATTTTTTTTTATTTTTTATATTTTTAAAATTTTATTACGACTAATTAAAATTAAATAAATCTAATTAATAGCTCATTTGAAAACTGTTACAGCTATAGGTACCTATATATAAAAATAATTTTCCTACAGTGTTTTCAATTAAATAATTATTATATTAAAAGAAATTTATTACTTAAAAAAAGTATAAATACTGCTTTTTAACGACAAAAACTTTTGAACGGTAACTCCGATCATTATGAAGTTGGGACACAACATTCATCTCGGCAAACTAGATGAATGTGCGTACTTATGTCCCTTCCTTCCCCATTCGTTCTTTTGCACCCGGGTGAAATCGGGCGGAACCGCTAGTGTTGAATAATTTTGTTCCCAATTTCTTAAAAAATCGCTCCACACGAGGCTGGTAGTAAAAACAATACCGTATACGGAAGTCATTGAACAAAATTTTACTCGCTTATCTGATTTCAAAATATGGAACATAAAAATATTCGCTTTTTTGAAAAAGCGAAATAAATTATTTGATGGTTGAGTCTAATTTCTTATTTTTGTTCCTTCAGTGACGACATATTTAACTTGAAATAGCAAATGGCAAAACTCGTATGTCATTTGTTATGCATACTATATGATAGACCGGAATGTCATTCATATTTGTAAGTGGGTTTATAAAGGGTGTATTAGAAAATATTTTTTCGTCATACCTCGATCGAAAATACATACTTTCGGCATCAATTGTAAGGCAGAAAGTCTACCATTTACGCATTGGTGAGATTACACGCACTGATGCGGGAAGTACGTGCGTTCGGGTGGCGTTAACATATTTTTTAATACGTGCCTTGAAAGTACTTGTTTTTGAGGTCGGCAATGACATCAAATTAAAGTCGCGCATGCGCAAATAAAAAATTATTAATTTTAGTCCCTTGGGAAATTATTTTCGGTTCGAAAGTTATGAAAATGGTACCATTCTAGGATAACGTGAACTAGGGACCTAGTACTAAATTAAGATTTTTAAATGAATATCCATGTACGAGTTCCCAAATTAGAGTCAAGAGAGCGACTGTAGATTAATAGACGCTCGACAACCGAGTCTATCAATCTTTCTACATACCTATGCGTGCCAATTTTTTTCAAAAAATTTTAATGTAGCGACGTGCTGACAAGAAATCAATAGTATATTGTGCGACTAGTGATAGAAGGAGAAGATTCCATGAGTGTGAAATTTGCCGCACGAGCGTAGCGAGTGCGGTAATACGTGAGTGGAATATTCTCCTTCGATCAATAGTCGCACTTAATACTTTATTCAACTCGCACGATTAATATGTAATCGGGGCCCTGATAAAAGAGGGAGAAATAATAAATCACTTCATTGATTGACGTACCCACCGCCCTCGATGCACACAAGATGGCCCTGACTTTCGCTGAATTGCGATGCTGTTTTCATATATACAAATCGCTACCGCGTTCCTATTGGTCCAGAAACTATGCAGTAATACATTACCGTACAGTTTCGGCTCATTATTCGCACTCTACGCGTCAACATGAAGTAATTTATTATTTATCCCGAATTAAGCAGGGCCCCGAAATTACTCACGAGTGTTGAATAAAGAAATTTAGTTGTCAAAAAAATGAAAATAATAATTATGATAATGCATTTTTTTTTCGACATCTAGCATATTTGTTATTATTTCGATTTTGCACCTCAATCAATGAACAATAAATCTGTCGCGTGCCGCCAGTGGCACGCGTGCCATAGGCTAGCCACCCCTGGTCTTTAGGACTCATATTTTTCAAGTGATAAATAAATGTGCAGTAATACTTTTTTTTTTATTTTCAAAACTCATACCGACAAATGGATCTCAGAAACATGTGACATATTACGAGAGTCTCTTGTTTATTTCATCTGGTTTGATATATTATCTATCGTCGCGCCATGCGGCATGTAGGAAGTTGTTAAAAGCTTGGTGATGTAATGCAGTAACGCTAACTATTTTTTTCATTTCTTTTTCGTTCGCTTTTTTGCGTTATTTTTTCTTAAAAACTTCATTGTTCTTCATTAAAACTTAGTTTTTGTATTCAAGAATGTAATACGTGTGAATTGTGATAAAATGGAATAAAACTGGCCAAGTGCGAGTCGGACTAGCGCACCGAGGGTCCCGTACAAACTTGAAGGTATATGTAAATAGTTCGTTCATCACGGAAATCGAGTCTCGAAGATTTTTCCCGCTTAGCCGTTGGAAAACTGTTGTCTCCATACATCGACAAACGTCTCTAAGTCTATTGCAATGAGTTCAGATGAATTATACTGAATAGGTCATATGCATGAGACTCCAAATTGGTTTAAATTTTTATTTCGAAATATATTTTAGTTCCTGATCAATCGTAATGATTATTTTATTAATCTAATCACTGAAAAAAATACAAATAATAAAAAAGAAATATAGAAAATACGCGCTATTTTCGAATTTTCAAAACGCAGCGTGACGTCAGAGTATATATCAATAACAGTTTCCATGGCAACACTTAGGCCCTTTTAACGAAGATAATGAAAAAAATTTGAAATAAAGTTTTTTAATAGAATTTTTTATGACAAAATTTTTTGTAAAAAATCCAAAATCATTAAGAGATTTATAAAGTTAAAAATTAAAAAAAAACTTTTACATGTAGTCTTATGGAAAATATATTTTAATATTTTTTCCAATTTAATTAGGAGACTTTTAATCAATAAAAAAAATTATTAAACCTTAGCACTTTTCGATTATGGACTTTTATTCTTGACAATTTTAACAATTTTAACTGAATTTTCAACTTTTTAATGATTTAATTTTAATTTTTATTACTTCTAATTCCTTTGTTTAATTATTTACAGCAAAAAATATGTAAAATATAGATATTTACATAAATTTTTTTTTCTAACCTAACTTTGTACAACAAAATCAAAAGTTAATCCATTAAGTAAAATACTGAAATAATTAATTAATATTAAAAAAATTATTTATTTATGCCTTTATGACAATAATTTATTGGTATCATCGACTTATAACCTTTTGGAAAAATTTATTATGGAAAAGTTCCCATTTAGAATTCGACATACTTTTGATTGGGACTGTAACGCATCAACCTTCTTAAAGAAAACAACAAATAAACTTCATTTAGAACATTGACAATTTGAAATCAAAGTTGACATTCATCATATATTATCATGACGTCACATAAGCCCGCCAACATGGCCGATTGTTTAAACTGTCTATTTTTGAATGTGAAATTTAATATTTTTTTTCTTATGATAATATATTACATTTTTTAATAATTATCAATTTTTTCCGTAGTATGGTTGACTAAATAATTTATTAAAAATATAAAGAAACACATGCATATAACCTATTGTACCTGATAGTCTAGTTGTCGTACCGTGTTGTATGCGAGAGTTCTCATATTGCGCTGTATAAACGCAACATTCATATCGATTTGTTTTCACCGAGTTCTTTTGGAACGTGATTAGTTGTGGGCAGCAAAAAATGTCCGTAAAACTTTATCCTTTTCATTTATTTATCCGAGAAAATGGATCGTTGTTTTTTTTAAGTGTTCTAAAAACATTTTATAATGATGATTAAAAGTACATTCATAACATTGTTATTTTTTTTTCAATTATCGCGCTTGGGGAATTTATTTTCCGTACATTTATTTTACTGTAAAACAATATGCTGCAAATGACAGGTTAGGGTGCTGCTTATTCATTAATAAACCATTACCGTGCATGTTTATGAAAAATTTCTGTAGTCAAGCTGCAGAAGTATACAAGATGTCCTGCGTTAAAATCCGAGACTTAAGGTCGTTGCCCACGAGGCTGGATTTGCCGCTAGATTCTTTGCTAAATTTGCCTACTAGTTTTCTAGCGCTTGTTTTCTTGATTGCTCTTATGTGCTCGCTTGTGGGCGTTTGTTCATGTCGTCCACGTGACAATATACTGTCTCCTGATTGGTTCATGCTCAGAGCAAGCAGAGGGCCAAACAAGAAAAATAGCCCCTGTTCTAATTTTAAAATGCAGCAGATTTACCGAAGAAAAACTACCGGACGGATTTTCATACGGTTTTTAATAATAGAAAGAGCGATAAACGAGGAAGGTTTCTGTATATAATTTGTAAATATTTTATACAAAATGGCTGAACTTAAAAAAAAAATTTTTTTGAACATGGCTGACGCTGGCCAAATATTTAGAGATACATCAAAACAATGTACTTTGATAGTTCTGCTGTGTACCTACATGAGAAGGTTAATATAATATTTCAGAAACACTTTTGCATCCGGGTGAAACCCCATTTATCGAGGAAGGCTATAGGCTATATAATATTATGCTACGACCAATTGGAGCGGAGCATCAATGAAAAATGTTGCAAGATGCAACTCAAAATTAGTTCGTCCGACAAATATTATCAGGTGAAATGCCTTAACTAAATATTGCAATATTAGCGCACCAAGTAGGTATACAAGTCCGGATAGCTCAATCGGTAGAGCGTAAGACTCTTAACGCCAAGGTCGGTAAATATATTTTTATTTTTTTTTTATTTTCTACATTGCTTACATTTCAATTTTTTAAAATTTTATAACGACTAATTAAAATTAAATAAATCTAATTAATAGCTCATTTGAAAACTGTTACAACTATAGGCACCTATATAAAAAAAATTTTCCTACAGTGTTTTCAATTAAATATTTATTATATTAAAAGAAATTTATTACTTAAAAAAGTATAAATCATGCTTTTTAACGAAAAAAAACTTTTGAACGGTAACGCCGATCATTCTGAAGTTTGGACACAACATTCATCTCGGTAAACTAATATGGATGTGCGTACTCATGTCCCCTCCTTCCATATATTCGTTCTTTTGCACCCGGATGAAACCGGGCGGGACCGCTAGTTTATTATATAATATATTCAATAGTGATTTCACTCCAAAACACTCGTTCTTAGAGAGAGTTTACTGTATTACTTAAAAAAATTGTGTATATTCACCGATTATAAATTCATATTTTAATGGATTTTCGCAAAGCTGATTTAGTAAACTGCGAACTTCAGCTGTCGGAGTTTTACATATCAAATTAGTTTTAGCAAACTATGGTTTATTACGATTCATTATTCCTCAATCATTTGTCGTATTAAACCCCTTTTTTGTTATTAAAAAAATGAATACTGAATCAATAAAAAAAACAATACCGATTAATTGAATATGCAGTGGATTTCCGTTTTGGTTTTTAAATACGGGGCTATGTGCAATTGTGTTCATTCAGTTTATTATCCCTGGGATAGAGCTATATACAGCCAGGAACAGAATCGCAATTTAAAGTGAAATTTCTGTAGGGAGTGTATGTTCCTAAGCCTATGAAATGAAAAAGCGACATTATGCAGATATAGATAGGAGTACAATCAAGGTTAGAAGAGGTTACCTCATTTCGTTGGATATTAGCGAGGGGATGACGTCATCCGGTGGAAATGATTGCGAGACAACGAGTGTTGTCTAAACACTAATGGCAGTATCTATCAAATGTCAAATAAACCAAAAGATCCTGTCTGTAGAGTGTATAAACAACAGTTGTTATCTTGCAATAATTTGACAGGTCAAACAGTAGTGGAGCTTTTGGCACCAACGTATCGTTCCCTCCAGCTAGAAAGAATTTCACCGATGTCCATTTTTTCATTTATTTGGGGCGGGGTCCTTTATGCATTTTTGTTTAAAATCCTTAAATATAGTATATCACTTTACAAGGGCCGAAAGTGTGATATTCTTCCCTGCGCGCCATGAAGGGCAAGGGTATCACACTTTTGCCCAGTGTGGTGTATACTATTTTTCTTCATACCTCGGTCGTTAGCACGCTTATTAAATACATTAATTACCTACTTATTAACTACATAAAAACACAGATAAATTCCAAGCAAGCAGCTTTGAGGTTATACGTAAAAACACGAACGACAGCTGTTCGCGACTATTAGCTAAAATGTAATAGGGTTGCTATGGAAACGACATCTTAACAACAGTTGATTGGTTGTTTTTGCTTTACGACCGCCCGAACGTACGAACTTCCCGCATTGGTGCGTGTAATCCCACCAAGGAGTAAATGTTAAACTTTCTGGCTTAGGTACAATTGATGCCGAAAGTGTGCACTTTACATCGAGATGAAGAAAAGTTTTTAAATTTTTAAAGAATTTCTTGACAAATAAGGTTCGTTCAAGTTTCTAGCACCAAAACATTTGTTTGTAAGCGATGTCGACATTTTATGAGACTGTTTTGTTACCGCGCGTATCTCAACATATTATGTACATAAAATACAGCTTCAAACAAATCCACACTTCCAGGTTTTATCTCTCTTTAACTTACAGTCGCGTAATATATTTCCATCTCTGTATTTCTACACAATGCAAACAATAAATGAGTGTTGACCGTCCAGCCCCGGACAATTTTTCTCAGAGATTAAAGATGTTCGTTATATACAATTTTTCCGCAGAACAATTACAAAAATGACGCAACATTTCTTAATAGTAGATTTTTTATTTAATAAAACTACCGACTATCTAATATTCATTTATTTTTCCAATTATTATTGGTAAATAGGGATGTTGACTAATTTTCGGAACAGTTTTTATTTTGTAGATAACGAAAAAAATATTTTTACAATAAATAATGTTTAATTTTGAAGAAAAAATTTAAAATCTTTGATTAACGTCTGATTGGAACTCTTCAATAAATAAAATTATCGACCAATTTTTCAGACAATATATTAACAAAAAATATAAGTAATACATATTATAAAGCGAATTAGAAATTAAATTTTAATTATTTTTTATATTTTTTAGATCAGTTCTGAAGATGATCCAAATCCGGATCGAAACGTTAATGTAGGTATTAATTATATTTTTTGTTTATATATTGTCTGAAAAATTGGTCGATAATTTTATTTATTGAAAAAATTGAAAAAATTAAATAATTTTAAAATTTCCCGCTAAAATACTGGCACTGACTCCGACTTACGTCACGAACCTCTATCTGTCAGTCTATTGAACTTGCTTGTGAATTGAAAAAAGCCATTAATTACTAATTTGAGATCTAATTTCAGCTTCCATTATAGAAAATACAAGTATTTATGAATAAGAGAGTTTCAAAAACGCGAGAGATTTTTTTTGAAAATAATATTAGCGGTCTATGACGTAATGCGCTCTGCTTGGTGTTCGCAGTCACGTGATAAAAGGTACAACTTATAGCACTTTTATTAATCTATTATAATTAATTATCTGTAAAGAAAAATATTTTAGGTATCTATACTAATATATAAAGCTGAAGAGTTTGTTTGTTTGTTTGGTTGAACGCGCTAATCTCAGGAACTACTGGTTCAAATTGAAAAAAATTTGTTTGTTGGATAGCCCATTTATCGAGGAAGGCTATAGGCGGAGCATCAATGAAGAATGTTGCAAAATGTATCTCAAAAATAAGCTTTTATTCAGGTGAAATTCCCTAACTAAATATACTAATATTAGCGCTGTACATTCACAAGCCCGGCTAGGTCAGTCGGTAGGATGCGACTGTTAATATCAGGGTCGTGGGTTCGAGATCCACGTTGGGCGAATATAATATTTTTATTTTTTTTATTTTCCATATTGCTTTCTTCTAAGGCTTACATTAAAGTTTATTTAAATTTTATTTACGACTAATTAAGATTAAATAAATCTGATTAATAGCTCATTTAAAAACTGTTATAACTACAGGTACCTATATAAAAATAATTTTCCTACAGAGTTTTCAATTAAATATTTATTATATTTTATTAATTATACAGTAATTATTGATTTAAAAGAAATTTATTACTTAAAAAAAGTATAAATACTGGTTTTTATCGACAAAAACTTTTGAACGATAACACCAATCATCATGAAATTTGGACACAACATTCATCTCGGTAAACTAAGATGAATGTTCGCACTCGTGTTCCTCCCTTCCTCATTCGTTCTTTTGCACCCGGGTGACCCCGAACGGGACCGCTAGTTTAAATATAAATATTAATCGTTTAAACATACATTTTCATGGAAATACAACTAGGTAGTGGAAACATCGCTATTGTCGGCTACGAGTTGACGTGCGACGTATTGTCGTGCAATGAATTGATGTCGAACCGAAAAGCAGGCAAGTAGTAGTCTCATTTATAGAGGTCCATGAGTGAAAACGTCTTTCTCTAATAGAGGTTTCTGTTTCTCGCTTTTATAGAGGTTTTAGAGGGTTACAAAGACAGTACCTGGCAATTACTCTCACTTAGAGAGTTTTCTCGCTTACCTAATTCTCACTCACTTAAGTTTGACTGTATATATTATGTCAACGTAAAATTGTAAATACCGTTAGGTTGTAATCTGTCTCGCGAGATTGTGAACTGTCGAAAGATTGTGAACCTTAACGTACTGCTTACAATTTAACGTATTATTATTCGATAGATTGCAATCTATCGAAGTGAAACCGTCAAATTACAATCTTAAAATTGTCATATTGTCAACTGTCCGAAGGCTGTCCCTGATTGGTCGGCTTTATAGTAGACCGTTCTGTGTCCATAGAGTTAGGAATGAAACACGGGTATCAGTCAAATAAAATGAATGCACTTCAAGAATTGTGACATCAAGTATTTATTCTTTACTTGGTAGGTAATCAATAATTCTGACATCACATGGTAAGAATTTTTTTTATCAAAATAAAAAAATCAGAAACGTAACAATATTTTCTCCTCAAACACAAATTAAAATTGAAAAAGTAATGAAATTTTCTTTAAGAAAAAAACAATCAATCAAAATTAAAAAAAAACATATGAAAACGTAACAAAATTATCTATTAGATAACAAACGAATTAACAAACAAATATGGTGGCGCGGGGCATATGCCGTTCAACCAATCAGCGCGCGAGATGCGTTCCGTTTCACAATTTGACGGTTTCACTTCGATAAATTGCAATCTACCGAATAATAATACGTTAAATTGTAAGCAGTACGTTAAGGTTCACAATCTATCGACAGTTCACAATCTCGCGAGACAGATTACAACCTAACGGTATTTACAATTTTACGGTGACATATATTATACCAGGAGACCCAAAGTTTGCAAAAAATCTTTAATTTTACATGCGAATTCTCCATGTCTCAACTATTTAGCGACACGGCGTATGTATAAATAAGCATTCGTGTAACTGTATTTGTTGATAAAACCTTGAGAGAAAACATATAGGCGAGCTGGCACTAAGGATGTTGCATAGGGCTTTATGCTGATCTTTTTAGCAGGTTGCGGCTTAAATATAAGCTCCAGGATAAACATTGGATCCGTTCTGTTTCCAGCGGTATTTTTGGTCTACGTCTTTATAAATCTTACTTAATTCATTGAAGCACTGACTGATTCTTTTCATTTACATTTGTAACTAATTGTAACGGTGCAGAGTAGCATTCGGGGGATACCGGGTTTGAATCCGGCCGGGGGCACATGTGGCTGGACCTTTTTCCTGCTGCCTCTCGCCGAGAAATGGTAATTCCTGTACCGGTCATCTAATTGAGGTTTTCGTCAATAATTCCAGATAAATATCGAGATGGTTCCTTATTCAAGGACATTCCTTATTCAAGGACCTGTCAAACTCCTATGCTCAAAATTTGCCTACCTTATCCTAATTTCCTAAAGAATCCCTCATTCACCCATCGCTATTAATTAAGTTGAAGTTTAAAAATTGTAGAAAATAACGGGAAGTGTGGTTGATGGAAAATAGTAATGGCGTCTGTTATGACATAAAGTCGAGAAACGGACGTTAAACGCATTATTATTATTATATTTAAACTAATACAAAGCTACACTCTATCTGCAATTTAAAGATTGCAGTCGCACGTAACTTGACTCGAGCGAAGCCGGGTTTCCCAGCTAGTATAAACATTCAAGGCTGCGGCCGATTACCTGTCAAACTCCTATGTACAAAATTTTCCTACCTTATCATAATGTCCTAAAATTCCTTCATTCGCCCATAGCTATTAATTAAGGTAGTTTGGTAGCCAAATGACTTAAACTTGACCCTACATTTTTTATATTTATTTAAAAGATTATAATTAAAGACACCTACAGAAAAAGAATCAGATTTTTTTACTTCACCGTTTAAGAGATATAACTAATTAAAGTTTTGCAAAAATACACGAGCCGTTCTGAGTGTCCTTGTTCAATAACTCCGGAAATTGGCGGTTTGTAAGAAATTGAAAAATTTAACCCCATAGAAAAAAAAAACTTTTTAATGGATAAAACGATGTCTGAAATACACACTGCAAAAATTTTAGAATAATTTACTACTTACTTTTGATTTTATTATTTTTTTAATACTGACATGTGGCTTCTATCTCTGTTGTTGTACTGACAGTGACTAGTGACAGCTGAGTACTAATCAATTAATATTTTATTAATTACATTACTATAATTATTTAGTTATAATTCGCATTAAATTAAATCAAATAAATTTTTATGTGAATTTCTATTAATTATTATTTGGGTAATTATTTGAGGAAAAAAAAGTCATTTACTTGACTTGAATTGCGGCTCCCAAACTACTATAAGTGGAAGTTTAAAAGTGTAGAAAATAATGGGAAGTGTGATGGATGGAAAATAGTAATATTATAAATAGCATGAATCTTCCAAACCCCGATTTAAACTTTAGTTACAAAAACATAATTAAAAATAATCATACATTTTTTTTGTCACCTACTGATAGTAATGAAATACTAAATATATGCATGAATCTAAAAAACAAAAATAGCGTAGGATGGGACGAAATTCCAATCAAAATTATAAAAAGAATTGCACACCTCATTTGCAATATACTCAGTACTATTGTAAATTGTTGTTTAGAAGAAGGTGTTTTCCCCGATAGCCTGAAGAAAAATATTGTGATTCCATTGCATAAAAAAGGTGACGAACAAATTGCTTCCAATTATAGACCAATTTCACTGTGTTCAAACTTCGCAAAAATTTTAGAAACAGTTATTAAAAGAAGACTAGTAAACTTTGTTGACAAACATCAATTGATTAATAATGCACAGCACGGCTTCATCAGGGGAAGTTCAATAAATTTACCAACTTTTAAAATTCTTGATATGATTTACAATCTCTGGGATAATAAACAGGCTTCGTCACTATTGTTATTAGATTTAGCCAAGGCATTTGACAGTGTCGATCCAACGTTACTGTTATGTAAATTAGAATATTATGGAATAAGAGGTAAAGCTCTCGATCTTTTGACCTCATATATGACAGGCAGAGTTCAATGTGTTAAAGTTAATGTTAGTAAAAATAATACGAATAGAGAGTGTTTTTCAAACTGGAAAGAGTGCGTAAGAGGTATCCCTCAGGGTAGTATAATCGCACCACTTCTTTTTCTATTATTCATCAACGATTTACCCTTATCTACCCATGAGAAATTATCACTATTTGCTGATGACACGGCCGTTATATATGGGGCAAAAGATCGAGAATCTCTTATTAATAATATGCAAACCTCTTTACATTCACTTAATACATGGTTCACAAAAAATAGTATAAATTTAAATAAAAATAAAACTGAAGTTATGAAATTTGGAAATTACTTTGATTTCCCGCAGCAAATTGAAATATTAGATAACAATGTAGCGTTGCAAGACACTGTCAAATTTCTTGGCATTACTATAGATAAGAATCTGAACTGGAAAGCCCATATAAATTCAATTATACCCAAGCTAAATAAAGCAATATATATACTCAGAGTTTTAAAAAACTGTGTAACGACTGAAATATTAATATCTGTATATTATGCTTACTTTCATTCGGTTATGCAGTTTGGAATCGTTTTTTGGGGCAATTCGGTGCATACCATCAAAATTTTAAAACTTCAAAAGAAATGTATCCGTATCATAGCGAACGTGGGTCCTCGTACTAGCTGTCGTAATTTATTCCCAGAATTATCAGTACTTACAGTCTACAGTTTATATATCTTAGAATCTGCAAAGTTTGTCAGGCAGTTTCCGCATTTATTCAATTCAAATCAAATACAACATACATACACTACCCGTAATAAATTAAATCATTTAAAAACTAATTTTTCACACCTTTCTGTGACATATAAAGGAACCCGTAACGCTATGATACGGATACATAATAAAATCCCTGAAGATATTAAAACTATAGAAAACAATCTAAAATTCAAAAATAAGTTAAAAACACATTTAATAAAAAAAACTTACTATTCCCTGGAAGAATTCTGTAATTAATGCAACTGGTGACGCTATTTACACATGTATACATGTTTTTAAACGCTTTATATTAGTTTGGGTTGTAACTATGTATGTATGTCCGTAACTATGTAACTATGTATGTATGTCCGTAACGGAATCTTTGAGCATAATTTTCACCAATTTCCCGAAGTCTGATTAATTTGAAACTTTGCATACGTATCAAGGACCGATGACAATGCAATAATTTGATAACAGTTTCCCATTATCCTTATTAGGACCCCCAGGATTAATAAATTCTTTTATAGATCCTCTGTAGTAAACGCTTTATTTTCACCAATTTCCCGAAGTCTGATTAATTTGAAACTTTGCATACGTATCAAGGACCGATGACAATGCAATAATTTGATAACAGTTTCCCATTATCCTTATTAGGACCCCCAGGATTAATAAATTCTTTTATAGATCCTCAAACTAAAAAGTGAAAAATAAAATATAGTTTAAAAAAAACTAAAAAACACGCTTTATATCGGACTAAAAAGTAAAAAATAATTGTTTTAAAATAAGCTTAAAAAGCGTTGGGCGCTCGATGTACGAAAATGTGGAACAAAGCGCCCCACGCTTTTTAAGCTTATTTTAAAACAATTATTTTTTACTTTTTAGTCCGATATAAAGCGTGTTTTTTAGTTTTTTTTAAACTATATTTTATTTTTTAAATAAAGTTTGTTATTATTATTATTATTATTATTAATGGTGCGAATGGCATCTGTTATATGACATAAAGTCGAGAAACGGTTAAACGCACATTATTAACTTCTCGAAACATTGAGAAGTTATTGTAGCGGGTCGGAAAAAATAAATCAAAATCTTAAACATGTTTTAAGGTCAATACACTATTTTTGAAAAGAAATGTGTGCTTGTGTGTGTTTGTACGCACATACGTACGTGGCCATTTTTATTCTAGTACCAAATCTCGAAAATAAAAAATGAAATCGATTACGCTAGGGTGCCTAAAACACGTATTATACTGTTAATATAATCTGAAGGAAATGTTTTCAAAATCGATCCAGTAGTTAATACTGAAAATACTGAAAAAAGTAGATTTTACACAAAATCTATCGACTTCGTTCGTTAGGAGTCGAAAAAATGTTTATAAAATCGGTCCAGCCATTTTTTTTTTGTTTAAACAAAGCACTGTTCTAAAAACGAATTATAGAATTAAGGAAAATGACGCTGATATAATAAAATTAAATGATTTACTATTCGATTGCATTACTTATGTTAAATTAAAGGTTCAACATTTTTTTAGCTTGCTGAAAACAAGCACAAACCAGTAATTTATAAGTAGGTACATACGTAATGTGTACACACGTGTACGTACACATTTTGTACATACTTACATTCTGTACATAATGTAGGCATCTACATTATCTTCGTTGTGTGGTTTGGCGCAATTGTATTGATTCGTTTTTTTTCCCAAAGGAGTCGAGTTTTGAGCGCATATTAAACAGGACCCCACATCTTACTATACTGCTTTCCGATCCGGCTTCGCCCGAGTAGATTTTAATTTGGTATGGCGATGATCAATAGCAACTAATTGCTCATATATCAAGGCGATCGACAGATCTAACAAAAAACCCTTTATTTACAGGAAAGCAAATGCATCTCGGCTTTTCATTTTTCTTATTTTTCATTATTATTCTTATTGTTACTATTACCTATACTAATATATAAAGCTGAAGAGTTTGTTTGTTTGTTTGGTTGAACGCGCTCATCTCAGACTCTCTACTGGTTCTAAGAGAAAACAATTTTTTTGTTGAATAGCCCATTTATCGAGGAAGGCTATAGGCTATATAATATCACGCTACAACAAATTGGAGCGGAATATCAATAAAAAATGTTGCAAGATTTATCTCAAAATTACTCCATCCGACAAATATTATCAGGTGAAATGCCTTAACTAAATATTGCAATATTAGCGCGTGATGTTCACAAAGCCGGATAGCTCAGTCGGTAAAGCGTAAGACTCTTAATGCCAGGGTCTTGGGTTCAAGCCCCACGTCGGCGAATATATTTTTATTTTTTTATTTTCAACATTGATTTCTTCTAAGATTTAAATTTCAATTTTTTTAAATTTTATTACGATTAATTAAAATTAAATACATCTAATTAATAGCTCATTTGAAAACTGTTGCAACTATACCTATTAATTATACCTATATAAAAATAATTTTCCTACAGTGTTTTCAATTAAATATTTATTATATTAAAAGAAATTTATTACTTAAAAAAAGTATAAATACTGCTTTTTAACGACAAAAACTTTTGAACGGTAACTCCGATCATCATGAAATTTGGACACAAAATTCATCTCGGTAAACTAAGATGAATGTGCTACTCATGTCCCTTCCTTCCCTCTTCGTTCTTTTGCACCCGGGTGAAACCGGGCGGGACCGCTAGTATATTATAGGTACCTACGGTTTTATTCAGTGTAATTTGAAGTTAGAGACTTCTTTAATTTTCATATTTTATTTTGTAGACATTTTTAAAGAGAATCAACTGGTGGTACTGACTGATGTTATGTTAATGTGCAATCACCGATTGCTCTCTCATAAAGTCCTTCTTTGATGTATCGTAAAGCTCAAAAACTTCAAGTTTAGCATGAATAACGATAATAACCCATTCAATTAGTTTGACGAATATATCCAAATCGTGCGAGATCCGCTATTAGAAATATATACCCTCATCTGGTATTTGATGATGACACAGATTGTATTCTAGATAAAAATAATATATTATAATAATTATAGATCTATAATAATATATAAATTGATAAATCGCACATGGGTTGTCTTAAATCACGTACCGATGCTGTTAAATTAAATAAATTCTAATTAACTTTTTAGGATCAACTTCCCCGATTTATTAATAATAAAAATCAAGCCTAAGATGAGAGAATATGACACAAATAAAATGTTAACAAAACAAATAAACTCAAAGTACACAGAACACGACTATTTACAAGGTATGTTTATATGGACGATCTATATTTATGTATAGAAGCAATGATATATTACAATTCCTTGTGTCATATTCTCTCATCTTATAAGTTCGATTTTATGATTAACAAATCGGGGAAGTTGATCCAAAACAGTTAATTAGAATTTATTTAATTTAACGATTTAGCTGGGCAACCCATGTGCGATTTATCCATGTATATAATAATCTAACATACACTTTGTGTCATCATCAAATAACAGATGAGGGTATATATTTCTAATACCGGATCTTAGACTAAAAGCTCTCTTGTTGATTTAAGACTTTCTTGCGAAGTCGATGCATAAATTAGAACCACTTACGGACGGATGGCGCGGCGTTAACAAAAATTATAAATATAACAAAAATTAATCATAGTAGGCTTATTTCTGTAGAATATTTAAGCATAGCTATCTTTATATTAAAAATTCCGTGTTTTCATAATTCTTCACATCCTAAACGGTTTAACCGATTTTGTTGAAATTTTTTATGGGGTCACCTGGATGGTTCTTAGCTATAGTTGATAGGTGACGATGTACCGGCCATCTTGTTGTGGTTTCCCTCAATAATTCCAGATAAATATCAAGATGGTTTTTATTTATAAGCCCATGGCTGATTACCAAACCCCTATGCTTAACATTGTCTGCCTTATCCTAATGTCCTAAAATTCCTTTATTCGCCCGTTGCTATTAGTTAGTTGAATTTGAAAAAACTAGTGTGACCTGTGCGAATTATTCGCACTAAATAAGTATAATAATTATCACTTTACAAAATTATTTTTTAAATATGATTGCAGGTATTCAATTCGTTACTAATTTTGCACACTGCTTATAACGTTCTTCTTTTTGTTGAATTAGAATATGAAGCTCAGATGACAGATCGAAGAAATATTACTAAAATTGTCATATAGAGGCGCAAGTAATAAAAGCGTTGAGCTAAGCCGTCAGATGGCATCATGCAGCATTGCTGTGACGTTGTTCAGCGTTGCTCGCTGTTTCAAAATTAAAGCCGTTAGATGGCAGACGTTGTTCAGCGTTGCTGTATTTTAATTAATTTACAAAAACAAAAGCAATAATAAATTTTTTAGTTATCGATGTCAGTAGAGCAAGCAATTATCTGTAAAATGATATATAATTTATGTGGAGAAATTCTGAGGTTTTTTCTAAAAACGGAGGCAAACATCTTTAACCTTAGCGTATCAATATATATGATGTAGAAAATAACGGGAAGTGTTGATAGATGGAAAATAGTAATGGTGCTAATGGCGTCTGTTATGACATAAAGTCGAGAAAAGGACGTCAAACGCATTATTATTATTATTTAAAGTGAAGTTGTTTACATATAATAACCCGCGAATACTTCTAAATTACAATTTATTCTATTACAATACCAAACTGCCACTGCGCAAGCGCAATTCACGACAAAACACTATCCGATTAACTGAATATAGGAAAGTAATAATCCAATGCTTCATTAATATTATAGAAGTAATAAGATTAGTTTGCTAATTATTCTAATGGAAATACGACGGATTATTGCCAACGACGACGACGGCGACGGCAACGATGACATACATTAACTCATTTAGATTATGTTTAGCACCGCACCGGAGCATCGCTGTCAAGTCTTATCTTTAAAAGCGAGAAACACGAAAACCTTCTATCGGCTCAAATTCTGATTGAACTCGCTAATTGCAAGTCATAAATAGTAGACTGT
Source organism: Xanthostigma xanthostigma (assembly GCA_963575645.1). NCBI lineage: Eukaryota > Metazoa > Arthropoda > Insecta > Raphidioptera > Raphidiidae > Xanthostigma > Xanthostigma xanthostigma. The sequence continues at coordinate 43,926,716 of OY754471.1, forward strand.
ACATCTAGTGTCGTAATGGGTCATACTATGACGAGTTGTGACACTGTGTTTAAGACGAGCACCAGCGAATTTTAATAGTCACACGAGTCGTAACACCATTACGCGGTATTTTTCGCTCCAGTAAAGAGTGACACTTTAGGGGATTAGAAGGTCATCTCAGGTTTGTGACAAAAATGTAGGGGATTTTAAATGTTGTCCCGCCCGGTTTCACCCGGGTGCAAAAGCGAATGGGGGGAGGAGGAACATGAGTACGCATATTCATCTTATTTAGTTTACCGATATGAATGTTGTGTCCAAATTTTATGATGATCGGAGTTACCGTTCAAAAGTTTTTGTCGGACGGACAAATTTTGAGATACATTTTGCAACATTTTTCATTGATGCTTCGCTCTTATTGGTCGTAGCGTTATTACTGTATAGCCTATAGCCTTCCTCTATAAATGGGCTATCCAACAAAAATTCATTTCGAACCAGTAGTTCCTAAAATTAGCGCGTTCAACTAAACAAACAAACTCTTCAGCTTTATATATTAGTATAGATTAATAAATAAATTTAAAATTTAATAATTTTGTAAATGTAGGTATGTCTTATCAAAAAATAAAAATTCAATAATGCTGTCTGGAGCAATTTTTTAATGCGTTCTGAGCATAGATTCCGACGTGTATAGTACGCGCCACGGATCTAAAAGGTTCCGAAGTTAGCGCCGCAAAGGCACATTTTAGAGCCTTTGATACTCCCACCACCTCACAGCTACCTGCGCGGAACGTGCGCTCGTCGGTGATTGGCCGTGATCGCTCGTTGCTTTTGTTACTTGTCACTTTCCTGCTTTAAAGTACAGTCGAGTACCTACGCTATTGTCAAGTTGTTATTGCTATGTTAGTTTTGTTGAGTTGCGAGTTTGTAGTTTTTCAACAGACTGTACAAGCGCAAACCTGCATTCGCAATTAACTTCCGAGCCTTTTAGATTCGTAGCTACGAAACGACGCACATCTTTTTTCTAATTGAGGTTATGTTGAGCTGTCATTAATATTTAAACTATTTTCCGACTAATCAAAACATTATTACACACTTGAGAGATTTGAAAACAAAAGTTACATTAACGGGATGTTGTGAAATGTGGTCTGAGTATAGTCTATCACCCAATTCGTATTAAACTCGTGTAAAACTGGACATAAAACATTAAATTTAGAACTTGCCAGTTGTTAATAATATAATATAGAATTCGTGTTTGAATATACAGTTTACCTGTGCCACGAGACCCATAATCATGGACACTATAGAATAGAATAGAATAGAATAACATTTATTGTTGAGCCCATTTTGGGATAAAATACGTCACAAGAGAAAAAAAAATTAGTTACAAAATTCATGTAAGGAGTAAGGTTCCTTATATATTAAATATTCTTTTAGCTCTTTATTAAACTTTATAGTATTTTTTTCAATTTTTAAGTTGTTAGGTAATTTTTCAAATATTTTTAAGCCGGTATAAATCGACCCTTTTTCGAAAAACGTTGTTCTATGCGGTATGGGGTAGCTGATTTTTCTTGTATTGTAATATTTATCTATACTTTGATCAAAATAATTTAGTGAGTACATATTATTATGCTTTATAGTAGTTTAAAAATATATATGCCATATTATAATGTCAACATTCTGTGCTCTTTAAATATTCCTCGACAAGTTTGCCTACATTTTAAGTTAAATATTTGTCGTATAATTTTTTTTGGATTTTAAATACTCTATCCACTTCAGATGATCGTCCCCAGTTTACAAGGAGTACCCAAAATTAGAGGGCGCTGGTGTTTTCTATGTACCTAAATCATGGAGAATTCTTAGAAATTAAGTAAAAAAATAATGAAAAGGACCCCGTACAAACCTTATGGGATTTGGTTCTCGGCGAAATTGATCGAAAATGGTTTTCTTTATAGTCTAAATGTCACTAAGAAAAAGTGCGCATAGCCTAAAAAACAATAGGTTTTCAGCTGCAGATATGTTTAGCGAGATTTTAGATATAGGGATAGCCATTGAATTCACAATCTTAAAAAATTCTAAGCTCTAGAAATATGTTTTCGAGTGCGTTGAACCCGAATATGGCATTATTATGTTTTACAGGGTGACACCTTTCAACATTACCTAGTTTTCGACTATTTTTCTATTTCTAAAAAAAAGCACAAAAGTTGAACATTGAACCGTTGTCCGCGTCACCGCACGCGTTAACAGGAATTTTATTTAGTATAATATATCAAATGTCCATATTTTCGAATATGGAATGGTCCCAATTGGCTTAATGTTGAATTTATATCAGGTATGTTCCAAGCAGCCAGAGAACGGACACGAAACCGTCACCGTCATGCGCAGGTAGCTAAAACGTGTTCCAAAAGCGATAAAACAGTCTCGCTTTAGCTACTGCGCATGACGGTGAGTTTCATGTCCGTTTTATGGCTGCTTGGAACATACCTATATGGCACGCCGTGTTACTATTTAATAGTAAAATATTTTCCCAAAAATTATAAAAATATTTAACAATTTTTATTTCAAAAAAAAATTTTGAGTGATTTTTTTATGTGGTGACATAATAAAAATACATTATTATTATGTCATGACATAATAATAATGTATTTTTATTATATCATGACATAATAATAATGTATTTTTATTATGTCATGACATAATAATAATGTATTTTTATGTTGGCATATAATTTTAATTCAAACATTTTTATTATGTACTACATAATTTTAATTCAAACATTTTTATTATGTACATAATTTTAATTCAAACATTATTTATATGTACATAATTTTAATTCAAACATTTTTATTAAAAAATTTATTAAAAAATTATTTCTGTTTTGACTTTTTAAATGTCAGATAATTTTTCTTCTACTAATAAATAGTAAAACGGCGTGCCATATACCTATCATATTATCTGGGCAATGGATGTCTGCGATTGTTCGGTCAGCGAGTGCTTTTTGTAGAATTGTTTTATTTATGTCCATTAAGTGTAACATATATGAATGTATGTTTTGTAGTAAAGTTTAACTGCCCTGCTATTAAAGCAGCATTTAAACGCTCGTCTAACAATTTCCTTTATGTAACATAATGTTCATATTCTTACATTGTTTGAAGGTACTTGGCTGGATAGATTGTAGTCACAAATTAAAACACATACATTATTGTTATTATTATTACTAGTATGTTAAAGAAATCCTTTCACTTACATAACTTCGTTCTGTATCGCTACAGTGCCTTCAATAAGTCTTGTGATTAGATTTATAACAAACTTTATTCAACTCATGCGCGTTATTCATGTTTTATCATGCCTAAAAACCGAACCCTAAATAGCCATTTACCGACTGGTGACAATTACTTGTCATAACTCAATGAAGATTCCTACTAGCTCGGCCATTGTGGAGTAATGAAAATAAACGTAACTATTTTCTGAGTCGTAACGAAATAGTCGGTAACAACAACTCCGTTGTTACCCATTGAGGCTAAAATTGAGATGCCGAATGTTTTCGACATGGAGTTTATTCATAACCGGCTAACCTCAAACCAAAACATTGAATCTTTTTTTATAAAGAAATAAATAGATATTTACAACATCTCATTAATAACAATAAATAAAACATGAATAACGCGCAATTGTTGAATAAAACTATGGGCGTAACTTGTAGGCTAAGTCATGACCTGTCAGCGCCATGAATGACTTAGACTACTAGTTACGCCAATAACTATTGACATTACTGTTTGTATGTCTCAACGCGATAAACTCAAAAACTACCGAACGGATTTCCATACAGTTTTCACGAATGGACAGTAATTCAAGAGAAAGGTTTATGTGTATAATTCATTAATGGTTTGTGTAAATTGGTTGAAATATGACGACGATTGTTGAAGATGTAGGAAAAAATCAAGCCGACTGGAAGCTTTCATCGAAAACGCTGCCTAATCCCTTTGAGATATAACAAAACAATGTATGGTGGAATTGTTCCTCTTTTGTAGGTCTACAGAAAAGTCCGCGATGGCATATGTAGTATCTTTTAAGGATAGCTTACTATACCCATTTTAATGTCAAGCGCTTTTCGTGGATATCAATTTTGCAACGTAAGTCGACGAAAAAACGGTGGCAATCTACAAATTCGTTTTTGTTACAAGTGTTTATTGTAGTTTGTTGTCAACTGTGTTTGAAAAACGTTAATACTTAAAACATCATAAACATGGATGTGATTTATAGCGGCCCAGGCCGGCTTCGCACGAATTTGTAGATTGCCACCGTTTTTCCTTCGAGTTACGTTGTAAAATTGGTCTTCACAAAAAGGGATATTATTTAACGCGATAATATATAGCCTATGTTCATCCCGAAGGTCTATTCTAAATATTGGTGAAAAAAAAAATTGAAATCGGATGAGTAGTTTTTTAAATATTTAAATATTTATTTATTTAAAATATGTTCACGCGCCGTCTCTGGATGGTAGTTATAGGTACACAGAATGATTTTTAAGTTGATTCTTCTTTTTTAACAGCGTGTAGAAATCTAATAGACGCATAATTAACCTTTTTATCAAAACTCAAAACTAAGAGAGAAACAGCCGTTCAAAGTCTAATAAAATGTTATTTAATTAATTCAAAAGCCCGGTTAACACACGCGAATAAATGATAGCACGAATGGGAAATGCGTCCAAAATAATTCGCGGAAGGCCCTTATCGCTACTACAAGCATGTACAGAAGCGTGGCTAGACGCACGCATCTTTGTATCCAACAAAACGGGGACAACTTCGAACAATTTCTGTGAATATTTGATAATGACATAACATATTTCCATACTGACATAACATAACGCCAGGACCGATCTCAAACTTTGAGAGCCCGTTTCTCTTTTTGAGTTTTCATAAAAAAGTTACTGGAAATATTTGTTTGTGTATTTGATTTCTACACGCTGTTCAAAAAAAAGAATCAACTTAAAAATCATTCTGTATAATAATGAACTGACATATTGATTTGAATAGCATCTCACTGTCTCAATCTATTTATATAATATATTGTATAGACTCATAACATTTCAAGTAGTCTGCCCAGTCCTTTGCATTATGCACACTATGTTAGGTTCCTAATGATGACAAGGTAAGTGGTCGCTTTGAGTTTACAAGAGCTTTGATCAGATGCTAGATATCTTTGAAGCTTAACATTCCATGCTATAATGCTAATAAGATACCGAGGGTGCACTATACGCTTTGTGCAAAGCTGCGTACAGCGACACAAGTCGGTCACAAATCGCATTAATCGATAAATTAATTTTTACACTATCCCCTATAAAATAGCAGCTTTACACGTAATGTCAACGGTCACTACCTCTATTCTGTTGGTAGCCTTTTTATGCGGGCAACACCATCCTGACGTAAAAATCCCGGCCAATTGAGCGACGGGACCATTCCAACTTCAAAATGTTGACGTTTGATTATAATAAAGAATATAAAATTTTGGATATCGCGTTAGGTGACGCTGGTAATGGCTAGTACTCGATATTATATATGCTATTCGTTGCTACGGTTACCAATATAATGTGTTCCACGTCATGTAAAAATTAATCAAAGCATGCTTAACTAGTTTATTTCTGACAGATCTACAAAATAAAAGACAGCTGATTTTTTTTATTATCAAAATATTTCCGGAACTATAAAGCTTAGAAAAAAATTTTTTTAACGAAACTTTCTTCAAATAATAAATAGAATAATAAGCCGTTATGAAAAGTATATCATTATTATATATAAAAACACCCTTATAGCATATATCTTTTCTGTGAATGCGCCGATTTTTCCCAAAAACAATAGGGCTCTTCATATTTGCATACCAAACATCCTCCCAAAATTTGGTTTCAATCTGGTCATCCGTTTGACCTGTATCGTGTTCACAGACTAACAAACGCACAGAGTTTTTCCAAAAATATGTTTTTTGGATTGACCTAAACTAATACCATTCTCCACTTGTGGGTTGGAATGGTAAAAATCAATGTCATCATTTTTTTCATAACGCGACACCAGAAGTATATAACATAAATACATTTCTTTCTTTTCTACAACATTTAAAAGCGTGGGGTACTCGTTGACTTAAATATAGCTAGATGCAGTGTTCCACGCTTTTAATCGTAATAGAAGAGAAATAAATTAATTTTCTAGTTTTTAGTGCGTTGATATAAGTGTGTTTTTTATATTTTTATGAAACTATAATTTTTTTATTTCGCGCTTTTATTGGGTGACTATAAACTTAGCTGTATACAACGATATAGGTATATAAGTGATTGTGTTAGGAAGACAAACTAAAGGGCGAGGTCAGAGGTGACATATGCTTCTAATTACCCTCGCATTAGTTGCAATGTGTCGTTTTAGAAACGCCACTGCTGTTCAGACGTAGTCCAAGCCCTGACCGTAATAAAGTCTACCGGACAACGCTTGCTCTTGTAACAAAACTGTTCTAGTTCGTGGTGGGAATTATTTATTTACAATAATAAATGTTTGAAAATAACATCGTTTATTAATAAAAATTTCAAAATTACTCGAGATACTCGAGAAATCCTGGCCGAGAATTCTCGCGCCTCGAGAAATAAACAAGGTCGAGCTACCAGAAACCCTAATACGCACGCAGACTTTTTCCAAAAATATGTTTTTTGAATTCGAATGACCTCTAAACGAAAAAATTTTGAAAACTGAATTTATACCATTCCCCACTAATGCTGCTGGAATGGTAAAATAGAATTAAGCTGCCACCGATTTGATATTATCCGATGAATTTTCAATACTGAAATTTTGGCATTGTTATCCAGTAAATGTTTGTACGGTCACAGCTTGGACTAACATTATATTAAATGCAATGAAAGTGATTTATCGCATAAAATAACCCCGGATATACATTGTGTATGTAATATGTTTTTTTTTCTTTTTTATTCTTTATTGCTTTTATTCCAACACATTATGGAGAAACTAGCGCAGTAAAACTCTTATGGTATACGCTACTAAATTATGTACATTTAGGATTTTATTTCGGCATGACGTATTTTATTTTTTAAGAACCTTCAAAGCGTTTAGATTGAACTAATTGACTTTTTTAAAGTTTTAAATAAAGGCGCAGTTCGGGCCTGACCCAAACCTGCTTGCTTGCAATTTATCTGTGTTTTTATGTAGTTAATAAGTAAATAATTAATTAATATATTTAATAAGCGTACTTACGACCGAGGTATGAAGCAAATAGTATACACCACACTGGCCAGTGTGCTGTAATCATAGAGATATAAGTAACTAGAGTACGCTAGTTTGTATCCTTGCCATAAGTGAAAATGTCCTCAGTTGAGAGAGAGAACTCTGCAGAAAACCAGATATTTGTTTACTCAAAGCAGCATTGTTTTGTATCATTAAGTTACCATAGAGATAAGGAACTGTTCTCTGTCTGAATTGCAGACACTTTAACGGCTCACTAGCGTACTCTAGTCTGTTTGTTCCAAATTATCGAGACTTAAGTACTTATTTTTTCATCTCCGCAGTATTTGCGACTTTTCAAGCTGTCTAACAGCATACTATGCATACATTTATCCACTGATCAATTACGGTATTCTGTGCTGTGGTAAATCCACCGCTATTACAAGCGTGTTTATATTGCAAAAAAAAAATATTAAGAATTATATTCCATCTTAAGTTTGCTGAGTCATGTAAGCCAGCTTTCATCAGGAACAGAATCTTGACAATATAATATGCCATTTACATACTAAGGTCTGTTTGCTTTCTTTTTAAAAACAAGCATTTATTTTGCCGGATTATGATACATGGGGACGGAGCACCGCCTCACCCTGTATACCAAAGGACCTCGTTACTCTGCCATGAAATTTTACGAAATTCTTCCACCAGAGGTTACGAACGTGGAAAGTTACAATCTATTTTAGAAAAAAGTTACAGAGTATTTAATAGAAAAATGCCCGTATGACCTTTCCTGTATTTAATTATTGTACTGTGATTTACTGACGCTTTCTTTGTCATAATGGCAATCTTGAATAAATAATAATAATAATAACAATTATTATTATTAATATCTCTATGGGTGTAATATACTATTTATCGGTAGAGATATCAAACACTTATCCAAAGAAGGTGGACTATTAATTTTGAGCTTATGGAGACGTAAAAATTATTTGAACAGTATATAGAAGGAAAAAATAATAAAGTTTGAGCACTCATATTTCAACAAAAGACTCTTTATTTGTGTCAAAGAAATACTTGTACTAAGAGAAACTTTCCATTCCGGGTGTCGCATCGGTTTGTCTAGGCGTCGCGACGTTGCAATATAAAATCGTCTGAATGACATACGACCTGAGCTGCCCCGATTGTGAACACGCGCAGTCTACCTTTTGGATTGAAAAATTCCTATCACTATCCAACAGCCTGGTGAACACAAGACTTTGAAGCGAATTTAAAAATGTTTTTAATTTTGTTTTTGCATCTGTATGTAGGTAAATCCCTTTACCTTTAGTAATCTCTCTGCCTACATACAGTACTAATTTTATTTTTTTTAAATCATATTTTATTTCTTACATAAGCCTTCAAATTTTATAATTCTACAAGTTGAAGGGGCAGCTAAGGTCGCCTGACAGGCAATCCTTAGCGAGAATTTTTCATTTTTTACAATCAGAAGTTCGCGAGCTTTCATTACAAGCGTGTCTTGCATCCTACCTGATCCTATTTAAGTTCTGTCAATAATTCTGTTAAAATTACCTTTTTTTTAATTGATCTTTGACGTTATTTATTAATTCATCTTTGTAATATTATTTTTTGTTTTTTTTTTGTTAATAACTAAGGAATCATATTTATTTTTATTTTGCAAATACACTATTGTTTATATTTTGTCAAATTGCGTTTTTTTTCTATTTTTCTTATGATCTACGGGGCGTTTATCTTTATTATTTATTTTAAACGCCACAACTTGTAAAACAGAGGCAGCACTACTGCCGAAGTTGCCGCTCTCTAGTACTTAATTAATTAAGTGAATGGGATCATTTTATAATAGTACACAATGAAAATTATTTGAAAAAATGGAAAAAATAAGAAGTAAGCATTTCAACCTGTAATTAATACTCCTGTACATGGACAGAATAGCTCAAAAAGCGAAAAATTATATAATTCTGGTCATGTATATGATATTGCCGAAGGTTATTTAAATAGGCAAGTTGTCATAACCGCAAAGTTGTACCTCAAACAACAGTGTCCAAAGTGTATAATGTAAAAATTACGCTATGTATAAATAATTTCTTCTTTATAATATAATATTTTGTATAATATTAGTATTTTACTTTGTAATTTACTTATATTTTCGATAACTGAAAAGCAAACAGTCACTAATTGACATATAAATGCAATTTTTTTATTCAAAGCCTGCTCATAATATATAATTATATTTTGAATAAATGCTCCCATTGGCATGAAAATCACGAAGCTCGGTCCCCAAACCCTACCATAAAGAGAGGTGTGCCACAGGGCAGTATACTGGGACCGCTACTACTCTTAATTTATGTAAATGACCTGCCAACAAATATGCCTTGTAAATCGATACTCTATGCTGACGATACGTCCTTTATTTAATTCATGCATACAACAATCTTCCACAAGAGACTAAGAAACTGGACCTAGCTGCTTTCTCGAAAAAAATTAAAAAAACGTTATTATTAAAATGTATCTACGCATTAGACGAGACTTTTGAATGGAGTTAATAATGAATTTTAAACCAATTATTGTGATTGTAACTTTTATGACAATGGCACTGTAATTTTTTATTACGTTTAGCTGAATAAAATTATTATTTCAGAGCATACTATCGTTCCTGCACTCATCAGGATTATATTTTGACCACGAGTGGAGATCGTAACAGTCACGATGATTGCGTACTAATAACTTCAGTTGTCGAGCATTTATAATTTAGCGAACGCTTGCGATCATCTGGTTGAGGTTAACTTTGACATTTCAACCAAGCACACAAATGTCGAGTGTATTGACAAATACAGTTGATATCGCGAGTGTACCATTGCTAGGACGTTACGACGTCAACAGCCCGCGGACGTGTATGAATTCGATGTACACCGTGTCCGCGAATGTACAATATTACATAAAATATCGCCTCACATTATTTTACTAGCGGTCCTTCCTAGTGTAAGCACTGTTAAGTTCTTATTTCGAAAAAATAAAACTCTTTGTTTGAATTAAAAATAATTCGAAAGTTGATGTTTTCTCAAGAGCAGCTAGAAATCAATTTTCGAATTATTTTTAATGTAGCAAGCTTTGTTACATTAACTCTCTCTCTCTCTGTTTTGTAATATTGTCAAAATTAGTTTTCCTTAGCTACGCTGGAAAAATGAAGGTTGTTATAATTTGGAAAAAATTTAATTGATTTCTAACTGCTCTTGAGAAAACATCAACTTTCGAATTATTTTTAATTCAAACAAAGAGTTTTATTTTTTCGAAATAAGAACTTAACAGTGCTTACACTAGTTTGTCCCGGGTGCGATAGGTATAATTCTGCGAAATGTATTTCGTTTGCGGCCCGGTGTCTGAACTAATAGCTTTGAGCGAATTCTATCAAATGTCGCTACTTGGTACTAAAACAGTTTTTCTTCATATCTCGATCAAAAGTACAATTACTTTCAGCATCAATTGTAAGGCAGAAAGTCTAACAGTTACGCATTGGTGGGATTACACGCACTGATGCGGGAAGTACGTACCTATACGTTCAGGCGTAAAGTAAAAGCAACCATTCAACTGTTGTATAGATGTCGTTTCCATAGCAACCCTATTACATTTTAGCTAATAGTCGCGAACAGATGTCATTCGTATTTTTACGTATAACCTCAGTTATATTGTATTGTCTCCGGAACTACACACGTATGCAAAATTTCAGTTCAATCGGAAACCGAGAAGTGGGTCAAATTAAACTTGCAGGATTTGATTTCAGACAGACAGACAGACACCGGGATAGGTGAAACTAAATAAAATTTGTTAAGAAGTAATATCACTCGTTTGTTAACACACTGTATGAAGATGTATAGAGAGCGGCATACACGGGCGTCAAATCGGTTTCCGTAACAAATGTCCGGAGCCGATGGGGATCGTTCAGTCACACTACGCCCAGCGATGTGTGGTACACCGTTATATCCTCGTGATTGCGGCCCTACTGCCCTATATGAACAACTTACTCCGCGTTCACCGTGCAATACGGTGGAAGAACGGGTGCGGACATACCCGTGCGTCCACCACACTGTGCGTTCAGCTAAAGATAATGTAGTGTAACTGTAGTGATGTGCCGGATATCCGTATATCCGCGGATATCAAAGGGAGAAGAAAGATCCGTATCCGTATCCGTTAGTTTTTGGAGGATCTTTTACGGATATTTTACCTTATTAATTTTCAATTCATAGATGAAATTTTATATATATATAGGTGATTAGGTAATAATGAAAAACTGTTAAATTCCATTCAGATTATTTTTTATTTTTTTAAATCGTATTTGGCACCTTTATATTGCAAACATTTATCGTAGTGGGTACCATACCAATAGTACATAACTCAAAGGTACTAAATCAACTATCTTTATAATGAGATATTGTACATCGATCTTTGGAAAGAGACAATCTGTTATGAGAGTTAACTCTTAAAGAGGTCAATAACTTTTTCCCATAACAGATAGTCTCGTTCCAAAGGTCGATGTGCAATATTTACCGCCGCGTACTCTAAGAAAGTTAAGATCCGTATCCGTATCCGTGGATCTTGAAACCAAATATCCGTATTCAGATACGTATAATCCGCGGATATACATTTTTGCGATCCGGCACATCACTAAGTGTAAGCGCTTAAATTTAAATTAAAAAAATTAAATCATTAAAAAGTTGAAAATTTAGTTAAAATTGTCAAGAATAAAAGTCCATAATCGAAAAGTGCAAAGGTTTAATAATTTTTTTTATTGATTAAACGTCTCCTAATTAAATTGGAAAAAATATTAAAATATGCGTAAGACATCGATGCTTTACATAGTTAGTTTTCGGAACTGCTGACATTATTTGGTTATTTGCAAAAAATTAAAATGTACCTACTACCGTTTGCATGCTAGGTTGACATATTTTCCATAAGACTACATGTTAAAGCTTTTTTTAATTTTTAACTTTATAAATCTCCTAATGATTTTGGACTTTTTACATAAAATTTTGTCATAAAAAAATCTATTAAAAAAACTTTATTTCAGATTTTTTCATTATCTTCGTAAAACGGCTCAACCTCCATAAAGTTTTCGCAATGAACTAACTGTACGTTCAACCGCACACAAATCTGCTTATTTGATTTGTTTTGGGGCTGTCAATTGGATTCAATGTGAAATGCATTATTAGTGACACTACTTTAGTCGTAAAATGTTCAAACTTTGACATATGAGCGTAAAGATAAACGGTTGAGTTACTCGACAATATTTAATTGCGAAGAATTAGTAAAACTTGCGGTTGAAACGTCATTTATATACCGCTAGTGGCCCGGTCCGGCTTCGCCCGGATTTGTAGATTATGTACCTACTATGCTGGATCGGAATTATTGACAGAATAATAGCGGACCCGGACAGTTATGAACAAAACGGAACTCCTGACTCGCGCTTGGCCGGTTTTTGAAGTGAAAACTTCTTTAGCGGCGTTGTACACTTTTTTTGTAATGGGTAAAAAATGTTAAACTCCCGTCAGATCGTCAGATATGCGTAAGACGAAAACTTTTATTAATACAACGTTAAACATCTAGCGTTGAAATATCGTACATAAAAATGCAATCTATGATACAAACCATTTTGATAGAAAATTCGTAAGACGTTAATATTCAAGTTTTCACTTCTGCCGGCACTCCCGGAGTGCAACCCGTCTTTTTTTTTATTAGAACGGGCCTTTTATAGTTTTGACTTTTGACGAATTTTTATCTTGCCGACAACATTTATAATTTCATTGACGTGTCAAATAGATGCAGGTATGTCTAAACTGACCAAATAAATATCATATCGTACCGACGACGAAGGAACTGGTTTCGTGTGAAGCAATGAAGCAAACCAGCCCTAGAAAACTAGTGATGTGCCGGATATCCGTATCCGTATCCGCGGATATCCGAGGGAGAAGAAAGATCCGTATCCGTATCCGTTAGTATTGGTGTGGATCTTTTACGGATCTTTTACCTTATTAATTTTCAATTCATATATGACATTTTATATATATAGGTGATTAGGTAATAATGAAAAGCTGTTAAATTCCATTCAGATTATTTTTAATTTTTTTTAAATCATATTTGGCACCTTTATATTGCAAACATTTATCGTAGTCAGTACCATACCAATAGTTCATAACTCAAAGGTACTAAAAAACTATCTTTATAATGGGATATTGCACATCGATCTTTGGAAAGAGACAATCTGTTATGAGAGTTATTTCTTAAAGAGGTCAATAACTTTTTCCCATAACAGATAGTCTCTTTCCAAAGGTCAATGTGCAATATTAACCGCCGCATACTGTAAGAAAGTAAAGATCCGTATCCGTATCCGCGGATCTTGAAACCAAAAATCCTTATTCAGATCCGTATCCGCGGATATACATTTTAAACGATCCGGCATATCACTATAGAAAACTAGTAGGTAAATCTAGCAAGGAATCTAGCGGAGTTTCTAGCCTCGTGTGGAGCGGCCATTAGAGATCAGTGTGTACATTTGAGTGGATAATAAAATTGATTAAATTCAATGGCTTCTCCTGTACAAATACAGGTAACAACTGTAAAGAAACTCTCCTTACTATATATGGATGTTTGTATGGATTACATAGTTTACAATTGGAGTTGTTATCGTCGAAGTATATTAATGTTTACTGAACCTAGATTTAACTGCACTGTTCTTAAGACTATCCTTCCCTTGCTCCTCCCCTTTGCTCGGTCGTTATTGGGATTGAATATACCGTCTGCGTTCTGTTTAGTACTTAGTGGAAATGTATAGAGGTTACCCATTATAACATTCACCAGGGTTTTGCAAACATACCCTAATGCTGGGTTTGTTAAAAAAATTGATTTGACTATGACCATAGACTGTGAGCCAAATAAATAATATGATACCCGCAACACACAGATTACTCTTAAACATAAAACAGCCTTTTTTGAGAAATCAGTCTCTTATACAGGACTCAAAATGTTTCACTCCTTACCGCAGGAATTAAAATGTCTCAAAGGCAATCAGTTTAAAAAAAAGTTAAAAGCACATCTTGTAGAAATTGTGCCTTATAATATCTCAGATATATTTTGATTTGTTTTGACGACTGTATCTATATTTGGCTCTACAAATAAAGAACTATTCTATTCTATTCTATACCTATTTTTAAATGGTCAATACAAATTGACAAAATATGTAAAACACAAAATAATGTGTACTATTATATAAGGAAACTTAAAGAAATATTTGAATGTGACACTCTTCTAAATATATATTATGCGTTTATTTATAATGCTATCAAATACTGTATAATAATACTTTGGGGACACGCACCAGTGTCTATTAGAATTTTTAGAGCACAAAAGAGACTATTACGAATGATTTATAATTATAAGCAAAGGCAATCATGTAGACAAATATTTAAAGATAAAAATATATTGACGTTTTATGGCATATATATGCATATGAATCATGTATGTAAACACGTAAGGTGTACATAGGGAAATTAACATTGGGAAAAAATGACTAGATCAGAGTGAGCCTTGAAATCTTGTTTTTCAATTTGACAGATAATATTCTTTTGCAAAATGAATGTGTATACTACCGAAGAAAATATTCAAATGATTACAACATAATCGGACTTATTTTATTAATGGGACATTAAATTCCCAAAAATACTTAAATATGGTGCAAGATCAAATATCTCCGTCTATTCGTGTTGAACCTAAACATTGGGTCACTGATTTACCAACGCGCATACGTCATACCAGTCAGACAATTTTTGAATGAAATGTTTCCAAACAGATAGAGTTGTTTTTTTGTTTTATTTTTGTAAAAAAAAATAAAATAATGATTTATAAAAGCTTTTTATTATTAAAAAAGCCAAGCAAAATAAAAATAAATTAAAATAAAATAGAAATTCTCAAGATTACCACGATAATTCAATAGAAATAACAATTAATGCAGTCATGGATAACTCTGATCCAAATATTTTTTCCCAATGCTAATTTCCCTATGTGCACCTTACGCGTTTACATACTGTATATGATTCACAATTAAATATTACTCTTTAATAAAATGTGAACTAATGTTGCTAAATCATATTTAAGTACCTGTTGACGTGTATATACCATTTATGGTCTGCATACGAATAATAAATATCTTATCTTATTTTTCCATAACATAAAAAGCATTGTAGAGTTTCGAATCGGTCCTGCTCGAAAAAATTGATCGAGTGAAACCATATTTTTCTTGAACTGTGCCATTGGCGTAGCAAGGGGGGGCAGATGGACTTTTTTATAATAATAATAATTCTTTATTTTAAATTCCAAAGAACATAATAGCGTCAGTATAGAGATAAAATTACTATGAGATAAAATCATGTAAATTATAAAAACAATTTTGAATTAAATAATACCTCAAGGACACTTTAAATTCCCTAGAGGATACAATATTTTTTAATGAAGTCGGTCGGTGATTTACGCGATGTCCAGCCCTGTTTGAGACGCACAGCCATTGTTTTGGTCAAGAGTGTAGCGGTGAATGTTGCTTGTTTACCAACTCATTCATCCGTTAACCCTTGAAAGGCTTTTTTGTTGTATTAATCCTTTTCTTATGCACTTTGTTTAGGTATTTGTATTTCTCTACCCGCATTTCATTACAAACCATTGATTTTCAATTACATTACTTTCCTTATCGAATGAAATTTTCCTATTTGTTGTTGTTTCTCGCTAATTAATTAACTCATTATGAGTTATGACTAAACTAACATCAGACTACTACACAGGGTATACCCGAAAGCTAGATAAGTCGAATAAACAGAGTTTCTTAAGTTTTAGGTCGCTACGGGCAGGTTGAAGTGACGCAGAGAGAGGTACATCGCGCCGCATCACACTCAGCCGATATACGCGCTCTCTCTCTCACATTTCAACCTGCCCGTAGCGTAATAGCAATGGGCGAATGAAGGAATTTTGGAACATTAGGATAAGGTAGGCAAATTTTGAGCATAGGAGTTTGACAGGTAATCGACCATGGCCTTTAATAAGGAACCATCTCGATATTTATCTGGAACTATTGAGGGAAACCATGGAAAACATCAACAAGATGGCCGGTACAGGAATTACCGTTTCTCGGCGAGAGGCTGCGGGAAAAAGTCCCAGCCACATCTGCCCCCGCCGGGATTCGAACCTGGTATCTCCCGAATGTGAGTCTAGTGCTCTCACTACTACGCCACTCTGCTTGGTTAGCTCTCCAACTAATAGTATATTACATCACAAGGGCCGAAAGTTGAATTCGCCTCGGGCTCATGACGCGCAGGGCCGAGATTTCAACTTTTAAGGCCCGTGTGGTGTATACGATTTTTCTTCATATCCGCTCGAAAGTACGTACTTTCGTCAGCAGGGACGAAAGATTGACATTTACTCCCAGTGAGAACGGCGGGAAGAAAAAATTTCTCATGCGTATTTATACTCGTAACTAGGGTTACCGCTGTCATTTAATGTAATAAATAACAGGAAGTAAATGTCAAACTTTCGTCCTTGCTATAAGGGACGAAAGTACGTACTTTCGATCGAGGTATGAAGAAAATAGATTTTTTAGTCGAGCTGATCCATTCTGTGTATAAAAGATGAGCGGTAAGCGGCACGAACACAGAACACGAAAGCAGCCTTGGAAACGTTCCAAAGTCGTCTGCCGTCTGCCACACCTAACCCCAAACGTAAATCCCCTGTTGTAGAGGCAAAGGTAACCGACAACGTGTACCGCGCCTGAGGCTGCCCTTAATGCGACCTCTTTATTAACACATGCGGACATATGTGTGCGTTCACACAGACGTGAGCAGCTTTCCGTTTTATACAGCGTGATCTGTCTTGCTATGCCTGAATTGGTTTGAGTCTCTGATAAAAATTGCAAAAAAAATACTTACTTATTTCTTTGAAAAATCATGGAAAAATACGCCATAAATAAAATAAATAAATTGAATATTTTAACGTTTTGATCCTCGCACAGAGATTTACGATTTAATCGCTGCTCCGTTCACGTTACTTTTTCTTAAGGAGGTTGATCCGTTACAGTCCCAATCAAAAGTAAGTCGAATTCTAAATGGGAACTTTTCCATCATAAATTTTTACAAAAGGTTATAAGTCGATGATACCAATAAATTATTGTCATAATAATAGGCATAGATAAATATTTTTTTTAATATTAATTAATTATTTCAGTATTTTACTTAATGGACTAACTTTTGAATTTTTTGTACAAAGTTAGGTTTGAAAAAATAAATTTATATAAATATCTGTATTTTACACATTTTTTGCAGTGAATAATTAAAAAAAGAAATTATAAGTAATAAAAATTAAAATTAAGGAGGTTAATGAAAAAAATCTAAAATAAAGTTTTTTTAATAGATTTCTTATGACAAAATTTTCTGTAAAAAATCCAAAATCATTAGGAGATTTATAAAGTTAAAAATTAAAAAAAACTTTTACTTGTAGTCTTATGGAAAATATGTCAACCTAGCCATGCAAACTGTTCATTTTAATTTTTTACAAATAACCAAATAATGTCAGCAGTTCCGAAAACTAACTATATGTAAAGCATGGATGTCTTACGCATATTTTAATATTTTTTCCAATTTAATTAGGAGACTTTGAATCAATAAAACAAATTATTAAACATCAGCACTTTTCGATTATGGACTTTTATTCTTGACAACTTTAACAATTTTAACTGAATTTTCAACTTTTGAATGATTTAATTTTAATTTTTATTACTTCTAATTTCTTTTTTTAATTATTTACTGCAAAAAATATGTAAAATACAGATATTTACATGAATATACTTTTTTTAACCTTACTTTGTACAAAAAATTCAAAAGTTAGAAATACTGAATTAATATTTAAAAAAATATTTATTTATGCCTTTGTGACAATAATTTATTGGTATCATCAACTTATAGGTAATTATCTTTTGTAAAAATGTATATTATCGAAAAGTTCCCATTTAGAATTCGACTTACTTTTGATTGGGACTGTAACGGATCAACCTTCTTAAATCATTAAAAAGTTGAAAATTAAGTTCAAATTGTTAAAATTGTCAAGAATAAAAGTCCATACTCGAAAAGTGCTAAGGTTTAATAATTTTTTTTATTGATTAAAGTTTCCTAATTAAATTGGAAAAAATATTAAAATATGCGTGAGGCATCGATGCATTACATAGTTAGTTTTCGGAACTCCTGACATTATTTGGTAATTTGCAAAAAATAAAATGTACCGTTTGCATGCTAGGTTGACTTATTTTCCATAAGATTACATGTAAAAGTTTTTTTTAATTTTTAACTTTATAAATCTCCTAATGATTTTGGATTTTTTACAGAAAATTTTGTCATAAAAAAATCTATTAAAAAACTTTATTTCAGATTTTTTTCATTATCTTCGTAAAACGGCTCAACCTCCTTAATTAACAATTTGTGAAGCTCTGAGTACTTTCAATTGGTATTTAATTCAATCCGTGTCAAGTAAATGAATTAATCTGACTTTGAAACACGAACCCGTACTTAAAATAGAACGTTCTAGTTCTCAGAAGTGTATAAATAATTGCACATAAGACGTGAATTATTAATAATATGTTTACAAACGGCATTGTTCTATAGCGGCGTAATTCCTTAATTAAAACTCGACTCAGATCAAAACCAACAATATTCATAGTGATTGCGTCACAACTAAGGATGGGTGATATTTCCTATAGGTACAGTACGTAGTTTAGTGGCTCCTTAAAAACTGGGAAATTTTGTAAATTGTAACTTTTGGCTCTTCCGTCTCAAAAGGTTGCCGCCCCCTGAGAGACCAAACACTCATAGACTGCTCAAGACGCGTAACTAAAGGTAATTAGGTAACTAGCTTTTAATTGTCGACTTTAAAAATTAAGTTCGTTATTATGACATGTTAATTTAATAATTTCAAACGAATATTACTTAACAGAGGTGGCAGTAACAAAAAAAATGTCCTATAAAACTTGCTTATTTTTGACGTGATAACGTCTTATAAATTGATGAATCACCAATCTTATAAATTGATAAAACACCGGCTGCATGCACGAAAAAGTGTAACGTTCCTAAAATCCTAACGTTCCTAACGTTCGTAACGCGTAACGCGTAACGTTCCGCCTGACCCTGTGCGTGCTTTTTGCTAATTTCTCGCTCAATTTAAATCAGATCGGTTTGAAACCAGTCTTAAACGAAAGAGGAGAACATTTTACATAGATTTCGTATAACAGAATTTGCCTAAACAGTTTTTTTATACAAATTTATATAGAAAAATAGCTGTATAAATGCAATGTTGTCTAATGCATGGCGCGACGCGGTCGGTCGTCTTTGTTTGCCGTACATGGAAATTAGAAGATAACGTATGTCTTGTCTTAACATGAAAACGGCTGCATTTCTAATGTTTAATTCAATTTTTTGACATTAGTATTTTGTGAAATGCAACGCCTTCTAAGTTAAGGATTAGAATAAATAATTATTATTAGAACATAATACTTTGACAGTTGCAAACGTCACTTTTGACATTTCTTATCATTCCGACACCAAGGATAAGCGGATTGAAACCAAATTTTGGGAGGTTTAGGTTATGTATTACGGAATACGTTATCACGTAAAACTATCGTCCGTAAACCGACTTTACAGACAACCAATTTTTTTAAAGATCTTTTCTACAATACCACTTTCGACCTATCGTACCATTTAAAATTCCGAAGTTCTGAATATTCTGGAGCAAACTAATAGGGAAGCCGACCTTTCCGGGGAAAAAAATATCACTATTCGATTCTTCATTAAGGCTTTTATAATACAGATTTTTGACACAACTCTCTACAACTAACCGTTTTTTAATAAAACGACCGGAACGGGTATGGTCTGATTCACCCGTATACTTTTATATACTACGACTGTCGCGAGTGAACTACCTTAAAGAAGTTTCATTTCAAAAATATGTTTTACTGTTTTCACTTAAAATGTAATCGCAGGAGAGTATATAGAGCAAAGAGTGGCGGAGAAACTCTTTCAAAATACTATACACAACATATAGCTATCGTACCGGACTCTAGCTCCAGCTCCAGCTCTTCGAGCTCGAAGTAAATATAATCCGGAGATTTATCGTCACGAAAATGGTAGCTTCTGTGCGTGCGGTCATGTCTAGTGCTGGTGTGTATATCTGGGGCAACGAGACAAAGAAGCTCAAGTCCAAAAAAAACGAGTGTGCTTTAGACCACACGACTGAACTAAAACATCTTCCTGCCATAATTTGTTATTATTCACCCGAAAATTCACAAAATATGACCTTTAAAATGAATTTACAATTTTATTCACGTTAAATGTAGAATATTTAATGTATTGAACAAAATATTAATTTATAAAATTGTTCAAGAACGAAATGAACAGTCTAATGTAAGAAGAAAGAAATATAAACATAAAGATAATGAAAACAAAAGTAATACATTGCAATTACTTAGCTCTCGTTGGATTTTAAGCGTAAATCTTTATGAAATATTATTTTTTGTCACCCGATAGCGCCACTGGCAAGTAAAGTATGTGTCATTCTATTGTTAGTACTGCTTATATTTTCGGCCACCTGATGGCGCCACTAGACAGTGAAGTATTTGTCATCCTCGTTATATATATCTCCCTCTCAACTTCCGTTCGCCTCGCCCGATCACACTTCCGTAAATCTCTCGTCACGCATTTACCAGCTTACTCCCCAAGTCAAGCGTGCGTAAAGAAGTAATAAGTAGAGCTGTAAAAGTAACGAGAAATTGTGTACCCGTATGTATTCGTTACTTAAAGAACCAGTACCCGTTACTTTCGTATCGTTACGTTACTCGTTACTTTTCATACGACATACAATCGTGTACTAACAGCATCAAGCATGTACCATCGCATCGAGGCGCGTCGCATACGTGATACGGTATGACTTCGTTCGCATCAAACGAATCGAACTGACATGGATACGACAAAATGAATTTGTAAGTAACGATTCGTTACTACGAATCAGACGATGTACCCGTTACTCAGTAACGAATACATACGGTTACAGCTCTAGTAATAAGCCACTTTGTCTTGTGCCCCCATATATATACCTCCATACATTCACTCCGCAGGAGGTATTATTATATGCCGCAGGGTGGTGGCGGCGCGGGTTGTTGTGTTTCCTCGGAAGCTGTTTCGCTGGTCAGTTCAGATATAGTGCGTCCTCCTGTTACTGTTGCTGACAAAGGTACGCCCGTACAATGCCGACAATGACGTCACGCCGGTCACTCGCATTGTTATACATTAACCTTGTATCATACAGTTAGTTCTCTACATTTGAACGGTTTGCAGTTCAGGTACTGAAATCGAATTTGTATTTCTCGGTACTGGAGGAGATCCAGTACCGAGAAATTCGATACTTTCGGTACCTACTAGAGAAAAATGTGTTAAATGCTTGTTGTGCGTGAAATAAAATGGTGGAAATAGTTTTGAAGAAGTTTAATCACAATACAAATCACTGAAAAATATAGTTTAAAAAAAACTAAAAAGAAAAAATATTTTTTTTAAAATAAGCTTAAAACAAAAAGCGTGGGGCGCTCGATGTACGAAAATGTGGAACAAAGCGCCCCACGCTTTTTGTTTTAAGCTTATTTTAAAAAAAATATTTTTTCTTTCTTTGGAAAATAAATATAGTTTAAAAAAAACTAAAAAACGCTTTATATCGAACTAAAAAGTAAAAAATATTTTTTTTAAATAAGCTTAAAACAAAAAGCGTGGGGCGCTCGATGTACGAAAATGTGGAACAAAGCGCCCCACGCTTTTTGTTTTAAGCTTATTTAAAAAAAAATATTTTTTACTTTTTAGTTCGATATAGGTAAAGCGTTTTTTAGTTTTTTTTAAACTATATTTATTTTCCACTTTTTAGTTCGATTTATTGTCAAAAATTTGCCGAAAAAAAAACAATTTTTTTTTCGGCGTGGACGGGATTAGAACCCACGACCCGTGATTCTGAGAGTTGACGTCAGCGAAGACCCGTGCCTTAGACCGCACGGCTAACCACTGTAGTTACAGTGCTGGCATATTATACTACAGTAATAAACCACTTGCTGTAGTCCAAACGAAGGTTACAAACAAACATACAAACTTACAAGTGAAGTTAATATAAAGCGTGTAATGAGCCTATGTAATTCAATAAACTTTTAATATTACAATCAGTCTCAATAATACTCTTTGATAACTCAACTTTAACAAAAAATAATCATTCTTGTCATGAAAAAGGAATCTTAAATTCAAATTTAATAAATTGTACCTATTCAGTCTGGTTTTGAAAAATTCACAAAAATTCTAAACTTGTCGTAACTTAACAGAAACTCGTATAGTCGTAATAGACAGTAACTTTTTTACATAACGATTAATAAAAAGAAAAAATCTTTTACGTATTCTAAAACGTTTTGCGTAATATTACTTAAATAAAACGTTATGTATCAAATCACCGGCGACGATTACAGCATTTACAGCTTGAAAAAATAGTTAAAACATTTAAAGGCCATAGCGGAATAAGCATGGGTAAGGTGCCCCCGCACGGATTGGGTTAGTTTTTTTTTCATTTATAGCGATTGATAAATGAATAAGATTTGGAAAATTTCAGCCCTAAAAAATCAACCCCTGGGGAGTGAGAATTAATTTTCGAAAAATCATAAAAAAAATCATAACTTTTGAATAGCTGAACTGATTTTGATGAAAATTTAATATGATTTAGATATTACTACAGCGCATCTTAAGAAAAATTATCAGCTCGAAAAAAAAATATAACCTCAAAAAAAAAATAATTTAAGTTTTTAATCTTTTTTTTAATTATTTGCGATTTTGGTACAATCACCAAAATTTTTGTAGAAAGGCCATAGCGGAATAAGCATGGGTAAGGTGCCCCCGCACGGATTGGGTTAGTTTTTTTTTCATTTATAGCGATTGATAAATGAATAAGATTTGGAAAATTTCAGCCCTAAAAAATCAACCCCTGGGGAGTGAGAATTAATTTTCGAAAAATCATAAAAAAAATCATAACTTTTGAATAGCTGAACTGATTTTGATGAAAATTTAATATGATTTAGATATTACTACAGCGCATCTTAAGAAAAATTATCAGCTCGAAAAAAAAATATAACCTCAAAAAAAAAATAATTTCAGTTTTTAATTTTTTTTTTTAGTTATTTGCAATTTTGGTACAATCACCAAAATTTTTGTAAAAATTTCTGAAACTACTCTACGTAACACATAATTTTTTCATAACGAGATTCCGGGTGCGTCATGGTTAAAAAAATAAAAAAGTTTGAAAATATTTTTTTTTTATATGTTATGATCATGGTACAATTATTATAACAATTTTTGACGTGATAACGTCTTATAAATTGATGAAACACCAGCTGCACGCACGAAAAAGTGTAACGTTCCGAAAAGTGTAACGTTCCGATTGATGAAACACCAGCTGCACGCATGAAAAAGTGTAACGTTCCGTTCCGCCGCAACGTTCCGCCTGACCCTGTGCGTGCAAGCGAGAGCGCAGTAATGTATTATTAAATATGATATTCGAGCGGAATACGTTATCACGTAAAACTATCGTCCGTAGACCGTAAACCGACTTTACAGACAACCAATTTTTTTGTAGGTTCGGGAATCTTTTTAACATAACATATAATTTTTTCATAACGAGTTTCCGGGTGCGTCATGGTCAAAAAAATAAAAATATTTGAAAATATTTTTTGTTTATAGGTTATGATCACGGTACAATTACAACAGTTTTTTTGTAGGTTCGGGAATCTTTTTAACATAACATATTATTTTTTTCGGAATTTAAAAACACTAAAATGACTAATAGCAGTTAATTCGCCTCTTTTACTTTTTTTCCTTCAACTCATTCGTTGTTTCAGTTCTGTTCTTTAGACCTGAAGCGAATAAGAATAGAATAATCGCTAGTAATTCAGAAAGAATTAATAAGAAAGTTTTTGTACATAACGTTATCAGTTCATGCATGTTAAAAAGAAGCTATAAAAAAAATATTTTCAAACATTTTTATTTTTTTGACCATGACGCACCCGGAAACTCGTTATGAAAAAATTATATGTTATGTTAAACAGATTCCCGAACCTACAAAAAAATTGTTGTAATTGTACCATGATCATAACCTATATAAAAAAAATATTTTCAAACTTTTTTATTTTTTTGACCATGACGCACCCTGAAACTCGTTATGAAAAAATTATATGTTACGTAGAGTAGTTTCAGGTATAATTTTTTGTAGTACAGGAAATCCCGGGTAATGGGTTTCATTTCCCGGACTGAAGGCGATGAAATTTCCCAGAATTACCGGGAAATTCAGTACCGGGAATTCCCGGGAGCAATCCCTAATTTGAACACGTTGGATTACTTCTCAAAGGACTACAAGTAGAGGAAACACTCTGTACTTTTCACTACACAATTATTTCAGTTCGTTTATATGTCTGCTCGATACGCATCTTTTCAAAATTTGAACCGCTAAATAAGTGCTAAGATTTTGGAATAAAAAATTAATTATTAAATAAAAAACAAGAAACCCGACTGCAAAAAAATTAAATTAATAACTAAAAAGAGGGAAACAAGTCGGAAACACTCTCAACATACAGTGTTTGTTCAAGTCGCCCACGTGACAAGATACTTCTTCTTGATTGGTTGTTGCTTACCTAGCAAGGAAAATAGCTCCTGTTTTAAAATCTATCTTGTGAGTTAGCAGGCGAACCCGCAGTGACGCTATTTCCAGCTTCGTACCAAGCCTAGCGTCCACCAGAACTCTAAGCAGCGTTTCTTGCACACGAAGCTAGAAATGCTGCTAGGAGTTCTGCTAGCCGGTAGGCTGGGTACGAAGCTAGAAATGACGTCACTGCGGGCTGGCCTGCTAGCTCACAAGATAGGTTTAAAAATTAAAACAAGGGCTACTTTCCCTGCTAGATTTGCTGCTAGATATGAACAAGAACCAATCAGAAAGCAGTAGTTGGTCACGTTGGCACTTGAACAAACACCCACAAAACCAACATGGCGTCATTCCGCTCAGAGTCAGACGACAGGCAAGTTTTGCTCTGTGTTTATATTCGAACTGATCACTGCGAGCGCACCAGATCTATCCACAAATCAAGGTTGAAAAATAGTCACGTGTGAAGCGAGCACAGCATTCAAGAAAACCAGCGCTAGAAAACTAGTAGGCAAATCTAGCAAAGAATCTAGCAGCGTTTCTAGCCTCGTGTGCAGCGGCCTCTACGTACGTTTAGAACATTAAAAATTAGAGGGAACAAGCACAACGTCGGATAAATCAAAATGGTCACTAGTAGACTGTTAGAAAATACGGTCTTCTACTGTAGATATGCGTTGTATGTGTTTATGTTCTAGTTGTAGAAGGTACACGGAGTAAATATAGTTAGAACAACAAACGTTATTGGACATGTTTACTGCCGAAATGATGTCTGATGGGCTTCAAACAGCCTCCTTAATTCGAATGGAGCATTTTATGATCTCGGAAAAAAGCTTCACAATATAGTCCGAAGACACATTGCTAAGAAGTTATGTCTCTAGAGGATGAACCAAAAAATTTCGACGTTTCGTTTCCTTCCAACGAATTTAGAACCACTTTTGGTAATGTCTATCTATATTGGACTAAGAGCTGGCTACGGAGAAAATGGGTGACTCGGTGCAGAGCTGAAAATTTGCAGAATAATAGGAGATAGTATAAGTAAGTAGGGAAAAAATTGCCAGAAGGCTAGGCGGAAGATAAAGAGCCGCCAGAAGGCGCTAATGTTGCGAAAAATCAGTGCACTTCTGGCAATTTCTATACTTATTCTGTAATTCAAAACTAGCTTATATATTATATATATTATACATTATAATATAGTTATAAGGGCATACTGAAAATTCAAATATGATATAATAATTACATTCGACAAATATTCAAAATTATTAATGACATTTTAATAGAAATAAAATTAAATAAATTAATAAAATTACGTTGTTATAACAAAAGAGTACTTGTTTTGGAGATACACTCCTTTAAATTTGGAGGTTTATTTTCTCTCTATTGGGAGAACCGTTTAAGATACGATTTTAAATTTTCAGCAATATATAGGATGTTTTTTTGAAAACTTTGGACGTTTTTCTTTAAAAAATAACGGTTTGAATAAAAAAAAGTTCGAACGAAAGTTGTTGGGTTTCGAGGGCGAAACCGTTCGGACACAATACCCACCCCCACCACCTCTCACCTTAGCAGGGAGAGGGGGTGACTTTTGTTTTTTTATCCCCATTTTTTATCATCGAATTGTTTTTTTTATGTATGAATTTTTTTTATGAATTTTCTTTAATTTGGCTAGTCGTTTTTTTGCAAATCGCATTAATTAATGATTTTTTTAGTGAGCGTTTTAGAAGAAAAAAAGTTCAGACAAAAAATGATTTAAAAAAATAATAATTAGAACCGACTTCTTTAAACAAATTTTGAATATAACTAAGTTTGATTATCATGCTTTAAGGAATATCGAACACGTTTCATATTTGATTTTTACAAAAAAGTATCAAAAAAACTTTTCCATTCACCTATACAAAAATAATAATTGGCGATCAATTTTTCCTACTTTTTTTCTAATTCAATTGTATTAAGTATTATTAATTTTAAATATTGCTTCATAATATAATTAATGACACGCTTATCAACTTAATTACGACTATTTATTAAAAAACACTACAGTTATTGGATTTTCTTAACAGAAAAGCAAACACTAGCTTCATGGTATATTAGTATTATGATGTGTTCAACGTTTTATAGAAAAAATTATCTCGAAAATTTAGTTAGGATTTGGCATTACTGTATAAAATTAATAATACTCCGGAAGAAGTAAGATTTTAAAGAAATACTTTTTCAAATCGATTCAGTAGTTCCTGAAAATACCCGCAAAAAACAAACAACTCCACTACATAAAGGCCGCTGCACACGAGGCTGGTTTTCCCGCTGAAATCGTTGCTGGAACTTGCGCTTGCTTGCGCGATGCTGACGTCACTGCGGACTCGCGTGCTTGGTCACAAGATGAATTTCAAAATTAGAACCGGGACTAATTATTCGCGCTTGTTATGACCAGGAACCAATCAGGAAACAGTGCCATCACGTGGCAGATATGAGCAAACGCCAACAAACAAGCATAGCGTCACAGTGTGTGTTCTGTTCAGAGACAATAAACGTTCACTTTTGTTAACATTCGAACTGTCACTGCGCGCGCACCAAACCCATCTACAAAGCAAGCTTCAATAGACGCATCGTGTGAAGCGAACACATAAAAGCCATCACGAAACCTAGCAGCCAAATCTAGCAAAGAATCTAGCAGCAAAACCAATCTCCTGTGCAGCGACTTTAACTCAGTGAAATTTACACGTTAGGTATACGTACAGAATGATTTTTAAGTTGATTCTTCTTTTTTAGGAGCGTGTAGAAACCAAATGAATGAACAAAATAATATTACTTTTTTTATCAAAACTCAAAAATAATAAAATTTTTAATTTTATTTAATTAATTCAAATGCCTGCGAAGAATCCGAAATCCCAAATGGTTCGCGGAAGGCCCTTATCGATACTACAAGCATACACATGGCCACGAAGCATGAACAAAACGGGGACAACTTTGAACAATTTCTGTGAATACTTGATAATGACATAACATGTTTCCATAGTGACATAACATAACGCCAGGACCAATCTCAAAATTTGATAAAACTTTGGAAGCCAGTTTCTCTTTCATTTTTGAGTTTGATAAATTGTTGCTTGAAATATTTGTTCGTCTATTTGATTTCTACACGCTGTTAAAAAAAAAAGAATCAACTTAAAAACCACATGGTTACACTTTTGTGTAGCAAACGCGATAGTGTCAAAAGTGTCAACACTTTTTAAACTGTAGAACGATACAAAACTGATCTCATCGGTAGGTTTGACATGCAGGTAATGTTTATACAGAAACTGATCATTACACTTTGTTAAAGTACACCGACTTAAATAAGCACATATTTGTCTTCGATATTGTAAAATACGCCATTTTAATGTCGCAAACGTCACATGGCGTATGATTTATATAACTTCGTGACGTTTGCTTACCTTTTATTACATAAAGACTAGTTACACATGTGACTCAGTGTTAGCTTTCTTCCATAACAACACATATTCATTCATATACAAGCTGTATTATGTATTGTTTGCATTATTTATGTATAGGCATAAACCGCTGAAAAATATTCGTTGGTACTAGAGATGTGCCGGATCGTTAAAAATGTATATCCGCGGATACGGATCTGAATACGGATTTTTGGTTTCAAGATCCGCGGATACGGATCTTAACTTTCTTAGAGTACGCGGCGGTAAATATTACACATCGACCTTTGGAGAGAAAGTATCTGCTATGGAAAAAAATTATTGACCTCTTTAAGAGTTAACTCTCATAACAGATTGTCTCTTTCCAAAGATCGATGTGCAATATCTCATTATAAAGATAGTTGATTTAGTACCTTTGAGTTATGTACTATTAGTAGTGATGTGCCGGATCGTTAAAAATGTATATCCGCGGATACGGATCTGAATACGGATATTTGGTTTCAAGATCCGCGGATACGGATACGGATCTTAACTTTCTTAGAGTACGCAACGGTAAATATTGCACATCGACCTTTGGAAAGAGACTATCTGTTATGGGAAAAAGTTATTGACCTCTTTAAGAGTTAACTCTCATAACAGATTGTCTCTTTCCAAAGATCGATGTGCAATATATCATTATAAAGATAGTTGATTTAGTACCTTTGAGTTATGTACTATTAGTATGGTACTCACTACGATAAATGTTTGCAATATAAAGGTACCAAATACGATTTAAAAAAAAAATCTGAATGGAATTTAACAGTTTTTCATTATTACCTAATCACTTATATATATAAAATTTCATCTATGAATTGAAAATTAATAAGGTAAAAGATCCGTAAAAGATCCGCCAAAAACTAACGGATACGGATCTTTCTTCTCCCTCGGATATCCGCGGATACGGATATCCGGCACATCACTACTCTGGACGTACTCTCCAAAGAACTAATAATTGCAATAATTTCTAATTATTTTCTCTTGTTATTTGTCTGGAGGTCTATCAAAAGAGATTTTACTGTATTCGATACGCGGCCGTAAGTACACAACTATTATTGGCTTGACTGTTGGCCCCAGTTCGATTACACATATGGTCGACCCGGAGCAAAGTGTTGTATGTAGACATCAATTGCACTGGTTGCAACCAATTAATGGTGTTTTGTTTACATAAATATGGCCTGTGTTGTGCGGCTCTTTATCGTTGCACGAGCATTAACTTCACGTAACGATTACATAACGTTATCGATCCCTGATTATTTATAAGGGGGATGAGCCACAGGGATATACTAGCATAAATTATCACTAAAGTGAGAACACTTGACATTACATACGATTGAAACATTCCGAAATTGCAATCGGCAAAAATTATTGAAGAAACCGCGTTGCATATTTTGAAGATGATTTTTGAATATAAAAATTATTTTTAACAAAAAAATTGAACCGACTTCAAAATATGCACTAAAAAGTAAAAAATAATAATTATTGTTATTTTTGGAGTCGGTGTCAGTCAAAATGAAATCTATTCCGAGAACTAGAGACATGTAAGATTTAAATTGCTACTTTCGAATTCCGATGTGACACCGACTCCAAATATAACAATAATTATTATTTTTTACTTTTTAGTGCATATTTTGAAGTCGGTTCAATTTTTTTGTTACAAATATTTTATTTTTCTCTTTTTAGTGTTAGATAAAGTATTGCAATGGGTATAGGCCAAGTATGCGTGCCTTTGAAATTTGAGAGTTTCCCTCGATTTCTCCGGATTACACCATCAGATCCTGACTTGGTTCCGATGGGACCACCTCGGAAGTGCACTCTTTCGAATAAAAAAAAATTTTTGAAAATCGGTCCATAATTGACGGATAAATCGGTGAACACACATAAAAAAAATATATGCAGTCGAACATAGAACCTCCTCCTTTTTTGAAGTCGGTTAAAAAAAACATTTTTATTAGAAAAGTGTGTTTCCATTGAACAGTCCGAAGATAATATCTTTATATATAAAATTCTCGTATCACAAATTTTGTCCGCACTAATCTCCGAAACCACTGAGCCGATTTTAATGAAATTTTGTAAATGTGTCTTGCTTGGTCGAACTTAAGACTATAGGATAGTTTTTATTAAATATCTTGTACAAAAAAAATGTTTTAGTAGCATGCAGCGACATTTGATTGAATTTGTTAAACCTATTAGTTCAGAAGCAAACAAAAAAAAAACTGTTTCAGGACCCAGTAGCGACATCTGATAGAATTCGCTCTAAGCTATTAGTTTAGAAGCAAACCTTATAGAATTTGCTCAAAGTTATTGGTTCAGACGCCGGATCGAAAACGAAATACATTTTGCAGAATTATATCTATCGCACCCGGATAACTTTATTGTTAAAAATGTAATTATCCTTTTTTAACTGATAATCATTTTTGGAATTTGTCTTAATTGATAACGTTATTGGTTAATTTATTATTAATTACGATTTTTATAAAAATCGACGTCAATTATTATATGATTTCAACAATATCCACTTTAAACTTTATATCGAAAGTAGGTAATTAAAATGTAGGTACACGCTTGCTGTTATTTCGAGTTCAATATAAATGAAGATAAAAGCATAAATAAATAATGAAATAATAAATAGGTATTACACCATAAATAAAAAAATCTCACTCACCAATAATTTGTATTCTAGATCAGCATCTGCAATAAAAAAATCAAAATTATATATATTTCATCAACATATTATGATAGATTCTACATTTAATGTCATAATATCATCACGTACGAGATACATATAGTACCTGATAGCTGATTTTCACTTAATTTTTAAAATTTTAGACAGTTCAATTTTGATGTATTTTCATAATTTTGCCATGAAAGAGGTGGTGCGACAACGTTTAATTTACTTTACGAACTAGTGCGAAATGGGCCATTTTACTACCGCTGTAGAGACCTGAAAAGTAGCTATTTTGTAGCGGGTCGTGTGTGGCTCTACAACTCTCAAGAGATTGACGTGGCAGTAGTGATGTGTCGCTCCTGAGCGAGTCGTTCATAATGAATGACTCCTTTTTCGTAGCGGAGCGAGTCTCTCTTTTCTGTGAATGACTCCATTGCTCTGTGCTGAGCTGTTCTGTACTGTTGCATTCGCACATTTACAGAGCGCACACAGCGCAGGCCACGGAGGCACTAGTGAATTTTGCACGTACGGAGTTATCTTTGCTGAGTCATTTAATGTTGAATGACACACTGTAACTTAGTGTAATAGTACTAAGCGTACAGTTACTTAAATCATTCACATTGACGTCGTTGACAAAGATATAATATTATAACAATAAACGTTATTATTGTTAAGCTTTTATTATAGTTTATCCGAAATGCGAATAATATAAGATCAGAATCATATTAAAATGAGCTCAGAGCTGAGTGTATATTGGGCTGTGTAATGTTACGTGACTCCTGAGCATGCATGATGACAGTTCACACCTCTGCAGTCTGCACTCTTGTGTAGTGCGTACTGTCTAGTGTCGCTCCTTTGAACGACTCCATTTGTGCGACTCTTTTTAGTGAGCGGAGCGCACGGAGCCAGCTCCCAATCACTACATGACAGCTACACATAACCTCAAAAAAACTTCGACAGCTGACCAAGGAAGACTATAAAGCTTCGAGCTACTGCCGTGGAGATAAAGGGCACCGGTAGAGATGTTTGCACAGAAGGGAACATCGTGGGTACAAGATTTTATGAAATAGATAATCACAGATAAAACGGCTTTCAATTGTTTAAGCCCGTTTTAATATATTGCTGACGTGAAATAATTTAAAACAAAGATAGTTTTTCTAGCATGAGTTTACGCACGTCGACGGCGATATTTCATGATATGGGTTGACCTCACTTTAACCACACTGCGCTCATGCATCATTTGTGTACACAGGCATCGGCTATATTGTACGAACCTTTGAGTCTATTGAATGTTGGCACCACTGGACTAGTGATGTGTCCACATGATTCTTTATTGGGAGAGCAAGTCGTTCAAAGGAGCGACACTAGACAGTACGCCCTACACAAGAGTGCAGACTGCAGAGGTGTGAGCTGTCATCATACATGCTCAGGAGTCATGTAGCATTGCACAGCACAATACACACACTCAGCTCTGAGCTCATTTTAATATGATACTGATTTTATATTATTATTCGCATTTCGGATAAACTAAAAAGTATAATAAAAGCTTAACAATAATAATGTTCATTGCTACAATATTATATCTTTGTCAACGACGTCAATGTGAACGGTTTAAGTCACTGTAAACAGTGTGTCATTCAACATTAAACGACTCAGCAAAGATAACTCCGTACGTGCAAAGTTCACTAGTGTCTCTGTGCCCTGTGCTGTGTGCGCTCTGCAAATGTGCGAATGCAAACAGTACAGAACAGCTCAGGACAAAGCAATGGCGCTCGGAGTGAGCCATTCACAAAAAAAGAGCGACTCGCTCCGCTCCGAGAAAGGAGTCGTTCATTATGAATAGGAGCGACACATCACTATACTGGACGGATCTTTATAAGTATAAGCTTTTCAAAGCGAGACTTCATTGGGGCCGTGCATTAATTACGTGTAACGTTTAGGGGAGGAAGGTAGTCGAGCTGAACCTCACCCAATATTACATGGGGGAGGGGGAGGGTTCTCGACAAATATTTTTTTCCGCAAAAAAACAGCGTAAAATTGCGAGAAAACTGGGTTAAATTAAGTAAAAAATGTTTCTCCACTAAAATATGGCTAAATCATTGCAATAATATTTCTCGCGGTTAATAATATGTTTCTATGATGCAGAAGTCGCAGGTCTTCGTATCAATATAGATAAAACAGTCGCTATGAAAGTCGGTAAGGTGAGTCGACAACAGCTGGTAATTAAGAAGTGGAAGAATTTTGTTATTTGGGCATTAGCAATGATGGAGGAGCAGAAGTGAATATAGACAGTAGAAACAAAAAAGCATCCCAAGCGTTCGGAAGTTTAAATCGTATTTGGCAAGCAAGCATGATTATTGAAAAAACGAAGTTACGTATTTTTAACTCGAATGTAAAATCGGCCTTCTATATGGATCTGAAACCTGGAAAGTGAAGAAAGCCATAACAATTAAACTGCAAATCTTCATAAATAAATACCTCAGAGCAATCCTTAAGGTGAAATGGTACGAACACGTCTCGAACAACGAATTTTGGAAACGTGCATGTCTTGAACAAATCTGTATAACTATAAAACGTAGGAAATGGAATTGGATAGGACACACGCTACGAAAGACAGATGACGACATAGCGAAGAGAGCCTTGGATTGGAACCCACAGGCCACAGGGATACCGAAAAAGAGGAACACCAAAAATATCCTGGAGAAGAACTGTTCGTAAAGAAGTTATGGAACAAGGAACTACCTGGTTTCAAGACAAAAATATGGCAAAAGATAGCACTAGATTCAAAATTTTCGTAGAGGCCCTATGCTCCACTTAGGAGTTAAAGAAGTCATTATTATTATGATTCTAAACTACATTCTTAAAGAAGTCTTTAAAATACTAGTCTTAATTAATAAAAAGAATTAAGCAAATTATATTTTTTAAATAAATCGAACGCAATCAAATACAGATTTACGTATTTACATTAAAAATACGCATTTTGAAAAATCTCACGTGAGATTAGAGGGGGGCGGAACATCGGGCAAAATCACACGGCATCTCACCAATAGGGGCCAAATTTGCCTCAAGTATTTTGTGAACGCTCACTTTCGAGAATCATGTAGACATATATTTAATGATAAGAAAATATTAACTTACTATTATGGCATATATGCCTATGAGCTAATCTATACTAATATATAAAGCTGAAGAGTCTGTTTGTTTGTTTGAACGCGCTAATCTCAGGAACTACTGGTTCAAATTGAAAAAAATTTTTTTGTTGGATAGCCCATTTATCGAGGAAGGCTATAGGCTATATAAAATCAGGCTACGACCATTAGGAGCGAAGCATCAATGAAAAATGTTCCAAATGTATCTAAAAAATAAGCTTCTATTCAGGTGAAATGCACTAACTAAGTATACTCATGTTAGCGATGTAAGAATACAACCCCGGCTAGAGCAATCGGTAGAGCACAAGACTGTCAACACAAGGGTCGTGGGTTCGAGCCCTACGTTGGGCGAATGCATTTTTATTTTTTTTTATTTTCTACATTGCTTTCTTCTAAGGCTTACATTAAAATTTATTTTAATTTTATTTAATTAATTAAAAAAAATTATTAGTTAAAAAAATTATAAATACTGCTTTTAATCGACAAAAAATTTTGAACGGTAACTCCGATCATCATGAAATTTGGACACAACATTCATCTCAGTAAACTAATATGAATGTGTGTACTCATGTTCCTCCCTTCCCCATTCGTTCTTTTACACCTGGGTGAAACCGGACGGGACCGCTAGTTATTTATATCAAAGAAAATCTACAAAATATACCTCTCAATTCACATACCTATACATAACTACAATACCCGAATTAATAGTAATCTACATGTTGGAAAATATAGAACAACAAAGTACAGTCAAAGTCCATTATGCAAGGGCAGTAAATTATACAATAGATTACCGGATGAAATTAAAAACATTAACAAGATAAAACTATTTAAAAAGAAAGTAAAAGAACATCTCTTAAATATCTGTCTATATGATCCGCAATTAAATATTTAATTTAATTTTATGTATCATATTGATACTAAATGACTTATGACTTGTATATACCCGAAACGGTCACATACGAAATCTATTCTATTCTATACCGTTCGTAGAGAGGTTGGAACAGAGTTTCAGTGGACATCGCGCTTACTGATTCGATACTGTATTCACGTCCATATAGAAGAGAAGGGAGTATGTCAGACAGGTACACATAGACTAGAACAGAGAGCAAACAGGTATAATACATTACCCGTGCATCATAATTCATAAATCAGTTCTCTCGTGCCGCGATCGGGGTGCGGGGAAACAAACCCGGGAAATACAGGTGGCCGGAAAATTGATCGTTTATCAACTTTTATCAAAAAAAAGAGGAGGAATTAATAGGCGTTCGTACGCTTTTGATTGAATTTATATTCTGCTCATAAAAAAAGTGTTATGTATGATGTCCCATGCGGGGTACTAAATGTATTGTTCTACTGAAATATGCAAATTATTTTATTTTATTATGGCAATCGTATCTTCGCCTTCATATATGAAGTGCTCTGTTTTAATGTTGAAAGTTGATTTAATTTTTAAGGTAAAAGGGTCGATATTTTTTTTATCGTTAGATGGCGCTAGTTGCAAGTAAGGTGTGTGTCATAAATATCCATACACTTTTATTCTATACTGAGCATAGGAATAAAATCGCAATTGAACCAAGGTGGCGGTTCGCGCCGCGACAGAGACAGGAGACCGAGACCGGAGACAGAGACGGGAGACCAAGACCGTTACTTGACCTTAGGTTTTCTATGTGTGTCAGTTCGTGAGCGAGACCGGGACAGGAGACCGCGACGCGAGACAGAAGACCGCGAGACGGTCTCTGACCTGGACTAGTACTGTCTCGCGTCTCGCTCGAGACGCACGTGCAAAATTGTGAAAAATGACGTCGTTTTCTGATGAAGATACCGATAAATTGATTGAAATGATTAGACAACATCCTGCGCTATTTAATTCTCAACTTGGCGCATAAAGAGATGAAAATTTGACGGATAATATTTGGAAAAGCATAGCTGAAGGTTTAAATAAAAGTCATCGTCTTCTTCTTCTTCCAATAGTAACTTCATAACTGAATGGCTTTCCATTACGCTGTGGATTAATAATTTTCCAGAACACGACACGATTGACTCTCGACTCAACAAAACTGAATGAACAGAGGTCTTTGGTCTCGGTACACAACAGACCATCGGAGACGGAGACATTTGTCTCGGTCTCCCGTCTCTGTCTCCGGTCTCGGTCTCCTGTCTCTGTTGAGGCGCGAACCGCCACCTTGGTTGCAAATATATACTTCTCTCTTTTTTTAAGCCGTAAGCACTGGCGTATCTAGGAGAGCAAAACTAACAAGGGGGACTTGGCTTATGAAATTTCTAATTTACCCCCTCCTAGGCCATAAACTGCGTACGCCCATGTTAACGTCAGAGAAAAAGACAAAGTTTTTGAATCAGAGATACTTTATTCAGATTTAATGCAAGTACATCAACCAATCCTATCATCGGAGAAATAAGGGAATTACATCGAAGAAAGAGACGCAGATATATTTTCGATATGCTTTGTTGCCTTCACACACCGTACATTGAGTAGATAGACAATGATTCATATAGTAAATTGTTAATGTTATGTTTTATGCTATTTCTATCTAGGTATAACTTCTATTCTTAGTGGACTGTATATTTAGAATTTAGAATTGACTTACCAATTTGAATTTTGTGGTTGCACTATCCTTTTTTTTTGTTAATTTTGGTAGGTATAAGGAAAGAATGGGGGAAGGATTCCACAGGATCACCAAATACTTTTATCAAGATTTCTGTTCACTTTAGCACGTGTTTTTTTTTATATATCAATTTCGTTCACCTTTGATGTTAATCGTTCAGAATTCGTGTTACAACTACTCAAAGTGACTACTTTTCTATATTAATACGCATTTTTATATGTCCATTTTAGGACAACTGATGCCATCTATCAAATAGTGGCACTAATAATAATCAAATATCAAATGGCAAAAAAAACTAAACAAAATTTCTATTCGCATATTAACGGCGCTAACATTCCTCCCCCCCTGAACAATTGTTCAGAATTATAAAGACAAAAGAAAATCACAATAATAAAGAACCAAATATGACCATAAGAACAAGGGGACGAATTTCAAAAAAAAAATCTATTCTAATAATGATCTACCGTTGCACTTATTGCGAAGGTAGAGGACAGACCTTAATTACCGGTCTTCTATACGTTCCGTGCTTCGTGCGCACATCCACCACTCTGGTTATGCCATCCTTGCCAGGATAGACCTTATCAATTATCCCTAAAGGCCACTGTAGGGGTGGACTATTAGGTTGTTCCAACACCACTATGGTACCGATTTTTACGGGGAAACTATCAGTGTTCCAGCGTTGTCGCGACTGTAGTGACGTAAGATATTCTAAATGCCACCTACGCCAAAAATCTTGAATCATACGATCAATCAATTGGAAACGATCTAATAGAGTGATTTTTATGTCTGAAAGATCCTTAGAAGGGAGATTCGTGAGTGGGCTAAGAACTAAAAAATGAGATGGGGTCAATGCGATGGGATCAGCAGGGTCAGAGCTCAACCAACATAAAGGTCGTGAATTCAGTAAAGCTTCGATTTCTGTAAGCAGAGTGTTAAACTCTTCATATGTCAATAAATGGTCTTTAAGAACCTTGTAAAGATGCGTTTTAACCGATTTAACATTGGACTCCCATAACCCTCCCATATGCGGGGCCCCAGGGGGAATTAATTTCCATTCAATACCACGATGGGTTAACTCATTCCGGATACTATCGTTGTACTCGGCAGAGAAAACGAATTTGTACAAATCATTTAAGACAGCTCGGGCGCCTAAAAAATTAGTGCCGTTGTCAGAATACATTTCTGCGACAGTTCCACGCCTACTAATGAAACGTTTAAATGCTTGAATAAAGTTGGCCGTGGATAAGTCTGTAACAAGTTCCAGATGTAATGCCTTGGTGGACATACAAATGAACAAACAAATATACGCTTTGACAGAGCGAACACCTCTTTTCCGGTAAGGAATTATTTGAACAGGTCCGGCATAATCACACCCAGTGCGCAAAAACGCCTTGGCCTGCTGTACTCTATAACTAGGAAGGTCGCCCATGATTGGAATGTTTGGTTTTGGTTTGAAACGAAAG
This sequence comes from Xanthostigma xanthostigma, assembly GCA_963575645.1. Taxonomy (NCBI): domain Eukaryota; kingdom Metazoa; phylum Arthropoda; class Insecta; order Raphidioptera; family Raphidiidae; genus Xanthostigma; species Xanthostigma xanthostigma. Next base: position 43,965,055 of record OY754471.1, read on the forward strand.
CAAATGTTGCAATTTTTAATTCTAAACCGAACGACGCTGCGTGCAGCTAGAATCCAATATCGCTGTCTCAATAATGAAAGAACTAAATGCGGTCCTGTATGAAGGTTTTTTCTATGATAATGATCTATAAGTAAATCTACCATTCTATCGCGTTTAGGCAGTAAGATTGGATGCTGCCCATCAAAATCTAACTTTGAATTTAACAATCTACCACCTACTCGAATAACGTCGTCTTTCAAAAATGGACGTAAATGTCGTAAAGAAGGTGGGCAAATACCTAATTTTAGTGATTTAATAGCTGAATGGAAATGTCGTAGCTGAACTACTTTAATTAAAACATGCTCAGCTATGTCCAAATCAGTTGCTGAAACATACGAATTGACAGTTAGTTTCTTCAAGAAGCGAAGAACATAGACAATTGACCTTAATACACTTAACCAACTTGACAGACGATTAACAAGGTTATGAAGGGAGTTTTCCTGCTCCTCAGCTACTATCAACGAAACTATTTTGGCCTCCGGTATGCTTTCTAATGGTTTGACCCTACGAATGGGCCATTCCGATTCATTTTTCTTTAACCATTCAGGGCCATTTTTCCACGAGGAATTGTCTATAAATTGCATGGGATTTAATCCTCTTGAGAGGCAATCACTTATGTTGTTTTTTCCATTTATGTGAAACCACGATCTAGGATCGGTGAGTTCCTGAATATGACTAACACGGTTACTTACAAAGGTTTGCAGTTGAGTAGGAACAGTAGCAATCCAATTTAGCGCAATAGTGGAGTCGCACAAAGCATACACCCTTTTAACATCTAAACGGGATTGATAACAGTCAGCAACGAAATGCAAGAGCCTTGCCAGTAACTGTGCTGCGCATAACTCTAATCGAGGAATTGAAACTACTTTGACGGGCGACACTTTCGATTTGGCACAAATAAGATGTACGTGTACATTCCCGTTTGAATCAATACTGCGAAGGTATACGACGGCGCCAAATGAGGTCAGACACGCGTCAGAAAACCCAACTAAAATAACTGGTTGATTTAACTCAGTTTCTATATGACGAGGTACACTAAAGTCTAAAAGGAGAGGTAAGCCCGTTTTGAATTGGCTCCAATGAAGAACAATGCTAGAGGGTGGTGTTTCATCCCAACCTATTTTGAGAATCCACAATTCTTTTATGAGAAGTTTTGCTATCAATATGACCGGTGCAAGGTACCCATTGGGGTCGTAGCACCGTGCGATTGTAGATAAAATGTTTCGTTTCGTGCAAGGTTTATCTACAAATTCAAACGAAAATGACAGTGAATCTGAGTGCGGATGCCACTGTAGACCCAATATCTTTAAAGCATCGGTTTCAAAATTCACAACTTTAGCTGAACGATTTTCAACTGGAATGTTCTGTAATAATTGTTTGGAATTTGTGGCCCATTTCACAAGTTGGAAGCCTCCTCGGCGAAACAATTCTACTAATTGGTGATACAAATCAGTCGCTTCGTCTGATGACTGGACACTGGACACAAGATCATCCACGTACATATCTTGCTTTATAACTGAAGAGGCTAAAGGGAACGAATCTTTTTCATCTTCAGCTAATTGATGTACCGTTCGCAATGCTAGAAATGGAGAAGATTTTACACCAAATGAAACAGTGTTTAATTGAAAGCTCTCTATAGGCTCGTCCGATGAGAACCTCCAAAGAATTCTTTGAAACCTACGGTGGTCACTGACAATGTTTATTTGACGATACATTTGTCTAATATCTGCGGTTAAAGCCACTTTAAAAAGTCTAAAATTTAGAAACATTTTACAAACATCTATTTGAAGTTTTGGACCTGTTAAAAGAAGATCGTTTAATGAATAAGAACTATCACTTTTACTTGATGCATCAAATACCAAACGAATGGGGGTCGAACTAGAATCCTCCTTAAAAACGGCATGATGAGGAATGTAGTAGGTTTTCAATGACGCATCGTCTTCGACAACTTTGCTCATGTGACCTTGATCTAAATAGTCTCTTAAGATCTCTCTATATTGATCTCGAAGAGCAGGATTGCTATTCAGTTTTCTTTCTAACGAGAAAAATCTACTAAGCGCGACTGAATACGAGTCTCCTAAAAATGACTGATCCATTTTGAAAGGTAACGTAACAGTATACCTTCCTGTTGTGTCCCTATTAAATGTTGATTGGAAGATTTTCTCACACTCTACATCTTCAGGGTTTATGATTTCCTGAGAAGGAATGTCTTCAATTTCCCAAAAGCGTTTGACTAGATTTTCCAGGGATGGTTCTACACTAATATAAAAACTATGTTTGTTTTGGCACGTTGTCAGAGTGGGAGCTGAGCCCATTAAAACAAAGCCCAAAGTTGTTTCAATGGCAACAGGTGTGTTTGGTGGGCCGATTACCCTTTGATTTCCCAGAATGTTGGCAAACAAACTTGCTCCGATTATGCCGTCAATTTTGTGCGGGAGATAAAATTCATTGTCTGCTATTGGCAATGAATTTAAGTGCGATAGGAGGCTAATATCAATCTGCGCTGATGGCATCTTATCGGTTATTCTATCGATTATGAAAACTTCTATAGGATAACGCTTGTGTGAATCAAATTGTGAAAGTATTGCTATATTAGCGTATCCATGTATTGTGCTACTACTGGATCCAATTCCGTAAACTGACGAATGGTTTTTCGACACGTTTAATTTCAAACGACGACTGAATTCTAAAGACAGAAAATTTGCTTGACTACAACTATCAACTAAAAAACGAGATTCATGTAAATTGCCAAATTTATCTAAAATATGTACTTTAGCAGTTGACAACAATACAGTACTATTACTGGAAGGCTTGCAACTACTTGTCAATGAACAATAACTAGCTACTGGATATGCTTCTCGTTTAGCGACTTGACTACTATTGTTTGAATGTGTAGTTCCTGTTGTGGAACCGCGCGATTCTACTATACAATTTTGTTCGGATTTTCCTACTGTTGATTTAGACTCTGGTTGAGTCCCACTACTACTATTGCTTTGTGAGGGAGTTTTAAAATGCAACAAGGTATGGTGCCGTAACTGACAAATTTTGCAAGTGTTTACACTCTTACAATTGATAACTTTATGCAAAGATAAACAATTTAAACACAAATTGTGCTTTTCACTATTTTATAACGTACCTCAGGGGTTACAGATAAAAAGTTTTTGCAATGATTAACCGTATGCGAATTTACCTTACATATGACACATTTGAGACTGGGATTAGCATCATTTTCAACCACAAACGCAAGAGGTTTTTGTGTTCTTCTACTAATCGCATTGTTACTATTACCTACGCTACAATCCGTTCTAGTACAGATTTTAGCTTGTTCTTTTATGAAATTAACAATATCATCGTACGAAGGCATTTCTGAGCTTCTCCTAGCATTTTCAAATAGTCGCTGCGTCTTGGGATTAAGTTTTTGAAAAGCTAAGTATGCAAACATGTAATCTACTAAATTTGGAATATCTAATTTGAGCAATGCTGTTACAGCTGGGTGAAAATGTTCCAAAAATGAATTTAAACTATCAGCTGTTTCATCTTGAGCTTGTTTGAAGCTTAATAACTGTTCAAAATAAGTATTCGCTATAGTGCGTTTGTCTTCGAATTTATCTGTAAGCGCTTTCAATATAATGGGATAATTATCACCTGTTGGGGCGATTCCTGAACAGACAGTTAATGCGGGACCACTTAAACACCCTATTAAATAATAAACCCGATCTATATTATTTAATTCCTTGTTATTGTGAATCATATTGTTGTAACACTCTATGAATAAAGGCCAGTCCTTTATATTCCCATTGAACTTTGGAAGAGGTAGTTCCGGTAATTTACGAATAGATTTAGAAGTATGATCAAATCCGCGATCATTACCAGTTTTATCAACTATTAGCTCTGCGGCAACATTTTGTATATGGCAAATCATTTCATCAAATGTGTCCAGAACCGCATAATCAGGAGTATGATCAGCGTTCATTTCACATTGTAATAAATTGATGTCATCTAAGATTTCTAAAAATTTGGTTTTTGTATCTTCTAAAGTTATACATCTAACGCGAAAGTACTCTTTTTGCTGTGTAGTCGAAATATCTCTGCTATTATCATATAACCTTTGGATACATGCGAAATATTTTTCCTTTTTTGCAATTAAAACATTTAATCGCTGTTGTTGCCTTTGTGCCATCTTGTATCTTAGTGCAATTTTCTAATGATTAATTTTCTATAAGATAGATATGCATCATATAACCAATAAACGAAAAATGAACTGTCACTACTATTGCAGTATTGACATAAACAAACATGAAATTATCAACTATGTATTGTATGCGTTTTCTAACCACAATGAAATGTCACTATTACACGAATTCGAACGATGTTAACTGCGAACTACAAACCAATCTGAACGAAACTGACACAAGTTTTAACCACTGCTTTTTTATTGAAATAATCTATTTTAACAAACGCAATTATTTTTTCAAAATGCAATCCGTCTCGTTTGGACCAAAAAAAAATGTTATGTTTTATGCTATTTCTATCTAGGTATAACTTCTATTCTTAGTGGACTGTATATTTAGAATTTAGAATTGACTTACCAATTTGAATTTTGTGGTTGCACTATCCTTTTTTTTTGTTAATTTTGGTAGGTATAAGGAAAGAATGGGGGAAGGATTCCACAGGATCACCAAATACTTTTATCAAGATTTCTGTTCACTTTAGCACGTGTTTTTTTTTATATATCAATTTCGTTCACCTTTGATGTTAATCGTTCAGAATTCGTGTTACAACTACTCAAAGTGACTACTTTTCTATATTAATACGCATTTTTATATGTCCATTTTAGGACAACTGATGCCATCTATCAAATAGTGGCACTAATAATAATCAAATATCAAATGGCAAAAAAAACTAAACAAAATTTCTATTCGCATATTAACGGCGCTATATAGATTTAATGACTAAATCGTACTTTGATATTTACATATATTTAACATATATGTAAATATCAAAGTACGATTTAGTCATTAAATCTATATACTAATATATAAAGCTGAAGAATTTGTTTGTTTGGTTGAACGCGCTAATCTCAGGAACTACTGGCTCGAATTGAATTTTTTTTATTGGATAGCCCATTTATCGAGGAAGACTATAGGCTCAATAATATCACGCTACCACCAATAGGAGCGGAGCATCAATGAAAAATGTTGCAAAATGTAACTCAAAATTAGTCCGTCCGACAAAAACTTTTGAACGATAACTCCGATCATCATGAAATTTGGAGTCCGCTGAAAGGAGTTTTTCAAAATTAAAACTATTTATAATTATAATAATAATAATAATTATTATTAAAGAAATATAATGGATCAGGAAAGGCTTTTAGCTTTGGCAGTTTTACCTATTGAAGCAGATATAGCCTTCCAGGACGTTGATATAAATATATTTAGTTGGAGTACAGTCCTGGTTCAATCCCCAACTGTTAGAAAAGGATATTAACTGCAGCTTTTCTATACGGAAATAGAAATTTATGCTGTTCCGATAAGCTCTACTGTCTGCTGCACACTGTGGCAGCTCTGAGATTATATCGAGGTAAGAAACTGACTTTGACGGCAATTGTATTTTTAATGAAACTTTTTACACATTTATTCTAATCTGTTTTGCAATAGGTTTGCCACATGTGTTTCTTTATAGTCTATAGACCACTCTCTAAACATGAATAAGTGATTTTTCACTAATTACAAGTGCATATTCACTATTTGTGAATGTTCACAATATGAATTAGTGAATATAAAAATTCACTAATTATATAAGTGACCGTTAAATGTCATCTGATAACAACAATTTTTTAATTGCAGATTTTTTAAAATCTTTATTCATTCGTTACGTTCACTAGAATAATTAACTTTTATATTTTTAAAGGTCGATTAAAAATCGAATACAAAATAAAGAATTAAAGAATTCGCGTCAAAAAAAAAAATAACCTTAATTCATTGTTAGTTATGATCCTATGTCATTGACTATAATTTAAAATCGGTAAAAAAACAATAGTATACACGCAGTGCTTTACTCTGAATCTATGAAAATATAATTAAAATAATCTAATTAACTTACCTGATGAATTATATTACTTGTTTGTTTATCGGTTTACAAGGAACTTGCTATAGAACGATCTACAGTATGTAAACGCGTAAGGTGCACATAGGGAAATTAGCATTGGGAAAAAATACTTGGATCAGAGTTAGCCATTACTGCATTAATTGTTATTTCTATTGAATTATCGTGGTAATCTTGAGGATTTCTATTTTATTTTGATTTATTACACTTGGCTTTTTTAGGCGCGAATAGCGTAAGCTAAAGCGCCTATATGTACTCGCTTTGTCTGTGAATCTGTGAATCTGTGAGTCACGCTTTTTGTATCCAGCGTACAGCCCAAACGACTTAACCGATTTTAAAAAACTTTTTTTTGTTCGATTTGTCTCCGGGTAACTTAAATCCTAACGTCGCCCGATTTTTGAATTTTTGCTCCAGAGGGAAGCAATTTAGAAAAAAAACCGGTCAAGTGTGAGTCGGACTCGCACACGAAGGGTTCCGTACACTATGTACTTTTTAAATACTTTTGTAAAAGAAACAAGAGAGGCGCTATAACAATATGTAACCAGTGGGAGTATGCAAGTAGTTCAAGAATTTCAAGGCGTGAAATTTTACAATAATACACCCCGGCGTTTTTATATTATAAACACTTTTTTTACAAAAATTTCTTGTAGAATAAAATAATATAAAGTTTTGATAAATATACCATTATATCAAATAACAACGTTATGGCAAATATCTCTGTTGCGCATACGACGATTTCCCCAAAAAAAAAAAAAAAATATACAAAACTTTAGAATATTAAACCATTATGAAAAATATACCATTATTATATAAAAACAATGTTATAGCACATATCTCTTCTGCGCATGCGCCGCCTTTCCCCCTAAAACTTTTTACAAAACTTTCTTTTAAACCATTATGAAATATATACTATTATTATATAAAACAACTTTATTGCATATATTTCTTTTGCGCATGCGCCAATTTTTCCCAAAAAATTTACAAAACTTTTGTAAACATAGATAGAATAATAAACCGTTATGAAAAGTATGCCGTTATTATATAAAAACCAGCCTTATAGTATATATTTCTTCTACGCATGCGCCGATTTTTTTCAAAAATTTATTTTACAAAACTCCTGTAAAACAAAATAATAATCCGTTATGAAAAGTATACTATTATCTTATAAAAACAACATTATAATATATATTTCTTTTGCGCTTGCGCCGACGTCTCTCAAAAACAATAGGCCTCTTCATATTTGCATATCAAATATCCTCCCAAAATTTGGTTTCATTCCGCTCATCCATGGTGTTGGAATGGTAAAAAATGTCAAAAATGACGTTTGCATCTGTCAAAGCAATATGTTCTAATAATTAAAATTAGTTATTCAAATCATTAACTCAGAAGGCGTTGCACTAATGTCAAAAGATTTGAAATGACATTCGTTTTTGAACAAATGCAATCTTTTTTTTAAGACAAAACATACGCAATTTTTAAATTCCCATAGTACAGTATGCAACAAACGAAGACAGACGATCCCCGTGTATGCTATGGATTAGACAAAATTGAATTTATACATTTTATTTCTATATAAAGCTGTATAAAAAAAGTGTTTCGACGAATTCTGTTATACAAAATCTATGTAAAATTTTCTGCTCTTTCGTTTAAGACAGGTCTCGAAACGATCTGATTTAAATTGAGCGACTTATAAGCAAAAAACTGAATTTGCTCCTCTTTGGGGAGTTTTGGGGGTTTTTTAATTATTTGTTGTTCTAGCGGCAATAGAAATACATACTCTGTGAAAATTTCAACTCTCTACCTATTACGGTTCTTGAGATACAGCCCGCTGACAGACAGACGGACAGACAGACGGACAGCGGAGGCTTAGTAATAGGGTCCCGTTTGACCTTCGGGTACGGAACCCTAAAAACGAAGTTTTTCGCTTATAACTCGCTCAATTTAAATCAGATCGGTTCGAAACCTGTCTTAAACGAAAGAGGAGAAAATTTTACATAAATTTCGTACAACAGAATTCGCCCAATCACTTTTCTTATACACATTTATATAGAAATAAATTCAATCTGATATAACCGATAGCAAACATCTTTCGGTTATCTCTCTCTGTTGCACGGTATAACATGGCAATATAATTATTGCGTATGTTCAGTCTTAAAATAAAATTGGTCGATAATTTTATTTATGACAATAATGAAATTAAAAGATAGCATTTGTTCAAAAACGGATGCCGTTTCGAATATTTCTGAAATGCAACGCCTTCTAAGTTAACAATTTGAATAACTAATTATTAGAACTTAATACTTTGACAGAAGCAAACGTCACTTTTGACATTTCTTATCATTCCGACACCAAGGATGAGCGGATTGAAACCAAATTTTGGGAGGATGTTTGATATGCAAATATGAAGTGACCTATTGTTTTTGGGGAACATCGGCGCATGCGTAAAAGAATATATCTCTTATAATGTTGTTTTATATAATTATAATATAGTTTTTAAAACGGTTTTTACTCTATTCATTTTTACTAGAAATTTTTGTAAATTTTTTGGGGAAAATCGGTGACGTCACTCTAAATCCAATATGGCGGACTTCTAAAGATGGCGGACTAATTTTATTATGCTTTCCTACAATATGGGTATCAAATGAAAGGGCTTGCTGAGAATAACTCGAAAAATAAAGTGACGTCACTCTACATCCAATATGGCGGACTTCGAAAGATGGCGGACTAATTTTATTATGTTTTCCTACAATATGGGTATCAAATGAAAGGGCTTGCTGAGAATAACTCGAAAAATAAAGTGACATTACTCTAAATCCAATATGGCGGACTACTAAAGATGGCGGACTAATTTTATTATGCTTTCCAACAATATGGGTATCAAATGAAAAGGCTTGCTGAGAATAACTCGAAAAATAAAGTGACGTCACTCTAAATCCAATATGGCGGACTTCTAAAGATGGCGGACTAATTTTATTATGCTTTCCTACAATATGGGTATCAAATGAAAGGGCTTGCTGAGAATAACTCGAAAAATAAAGTTACGTCACTCTAAATCCAATATGACGGACTTCTAAAGATGGCGGACTAATGTTATTATGTTTTCCTACAATATGGGTATCAAATGAAAGGGCTTGCTGAGAATAACTCGAAAAATAAAGTGACATTACTCTAAATCCAATATGGCGGACCTCTAAAGATGGCGGACTAATTTTATTATGCTTTCCAACAATATGGGTATCAAATGAAAGGGCTTGCTAAGAATAACTCGAAAAATAAAGTGACGTCACTCTAAATCCAATATGGCGGACTTCTAAAGATGGCGGACTAATTTTATTATGTTTTCCTACAATATGGGTATCAAATGAAAGGGCTTGCTGAGAATAACTCGAAAAATAAAGTGACATTACTCTAAATCCAATATGGCGGACTTTTAAAGATGGCGGACTAATTTTATTATGCTTTCCAACAATATGGGTATCAAATGAAAGGGCTTGCTGAGAATAACTCGAAAAATAAAGTGACGTCACTCTAAATCCAATATGGCGGACTTCTAAAAATGGCGGACTAATTTTATTATGTTTTCCTACAATATGGGTATCAAATGAAAGGGCTTGCTGAGAATAACTCGAAACATAAAGTGACGTCACTCTAAATCCAATATGGCGGACTTCTAAAGATGGCGGACTAATTTTATTATGTTTTCCTACAATATGGGTATCAAATGAAAGGGCTTGCTGAGAATAACTCGAAAAATAAAGTGACATTACTCTAAATCCAATATGGCGGACTTCTAAAGATGGCGGACTAATTTTATTATGCTTTCCAACAATATGGGTATCAAATGAAAGGGCTTGCTGAGAATAACTCGAAAAATAAAGTGACGTCACTCTAAATCCAATATGGCGGACTTCTAAAAATGGCGGACTAATTTTATTATGTTTTCCTACAATATGGGTATCAAATGAAAGGGCTTGCTGAGAATAACTCGAAAAATAAAGTTACGTCACTCTAAATCCAATATGACGGACTTCTAAAGATGGCGGACTAATGTTATTATGTTTTCCTACAATATGGGTATCAAATGAAAGGGCTTGCTGAGAATAACTCGAAAAATAAAGTGACATTACTCTAAATCCAATATGGCGGACTTCTAAAGATGGCGGACTAATTTTATTATGCTTTCCTACAATATGGGTATCAAATGAAAGGGCTTGCTGAGAATAACTCGAAAAATAAAGTGACGTCACTCTACATCCAATATGGCGGACTTCGAAAGATGGCGGACTAATTTTATTATGTTTTCCTACAATATGGGTATCAAATGAAAGGGCTTGCTGAGAATAACTCGAAAAATAAAGTGACATTACTCTAAATCCAATATGGCGGACTACTAAAGATGGCGGACTAATTTTATTATGCTTTCCAACAATATGGGTATCAAATGAAAAGGCTTGCTGAGAATAACTCGAAAAATAAAGTGACGTCACTCTAAATCCAATATGGCGGACTTCTAAAGATGGCGGACTAATTTTATTATGCTTTCCTACAATATGGGTATCAAATGAAAGGGCTTGCTGAGAATAACTCGAAAAATAAAGTTACGTCACTCTAAATCCAATATGACGGACTTCTAAAGATGGCGGACTAATGTTATTATGTTTTCCTACAATATGGGTATCAAATGAAAGGGCTTGCTGAGAATAACTCGAAAAATAAAGTGACATTACTCTAAATCCAATATGGCGGACCTCTAAAGATGGCGGACTAATTTTATTATGCTTTCCAACAATATGGGTATCAAATGAAAGGGCTTGCTAAGAATAACTCGAAAAATAAAGTGACGTCACTCTAAATCCAATATGGCGGACTTCTAAAGATGGCGGACTAATTTTATTATGTTTTCCTACAATATGGGTATCAAATGAAAGGGCTTGCTGAGAATAACTCGAAAAATAAAGTGACATTACTCTAAATCCAATATGGCGGACTTTTAAAGATGGCGGACTAATTTTATTATGCTTTCCAACAATATGGGTATCAAATGAAAGGGCTTGCTGAGAATAACTCGAAAAATAAAGTGACGTCACTCTAAATCCAATATGGCGGACTTCTAAAAATGGCGGACTAATTTTATTATGTTTTCCTACAATATGGGTATCAAATGAAAGGGCTTGCTGAGAATAACTCGAAACATAAAGTGACGTCACTCTAAATCCAATATGGCGGACTTCTAAAGATGGCGGACTAATTTTATTATGTTTTCCTACAATATGGGTATCAAATGAAAGGGCTTGCTGAGAATAACTCGAAAAATAAAGTGACATTACTCTAAATCCAATATGGCGGACTTCTAAAGATGGCGGACTAATTTTATTATGCTTTCCAACAATATGGGTATCAAATGAAAGGGCTTGCTGAGAATAACTCGAAAAATAAAGTGACGTCACTCTAAATCCAATATGGCGGACTTCTAAAAATGGCGGACTAATTTTATTATGTTTTCCTACAATATGGGTATCAAATGAAAGGGCTTGCTGAGAATAACTCGAAAAATAAAGTGACATTACTCTAAATCCAATATGGCGGACTTCTAAAGATGGCGGACTAATTTTATTATGCTTTCCTACAATATGGGTATCAAATGAAAGGGCTTGCTGAGAGTAACTCGAAACATAAAGTGACGTCACTCTAAATCCAATATGGCGGACTTCTAAAGATGGCGGACTAATTTTATTATGCTTTCCTACAATATGGGTATCAAATGAAAGGGCTTGCTGAGAATAACTCGAAAAATAAAGTGACGTCACTCTACATCCAATATGGCGGACTTCTAAAAATTGCGGACTAATTTTATTATTTTTTCCTACAATATGGGTATCAAATGAAAGGCCTTGCTGAGAATAACTCGAAAAATAAAGTGACGTCACTCTACATCCAATATGGCGGACTTCTAAAGATGGCGGACTAATTTTATTATGTTTTCCTACAACATGGGTATCAAATGAAAGGGCTTGCTGAGAATAACTCGAAAAATAAAGTGACGTCACTCTAAATCCAATATGGCGGACTTCTAAAGATGGCGGACTAATTTTATTATGTTTTCCTACAATATGGGTATCAAATGAAAGGGCTTGCTGAGAAAAACTCGAAAAATAAATTGACATTACGCTAAATCCAATATGGCGGACTTCTAAAGATGGCGGACTAATTTTATTATGCTTTCCTACAATATGGGTATCAAATGAAAGGGCTTGCTGAGAATAACTCGAAAAATAAAGTGACGTCACTCTACATCCAATATGGCGGACTTTTAAAGATGGCGGACTAATTTTATTATGTTTTCCTACAATATGGGTATCAAATCAAAGGACTTGCTGAGAATAACTCGAAAAATAAAGTGACGTCACTCTAAATCCAATATGGCGGACTTCTAAAGATGGCGGACTAATTTTATTATGCTTTCCTACAATATGGGTATCAAATGAAAGGGCTTGCTGAGAATAACTCGAAAAATAAAGTGACGTCACTCTACATCCAATATGGCGGTCTTCTAAAGATGGCGGACTAATTTTATTATGTTTTCCTACAACATGGGTTTCAAATGAAAGGGCTTGCTGAGAATAACTCGAAAAATAAAGTGACATTACTCTAAATCCAATATGGCGGACTTCTAAAGATGGCGGACTAATTTTACTATGTTTTCCTACAATATGGGTATCAAATGAAAGGGCTTGCTGAGAATAACTCGAAAAATAAAGTGACATTACTCTAAATCCAATATGGCGGACTTCTAAAGATGGCGGACTTATTTTATTATGCTTTCCAACAATATGGGTATCAAATGAAAGGGCTTGCTGAGAATAACTGGAAAAAAAAGTGACGTCACTCTAAATCCAATATGGCGGACTTCTAAAGATGGCGGACTAATTTTATTATGCTTTCCTACAATATGGGTATCAAATGAAAGGGCTTGCTGAGAATAACTCGAAAAATAAAGTGACGTCACTCTACATCCAATATGGCGGACTTCTAAAGATGGCGGACTAATTTTATTATGTTTTCCTACAATATGGGTATCAAATGAAAGGGCTTGCTGAGAATAATTCGAAAAATAAAGAGACATTACTCTAAATCCAATATGGCGGACTTCTAAAGATGGCGGACTAATTTTATTATGCTTTCCTACAATATGGGTATCAAATGAAAGGGCTTGCTGAGAGTAACTCGAAACATAAAGTGACGTCACTCTAAATCCAATATGGCGGACCTTTAAAGATGGCGGACCAATTTTATTATGCTTTCCTACAATATGGGTATCAAATGAAAGGGCTTGCTGAGAATAACTCGAAACATAAAGTTACGTCACTCTAAATCCAATATGGCGGACTTCTAAAGATGGCGGACTAATTTTATTATGCTTTCCTACAATATGGGTATCAAATGAAAGGGCTTGCTGAAAATAACTCGAAACATAAAGTGACGTCACTCTAAATCCAATATGGCAGAGTTCTAAAGATGGCGGACTAATTTTACTATGCTTACTTACAATATGGGTATCAAATGAAAGGGCTTGCTGAGAATAACTCGAAAAATAAAGTGACGTCACTCTAAATCCAATATGGCGGACTTCTAAAGATGGTGACTAAGTTTTTGACGTGATAACGTCTTATAAATTGATGAAACACCAGCTGCACGCACGAAAAAGTGTAACGTTCCATAACGTTCCGCCTGACCCTGTGCGTGTAAGCGAGAGCGCAGTAATGTATTATTAAATATGATATTCGAGCGGAATACGTTATCACGTAAAACTATCGTCCGTAAACCGACTTTACAGACAACTAATTTTTTTATATAATAATGGTGTACTTTTTATAATGTTTTATTATTCTACTTTACAAGAAAGTTTTCTAAAATGTTTTTTGAGGGAAAGTCGGCGCATGCGCAGAAGAGGTATAAGTTATAAAGTTGTTTGTATATAACAACGGTATACTTTTCATAACAGTTTATTATTCGATTTATTTTTACAAGAGTTTTGTATAATTTTTGGGAAAAATCGGCGCATGTGCAAAAGAGATACAAGCCATAGTTGTTTTTTATATAATAATGATGTACTTTTTATAATGTTTTATTATTCTACTTTACAAGAAAGTTTTGTAAAATGTTTTTTGAGGGAAAGTCGGCGCATGCGCAGAAGAGGTATAAGTTATAAAGTTGTTTGTATATAACAATGGTATACTTCTCATAACAGTTTATTATTCGTTCTATTTTTACAAGAGTTTTGTATAATTTTTGGGAAAAATCGGCGCATGCGCAAAAGAGATACATGCCATCGTTGTTTTTTATATAATAATAGTGTACTTTTTATAATGTTTTATTATTCTATTTTTAAGAAAGTTTTGTAAAAAATTCTTTGAGCTAAAGTCGGCACATATATGTTATAAAGTTGTTTTTATATAATAATTGGGTACTTTTCATAACGGTTTATTTTTCTATCTGTTTTTACAAGAAAGTTATGAATTTTTTTTTCTAAACTCATAATTTCAGAAATATTTTGAAAACAAATCTGTTATTCTTTTGTTCTGAAGATGTTAGTTATGTTTAATTTTTGCATGACACAATAACATATTACATAGAGAACCATGAATTTGTTAAAATTATATTTTCCTTTCTGTGTTTCATTATTTTCAACTGTTATTTTTACTTAGAATAAGTAAATTAAGTTATACTAAATTATTCTCCAAGTGTCGTTAAATATATACACCGATTTTCAAGCAAAACACCGGGGTATTCGACGTAAAATTTCGCGCCTTGTAATTCTTGAATTACTTGGGCATATACTCCCACTGGTTTAATAATAAAAAGCTCTTATAAATCATTATTTTAATTTTTTTATCCAAAAATAAAACAAAAAAACAACTTCATCTGTTTGGAAATATTTCATTCAAAAATTGTCTGACTGGTATGACGTATGCGCGTTGGTAAATTAGTGACCCAATGTCTTTAGGTTCAACACGAATAGGCGGAGATATTTGATATCGCACCATATTTAAGTATTTTTGGGAATTTAATGTCCCATTAATAAAAAAGTCCGATTATGTTGTAATCATTTGAATATTTTCTTCGGTAGTATACACATTTATTTTGCAAAAGAATATTATTTCTGCCAAATTGAAAAACAAGATTTCAAGGCTCATTCTGATCCAGTCATTTTTTCCCAATGTTAATTTCCCTATGTGCACCTTACGTGTTTACATACTGTATATTCTACATGAATAATAATAAGTATCTATAGTAACACCTATAAAAATCAGGGATATCACTATTCCAACAGTGAATTTTACATGAATTCACTATTCCAGAAGTGAATCAGAAGTCACTATTTCAAATGGTGACATTTTTACTATTTCAGTTTTAGAGAGTAAATTTATTAGTGAAAATTCACTAATTTGTTGTGAAAATCACTGATTATCTAATGAATACACCTTCACTTACGCAATTAGTGAAAATTTCACTCATTAATGTTTAGAGAGTATGTATTAAAAAACCTTACTGCAGTTTTGCACCCAGATGAAACCGGGACGGGCCGCCAGTCATTAACTAAACGGAACGATTAAATCGCCATTAATTTCATTTCAGCAACACTTCGACATAACCCAATTTTGCTTTATACCGTGCAAATATTAATAGAGAGCATCCATACAAGTCTATTATTGCTTGTATGCAATTGTCTATATATGTTAATGTCGAAGACGTCCTTTTGTTGGGAGGATTTAACATTAATTGTTTTGTTGGCATATATAGTGAACAGATAAACAGCGCACCACGGCGGCGGGTGTCGTCACTATAAACAAGAGTATAGTGCACAACAAACATTCTGGTTGTTGAGTGAGGTTAGTATATCGCTAAATACACAAAATCAATAAATCCCATCGAGCTACCGCAGAACGTGTAGTAATTATTTTAATGATAAATTGATTATATGCACCGCTGCGATCCGAGCGTCTGTACGAACAACAAATATCGGCACACCACATGTGTGTGTGTGTGTGTGTGTGTGTGTGTGTGTGTCTATTCTATTTACACTGTACTCTATAACAGCGGTAAAAAAAAGCTCAAGTCGCAGTGCGTAATCACGCCAACACAATAGTGTATTTGCTAATTACAGTAGGATTTTTATATGTCGTTTTCGAAATCCTCTCTAAATTAAAGAAACCCAAGAATTTATAACTCGAACTTGGCAACTGCACGGCACTAGGGATGTTGAAAAAGTATCGATACCTATATCGATATTTTTAATTCAACACATTGATATTTTTAGCCGATATATTTTGATCCGATATATCGATACAAAATATCCAATATCGAAAATTGTATGAAATAGATACGATATATTTTTGCACATACCGCTAAACTAGCGGTATGTGCTTTATTATCGCTTTGTGCGTCAGAGCTGACTTTCGTTCATATAAGAAGTTATATCTAAGTTAATTTCACACGAAATCCATTCAAATTGAAGCTTTTTGAAAAGAGGAGATTCTAATCTATAAAACAGAACCATTTTTAAATCAATTCGAGTTCATAAATACTATTAAAATTGTAATTGAAAATCTCAAACAGCAGTTGTCGGTTGGTCTGTACATATGTACGTACGTACGTCACGACTCTACAGATCGCAATTTTGGTCGGATTGCCTTGGGTTATATTTTATTCACTTTGTTTACTATCAGACCAGAACCCTATTTAAATTCACTAAAATGTGTTCAGTAGTTTAATTTTTATAAACAGTTTTATTTTATTATTTTTGACAGCTAATAGTTTAAAAAAACAATATAATAATTATTGCTGTGTAAATATAGTGTAATCCATAAAACAAGTGCTACACTTCTATACCGTGATAACACCACTACCGTATTAGGCCGCCGTGGCGTAATGGTTATGCCGTTGGATCCCCAAGGGCAAGGTCCTGGGTTCGATTCCTTACAAAATCATTGATTTTTTTTTCTTTTTTTTCTTTTTATTTTGTTTTATTTTATTCCACTTGATATTAATTATATATTATATTATGTATAGTTCTTAATTTTTTTTATTTTTGCAAACTTAAAAAAAATATTTTTTCAATTTTTAATTATTTATTTCTTTAAATTTTTAAATCTTTTTAAATTTATAAAAAATATTTTTTAATTGTTATTTTTTTATCATACAATGGAAAACTAGCGGGATGTGCACTTTTGGTCTTGCCAACTATTTTTATTTATGTAACTAAAGCCACTAGAATCCAAAACCATAAAGGATACCTTCGCTACCGGACAAATAGTAAATACTCGTTCTCCTAATACAATAAATAGGTTTAAAAATATTAGTTAGAAGATAGCTTTTTAGTTTTTGATATTTTTGCAATTATTATATTGCCTAATAAAAAGAAATACTGGTAAAAATGCCTTCATTTTTATTGAGATTTTTGTATATTAAAATAATGTACATTTTGTATAAAAATTACAATTGATAATATTAAGCTAAATACACTATTATTTTAAAAACGCAAAATCTTTTGAAAATTTGACCGATATATCGATATTTTTTCCTCGATATATCGACGTCGATATTGATATTTTTATAAATATCGATACATCGATATTTTTTTTCACTTCCGACATCCCTACACGGCACCATAATCAGGGGCGGACCGTGAATTTGTGGGGCCCTCGGCTAACACTACTTGAGGGCCTACCTAATTAATCACACTAATTGCCATTTTGTCAAAAAAAGAGTTTTCTATATTGTTGTATACTAGGTATAAAGTGTTTTTTTTTTTTATATATATATATATAAATCTCCTTTATTATAAATGGGTATACAATAATGTAGGATACTTCCCCTCACTAGAGCAATGAAAATTAATGCATGCCCTCTTGGAATTTTTAGTAATTTTTTACTCAGGAAATGTTTGGATCCTTCTGTTCTAGGGCTACACACATGTTATGTAACTGCATTCATGAAATGGGACGCAAAACCACAGAGACATGAACCCGATGCAAGTGAACACGGTAATAATATTGCATACAAAAATTCTTGTTGCTTTACAAAAAAAAAAAAACACAGCCATCACGAGATTCCTTCTTTGGATTTTGCAATAACAGTTAGGTGAAATGTCAGAGAAGAGATACTGTATAGAAGTTTAATCCTGTGTTATATTTGGCGATCACCTCAAAGCGCAATTCCCACCCCAATTGTCTAGATGGCGATGCGGCGCATTCAAGCTTCACACCTTAATCATTGTATTTTGCATATTTTTTTTTATTGATTTAAAAAAAAACGACAGAAATTGATGAATTTCTTATATTTATTTTCTACGGTGTTTAGATAAACGCTCAAATTTACTTCTGAAGATGAGAGATGGAAATATACGTGCCCCACCTTTGGACACCGACACTAAACCTCGAACGTTCTGTCATCTAACAGAAACAAGACAAACTAAAATTTCCGGCCACTCTGTTCCATTAGAAATAAACTTCTATACAGTATTTCTTCTCTGGCAATGTATACGTCAGGCGACTTTTGCGTCCTCTCGTGATTTTTTTTTTAAATCTGGTTCAGTGAAAACCTTAGTGTCATATGTTATATGTGCATTTTAATAAGGATTAATTGTCGAATAAAATGGGGAAAAAACTATCAAATCGGAAGTGCTGTGTTGTTGATTGTAATAATACACAAACTAAAAATCCAGAATTACAATTCCACCGGTTTCCTGGATTTTCTCATAAATTAGAGAGGAAGAAAATGGATTGCAGCAGTACATCGTCAAGGGTAATTTAACTTTATTTTACGTCTGTAATCATTATACTTGAAAAATATTATAATTCTTATTTTGATATAAAAAATGTTTATGTAGTTTTTGTATTCAGAGTAAATTATTTTAAACTTTTACTGACATTGTGCGTAAATATTTGAGTTCAGAATAAAGCTGGTTTCCATGTGTTTGTAAGTTTTGGGTGAAGCACTTTTGAAAAAAAATCAAACACGAGATAGTGCGAAGGTCGCGACGTGTCAAAGATACTTTCCTAGCGTATAGAGCAAAAATGTTTTCTTTTTGTTCTTAAGAAACTATTTTTTTTGGCAAAATAATAAAATAATGGTGTCAACAAAAACAAAGAAATATTATAAAATATCATGTATACTTACCCGTCGAAATCAGGTTGACGGGAGAAGATGATTAGATCTATTTGTTGTCCTGCGGTCGTCACTGATTATACCCGATTACTATGGAAAATATTATTACAAAAACGTACATCACTTCACATACAGAAAATAGTCCATGAGTTTAAGAGAGAAAAACTCCATGGAAACCAATAACCTCTCACTCGCACTCATATGCATGCATAATACCATTGCGTACGTAAGTAAGCACGTGTTTTATGTACCTAGAACCGGCTATTTCTAAAAAGCCCCCACTTTTAAGCTAGAAAATTAGCGTACGTTTTTTTAACTAAATATTTTACATTTACTGATAAAATCTTTCCAGTACCGAAATAACGTAGATCTGGCCTCTAATTATATAGGTATAAGATATTTGATTTTTTTTGTCTTGAGTGTGACCCGAGCGTCCCTACGTTCGGGTTGTTGATATACCTAGCCACAAAAATATTAACACAAACTAAAATAATTAATCACATTACTTAAACAACTCGACAATACAAAAGTCCAACAAATTCTGCCGTGTGCAGTGATATAATAAAATGACCTTTGTTCTGTTTTAAAAGTCATTTATGTACGTTTCTATTTTATATTAAGCCTCTACTACACACGTGGCCAGCACCGCCACTCAAATAAGTGCCTATCATCGCCGCGATGATTGCCTAGCCCTCCACACAATCGTGCCGGTCCGATTGTGTGTACGGGCGCACGATGCTGGCCACGCATTCCTTTGATGGTGCCTCTACACACGTGGCCAGCACCGCCACTCAAATAAGTGCCCATCATCGCCGCGATGATTGCCTAGCCCTCCACACAATCGTGCCGGTCCGATTTTGTGTACGGGCGCACGATGCTGGCCACGCATTCCTTTGATGTAGGTACCGACAATCAACCGATTACTGCCGATTACAGGCAATTATGTCCACGCACCGACGAATATGTCCTCTACAGTCTACACAATCGTGAGTGCCTGTAAGTGGCGGTGCTGGCCACTAGTGTAGAGGAGCCATGATGTACCGACAATTAATCGATTACTGCCGATTACAGGCGATTATGTCCACGCACCGACGAATATGCCCTCTACACAATCGTGAGTGCCTGTAAGTGGCGGTGCTGGCCACGCGTGTAGTGGAGCCATAATACGTGAACTGTTCGTAGTGGCATGTTTCAGGTGATATCTTGCTTTGTCTAGCCCGCCTAAAGTTCTTTCGAATTCATTTTTGATGGGAAGGTTGATTGATTTGTGTCATATTAGAACTATTTAACGTCATTTAAAATTGTCACAGATTGTTGTCAACCTAATAAAATACAGCGGGATAATTTATTTATTTTCATAATAAAATCAGTTTATTTTTTGTAATAAAACGTGAATATATATTTATATATTTTTTTGAGGTTTGTGTTTGAAGACGTTCTGTTATTGACATAGTTTCTTATAGTGCGTGTTTTCTAGATATACTGGTGTTTATTGAACGATTTTAGTGTGAAGTACTGATATTTCTCTTCTATCTTATAAATATCATATAATAGTGTAGTTATTTATCAAATTAGTTGTATCAAAATGAAGAGAAATTTTGTGCAAGCCGACAGCAGTAACCTGCCCAAAGTAGATGTACTTATGATTGGACAATTAATCCAGATTTTCATTCAGCGGAACTTAAAAATGTGAAAACAACAGGGGTAAGTATCTATTACTTCTTTATATAATAGTAAAGGTGCGTTTACACGGCGACAGTAAGTCATGATAGCTGCACTGTCGTATAGTAATGCGACAGCTACTCTCACATAAGATGAGTGTTTTCACGGTGACAGTAATTATTGTGTTTCGTGATCAGCTGTAACATAATTAAAATTGACTGTTGTTACTTATTATTATTATTATTAATCACTTGTTTTATTATTAGAATTTTATTATAATTTTGCACATCTAAAAGTCATGTCCGAAGAAGTCGTACGTTCGATGATAAGAGTGTTATCCCATAAAGAGGGATCCTCTTCATAGTGTTTCAGGAATTCAATAGTATCAAAAACCATTTTTAATTATAATTTAAACATTAAAATTCAATATTCAAATCAGTTGAATTTACAACTCAAAATTGAACTTAAATCTGTAGGTATATGTGATAACAAGTAACAGTTGATAACAACAATATACAAAAATCGTACGATAGTAGACAGTGTGGTAATCACAGTTTACACGATAGAAGTTGCTGACACACTGTCAACTATTTACTGTCAACTATCTAGCCGAGCTTGATAGACTGTTGATAGCTGACAGTTGACAGTGTGACAGCAGCTGTCATTATGTTTACACGGTGGTAGTTCCTAGACAGTTACTATCGTGACTGTAACTGTCGAGTGTTACTGTCGCCGCGTAAACGTACCTTTACCATAGATAAACGTATTATACTTAGGAAGATAAGTATCCTAGTTAACCAAAATGAGACCACTTATGATGCTCGCCGCTAGGTGGCCACCTATTGACGAGCATGATAAGCTAAATTTTTTTAATCTGCGAGTGTAGAATATGTAGAGTTTCCATAGTGAATTGTGCTGATAATGGTTCGGCCGTCTGGTGACTAGCATCATAACTACATAATATGTTTTCCGTAGTGAATTGTGCAGGCAATTTGGTCCTCTAGTGACCAGCATCATAACTACATTTGTTCTTCAAAGATCCTCTTCCGTCATTCAACTGTATTGTACAATATCCCGCGGTGACATTAAGTAAATGAATAACTTTAATTAAAATTTTATTTTTAAACAAAGTTCTGATGTTGAGTCAAAAAAATCCGAACAAAAATATAAATTCAAGAAATAAGATTATGTATTTCATTTTGAATTATTTTTATTATCTTAATTAATTAGATGCTTATACCGACACTGTACTTCTCCCATAATAAAATAATTGACATGATCTTCGATGCTACAAAATAATATGTCATTCACAATTGTAGAGTAGAATACATAACCAAAGTGGACGAAAAATGCACCCTGTATTACATGTTATAAATTTGTTAAAATCCGTAGGTGAAAAAATATATGATTAATTATTTAACGGCCTGACAGTTGAATTTTTTTTAAAGATTTTTCAGAGATGATATTTTTTTTGGTATCTATAGTCCAGAAATATAATAAAGAGAATGTTCGACTATTTTTTTTTAAATTCGTATTCATGGTTTTAAAATATAAACAGCCTTATGTATGATTTGAAAAAATTCTGTCGGTACGTTCATAAATTGTGTCAAAAAATTATTTCTTATTTCATTTCCGAGAATTTTTCAATAATGGCTTGTGTTAGTAATTCGTGCAGTTACGTTAACTGTAAAAATTGTAGACGAAATTCACCGGGATTAAGTTTTTACAGATTACCTTTAATATGACGTCTTAAAGTTGAAAAGATCTTTGACGAATAATGAATTTTTTTAAATTATTAAAATGAATTCGTATCCATGATTTTGATTAAACTGTGAAACAGACTAAAAAAAACGTTACCACGACTATTCAAAATCAAATTTGAAAATTCAAAAATTTTGAATTACCTATATTTGGTTTTTTACATTTATTTAGAAATTTAAGTGCCGTTGTTTACGTGGCGTTTCTATGGTTTGAAACAAACTGGGAACTGTCGTCACGGAAAACTGTAAATTATCATTTATCACATAACGTCAAAAAAAAAATAAAATTGATGGTTTTTAACAATTTATAAACCATTGAGCGAGTAATTGGGATCAATTTTTCTGACAATTTTATTATATAAATAATAATAAATTATAATAAATAATAATAATAATAAATTATAATAAATTATCGACCAATTTTTCAGACAATTACCTATATTGACAAAAATATATAATTATAATTCAATAAATTTATTGAATTATAATTATATATTTTTGTCAATATAATTGTCTGAAAAATTGGTCGATAATTTATTTATTGAAGAGTACTAATCAGACGTTAATCAAAGATTCAAATATCAAAATGTTTATTACTAGCCATTATACACGTCACTGCACACGTTAGTAGAAATTTTATTTTATTTCTATTGACAAAATATGTCAGTACCTATTTGTAAAGTTGAAATGATCCTTGATGAATAATAAATTGTCTTAAATTATTAATTAAAATGAATTCGTATTCATGATTTTGATTAAAATGTGAAACAGACTAAAAAAACGTTACCACGACTATTCAAAATAAAATTTGAAAATTCAAAAAATTTGAATTACATTTGGTTTTTTTATTTATTTTAGAAATTTATTTGTGCCGTTGTTTACGCGGCGTTTCTATGATTTGAAACAAATGGAACTGTCGTCACGGAAAACTAAAATTATCACATACCAAGGTCAAAAATAAAAAAAAACATTGATGGTTTTTAACAATTTATAAACCATTGAGCGCGTAATTAGGATCAGTATAGAGGTAGCTTTAAGATTATCTGAACTTTTAGTTTAACCATAATGTAGGTGGAAGCACAAAACAACATTCAGTTTGTGGGCCAGGGGTATGAAACGTAAGAGGTTTACTATATAAAAGTGGTCTCATTTTGGTTAACTAGGTTACGAATCTTCCTAAGTATAATACGTTTATCTATGCCTTTACTTCATAGAAATTAATAAATAAAATTATCGACCAATTTTTCAGACAATATTGATTATTTTATTATAATTTTATTTATTGAAGAGTAAGCAGACGTTAATCAAAAATTTGAATTCATAGAAATTACTTGTACAAAAAAAAACCACTAACGTTCTGGGTTAAGTTAACTACATTTCTTTGTTGACAATCCTATATGAATTATAGGCTTAGATTACTCACAAAGAATACATTTTTGAATTAAAAAAGTAATACGTGATACAAAATAACTCGCTTTAAAAGCGTAATTTGCAGCATATTTCGGAATACAATTTTAGGATCGATCTCTATAAACAGACGATGCTATCACTGATTGCGTATCATCGAGTCTGATATTAATAATACCTCAAAGTTTAAATTAACCAATTAAACTTTACGTAGACTCACAGTTTTACATGGCGAACAGCTGAGCCTTCTTTGCGTATATCGTTTTTTCTTGAAAGATTATTTCTCGGATGTGTTTTTAATAAAATTAAATTGATTTTGCGAGGTTTTTAAGATAGTGACGTATATTTTATTTACGTAACTGGATTGTGTAAGGCTAGAACAAAAATTGAAAGATTTTTGAAAATAAAAAATCGGCCAAGTGCGAGACGGACTCGCGCGCCGAGTGTCCCGTATAAACTTGGAGGTATGTAAATAGATCGTCCATCACAGAAATCGAGTCTCGATGATTTTTCCTGTGAATACTTGATAGTGACATAACACATTTCCATAGTGACATAACACAACGCCAGGACCGACGTCAAAATTTGATAAAATACAATAGAACTTTGAAAGCTCGTTCCTCTTTCATTTTTGAGTTTTGATAAAAAAGTGACTTGAAATATTTGTTCGTCTCTTTGATTTCTACACGCTGTTAAAAAAAGAATCAACTTAAAAATTAGCCTGTATGTATACTTAAACTTGGAAAATCTATTTTACATAAGATTCGCATGGGAAAAGTCGTTACTATGCGATCACAGTGACTGTGACACAAAAATCACAGTGAAAAATCATCGTGACTTTGTCACGTCAATCCCGACCGAGCAAACACTCAGTCGGACGTTGCGTCGGCTACTCGGTTGGAGCGACCGCCGTGATAGCGGTGATTTGGAACAACATACGTTACTTTGGAGCGTAGTTACTTCTTGTCAGATCACAGTGATCATTTTAAGACGGTTGATCACGCCGAATGCCGCCCGACCGAGCAAACAGTCGATCAAACGTTATAGTAGGCGCCACGGATCTAAAAGGTTCGGAAGCTAGTCACAAACAGCGTCGTAAAGGCACATTTTAGAGCCGTTGATACTCCCACCACCTCCCAGCTACCTGCACGAAACGTGCGCTCGTCGGTGATTGGCCGTGATCGCTCGTTGCCTTTGTCACTTGTCGCTTTCCTGCTTTAAAATACAGTCGAGTACGCTATTGTCAAGTTGTTATTGTTACTTTAGTTTTGTTGAGTTGCGAGTTTGTAGTTTGCATTCGCATCTAACTTCCGAGCATTTTAGATTCGTGGCGCGTACTATACATCGGCGTTGTTCGGCTACTCGGTTGGAGCGACCGTCGTGATTGCGGTGACCCGGAACAACATACGTTACTTTGGAACGTAGTTCCCTCAGATCACAGTGACTGGTCACAGTGATTTTACTCTAGCTCGTACCTGAGTCGGTCACAAATAGTTTGTGATCTCTGGTGTACGTCATGGATTCAATTTAATAAACATAATTCAAAATTAAGTGACGTAAGTCAACCTCGTCGAATCTCGTGCGGCGTGTATAAATCTTAATGAAGCTGCAGTAATGTACTTATGGCAATCGCAAAAACGATGGTTTAATTAATGTGAAATCTTGGGATTCCTTATTAAATCCGCTGCGGTTTCAACATCGGTTTCTTGTCGTTTAACCGTACAATAAATCCAATTTGCAGAGTGCATAAGATTGCAGGACAATCGCTTCTTACTTACAAGGCGTAATCCCCTATAGATAATAAAATTAAACTCCCTGACTCAATGAACAGTATGAAGATAGCTGTACTTCTGAAAATCAAAATTAAATTTGAGTGTTTTATAAAAAATTGAGTCTACTTAGACAAATAAAAGTAATAAAATTCTGATGTCGACGCAAAGAACCGCGCACAAACCTTATGGGAATTAGTTCTCGGTTAAAATGATCGAAAATGGTTTTATTTTATAGTTTAAAGAAATAATGTCAAAGATACGGCCCGCGGGCCGCATCTGGTCTTCAAGCCATTTAAATACGGCCCGTGACTAGTATCTACCTCTTCTGAAAACAGCTTCCTCAAATATGACACCCGACATCAATGAGCTTATCAAAAACAAGAGACCTCAGGTGTCTGGATCGTCAAGCTCAAGATAATTCACCCTTTTTGTTACCTTTATATGAAAATTGATATAAACTAAATAAATAAAAATTTAAATTTAGTATATGTATGTGTTTTAGTTTTTAATTTAGAGTCTGGCCCGCTAACTTATCCTAAATTATAGGATTTTTTACGGGTATTTGGACAAATTTAACACATTAAATGATTGTAAATTTGCAACGTTTCGTATTTTTATTAATACATCTTCAGGCAACTGAAACAATTACAATGAAACATAGTATATTATTATGAATAATTATAAACATTAAAATCTGTAACAAACCTTTACAGCTTTAACGATATGTCAAATAAACAATATATATCGTTAAAGCTGTAAAGGTTTGTTACAGATTTTAATGTTTATAATTATTCATAATAATATACTATGTTTCATTGTAATTGTTTCAGTTGCCTGAAGATGTATTAATAAAAATACGAAACGTTGGAAATTTACAATCATTTAATGTGTTAAATTTGTCCACATACTCGTAAAAAATCCTATAATTTAATAATTGGACGTTAATAATGAATAACTTATCCTAAATGTTATAAATGGCCCTTTAGAAAAATCAGTCTCACACCCCTGGTGTAAAGGTCACTAAGAAAAAGTATCCATATATGATTAGATATGATTAGCGAGATTTTAGATATATAGGGATGTCCATTGAATTCACAAACATGTTGCATGTTCAACTTTTGTGCTTTTCTTTAGAAATAGAAAAATAGTCGAAAACTAGGTAATGTTGGAAAGTGTCACCCTGTATAAAATAATAAAGTCATATTCGGATTCAGAGCACTCGAAAACATATTTCTAGAGCTTAGGTTTTTTAAGATTGTGAATTAAATGGATATCTCTATATCTAAAATCTCGCTAAACATATCTGTATCTAAAAATTCATTGGTTTTTAGGCTATGCGCCCATGGACACTTTTAAACTATAAAACCATTTTCGATCAATTTAACCGAGAACCAAATCCCATAAGGTTTGTGCGGGGTCCTTTCACGATGATCAGAGTTACCGTTCAAAAATTTTTGTTGGACAGACATATTTTGATTTTGAGTTTTGTATATATAGAATATAGATTTGTCACCGCTGTAGCGAGGTAAAACTTGCATTGTGAAACCTATAGTACATAAATGTCATCATTCGTCTAGCTACTTATGTAATCATCTGATTGACATTGTATTTCGCTGGACTTGTTGCATTCAGTATTCTCAGATGTCTTAAGGCCCCCATACACCTCGTTCTTTTTTGGCAGTTTTAACCGCCGGGTAAAACTGTACGGTTAAACAGGAACAACGGCCATCCCCATACACCTCGTTCTTTTATGGCAGTTTTAACCGCACGGGTAAAACTGTACGGTTAATTAAACACGAACAACGGCCATATCCACACAGAGGCGTTGTTTCGTTCAGTTTTTCTGAAGTCGTGGCATCATTAATACGATCTGCTTTGATGGATCCTACGACAACGTTAGCAGTTGCAGCCGCAGTGGATATAAAATTAAAATTTTCAAAAAGAAAACGTTCAAAATGGACTAAAGAATGGTTACTTAAACGCAGGCAATTTTCACACGTAAATCTTCTAAATGAATTACGACTAGAACCAGGAGATTGGTTTAATTTTCGATACAATTGTATGAATTGAACGAGCTGAAACTTGAAGCTGGGGATTGGTTCAATTACCTGAGAATGGACGAACATACTTATTTTGAGTTATTATTAAAAAATAAATCAATACTCAAACTAATTACAATCATTTAATTAATATGACTAATTTGCTGTACGTCGCACCACTGAATAAACACGTCGATTCTTATCGGAAAGCGCCACACATTACGATTTGAAACGACAACCAGCAAACACGTCGTGTTTAAAATCAAGATTCGGCAGATATAAAAACTGCCGTGTTTCATCGACAGTTTTTGCCCATACACTTCGGTTTTGACCGACGTGTTTTATCGTGACGATGAAAACTGCCAAAAAAGAACGAGGTGTATGGGGGCCTTTACTTGTAAAAACCAACGATTTGTTCAATTATTTCACTTGTTATTATTATTACTGTGCACGTGTTAATATAATAATAATTATAAACCTTCTGATTACAGTAAAATATTAATAGTTTAATATTGTAAGATTATATTAATTATTTATAAAAGACAAAAATTCAAAGTAAACAATTTAATATATTTGTCTAATTTTCAAATAAACAATTCTAAACAGAAACTGTGTACTAAAAACAAGTGAAGAGGCCACGACTACAGCGGTTAGAGTGCAGTGTAGAAGTTTGGAGTATCGCGTCCATTCTGGCTGAACTGGAAAGGTTCGTTATGTTCATTTATGGAGATTTATTGTATTAATAATAATAATATAATAATAATAAATTTATTTGTATTGATTACACAGTAAAAATCTTAAAAAGTTTATATTAAATATTTAAAAAAAGTTGGTAATTATAAAAACCGTTTTTTGCGAGATACGCTTTAATATGTTTTTTAAATTTCCTAATGGGTTTAAGTTTTGCTTTATTAGAAAAAGTTTCAGAGGGCGCATAGCCTAAAAACCAATAGATTTTTAGCTATATATATGTTTAGCGAGATTTTAGATATAGGAATATCCGTTGAATTCACAAACATGCTCCATGTTCAACTTTTGTGCTATTTTTTAGAAATAGAAAAATAGTAGAAAACTGGTTTAAATGCTGGAAGGTGTCACCCTATATAAAATAATGTCATAGTTGGATTCAGCGCACTCGAAAACATATTTCTAGAGCTTAGGATCTTTTAAGATTGTGAATTCAATGGATATCCCTATATCTAAAATCTC
Organism: Xanthostigma xanthostigma; assembly: GCA_963575645.1. Classification (NCBI taxonomy): domain Eukaryota; kingdom Metazoa; phylum Arthropoda; class Insecta; order Raphidioptera; family Raphidiidae; genus Xanthostigma; species Xanthostigma xanthostigma. The sequence continues at coordinate 43,994,215 of OY754471.1, forward strand.
GCTAAACATATCTGTAGCTATATATCAGAAATCGTGTCCATCGAGACAATTATTAATAAGAATCGCAGTTCTTTATTCAGTGTACGACGGTTCGTCTATAAATTTAGACTTTTTCAAGTACTAAATTTATAGACGAAACGTCGTACACTGAATAAAGAACTTTTTGTCCACAATCCTGCGATTCTTATTAATAAATATCTGTAGCTAAAAATCTATTGGTTTTTAGGCTATACGCCCATGGACACTTTTTCTTAGTGACCTTTAAACTATAAAATAAAACAATTTTCGATCAATTTAGCCGAAAACCAAATCTCATGAGGTTTGTGTGATGTCCTTTAATTACTTAAGTTTTTTTATATATCTACACCGACCTCTATTCTTTGAATTTTTTCAAGGAGTTTAAATTTTTATATAAACAATTTTATATTTTACTTTTACTTACGTTGGTTTTGTAATACGTCATTAAACGCTTTATATTAGCTTGGGTTGTAACTATGTATGCATGTAACGGAATCTTTGAGCATAATTTTCACCAATTTCCCGAAGTCTGATTAATTTGAAACTTTGCATACGTATCAAGGACCGATGACAATGCAATAATTTGATAACAGTTTCCCATTATCCTTATTAGGACCCCCAGGATTAATAAATTCTTTTATAGATCCTCAAACTAAAAAGTGAAAAATAAATATAGTTTAAAAAAAACTAAAAAACACGCTTTATATCGAACTAAAAAGTAAAAAATAATTTTTTTAAAATAAGCTTAAAAAGCGTTGGGCGCTCGATGTACGAAAATGTGGAACAAAGCGCCCCACGCTTTTTAAGCTTATTTTAAAAAAATTATTTTTTACTTTTTAGTTCGATATAAAGCGTGTTTTTTAGTTTTTTTTAAACTATATTTTACGTTTTTAACTGACTTTTTTCGTGATGTTCAATTACTAAACTAGAAAAAAAACTACTGAACTGAATTAAATTTATATAAAACCACTTAAACATCGTTCTTTAACAAATATTTGAAACTGTTTACTGTTTAAATATTGCACAATTCGTAGTATAAGGCAGCAATTAGCTTAGTTTTGTATATACCTAAAATCTGGAAAAACTACACACGCGTTCGAAAACAAAGTTTTTGTGCGAGTCTTAATTTCAAAGTTTGTCAATAAGTTCGAAAGTCAGTAAACAAACTTGTCGCCGAGCTTATTATTTGTTTTATGCAATACAAATACCAGCTTCATCTGTGTAGATTTAAGTCAACCATCTCTAAACTCTCAAAATTGGAGAACCTCATTCTCTTCGTTCGTTAAATCGATATATCTGCGTCTCTTTCTTCGATGTAATTCCCCGATTTCTCCGATGATAGGATTGGTTGGTGTACTTTCATTCAATCTGAATAAAGTATCTCTGTTTCAAAAATTTTGTCTATTTCGATGGCGTTAAGATGGGCTTACCCAGCTTTTGGCCCAGGAGGGGGCAAATTAGAAATTTCTTAAGCCGGATCTCCCGTGCTTGTTTTGCCCTCCTGGATACGCCAGTGCTTACGGCGTAAAAAAAGACAGAAGTATATGTTTGCACCCTGATAGTTCGATTGCGATTTTATTCCTATGCCCAGTATTGAATAAAAGTATATTCAAATCTTTGATTAACGTCTGATTAGAACTCTTCAATAAATAAAGTTATCGACCAATTTTTCAGACAATTTATTAACAAAAAAATATATAATTAATACATTAACGCTTCAATCCGGATTTGAACCTTCTTCAGAACTGATCTAAAAAATATAAAAAATAATTAATATTTAAAATCTAATTCGCTTTTTATAAAATCTTTCAAAATTATTACTGATTTTCAAAATAGTGAAAAAATAATAATAAACAATATTTTATTAAGTAGTCATGGAAATAATTTTGAGTAGGTATACCTAAAAAGAAAGAAAAATTATTAAAAACAAAATATTATTTCAAAATAATATTATATATATTACTTAAATTTTCTAATTGAGCATTGAGAGTATTTTTATTTGATTTGTTATGTAACATTTCCGAAATATTTCTTTTAAAAAAAATTAGTTTCATTATCTAAAATTTTAATATTATCCCAATTAATTTTGTGGTCAAGTTCTAATTTGTGTTTAGTTATTACATTATGTTTGCCAGGGATTAATTTGTGATTATTTTGATGTTCTTTTATTCTTGTTTTAAGAGCTCTTTTTGTTTGACCAATATAATTCTTAGCACAATTTTCACAATTAATTTTATATAAAACGTTAATGTATTAATTATATATTTTTTTGTTAATGTATTGTCTGAAAAATTGGTCGATAATTTTATTTATTAATAAAAGTATATGACTAGACTAAATGCTCATTCGCAGTTTGGCAGCATTGAAATAGATTTCTTTTCACCTAGTTTGTTTAGAATGTGATTAGTTGCCCGCAACAAAAAATATGGCATATCCCTTTCATTTATTTATCTGAGGTACCGACTTTACGCAATAATTAATAATTTACCAAGGAGCGTATGTATGAATGACCCGATAAGCAAGCAACCTTTTCTGCTTATTTTAAATGCTTTTGAGTTATCAACACGGTTAATGTTAGCATTTTACTTTAAAAGCTTGTCCTGCTTGGAAATAAACTTTATTATATTTTTGCTGACAGGACGGTGATATATAAGTATACAGTATGTATGCTTTTACCTTTGCCTCTCGCCGAGAAACGGTAATTTCTGTACCGGCCATCTTGTTGAGGTTTTCCATGGTTTCCCTCAATAATTCCAGATTAAATATTATAGAGATGGTTCCTTATTCAAGGCCATGGCCGATTACCTGTCGAACTCGTATGCTCAAAATTTTCCTACCTTATCCGAATGTCCTAAAATTCCTTCATTCGCCCATTGTTATTAATTAAGTTGAAGTTTAAAAAATGTAGAAAATAACAGGGAGTGTGATAGATGGAAAATAGTAATGAATAGAATAGATATAATAGATTTTTCTTCATACCTCCATCGAAAGTACGTACTTTCGTCCCTTATAGCAGGGACGAAAGTTTGACATTTACTCCCTGTTATTTATTATATTAAATGACAGCGGTAACCCTAGTTATAAATAGGCATGAGAAATTTTTTCCTCCCGCCGTTCTCACTGGAAGTAAATGTCAATCTTTCGTCCCTGCTGACGAAAGTACGTACTTTCGAGCGGATATGAAGAAAAATCGTATACACCACACGGGTCTTTAAAGTTGAAATCTCGACCCTGCGCGTCATGATACCCTCAGCTTCGCCTCGGGCTCATGACGTAATATACTATTTATTGTCAATTGGAAATTAGAAATTTCATCTGATATGTCAGTACAAGTAAATTAAAATTTAAAGTTAATAAATTCGTTGATAGAATAGAATCCTTTTGAAAGAAGTAAATTCTTAATTTATTTCTTGAAAGCACTCGAGATAATAGTGCGATAATTCTCAGGAAGTTTTGCCAATGGTGTCTGTTATGACACATAATGTCGAGAAACGGAAGTCGAACGCATTATTATTATTAGGGTAGTATTTAAACGAGTGACTGTAGATTACAATTTTGGGTGACAAAAATAATCAATTTGGGTTACTGTATTACTAAGTGAGCGACTGACTGCGCGTGGCGAGAAAATAATAGTTGGGTGACTAAATTATTAAGTGAGCGACTGAATTACTAAGTGAGCGACTAAATTACTAAGTGAGCGACTAAATTACTAAGTGAGCGACTGAATAAATAATTATTATTATACGCATCGTGTGAAGCGAACACGAAATCAAGCGCCACAGCACGCTTGAACCGTAGCAGCCAAATCTAGCAATGAATCTAGTAGCAAAACCAGCCTCGTGTACAGCAACCTTAACGCGGTCTTAAGGACGTAGTTTGGTGTTCGGGTTTTGAAAAAACGAATTTATTTTTTTTACATTTTTAGTAAGTATAATATATTGAGAAAATACTGTAAAAATTTTAGACCGAAATATTAAATATTTACAAAGCTATCTCAATTGTTATCACGTTACCCTTATACTCTCGCAGAGTAGAGCAAACAAATTAACAGAAAACGATGCCTTTGAAGAAACGGAAGGTTTAATATACACCAGGCATAGCTGATTAGTGTAAATATTCATTTTTATTTTTTTGTAAGAAATCTGAAATTAAAACTTTAAACGCGTTTTTCTCAAAACTACGTTTTTCTAAGTGGCGCGGGTGATTGAAACAATTGTATACAACCGATTGCTTTCAGTTTTGCACAGGGTATTCTACACAACAATAGCTCCGTCTGGTACTAGAATTACTTAATTATAAAAATTATTTCTATTTTTTTTAACCGATTTTTAACGAAAAAATCACGATTTTCTCGTTGTTTTTTGACGTGATAACGTCTTATAAATTGATGAATCACCAATCTTATAAATTGATAAAACACCGGCTGCATGCACGAAAAAGTGTAACGTTCCTAACGGTCGTAACGTTCCTAACGCGTAACGTTCCGCCTGACCCTGTGCGTGCTTTTTGCTAATTTCTCGCTCAATTTAAATCAGATCGGTTTGAAACCAGTCTTAAACGAAAGAGGAGAACATTTTACATAGATTTCGTATAACAGAATTTGCCTAAACAGTTTTTTTATACAAATTTATATAGAAAAATAGCTGTATAAATGCAACATGAAAACGGCTGCATTTCTAATGTTTAATTCAATTTTTTGACATTAGTATTTTGTGAAATGCAACGCCTTCTAAGTTAAGTATTGGAATAACTAATTATTATTAGAACATAATACTTTGACAGTTGCAAACGTCACTTTATCATTCCGACACCAAGGATAAGCGGATTGAAACCAAATTTTGGGAGGTTTAGGTTATGTATTACGGAATACGTTATCACGTAAAACTATCGTCCGTAAACCGACTTTACAGACAACCAATTTTTTTTTTCTAAAACCCGCCATTTTGTTATTTATCAATAAAAATGTTTATTTCTAATACGGGATAGAGCCACAAGCCTACGAAACAATAACCAATTTAATTTTTATAATTCCGTTGACTCCAAGTGACGTTATCACCCGCGCTAACCACCTACCTCCACTTAAAGTTGTCTACTTTAGGTTAAAAAAACAATTATAAAATGACGTAAAAAAAAGCAAAAAAAAATGTTTTGTCTTGGTTTACGATGTCAGTAAAAACATGTAACAAAATTGAAAACATCGTACATTATTTTGATACTAAAAAAAATTCTGAAATAACGGTTGAAAACGAGCCTGAACATAGGACTACGTCCTTAAATCAAGATATAGGTATATTTTCTTTTGAACTCAACGATGTTGACAAAAAAATATCCGGTTTTTTTTTAGATTGCGATATATTGAGTGCAAAGAACTGTTTTTTTCGACGAAGTGGCGGAAAGCAAAACACTTGGTATGCGAGGTACGGTGGCGCAGGTGGCATACTACAACTTTTATTTCGTGTATTTAACACGCCGTAAAAGTTACCAGTCGTGACCGACTACAGGAATTATACAACGCTCTTAAAAACCGTATTTCTGTGTTCTCGGGACCCTGAGCTTAGAGTCCTCTACTCTACACACCACCTACGTGTGCCTGGCTTACTGATGTTATATATATATTTTTTTTTTCTTTTTATGTTTTAATGCGATTAACATTTTTTTGTGATGATGTAAATATTATTAACTTTACAGTGCAAACTTGGTATTATGTCATAAACATGCTTTATATACTGCATTTTTACCAGAGAAAATATTTTACAATTTTTATACAAAAAATTCCAGCCATTGGGCGACACAACCATTTTAAATATTGACATTTGACATATAGGGTGACCACCGGTAATTGCTCGTATTTCTCTCGGGATATTTTTGCAATGATTTCACTTGGGGGTCGGAAATGCGTCATTTTTTATAATAATTCCACTTCTGTGAAGAATTTTTATTGTATTTTTTTATTTGTTGTAAGTTTTAACACACACGATAAAATCTAATAGTAAATTTCGTGGTTTTTAGCTTTAGGAAGGCTGGCCAATTAGTAAGCTATCAGATCATGAAAAAATTCAGGCCAAAAAGTGAGAATATTTTTTTTTGTAATTTTTAACTCCCAAAATTCGGATTTTTGTAAAAAGAAAACCGAAGTAGATTTTTATCGAAAATGATGCATTTTCAACCGCAAGTGATAGAGGTTAAATCATTCCAAATTAGTCATAGTTCTACTCCCGAGAGGAATACGAGCAATTACCGGTCACCCGTATAATAAATAAAATAAAAAATGTTATGCGCGCGATGACGCGGGTAACTGTTAGTAATAAATATTACGATGTCTGTTTTTCTTTAGGATGGTTACATAATATTTGTTCCACATGTAAACACTAACCAAAGCAAGCTTGTTAGCTGTCTCATTCCTTTTTGACAGATCTACAGAACAAAAGAACAGCTGTTGTTTTTATTTTAAAAATATTTCCGAAATTTAAAATATTTTTTTACAAAACTTTTTTGTAAAATAAATAGAATAATAAACCGTTATGAAAAGTACACCATTATTATATAATAAACAACGTTATAGCATATATCTCTTTTGCGCATGCGTCGATTTTCCTCTAAAACAATAGGGCTCTTCATATTTGCATATCAAACACCCTCCCAAAATTTGATCACAATCCGCTTATCCGTTTGACCTGTATCGTGTTTACAGACAAACAGTCGCACACAGTTTTTCCAAAAATATGTCTTTTTGGATTCGGGGGACCTCAAAACGAAACAATTTAGGAATGTGATTTTGATTGGTACCAGTTGTGTTGAAATAGTAAAAACAAGTGATCGACAAACACAGATTTACTATGGAATTGGTATAATCACTAGTGCGTAATGAATCACTTTACATGTCTGTATACTTGCATGTAAAGCAGTTGTTTTACAGGGGATAATGCAAAAAATAATAATAATAAAGAGTATATATGGTATCAATTTTCAGTTAGAGAACGGTTTGCAGTGAAATAACTCAGAAATTAATTATACATAATTAACTTCAATTAGTAAACACGAAAAAAGGAAGAAAGAAAACCAGGTCGTGTATTCTCAAGATTGCAGGCACAATGTAAATGAGAATGGGGTGAAAGCAAGTCACGTTTTTCTTAATTTAACACAATATATCTCTCCATCAGTTCGTGAGAGAATGGTCCGTAGATAGTCAACCCCTAACGGAGGCAGTCTGATGGGGTTGATTGGTTTACGAACGTGTGAAACACTATCAGACGATGTAAACTTGATTCCTACTTTTTGTCATCGTAACCAAAAAAAAAAAAAATGTGCTCTGTAACCAAAAATTTACATTTGCAGGGAATCGCGGAGAAAGAAAATTGGTGTTAGTTTTTTTTTTATTCAGTGGAAGCACCTACTAGATATCAAGGACATCTAAACATTTTTAAATAAGAACCAATATTTTTATCTCGGACTATTGTTCTTTGGGTCAAAGACAATAACTTTTGTTCCAAACATTTTTCGATTTGATGCAAGCCTAAACCGCTGTTTGGTTGTTAATACATCCCATGTTTTTTTATTTAAGTGGATATTGTGTGAGTGGAAAAAACCCCCGAAAAACAAAATCATTGATAATTCTCCCTAATTTGTATAAATAAACAAAACATCTTGCAGTCAATAAGTGTTTCTTTTATTCGAATACCAAAAACGCACTAAAATCGATCCATCCGTTTTAGAGGTACGAGGCTACACACATACGGACTGACAGACAAATGATTTAAACTTTTTTTTTGCATCGGGAGTTAAAAATGGTTGATCCCAAATAATTTATGTGAATCAGAACTGGTATCAGATTTTCTAACCCAACAAAAAATCGGTTGATATAATTTAAATATCCGTGTTCATATCTATAGTAGAAAATCACAGACGCAAGAAAGTTCCACTTGTCATTCCTCACATTTCAAGACTTGTCAGTTGGTAACGCGGAGAAACATCAACGCTGATTTAAGTATCTCTCACAAGACGAAGATAATTGGCTCCCCGCGGAATACAATCGGTATAGCATTCACTTAGAATGTTCTCTTTTCAAATGCAATGTCTTTTTATACTAATTTATTTGTACTACGGGATTCTGCCGTAGCTACATTATATTATAATAGCAAATTCATTAGCGAAACTTCATACTCAACAAAAATACTATTTTTATCATTTTTCAAAAACCAAACTTTATAATAATTATTCTTGGATGATTACAGTTCTAGCCAATTATGTAGGCCTGTTCTAAATTTTTTTGATTTCCGGAATTATAGATAGAACATCGAGTTATTATCTGCGCATGATTTCAACCGAAAAAAGAAGGCCTGAATCTAAAGGCCACTGCACACGACGCTGGAAACGTTACTATAAACATTGCTTGAACTTCTGCTGGTCGGTAGGCTGGATATGAAGCACTGCGGGCTTGCCTGCTAGTTCACAAGATAGAATTTTAAAATAAAAACGGGCTATTTTACTTGCTAGACCCACTGCTAGGTATGAGCAAGAATCAATCTTGTCACGTGGGCGACTTGAACAAACGCCCACAAACAAGCACTATGCCATATTATTTGTAACATCAAAATTAACAGGATGCATTGTCTTGGAGAAAAAAGCTACCAACAGAATGGACGTAGAGACCATTGACTAAGTCATATATATCGTTGAATTTATGTGTATTGAGGGTTTTTGTTTTAGGACTTAATGCTAACTGACGGTGAAATATTTAGTATAACATTTGAGCTTGCAGAGTAAAATCACTTTTGTATGCCATACAGAAATGCAATTAATTCAATGTTAACCATTGGTAACTTTTTAAAAGTTGAATTTACATTCTAAAACTATAAAAATAGCGATATAAACTTTGGGATATACCGACTACTAATCAGTTTTCGAGCATTTTTATGTTTATCCCTGAACGAATTAGACTTTGGTAGATATAGGAATCGTTTTCTCTATTGTAGATGTTTTCTATCTTTCCTTAACATGTCCATTGTCCATACCCCGTCAGATATAGTCACTCACGTTATGAGTATTCGTTCGTTCCCGAATGAGAGCGCATATTCTCTAAACCGAACGACTGGCGTATTCGGGTAGGCTCGACGTTTTACACTTTTCAGACTTTAAAACGGTAGAACGGGATCGGTGCGCAATCCGTGGACACTCAATATTTCATTCTTTCGACGCAACGTTGCCAATGGAATGACATTGCACCTCAGACATGCTTCTTGGAAAAATGTTCGCTCAACAAGGGCGACTTTTCATGTTTGTTACGTCTTTGGAACTGTCGAACGAGACAGATTCGTAATCTGCGAGAACTTATTTCTTTCATTCGAGGTAAAGTTGCCAGTGGAACGACAGTGCTTCTCAGACATGCTTCTTGGTAACATGTTCGTTCAATTACAGAAACGTTTCATGTTCATTTTGTCTTTGGAACTGTGGAATAAGATCGGATGGCAATTCGCGAACTTATCATGTATTCCCCTCAACGCAAGGATGCCAGACGCTAGTGAAACAGCACCTCGAACATGTTTCCAAGAACTATCTTGGAAACATGTTCGTTCAACAAAGGCAGCATTTCATGTTCGTTCCGTCTTTGGAACTGTGGAACAAATTCCGACGATAATTCGCCAACACTATATATTTCTTTCCTTCCAGGCAGTGAAATGATGTTGCTCCTTGAATAATATGTATTTTGTTAACATGTTCGCTCAGCAAAAGAAACGTCGCATGTTCGTTCCGTCTTTGGAACAATATCGGTCGGCAATCCGTGGACAACCACACATCATTTCTTTCCTTGAACCCAAAGATGCTAGTGGAACGACAGTGCCTCTCAGACATGCTTCATGGAAAGCTCCGTCTTTGAAATTGTTTCGTGTAAGCCGAATATGCACAATCGTGGGTAATGGTGAACTCTGTAATAATTGCCAACCCTGTAAAGTACAAAGTCCCCAGTGAGTTAATTACATGCACACTGATAACAATCCTCAGAACAAATAGATGAGATTCCTTCTTCCTACGCATGCGTATATCTGTATCCGTATCCGTGCTCCGTTTGCAAACTTCCTGTCTACGAAAAGTGAAAATGCTGAGGCCGGCTCGTTGCACCGCATTTCTAATAAATTTACGATATCAGCTCTAAACGCTGAGTCTCTGCACTCAAAAATAATTATATTTTTGTTAGAAATAGTTTGAAGTTGGTTCTAAATTACAGTTACGCAAAGATTAATAAAAAGAAGAAAAAACAAAAAAAAACCGACTGCGAGAAGTACAAATAGAATAAAAACAACAAACAAGATTTGTAATGTAGTAGGAAGAAAAAACATCTGTGTGAAATGACTTCAGCTATCTTTTTGCCCGACTACTTTTCGTATTCAAGGTTTCTAGATTATTTTTTTACGCAATCGGGTTCTTTTTTGAATTATTTATGTTTTTTTGCAATCCTTTCGGAAAACCCTTTGATTTAATCCTCCACACAATTTTTGAGTTTTGACAATATGGCGTCCAGCGTTCGCCATCTTAAATCTTACGTTATGTATTCAATGTTACTCGTGAAAATTCTTCCAGCCGTTCAAGTCTTACGGTGGAAGAAATATAACCACGAACTACGCTCCACAGTCGGATAGAAGTGAAACTCTCTTATTCACTCATTGTTATATTTTCGCACCCTCTCTTATTCACATACACTAAAAACATTGGAAACTTTTATGTAAGCGTAAGAATCGAATTATTTTTGACTGACATCTTTTAGCGAACTAATTCCTCTATACTAGTACCGCAGTTGTATTAGTTTCTCTTTATCTCCGTCAGTACTTTTGTTTCTCTAAGATAAAAAATTAAACTTTTTTAGGACTTTTACCATTCCAACCCACAAGTGGAGAATGGTACTATTTTAAGTCAAAAATCACTTTTCAAAAATTTTGCAATATCTTTCCGTTTTACGGTCCCCCGAATCCAAAAAACATATTTTTGGAAAAACTTTGTCTGTTAGTCTGTTTGTCTGTGAGCACGATACAGGTCAAACGGACGAGCGGATTGAAACCAAATTTTGGGAGGATGTTTGGCATGCAAATATGAAGAGCCCTATAATGTTTTTGGGGAAAATCGGCGCATGCGCAGAAAAGATATATTATGCTAAAACGATGTTTTTTATATCATAATGGTATACTTTTCATAACGGCTTATTATTCTATTTGTTTTTCAAGAAAGTTTTTTTAAAAATTTTTTTTCTAAACTTTATAGTTTCGGAAATATTTTGAAAATAAAAAAAAAAAATCAGCCGCTCTTTCATTTTATGGATCTGTCAGAAATAAAATGCTTTGATTAATTTTTACATGACGTGGAACATATTATGTAGGTAACCATGGCAACGAATAGCAAATATCATATTGAATACTAGCCATTACCCGCGTCACCTCACGCGATATCAGAAATTTTATTTTCTTTATTATAATCAAATGTCAACATTTTTGAAGTTGGAATGGTCCCGTCGCCCAAATGGCTGGAATTTTTTTCAAACGTATAATATGCTACGTTTTGGAGACGTAGTATAAGATTTTAATATCTCTGACTTTTGAAATGATACTTTGTTTGCATACGTATAATACGTATCAACATACAAAAGAAACAAAGATTATTCTAAATTATAATAATACCAAACAAACATAATACTAACTTGTAATCTTATACAAAATAATATCATGCAAACTTGGGAAAGTTCATAATATTATATTGGGACCTATTCTCATATTTCATTGCAATTCAGTCTATCTATATAAATAAAAGTGTAATTGTTCGTTTGTTCAAAATCACATATTTCCGAAAGTTCTTCACCGATTGCTTTGAAATTTCGACACAACGATGCATTCGAATACAGACGTACCTACATTGGTGAATCCGCGCCTGGGAGTCACCCTCCACATATACAAACTCACAAAATTCTCACTGGTTCTTTATAATATTAGTTTAGAAAACTTTCCCTTTTCTAAAAACTACAATTTGAATTAATTCCCAGATATACCTACATTCTATTTTATTAGTATTTAATAATAATAATAATAATGCATTTAACGTCTATTTCTCAACTTTGAGTCATAATAGACGCCATTCGCACCATTACTACTTTCCATCTACCACACTTCCCGTTATAATCTACTGAACTTCAACTTGCAATAGCAATGGGCGAATGAAGGAATTTTAGGACATTATGATAAGGGTAGGCAACTTTTTAAGCATAGAAATTTGACAAATAATCGGCCATGGCCTTGAATAAGGAACTATCTTGGTATTTATCTGGAATTATTGGCCGGTATACAGGAATTGCCGTTTCTCGGCGAGAGGCAGTAGGAAAAAGTCCCAGCCACAACTGCCCCCGTCGGGATTCGAACCCGGTACCTTCCTAATGCGAGTTTAGTGTTCTCACCATTGTGCTACCCGCTCGGTTAGTATTTAGTAATAAACGACGCCTGTATATATATCAATGTTTTCAGACATTGTTCGTAGAATGAATTGAAAGGGAACAGGTTAATATTATGATATAAGACAAAATTGAATTTCCGTCTCGTTTGATTATTAATAATTTATAGAATTATTGATTTTATTTGACAGTTATCTGAGTTTTATATACGACCAATGTAAAAGGTCGTACATGAAGAACAAATTATTTCTCGGAAATTTTTATGAGAATTTCATATTGAAGAAGCAAAATAACCAACTAATTGTATTTATCAAATATCTAAATATACCTTCAAGAATCTAATTAAAAGTTAATTTAAAAGGATTCAGATATAATTATAAGTTATTTAGGCAGCGAGCTCTCTTTGAAGTTCGAACAAAAATCACGTTTTAAATAATTGTTATTCAAAATGTATCGCTTTTACAATAGTCCAAGAAGAGCCGTGGTCAAAAATTACAAGATTTATGTAAAGTTCATAATAAAAGAATCTACATTATTAATTTCAATGATTACAGCTTACAGTCGATTTTTAATGAACTAATTGAGTACTTGAAAAAGTTAAAGGTGGCACTTTACATGGCTATTTGTGTTCGCTATTGGGTGTTTGTTGTTGTTGTAGGTTTTTGCAAAATCAAAGAACGACTTCTTTTCAAAACGTTTTAATACAATATCTTTTCAACCAAAAAAATACAATAATTTTATATTAACAGAAAGAATTTGTTACTTAATAAATGAACAATTATGCAACATACAAAATTGAATTTAAGACAGTCTCTGTCACAAATGAGAGGCTTTTACATTCAACATGCCCCCCCCGTTGAAGGCTCGTGCCTTCAAAATTCTTGAGGTAGGTTTTCTGTTGGCAACGGGGATATTTTAATCACCGGCCGCCTGACGAGTCCTTGAGCTGTTCGTGCGGTTACAACCCGAATAATGTCGTCGTCTCCAGGATGAACGTCTACGATGCGTCCCAGATGCCATTTGGTTAGAAGTAAATGATTATCATGGATGATACCCATAGTGTCAGGCTCGATATTTGGTTTCGGCTTCAACCATTTTGAATGTTGTTGAAGCGATGATAAACATTCTTTTTTCCAGCGATCCCAGAAATTCTGTAGATGTTGCTGTATACGCTGCCATCGGGACAATCGGTTTTCTTTTTCTTCTTCAACATTGGGCTCCAAAAGGGCGCTGGGTGAGTCGCCCATATGGAAATGATCAGGATTTGAGGCGTTCAAGTCAGAGGGATTGTCGGATATTGGAGTTATGAGTCGCGAATTCAAACATGCCTCAATCTGATTAAGAAGTGCATACATTTTTTCAAACGTAAACAATGCATTCTTTGTTACCCGACGTAAATGGTACTTAGATGAAATAAAATTCCAGGAAATTGAACTGTTAAATATAAGGTTTGAAATTATTGAATTTACAAAATTCATACCGTTGTATGAATATAGATTTCTGCATTTACCACGACGTCCAATGAAACGTCGAAGAACACTAATAGTGTCTGTGCTTAAGTCGCTCACCAACACTACTTGGGCAGCCTTTCTAGCTAAACATATGAATATGGCTATGTAGGCCTTAATAGATATCTTTTTATGCAATTTATCATTATTGAATGAATGCACGAAACCACAGTAGTCCACAGCAGTATTACAAAATAGCCGTGCGGGTTCTAATCTCTGCGGAAACAAATTTGGTTTTAACATTTTTGCTCTTGAACACGTCACGCATTTATTAATGACAATTTTAATATTACGATTCGCGTTTTTAAGCCAATAAGTTAATTGACATTGAACTTGAAATGAAGCATCGAAAACGACATTAAGTTTATGAATGTCACCATCGACCTTCGCGACTGGATGATGTGACAAGTAGTATTGAACACTTGAAAGACTGTGATTATCAAAAATTTCCATGTGCCCAAAATCGAGATAATCGCGCATGAATTTAATGTAATCTGTGTTCAATTGCGGATCGTTGTTTAGGCGTCTTTCTAACAGCATGACACGTTTGGCTGTAATAGATCGTGAATCACCTAAATTATCTAGATTTTCTCGAAAGGGTAAATGCAATAAAAAGTCACCGTTTTCGTCACGCTTGAAATGATCTGTAAAATGTTGTGACCAAGATGAAGCCATGGAGCTGTTCTCTACCTCCCAAAATCTAGATAACTGGTCATCTGTTATGACTGATGAATGCATGCATAAGACGGCGCTATCACCGTTTGTAATATTCGTTATATTGGGTCGCCCTGAGATAATCCACCCTAATTTTGATTCACATATGAACAATCCATCGTGGCCTGAAATCTGTTGTTTTTCTCTACCAAGTATCTCCCAAAAGATATCGGCGCCTAAGAGTATATCTATTTTGTTGGGTGTATTAAATTGAGGGTCAGCCAAATGATAATTTGAGGACACATTAATATGGCTAACATTTAATTTATGTTGTGGTAAATTGTGAGTTATTTTCGACGAAACTAAACATTGTACATGCGCGACAAAGTTATTATTACGCGACCAAATACAAATCATGACAGACGATTCAATTTTTGATTGTGATTGACCGATGTCTGTAATTGGCATGTTGACCTTTTGGCGTCGCAGACCTAAACGTTGACAAAAGGTTTCGGTAATAAACGAGGATTGCGAACCTGAATCGAGTAAAACGCGAGCGGTATGTGGCAAATTACGTATATCTAACACGTCGACAATAGCCGTTGCGAGAATTGTCGTTGACGTGTTTGATACATGATTACAACTATCCGAAGTTGCGATTAGCATTGTTTTCAGGGGAGTTTGTGGGATATCGGAGCTAGCACTCAACTGCGGGGATGAACTTGACGACGAAGCTTCGACATGTAATATCGTGTTGTGATTTTCATTACACATACGACAAGTACCCGAAGTACATTTGTTTAAAAAATGACCAGACTTGAGACAATTTAAACAAAGTTTCAGTTTTTTGACATGAGATATTCTCTGCGGTACAGGCAATTCGAGAAATTCGCGACAACTATATAATAAATGAGATTCCTTGCAAAACGGACAAATTATTTGTGAACTAACGTGCGATGCTATCGGTTTATTTGGTTTATTTCGAGTATTACCGTCAATCTGTGTTTGAGTCTGTACCAGAGTGGTGTATAATTTTGTTATATTGAACACAAAGAAAGGATAATAAATACGGAGTAGTTTTTAGTCGTGTTGTAGTTGAACATAAAACTAATATTTTATTTAAAATTATCTTAAAAGAAATGTACAGTTACATAAAAAATAAAAATAATTGCATAATTCAAAAAGTATAAAATAAAATAATTCACTTTATCAAAAAAAGCAGGGCCGAACTAAACGAATACTGAACATTCCGCCCGTCTCGTTTGTCTTCAAAACGAAAATATTTCATGCCAGGTAGTGATGCCGCCCGCCTTGAACAGATGCAGGAAAAATATATTCAAGTAGGGGGATCTTCAGTTATCCTCGGTATGACGTGGTAGAAAACATAGTTTCGTTACCGGTCGTGTTAGAGTAGCTCCTGCTGAACGAATTGTGACGACACGTATTTCATTGTCGGATCCAGGATGTAGAGCGGTTACTCTACAAAGTGCCCACTTTGAAGGTGGAAGGCGTTCGTCAATAAGAAGAGCCAGGTCGTCCAGTTTGATCTCTTTTTTGGTTACCCGCCATTTGTGACGAGCTTGAAGGGTCGTTAGATATTCCGACGACCAGCGTACCCAAAAATGTTCGTACATTTGACGTAATAGTTGCCATCTATTGAGTCTACTGGTTTTGATGTCCAATAAACTAGGTTCAGGAATTGTGGTGAGAGCTGACCCGATGAGAAAGTGACCTGGAGTCAACGCTGTCAAATCTGTAGGGTCATCTGAGAGAGCTTGTAACGGTCTGGAGTTCAAACACGCTTCCACTTCGGCCAGGAATGTAGCGAGTTCTTCGTAAGTTAGCGTATGTTCTCCTATGACACGTCGTAAATGATGTTTCGTGGAACGGACTCCGGCTTCCCACAATCCGCCAAAGTGTGGCGAAGCTGGAGGAATAAACTTCCAATCTGTACCATCGTTGGACAGTAGCTCAGCAATTTCTCTTCGTTGAGGTGAAGAAATCTGAAACAGTCGCTTTAATTCATTATCAGCACCAACAAATGTGGTACCGTTATCACTCCAAAGTGTGGAGCAGACACCACGTCGTGAGACGAAGCGTTTATAAGCAGCTATAAATGCTGATGTGGTATAGTCGCTGACGACTTCTAAGTGAATGGCACGTGTCGCCATGCAAACGAATACAGCAATATAACCTTTGTAGGCACGGAAACCTCGACCTTTCGTTGTTCGTAGTCGAATTGGACCAGCATAGTCAACTCCAGAGTGCAGAAAAGGTCGTGATGGTTGAACTCTCTGTGCTGGTAAATTCGCCATTAGTGGAGCAGTAGATGTAGCCTGGTACGGAAGACAATTCCGACATTGTCTAATAATACTTCTCACTCGCTGTCTTCCTCCAAGAATCCAATAAATTCTTCTAAGATAGCTAAGAGTAAGCTGCGTACCACCATGTAAAGTTTTTTGATGTGCTTGATGAATTACTAAAGTTGTGAATGGTGATTGTTTCGGTAAAATGATGGGATGCTTCTCATCGTAGTTCAGTAAAGAATGCTGAAGACGTCCGCCGACTCGCAGTAATCCACTTTCATCAAGAAATGGTTTCAGCTTACTCAAGTGGCTTGTGTAAGTCAGCGATTCTTTTGATTGAAGAGCCTTGTAGTCTGCAGCGAATGATTCCTTTTGAACATACATAATCCAAAAATGTCGAGCTTCTCGTAGCTCTGTTGGTGTCAGGTGTCCTTTGCTTCGAAGTGCCACAGGATGTCTTAAATTAAAAATGAAACGTTTGCAATATCCTGTAACCCTGATGAGCTTGTTTAGCGAAGAATAACGCAGTAAAAGGTCCAAATTCTCTTTTGGAAACAATAGTGTAGCATGACTTTTGATCACTCGATCTTCCAAATCCACGTTAGATGGCAGGTTTGGCAGCGTAGTTGGCCAGCCTGATGACGGTTTTGTAAGCCATTGTGGACCGTTCCACCACAGACTGTGATTTTCAAGCTCGACTGGATAAAGTCCACGAGACGCACAGTCAGCAGGATTTTCTGATGAAGATACGTGATTCCAAGTAGCCGTTGATTGTAGCGTTTGGATTTCACTCACTCTATTAGCGATGAAAGTCTTCCAGCGAGACGCGTGTCCTTTGATCCATGCAAGGACAACGGTAGAATCTGTCCACAGGTAAGTTGATTGTACGGAGTTGTCTAGAGTTTGTTGAACAGATTGTGTCAAACGAGCGAGTAGTGTAGCAGCACACAGTTCCAGGCGTGGCAATGAAACTCTTTTGACAGGTGCCACTTTTGTCTTCGCAGAGAGTAAAGTAATTTTCACGTTATCATTGTCCGTTTGTACTCGAAGATAAACCACGGCAGCATAAGCTCGTTCAGATGCGTCAGCGAATCCGTGAAGTTCATATGTGGTTTGATTCGTTGCCTGAATTCCCGTCCATCGTCTGAGTGAAATTCTTTCAATTGCAGGCAGTTGTGATCGATACAACTTCCACTGTTTCTCAACATCTGTAGGAAGATTCGTATCCCAGTCAACTCCAAGAAGCCACAGTGATTGAAGTAAGATTTTTGCAGTGATTGTGACAGGACTTAGCCAGCCAAGTGGGTCGAATAATCTTGCGATATCCGAAAGAATCCCACGTTTCGTACTTTTAAATGATTCGTCGGAAAGTTGTACTCTGAATTTAAAAGTGTCTAGTTGTGGTTGCCAAAACAATCCTAACACAGGAACACCGCCAGCTTCAGGTTTCAATTCCATTTCAACAAGAGGTTCCTTTTCGTTATGCGGAATCTCTTCAAGCAGGGTTGAAGAATTGGAAACCCATTTACGTAAGTGAAATCCTCCAGCTTTCAGTATTCCAGTCAGCTGACGTTGATATTCTACAGCCTCCGGAATGGAATTAGCGCCTGTAAGTACATCATCAATGTACATATCACGTAAGATTATTTTTGCCCCGAGTGGATATTGATTTTGTTCATCATGTGCTAGCTGACGTAGAACTCTCAATGCAAGAAATGGAGCGCTTGCGGTCCCATATGTCACCGTGAGAAGACGATATTGTTGAACCGGTTGAGTAGAAGCGGCTCGCCATAAGATCCGTTGGTAGTCGCAATCTTCAGGGTGTACCCATATCTGCCGGTACATTTTGGCTATGTCTGCTCCGAAAACAATTGGATGCATTCTCCATCTTAGAATGATGGCTGACAAGTCAGGTTGTAATTTTGGACCGATTAGCAGCGCATCATTTAGTGATAAACCATTTAATGATGGTTGCGAAGCGTTGAAAACGACGCGTAACTTCGTTGTAGAACTGGCTGTCTTTGTAACCGAATGGTGCGGCAAAATAAACCCCGATATATTTTCTGTAGTCGTGACCCTGGAAATAGGAGCCATATGACCTAGTGAGCTGTACTCAGTCATGAAATCAGTGTATGAGTTAGCTAGGTCAGGATTTTTCATGAAACGTCGTTCCATGTGTAGAAGTAGTTGTAGTGCTGACTGATATGAATCTTTTAGGACGAAGTGCGTTGGATCTGTCTTAAATGGTAATCGAACCACATAACGACCTTGATCATCTCGTGTATGAGTAGTTGTAAAGTGAGTTTCACATTTAATTTCATCATCGGTCAGTTGAGCGGAAACCGTAGCTACATCTTCTACTTGCCAGAAACGTTGTAGTTGAATGGATAACTCGGTATTAGTTACACAATGCAGACTGCAGGTCGTTGACGGTGATCTGTTTGTCGGAACTACTCCAGAGAGTATCCATCCTAAGGTTGTGCGTTGAGCAACAGGACTATTACGTAACCCTGTGCGTACACCATCGAGTAAAATCTGAGAGTAGATGTCAGCTCCCAGAACTAGATCGATACGTGCGGGTTTATTGTAGTCTGGATCTGCCAATTGCAAGTCTTCTAGATGTGTCCAAGTCTTGTTCAAACATCGAATAGTTGGCAACAGCGTTGTTAGCTTCGGCATTACAAGAGCTCTGACCTCATACGACTTATCTGGAGCTATTTGAGAGTGCATTCGTACGAAGGCAACTGTTCTAACAGTTCCACTTGTAGCATTTCCAAGTCCATATACAGTGATGTTGGTAGGTTTTCTTTTTAAACGAAGTTGTTGTGCGACAGATTCCGTAATAAATGACGATTCCGACCCTTGATCTAAGAGAGCGCGTACTGTAAGAATTCGACCATCCGCAGAGCGAAGATTAACTTTAGCAGTAGCTAAAAGAACAGCTGTGTTTTGTGAATTAGATTCTATTCTTGATGTCATAGCCGACGTTGAGGCTTGCTCAGCTGAACCTTCAGTCTTGCTTTGAGTGAACGTTGAAGCAATAGAGCTACCATGGAGCATTGAATGATGGTTAGCTCCACAATTCTGGCATCGTTTCACAGAGGCACAGTTTCTTCTTAAGTGCTTATTGCTAAGGCAATTATAGCAGAGCTGTTTTTGGAAGATCAACTCTCGTCGTTGGTCAGGAGTCTTCTTTCGGAAGTTTGAACAAAACATAATGAAATGCTTGCCAGAGCAGTCTTGGCATTTTTGTTCATCGGGTGTAGTGGTAGCAGCGTGTGTTCTGCAGCGTGATGATTGCGTTTCTTTAGGAATAGCTGTCTTCCCTCGAGTAGTAGTAGATGCGTCTAGTGCTTCGAGTTCTCGAATACGCCCTTCAATGAATTCTTTGAGCTGTGTGTACTTGACTGGATCTGCCGTTGAGCTGATTGACTTTTCCCAATCACGACGAGAAGCAATGTCAAGTCGATCCACTGTTATATGCACAAGCCAGTCATCCCAGTAGTCAACCGGCCTTTTGAGATTCTCTAAGGCTCGAATCACTTCAGTTGTTCCGTCATATAATCGCTTCAGTTCAGATGCTGATTCACTTTGTACAGCAGGAAGCTTTGTTAAGTTTTGTAGATGAGTATGAATAATTAAACGCTTGTTTTCATACCGGGCTACCAATTGATCCCAGGCAATTTTGTAGTTGGCGCTAGTTACTTCAAGATTTTTCAGTAATTGTTCGGCTTCACCAGTGAGACTTAACTTGAGGTAATGAAGTCGTTGTACATCTGATAATGACGTATTATTATGTACGAGAGAAGTAAAAAGATCGTTGAAGCTTGCCCAGTCAGTATAATTGCCCGAAAACCGAGGCACATTAATGCGAGGTAACATGTTATGATGACCCCCAGTAGCAGCAATCGATCCGTCTTCTGTGTTTGTTGAATTTGCATTTGGCGTTGTATTTTCAAATTCATATAGCATGTCGAGTAATTCTCCCTTGACTGTAGCGTAATCATCAGCAGCCTTATCAAAATGGTTTTCTTTGTAATATGAAGTGTCTTGAAATGTAGGATTGTTAAGACCGATTAAAGAGTAGTGATTCTCTTGTAATTTATTCCAGTAAGTTTCAAGTTGCTCAAGACGAGCGCGTATAGCACCACGCGTGATATTGTCTCGACCAAGTTTCTTCAGGTTAATTATAGTGCGTGAAATTAACCCAGATGTACACTCTTGTTTGTTTAAAAGATCTTGCATGACGATCAGTAGTAATAAACTTGCGAAAAATAGTAATTTTATACTTGTAAAGTATGTAGAAAAGCTTGATTATTTGCAATCGTTGTATTAGAAAGCGTAGTTATTATTCTTATTTTTGCGTTGATTTTTTAAATAATCTGACTCGAAGGACCAAAAATGTACCAGAGTGGTGTATAATTTTGTTATATTGAACACAAAGAAAGGATAATAAATACGGAGTAGTTTTTAGTCGTGTTGTAGTTGAACATAAAACTAATATTTTATTTAAAATTATCTTAAAAGAAATGTACAGTTACATAAAAAATAAAAATAATTGCATAATTCAAAAAGTATAAAATAAAATAATTCACTTTATCAAAAAAAGCAGGGCCGAACTAAACGAATACTGAACAGAGTCAAAGCTTCTAAAATGCAACAGCGTTGCGTAATAAAGTTGAGTAAATTTAAAAGAGTTGGTAAATCGTTGTTAAACTGTGATTGACTGTGAGTTTCCCATTCCCGGTTTGTCACATTATCTAGTTTCCCGGTTACTAAATGAGTTATCAAAATATCCCAATGTTCAGTTGGAAGCTGTAACGCATTCAAGGCCCGAATAATTTTATTTAATTCGTCAGATAGGTTACGTAAAGCTATTGCGGATTCATTTTGAACAGGGGAAATATTAAAAAGTGCTTTAATATATTTTTGTACAATGACGCGTTTGTTTTGGTAACGATTATTTAGCAATTCCCAGGCCGTTTTGTAATTAGCTGCAGATGTTTCGAGAGACTGAATTAAGTTGAATGCTTCACCCTTTAACGATGAGCGTAAATAATGAAATTTCTGTATGTCAGATAAGCTGTCGTCAGAGTCAATGAGCGAATTAAACGTATCGTGAAAAGTAAGCCAATTTTCATATGAGCCATCGAACGGCGCAATCTGAATTGTAGGTAGCTTAACGCGTGATGTGCGACTAACTTGGGATTGATTAAGAGACGTAGACGCCTCGTGAGCTTGCATAAAATTTTGAACAGCCGAGACTAAATCAAAATAGGAACCTTCAAACGATTCCCGTTCTTGTGATTGAGTTGCCGATGAATCTATGATTTCAATTTTTGATTGAACAGTATCAAAATCATTCCATGATGTTTCAAATTTCTCTAAACGCAATCGTAACTGTATGATATCACTAGCTGAATCATCAAAACCTTGATAGAAATTTCGTAGACGTGTTAACCGTGCTTTAATCTGACCACGTTTGGCAATTAATTGAGCAAGTTCAGTTTCCGACATTTTAATGCAAATTATTATCGAATTAAATATTGGACAAAAATACTGATGTATGATTTATCAAACCGAAAATGTATACACTGTAACTCTTACACGTATATGTAAACGATTTGCTTGTTTGAATTCGTAGTAATACTTGGTATTATTAGGTATATGAAGCGAAAAGACAAAAAATATGGAAAATAATGAAAGGCTAAGGAAATATGAGCACTCACCATGTAAATCTTGACTTCAATATCGGCATTGAATAGTTTATGTAGTAAAGTTGTTCCATAAACCAAGCCTTCCCGGGTTTCGGCACCAAAAAATGTTGTAGGTTTTTGCAAAATCAAAGAACGACTTCTTTTCAAAACGTTTTAATACAATATCTTTTCAACCAAAAAAATACAATAATTTTATATTAACAGAAAGAATTTGTTACTTAATAAATGAACAATTATGCAACATACAAAATTGAATTTAAGACAGTCTCTGTCACAAATGAGAGGCTTTTACATTCAACAGTTGTATTTGGCAAAATGTATGACGTTCAAGGCAAACATGCAAATAGAGGCAAATACGACCATCCACACATGGCAGTCAAATAGCAAACATACAAACATTTGGCAGCAGAACGCAAGGTTCAAAATTCCAGGAATTTTAGCACTGTTTCATTGTCCCAATTCATTTTCAATAGTAATTGTTCCAGTTCTCGCTCACAGCACAGACACAAAAATACTGCACGTCCGTACAGGTTCACGGCGCGTGCGCTTCTGAATATGGCCATTGTGTGGACGGTTTATTTGCCTATTTGACTCCTTTGATGTGCCTCGAAAAACCGACAAGCGCACGGTAACGCGTATTTGGTATTGGCCTCATTTGTCAAATAGGCAAATAAGGCCAACACATAGTCAAATAGACTGTCCACACTTGGTAATTGTTTGCCAAATATGCCAAATACACAAATACAATTAATAGCCATGTGAAGTGCCGGCATAAGATACTTAACGAAACATTGTGCAATAATTAGATGAACATTAAATAATAAAAGTTTTTTTGTCCAAATTTCCGTTACCAATTTGTGTGTGTGTACATTATGGACGTTAATCACCATTCTATTGGAAGCAAATGTTAACGTCAGGCTGGACACGCGTGTGGCCCAGGCTTTACCTGCACTTAATAAGGGACTGTCAGGTACACGAATGTACATAGAGAGGTGCATGTAGTCGCAATCTGTTACAACTGCAATATTCTCGTGTACTATGGCCACTAGATACATATCTGTTTGCAGGGTAAACATATTGTAAAGTATTATGTGAGAAGCATAGGAACTGGTGCTACGGGGTAGTTCGGAGTATTAAATCTAGAGAATGTACATAACGGCTATCATGCTGCACACGTTCCTGGTTCCTGCACTGCGCGCCATGTTGCCCTAGGCTCGCCTCGGGCATCATGACGCGCAGTTCAGGGCTCTCAAACTGTTTGCCCTTGTGGCGTAATATGCTATCCCATCAAAAACATAAATGTGAAAAAAGGAGCCATTGAAATTCAATACGAAAAGAATTCACTTAGCAAGTTTTCATGTTTTATATTATGACTAGCGGTCCCGCCTGGTTTCACCCGGGTGCAAAAGAACGAATAGGGAAGAAAGGGATATGAGTACGCACATTCATCTTAGTTTACCGAGATGAATGTTGTGTCCAAACTTCATAATGATCGGAGTTACCGTTCAAAAGTTTTTGTTGTTAAAAAGCAGTATTTATACTTTTTTTAAGTAATAAATTTCTTTTAATATAATAATTATTTAACTGAAAACACTGTAGGAAAATTATTTTTATATAGGTTCCTATAGTTGTAACATTTTTCAAATGAGCTATTAATTAGATTTATTTAATTTTAATTAGTCGTAACAAAATTTTAAAAAATTGAAATGTAAGCCTTAGAAGAAAGCAATGTAGAAAATAAAAAAAAAAATAAAAATATATTCGCCGTCGTGGGGCTTGAACCCAAGACCCTGGCATTATGAGACTTACGCTCTACCGACTGAGCTATCCGGGCTTGTGAGCGTGGCGTACTTCCCGCATCAGTGCGTGTAATCCAAACAATGCATAAATGTTAGACTTTCTGCCTTAAAATTGATGCCGTATGAAGAAAAATTAAAAACTGTCAGTATCAGATACTCTTACAATTTTGTAGTTTTGAAGCTTACAAAATGGCGGGGTCTCTCTCTCTAGCTTGAATACTCATAAAACAATGTACGGTATCTACGTGATCGATATAAATGCAACTTCGAGAACTACTTTATATAATACTCGCTCCTAGATAAAAATGTGAAGAATGAGCCGTTTAGATTGATGTATTACATTAATAATGCAATTTTGAAATAAAGTGCTAAATATTGATAATATAATAAAATATGACAAGATTGTTTCTTTAATAGTATCAAAATTGACTAACAATTTCATATAGCCAGAGTGCCCGTCGGCAAAACTTTTATTGATACATACTCTCCCCAAACTTTGTATATGGCTTCATTAGGCCTAGTCTGACACCTATTTCCTCTATGACTTTTCTTGATTTTGGGGAGTTTTCCCTCTAAAAGAAAGATGTCGTTTTGACGACATGTAAAAATTTATAGATATTGTTTGTTTTTTTAATTGGATAGCTTAAAAACTTCAACCAAAACGCTAAAATAATGTTCTCTGACAAATAACATGAACCATTTAAAATGTCTGACACCTCGAATATGTCGACCATATTCGAGGTGTCAGACATTTTATAAGATTTAGGATAGGTTAGCGGGCCAGACTCTAAATTAAAAACTAAAACACATACATACTAAATTATTAAAATCTTTATTTATTTAGTTTATATCAATTTTCATATAAAGGTATAATAAAAAAGGTAAATTATTTTAGGCTTGAGGATCCAGACACCTGAGGTCTCTTGTTTTTGATAAGCTCATTGCCGTATCTTTGACATTACTGCTTTAAACTATAAAATAAAACCATTTTCAATCATTTTAACCGAGAATCAAATCCCATAAGATTTGTGCGGGGCCCTTTTCGGTATCCCAATTTGGCTAGCCCTGCTCTGTACCAATCGTCAGTTGCGATCTATAATAATATGCTGAAGACTAAAGTACATTTGACTTGTCACTGTTAAATAGTTGAATAGTTGAAGTTTGACAGTTAGTGATAAATGATATTTAATACCTACATTTCGTGGCTTCTGCCAGTACAATATGCGGTCGTCTAAATACTATACACTACTATTCAACGAGACTTATTTTAATACAAACCATAGATGGGAAGCAGTTTTGTCAGTGTCAAAGAAAATCAAGCTATTTTTAGAGTTCATACCATTATACAAACTGAATTTTAAGTTGATTCTTTTTGTGTAGAAATCAAATAGATGAACAAATATTTCAAGTAACTTTTTATCAAAACTCAAAAATGAAATAGGAATGAGTTTTTATTAGATTTTATCAAATTTTGAGGTAGGTCCTTACCTTCAGTCTATGTTTACCATAGTTTAATTTATGCAAAAAATAATATTAACAAATTAAAAAAAATAAAGATTACCATAGTTACAACACTAGGAACAGAGATAATATAAGCACTCCGCTTCATAAATTAGCTGCCATTCACTCCAATTTCGCCTACATTTCAATAAAACTATTTAATAGCCTTCCGGATTCATATAAGAATCTATCCGACATAAAATTCAAATTTAAAATAAAGAAATTATTAACTCTCAACTGCCTGTACACAGTGGATGATTTTTTCAATGTAAATTTTTAATGTGAACTTTTAATTTGACGCTATTATATTCCATGGAATTCTTAAATAAAGAAAATTTATTATTATTATTATTATTATTATGTTATGTCACTGTGGAAATATGTTATTCGCAGCAGGGTTGCCAGATGACGAATTTTTTTTCTTGTACCAGTGCTGCTAAATATCTCGTAATGTCAACAGTTAATCTCGTACAAGTATAAATTTAAAGTAGGTATAGGTATATCGAATTAAATTTATAATTTATGCTATTTACTGTACTATTTAACTTTGAGTAGTCATATTCTTTGCGCTTTTAGCTGTCAATTCAAATGAAACAACAAATGAATACATTAAAAAATAAATACATTAAACGGGGATTCCCCACTCAAGTTGTCTAGTTTCATATAGTGATGAGGTAGTGCATTTAGTGATGCGCCCAGTCGATCGTTTTGTGGTGTGTGAAGTAGGTAAATATGCAAATTCTTACACTTTTTGGCTGATACCTAGCGAAGGCAGTCATCATTGTTAAAATCTCGTACAAAATTGTGCGAGAATTTTGTTATTCTTGTATCTCGTACGAAAACTGTAAATCTCGTAATGTTACGAGATTTCTCGTACGTCTGGCAAGCCTGATTCGCAGAAACTGTTCGAAGTTGTCCCCGTTTTGTTCGACACAAAGATGCATGCGTCTAGCCATGCTTCTGTACATGCTTATAGTGGCAAAAAGGGTCTTTCGCGAATTATTTCGGATGCATTTCCGATTCGTGCTATCATTTTTCCGCGCGTGTAAACCGGGCTTTTGAATTAATTAAATAAAATTTAATCAACCTTTGAAAGGCTGTTTCTCTATATTTTTTAGTTTTGATAAAAGAGTTACTTAAAATATTTATTCGTCTATTTGATTTCTACACGCCGTTAAAACTTAAAAATCACTCTGTATGTTGTCTTTTTTAAAGTCAAGATCTGTTTTTCGAGTTCAAAGTACTGAAAAGTGCAGTTTTTAGTTTTCAACGAGTTGCGTTATAGGATGCTTGTTTGCATAGATTTTTTATAAGAAAAAATGAATACTAATTTATGTATCCAGGTTGAAATACGTTATTTTATGCACGAGGTATAACATTAGGTTAGAACGACTGGTGTTTTTGTAATGACCTTGTAAACAGCTGAAGAACGAAACTCTGTTGCTATAAATAATTTACTAGTGTGACCTGTGCGAATCATTCGCACTAAATAAGTATAATAATTATCACTTTACAAAATTATTTTTTAAATATGATTGCAGGTATTCAATTCGTTTCTAATTTTGCACACTGCTTATAACGTTCTTCTTTTTGTTGTATTACAATATGAAGCTCAGATGACAGATCGAAGAAATATTTTACTAAAATTGTCATATAGAGGCGCAAGTAGCAAAAACGTTAAGCTAAGCCGTCAGATGGCATCATGCAGCATTGCTGTGACGTTGTTCAGCGTTGCTCGCTGTTTCAAAATTAAAGCCGTCAGATGGCAGTATGCAGTGTTGTGTCTGTTGTATTACAATATGTAGGTCAGATGACAGATCGAAGTGTTGACGCTGTTTCAAAATTAAAGCCGTCAGATGGCAGACGTTGTTCAGCATTGCTGTATTTTAATTAATTTACAAAAACAAAAGCAATAATAAATTTTTTGTTGTCGATGTCAGTAGAGCAAGCAATTATCTGTAAAATGATATATAATTTATGTAGAGAAATTGTGAGGTTTTTTCTAAAAAGGGAGGCAAACATCTCTAACCTTAGCGTATTAATATAATATATGTTAATCACTAAAGACGTGTTTAATTTTGAAGGCAGCGTAACCAATACAAATTTAATTTAATTAAAACATTTTAGGATGAATAAATAAATCCTTTAAAAAACATTAATATTGTTGTGCCGTTGTCTTTCAAAAGTCATTAAATTTATTTTTTCAGATTTATTTCTGAAGAAACATGTGGGATAAATCAATCACAAATTTGATTGAACTACTGCGGCTACAGTAGGTTATGCACTATACAGTGTGTGTCAAAAGTTTTCTCTCCATATAATTTTTACAAATCCAACTCACAAAATAATGGGGAATCCTACTAGTTTAGGTCAAAAATCAATTTTCAAGATTTTGCAATGTCTTTTCGTTTTGAGGTCCCCCAAATTAAAAAAAATATATTTTTGGAATAACTGTGCGGCTGTTGTCTGTCTGTTAGACTGTGAGCACGATACAGGTCAAACGGATGAGAGAATTGAAACCAAATATTGGGAGGATGTATGATATGATGATATCCAAATATGAAGAACTCAGAAGGAATATATACTATAACGGTGTTTTTTATATAATAATGGTATACTTTTCATACCGGCTTATTATTTAATTTATTTTTTCAAGAAAATGTTTTGTAAATCTGTCAAAAATAAACTAGTTATGCATGCTTTGAATAGTTTTTTTTAATAAATCATTAAAAAAATTCAGAGTTTTTTTCAAAAAGTTATTCATTTTTGAATTTTCAATGCATTAGTTTTTAAGAAATATTCTAATAATCGTTTTTAAGATATTCTGGAATGCACTCGTTTTTTGTACGTGGTATAACTTATGCATGTTCATCATGCACATTTTGATTGTGAATATCTCGTTTTATTGTCGGTGAAAAAAAATCAGTTTTTTTAAAAACTCAATATAAATTATAAAGCACTTTTATTAACAATAAATAAAATTATCGACCAATTTTTCAGACAAATATATTAACTTTAAACGAATTTTCTTAAAAACTATTTAGAAACTAAATATTAATTAATTTTTATATTTTTTGAATCAATTCTGATGAAAATTCAAATCCGGATCGAAACGTTAATGTATTGAATTTATATATTTTTTGTTAACATATTTGTCTGAAAAATTGATCGATTATTTCATTTATTGAAGAGTTCTAATCAGACGTTAATCAAAGATTTGAACACTTACACTAGCGGTCCCGTCCCGTCCGGTTTCACCCGGGTGTAAAAGAACGTATGGGGAAGGGAGGAACATGAGTACACACATTCATCTTAGTTTACCGAGATGAATGTTGTGTCCAAATTTCATGATGATCGGAGTTACCGTTCAAAAGTTTTTGTCGATAAAAAGCAGTATTTATCCTTTTTTTATCTAATAATTTTTTTAAAAATTTATTAAATAAAATTAAAAGAAATTTAAAAGCCTTAGAAGAAAGCAATGTAGAAAATAAAAAAATAAATAAAAATATACTCGCCCAAAGTGGGGCTCGAACCCACGACCCTGATATTGCCAGTCGCATGCTCTACCGATTGAGCTATCTGGGGTTGTGTACTCACAACGCTAATATGAGTATATCTAGTTACTGCATTTCACATGAATAGAAGCTTATTTTTGAGATACATTTTGCAACATTTTTCATTAATGCTCCGCTCCTAATGGTCGTAGCGTGATATATAGCCTATAGTCTTCCTCGATAAATGGGCTATCCGACAAAAAAAAATTTCAATTTGAACCAGTTGTTCTTGAGATTAGCGCGTTCAAACAAACAAACAAACAAACTCTTCAGCTTTATATATTAGTATAGATTGTGAACTTCAATTTCATTAAATTCTTATGAAAAGTCGTTTAACGAGTGAAAACTACCTTAAATTAATAATGCACCTGTTTTCATTTCAATTGCATTTCAAATATATTTAAGTGAGGCATAAACATTTATCTTGAAAAAAAGTGCAAGTTCTCATTCTCCGGACGGAAAATTTTGTTGCTCACTGTATACATAACTTAGGCAGAGGTAGATACGGTAGAGCTATTGGAAGATGTCTATAAATGCTCAATGTTTCGTGAAATGACAGCGCGCAGAACGTTTCCTCAAATTGTAAAGCCATGAATCATGATTGTACATCTCTTGTCACTCAGACGTCACGAGTTGCGAACCCTCATCGCTTCCAATTCTCGACACTGGGCTTACAAAGGCGCTGCTTGCGCAAAAAAAAATCATAACAAAAACACTCCTGTCATATTTTATTATTATAAATAATATTAAAAGTACTTCTCTCTTGAAAATAATCCTTCTATTCAAATCTATTTACTTCACTTGTACTTTAAAACGGAGTTTGGTCAAACCTTTGGCGGGCTGCAGAAAGCTTTGTGTTTTTGATTTAACAGTGACCTTAGATTGTGGCTAAACATATTTCTCCATAAGAAAAGCAGTGAACAATTTTAAAACGATCCTACATCTATACTAATATATAAAGCGTTTGTTTGTTTGTTTGTTTGAACGCACTAATCTCAAAAACTACTGGTTAGAATTGAAAAAAAAATTTTTTTGTTGGATAGCCCATTTATCGAGGAAGGCTATAGGCTATATAATATCACGCTACGACCAATTGGAGCGGAACATCAATGAAAAATGTTGCAAGATGTATTTCAAAATTAGTCCGTCCGACAAATATTATCAGGTGAAATGCCTTAACTTAATATTGCAATATTAGCGTGTGACGATAACAAGGTTGGATAGTTCAGTCGGTAGAGTGTAAGATTCTTAATGCCAGGGTCTTGGGTTAAAGCCCCACGTCGGCGAATATATTTTTATTTTTTTTATTTTCTACATTGCTTTCTTCTAAGGCTTACATTTCAATTTTTTAAATTTTATTACGACTAATTAAAGTTAAATTTTTATTATATGTATTGAAAGAAATTTTATTACTTAAAAAAGTATAAATACTGCTTTTTAACGACAAAAACTTTTAAACGGTAACTTCGATCATTATGAAGTTTGGACACAACATTCATCTCGGTAAACTAAGATGAATGTGCATACTCATGTCCCATCCTTCCCCATTCGTTCTT
Organism: Xanthostigma xanthostigma; assembly: GCA_963575645.1. NCBI lineage: Eukaryota > Metazoa > Arthropoda > Insecta > Raphidioptera > Raphidiidae > Xanthostigma > Xanthostigma xanthostigma. The sequence goes on from OY754471.1 coordinate 44,025,251, forward strand.
TTGAACCCGGGTGAAACCGGGCGGGACCGCTAGTTGATAAATAATTAGTTGATCGATTGAAATTATATTGTAACGAGACAGCACTGGAGGCGACAACAATACGCACATTGTTGTCATAATCGCGTAGACAAGAATACGCCCATTGTTGTTGGAACAGCGCAGACAATAATCTATACATCTAATGGCACGTTTGGTTGGGAGTAAAACCGCGACACATTCGTACCATTACTATTACATTTCCGGTTATTTTCTACATTTCTTCACTTAATTAATAGCAATGGGCGTATGAAGGAATTTTAGGACATTAGGATGAGGTAGGCAAATTTTGAGGATAGGAGTTTATCAGATAATAGGCCATGGCCTTGAATAAGGAACCATCTCGATATTTATCTGGAATTATTGAGGGAAACCATGGAAAACATCAACAAGATGGCCGGTACAGGAATTACCGTTTCTCGGCGAGAGGCAGCAGGAAAAAGTCCCCCGCCGGGATTCGAACCCGATACCTCCCGAATGCGAGTCTAGTGCTCTCACCACTGCTCTACACCGTTCGGTATCTCACCGTAATATCATCTATTATGACACTAGATATACAATCTAGTATATTCCCTAAAAATAAAATAAAACAAAACAAAACTTTCAGCTCGCTTCAAGAAAGTTAATGATCTGCTTTCAAACAAAGAATAGCAATACGAAATACGGACAAGATAGTGACATTTACATTATAGATAATATTTTTTTTTTTCAATTACTGAGTTCGCTGATGCGAACATATGAAGGGCGAAAGCTAATCTGTGTTTTGTTTTGTGAGATACAATCTACAGGCCCGAGGTTGTTTAAAATTCACCACATGTTATATAAAATAATGTTGTATGTACGAATTATTTTTATTTTCTCGTTCTGTGCCTGGTGTATAATTTATATATATAAAAAAAGTTTGTATAACGTAACATATATATTTCCGTTAACCTTTTTGTATAATTCTGTTACATATTATGACTGGCAAGAGACATAATTAATTGTCGATTTTTTATCTTTTTGGTTAACGTAGCATGGGGCAAGTTGATGTCCGGGGCAAGTGCAGTTACTGTCCTTATATTTCACATACTTATAACTGTATGGCACGCCGTTTTAGTATTTAATAGTAAAATATTTTTCCAAAAATTATAAAAATATTTAACAATTTTAATTTCAGAAAAAAAATTTTGAGTGAATTTTTTATGTGGTGACAATAAAAATACAATATTATTATGTCATGACATAATTATAATTCTTTCCTATGTCTTCCTATGTAGGTATAAGCATTTAATTTTATGTCATGACATAATAATATTGTATTTTTATTGTCACCACATAAAAAAAATTTACTCAATTTTTGCACATACCGCTAAACTAGCGGTATGTGCTTTATTATCGCTTTGTGCGTCAGAGCTGACTTTCGTTCATATAAGAAGTTATATCTGAGTTAATTTCACACGAAATCCATTCAAATTGAAGCTTTTTGAAAAGAGGAGATTCTAATCTATAAAACAGAACCATTTTTAAATCAATTCGAGTTCATAAATACTATTAAAATTGTAATTGAAAATCACAAACAGCAGTTGTCGGTTGGTCTGTACGTATGTACGTACGTCACGACTCTACAGATCGCAATTTTGGTCGGATTGCCTTGGGTTATATTTTATTCACTTTGTTTACTATCAGACCCGAACCCTATTTAAATTCACTAAAATGTGTTCAGTAGTTTAATTTTTATAAACAGTTTTATTTTATTATTTTTGACAGCTAATAGTTTAAAAAAACAATATAATAATTGCTGTGTAAATATAGTGTAATCCATAAAACAAGTGCTACACTTCTATACCGTGATAACACCACTACACGTAATAGGGCGCCGTGGCGTAATGGTTATGCCGTTGGATCCCCAAGGGCAAGGTCCTGGGTTCGATTCCTTACGAGATCATTGATTTTTTTCTTTTTTTTTTCTTTTTATTTTGTTTTATTTTATTCCACTTGATATTAATTATAATATATTATATTATGTATAGTTCTTATTTTTTTTTATTTTTGCAAACTTAAAAAAAATATTTTTTCAATTTTTAATTATTTATTTCTTTAAATTTTTAAATCTTTTTAAATTTATTAAAAATATTTTTTAATTGTTACTTTTTTATCATACAGTGGAAAACTTGCGGGATGTGCACTTTTGGTTTTGCCAACTATTTTTTTCTGAAATTAAAATTTTTAAATATCTTTATAAACCTTTTACTATTCTCCATGGTCCATCCCTCTATTGTGTCCCCGTCTAATTAATTAGGTATAAGAAAGGAATGGTTAAATAATAAATAAATAATTGTCGTGGCTAAATGTTACTAAAAACAAAAGCCAAAAAAACCTATAAAAAAAATATCTTTATAATAGTAAAACGGCGTGCCATATAACTTTCAAGAAATTTTACTTCAATAATAAAATATATAGTACAAAATTTATCATGACCCGTTTGAAATTGTAAACGTATCAGTATAGAACGTTCTAGAAAAGAGAGATGATTTTCTTATGAATTATAGTGAAGCGTCGAGTATCTTCTTTGAATACATTACACCCTCAGTTTATTTAAAAACATACTTTGTTTGGCTACATTTCGTCTTGTTCGTATTGTGTAGACCTTATATAATAATTTAATTTTAGTAAAAGGAAAGGTTATTTTATTAAAAGAAAAACAAGTTATATAACATCAAATTATTTCTCATTTACGAACGTAAAAACGGTACGGTAAGAAATCTGAGGTGTCAATACGAACTGGTTTAAGATATATTTTTATTGTGAAGCTAAAGAATGGTGTACACGAGGCCTGTTTTGTCGCTGCAATCGTTGCCAAAACTTGCGCTGACTGTAACGCTGGCTGCTATGATGGAAATGACGTCACTGCGGGCTCGCGTGCGTGGTTACCAGCTGGATTTCAAACTTAGAACCGGGAGTATTTTTCGTGCATATGTTTCTCAGCTCGTTGTAAGTAAGAACCAATCGGAAAACAGTATATTGTCGCGTGAGCGATCTAGGCAAACGCTGTGCAGCGCAAAGCTGAACAATAATCATATATATTAATACGTTAAGGTTGAGATGTTTGCCTCCCTTTTTAGAAAAAACCACACAATTTCTCCACATAAATTATATATCATTTTACAGATAATTGCTTGCTCTACTGACATGACAACTAAAAAAATTATTATTGCTTTTGTTTTTGTAAATTAATTAAAATACAGCAACGCTGAACAACGTCTGCCATCTGTCGGCTTTAATTTTGAAACAACGTCAACACTTCGATCTGTCATCTGTCCTTCATATTGTAAATACTGCATACTGCCATCTGACGGGCAACGCTGAACAACGTCACAGCAATGCTGCATGATGCCATCTGACGGCTTAGCTCAACGCTTTTGCTACTTGCGCCTCTATATGACAATTTTAGTAAAATATTTCTTCGATCTGTCATCTGAGCTTCATATTGTAATACAACAAAAAGAAGAACGTTATAAGCAGTGTGCAACATTAGAAACGAATTGAATACCTGCAATCATATTTAAAAAATAATTTTGTAAAGTGATAATTATTATACCTACTTATTTAGTGCGAATAATTCGCACAGGTCACACTGCTAACGTTTTTTGTTACAATATTTATATCTTTGTCCACGACGTCAATGTGAATGGTTTAAGTCACTATAGGCTTAGTACTATTACACTTACAGTGTGCCATTCAAAATTAAATGACTCAGCAAAGCCTCAGTGGCCTGTGCTGTAAATGTGCGAATGCAACAATACAGAACAGCTCTGCACAGAGCAATGGCGCTCGGAGTGAGTCATTCACAAAAAAAAGAGCGACTCGCTTCGCTCCGAGAAGGGAGTCGTTCATTATGAACGACTCGCTCAGGAGCGACACATCACTAATCAACACCTACATTACAGTTTTTTCCCTCTCTAAATCGCTAATCAAGGCAATGTCTGTGTAAATAAGGCTTGTATTTATGCCAAAAACTTGACATAAACCACTCTGAATTGCAGTCGGGGAAATAAGAAACAAAAAGTCGTCTGCTGTATAAGTCTTGTTGCTGTGATACTTTTTGTGCGAAGAAAATTCACCACGTGTTGCGTTTTAGCGTGCCAATAAATTCTTCAAACCGTAGTTCCGTTGTCGGCGTTTTAGTCGTTGGCCTATATATACATATATATACAAAATGGCGTCGACGGTGAGCTTGATTGCCTCGGTGTAGTCCAATGCGACCGAGTTCTTTTGAAATTGTATCAAGTGGAGATTTGAACGCTTTTCTTCGTCGTTTTTTAAATTACTGATAAGAACAAAATAATTAGTCGATAATTGGTCAAATGAAACGAGGCAACCTCTGTAACTATAACCTTGATTGTAGTATATAGATATGGGAGCTTGCTATATAAAATAATGTTTTTTCATACATCGATCGAAAGTACATACTTTCGGCATCAATTGTAAGGCCGAAAATCTAACATTTACGCATTGGTAGGATTACGCGCACTGATGCGGGAAGTACGTACGTTCGGGCGGCAGTAAAGAAAAATAGCCTCTCAACTATTGTTTAGACGTCGTTTGCATAGCAACCCTAATAGTCGCGAACAACTGTCATTCGTGTTTTTACGTATAACGTCAAAGCTGCTTGCTTGGTATTTATTTGCGTTTTTATGTAATTAATTAATGTATTCAATAAGCGTGCTTACTACTGAGGTATGAAGAAAAATAGTATACACCACACTGACCGAAAGTTTGATATCTTGCACTGTGCGCCATGATGCCCGAAGGGCATCATGGCGTGCGGTACATGATTATCAAACTTTCGGCCCTTGTGGTGTAAATACTATTAATTTTTCAGAAGACTACCTTTTTAAAACATTGTAAAAAGAATACTTAAAAAATTATCATGCTGCAATTAATCAGAACATGATAATTTAAGTTGATTAATTATTTTCTAGCCAGGCTTGAACGCACATGTACGCACTGTACATGCGTAACGCAAATCTGAAATGTGAATGTACATACAAAAAAAGTCGGACAGGACCAGGGTTGCCACCTGTCCGATTTAATTTCAGGTTTATAGATAGATAAAGATCTTTATTTTGTTGGTACAAATGTACATAAATAGCGTCAACACAAAACAATTAATTATAAAAACTCGTCCAATCTGTAGTGAGCCTTAGTTAATAAATATTTTTTTAAATTCTTTTGTTTGGAATTTGGATCAGTTATTTCAGACAAACGCTCGCAAACAAACATGACGTCATGGTAGGTATGTGTTCTGTTCAGAGACAATGAACGTTTACTTTTGTTAACATTCGAACTGTCACTGCGCGCGCACCAAACTCATCTACAAAGCATCCTGTGAAGCGTACAGAAATGTCTTCACGAAAGCCAGTACCACAGCACGCTTGAAATCTAGCAGCCAAATCTAGCAAGGAATCTAGCGGAAAAACCAGCCTCGTCTGCAGCGGCCTTAACAATCGGACAAATTTATCGTTAATTATTACAAACTATCTTTCATTGTTAACAACAAATGGCGCAGATGTGTTTTTTTTATGTTTTTTTGTTTGAGTTTAGTTAAAACAGAATGTTGGCAGCCCTGGAAAGAATGCGCAAGGGAAAGTGTAATTTAACAGAAGTGAATTTGTCTTCGGAGAGTTTTTTTATAGTTAGAATTGCGTGCTTTGTGACGTGTACGCTTTTGTGTTATGTCGCAACTTTTTGAAAAAATTGACTTCAAAAGTTGTTGCCTTCATAAGATGTTATACTGTGTGTATTTTTCTTCGTGTAAATGTTTAGGCAAGGGCCAGTTCCCATGAATTATTTTCAGTTATTTGTAGGAACTGAAATTCATGAAACAGTCGTTCCATGGAGTCATTAGAAATGAAAAGGAGATCTACTTTTATCTTCCCGATCGGGCCATCCTAAAGGTGGTATTTCTGGGGTGATAAAATTAAGGAGATTGATGCGTTACAGTCCCAATCAAAAGTAAGTCGCCTGGAGAAACCAATACATGTAAAGGTAAGGATCTCGGTGCTTCCAGAACATTCGATAGGTGGGGGACGAAGCTATAAAATGCTAGCGGAGTGGTTAGTCGATCAGTCAGTTGTTCGTGAGTTGTGTTGATACAAGTCTGGCGTTGCGACATAAATCAGTTATACTTTGGTGAGTGTAAACCATTGAGTGCAATTATATGAATCTGGTTTTACATAAATGACTTTTTGTAAACATTAGTGTGAATAAGTGTACTAGATAAACTTTGTCGTGTTCCTGTATTGTAAATATAGTTGTATGTGTTTTTGTGTACATAATTTAGTGACTATATTCTCTGTTACTTAGTCTTTTATTTTATTATTTAAAACTGTCGTTATTTTGTTTCTGTTAACGTTATAATTACTGTTACGTTTAAAGAAGTACGCTTTCGTTGTGACTTGTTATTGTAAATAAATAATTTCCACCACGGACTAATACAGTTTTGTTACAATATTATACAATATATATTATATAAAAGCTTGTCGCGAGATTTTCCTGTGTCGTTTGCACGGACACCAAAAATGGTGTCACAGCCGGAAATCAAATTCGAAACTTCCATTTTCTTTTAGCAATGTTTATTTACAGTAACTTAAAACCTTAACTGATTCTTTTTAATACGCGTTCTCCTGTTACATAATATGAATATCCTCGGCGTGTGTGAGTGAAAGAGAGAGGAAGAGAGGGAGAGAGAGATAGTGTGTGTGTGGACGCATATTCACAGAAGCGGAAACGAGGCTGTGACGTCGCCTAATGCTATTAATTAAATTCACGTACATGTACAACCCAGGCTCGGTTCTTGACGAATGAGATTTACTGCAGAGATGGGTCACTTGACTAACAAATAAATAATTTCAGCGGATTCTATCCAAGTCAGATTCTTGTCATTAAATTGGCAACATTATAAATAAAGAGTTTCTTAGCACGAGCTAAAATTAGAATAGAATCTAAGGCGTTAATTCGTTACAGTGATAGAGGTATATAACAATGGTTTAAAGTTGTAAAAAATATTTATTCAACGAGTAAAATAGCATCGCAGTCAAAAATTCAACACTGCCTTTTCAAATGAAGAGAACGTTTTCATTGATTTTGAGGATCTTGGAAGGTTGTCAAAAATCCTTGTCGGAGACAAACGATAGAAGACATTGCATCATCATCATCATCATCATTATCATCATCATCATCATCATCATCATCATCATCATCATCATCATCATCTCATCATCATCATCATCATCTCATCATCATCATCATCATCATCATCGTCATCATCATCATCGTCATCGTCATCATCATCATCATCATCATCATCATCATCATTATCATCACTAGGTTGTACAATTAGCAAAATTCAATCCTTTTAAAAAATTTTAAAATTCAAAATCATTTTTTCTTAAAAGATATGTCTCTATATATATGTAAAATAACGTGTAGGTATAAAATTAAGCTCATGATTACGAAATCAATGATTTATATATATTTGTGGACACAATTAATGAATAAATAAATAAATAATCTAATGGGGATCGTAGTGAATTTATTTTATTAAGGGATGAGTAAGGTTAATTCGATACAAAAAATCATATTTTTGATAATTTTTTTTTGACGACACAGCTAATACCTATATATTTATTTGTATAATTACTACATTATAAAGTAACGTCTGAAGAATATTTTGTGAAATTTTCATTAATTTTTATGAATAAATGAGCCATTGACAGCGAATCTCTGCGGTCGTCTCAAAACAAAGTCTTATTTTGGTGCCCCTCATAACTCATCATTGGTCATCGGAAATCAAAAAATCAAAATGATTTAGTTGATAAGTTTCTGCAGGTAACAATGTCGAGTTTTTTTTGTACTGATTTTTCAATTTTTTACAGCACTTAGAAGTCAAAATGCTGATTTTTCATTAAAAAAAATCGAAAATTTTGTTATTTTTAAATACGTTAAAAAGAAAAACTTAACGTCATTACCTAGTCATTTATGTAAAGATAGAGTGTGCAAAATTTCAAAAGGATCGGTGCAGTAGATTTTGGGCTACGGGTACCGACTTTAAAGATGACAATTTTCAGAAAAACGCTTTAAAGTTTTGCAGAAAGTCGGTCTGGAGCAACGGAGTTTAAATTCTCATAACTCCGTTAATTTTGCTCCGATCGACTTGAAATTTCGACACAATATTCCTGAGATGTTATACATTCATTTAAAAAAAAATAAAAAAAGCTTAACGTCTCCCCTTCTTAAATTTATTTACACCATTGGTCCATTTCTCTGCGATCCTGTTTAGGTTTCGATAAAAATGGACACGAATATAACGTTAAATGATTTATATTTTTTTCTATTTAAATACGGGCCTGCATGTTAGCTTGACTATAAAGCGACCGTTAATCAATGTCTCTAAGTCAAAGTCGCTCGTCTGGACGTTGTATACAGTCTGATCAGAAAAAATAACTGATCGTAACGAAAGCTTTGACAAAAAGTGACATGCTGTTGTTCATCAAATGTAAGGAACATCAAAACATCGACATTCCAGCTTTCATAAAACCTGAAACCGGAGGTGTAAGCAATTTTATTGTGCATACATGTTGGATTCAAAATGAGAATAAAGCTTAGGGACAGTGGCGTAACTATACCATCTGAGGCCCGTGGCAAATTCATCGAATGGGGCCCCCTCCCTTAATATAAAAAGCTTCATATTTTATCTTTATAAATCACGAAGTAAAGTTGATATTTGTATAATTCGTGTATGTTCTTGAGTTAATACCTAACTTAAATTGGTTAAATGAAAAATTAATATTTTTTACCAAATTTTGTAATAAATGTTAGGTTCCTTCTGTCCTAACGACCTCTCGGGCTGGGGGTCTTCTCAGGTCAGGGGCCCGGGACATTTTATCCATTCTGCCACCCTATAGTTACGCTACTGCTTAAAGAGGAGGCATTCGATTAGTCAACGTTTGAGTCATGCACAGGTCTACTGCAATTTGTTACTGAACTATGACGTCACAAAACAGTAAAAATTGAATTTTGCTACAGAGTGAGGTTATATTGTGTTCGAACCGACTGCAGATTTTCGTTTATGAATTTAACATGAGACAATTTGAGGTATTTACGCATTATTCTTAATAAATATATTTAAAATAATTATGGCAGGAAGAAGTTTTACTTCAGTCGTGTGGTCTAAAGCACACTCGCTTTTTTATATTAACGAAATGGTCTTTACTCTGGTAAGTAATTAACCAGGGTTAGTTTTTACACTGAAGTTAAGTCTGATTGGTCTGTAGAAGTGAACCAACTTGTATGCGCAAATATATGTGTATAATATATAAGTTGCGTTCAGCATTCCCTCGATTACTGACAAACCGTGACTAATCTGCTTCCGTATACAGAAATGGCCAATATTGGCTATTATGGCCGCTGTAAATCATAGAAGCGCTGATCTGTGACGTTATCAATTATTCAATTATTCATTCATTTCTAGAACACTGTCTCGAAGCGCTCTGCAGATGTGAGTACAGTAGACTCTACATTGTATGTCAAAGCGTTTGGGTTGGGTCAAAGCGTTTTTAATTACTTTTTAGCCCACATTGCTATCAAAGTGCTTTTTTACCCGACTACGGCAGTCTATGTAGTCCAAGCTCCCATGACAGAAAAAGTTAAGAATAAAAAAAAAAGTTTTTTTCTAGTTAGCAACGATTCTACCACATTTTTTAATGAAAAAATATGGTAGGTATAATCGTTGCTAACTAGAAAAATTTTTTTTTTTTTATTCGAAATTAATACGGTAGATCCATTTTATATACTTTAATACATTTTTCATCAAAATATTGTTTTTTACCATGAAAGATTCAATTTTTAAGCGCCGTGACAGCGTTTTTTTATAAACAAATCAGCTTTTACAAGGGCCATGTCAAAACATCACTTTAATTTTTTTCTGAAAGAAGGTTTGACTTCTATTTTCTGCATAAAAATTGGTCTGTCTGCGAAAAAATCTTTTTTACTATGACAGACTTCATAAAAAAAAATGTATAACAAATGAAGTCTGACAAATTTATTAACAAAAATTGTCAGCCAGACAAATTTTTTCAAAAATGGTACATTATTTACAACAAATTGTATAAATTTCAAGCAGGTGTTTTGGAAAAAAAATCATGTTTTTTTTTAAATTCAAAAATTCATAAAAAATAACAATTAACAAATTTTTACTAGTCTGGCGGGCGTAACATGTTTCTTACATGTTTTTCAGCCATTTTCACTTTATAATTTTGAAGTGTTCGTAGGGGTAACTTTTTCTGTCATGGGAGCTTGGACTTGTATGTATGTTTGTATTTACGGATGTCCCCCGTAGCGCCTAAACTATTCATTCGATTTTGATAAATAAGGTGTCAATCAATTCGTTATTATGGCCCGGGTAACATAGGCTACATTTATTTTTGAATTTTGGTCCCATAGGGGAGCAAATTGAAAACACAAAATAAGTTCAAAAAAATAATTTAAATAAAAACTAAAACCCGACTACTGAAAAGTATGAAACAAGAAAATATTCTCATCTGAGGATAGCCGCGGTCGTATGCCATCTCATATAATATATGAGGCCCCTGTAGATGTATAGCGTGATGCACTTTGCCCTAGAGCTTATGATCTCTTACTACTGTTAAAACGTAATGTCTTGTTAGAGTAGGTGGCATATGGCCACGGCTATCCTGAGATAAGAATATTTTCTTGTTTCATATTTTTCAGTAGTCGGGTTCTAGTTTTAAAACTTATTTTTTTTAAACTCTAATTTTATTATATATTCAATGTAAACATAGTATGAGCGCTGGGGGCTATTTCCTTGTCTATTTTTTCATTCATTGAAAGAGGACAGACACTTATTCATTCATGTCTTCTCGATTACGTAACTCATTTATTTCTGAAACACGGTATATTCAATATCGTTGTGAAGGTCGTTTGAATAACGTGTGCTCTCAGTATCTGCGAATATTGCTGTAAAATGAAATAGTTGTGGTCTCAGGTGATATCAGTTATGTGTTAATTTATTAATTAATATTGTTTGTTAATTATCATATTCAGTTAATTGGTAAAAGTTTAATAGTCTCTATTATTATAAACTTTTTATTTATTATAGTTATGTACATTGTTCACGCCGCTTTAAGTTAGCATGCTTGCACTTGCTGTTTTAGTTGTATAATAATTTTGATTTTGATAGCTAGAAAAATGAGTCTTGTTTGAACCGTTCGTGCAGTAGCATCAGCCACTCTCAATGTAATGATATTTTAAAGTAATACCTACAGTGAAAAATTTGTGTTGTTGTGAATTGTGAGTTTGGTGAACCGACAATATTATTGTTTTACACATTGTGTCGTGGAAGGAGATCCTTTTTAGTTCTTTCCCTTTCCAACCACGTCAGAATTGGTTCCATTCTACAAGTGATACAACAACAAGGTAAGCCTATACAGTCCACTATAATATACTATAACTAGCGTGACTTGTGCGAATTATTCGCACTAAATAAGTAGGTATAATAATTATCACTTTACAAAATTATTTTTTAAATATGATTGCAGGTATTTAATTCGTTTCTAATTTTGCACACTGCTTATAAAGTTCTTATTTTTGTTGTAAAAGAAATATTTTACTAAATTTGTCATATAGAGGCGCAAGTAGCAAAAGCGTTGTTCAGCGTTGCCCGTCAGATGGCAGTATGCAGTATTTACAATATGATGGTCAGATGACAGATCAAAGTGTTAACGTTACGCCGTCAGATGGCAGACGTTGTTCAGAGTTTAATTAATTTAATTAATTTACAAAACAATAGCAATAATAAATTTTTTAGTTGTCGATGTCAATAGAGCAAGCAATTATCTGTAAAATGATATATAATTTATGTGGAGAAATTGTGTGGTTTTTTCTAAAAAGGGAGGCAAACATCTTAAACCTTAAGTATTAATATATATATATGATATCATTTTTATTGAATTTCGTCACAACATACGTAGTTAAAAAATGATGGACAACTTAAACCATCTTCATACAATAAATTTAACGAAGCACAAAATAATTAAATCAATTTTTGACTGATGAAAATAGGCTGGAACAAACACCACTAAGTTCGGGTAATATAAAACCAGCCAAAAATCGTTTAATGTCTTATAAAGTCGCAGATTTGCAAAACGCATGAAAACGAGAAGAGATTTAGGATATTTGAAAAAATATGTATATATCCCCGAATTGCTTATTATTGACGTGTCTTATAGAAAAAAGTACGCTGAATCGATTAGGTCTATTTCTAAGCAAATTCGTATCTCGATTAGTTTAGACGCTTGACGGGTTAAAATGTATAAAACTTTAAACAGTTTAAATTGGCTATATCTCCGAACCAAAACAGATACAGGGTTGCGGATGGTCGGAATCGATTCAGAATGACTTTTTCCATAAGTATGCATAATATCAAACAAAACAGAGCGAACTTTTTTGTAAACATTTTTCAAGTTACGGCGTTCTTAAGTTTTAATAAATAATAATAACTAAGTATAATTTGTATGCAAAAAAAGTAAAGATATTGTACATACAAAGGTTAATTATCGAAATCACATAAGAGAAATGATAATAATATTAAATATTAAACGTAGTTTTGCTCGATTATTTTTCATATTGAAAGCTTGTTTTGTAGTGTGGTGTTTTTTTTTTGCTTTATTTTATAATTCATAGCAGGTAAAACATTATTAGTAGGTTAATTCTATACTATTGAACTTGCGGCCTTATACTATGAACGCATAATTTATGTTATGAAACAAATATTAATTGCTTAATATAAATTCTAAACTGTATAACAGATACAAAATTATTGATTGTAGAGTTTTGTTTCAAACTGTCGAGCATACGCTGCAGGGCTTCGTTAAAACTTATTCCCCTTTCTCTACAATCGGCCAACTTTACTCCTAATTGGTACACAGTCATTTGTTTAATTATTACCAAATCGATTCTCAGTGTTGCAATAATTTGAAACAAACACAAATAAATAAAATTACGAAATTTTAACTATCTACAGTTTATATAGAATTAAAAAAAGCAGGTAAAACTGCATAAATATCGTAGGTAACGATATAAATTGTCACGTCACAGATACGGAAGCAACACTGAAGACAAAATTTTTCACTGTACCAAACGTCGGTATGTTATGAAAATCGCGATATGTTTCTATGATGATAAGTCAAAAACTTTAGTCGGCCATGATGTGACAAAAAAAATAATAAGGAAAATTGTTTATACTTTAAAATTCAGATTGTTAACCATTATATAAATAGCATAACATAAAAGGTACGTGAGAATTATTTATTTATCAATTATGACGTACAATATATAAATAATTAATTTGTTTACACTGACAGCGTAACGTCAAATTAAGGCGCCAATGATCTTTATTTTACTTAAATCGCCATCAGCGTAACAGCCCGGAACACAACAAGCATTTCCAGATCGCCTTGTTTTGCCTATGTTTTTTTTGTAATTACAAAACTATAAAATTATAACTATTTTCACTTTTAATAAACATTGCTCACTGACACACGGAAAATTTGAGTTTGAAGTTTCCCCTAGTGCTCACCACAAACGCTCGCATCGATAAATTTGTAATTCCGCCTCCTTGCACATAGCCCATAGACATGGGAAATTATTCGCCCGCGAGTCTGAACTCTGCTGTTTTGATTTTATCCATCGCGATGGGATATTATCAGCTGCGTGACCCGTTCCAGATGATAGGGGAGTATCCTAGGCTTAGCAGCAGTCTTGTGTCTCTTCTTCAGTTTCTGACACCCGTGCCCAAACCACTGCTGCAAAGATAGAATTGACTTGTCACTCACGTCTGCCTTTTGTTACACTCTGTCTCACGGTTTCATTTGTATGCCGTCTTAGAACAGGCTTTGAGAAAGACATTATGTAAAGAAATACTTCGTGTATATATTATATAACAGCAGGACTTTATATCGAACTCAAACCTTTCGCATTCCATCGTCCTGAGTGCGGGGGCCATGATATTTTATAGCTAGCTTTCGATAAAATTTAAATTGGTTCATACAAAAAACTTTTAATAAAAAAATTGGTTGTCTGTAAAGTCGGTTTACGGACGATAGTTTTACGTGATAACGTATTCCGTAATACATAACCTAAACCTCCCAAAATTTGGTTTCAATCCGCTTATCCTTGGTGTCGGAATGATAAGAAATGTCAAAAGTGACGTTTGCAACTGTCAAAGTATTATGTTCTAATAATAATTAGTTATTCCAATACTTAACTTAGAAGGCGTTGCATTTCACAAAATACTAATGTCAAAAAATTGAATTAAACATTAGAAATGCAGCCGTTTTCATGTTGCATTTATACAGCTATTTTTCTATATAAATTTGTATAAAAAAACTGTTTAGGCAAATTCTGTTACACGAAATCTATGTAAAATGTTCTCCTCTTTCGTTTAAGACTGGTTTCAAACCGATCTGATTTAAATTGAGCGAGAAATTAGCAAAAAGCACGCACAGGGTCAGGCGGAACGTTACGCGTTACGCGTTACGGATTTAGGAACGTTACACTTTTTCGTGCATGCAGCGGGTGTTTTATCAATTTATAAGATTGGTGATTCATCAATTTATAAGACGTTATCACGTCAAAAAATTAAACATTCTTAAAAAAGTTTAAAAAAATTCCAGCCAATTGGGTGACGCGACCATTCCAACTTCAAAATTTTCACATTTGATATAGTATAATAAAGAAAATAAAATTTCTGATATCGCGTTAGGTGACGCAAGCAATAACTAGTATTTGATATTTGCTATTCGTTGCCATGGTTAACTACATAATTTGTTCCGCTGATTTTTTTTTAATTTTCAAAATATTTCCGAAAATTTAGAAAAAAAATGTTTGACGAAGTTTTTTTGAAAAAATAAGTGGAATAATAGCCGTTATGAAAAGTATGCCATTATTATATAAAAACATCGTTATAGTATATATCTCTTCTGCGCATGCGCCGATTTTCCTCAAAAACAATAGGGCTCTTCATATTTGCATACAAAACATCCTCCCAAAATTAGGTTGCAATCCATTCATCCATTTGACCCGTATCGTGCTTTTTTAAACCTTTGTAGTTTCGGAAATATTTTTAAAATAAAAAAAAATCAGCTATTCTTTTTTTTTGTAGATCTGTCAGAAATAAACTAGTTAAGAGTATTCGTCCCTGCAAATACCCCCTGCACCCTTCATCTCAAATCTTTTCCCCTCGTCTTAAAACGGTTCGCGCTCTCCCGACGCTATTTTTAAAGCTAGAGGGTTCTGGTAAACGCCAAATGAAAGACAAAGAATCAGACTACAGATCCTTCAGGCGAATTTTTTGAAAAACAGTTTCGCCTACTTGTGAAATATTTCCGTAACTTATTATTTTTTTCAAAGGTTGTAAGTTTTTCAGGAATTTTTTTTTCAAAAAATTCGCCTGAAGGATCTGTAGTCTGATTCCTTGTCTTCCATTTGGCGTTTGCTAGAACCCTCTAGCTTTAAAAATAGCGTCGGGAGAGCGCGAACCGTTTTTAGGCGAGGGGAAAAGATTTGAGATGAAGGGTGCAGGGGGTGTTTGCAGGGACGAATACTCTTAAGCATGCTTTGATTAATTTTTACATGACGTGGCAGGTAACCATGGGAACGAATAGCAATTATCATATTGAATATTTGCCATTACCCGCGCCACCTCACGCGATATCAGAAATTAATTTTGTTTTAAAATATCATATGTCGAGTGGGCTCGAATTTTTTAATATAATATGTTATCTCATATAACCATTTCCTAATAATAAAATCGTCAAGAAATGCTAAAACCTAAGAAGTTGTACCGCGCAAAAATCTAATAATTGTAGAATGGGGCTATCAACATTAATGAATCATTAGTAACTTATATTTAGTGTAGAAAAGGTTGTGAAAAATAACTCTGATAATTTAGAGTGATGATGATCCTGTTTAAATATTGGAAGATTGAAGGATAAAACCTGGTGGCATAGGATCAATGAACTAAGCAAATACTGAAGGTTTTTTTTATTGCATTTTATTGTCTGACGTTTCTACGAAGATGGCATAAAGTTTGCCGAAACGTCAGACAATAAAATGCAATAAAAAAACCTTCAGTATTTGCTTAGTTCACTGATCCTATGCCACCAGGTGTCATCCTTTAATCTTCCAGTAGAAAAGATTATTAAATCGTCTATATTTTGTGTAAATTTGATAATAAATAATTAGGAAATAGCAAATTGATTTTAATTAAAATAGTTTTGTAATCAGAGTTGAATCAGACCTATCTATTTTTAATTTATTGCACAATAATTATTGTAGATTATAATTGCAGTAATTACACGAATGCATCAATGATAATAATTATTTCTGTACGTAACTTGAAATTTGTTTTATTTATGAAATATCATTGTGGTTGTTACTTCATTATGTTAAAATCTAGTCTGTAAAATAATTAGAAGGAGTTTGAATCAATGCAAGCCTAGATTTATAAATATTCGAGGATAAATATTGTAGTCCCGATTTTTTTTTTTGACGTGATAACGTCTTATAAATTGATGAATCACCAATCTTATAAATTGATAAAACACCGGCTGCATGCACGAAAAAGTGTAACGGTCGTAACGTTCCTAACGTTCGTAACGCGTAACGTTCCGCCTGACCCTGGGCGTGCTTTTTGCTAATTTCTCGCTCAATTTAAATCAGATCGGTTTGAAACCAGTCTTAAACGAAAGAGGAGAACATTTTACATAGATTTCGTATAACAGAATTTGCCTAAACAGTTTTTTTATACAAATTTATATAGAAAAATAGCTGTATAAAATATAAATGCAATGTTGTCTAATGCATGGCGCGACGCGGTCGGTCGTCTTTGTTTGCCGTACATGGAAATTAGAATATAACGTATGTTTTGTCTTAACATGAAAACGGCTGCATTTCTAATGTTTAATTCAATTTTTTGACATTAGTATTTTGTGAAATGCAACGCCTTCTAAGTTAAGTATTGGAATAACTAATTATTATTAAAACATAATACTTTGACAGTTGCAAACGTCACTTTTGACATTTCTTATCATTCCGACACCAAGGATAAGGGGATTGAAACCAAATTTTGGGAGGTTTAGGTTATGTATTACGGAATATGTTATCACGTAAAACTATCGTCCGTAAACCGACTTTACAGACAACCAATTTTTTTTGGTATTAGAGACAACTGTGTCCCGATCGCGACATTGGAATTTATGAAATACTAGCGGTCCCGCCCGGTTTCACCCGGGTGCAAAAGAACGAATGGGGAAGGAAGGGACATGAGTACGCACATTCATCTTAGTTTATCGAGATGAATGTTGTGTCCAAACTTCATAATGATCGGCGTTACCGTTCAAAAGTTTTTGTCGTTAAAAAGCAGTATTTATACTTTTTTAAGTAATAGATTTCTTTTAATATACCTAATAAATATTTAATTGAAAACACTGTAGGAAAATTATTTTTATATATAGGTGCCTATTATAGTTGTAACAGTTTTCAAATCAATTATTATTAATTAGATTTATTTAATTTTAATTAGTCGTAATAAAATTTTAAAAAATTTAAATGTAAACCTTAAAAAAAGCAATGTAGAAAATAAAAAAAAAATAAAAATATATTCGCCAACTGAGCTATCCGGGCTTGTACTTTGACGCGCTAATATTGCAGTATTTAGTTAAGGCATTTCACCTGATAATATTTGTCGGACGGACTAATTTTGAGACACATCTTGCAACATTTTTCATTTATATTCCGTTCCAATTAGTCGTAGCGTAATTTTATATAGCCTATAGTCTTCCTCGATAAATAGGCTATCCAACAAAAAAAAAATGTTCAATTCGAACCAGTAGTTTCTGAAATTAGCGCGTTCAAACAAACAAACTCTTCAGCTTTATATATTAGTATATATGTTACGGTTAATACAAGAAAGTAGTTAATTCGCGAATTAATCGGCTAATTACCCGAATTAACCAATCCTTGACGTTGGTTAATTCGGGTATTAGCCGGTTAATTTGCGAATAAACTACTTTCTTGTATTAACCGTAACATATAGATATGAAAATTGATCGTTTTTAAGGTTTCATATATTTTAAATTTAAAAGACAAAAGAAACCCTTTTGGTGAGCTTGTCATCGTATATTTTTTTTGGAACTGCATATTATGCTATTGACTTCAAAGCTAACTTGTCCAAGAGAAAAATAGCTGTCTTCTTTTGTGGAATTAAAAATTTGGAGAGCAGGGTTTTTAGTTAATATTTTTGAATTATTGAATTTCTTGTTCATTTCGCAAACGTGACTACAAAATATGATAGCCATAGTCTTATTCTTTCTCAATGTATGTTAATATAGAGACTATCTAATTTCCATTTTATCTATTCCGAAATGGCACATAAATGTCTTGCCACAAAACGATTTTAACATTGAAACACCTAGCAGGCTCTGAAAGGTGTTTGAAAAAGGTGAGAGTTTTGTTTTTAAACATCACTCAAACCAAAACAAATGTTCTAACGGTTTTTTATTTGTAATTTAGACAAATATTAAAAAAATCAGTCCTTATACAGGGTGACATATGAGAAACGGACGTTTTTCAAATGAATGTATAATCAGTTGTTTTTGATGGAAAAAATAATTTGTTTTAAAAAATGAGAGATCAATACCTACCATTTGATTTAATATAGGTAGTTAGGTATGAAAAATTATATCATTCAGGTGGCGGCCATTCTCTTGAATGCACACTTCAAGTCTGTGCCGAAAGTTATCCGTAACTTTTGCTAACAGCATCTTTTAACTCCATTAATGTTTCCTGTTAATCTGAAATCTTTAATCCATCGCGGGATCGTATTACGGCTTGGAATTGCGCCATTCCGGCCGATATTAAAATGGCGACGAAAGATCCGCTGTGTTGCAATAACAGACTCAGCATTTCGAACGAACGTATCGTCCGCGAACACTCGCTGCTGTATCGTCCACTGCTCCATTTTATCTAAAACGGTAAGTCACTTCGAAGCGAACGTTCTAAACCGCAACAATTTTCCACCACTGACAGCTGTGTACTAGTCATTCTAAAAACGTCCGTTTCCCATATGTCACCCTGTATGAAGCTTATTTCAAGCTACGTTTATATTATACAAACTGAATTTGGATCAGTTGAATTAATTATTAATTACAGACCCTAAACAGTTAAGGTTCTTATCGTCAATATCAATATTTTTTTTAACTTATTATTCCACTCAATGGGTTGGTATGATTCAGTACTGGTGTCCAGATTTGACTAAGATTCAAGCCTTCTTCTTTTCGGTTGAAAAAACGTGTCATGTTCGCGTAAAGTTTAAAGCATTAATGGCAAATACACTAAATTGGCAGATTGTGATCTAGCAGTGACAAAATTGGCAGATAATATTTTAACAAACTTTTTGAGTACTAATAGAAAGCCTGGAAAGAATATCTGCCACCGCGCGAGGACTTTGCGAATTTTTACCGAATCAACCATTATATCAAGTTTCAACTTCAAATTCAATTTTTTATTTTTCTTTCAATTTTGTAAAAGCCATATTGGTCTGTAGGAGTTTGTCCAAGTCCCCACGTGACAATATACTGCTTCCTGATTGGTCTTGCTCATACTTAGCAGCAAATCTAGCAGGGAAAATAGCCCCTGTTGTAATTTTAAAACCTATTTTGTGAGCTAGCAGGCCAGCCCGCAGTGATGTTATTTCTAGCTTCGTACCCAGCCTACCGGCTAGCAGAACTCCTAGCAGCGTTTCTAGCCTCGTGTGCAGCAGCTTTTATTATATCAAAAGGCGCTACAGTTAGCGCCGAATGTTTAAAAGTCGCTGCCGCAAAAGCCGGTAGTTAATTTTAGTGGCAAGAGCACCAGTGAAAGTTTGGAGAATGGGGTTTACATAAGGTTTTTATGGGTTTGACTATATGGCTAGGAACGCTGATATGGAAGGTCTGATGTCCACATTGTCGTTGTAACTGGATAGTTCTGTCCCCCTCTCTCTTGCCAACTCGTCTAACGTCTATAATGGTCAAAAGGTGATCTTTGCAATGTAAACACTGTGCAAAAAAAAAGTAGACGGCCACTTTCACTTAATGGATTTTTTAATTACGTTTAATTGCTCTATTCTAAGTGTATAGATAATTATAATATTGCATGCCGTGGTTAATCATCGTTTTGAAGTGAGGTTATAAAATATAGTTTAAATAAGAATAAAAAACACGCTTTATATCAAACTAAAAAAAGAAAAATAAATATAGTTTAAAAAAACTAAAAAAACACGCTTTCCAATAAATAAAATTATCGACCAAATCCGGATTGAAACGTTAATGTATTAATTTTATACTAGTGGACCTGGTTCAAAACTTTTTTGAAGGTGACCTAACACAGTCTTCTAAGATCAATTTTTGGCACAGGCTGTCGCCAAAAAATTTTTTGCCACAGGCTGTCGCCAAAAATTTTTTTGCCAACACAAAACTTTTTACACGTGCTTTTGGCTTAGTTTTCAAAGATTGATGTGTTTTAATACAGGCAACTAACCGTTATTTATTTACACAAAACATTTTTGCATTTGTTTTTGGCATAGTTTTTAAAGGAAATAAGCTTAAAAAGCGTGGGGCGCTTTGTTCCACATTTTCGTACATCGAGCGCCCCACGCTTTTTAAGCTTATTCAAAAAACATATTTTTTACTTTTTAGTTCGATATAAAGTGTGTTTTTTAGTTTTTTTTAAACTATATTTATTTTCCACTTTTTAGTTCGATTTATTGTCAAAAATTTGCCGAAAAAAAAACAATTTTTTTTCGGCGTGGACGGGATTAGAACCCACGACCCGTGATGCCGAAAGTTGACGTCAGCGAAGACCCGTGCCTTATACCGCATGGCTAGCCAGTGTACTTACTGTGCTGGCATATTATACCGCTATATAAACCACTTGTTGTAGTCCAAATGAAAGTTACAAACATACATACATTTATACAAACTTACAAGTGAAGTTAATATAAAGCGTATAAAAATAAAAAAGAAGTGCGTCAGTTAGCGGACACACGAAGGAAGTTATGCTTCTTACGTATTTTATATTAATGTTTGAAATTTACGTATACTTACGCCTATGGGCGCCGCCAGGATTTTTTTCAGGGAGGTGCATCTGCATCTACACATTACATTATTAATATAAAAAGTAGAATTGTAAATGTATATTATGTATAAAAAATGCGCGTGGATTAGTGTACACACGTACAAAGTGAAACTTCTATTCGACATATCATTTTTATATTATTTTAATTTAAAAAAATAACTTAATTAAAAAAAACTCCCTGTCGACAATATAGTGTATTTGCTTTTATAGGCAGTGTGGCTCTATTGTATGAACTTAACTTTGTTTTTGGACAAAATAAAAAAAAAACCTTTAATACACCCCTTAAAACAACATTTTTTTTACTTAATTTCAATACTACATATCAAATCAACATCTGTACCAAATTATATACACCCTTCAGTATGTACTTAAATGTATATTAGTAAACTTGTGTTTTCATAAAATAAAGTTCGCTCCTGTCGGGCCGATTTTTTTTAAATTTTAGCAGCACATTTTATTAATAACTAAAGAATTAAATTTCAATTTTGAAACGATTCTGAGAATTTATTCGGTATTTTTGAGCCCAAAAAAAATTTTCAACCCCTAAAACCAACCCTTAAAGTGGCCTGATTGGGCCCATTTTAAATAAGCTTCGTGCGGTGGTGGATTCCAACATGTAGACCGAACTTCAAGTAAATGTTTTTGAGGTTAGATTGTAATATGGCAACCTGTAAAATTTTGTTTCGCGTTTGTATTTTTTTTTCACTGCAGTGTAAGTTACCCATGTTACTAAGGGCCAAGGCCATATGTCGCTAACCTTTGCCGTCCAATTTAACGAACCGTTAAATGGCTTATAAGTGTTAAAAAATATCATGTTTTATTAGATAAGGGCTAACAGTTTGACGATGAGATTTAAAATGTTACAACGAAGGGTATAAAAAATAATTTTCAGGTAAATTTAAACGACCTCTAAATTGTGTCAAATGTGAAACTGAATCAAACTCACATAAAAATACTTCAAAAATATTAATTGTACCTATATCTTTGAAAGACTCAGTTTTTGAAAGGTTACAACGTGATAAATGATTTTATAATCTATATAAATAAAAATGTAAATGTTCATTTGTTCAAAATCTTGAATCATCGAAAGTTCTTCACCGATTGCTTTGAAATTTTGACACAACGTTGCATTCGAATACGAGCGTGTTTTTATACAGTTATATAGATGTCACACCTGTGACGGGTGAAAACATGTTTTTTTGAAAAACAGCGCCATACAGCACCATCTGTCGGACGTTAAAGCAACACACGCTGTACTAGATATTTTACGGCAACGGGAGTGCCATCTGTTGAATAGGTACAGCACCGTCTGTTGAACGTTGAAGCAACACACGCTATACTAAATATTTTACGATAACGAGAGCGATGTCTGTTGTACGTTAAAGCGACATGCGCTGTACTAAATATTTTACGGCAATGAGAGTGCCATATGTTGAATACAGCGCCATCTGTTAGATGTTAAAACAACACATGCTACGGCAACGGAAGCACCATCTGTTGAATGTAACAAAAATACGTGGCCAGGTACAGCTAGTAAACAATAAATACGTATATGTAAATGTGCGTATGTATGCAGTTTTCACTTTCTTTCTCGCGCTCAAGGTTTCTTTTGTATTTTCCCGCTGCTGAATATCATTTCCCCTTTAATGTCACAGAAAATCTGAAACATTGGTCATGCCGGACAGCGTGCCTCATGACAGCTGGTGTCACTTAGCGTTTTCAATGCGATTGATTTTTTTAGATCTAAGCACGGATTGCTTCTCACATGGACAATTATATATTGTATGTTCTAAAGTCGACAAAGCAAGCAATCTCTATATTTGCACAGACAATGGGACAACAAAAAATATTGTAAGTATATGCACAAGCATGGTGAAATT
Organism: Xanthostigma xanthostigma; assembly: GCA_963575645.1. Taxonomy (NCBI): domain Eukaryota; kingdom Metazoa; phylum Arthropoda; class Insecta; order Raphidioptera; family Raphidiidae; genus Xanthostigma; species Xanthostigma xanthostigma. The sequence continues at coordinate 44,048,404 of OY754471.1, forward strand.
AATATTAGAAACGTGTGCTTTATCTTTTATTTGTTTTCTATTAAACCAGACAGAGCCACAGGAACGAGTGGCCGGATACAGCTAATATAATATAAAAGGAAAGGTAATAGGTTGATCTTTATGGTTCGTTTCTGCCGGCGCTCATGATGATGCTTCCATACAAAAACTTAAGTGAAATAATCGATACGTCGAAGCTAAAATTGAATGAACGACAGAGAAATAATTTATTGGTTTTAATTTGAGAACTGTCACATTTCAGAACTTAAATGTGTGTAGCGCGCACATTTCAAATAATATTATTTAGTTTCCGTTAAAAATTTTACCTGCGAGTTATTTTTAGCTTCTGGTACGTATCATTTCTACAACCCAGTCACTTAACAAGGGCTTTGTGCCCACATTGGCTGCTGCCTACAAGTTATAATAGGGCATAGTGTAGTTATAGCGAGTGTTGTACGAAAATGGATCCCAGAAGTCAAACAATTTTTTTTTTGCCAGAGGAGGAAATCCACTTACGGACACCCTTGGTAGTGTGGTACTCGGGCCGAAACCTCCTTCACGCTCCTTGTATCCGTCCCGCGGCACTGACGTCCAGTCATTCCTTCGCGGGAGGAAGAGATTCGGTCGTACTTGTACACACGAACCCCCTCCTCATCCTTTTTTGGTTTTTTTCCTTTATCCTTCAGTGCTTCCATGATCTCCACGATTCACTTCCGAAATTCCAATTATCTCTGGATCGCAGCATGATTGTCAACAGTCAGTGTTGTCTCCATGCTCCTCTCCAGTTTTTCCCGATATTGGGATGCACTGCATGGATAAGCGCATGCTCCGCAGTCTCCTCTTCTTCGGCACTCGACTCCAAACCGAATCTATGCAGATACTGCCTGAACCCTCGATGTCCGGACAAAGACGTTTTTAATCCATGCGCGATTTAGAGGAATTTTTAAGTTAAGCTTCTTTTCACACCGCAGAGTAAAATTGATTCATGAGATTGAAGGTGTATCAATATACGTATAACGTTTAATATAAAAACCGACTGTAGAACATTAAGCTAAGCTGGCGGCGAGATAGGACAGTAGCTTTGAAACCCAAGACACAACAGAGAGAAAACGCCCCTTTTCAGACGACGCGCGCGCGCAAACAAATGCTTGTAGCGGCGGGAATATTTTGAGTACCTACAGCGCTTGGAATGCTCGCATTTTGTCCGGGAAGGGCAGGAGATATTGTTAGGCCAATAAAATGAAAATCGATTATTTTTTTATTCTATACTGTAGGTACTCCCCCTTAACTGGCACCCGATATCATTACGAACAAGATACGTATACTACATTTTTTTTTCAAACACGCGGTATGTGTACAATATACGTATAGCTATGTACATATTATATCTATCAAGTATATATATCGAACAAATTCTTCCTTTTTCAGTTGAAAGGCAAATGCTTCTAAAGTTTAATCAAAAACTTGTCACTCGTCACAAAGTTTCGTAAATCGATGTAAACAGCTTTGCCGTCCGACGACATGGAAAGAAAAGAAGTGGAATCAAGTTTTGATAGCTAAAGGTGTGTTCTCATCGAATACAAAACCAAATGACGTATTTGTCACCTTTAGTGATGTAACAAAACTGACAAAATTGAACTCTGTAGTAAAAAGATATATTTAAAAAAAAAAAAAAAACGTTAACAAAAACAAACTAAAAAGCACTTCTCTAATAATAATGAAATATAAAATAATAAAGCTTTGGCATTCCTCTATGCGGTTCCGATGACAATGAGTGCAACAATATGCGCATTGTTGTTGATGAGGTTCCGACAACAATGTAAGTGGCGTCTCGTTACATATTTTTTGAGACGCAATATAAATATTGTGAGTTTTGTTGATATGGTAGCTATAGAAATCATTAATGCATTACGGAAAATCGTTCCATATAAAATGCAACATAGACCAGGTGCTCAAGGAAGGTTCGTATGCATTAAATGTGAAAAAAATTTTAGGTGAAAAATCCGTTTTGAATTGGATTTGCATATATCAAAATAAGGAGAACGCGTCCGTGCTTCGTCTCAAACGCGTGCAAAGCCGCGGGTAACGACTAGTATTTTAATACTGACTGAACGCTCACGGCGCGAGTTCTACTCGCACCTGTCGATTTTTGTTTATAATCGTCATTAAAAAAACAACCTTTTTTTCTACGTCGTACTTTATATGTGTTTTGTTTTAATTTTCATTTTGTTTACGTCGTTTACAACAAAACTCACAAAAAATGCAAGCCATTATTTTCAGCGTATTCGTGGCAGATATTGAAATAACTATTAAAAAAGATCGTTCTCAAAATCCGACTGATAGATCGTCAACCTAAAAGCAGCCTCTTACAGTTACAAAGTCATATCTACAAACGTATTTTTTTCTATGCGTCTGAAGTTTGATCTTAGGAATTGAATATTTGATGTAGTTTGAACGTTGTGTACCGTGTGACAATAAACATTTCAAGATTAAACATTGTTTCCTGTTTGGAGTTGTCGCTAAAACTACAAATTGAGTAAAATGTTAATATTTCGAAAATTTTAAATACTATTCTAATTTAACAATATGATTGTAAATAATCTGACGATTCCACGTCTTGATTTTAACTTATCACCCCTCCTACAACTAGTTTGCAGTTAGATCTATGGTTAAGCAGCCCTGCTACAGCTAGTCTGTAGGTAGGTCTATGTTTAAGCACCTCGCCTACAACTAGCCTGTAGTTAGATCTATGGATAATCACCCCTCCGGCATCTAATATGTAGATAGATCTATGGGGAATCACTCTTCCTACAACTAGTCTGTAGTTAGGTCTATGGTTGGTCACCTCTCCTACAATGTATTAGTCTGTAGTTAGGTCTATGGTTAATCACCCCTCCTGCAACTAGTTTGTAGTTAGGTCGATGGTTGATCACCTCTCCTGCAACTAGTCTGTAGTTAGGTCTATGGTTAATCCTCCCTCCTAGAACTAGCCTGTAGATAGTCTATGGTTAATTCATCAACTAGTATATAGTTTATATACAGTTAATCACCCATCTTACAACTAGTCTGTAGTTAGGTCTATGGTTAACTCAAGTCATTTTTGTTTTTATGCCTATTACAAATTCTGAAAAATTGATAGTTTAGTCAATGAGTGCTCATAAGGGGCATCTAGATGGAAAAGTCGAAAGCAGAACATTTGACTTAGGAACTTTGTTTGGACTAGTTAGGAGATAAACATACTAAAAGTCCTTGCCCCTCTGAGGTACGCCCGAAGGGGGGGGAGCACAAAGAAGGTCCCGTTTTTTGGTTTTTTGCTTTCATCTCGAAAACGGTACGTCGTACGAAATTTTGTTGTAATACATAATGAAAGCTGATAAAATTCTCTACAACTTTAGCTTTCACACTTTTTATCTATCTCCAATCTTTGCCTAGCTATGAGCTCCGAAAAATGGTCGATTTTCAAAAATGTGTTAAATTCTCTGTAGCACATTGTAACAATACGAATTTGTCAAAATCATTTCGTATCGCTCATCCAAACTATTAAAAACACCCACACACTATTAAAAAATAACATAAGCTTTAACCTATTGAAGGCCCTGGGCACATTAGGATTATGGGGCCCCTATGACCTTAACAGAGCACTATTTTGTTAGAATAGACAAAGAAAATAGATAAACAAGGTTCTAGATTCTAAGTCGAGGAATGTGATATAAAATGCATATATTTAAAAGGATCACGTTCCCAATTTTAACATGAAGGACACAAAAAAAATAAGTATATGAAAAATAGTTCACTGATGATTTTTGTTTAAAACAGTTTAGGTACTTAGTATACCATTAAACTAGGGGGTCCCTATCGATCGCGGGGCCCTGGGCACGTGCCAGAGTGCCCAGTGGGAAAGAGGGCCCTGTGTGGAGGTACTCCCAGCTTATGTTATTTTTTAATAGTGTGTGGGTGTTTTTAATAGTGTGGATGAGCGATACGAAATGATTTTGACAAATTCGTATTGTTACAATGTGCTACAGAGAATTTAACACATTTTTGAAAATCGACCATTTTTCGGAGCTCATAGCTAGGCAAAGATTGGAGATAGATAAAAAGTGTGAAAACTAAAGTTGTAGAGAATTTTATCAGCTTTCATTATGTATTCCAACAAAATTTCGTACGACGTACCGTTTTCGAGATGAAAGCAAAATACCAAAAAACGGGACCTTCTTTGTGCTCCCCCCCTTCGGGCGTACCTCGGAGGGGTAAGGACTTTTAGTATGTTTATCTCCTAACTAGTCCAAACAAAGTTCCTAAGTCAAATGTTCTGCTTTCGACTTTTCCATCTAGAATTATTCGTTGCTTAAGCTATGAGTAAATTAGATTAGTCAAATGTTAGAAAATTTTTAAAACTATTCTAATTTAACAATACGTCTTAGTCTGCCGCGTTCCTGTTTCGTCTATGAAGCCGAAGCCCCACGACTGGTGTACAAATATTTGCCACTTGTGGATACCTCTCACGTTGGTCGTACGAGCGGGTGTACTTGTATAAATATTTACCATTGATCCTTTCCCATCTTTGATAATTGTCAAAGGACGCCAGATAATTGTAGGTATACTTGGCACTAATTGTCGGTATGCGTTCCCACAAATTATTTATAAGACCAAAACAGTCAGGATTAAGTCTTGTTCAATTGATATTTTCAATTTGTTATTTTGTTAAATAATAGATTGAAAAGCCATTTTTCAATCGTTTTGATGTCGGCAAAAATACAATCTATACCTACTAATATATAAAGCTGAAGAGTTTGTTTGTTTATTTGGTTGAACGCGCTAATATCAGGAACTACTGGTTCAAAATGAAAAAAAAAATTTTGTTGGATAGCCCCATTTATTGAGGAAGGCTATAGACTATATAATATCACTCTACGACCAATAGGAGAGAAGCATCAATAAAAAATGTTGCAAAATGTATCTCAAAAATAGCTTCTATTCAGGTGACATGCATGCGACTGTTAATATTAGGGACGTAGGATCGAGTCCCAGGCTGGGCGAATATATTGTTATTTTTTTGACGTGATAACGTCTTATAAATTGATGAAACACCGGCTGCATGCACGAAAAAGTATAACGTTCCGAAAACTGTAACGTTCCGCCTGAGCGCGCAAGCGAGAGCGCGATAGAGAGGCACGATCTGCCCAAGCGTCGGCTTGTACGAAGCTCAGCCCACCCAGACGGATGTCATTATCTGTAGCATGACGTGTTGAATACGAGACAACGTGTTTTGTGTTTATTGACGTGATAACGTCTTATAAATTGATGAAACACCAGCTGCACGCACGAAAAAGTGTAACATTCCGCCTGTGTAACGTTCCGCCTGACCCTGTGCGTGCAAGCGAGAGCACAGTATAAGCGATAGAGAGTCGGTAAAAATATAGTTTGACAGCTACTAAAATTTAGGTTATGTATTATTAAATATGATGTTCGAGCGGAATACGTTATCACATAAAACTATCGTCCGTAAACCGACTTTACAGACAACCAATTTTTTATTTTCCACATTGCTTTCGTCTAAGGCTTACATTTAAATTTATTTTAATTTTATTTACGACTAATTAAAATTAAATAAATCTAATTAATAGCGCATTTGAAAACTGTTATAACTATAGGTATACCTATATAAAAATAATTTTCGTACAGTGTTTTCAATTAAATGTTTATTATATTTTATTAATTACAGTAATTGATTTAAAAGAAATTTATTATATCTATACTTACTTAAAAAAATATAAATACTGCTTTTTATCGACAAAAACTTTTGGACGGTAACTCCGATCATCACGAAATTTGGACATTAAGACTAAGATGAATGTGCGTACTCACGTCGCTCCCTTCCTCATTCGTTCTTTTGCACCCGGGTGAAACCGGACGGGACTGCTAGTATAATATAACGATAGAATGTTTGAACTTCGACTGTCACTGCCAGGTTGTGTTTGTTACACTGTACCAATATATTTACTTACAAATATTCAACTGTCTTCTAAAACCCATCAATATTTGCTTTCACTACAAACGTCCTTGAACTCGTATGACTTGCCGTTTATTGAATCTTCTTGAAAATCAAATACTTTTAAAGAAAATTCGTCTGTTATTACTATATTATGCGTAAACATTTTATGTTATTGCTGAAGCAGTTCAAATATTATGTAAGCTACAAAAAAAAACAAGCAATTTAGTCACCTCCAAAACCAAAACAATTTTACTATTGGACTAGCATTTTGTCCTGGTTTTGTTCGGATAAATTTTGGCTTGATAAATGAATGACAGCAACAAATTCTCATTATAACATACCTACTAGTACAAGGGTGGCAAACCTATGGCACGCGTGCCACAGGTGGTGTTTTATAACTTAAATAAATTAAACAGGTCATTCACAAGTTTTAAAGCTAAAACACCTATTTTACATCAATCTAATATTGTTTATAAAATACCCTGTGATTGTAGTAAGTGCTATGTGGGGCAAACAAAACAGTTACTAAAACATAGAATTTACCAACACAGAATGGACTGTAGAAACATAAATTTATTAAGTGATAATAAGACCGCGTTGTCATCTCATCATTTCGACACTGGACATAAATTTCTATTTAAAGAAGTTCAAATATTAGATAAAGAGACAAATTGGAAGAAACGCAATATCAGTGAAATGTGTTTTATTAAAAAGTAACAATTCTATTAATTATAGAACAGACACTCAAAATTTGAGTAGTCAGTACAACTATGTTATAAAATTAAACTAACTTTCGAATTTTTATTTATTATTTTTTATTGCTTAAAAAAATACATAAGCTTGCTGTTATGTTTTTGTATTATGTACCTTAATAGTCAGAGTGCCCGTCGGCAAAAAATTTATTGACACATACTCTCCTCAAGCTTTGTATATGGCTTCATTAGGCCTAGTCTGACACTTATTTCCTCTATGACTTTTCTTGATTTTGGGGCGTTTTTCCTCTAAATTTTCCGAAAGATGTCGTTTTGACGACATGTAAAAATTTATAGATACTGTTTGTTTTTTAATTGGATAGCTTAAAAACTTCAACCAAAACGCTAAAATAATGTTCCCTGACAAATAACATGAACCATTTAAAATGTCTGACACCTCGAATATGTCGAACATATTCGAGGTGTCAGACATTTTGTCAGAGAACATTATTTTAGCGTTTTGGTTGAAGTTTTACAGCTATCCAATTAAAAAACAAACAGTATCTATAAATTTTTACATGTCGTCAAAACGACATCTTTCGGAAAATTTAGAGAGAAAACGCCCCAAGATCAAGAAAATTCATAGAGGAAATAGGTGTGAGACTAGGCCTAATGAAGCCATATACAAAGTTTGGGGAGAGTATGTGTCAATAAAATTTTTGCCAACGGGCACTCTGGCTATTAGTAAGTTTATTTTTAAAATTATTGTTTTGAATTTTCATATTGTACTTGAAAAAATCTAAATCTATAGACGAAACGTCGTATATTAATAAATCTAACTTTTTGTCCACAATCCTGCGATTCTTATTAAGCTGTACGTAATGTGTCTGAGTATGTAGTCTCCGGAATTGGGTTCTATTTATAGAAAATTGATTGCGATTGTTGTACTTGAATTTACGCAAATGCATGCCTTTTACAGGTAAATTACAAATCGTCAGACAAATTGCCTTTTCCTTTCAGCAGACTCGGCGTTTTTACGGTTGAAAACTTTTATCCAAATTATTTCTTCAAGGCTTGCATATTTTAGAAAAGTATTATTAACACAAAATCATTTTATGTAAGCGGTAATTTTTAAAAAAATTGAAATAAATTATTCTACAACTTGAAAATACTCGAGTTCGCAGTAATTCCATAGACGTTCTATTGTCGAGCGTCTATTATGCTGTTATTTCAGTAGATAGATGAAAAGTATTAATAAAATACTTAGTGTTCAGTTCGATAACTCCATGTGCCCAAATTTTGACTTTTTTTTTAGTCATAGAAAACGTCAAATTTTATTAAAAATAATTTATAAAAAAAAAAATCCGTACCTAAAACGGCTAATAAAAATAATAATGCATTTATTATATCTATATCTTTACTAATATATAAAGCTGAAGAGTTTGTTTGTTTGTTTGGTTAAACGCGCTAATCTCAGGAACTACTGGTTCAAATTGAAAAAAAAAATTTGTTCTATAGCCCATTTATTGAGGAAGGCTATAGGCTATATAATATAACCAATAAGAGCGGAGCAATAATGAAAAATGTTGCATAATGTATCTCAAAAATAAGCTTCTATTCAGGTGAAATGTCCTAACTAAATATACCAATATTAGCGTTGTACGTTTACAAGCCCGGCTAGCTCAGTCGGTAGCGCATGCGTCTGTTAATATCAGGGTCGTGGGTTCGAGCCCCACGTTGGGCGAAAATATTTTTATTTTTTTTTTATTTTCTACATTACTTTATTCTAAGGCTTACATTTAAATTTATTTTAATTTTATTTACAACTAATTAAAATTAAATAAATCTAATTAATAGGTCATTTGAAAACTATATAAAATTATTTTCCTACAGAGTTTTCAATTAAATATTTATTGTATTTTATTAATTACAGTAATTATTGATTTAAAAAAAAATTTATTAGTTAAAAAAAATATAAATACTGTATTTTATCGACAAAAACTTTTGAACGGTAACTCCGATCATCATGAAATTTGGACACAACATTCATCTCGGTAAACTAAGATGATTGTGCGTACTCATGTCCCTCCCTTTCTCATTCGTTCTTTTGCACCCGGGTGAAACCGGGCAGGACGGGTAGTATGTTATATAAAATAATAATTATGTATTTCCAATGAATATTTTGCACATCGCGTTATCGTACTCTAACCAAATACTTATGGTCTTGTTTAAGAAAAAACAGTGTGCGAGTAATTGCCACGCAATCGATTGACAGGTCCGCCGGATGGCGTCATCTCTCATCTATTATCCAACGAAACGAAGGCAATCTCTGCAATCTACTAACCTTGGTTAATTTCAATAATATAATTGACGTGATAACGTCTTATAAATTGATGAATCACCAATCTTATAAATTGATAAAACACCGGCTGCATGCACGAAAAAGTGTAACGTTCCTAACGTAACGTTCCTAATGTTCGTAACGCGTAACGTTCCGCCTGAACCTGTGCGTGCTTTTCTCGAAAACGGCCCTAACGATTTGGATGAAATTTACTGAATTTTGGGGGGCAAAAAATCGTTTTAGCTAGGTCTCATCTCTCGAAAAAATCGTTTTCTTACAAATTTTATCATTATAAAAATCAATTTTTTGACGTATGAAAATACTTAAATATTGTAAGTAGGTTTTGGAATTTTATATTATAAACAGTGAAACAATTGTTTTATAAATATTATGACAGCTAATCTTTGAGACTTAAAATAAATACGAAAGAAAGAAAGTTAAAAAAAACAATTATATTATATGGTGAGTAATTTAAATTAATAAAATTAACCTAAATTTGAAGCGAAAGATGCAATATCATAGATTCGAATTATTATAATTATTATATAAATTTAGGTTATGTATTACGGAATACGTTATCACGTAAAACTATCGTCCGTAAACCGACTTTACATACAACCAATTTTTTTTTAGAGGAGAATATTAGAAAAAAAATAACCTTTACGTTTTAAAGTCTTCCGTTGCGTCACTTTAAACTTTTTAATAACATTAAACTGTTGTCTGTTGACTGGAAATTGACATCGAATTTTCATTGAAAACTCACTGAGAACACTGTCAGCTGTGACCTACATTAAATTCGATAAATCAGTTCTATTTATTTCACGCGATACTTTCGCTGCAATGTTCTGTCTGTAGTTTAGGGAAATTGCGCCGATTTAGAGATGCGCAACTTTAACTAAATAGTCGACTAATGCCGGGTTGCAAAAAGCTTTGTCAAAAAATTGGTTGTCTGTAAAGTCGGTTTACGGACGATAGTTTTATGTGATAACGTATTCCGTAATACATAACCTAAACCTCCCAAAATTTGGTTTCAATCCGCTTATCCTTGGTGTCGGAATGATAAGAAATGACAAAAGTGACGTTTGCAACTGTCAAAGTATTATGTTCTAATAATAATTAGTTATTCCAATACTTAACTTAGAAGGCGTTGCATTTCACAAAATACTAATGTCAAAAAATTGAATTAAACATTAGAAATGCAGCCGTTTTCATGTTGCATTTATACAGCTATTTTTCTATATAAATTTGTATAAAAAAACTGTTTAGGCAAATTCTGTTACACGAAATCTATGTAAAATGTTCTCCTCTTTCGTTTAAGACTGGTTTCAAACCGATCTGATTTAAATTGAGCGAGAAATTAGCAAAAAGCACGCACAGGGTCAGGCGGAACGTTACGCGTTACGCGTTACGGATTTAGGAACGTTACACTTTTTCGTGCATGCAGCGGGTGTTTTATCAATTTATAAGATTGGTGATTCATCAATTTATAAGACGTTATCACGTCAAAAAATTAAACATTCTTAAAAAAGTTTAAAAAAATTCCAGCCAATTGGGTGACGCGAACATTCCAACTTCAAAATTTTCACATTTGATATAGTATAATAAAGAAAATAAAATTTCTGATATCGCGTTAGGTGACGCAAGCAATAACTAGTATTTGATATTTGCTATTCGTTGCCATGGTTAACTACATAATTTGTTCCGCTGATTTTTTTTTAATTTTCAAAATATTTCCGAAAATTTAGAAAAAAAATGTTTGACGAAGTTTTTTTGAAAAAATAAGTGGAATAATAGCCGTTATGAAAAGTATGCCATTATTATATAAAAACATCGTTATAGTATATATCTCTTCTGCGCATGCGCCGATTTTCCTCAAAAACAATAGGGCTCTTCATATTTGCATACAAAACATCCTCCCAAAATTAGGTTGCAATCCATTCATCCATTTGACCCGTATCGTGCTTTTTTAAACCTTTGTAGTTTCGGAAATATTTTTAAAATAAAAAAAAATCAGCTATTCTTTTTTTTTGTAGATCTGTCAGAAATAAACTAGTTAAGAGTATTCGTCCCTGCAAATACCCCCTGCACCCTTCATCTCAAATCTTTTCCGTTTTCATGTTAAGACAAGACATACGTTATCTTCTAATTTCCATGTACGGCAAACAAAGACGACCGACCGCGTCGCGCCATGCATTAGACAACATTGCATTTATACAGCTATTTTTCTATATAAATTTGTATAAAAAAACTGTTTAGGCAAATTCTGTTATACGAAATCTATGTAAAATGTTCTCCTCTTTCGTTTAAGACTGGTTTCAAACCGATCTGATTTAAATTGAGCGAGAAATTAGCAAAAAGCACGCACAGGGTCAGGCGGAACGTTACGCGTTACGAACGTTAGGAACGTTAGGATTTAGGAACGTTACACTTTTTCGTGCATGCAGCCGGTGTTTTATCAATTTATAAGATTGGTGATTCATCAATTTATAAGACGTTATCACGTCAAAAATTTTATTTGGCAACTAACCGTTACCCGCGACTTCGCACGCGATTGAGACGAAACACGGATGCACTCCTATTATTTGGCATAGCTACTCATTTCTTGACGTAGACCCGCCTAATAAATTTCAAAATTTATGACATTCACGTAACCAATAGCCTGACAATACCCATGTTGATTTTTAAACTATTTACGTCTTTTCACCCCTTGGAGGAGTTGTTTTCAAAAAAGCATTATTCACTTGTTTATTAATTTATTGACAGGAGTAATCCTGCGCATTTTCAATTTCTACGTTATATTATTTATCCATGCAAATTTTGAACCCCCGTTACACCATTTAAGGGGTTTGATTTTTAAAAATTCGTTCTTAGCGGATACTTACGTCATAATAACTATCTGTGTGCCAAATTTCAGCCCAATCTGTCCAGTGGTTTGAGCTGTGCGTTGATAGATCAGTCAGTCAATCAGAAACGGTTTCTTTTGAAATATTTAGACTAGCGGTCCGGTTCGACTTCGCCCGAATTTGTGGATTGTTACCATTTGTTCGTTGATTTATGTTGAAAATTTGTCCCCACGAAAAGCGCTTTTATTTTAACGCGATAATGTCCATTCTGAAGAACCATTTTAAATATTGGTAGAAAATTTTTGACATCCAAATTTACAAACTTTACATCTTTATAACAATAGTATAGAAACCGTTTAAAAGTGTGAGACACTCGATGAATTAAAAGAACTACTGCAGACCCTGATGCCACGCGTTGCTGTGTCTCGCTTATAAAACGTTAAATTAGTGTTATACCTACTAAATCATTTAATTCAGTAAAATTAATGTTCAATAAAAAAAAGTTTTTTTCAATCGAATAACCTACAGGATTGAGAAAAGGGTGTTAGGTTAAGAGTTAAATTTGATTTGCGAAGAGCTTTTCGAGCACGATCCAACAATGATAGACAAAAAACTAAACACATGCCTTATTTACATCGTACAGCTATTGTTTGTCTATGAAACACATGTGACGTGGAATTAATTGTAGCTTAATCAAATTTGCTTCTGAACTAATAGCTTTGAGCAAATTGCGAGTCCTAACAGATAGATGTCGCTATTTGGTACTAAAACAGTTTTGTTTGTTTCTGAACTAAATCTATACTAATATATAAAGCTGAAGAGTTTGTTTGTTTGGTTGAACGCGCTAATCTCAGAAACTACAATTTCGAATCGAAAAATTTTTTTCTTGTTGGATAGCCCATTTATCGAGGAACGCTATAGGCTATATAATATCACGCTACGACCAATTGGAGCGGAACATCAATAAAAAATGTTGCAAGATGTATCTCAAAATTAGTCCGTCCAACAAATATTATCAGGTGAAATGCCTTAACTAAATATTGCAATATTAGCGCATCACATTCACAAGCCCGGATAGCTCGGTGGGTAGAGCGTAAGACTCTTAATTCCAGGGTCTTGAGTTCAAGCCCCACGTCGGCGAATATATTTTTATTTTATTTATTTTCTACATTGCTTTCTTCTAAGGCTTACATTTCAATTTTTTTAAATTTTATTACGACTAATTAAAATTAAATAAATCTAATTAATAGCTCATTTGAAAACTGTTACAACTATAGGTACCTATATAAAAATAGTTTTCCTATAGTGTTTTCAATTAAATATTTATTATATTAAAAGAAATTTATTACTTAAAAAAAGTATAAATACTGCTTTTTAACGACAAAAACTTTTGAACGGTAACTCCGATCATTATGAAGTTTGGACACAACATTCATCTCAGTAAACTAAGATGAATGTGCGTACTCATGTGCCTTCCTTCCACATTCGTTCTTTTGCACCCGGGTGAAACCGGGCGGGACCGCTAGTTAGTATAATATTAGTATAAGCTTTCCTGAGCTGTCGTCATGACTTTTTATTTGTTGCTTGCTACTTACAAGTATAAAGCAATACTCTGCAGACATGTTATATAAAGAGAGTAGACGCTGATGACCTTAGCTGTCGAGCGTCTATAATCTACTGTGTGTATGTGTGCGTTATGAAGGGCGCAAAGTAATATATTCGCTTATGAAATGACTTTGCAGGAAAACTGACTTTTTGTTCTGCAAGAATTATTTCTTCATTAAACTTAAATTCCTAAAACTTTATATAACGAAATTTATTACTTTAAAACTTTGACTGAATAGAAAATAATTTCCAAGTAAACAACTCTAAGTTCAACAACTTTGAGTATGTGTTCTAAAATTTTATCTTTTTGTAATTTATTCTAAAATTTATTTGTGATGCAACTTTCTGAAATTAATTTTAACAAATAGCAGTGCGAGACAAATCTAGTTTTTATTAATCTATGGAATAGTTAAACCATAGTTAAATATGCCAAAACATTGTTTTATTTATATAATGAACTGTCCATATTTACTCGGTGTACTCGGGAATAACAATTAACAACATCCTGTTATAAAAAATGGCGGTGCATACCAAACATTATTGGAAGAATATTAATAACAATCGCAGGTATGTGGACAAAAATTAATATACGACTTTTCATACATAGATTTAGACTTTTTCAAGTATACAGAAAAATAAATAACAATAATAATGAAAATCAACACTAATTACGAACCATTAAGTTGAGAGGGAGATATAAGTTAGTGAGTGCGACAAAGACGAAGCATTAATACAACTATTTGACGTTTAAAATGAAAACAATTGTTTTTTGTATCAAAAATATATTTCATCGCATTTTGCTGCATTTTGTAACGGGATATAATGTAGGTTAGTTTTTAAATCCTTTTAAATGTATTATAAATTATGCTAATTTATATACATATTTTGTCTATTAATTAATCAAAAAATATATTTTGTAGATCTGTTTACAGAGTGAGGTTATATTGTGTTCGATAAACTTTGAGACGAACCGACTGCATATTATTGTTCGTTTATGAATTTAACATGAGCTTTGAGGTATTTACGCATTATTCTTAATAAATATATTTGAAATAATTATGGCAGGAAGAAGTTTTACTTTAGTCGTGTTGTAACATCCCAGATGTTACAGTCTTATCTTTCAAGTGATCTTATGAAGATCACCACTCTGAGAGTCAAAAATACATTTTTTTTGTTCAATAATGATTAATTGGTAGGCTCTGCCGTTGTGAAGTTAAGAATAATTATTATAATTGTTATATACATTTTTTTATTGGTGATTAAGTATTGACTTATAAAGGGTATTATAAATTGCATTTTTTTTTCATTGGATTTTTTTTTGTAAACGATAATTTTTTGTGTTTGATTTAAGTTTCAATATAATTTTAATTTTTACCAAGCAAACCAAATTTTTAATTATTTAGTTAGTAAGTGCAGTAATGCTAAAGAGCCGAGCGTTATAGGCCCCACTCACGATCAAACTTCATGCCACAGTTCAGTGTTCAAACTTAGAGTTCAGTGAAGCATGATAATGTGTGGGACAAATAAACACTGAAACCAACACTGAAGTCAAGCATGAACTCATCAAATGCATCTTGATTTTTGAACGACTTCAGTGTTCAGTGTTCAAGTAAACTGCTGTGTGTGTGGGTTTTTTTCAGTTCAGTTTTTGGAGTTCTGTGTTTTGTACAACCAGAAGCCAAAAATCTCAATGTTGCTGCAAGTCTTTCTTGTGTAGAAATAGATTTTCGCATATTTGTATCCTGGTTCTTAATAAATGGGGTAGCTAATTCAAGTAAATAATTGTAAGTTAATTTATCCATTCGTAAATAATTATTCCAATCAAGCGGCTCAAGATGTAATTCATTAATCAAATAAATATGACTTCTTGAATCACGCATTTCTAACCAATTTTTCACCCATAATTCTTATTTTTTTTCTTATTTCTCTGTTTTAAATACAATCCCACAGCTATGAACAGCCAATCCTCACCATTTAAATAACTCATTTAGTTCTTATTAGTTATCTATAGTATAATATTATAGTATGTATATAATATATATTTTATATATCTATACTCGACGAGTGTATGCCAACAACTGAACCAAACTGAACACAAAAATTTTTAAAAACTGAGCAGTTTGCATGAACTGTGTGTGGTGCCAGTCAGTCTTTCGATTAATCGGTCCAACTTCACTGAACACTGAACTGTGGCATGAAGTTTGATCGTGAGTGGGGCCTATTACAGTGTGGTCTAAAGCACACTCGCTTTTTTAACATCAATCATTATTGATGCTTATACAATCTATTATGAAAGTATGAATAAAAACTATTCTGCATTGGTTTCTTTTGATGATATCTATTGTACTTCCCCGTTTCATACCCTCCTTTATCATTTGCAAATAATACACGCTCGCATGTTATACGCGTTTGTAAGCAAACTATCGCACTATTAAATTGCCCAAGTTCACAAACCTAAACTGTTAAAAGTAGAAAAGAGAAACGTAGGTACAATGATAGGTTGTGACTTATATAACAACTAAAACACACGAACTTTAACTTTCGTTCCAGGATTAAACTCCTGCAGAGCGTACATACGGAACGCATACAGGCTGTCCTCAAATAGCTGTCTATATAAATCCTTGTCGAGTGTTTTTCTTTTCTATAAGTTTTTTAAGTTATTGTCTTAACGTAGACCTCGGGAAACAAAACACGACAAAATGTTTGTTCAGTTCGCAATATTTACGAAAAGAATTCCGTATTTTAAAATTTTTATTTTATTTTTTAAATTTTATTTTTGTTTTTTTTAAATTTTTTTTTAGCCTAACCTACTTTTTTTAGCCTAAGCTACTCCTTATGACATTCGCTATGGACCAGTGAAAGTCCCGTCAAAATCGGTCCAGCCGTTTAGGAGATTAGCCGGAATAAACAGACAGACAGACAAAAACTTTAAAAACTGTTTTGTTGTTATAAGTACCGTATATACTTTCGTATGCATTTAGTAAAAAACTGTTATTTTGAAATTACAAACAGACACTTCAATTTTATTTGTGTATAGATATTAGATACCTACCTACATTTTACTTTTAAGCGACCCGTATTTCCACCATATATACCCGTTCTTCCACCATAAAATAATATAAGTGAAATTAAAAAAAAATCAGATTTTCATTTAAAAATAAGTTGATAACATTTTTATTCCCATTTTTTTTATAAAGTTTTACATTTTGATCCCCTGTATTTTTAGAAAATCTAACCTCATTTGATACATTTACGATTTTCACTATTTTTTTCTGATCTGAGACCAAATTTTAGACTTGGTACAGTCCATGTAATATTAAAAAACTCTATTTTGGCATTAAATTAACATAAACTTACACGTTCTTAAATTATTTGGAAAATAAAGTAAAATTTATTTGTGTATTAATATTTGGAATATTTGCGCTAAAAAACGAACTAAAAATATACACTTCAATTGTCAAAGTCGACTTGTCAAACTGTTTGTAAAATCTCCGACATACATACATATTTGCATTTCTCTCATGTCTCGTGAACATCGAAGGATTTTCTCTCTTTACGTTCCTCTTCACCCCGCTACCCCCTCGTCTTTTTTACTATTATCGCTTGAAAACACCCCTTTTAAAGAAATTTCACCAAAAAAAAAATAGCGATAACATATCTGTGGACTAAAGGCTTCAGTTTAAAAAAAAAATTGTGTGAATCGGTTTAGTAGGGATGGCTGGCGGATTGTCTAGAGATTTAGGGCTTGTGTTTTAAATATATAGATTGGTAAGCAGTCGCAAGTCAAAAAAACAGTTTCAATTATATTGCTCATGTGACTGTTAAAACTCGCCGGCGCTCGTTTTGAATGTAGTGCCAAAACTCATCCATTATACGATGTACAATCTATTATAACATTACAATTAAGTATGTTTGAAAATAATTACTTATTCATGATGTGTAGGTACTAGTGTTACACCCGGTATATTAAGAGAGTGTTTTCACGTGGATACACAGCTGGTGTGTACTGGCCCGTAGGCGGTCTCAGCGACATATACTTCCTTCTTCTTATACTACAAGTTTATTGGGTCATGCGGTAAACTATACGCTACTTCTTACAAACGTAACTTACTATACCTACTACTAGTATCGGTTTCATAAATATAGAAAATTCAGTCCAAAACAGGAGAGACTGTTGCATATTTTATTAGTGTATTTGCCGGTAAACTAGAGGTCCCCAAATTTTTTGTCTCGTTTTTCGGTTTTGGGTAGACCCCCTGTTTATCTGATATTGATTTTTTGCAAATTCATTAATTTCAAATGTATTTTTGACAACCGGTATAGTGCTACTCACTTTGAACGATTTAAATTTATAACGGTAGTGAAATGTAGTGTGAAATGTTTAGTTTTATACATTTATTAATTAGATTCAAATTAAACGAATCCAATTAAAATTTACTTTCTGTTACATAAAATAACTAAGCAAAAAATAAATGCTTTTAGTGTGAGGGATGAACCTGATGCTTTAATAATAAATTTTCAATATTTGGCATCAATTTAGTTAGATTTAATCTTAAATCTCTTCGGTTAACGATGTCCAGTTTGTTTCTTTTTTTGTTAGGAGATTCACTATCATTGACCACCATTTTCATTTCATGGATCCTCAATTTTTTTTCCTGCTGACATGAACCCCTTGCAAGTTGTCGTCGATCCCTGGGGGTCGATATAAACAACTTTGGGAATCACTGCGGTAAATTATTGGCGTCGATCGGATGGCGGGACCTAGGGGTCGTAGCAAAATTTATCGACGTTTCATAGCCTCCATCATTTTTGGAAAAGTATGTTTATATAATTATTCAATAAATAAAATTATCGCCCAATTTTTCAGACAAATATATTAACAAAAAATAAATATTGGACAAACTAAAAGAGCTCTTAAAGCAATAATACTACTCTTTATTAATTTATCTAATTTTACATTATAGTAAAGTTTACTCCACTTGTGAGCTCACAACATGTCAAAAAACAATCATTAGTTTCAATAAATAAAATTGTCGACCAATTTTTTTTCAGACCATAATATATTAACAAAAAATAATAAAAATATAAATCAATATAACAAAAGATGACGTTTCGACCCGGATTTGGATCTTCTTCAGAAATATCTAAAAAATATAAAAATTAAATAGTGTTAGATATTTATTATCTAATAGAATGCACGAAAGATTGAAAGTTTGAATGATTAAAAAAATTAATAAATTGGTCGGCAATTTTATTTATTTGAAGAGTTCTATTCAAACGTTAATCAAAGATTTGAATAATTAGTTTAATTAAATGTTGAAATTAAATGTATAATAAAAATCGTCCAGAGTGTATGGTGCTAGTTTTATCAATTCCACATTGTCTGCAGGGTTTGGCACGGTAACCCGAGTTTTTCTAAATTTCAGGCCTGTGTTTTCTGAGATAAGTGTCTTACATAATATAATATCTGTATTTTGCAAGTACGAAACTGTCTGTGTACAAACGAAGTTGGTATTTGACTGAATTTTTGTTAAGTCAAGTTTCTATGTTTATTAAATTGAAAACACAAATAAAGCACGAACCACATATGTGATCGCACTTGTATGCATATGTGTAGTACTGGTTTAAAGTCCGGTTTACATTTAATGGCTTTTACTGTTTGATTTGAAACAAACTTTACGATAGCTATATAGTAAATTTAACTAAATTGTTCAAACAAATTTGCCTGCAGTTAAGCTAACCGGTTTACAACAAAGTTCGATCCTAATTAAACCAAAGCTCATAAAATTTAGACCAGGGTAAATACGTTTGCGGAAATAATAAAAAAATCGTTTACCAAACTGCACTTTGGGAATTATTTTTGGGGAGCTGCAAACACAGAAGTGATACACGATTTTTTCAAACAGGGGCGGAAACTTGATAATGGTGCCCCCTCTCTCCAGCGTTTGAGATAAATTACTAAAAAAAAACTCACAAATATATAAGGGTACACTACACAGGGAACGTAAATCCGTCAGAAAACAAGCAGATTGAGTAAATCCCGGTTTACCCCCCCACTCCTAGATCCGGAGCTGGAGTGATAATAAAATAGATAAAAAAGCTTTTTAAGATAAACGATTTTATGGTACAATCGATAATGTACTAAAAACTAAGGGGGCTTTGACTAAACTAAAATAAAATCGTGGGGAATTTGATAAAAACTTTAATTTGTGGTTGGAAATCATATTTAGCTTTCGACTGTCTTCTTCGACCATAATGTAACTATAAATGCGCCTCACGATTTTATTTTAGTTTAAACAAAGCCCTCTATGGTGACACATAATTATTTTCTAGTTTTTTTTTAAATCCATTATCGATTGTACAATAAAACTGTTTAACTTAAAAATCTTTTTTACCTATTTCATTATTAAGTTTTTTAGTGTGCTTTATTAAAAGTGCGATTTGCATCCGGACTAAAGCCGGACCTGTCAGTTAGTTATTATAATATTGTATTAATAATAATAATAATAATAATATTTTATTGACCATGTTGTCAATACAAGTTGAATATGACAAGTCAAAATGCAAGAAAATACGCAGATAAAAAAAATATACATTAGATATTAAGATATGCATCTACACTATACATAGAACAATTTTGATTGCGAAATACATAATTATGTGCAAAAGTGGGTAGTATTATTATCGTCGAAAAATATAAATGGGAACTACATACGTATGCAAAATTTCAACTCAATCGAATAACGGGAAGTAGTTAAAAGTGCGATTTGTAACCGGGGCAAACCGGAACGGTCAGTTAGTGATTATAATATTGTATTGTCATCGGAACTACATACGTATGCGAAATGTCAGCCCAATCGGAAACCGGCAAGTCGGTCAAAATTAGCTTGCAAGATTTGATTTCAGATAAACAAACAGACAGTTTCCGGGACAGGTGAAACTAAATAAAAGTGTGTAAAAAAAGGGTAATCTAGTAACGCCATCTAATTAAAAGATGAATTAGTCCACATTCTTACCCCCCCCCTCTTACCCCGATACAATACAAATTTTGTTCAAGTTTTTTTTTATCTGACGTCTGGTTTCGGAGATATTCTTGGAGGAAGTTTTCAAATGCACATTCAGTTATAATAAAATGAAGATATCTGTCCATAAGATGTTTATTTTGTGATAAATTCAACGCATGGAGAGTCATATTTACGATCGTTTTGAATATTTCGCTTATATTTTTAGATTGTTGAACGTTTCTCAAATATATACCTGAGGCTGCGTCTGCCATTTCATACATAATGCATAGTGTGTAATGCAATGGCGTATTATGCACGTGCAAACTGTCTATCTGTCTGTCCTCAGACATCGGTAGATATCGATGTCTGCAATATCATTGATTTATGTACCGGATGTCCATAAAGTTAAACGGTATTTATTTATCTATCAAGAGAGCATTCCTTCAATAACAGATGCTAATAATTCTAAGTTACCTATATTAAAAAAAATATAGAGAGAATGAAATAGAGCAAACTATTCTTGATTTCGGACTTGTAGTCGCTGGTCTAGTGCTATTTTTACCTGACATTTCGTCTACAACTGCGGTGGACATTTTTAAAGACGTCGTGGCAGTAAAGAAATTATCATTATTTATCATTCAAAAGTGATTTGTCAAATTATTTTTTTCCTGTTTTCTTTTTTCAAAGGCATTAGGTGTAAATAAAAATTGTTTGCTTGAAAAATATTGCCTTAAAAACCCAAAGAAATTCAGTTTGAATTAGTTGCAACTGCTACAAGCTATACAATTAATAATATAAGTGATTTTAAAACTTTTAAATTGAAGGTTTACATTGACTATATAATATAATAATAATAAATATAGTTTAAAAAAAAACTAAAAAACACGCTTTATACCAAACTAAAAAGTAAAAAATATTTTTTTTAAAATAAGCTTAAAACAATAATGAATAAAAATGACTAGTATTACTAGCGCCCCACGCTTTTTTCATAATAATACTAGTATTTTTTATTCATTATTGTTTTAAGCTTATTTAAAAAAAATATTTTTTACTTTTCAGTTCGATATAAAGCGTGTTTTTTAGTTTTTTTTAAACTATATTTATTTTCCACTTTTTAGTTCGATTTATTGTCAAAAATTTGCCGAAAAAAACAATTTTTTTTTCGGCGTGGACGGGATTAGAACCCACGACCCGTGACTCCGAAGACCCGTGCCTTAGACTGCTCGGCTAACCACTGTAGTTACAGTGCTGGCATATTATACTACAGTAATAAACCACTTGCTGTAGTCCAAACTAAGGTTACAAACAAACATACATAGAAACTTACAAGTGAAGTTAATATAAAGCGTGTAAAAAGGTAATTTTAATCATCTCTAGAAGTCGCCATGTTCATCGCGCTCTCGCTCATTCGTAACAGTTCGTTCAATTTCGGCGCTTGTTAGAAACCTTCGACTTCGGCCCATTTTGGCCGAAGCCGAAGGTCTCGTCGAAGGTGACTGAAACCGAAGCTTTAGATTTACACTACTCTATACTCCTGTTGACAATTAAATTTCGCTGTCAAACCGCAGTCAACCCGAGTGAAACCGGCGCGGAAAGCTAATAACCCTAATGTGTTGAGAGGACGCTTTTTCAGGGGACAATCTTTGTGAAAGCGTATATATATCGTTTGATCTTCTATTTCCCGTCTATCTGTATGTTGTGAAAGTCTTATTCAAGATTTATTGTATGTACTTACATTGAGTCTAAGTGTGAATCGGGGTAGAGAGAGCTTTATAGTAGCACACAGGCGAGCTTTGCACGGCCTCACATCCCGAAGCTTTTCACACTACGCGTATTACAGATTGTAACAGAAAGTTATACTTATAAAATGTTTTTTTTATTCAAAATGAAATAGTACCGAATGTCTCAAAATGTTAGCGAAATTTCTTTTTAGAGACTAGGGCCACACACATGCCAAACCGGTTTTAATAGTCATCGGCAAATATTTGCTTCCAATGTTTGTCTCCCCCTACTCCAGCAGCATACGTCTTAGAAGTGTAACTTCTTAGGTTCTAGCATTTGTTAACGATTTTATTATTTCAGGATTAGGAAATGGTTATGTGGAATTTATTCATAGTATGCACTGCGCATGCGTACAGAGTGCGCATGACGCTTTGAAAAAGACAAACGATTTTCTCTCTTTCCTCTAAAGTGCCAGGTGAAGTCGGAGAAGGGGAAGCGTTTCACCTAAACAAATTTCACTTGAAAAAATAATGAATTGGTAATAGGCCCTATTAACTTTAACTGTTGGTGATCTAAAACAAGACAGGCATGATAATTGAGAAGTAAGATTTTCGCGTAATCTCGTGCAAAATTTGGTTACATAGAATTAAGAGATTACTACCTCAAATCCACAATTGAATACGTATTTAATTTTGTTTTTGTTACACCTTGTATAAAACAACTTCTACATTATGTGTAACTATTTAAAAACTTGGATGCAGTTCTGCTTTAGTTGGATGCATCTTGGGGGCAAAAAGGTTTCGTTTACATAGAAAGTTATTAACCGCGTTTTGTCAACGGATTATAACACTTTAGTTACGGGCGTGTCTTACATATTTGTCAGCTGTGCAGTTTAGAAGATTAGACTGTCGTAAGTTTCTTTATGGCTTAACTATAACCTAGGATACAATTCTCAAGACACTTGCATTATTAATTTTCATTCTATTTAAAATTTCTCTTCAATAAATAAAATTATCCAGCCTTATACGCTAAGGTTAAGATGTTTGCCTCCCTTTTTAGAAAAAACCTCACAATTACTCCACATAAATTATATATAATTTTAAAGATAATTGCTTGCTCTACTGACATCGACAACTAAAAAGTTTATTATTGCTTTTGTTTTTGTAAATTAACTAATTATTAAAATTATTATAGATATACATTAAGACACAATACAGCAACTCTGAACAACGTCTGCCATCTGACGGCTTTAATTTTGAAACAACGTCAACACTTCGATCTGTCATCTGACCTTCATATTGTAATACAACAAAAAGAAAAACGTTATAAGCTGTGTGCAAAATTAGAAACGAATTGAATGCCTGCAATAAATTTTGATTCATTAAATTGAGTTGAATGATTTATTTACATAATATATACATTAAGACACAATACTGCATACTGCCATCTGCAAGCTTTAATTTTGAAACAGCGAGCAACGCTGAACAACGTTACAGCAATGCTGCATGATGCCATCTCACGGCTTAGCTCAACGCTTTTGCTACTTGCGCCTCTATATATATGACAATTTTAGTAAAATATTTCTTCCATCTGTCATCTGAGCTTCATATTGTAATACAACAAAAAGAAGAACGTTATAAGCAGTGTGAAAAATTAGAAACGAATTGAATACCTGCAATCATATTTAAAAAAATAATTTTGTAAAGTGATAATTATTTACTACCTACTTATTTAGTGCGAATAATTCGCACAGGTCACTCTAGTTAATATTTAGTTTCTATTTATTTTTAATGAAATTCGTGAAAGATTTTTTAATATTAAAAACTTTATAGTTCCCGAAATATTTTGAAAATAAAAAAAAAATCAGCCGCTCTTTTCGCTTTATGGATCTATAAAAAATAAACTAGTTAGGCATGCTTTGATTAATTTTTACATGACGTGGAACATATTATGTAGATAACCATGGCAACGAATAGTTAATATCATATTGAATATTAGCCATTACCCGCATCACCTCACCCGATACCAGAAATTTTATTTTCTTTATTATAATCAAATGTCAACATTTTTGAAGTTGGAATGGTCCCGTCGCCCAATTGGCTGGGGATTCTTTTATTGGAATGCTTGCGATAGAAAGTTTAATATGTTAATTGGAAAGTTATAGATTGATTAAATAGGCATTTTATACCATAGAAATGTTTTCATTCAGTGCAGTTCAACTATTTTTTTGCCTAATTCGAACTGAATAAGTATAAAATTGACCTGGATTTTATGTATATAATATGTACTTAGGCTTGGCTATAGAAATTCAGAGTAATCAGAGCTGAAAGTTATTCAGTATATCTCAGCTTTAATTACATTCACGACCCAGGTAGAACGTGGTGCACTGTATACTTGAATTTAAGTACTATAGAACTGATTCGGAACTATATTAAGACATAGATATCATGTAATAAACTCTAGCTTACGGCCATTATTCATCGAACGAAACATAATTATGTTTACTGCAGGTATAAATCTATTCTGTCTTACTTCCAGGGTATAAATATTTATTCGACGGATAAAATAATAATGTCACCACATAAGTGATAATACCTAAACTATAAACGTGGAGTATTATATCTACAGTTTGCTCTTGTAAATTTATTTGTGTTGTTTGTTAAATTTTTGTTAAAGTTTGCGTAAGTTTTGTGTGCAAATGGGTTAGAATAAAACATTATTATTATTTTGTGAAACTTGTTTTTTTGACGTTACACTAACGCCACTATATTTTAGTATGTTGAAGTTGTTATTTCTTGGCAAATTTTGGTAAAATAAATTTCTAATAAAAATGATCTAAAATTTTTATTTATTAACTTGATTGTTTTATTAAAAAAATAGTACAGATATTGAGACAAAACATAGTTCCATAACACGTTTTTTGAGAATAAAATGTATAGGGTGGACCAAAAAAAAATTAATCAGGCCTATTATATTATTTACAAATCGTGGAATGGTTTGGTAAAATTTTCATTGGTTTCTTTAGATGGGAAATCGAAAACAAATTTTAAGTTTTCTTAGTTTAAACATTTTACCTTTTAGAATTGTACTCTACTATTAGTTAGGGAGCTGACGCGCAAAAAAACTATGTCGTCTGGCATATAAGTTATGTAATTTAGAGCATTTTTTCTTATCTATACTAATATATAAAGCCGACGAGTTGCTTTGTTTGTTTGTTTGGTTAAACGCGCTAATCTCAGAAACTACTGGTTTGAATTGAACATTTTTTTTTGTTGGCTAGCCTATTTATCGTGGAAGGCTATAGGCTATATAATATCACGCTACGATCAATAGGAGCGGTGCATCAATAAAAAATGTTGCAAAAAGTAGCTCAAAATTTGTCCGTCCGACAAAAACTTTTGAACGGTAACTCCGACCATCATGAAATTTAGACACAACATTCATCTCGGTAAACTAAGACGAACGTGCGTACTCATGTCCCTCCCCCCCATTCGTTCTTTTGAGCCCGGGTGAAACCGTGCGGGGTTGCTAGTATGATATATAGGCGGAATCTGAACTCATTTTAAGAAAGTAGATTTGTGTTCATAAATCCACATTTCTACAGGAATCATCATTATACTTTTTTTTTTTTGACACCTTGGTATTATGATATATGATAAAATTATACGGAATACAAGTCTAAAAATATATTAAAACAATTTTTATTCACTAGAACATTATTTATTGGTCAGGCGTTTTGGCAAAATTTCTTGCCTTCTTCAGGACCTTAAAAATCTTTAGTGAAAAGTCACAAAATTTAAAAATCATTATTGTCAAACATATAAAACTTTTTTAAAAAACTAAACTTCGTTAATAATAAAAACTTTAAAAGACCTATTTTCAAAAATATAAAATTATCCTTTTTTCGTAAAAAATTTAAAATTCTAAAATTAAAATTAAAATCGTATTATTTTGACCAATAAATAATGTTCTAGTGAATAAAAATTGTTTTTATTTTCGTATCCCGTATAATTTTATCATGTTTTTTTTGTGCCACCGTGTAGTTTATACCGTTGCGACCTGGTAAATAGAGATAGTAACTATTTAGTATTTCGTGTCAGCATTCATTGCCTACGTTTGACGAGTCTGTCTCGCATTGAAGATATCTTTCTCGCGCCGACCGCTTTCCTTTAGACGCATAAATCCCAACAAATCTCATTTTATCTCATTTCACATCGGATATGGTCACGTTTTTTTAACATTTAACGCTGATATTTTCGTTCTTCTCGTCGTATCGCTGCATACATATACACACAAAAATGACGGAGACCGCTTACTTTTTAAAAGATTAAATATAATCTCACCTGATTTTTAAGTATTCGTATCTAGATAGTAAAGAAATGCGTAAGACACTAACGCGCTTTAGAAGTGAAATTTCTTAGATTCAAGAATTTGCCTACCTTATCCTAATTTCCTAAAAATCATTCGCCCATTGCTATTAAATAAGTTGAAGTTTAAAAATGTAGAAAATAACGGGAAGCGTGAGATAGATGGAAAATCTGTTATGACATAAAGCCGAGAAACGGACGTTAAACGCATTATTATTATTATTGCAACCTTCTTAAAATTTTATCTTTTTCTACCTTTCAATGGCTCTTTTGAAGAAGGTTCAATTTTGTCTTTAAAAGTGTTCTTATTTGTTAGTTTTTAGCGAAGTTGCAATACGTACTTTGCACGTTATTAAATGAAAAAGGACACCCCCTGCGATTCTCGTAGTTCTATACTCTATAGTGCAATTAAGTATACTGGAATTACGATGAATCAAACATTAGAAGGCAGTGCGGCGTGGGCATTGGGCATCCTTCCCGTATTTATTGAATAAAGGTCTGGACAGAATGTCGATAGAATTGAAATAAACCTACAGGATGTCAGAAAATGGGATAACTTTAGTGCAATTGTTATAAGTCTATTTCTTCCGTTTCATATACCACCTAGCTAATGCTGTGTTCCTGGTACTACTTCCAGCTTTATGCTGGCACTTCACATGGCTATTTGTATTTGTGTATTTGGCATATTTGGCAAACAATTACCAAGTGTGGACAGTCTATTTGACAAAGTGTTGGCCTTAGTTGCCTATTTGACAAATAATGCCAATACCAAATACGCGTTACCGTGCGCTTGTCGGTTTTTTGAGGCACATCAAAGGAGTCAAATAGGCAAATACTCAAATAAACCGTCCACACAATGGCCATATTCAGAAGCGCACGCGCCGTGAACCTGTACGGACGTGCAGTATTTTTGTGTCTGTGCTGTGAGCGAGAACTGGAACAATTACTATTGAAAATGAATTAGGACAAGGAAACAGTGCTAAAATTCCTGGAATTTTGAACCTTGCGTTCTGCTGCCAAATGTTTGTGTGTTTGTTATTTGACTGCCATGTGTGGATGGTCGTATTTGCCTCTATTTGCATGTTTGTCTTGAACGTCATATATTTTGCCAAATACAACAAGCGAACACAAATAGCCATGTGAAGTGACACCTTTAAATCTAGATTGAAGATGATATTTGTTAGGCCGATGCACACGAGGCTGGTTTTGCTGCTAGATTCCTTGCTAGGTTTCAAGCGTGCTGTAGTCGGTAAATGAAGTAATGCTTTTTCTATGTATTTTGATACGCTATAAATCCGATATCGCATTAGTTTTCTCGAAAAGTCGTAAAATCAAGTATTTAAACTATTAAAAAAAAAAAACCGGTTGCGACTTGCACCTGCCACTAGCGAGGGTGCCAGAGTCCCGCCCCTAATTGTCGGATGTCTCGGAAACTATTTGTTCAATTGACTTGAAATTTTCAGGGAATATTTTCGAAGCATCACACTACAAGACAATGCAAGCAAAGAAAATTCTGACTAAAGTTTTGTAGATCGGCGTATCCCACCCTCCACAGATAGAATTGACTAGTCTGAATGCATTGAGTACAACGTATGTGCGCTTTGTTTCTATTGTTCTTTCCTTGTCTAGGCGCGCCTTTGTTTCTAACATGTCGCTCTCTCGTTCGGTTTTTTCCAGTCCGTTTCCTTTTTTAGAAGCGTGCGTTAAAAGACATAGCTTCAATAAAGTGAACATCCCGTATATTGTTAATTTATACTGTCTTGATAACTAGTTGTAAAACGTCTCACATATTCAACTAAGGCTCATTCGTATAGATAAGCGATAGTTTAGCTCTAAATTATAGTCAATGAATATTGTGCATGATTTATATTAATTTATAAATCTGTTTATAATACAATATTACGTTAATTACACATTTATCGTTATTTAATATATAATTAACTTATAGGGCTTGTTTTCTGGTAGCCTAAGTACCTGTACGTTTAATAAAGTATTTTTGTCATGGCTCTTAAAAAATAATCGATTGTATTTGCAATTTATTACTAGCGGCCCGGTCCGGCATCGCCAGATTTTATAGATTGCCACCGTTTTTTCGTTCACTTACGTTGCAAAATTGGTCTGCACAAAAAGCGCTTTTATTTTAACACGATAAATATATAGCTTATGTCCATCCTGAAGGTTCATTCTAAATATTGGTGAAAAAAATTTGAAATCGGATGAGTAAATCCAAACTTACTAAACTTTACCTCTTTATAATATTAGGATAGAATATAGATAATAATGAATTGAAAATACGAATTGATATTAGACAAAAATAACCCTAGAAATGGTGGCCTATTTTGGCAATTTTTAGATAACTTATTCTTCCACAAAATTACTAAAAGTATGTGAGACAAGAATGAATATTGGGTTACTAGTGTGACCTGTGCGAATTATTCGCACTAAATAAGTATAAGAATTATCACTTTACAAAATTATTTTTTAAATATGATTGCAGGTATTCAATTCGTTTCTAATTTTGCACACTGCTTATATGAAGCTCAGATGACAGATCAAAGAAATATTTTACTAAAATTGTCATATAGAGGCGCAAGTAGCAAAAGCGTTGAGCTACGCCGTCAGATGGCATCAAGCGTCATTGCTGTGACGTTGTTCAGCGTTGCCCGTCAGATGGTAGTATACAGTATTTACAATATGAAGGTTAGATGACAGATCGAAGCGTTGACGTTGTTTCAAAATTATAGCCGTCAGATGGCAGACGTTGTTCAGCGTTGCTGTTAATTAATTAATTTACAAAAACAAAAGCAATAATAAATTTTTTAGTTGTCGATGTCAGTAGAGCACGCAATTATCTGTAAAATGATATATAATTTATGTGGAGAATTTGTGTGTTTTTTTCTAAAAAGGGAGGCAAACATCTTTAACCTTAACGTATTAATATATATGTTAACTATAAGAATCATTGTTACTTGGTAAAGCAGGAGGAAACATTTGTACGTTATACACAGTGTAGGATTAAGGCCTTTGGAGGCGCCAAGCACAGATATTCATAGGCATTGAAACTCCTTGATTTAGATCGTAGAAAGTAATACAAATTTGGTTAGAATAGGCCCACTGTAGAGATTATTGAACCCCAAGCACTTGATTATAATATTGCGTTTAACGTCCGTTTCTCGACTTTATGTCATAACAGACGTCATTCGCACCATTACTATTTTTCATCTATAACACTTCCCGTTATTTTCTACAACTTTTAAATTTCAACTTAATTAATGAAGGAATTTTAGGACATTAGGATAAGGTAGGCAAATTTTGAGCATAGGAGTTTGACAGGTAATCGGCCATGGCCTTGAATAAGGAACCATCTCGATATTTATCTGGAATTATTGAGGGAAACCTTGGAAAACCTTAACAAGATGGCCGGTACAGGAATTACCGTTTCTCGGCGAGACGCAGTAGGAAAAAGTCATAGTCACATCTGCCCCCGGCGAGATTCGAACCCGGTACCTCCCGAATGCGAGTCTAGTGCTCTCACCGCTACGCCACCCTGCTCGGTCAAGCACTTGATTATGCTGCTTCTATGTTAATTTGCGACAGCACAATACCTGTCTCCACTGAAATTTTCAAAAAAATAAGTTTTTTATTTGTGTGATAAAATTTTTTCGACAACGCGGCTATGTTTTCTAATAAAATTGGTTTCATTTGGAAAGAAGATACAGTGTGGAATTTTGTATTAAAAAAATTTTATGCTGTAAAAAATAATGCAGATATTTCTCGAATTATAGAGCACATTCTATTCACGTAATCAAAACATACATTTCAACAAAAATCATTTTAATAAACTTTATATGTTTAAAAGCGCTTTATAAAACACGTGAAAATAAACTACAGCTCAACGCTATAGATGTTAAGGAGGTTGATGCGTTACAGTCCCAATCAAAAGTAAGTCGAATTCTAAATGGGAACTTTTCCATAATAAATTTTTACAAAAAGGTATAAGTCGATAATAAGTACCAATAAATTATTGTCATAAAGGCATAAATAAATATTTTTTTTTTAATATTATTAATTATTTCAGTATTTTACTTAATGACTAACATTTGAATTTTTTGTACAAAGTTAGGTTAGAAAAAATAAATTTATGTAAATATCTGTATTTTACATATTTTTTGCAGTAAATAATTAAAAAAAGAAATTAGAAGTAATAAAAATTAAAATTAAATCATTAAAAATTTGAAAATTCAGTTAAAATTGTTAAAATTCTCAAGAATAAAAGTCTATAATCTAAAAGTGCTAAGGTTTAATATTTTTTTTTATTGATTAAAAGTCTCCTAATTAAATTGGAAAAAATATTAAAATATGCCTAAGACATCGATGCTTTACATAGTTAGTTTTCGGAACTGCTGACATTATTTGGTTATTTGCAAAAAATTAAAATGCACCGTTTGCATTTTCCATAAGACTACATGTAAAAGTTTTTTTTAATTTTTGACTTTATAAATCTCCTAATGATTTTGGATTTTTTAGAGAAAATTTTGTCATAAAAAATCTATTAAAAAAACTTTATTTCAGATTTTTATCATTATCTTCGTAAAACGGCTCAATCTCCTTAAGTCACATTTAAGTGAATTTATCAAAAAATCATAAAAGACCTTTTTTGTGGAGCGTTCAATTCCCTACAAAAATATCTATTGTTGCACGTTAATTTATTTTGGAGAAAAAAATTAAATGTAAAAAGTAAAAAAACCCAAATTATTTAAATGGAAAATGTATCATGATTTCGGCACAGTTTAATATCAAATTAAAGCGCTTTTTTTGATCTGATACTTTTTTTTAGGATAAAAACTGAAAATTTGGGGGGACGGGCGTAAAAAAAATAACTGATACCCTAAGAGATATGAATGTTGGGTTTGGATCGCTTTTGAATCGGCTCCGCTTTTGGATTTTCCATTTGTAAGTCAGTCGTAGCATATCGATTTCCAGAAGTCGCCTTTATGCACCTTCCAGCGGCGTTTTGAAGTGCTACGGGGTAAAGGTATCTTGATCATGCATCACAGCTCAAAGCAAATCACTCTAATTCGTGCTTTGCCTACGGCTGTAGCCTACTTTCAGGCAGGGCCTTATTTTCCTCACTTATCTTTATTCTTATTATATTTGCCTCGGTCTTCTATTTCTTCAAATTACTTTCGATCTTTTATTAAAAAAAAACATTTTTTTTACACTATTGCTGAACAATATAGTGCCATCAAATAAATTAGTAAAAAAAATTCCAGCCAATTGGGCGACGGGACCATTCCAACTTCAAAAATGTTGACATTTGATTATAATAAAGAAAATAAAATTTCTGATATCGCGTGAGGTGACGCGGCTAATGGCTAGTATTCAATATGATATTTGCTATTCGTTGCCATGGTTACCTACATAATATGTTCCACGCCATGTAAAAATTAATCATAGCATGCCGAACTAGTTTATTTGTGACAGATCCATAAAACAAAAGAGCGGCTGATTTTTTTTATTTTCAAAATATTTCCAAAACTAAAAAATTTTTTCACAAAACTTTCTTGAAAAAATAAATAGAATCATAAGCCGTTATGAAAAGTATACCATTATTATATAAAAAACACCGTTTTAGCATATATCTCTTCTGATCGTGAGTATTCTTGTTTGATATTATTAAAACTTAAAAAACAACATTTTTTTTTTACTTTAACCCCCCCCCCCTAAATATATCTACGCCCTTGGCCTACTTTTCACCCGTTCATTCATAGAATTCATAGGTTGAGGATGATTCTTTGCGGAACGAAACGTTGATTACAATAAATTTAACTGGACAGGACGATTTTGCTCCTCAGGGAAGACAATGGAATGCTTTATGGGAACTAGCACTCCCAGTTGTCAGGAACCCGAGCTCTTACCAGTCGGTTCGTGTATGTTGGCATACACACATACACACATAGACTCTGATCACCTCAGTTTATGATCGTCTGTAATCTATCTATCTATCTATCGTTAATTTTACCTTCTCACTATTCTGTCTGTCAGTCTGTCACACTCTTTAATATGCTAAAGTGTTAGTTTATGTTTCGGTCAAAATGTTGACCCTTTTCAAGAATTTCAATGTTGATATAACACACGAAAATCAAAAAATTTTAATTGACGTATGAGATTGAAATTTTCAAAAAGAAAAACAAAAAAATAATATTGACATACGCCGATAATCCTTTACGCTTTTTATATTAAAGTGTAACATTTAAGGTAGTACGAGCACCAAGGCAACTTTAAATAAAAAGCTTGATTTTTTTTAATATTTCCGTAGATTGATAAATATATGTTTTCATTGATTTCTCCAAAACTAGTCGGTGGAAATTTAAAAAAAAACTATTTAAATTAAAGTTAAAACCTTAATAAATTATTGAAAACAGAAAAAAACCGTTGTGACCGACTAATTAAAAAGATTTTTAATCTTTTTAATTAAATATCTTTTTAATTAGTCGGGCACAACGGGTTTTTTTTTGTTTTCAATAATTTATTAGGGTTTTAACTTTAATTTAAATAGTTTTTTTTTTAATTTCCACTGACTAGCTTTGGAGAAATCAATGAAAACATATCATCCATCTACCGTTTTACCATAAAGCCAATGTTAAATATGCCTACTTTTGAAGTCATTTATTTATTTAAATAATCGGGCAACCCCCCCTAAAATTTTTAGAATTGGTTTAGACTTAATCCAACTTCATATAAAAAAAATCAAGCCTTTTATTTAAAATTGCCTTGGTGCTCGTACTACCTTAAGTCTATACCCAAAACACAACAAAATAATTATTAGATAATTTTTTATTAATTTATTAATGACAAATATAAAGAACAAACATTTTAAAGGACCCCGTAGAAATCTTATGGGATTTGGTTCTCGGTTAAATAGATCGAAAATGGTTTTATTTTATAGCTTAAAGGTCATTAAGAAAAAGTGTCCATGGAGACGCATAGCTTAAAAACCAATAGATTTTTAACTACAGATATGTTTAGCAAGATTTTAGATATAGGGACCCACAAATCGAGGTGGTTATATAGCTGGCGCCTCTAGCGATCAAGTTTGGCAGTTCCCATCATCTTCATTGACACTTAACCTATAACTTTAAACACTCATGTTTTCTTTTTTTAACTTACGGTTTGGCAAGTCCATCTCTGACCGTGTACTGCGTTAAGACTTACCAATCGTATCCGGGCTCAAGGCAAACTTTAATCTGATCATTGTAAAGACCGATGGCTCTTGCACATTCGATCGTTCGGCCGGCAAGGCAGGGCGCGCTCTGCGTCGTGAGAACCGACCGATACGTTATACGTGTCTGTTGGGACGCAGACGATGTCGCAAACTCGGTCCTCCAGTCATCTAGAGTTCAATTTAATTTGTACAATAACCAAAGTCCCGCGTCCATGTAAATATGCATGAAATGCTAATGAATAACGCCATTGACCTCAACTGTCTAGCGTCTATAATCTACAATAGCAAATAAATGGAATGCTTCAATAAATAAAATTATCGATCAATTTTTCAGACAAATATATTAACAAAAAATATAAAAATTAATACATTGATGTTTCGGTCCGGATTTAAATCTTCTTCAGAAACATGTAATCTAAAAAATATAAAAATGAATTAGTATCTACTTATTTTACAATAGAATTAAGACTAAATTTTTTAAATAATTTTTAAAATTAATGAAAAATTAATAGTAAACCATTTTTAATATGTAGTCTTAATTCTGTTGTAAAATAAGTAGATACCTACTAATTCTTTTTTATATTTTTTAGATAACATATTTCTGAAGAAGCTCTAAATCCGGACCAAAACGTCAATATATTAATTTTTATATGTTTTGTTAATATATTTGTCTGAAAAATTGGTCGATAATTTTATTTATTGAAGAGTTCTAATCAGACGTTAATCAAATATTACAATGCAATGCTATTAACTTTTGGTTTTCTGTCTAAGGTTCTCGATTCTTATTAATTGTTATTTGCTATACAGGTGACCGGTAATTGCTCGTACTCCTCTCGGGAGAAGAAACTATGACTAATTTGGAATGATGATTGGGGGTCGGAAATGCGTCATTTTCGAGACAATCTACTTCGGTTTTCTTTTTACAAAAATCTGAATTTTGGCTGTTAAAAATTATAAAAAATATTCTCATTTTTTAGCCTGAATTTTTCCATGATCTGATAGCTTACTAATTGGCCAACCTTCCTAAAACTAAAAACCACGAATTTTACTGTTAAATTTTATGTTGTGTGTTAAAACTTACAATAAATAAATAAAATAAAAATTCTTCACAGAAGTGTTATTTATCATTAAACATTGTAAAATGACGCATTTCCGTTCCCCAAGATTTGAGCAAAATTTGGTCCACGTATTTGAATCCATAACCGCACGAGGCCTATTTAAAATTGGTCTTTTTAAGTCTGGTTTTTAGGGGTTGAAAAAGTAGGCTTAAAAAATCAAAAAAATTCTCGTAATCATTTCCGAATTGAAGTTTAGCTTCTCAAGAAAGATTAAAATGTGCTGCTCAAATTTTAATAATGACGGCCCGACAGGATCGGATTCACAAATTTTAAGTAAACAATAATTTGCGATTATGAATTTACTTTCTGAAAGGTGTATTTAATTTGGTGGAAATGTTGAATTTTTTATTTTGGCCAGAAACAAACTCAAGTTTACTTAAATAAAGCCACACTGTCTGTAATTTAAAATACACCATATTGTCGGCAGGGTTTAGCACTGCGACCCAAGTTTTTTTTTATCAAAATGCATCCTAACATGAATCTTTCCATCCTTACCTGATTTGTTTATATTCTTTGATATTGCTTTCTAGTTTAAGACCCATTAAACACTTTTGATTTTAGAGGTTAATTGTTGACTCTTAAAATTATACCCGGAATTTTCTTCATCGGCTTATGTTTGTTAAGTTCTTTATTTTGTTGATAAGATAAAAGAAATAAATACAATAAAATAAATTAAAAAACCCTTTCTAAATTAATTTAAAACAAAATACAGTGCAATGTCTCGGATAACGGTTGGTTGCAATTGTCTAAACATGTATTCCTGGACTCAATATTGTTATAATGGTTGCAATATGAAATATTGTCGGTTTTGTTATTTTCCAACATGGCAATAGATCAATATTATAATTGCGCTTGTTATTCCTCTCATGGACTTCACTTCGTGCAACTTGTGTACCGGCGTTGGCTATGCAATTTATCTTACAATTTTGCATTCAATATACTTATTACTTATCTACTCTCATATTTATGCACTATACTAGCCTTTACCTGCGACTTTTTTCTTATTAAGGAGGTTGGGTATGCACTTGTGCGGATGACGTGGTGCGGTGAAAACTATGTTTTATACACGGGCCTCCTAAGTTTATTGATAGTGGCACTTCACATGGCTATTTGTGTTCGCTATTGGGTGTTTGTTGTATTTTGCAAAATATATGACGTTCAAGGCAAACATACAAATAGAGGCAAATACGACCATCCACACAGAGCAGTCAAATAACAAACATTTGGCAGCAGAACGCAAGTTTCGGATCACAATTTTTTTAAACAATAGTGAGTACACGTACTTTAATGCTACTGCCTTTCCATTTGGTTTCTAAACATTTTTTTTACGTTTTGACCCCCCCCCCCTTTTCTCCGATTTCTTCCATTTTGGGCTTATGAGAAACTGAACAAAAAAGTTTCCAAATTGCTTCAGGAACTCAAATACCAAGAGTCATCCGGTTGCTTTCCACCGATTGAAATACGCACCATTGCCTTGACTAAATTGTTCCAGTTCTCGCTCACAGCACAGACACAAAAATACTGCACGTCCGTACAGGTTCACAGCGCGTGCGCTTTTGAATATGGCCATTGTGTGGACGGTTTATTTGCGTATTTGCCTATTTGACTCCTTTGATGTGCCTCGAAAAACCGACAAGCGCACGGTACAACGCGTATTTGGTATTGGCCTTATTTGTCAAATAGGCAAATAAGGCCACCACTTTGTCAAATAGACTGTCCACACATGGTAATAATAATAATAATAATAATAATAATAATAAAAAACTCTTTATTTGGTTTACCACACAGTATAAATAGCGTCATTTTGTTTGCCAAATATGCCAAATACCTAAATACAAATAGCCATGTGAAGTGCCGGCATGATGTCTACAATAATATCATATATTTAATAATTTCTATATTGCTAGTGGCTGTAAGTGGATGCGTGGCCCATGAAGTGAGACAGCAAATGACTGTTTTCTATCTCTTTCTTTTTACTTGACCCGCTGTGTGCGAGTGTCGTGTCTCTAGTGGGGCAATTAGTAAGACGTGGAATAGAGCAAACCACCTCCCAGTCACAGCTTAGTTCCATGTACAAACTGACGCGCATCCATTCACGGACATGCGCATGAGATTTAGAGTATAATAAGTGAGACAGACGTATATATGTCTGCACCGTAGTGTTTAAGTCTTTCTCCCGATCTTTGCTAACAATATAGATTATAGAGGGTATTAAATAAATGGCTGCAACTGACGTGCATCCATTCACGGACATGCGCATGAGACTCAGAGTATAATAAGGTAAAAATATTTGGGGGGGGGGGCTCCTGGAGCTTGTGCCTGACGACGTTTAGAACTATTTGCTGTTTATTCCAATTTTTATACTAAATATTTAAATTAATAAGTAGTGATTTTTCAACTTGTTTTTGTTTTACTGCAAAAAAAGTTTTATGAAAATTTGTCTTGTTCGAGATATTGTTACGTGTGCAAAAAACAGTTCGAATGCCGTGCAAATAAATTGTCTGTCTATAAAATGTGACATCAAAAGGGTCGACATGTGACAAGATGTATCAATTCTTCGTACATTTTTTTTTGGTGAAATTGAAAATAAAGTAATTCAAAATAGGACAGGAATTGGATTCGTGAAATATTATAGTTTTTGAGAATAACTTTGACCTCTTTAAGTAATTTTTTTTACAGAAATAAATAAAACCACCGCTATACAGGCAAGACAAGCAACCATTTTATAGAGGGTCGTGCAAAAAACCTTTTTCTTTCAAATATCCGACGTCAAACATCACAGGCCACTACTACAGACCATATATTTACCAGACTACAAAAAAAAGATTATGATTTTATTACTAAATTAGTCGCTACCCGTGGCTTTGCACGCAACTGAGATGAAACAGTGTTTTGTACAACAGTAAGGACGCTGCAACTGACGCGCATCCATTCAAGCACATAAGCATGAAATTCAGAGTATAATAAGTGAGACAGACAGATGTCTGCACCATAGTATTTAAATCTTTCTCCCGATCTTTGCTAGCAATATAGAGGGTATTAAATATATGCTTGTATTGTTAAGGGGACTCGGCACATTTTTAAATTGAGTCTCGGCCATTTCCATTCAAGGACATAAGCATAAGACTCAGAGTATAATAATAATAATAATAATAATAATAATATATTTTTCGTTACAATTGACAAAAGTTTGTAACAAGTCATTTAAAATTGTTTACACTATAAAATCACTTAGTTTGTAAAATTCTTTGTTAACCAGTTCATTCCCTAGAACTTCCGTGAAACGAGGCAGCGACTCAATGTTCTTTATTTTAGTTGGAAGAGTGTTGAATAACTTTAAACAGTTGTAAAGTGCACCTTCCTCAAAGGAAGTTAAGGAATGAGCTGGCAAACGAAAATCATTTGCTCCCCTAGTGTTGAGATTATGGTTCAATTTGTCTGCACCGTAGTGTTTAAGTCTTTCTCCCGATCTTTGCTAGCAATATAGAGAGTATTAAATATATATGCTTGTATTGTTAAGGGGACTCGGCACACATTTTTAAATTGAGTTGCGGCCATTTTGCGTTCTGCTTTTGTTTCTTTCGGGACGAAGTGTAGTCCGAGGATGCTATATAAGAACGAGGGAAGACATTCGTATTGTCGGGTGCTTTACGGTACACTAGACAGCTATTTATCTGACACGAGCGTTACCTAGTTTCGTGTCAGGTGAGTTTACTTGTCAATATATCTGATCAAGTGAAACGTAAACACTTCATGGCTGTAACGTACCAAAGCTTTGTTCACAAAAGTGCTAACGCTCTATGCGCCGCCTGTAGTGTTGCCAATTTTCAATTTGTCGAAGTGTCCTAGCAGTGAAACAAACTCCAAAGCGTATAATCATCGAATGCAGATTTCAAGTAAAGCCCATCACATGCATATCATACAGTATGTAAACACGTAAGGTGAACATAGGGAAATTAACATTGGGAAAAAATGACTGGATCAGAGTGAGCCTTGAAATCTTGTTTTTCAATTTGACAGATAATATTCTTTTGCAAAATGAATGTGTATACTACCGAAGAAAATATTCAAATGATTACAACATAATCGGACTTTTTTTATTAATGGGACATTAAATTCCCAAAAATACTTAAATATGGTGCGAGATCAAATATCTCCGCCTATTCGTGTTGAGCCTAAAAACATTGGATCACTGATTTACTAACGCGCATACGTCATACCAGTCAGATAATTTTTGAACGAAATGTTTCCAAACAGATGGAGTTGTTTTTTTGTTTTATTTTTGTACACAAAAAAATTAAAATAATGATTTATAAGAGCTTTTTATTATTAAAAAAGTCAAGTAAAATAAAAATAAATCAAAATAAAATAGAAATCCTCAAGATTACCACGATAATTCAATAGAAATAACAATTAATGCAGTCATGGCTAACTCTGATCCACGTATTTTTTCCCAATGCTAATTTCCCTATGTGCACCTTACGCGTTTACATACTGTATATAAAATTCTGAGCTCATTTCAATATGATTCTGATCCTATATTAGTCGCATTTCAGATAAATATAATAAAAGCTTAACAATAATAATGTTTATTGTTACAATATTATATCTTTGTCAACGACGTCAATGTGAATGGTTTAAGTCACTGTTAAGCTTAGTACTATTGCACTTACAGTGTGTCATTCAACATTAAATGACTCATCAAAGATAACTCCGTACGTGCAAAATTCACTAGTGGCCTGTGCTGTGTGCGCTCTGTAAATGTGCAAATACAACAGTACAGAATAGCTCAGCACGGAGCAATGGCGCTCGGAGTGAGTCATTCACAAAAAAAGAGCCACTCGCTTCGCTCCGTGAAAGGAGTCGTTCATTATGAACGACTCGCTCAGGAGCGACACATCACTATAGGACACCTCTATACATACATACTTTATTAGCATATTATAAGCATAATTATATGCGCGAGAAAGTTTGTCGGAGTTTAAAATATACACAGATACGCATAAAGGATGTCTGAAGACTGGTTTAAGCTGAACGGTAGACTATTATTTATTTAATGCATAATTTACTGCATTAATCTTACTAACAAATAAGCTAAGATATAGATTTTCTTAGCATAATTTGTGCATAATTAATGATTTTTAGGTTAAGTTTATGATCAATAAAATTCTTAAAAAACAGTCACAATGTAAACTTGAAATTCGTGAGCGCAAACTGAATGGCATAAAAAATAAGTGTAAAAACTATGGGTTGTCCGATAAGTTCTTGCCGTTTTTTTAAATTAATACACACAACATTGTCTTCCGTGGATGAAGATCTTGCTTCGCTCGCGGGGTCGCTTGTTTTTCTTTCAGCTATGGCACCCTCTCCGTATACGGCACAAATCTCTCTAGCAGCTTCCGTGGCTTTGGCACCTCGGTTAAACGCAAAAGGAAGGTGGTGTCGAAAATGCTCGTTTTTGTCGACTTGACACTCCATTTAAATGCTCTAAAAATTAACAAAAATGAATCCAAACAAAAAAACTAAATAGACTTTCTTGTAGAGCGAAAAATTCTCTTTCGAATAACACAAAACATTATACCAAAAAATTTCATTTCGATCGCTAATTTTTTAATTTAAAAAAACGGCTAGAACTTATCGGACAACCATTAAAACCCGACTACTGAAAAGTATGAAATAAGAAATTATTCTTTTCTGAGGATAGCCGTGGTCGTATTCCATCTCATATTATATACTAGTGGTCCCGTCCGGTTTCACCCGGGTGTAAAAGAACGAATGGGGAAGGGAGGAACATGAGTACACACATTCATGTGAGTTTACCGAGATGAATGTTGTGTCCAAATTTCATGATGATCGGAGTTACCGTTCAAAAGCTTTTGTCGATAAAAAGCAGTATTTATACTTTTTTAAACTAATATTTTTTTTTTAAATTAATTAAATGAAATTTAAATAAATTGAAATGTAAGCCTTAGAAGAAAGCAATGTAAAAAATAAAAATATATTCGCCCAGCGTGGGGCTCAAACCTACAACCCTGATATTGACAGTCGCATGCTCTACCGATTGATCCACCTGAGGTTGTATTCTCACAACGCTAATATGAGTATATCTAGTTAGTGCATTTCACATGAATAGAAGCTTATTTTTGAGATACATTTTGCAACATTTTTTTATTAAAGCTCAGCTCCTAATGGTCGTAGCGTAATATTATATAGCCTATAGGCTTCCTCGATAAATGGGCTATCCAACATTTTTTTTTTCAATTTGAACCAGCGTTCAAACAAACAAACTCTTCATCTTTATATATTAGTATAGATATGAGGCCCTTCTGGATGTAGTACAGCGTGATGCACTTTGCCTAGAGCTTATAATCGCTTACTACTGTTAAAATGTAATGTTTTGTTAGGCTACGTAGCATATGACCACGGCTATCCTCAGGTGAGAATGTTTTCTTGTTTTAAACTTTTCAGTAGTCGGGTTTTAGTTTTTAAACTTATGTATTTTTTTGAACTTATTTTTTGTTTTCAATTTGCTCCCTTCTGGGACCAAAATTCAAAAATAAATGTAGCCTATGTTACTCGGGTCATAATAACGAATCGATTGACACCTTATTTAACAAAATCGGATAAATAGTTTAGGCGCTACGGTGGAACATCCGTAAATACAAACATGCATACATACAGTACAATAATATGATGCACACCAGTACAATTATGACGTCATTAGCATTGGCCAGTATACTGCGTTATATTTCACACCCACGGTATATTTTCGGCAGGATTTTGGCACTGCGACCCGAGTTTTTGAAATGAAAACTTCTTTAGCGACGTTGTACACTTTTTTTGTAATGGGTAAAAAATGTTAAACTCGCGTCAGGACACGTGACCTGATCGAAAATTCGTAAGACGGATGGAGAGTAGAGGTATGGGTAAACTGATCGAAAATTCAAGACGGATGGAGAGTAGAGGTAATATTCAAGTTTTCACTTCTGCCGGCACTCCCGGATTGCAACCCGTCTTTTTTTTTAACAGTTGACTGCCTGTTTCAAGGCTGGCTTTAAAAACATGAGGCGACTCTCGCGTACGATATATTGGGAAACAGTCTGTATTATATTCGACGCGACGGCAATGCCGCTACGTTAGCCACTTACGTACGAGTACCCTTCGCGAGACGCGACGGCACTGAATATTATTATGTATTCACCATATTTAACGTACGCGTTAGGTCTCCCGGGTAGTTCCGTGAGCGCCTTTCACTTGGGGATCGTGTTTATACTTTCCCGTCATACAGACGGTCTAAGTGCTCTTTTAACAAACACTTGTTATATCGAAACCATGCACTACTGTCGTGACCACTCGTCTATACTCCCTGTTGACCGTTAAATAATGCTATTTTACAAGCTTTTATTCAGTTTCACCTGTCCCGGTGTCTGTCTGTCTGTCTGTATGAAATCAAATCTTGTAAGTTAAATTTGACCCACTTCCCGTTATCCGATTGAGCTAAAATTTTGCATACGTATGTAGTTCTGATGACAATACAATATTATAATAACTAACTGACCGGTCCGGCTCTCACCCGGCTGCAAATCGCACTTTTAACTACTTCCCGTTGTCCGATGGAGCTGAAATTTTGCATACGTATATAGTTCCGATGACAATGCAATATTATAATAACTAACTGACCGGTCCGGCTCTCGCCCGGTTACAAATTGCACTTTTAATAAAGCACATTAAAAACTTAAAAATAAATAAATAAAAAAAACAATCTTAAGATTTCAAATAAAAGCGTGTTACATTTTAATAGCAAGAGAGAACAAAAGACGGTGTAACCAGTTTCGTATACAACGGCCTTTATCTATACTAATATATAAAGCTGAAGAGTTTGTTTGTTTGTTTGAACGCGCTAATCTCAAGAACTACTGGTTCAAATTGAAAAAAAAATTGTGTTGTATAGCCCATTTATCGAGGAAGGCTATAGGCTATATAATAATACGCTACGACCATTAGGAGCGGAGCTTTAATGAAAAATGTTGCACAATGTATCTCAAAAATAAGCTTCTATTCGTGTGAAATGCACTAACTAGATATACTCATATTAGCGTTGCGAGGTGGATCAATCGTTAGAGCATGCGACTGTCAATATCAGGGTCGTGGGTTCGAGCCCCACGTTAGGCGAATATATTATTATTTTTTTTTTTTATTTTCTACATTGCTTTCTTCTAAGGATTACATATAAATTTATTTTAATTTTATTTAATTAATTTAAAAAAAATTATTAGTCTAAAAAAGTTTATATACTCCTTTTTATCGACAAAAACATTTGAACGGTAACTCCGATCATCATGAAATTTGGACACAACATTCATCTCGGTAAACTAAGATGTTCCTCCCTTCCCCATTTGTTATTTTACACCCGGGTGAAACCGGACGGGACCGCTAGTATATCGATAAAACATCCAATGATTTCTGTGATCGACAAGATCGAATGACGACTTCGGAATCAGCGCTAGATAAGTTTCGGGAAGTTTCGACCGCTGTCGTCAGCAAAGTAATTCATTTTAATAGAAGTACCTGCAAGTACGGAACTTTCTGTGTACAAACTGGGTTGATACTTAACCAATTTTTTAATATACGAGTAACCTTTATTGCATTTGTTTTTAAATACACATTTTTCCGGTTGTTTGTTTAAAGTTATATGCACTTTTAACGATTGAATATTTTGCGCGATATGCACGAAGAGCTTAAAAATTGCATGCAGTTAATAACAGCGTCAGAATCTAATGTACTTTGTGTTAGTTAAGTTATTGCGTTTGACAGAAGTCACGAGCTTTTTCGTGTCGTGTCAACGAGCTTTTTCCCGTCGTCTATTATTGTAGTCTTCATTTTGTTGTCACGTGATGTAATAATGTCATTAATGCACCGGTTAACACTGCATGGGTGTTGTACACTGTGTCCGTGAATGTTTAGCGTTTATGCGATTTCATTATTCCAACCCACAAGTGGGGATAGGTACTCGTTAAGGTCAAAAATCACTTTTTAAAATTGTATAATCTCTTTTCGCTTTGAGGTCCCCCGAATGCAAAACACACATTTTTGGAAAAACTCTGTGCGTCGGTTTGTTCGTTTGTCTGTTAGTCTGTGAGCACGATACAGGTCAGACGGATGAACGGATTGAAACCAATATTTGGTAGGATGTTTGGTATGCAAATATGAAGTGCCCTATTGTTTTTGGG
This sequence comes from Xanthostigma xanthostigma, assembly GCA_963575645.1. Classification (NCBI taxonomy): domain Eukaryota; kingdom Metazoa; phylum Arthropoda; class Insecta; order Raphidioptera; family Raphidiidae; genus Xanthostigma; species Xanthostigma xanthostigma. Next base: position 44,092,543 of record OY754471.1, read on the forward strand.
GAAAATCAGCGCATGTGCAAAAGAGATATATGCTATAACGGTGTCTTTTATATAATAATGGTATACTATTTATAACAGCTTATTATTCTATTTATTTTTTCAAGAAAGTTTCATAATTTTTTTTTAAACTTTATAGTTTTGGAAATATTTTGAAAATAAAAAAAATCAGCTGTTCTTTTGTTTTGTAGAACTGTCAGAAATAAACTAGTTAAGCATGCTTTGAGTAATAAAAAATAGAGAATAGTTACTTCTTACCACAACAATTTTATTAGTGGATGTACATTTCGAGAGCTATGCTCTCATCTTCAGCAATACACAAAATAAAATTGTTGTGGTAAGAAGTAACTATTCTCTATTTTTTATTATGTTCAAACCACAGTGCTCTTAATATTAATATTTTGTTATGCTTTGATTAATTTTTACATGACGTGGAACATAATATTATAGCAAATATCATAATGAATACTAGTCATTACCTGCGTCATCTTACGCGCTATCAGAAATTTTATTTTCTTTATTATACTCCCATATCAATGGCTTGATATTTTTGAAGTTGGAATGGTCCCGTCGCCCAATAGGCTGGCATTTTTTTTGACTACATTGTTACATAATATGTTACCATTTGAAAAAAAACATGTACACTTCCGGTTGACTATGAAGTACAAAAAATACCTCAGTAATTTTCGAGTTGAACAAAAACTCAATTATACTTTTTATGTATCTAGTGATACACGAAAAAATTCATTGTTGCACTTTCAGTGAACGCACTGTATATTGTAAAATCTTAAATAATCGTCACATAAACTCAAGCATTCGTGGACACAGTGTACAAACAAGTATAATGCACTGTCCTGTTTTGGTCACACGGGACGGATTATCGCGTTATTCGCTCAAAATGATTTTGACAGGTGGTGGGAGTACCGGGTATACCTATATGTTAACACTGAACACGTACAATTTATATCATTGCAAGAATGTGACCATACTGTTTGTTTTATATTTCGCTTAACACAACAACCTCATTCACCAGACCTGTACTTAAACCAGTTGTGAGTATTGACTCAAAAATAGTTCGGATAACTGGTGGAAGCAACGGGTATACAATAATACCTAGACCCTAGCCTATTTAAACTTGAGAACAAACAGCGAACTAATTGCAATAGACAGATGTATTAATTCCATATTAAATAACCCTAATTCCGATTTTCTTATATGTACAGATTCCAAAAGCTCTCTTCTTAAAATTTCCCAAAGATCAACCGTCCATCCTATCGTACAATCTCCACGAAGCATTAACTACATTAAAACAAATACATAAACACGTTATATTTATGTGGATTCCCGGTCATTGCGGTATCCAAGGCAATGAAAACGTTGATTCAGCTGCGAAAAATCCAGATGAAGAAGATGAAAGCATCGACATACTTCTAGCTGAAGATCTAAGAAATCATCTGAAAAGAGAAATTATCAACAACTGGCAACAGCAATGGCAAGACATACCCATCAACAGAAATAAACTACGTGCTATCAAAAATACTGTAAAACCTTGGACTACATCAAATAGAACTCTCAGACGCGAAGAAGTAATTGTCAGCAGACTACGCATTGGTCACAGTCGTTTAACGCACGGGTACCTACTTAGTAAAACGAATGCCCCAATATGTTCAGAATGCAACGTGCCCCTCACTGTGCAACACATCATAACAGACTGTAATCAACACTCCCAAATCAGATAACACCTAAATATTCCGCAAAATCTCGAAAAATCCTTAGGCGATGAGGAAAGCGAAATAAACAAGATTATTATATTTACAAAGAAAACGGACACGTATAATAAAATATAAAAGTTTCTAAAGTGAACCAACAGTACAAATTGTTCCTTATCAAGCAGTAATCAAATGTTCAATGTATAATTTTGTTATTTTATTTTATTATTTCGCATAAATGACCAAGTTGTCAAAAATGCACTTTTAATAAAAAAAAAAAAAAAACTTGAGACCACGACAAAATAATAGTTTATGTTTCTTGTTTTTATGTAGTAAACTGGTAATACTAGATAAAAACGAGTGTTTGTGATTTTTAACAGTAATAGCATTACGGTGGAGATGCGTACTACATTTTTTGATGATTTGCATTTAATCACTTAGTTTTGTGCGCAACAGTAACTATAATCTACTGCAGGAGTCGGCAACGCGCGGCCCGCGAGCCTATGCCTTGCGACCCCCGTGAAAGTTTTATAAATAAAAGTCATATACCTATCTACATAAATAAATAATTAAATTAATTTTCACAAATCTTTTTTCTTGTGATATTGAGGATGTACCTAGGCATTTACAAATGAACGTGATTGATCTCCAACCTAATGATACTTTCAAAAACTCTTTCTTTGAAATCAAAGATCTTGTTAAATTTTATGTCAGTTTGCTATCTAATTTTGACGAATTGAAAAGGTTTGCTCTGCAATTAATTACAATTTTTGGTAGTACTTACTTATGCGAACAAACCTTTTCGATTCTCAATTACAGAAAAAATAAATATGCTTCTCGTCTCATAGATGAGCATTTGAGAGCTATTCTACGAATTGCAACTACAAACCTGGAAGCTAACATACAACAAATAGCCACTTAAATACAGCCTCAAACGTCACACTAATTTTTGTAAAAGAACAGTTCTACTTTAAAGTTCTTAGTTAAATTTTTAATAAAACTAGTGTGACCTGTGCGAATTATTCGCACTAAATAAGTATAATAATTATCACTTTACAAAATTATTTTTTAAATATGATTGCAGGTATTCAATTCGTTTCTAATTTTGCACACTGCTTATAACGATCTTCTTTTTGTTGTATTACCATATGAAGCTCAGATGACAGATCGAAGACATATTTTACTAAAATTGTCATATAGAGGCGCAAGTAGCAAAAGCGTTGAGCTAAGCCGTCAGAATGCGTTGTTCAGCGTTGCTCGCTGTTTCAAAATTAAAGCCGTCGTCAGATGGCAGACGTTGTTCAGCGTTGCTAATAATTAATTAATTTACAAAAACAAAAGCAATAATAAATTTTTTAGTTGTCGATGTCAGTAGAGCAAGCAATTATCTGTAAAATGATATATAATTTATGTGGAAAAATTGTGTGGTTTTTTCTAAAAAGGGAGGCAAACATCTTAACCTTAACGTATTAATATATATGATTCAAACAAAACGTTTTCGAATTTTTAATATCACAAATACTACCTATTATTAAAATTATGAACAAGTGCGGCCCGCCTTTATTTCAATTTGCCACTATGTGGCCCTTGCTTGCCAAAAGGTTGCCGACCGCTGATCTACTGGATCTGCAAACTTTCTAAGTATAATTAAAACATTGTGTTTCATTTAATTTAAAATGGATAAAAAATGCTTTTAATATTCGAGTAAAATCAGTGTTGTAATTTGTTTGCATTTTTTAAATGAAAATTAAGGGCATGTCGAAAAAAAGGGAGAGACTTTAAAGCTTTATTTATGTAAATTAATTTATAAAATGTAACGCCGAGTCTGTAAATAGGTGCGCTAGACTGTCCGAGCAGCGAACTGTTAGCTTTGTGACTTCAATTAAAAATTAATTAAGTCTGCACCGGGACAGCTTTATTACGTGTTTAACATATTACCTTTGCGCGCGGGATGCTGAAAGTATGCCGTCGAGCGATATAATATAACGTCCTGGTACCAGTTTTTGTGTCCCAGTCCCTGCGCTTAATCCTAGATGCACTAACTTAGCAATCATAATGTCATTTCGCAAACTACATTTTAACTTGATAGTGTTTTTTTTCTTTTATAAAACAAATTATTTGTTTATTAGTATACATTTCTTGTTTTTGACGTGATAACGTCTTATAAATTGATGAATCACCAATCTTATAAATTGATAAAACACCGGCTGCATGCACGAAAAAGTGTAACGTTCCTAAAATCCTAACGTTCCTAACGTTCGTAACGCGTAACGTTCCGCCTGACCCTGTGCGTGCTTTTTGCTAATTTCTCGCTCAATTTAAATCAGATTGGTTTTAAACCAGTTTTAAACGAAAGAGGAGAACATTTTACATAGATTTCGTATAACAGAATTTGCCTAAACAGTTTTTTTATACAAATTTATATACAAAAATAGCTGTATAAATGCAATGTTGTCTAATGCATGGCGCGACGCGGTCGGTCGTCTTTGTTTGCCGTACATGGAAATTAGAAGATAACGTATGTCTTGTCTTAACATGAAAACGGCTGCATTTCTAATGTTTAATTCAATTTTTTGACATTAGTATTTTGTGAAATGCAACGCCTTCTAAGTTAAGTATTGGAATAACTAATTATTATTAGAACATAATACTTTGACAGTTGCAAACGTCACTTTTGACATTTCTTATCATTCCGACACCAAGGATAAGCGGATTGAAACCAAATTTTGGGAGGTTTAGGTTATGTATTACGGAATACGTTATCACGTAAAACTATCGTCCGTAAACCGACTTTACAGACAACCAATTTTTTTTGTGTATTAGCCGTATGACACATACACTATTGACGTCGGACCTAGGGATCGGACAATTTGATACCGTTTTTGTGGAAATGTTCATATTATAGGTATAGAGAGACCGGTAATTGCTTAAGTACACTATTACAAATAAAATATCAAAAGTCCCCACCGATCCTACATCTGCTTTAAAGGTCAAAAGTATCAGTTTTTTGCACTTTTCAAGTAAACGGTAAATCTATACTAATATATAAAGCTGAAGAGTTTGTTTGTCCGAACGCACTAATCTCAGAAACTACTGTTTCGAATTGAAAAATTTTTTTTTGTTGGATAGCCCATTTATCGAGGAAGGCTATAGGCTATATAATATTACGCTACGACTAATTGGAGCGGAACATAAATGTAAAATGCTGCGAGATGTGTTTCAAAATTAGTCGGGCCGACAAATATTATCAGGTGAAATGCCTTAACTAAATACTGCAATATAAGCGCATCAAGGTACTAGCCCGGATAGCTCAGTCGGTAGAGTGTAAGACTCTTAATGCCAGGGTCTAGGGTTCAAGCCCCACGTCGGCGAATTTATTTTTATTTTTTTTTATTTTCTACATTGCTTTCTTCTAAGGTTTACATTTCAATTTTTTAAAATTTTATTACGACTAATTAAAATTAAATAAATCTAATTAATAGCTCATTTGTAAACTGTTACAACTATAGGCACATATATATATATATAAAAATAATTTTCCTACAGTGTTTTCAATTAAATATTTATTATATTAAAAGAAATTTATTACTTAAAAAAAGTATAAATAGGTATTGCTTTTTAATGACAAAAACTTTTGAACGGTAACGCCGATCATTATGAAGTTTGGACACAACATTCATCTCGGTAAACTAAGATGAATGTGCGTACTCATGTCCCTTCCTTCCCCATTCGTTCTTTTGCAACCGGGTGAAACCGGGCGGGACCGCTAGTGTTTTATAAAAATAGTTCAAACAAAAGTTGTAGATCATGCAATTGTTTACAAAAACTGTTCTTACATTTTTTTTTCTACGAATCACTATTCTTGAGATATGGGATCAAAATATCTATGTACATACTGAACGTATTTATCAAAAATAACGTTAAACATTAATATGCATATTAGCATGTATGAAATCACAATTTCAAAAGGGTGATTCGTAGGAAAAAAGTATAAGAACAATTCTTGTAGACAATTGCATGATCTAAAACTTTAGATGACCTATTTTTAGATAACATTTACCGCTTACAAAAAAAGCGCAAAAACCGATACTTTTAACATTCGACTTTGAATAATTTTTTACCAGATTTAGGATCGGAGGGGACTTTTGATATTTCATTTGTAATAGTGTGCCTAAGATCCGTACCAATTTTCAGCTCTATGCGAATTATTGTAAACTTATCACTATTTTTTTGTCTATTTTGACCAGACTACTGAGCAGGGTGGCGTAGCGGTGAGAGCACTAGACTCGCATTCGGGTGGTACCGGGTTCGAATCCCGGCGGGGGTAGATGTGGCTGGGAGTTTTTCCCACTGCCTCTCGCCGAAAAACGGTAGTTCATGTACAAGCCATCTTGAAGAGGTTTTCCATGGTTTCCCTCAACAATTCCAGATAAATATCGAGATGGTTCCTCATGCAAGGCCATGGCCGATTGCCTGTGCTCCTATGCTCAACATTTGCCTACCTTAACCTAATTTCCTAAAAATTCCTTCATTCACCCATTGCTATTAATTAAGTTGAAGTTTAAAAATTGTAGAAAATAACGGGAAGTGTGATAGATAGAAAATAGAAATGGTACGAATGGCGTCTTTTATGACATAAAGTCGAGAAGCAGACGTTAAACGCATTATTATTATTATTACCATTACTAGAGTGACCTGTGCGAATTATTCGCACTAAATAAGTATAATAATTATCACTTTACAAAATTATTTTTTAAATATGATTGCAGGTTTTCAATTCGATTCTGATTTTGCACACTGCTTATAACGTTCTTCTTTTTGTTGTATTACAATATAAAGCTCAGATGACAGATCGAAGAAATATTTTACTAAAATTGTCATATAGAGGCGCAAGTAGCAAAAGCGTTGAGCTAAGCCGTCAGGTGGCATCATGCAGCATTGCTGTGACGTTGTTCAGCGTTGCCCGTCAGATGGCAGTATGCAGTATTTATAATATGAAGGTCAGATGACAGATCGAAGTGTTGACGTTGTTTCAAAATTATAGCCGTCAGATGGCAGACGTTGTTCAGCGTTGCTGTTAATTAATTAATTTACAAAAACAAAAGCAATAATAAATTTTTTAGTTGTCGATGTCAGTAGAGCAAGCAATTATCTGTAAAATGATATATAATTTATGCGGAGTAATTGTGAGGTTTTTTCTAAAAATGGAGGCAAACATCTTAATCTTAACGTATTAATATATATGATTTTGACTGGACTATACCTACGTTGATAAGGTAAGTTGTATTTATTTACGTAAGATGTAAACATTTTGAAAAGATATTGGAGTTTTTAATATTCAGTTTGAATCGGAATTCAAAGGTTGTCCGGTTGGTTTACTGCGTCACTGCAGCGTCAGGTTATTGCGCGATCACTTTTTATGTGTACGCGTCATTTGATATGTTGCGACGGTCGGTCGTCGTATCCCTCTGGGGAGGATCTGACAGAAAAAAGAGAACTCGGCCCTTGACCTCGGTCTTCAAGGGAACGTGCGCGTACGATAAGCAAGAATTGGCCGCTCGAATGTGTGTATACTTTTACGGTTTTTAGTTTATACATGCTGTTGGAGACGCACAGACCGACAAATTGTATTAGTCCGAGATCCGGTATTAGAAATGTATACCCTCATCTGTTATTTGATGGCGACAAAGATTATACGTTTGATAATATATACACGAATAAAAGATCACCAAAGCAATCAAATTACTCCCTGATAAGCGTAATGTCGTAACTAAACATAAATTCGAATACGACCATAAAATTAATTGAGATAGTATTAAAATTTTAGATAATGAAACAAATTACTTTAAAAGAGGTATTTCGGAAATGTTATAATATAATATCTAATAAAAATTCTCTTAATGCTCAATTAGATACAGAAAATTTAAGTAATATTTATGATATTATTTTGAAATAATATTTTGTTTTTTTTAAATAACTTCATTCTATTCTAAAATAAGTAGAGAGAGAGAGATTGTAAATTATAGACGCTCAACAGCTGAGGTCATCAACGTCTATAAATAAAAGATAAAAATAAAAAATCAACTTGTTAACCAAAAAAGAGTTGTATAGACTCTATAAAAATAACAACATTTAAAAAAAGATAAAAATTAACCATAAACAATAACAAGTAACAAAAACAAATAACAAATAAATAAATAAAATCAAAGAAATCGATCAAGACCGGTTTCTTTTAAAAATCGAAACAGCAGATCGACATTTTCCGGGTCATTCCCTAAAATCACAGACATAAAATAAGTAGATATATACTAATTAACTTTTATATTTTTTAGATTATTTCTGAAGAAGATCCAAATCCGGATCGAAACGTTATCTTTTGTAATATTGATTTATAATTTTATTTTTGTCAATATATAGTCTGAAAAAAATTGGTCGACAATTTTATTTGTTTGAATAATATATACATTGATAAATTGCAAATGGGTTACCTAGCTTAATCGCGTACCGATGCTGTTAAATGAAATAATTAACTTTTTTGGATCGACTTCCCCGATTTGTTAACAATAAAAATCGAGCCTAAGACGAGAGAATATGATATAAATAAAATGTTAACAAAACAAATAAACTCAAAGTACACAGAACACAACTATTTACAAGGTATGTTTATGTGGATGATCTATATTAATGTATAGAATAAATGGTATATTCCAATTCTTTGTGTCATATTCTCTCATTTTAGGCTCGATTTTTATGATTAACAAATCGGGGAAATTGATCCCAAAAAGATAATTAGAATTCATTTAATTTAACAGCATCCGTACGAGATTTAGCTAAGTAACCTAGGTGCGATTTATCAATGTATATATTATCTTAAAAAAAAAACTTCGGAGAAGTAAAAACTTCGTTCTGTGCTAAATTCAAAAACTTGAGGCGACTGAATCTCAGAATTATAACTTAAAAAAAAAGAATTTCGAGGCAGACAAGAAATTGAAATCAAGCTCGAAATTCTGTGCCTAAGACGTCGAAAAAAAAATGAATTTTGAGGCAGACAAGGAATTGAAATCCAACTTCGAAATTCTGTGCTTATAAAAGCTACAAGAGCAACAGCAAAAAAATGCAAAGACGGTGTTCGCATAACTCCTTTAGTTACCACTAAAAAAACGCCGTCTGTGCACTTTTTTTTGCTGTTGCTCTTGTAGCTTTTATAAGCACAGAATTTCGAAGTTGGATTTCAATTCCTTGTCTGCCTCAAAATTCATTTTTTTTTCGACGTCTTAGGCACAGAATTTCGAGCTTGATTTCAATTTCTTGTCTGCCTCGAAATTCTTTTTTTTTAAGTTATAATTCTGAGATTCAGTCGCCTCAAGTTTTTGAATTTAGCACAGAACGAAGTTTTTACTTCTCCGAAGTTTTTTTTTTAAGATTTCACGTCTTTTTCCAAAGTGTGAGACATTATTTTTATTTTTTCTCCAAAAAATAAACATATGTGCATTTTTAGAATTAAGAGGCCACAGATTCCATGAAGGCCAATTTTGAAGGCATGAAAAAAATCAATGAACAAGGCCAGCCATTAAAAATACAAAATTTTTTTCATATCATTTGTAAAATACTTATTTTGCATTAAAAAAGAAGTTTCACTTTGAAAACTTTCCTTTTTTTAATTTTTGTTGCACATTTTATGATGAATATTATGTTTTTTAATAAATTAAATTATTTAAATCTAACTTCAATCATATATTTTGTTATTTTTTAATAAAAAATTTGACGAAAGTGTATTTTTCAAAAAACAAGAAAAAAAAATTAAAAATTAAAAAAGAAATAAAGATATGTATATGAGAAAAAAATTGAGAAAATAAATTAAAAATAAAAAAAAACAATTAAAAATATAAAAAAAAATTTAAAATTAAAAAAAAATAAAAATAAAAAATATGATTATATATAAATATCAAGTGGAAATAAAATGGAGTAGAAAAAAAATTTTTTCCAATGATGCCGGCGGGAATCGAACCCGAGACCCTGTTATTAGTGTTATTACTAGTCTAACGTCGTAACCGTTAGTCCACGGACATACTCGCAATATAAGCTGTTATTGTGGTACAGAAGTATATATGGGTGATACGAAAAATCGGTCCTATGAAAGTCACGTGGTCACAGAACTATAAAACTTGGAAACTGGTCTCATATACACGGCGTTATATGGGAGCTAGGCAAAATCAATGTATAAGAATACGTTAGAGATACGTCGGCATTTAGCACAGAAAAGAATCTCTAACGAGATTCTTCGATCTAACATATAATCTTTGTCATGATCAAATAACAGATGAGGGTATATATTTCTAATACCGCATTTTAGACTATAATGCATGAATTTATTATTATCCTTGTATATGCCAAACAAATTTATTTCTCCTGAAAAAAATTTTAATTTATTACATGAATTAAAAATAATTACGTATGCATTATGGGAATTAATATATCTTTTGTGAACGAAAATAAATGATTTTTTGTTCCGAGTTCATTATCATTTATTACGCTTTCATCAAAATTACATGTTTATAATTTGAACAAAAAACTGATACATTAAATTAATGAAAATTGTTTCGGCTACTAATGGAACATATTAGGAAAAATGAATGTATAAAAGTATACTGTTTCTTTGAAAAATGTATTTTCTTTGTGCTTCAAATGATTTGGTATTTTACAATTTGTTATATTTTTAAATAGAATGGAAATAGTTTTGCCATTTTTCAAATTTGTTTTTGGGGTTCCGTATAGGATCACTTCGTTGTCCGTCTGTCTGTCTGCCATTTTGAATTTTTGACCCAACCTCCGTAAAAGTTATATTTTAGTATCGTATTTTCAAATAAAGAAACACTTAAATTTTGTTTTGTGCTAATAGAAAAACAACACCTTATATTTCAAAATAAACATTACAAGCTCTGTTAACGCTGGAAAATTTTAGCGTCACCAACATAAAAATATAAAAGTCCGGATGTAGTTACAATTTATAACCGAGGATATGCGATATTCTTTTTGTTGAATCTAAATTTTCCAAATCTCCGTTGGTAACAGTGTTACGACACAAACTGTAAATAAAAGGTTCTTAACCAAGCTATATCCATAACAATAACAAATTATTCGCAGTTATTTTTTAAATATTTTACGAGCCGTAAACTCGAATACATACAGAAAGAGCCAAATATTTAAACGTATATAGAGTGACCGGCAATTGCTCGTATTCCTCTTGGGAGAAGAAACTATGACTAGTTTTGGAATGATTTAACCTCTATCACATGGGGGTCGGAAATGCGTCTTTTTTTCATTATAATAATACTTCTGTGAAGAATTTTTATTTCTTTTAAGTTTTAACACACAACATAAAATCTAACAGTAAATTTTCTGGTTTTTAGCTTTAGGAAGATTGGCCAATTAGTAGGTTATCAGATCATGGAAAAATTCAGGCCAAAAAGTGAGAATATATCTATGTATTTTTTTAATTTTAAACTCCCAAAATTCGGATCTTTGTAAAAAGAAAACCGAAGTAGATTTTCTGGAAAATGACGCATTAAGTAATAGAGGTTAAATCATTCCAAATTAGTCATAGTTTCTTCTCCCGAGAGGAATACTACGAGCAATTACCGGTCACCTGTATATTCAAGATTTTTTTGAAAATTGATATTGGAGTATTGTAAGATTTTCAAATACATTTTACATATAATGTTTTATAATAAAGCATACTAAAAATTTAGTTAAACGCTTTTATTGTACAATCGATAATGTTCTAAAAACTAGAAAATACATATTATAAGTCACCATAGGAGGCTTTGATTAAATTAAAATAAAATCGTGAGAGAATTTTAGTAGAAAACTTTCAATTGTTTGAGATGGGAAATCATATTTTGCTTTCAACTGTCTTCTTCGACCATAATGTTGTAACTATAAATGCCCCACGATTTTATTTTAGTTTTATTAAAGCCCCCTATGGTGACTCATATTTATTTTCTAATTTTTAGTACATTATCGATTGTACAATAAGAGCGTTTAACTTAAAAGTTTTTTTACATTTTTTTTCCAGAGGTCTGTGTCGATGATCGTTAACATACCTAAGGGTTATTCAACATTTCTGTTCTTATTCTCGCCATTTTTGGCCTGGCAATTTATAGGCGTTTCCTTGAATCAACGAATTCACTAAAAATGGCATCCGTGGTGTTGCCGTTAACTGTAAGACGCGCCGTTATGCATATGAACTTAATTCGTAAATTATATAAAATTAGCACTTGTCTAGCAAAAAGCTAATTGAAATTAGTCACGATATGGTGAAATATCTTCAGCTAACATGAATTTAAACAATACGTTAACAAGGGCAGAGAACTGGAGGATTTCTAAATACAGGAAGTTGTGTTTGTTCATTCCGTATACAGCTATTATACTAGGGTTGCTCAGAATTTTATAAAAAAATTCCAGCCAATTGGGCGACGGGACCATTCCAACTTCAAAAATGTTCACATTTGATTATAATAAAGAAAATGAAATTTTTGATATTGCGTGAGGTGACGCGGGTAATGGCTAGTATTCAATATGATATTTGCTATACGTTTCCATGGTTACCTACACAATATGTTCACGTCATGTAAAAATTAATCAAAGCATGCCTAGCTAGTTTATTTCTGACAGATCCATAAAACAAAAGAGGGGCTGATTTTTTTTATTTTCAAAATATTTATGAAACTGTAAAGTTTAGAAAAAAAATTTTAAACAAAACTTTCTTGAAAAAATAAATAGAATAATAATCCGTCATTAAAAGTATACCATTATTATATAAAAAATACCGTTATAGTATGTATCTCTTCTGCGCATGCGCCGATTTTCCCCAAAAACAATAGGGCTCTTCATATTTGCATACCAAACATCCTCCTAAAATTTGGTTTCAATCCGCTCATCCGTTTGACCTGTATCGTGTTCACAGACTAACAGACGCACAGAGACTTTCCAAAAATATGTTTTTTGGATTCGGGGGACCTCAAAACGGAAAGATATTGTAAAATTTTTGAAAAGTGATTTTTGACCTAAACTAGTACCATTCCCCACTTGTGGGTTGGAATGGTAAGACCGTTTTAAGTGCGAGTAGAACTCGCGCCCTGAGGGTTCTGTTATTTCATAAAAATTAAATTTGTCATGTAGGGTAGGACGGGGGAATGGCGTTCACTTAAGGAAAACATGGTGTATTTTTTAAATTATTTATTATAAATCAAAATTAAGAAGAGTAACAAAGTCTTTAATTATCGAGTAATCAACAATTTAACAACAAAAGCATATATCTTTCACCTACTAGTAGTAGGAAAACATTAAAAAAACATGTTTGAGCGGCATTGCCCCTGACTTTGGGTAATGCCGCTCAGGGTCTCATAAAGTAGTGTCCCCAATCCAATCCGGCTGTTTTACTGCTTTGATCATAATTGTTTTTGATATTGTTGCGTTCAGCAAATTTATAAACAAGTTTACGCAAATCTGCAGCACTGATTCCATAGTATAGCGAGCCCAGCAACTTAACTTGTTCAGCACCTAATTAAAAGTTAGATCAGCGCGACCGCAAACAAAGAAACGCTCTTCACGGTCGCATGACGCGAGCTGACTGTCCGTTTGCATCGCTGTCTATTAGAGGCCCCCTCCCCTCGCGCTTCACGCGACGTGACGTGTTGCTACGTTCCTTTTTGACAGAGTTACAGGGGTGAGCGCCATTACCCAGTGAGCGCCATTCCCCCTCCCTCCCCTAATAATTCTACATATAGAATCAGATGACTTTCGGCTTTTTTTCTTTACTTGTGCGCCAAACAAGATTCTAGGTTAACGGGAAACATTTAAAGGCTTTGATAAGTGCGACAGTATAAAATAAATATTTTACGTTTTTTACGGTTTTCGGATTTTCCCCCTTACTTGTGCTCTAAGACATTGCTTCTTGCCAAATTTCATGATTCTAGGTCAACGGGAAGTAGGTACCCTTTAGGTTTTGATTCCTTTGCGGGTGTCAAAATAGCGAGTAATAATAAAAAATTACAGTTTCGGAAATATTTTGAAAATAAAAAAAATCTTTCGCTCTTTTGTTAGTTTCGTAGTTGGCAAGCATGCTTTGATTAATTATTGCGTGACGTGATAACATATTAACTAATTTCGCCCTGTCCTGTATCGAAATTATAACTAGTAACTAAATTTTGCATTGTAACTTATTTTTGTTAAATTTTATAGTTTTGGAAATATTTTGAAAATAAAAAAAATCTTTCGCTCTTTTGTTAGTTTCGTAGTTGGCAAGCATGCTTTGATTAATTTTTGCGTGACGTGATAACATATTAACTAATTTCGCCCTGTCCTGTATCGAAATTATAGTAACGAAATTTCGCCATGCAACTTATTTTTGTTAAATTTTATAGTTTTAGAAATATTTTGAAAATAATAAAAAATTCGCTCTTTTGTTAGTTTCGTAGTTGGCAAGCATGCTTTGATTAATTTTTACGTGACGTGATAACATATTAACTAGATAACCATGCAAACGAATAGCAAATATCATAATATTTAATACTAGCCGTTACCCGCGTCACTGCACGCCTAAACAGATTTTTTTTTATATTATAATATGTCAAATGTCAATATTTTTGAAGTTGGAATGGTCGCCCAGATTTGGGGATTATTTTCACTCAATGCTTTGAGTTTTATGGGATCTTAGATTTCGGAAAAGTAATCTGAAAATATGCTATGTAAACGACAGAGTATAATGGAAAGGTGTGATCGCCAAGGTCCTGTAAAGGATAAGGTACTTTGGTTTGATGGATCTTTAGTATTTTCATAGTATTTTAATGTCTTCTTTTTGAGAAAAAAATTGGTTGTCTGTAAAGTCGGTTTACGGACGATAGTTTTACGTGATAACGTATTCCGCTCGAATATAATAATACATAACCTAAATTTTAGTAGCTGTCAAACTATATTTTTACCAACTAATGATTTGATCAACCAAAGCAAAATACATATTTTTAAGCAATTATAAAAGACATTTAAAAGAATGTATATATATTATATATTTGTTAACAAACCGTATAATTTATCTGCTGTTATGAAATGCAGATATCTCCCAAAATTTGTTTTTGATACAAAATGTAGCTGCGTTTGTTTACAAACTATCAACTGATCACAAAAAATATCCGTGCAAAAACGAACAAATAACGATGTATTATCTGAAAAATTGCTTTAAAAATTCGATAATTTATGACATTTTTATTAGATATCTTGATTTTAAGTCTGAATTTCCACGGTTTATAAAACAAAGGCCATCTGTCAGATGTAGCTTTCGCTGGAACAGCCGAAAGAAATGTTGAACGCACACTACTCTCTGACGTCACGCGAGAAGAAATGCGTACAAGGTTGTCTGTAAAGTCGATTTACGGACGATAGTTTTACGTGATTCCGCTCATATATCATATTTAATAATACATTACTGCGCTCTCGCTTGCACGCACAGGGTCAGGCGGAACGTTAGGAACGTTACACTTTTTCGTGCGTGCAGCTGGTGTTTCATCAATTTATAAGACGTTATCACTTCAAAAACGTTGAATCGTGTTTAGTATTTTAGAAGCATAGTTTGTTAACCTGAGTGTACGTAGTACGTACACACAATCGGAAGTAGTTAAACGTGAACATAAAATATTAAATATAACCTCTTTCGCATTACAGAGCTCTGTATATCACCGGTACAGCTATTGTGGTGCATATTCAACACTTTCGTCATTCCGCTCTTTTTATTCAATGCAACAAAACGTTGCTGACTGTCTTTGAAATCAAAACTTATAGAGAGCCGCCAGACACAACCTATTTTTAAATAAATGAGACCTTACGTTTTGAGTAGTGTTTTATGTACTTAGAACGCTTGGCGTACCTCCATCATTGAGTCTGTGACAAATGTACAGGTACCAGGTGAGAAAAGTGAGTAAAAATAAGAGTCACTTAATTTAAATTTAAATGGCTGCTATTTATATATGTTTTGTAAAATATCACTATAAATTAGTATCCAATATCGCCAGTCACTTTCCGCTGACCACAACTTCTGACAGACGCTTTAAAGCTCAGAGAAAAATTAATGAACTTCACTTACGCTTGATTTTTATATACCTATGTTATTCAGACAACTATTACAAAATTATATTTCAACAGCCAGACAAATTGTAATGACGAAACATCCCCCAGACGTAAAAAATAGTGAGCGCGAGAGCTTTATGACTATTTTTTACGTCTGGAGGGATGTTTGGTTATAACAATTTGTCTGGCTGTTGAAATATAATTTTGTAATAGTTGTCTGAATAACATACATAAAAATCAAGCATTTAAAAATAAGTGAAGTTCATTAATTTTTTTCTGAGCTTTAAACCGTCTGTCAGAAGTTGTGATCAGCGGAAAGTAACTGGCGATACTGGATACTAATTTATAGTGATATTTTACAAAACATATATAAATAGCAGCCATTTAAATTTAAATTAAGTGACTCTTATTTTTACTCAACTTTCTCACCTGGTACCTGTACATTTGTCACAGACTCAATGCTGGAGGTATATAAAACACTACTCAAAACGTAAGGTTTCATTTATTTAAAAATAGGTTGTGTCTGGCGGCTCTGGTATCTTGGGCTATTACGTGTTATACGTATAAATATCAAAGTCAAAATATCTAAAACCAAAAATATTTCGCGATATAATATCTAAAGTTAAAATATACTAAAAAAAAAATACCTAAAGTCCGTTGCAAACGAATTTTTATTTTTTCCACGATCTGATAGCTCACTAAATGGCCAACCTTCCTAAAGCTAAAAACCACGAAATTTACTGTTAGATTTTATGTTGTGTGTTAAAACTTACAATAAATATAATTTTTATTAAATTTTTTATAAAACTGAGTAGGTACGGGAATAATAAACAAAACTGAGTTTCATCCTAAAAAAACAGTTTCAATTTTATTAGATATTAATTTCAGTATGTACAAATTTTTACAAAATTTACCTAAAAAAAGAGAAACGACATTAAATATCAATTATTCACCGTTCTTCTCCTAATTAAAACTTTTAAATTACTATTCATAAAATTAAATAATAACCTTTAGGAGGCGTTCAATTTTTATTCTAATTAGATATTAGTTTTTGCAGTGCAGTTCGAAAACTGTTTTACCAACGCGCCGTAAGTGCATGACCATTTCAAAAGAAGTATAACCTATCTTCTTTACATAAATAAAAAAAAAAAATAAAATAAAAATTTGCAGAAGTGTCATTATCATAAAAAATGACGCATTTCCGACCCCCAAGTGATAAGGTTAATTAGTCATAGTTTCTTCTGTAAAATGTGCCATTCAGTAGACTTATTTGAAAACGTATACCTGAGGTACGCTAATTGAATTCAACTAAAATTTAAATACAAGGTTCATGTTTTTGAAAATAGATTTCCAGTCACGCTTTTCTGTGTTGCTGCGTTGATATTTATTATCCACGTATTATTAATGACTCAGTTTAAGGTTTTGCCTCGTGTTGTCGGGTATTGAAATTAACATTTTCCTACACAAATCGTTTTGTGAACACCTATTTCTTAAACTCCGAAATAACTGTCGTCAATGATTGTTAGTGAAACATAGGGTAATAATAATAATAATAATGCGTTCAACGTCCGTTTATCGACTTTATGTCATAACAGACACCATTCGCACCATTACTATTTTTTTCTACCACACTTCCCGTTATTTTCTACAATTTTTAAACTTAAACTTAATTAATGGCAATGGGCGAATGAAGGAATTTTTAAGAAATTAGGATAAGATAGGCAAATTTTGAGCATAGGAGTTTGACAGGTAATCGGCCATGACCTTGAATAAGGAACCATCTCGATATTTATCTGGAATTGTTGAGGGAAACCATGGAAAACCTCAACAAAATGGCCGGTACAGAAATAACCGTTTCTCGGCGAGAGGCAGTGGAAAAAACTACCAACCACATCTGCCCCCGCCGGGATTCGAACGCGGCACTTCCCGAATGCGAGTCTAGTGCTCTCACCGCTACGCCACCCCGCTCGATGAAACATAGGGTAACACGACCTATTCTCGAGTTGTCGGCCTCTCTTATTAGGGTTCCGTAGCCATAATTTCACCCAATACGTTCGTCCGTATATAACACAGCCTTATAACTCCGGGAGGGGTGGCCTAGCGGTGAGAGCACTAGACTCGCATTCGGGAGGCACCGGTTTCGAATCTCGGCGGGGGTAGATGTGACTAGGACTTTTTCCTACTGCCTCTCGCCGAGAAACGGTAATTCCTGTACCGACCATCTTGTTGAGGCTTTCCATCGTTTCCCTCAATAATTCCAGATAAATATCGAGATGATTGCTTATTCAAGGGCATGACCGATTACCTGTCAAACTCCAATGCTCAAAATTCTCTTAGCTTATCCTAATTTCCTAAAAAATCATCCATTTCCCATTGCTATTAATTAAGTGGAATGTAGAAAATTAAGGGATAGATGGAAAATAGTAATAGTGCGACTGAGGTCTGTTATGGAACTGCCGTGTAAAATGTATAAAATTCTTCTTTTATCTCTAATTTCGTTCTACTTTGATTGATTTTAATTAAATATTTTTGTGTAAGCGTTTGTATTTTCTATGAGACAGTCTTTAATTAAACTCTCTCTTTATATCATTAATTTGATATTAAATATCATTTAATTTGTTCCATTTATTTTGTATTCTAGTAAAAAAGGTCTCAAACCCTTCAGTAACGATTAAAATGTGCTGCTAAAATTTAAACAGGACCGGACTATAATAATAATAAAATTTCAATAAGTAGTATAGTACAGTTAAAATATAATTTGCTGTCTTTATAATTAAAATTGATCCACCCAACTTGGCATAGCCAGTGCTGGGATATAAATATAATATAATAGTTTGCAGATAAGAAATTACTTACTGAGGGGTGTATTTAATTCAAGGCCGTAGCCAGGAATTCACTTCGGGGGGGGGGGGGTCGAGCTCTAGACCAGAGATAATAGATAACAATTTTATTTATGTAAATTATAATATATGCTTATCGTAATATACGATTAATTAAAAGGCAACCGACGCGGATTGTCACCATTTTTTGGAAAATATAAAAGTTTTCAAGATATGACGTTTTTAATTTTTTCAAGAAAAATTTATAAAACCGCGTCTAACTCCTAAACCAAATTTTGAGCATAGGAGTTGGACAGGTAATCGACCATAGCCTTGAATAAGGAATCATCTCGATATTTATCTGGAATTATTAAGGGAAAAACATGGAAATCCTCAACAAGATGGCCGGTACACAGGTATTACCGTTTCTCGGCGACAGGCTGTAGGAAAAAGTCTCAGCCACATCTGTCTCCGCCGGGATTCGAACCCGGTACCTCCCGAATGCGAGTCTAGTGCTCTCACTGCTACGCTACCCAGCTCGGTAACTGCTATAAATATATCGCGTGTCTTTGATAAAAGAAATAATTATTTTTTAAACTTTGCTTTTGCCACTGACAATTGACACGACGCGACGTCCCACTTTTCGTTGGATTCGATGTTCTTTTTTTAGTTTCGATAATTTTTTTTGTCAAATGTAAATGTTTCTTTTATAAAATACATATAGTCACTGATATTTGAAATCACTATTATATGAAATATATTTGGAAGTCTTTGTTCGGAATTCTCAAATTAATAATGTTTCTTTCATTCCAAAGTTCAATATTTTCGATTCCAGTTTTATTTTCATTTATTGAAACTTTTTCTAGGTTATTTCATTCAATGAATTTATGTCAATATAATATTTGTGTATAAAATATTTTCTTTTGTTTTATAATATTCGCGAACGAAATGACGCTTACGTACCTACAGCTATGAGCAAAGCTGACGTATAACTCACTAGGGCAGGGATCGGCAACCTGCGGCTCGCGAGCCGCATGCGGCTCTTTTGACATAAAGTTGCGGCTCTGCAGTTCCATACGCAAAAAAAAAAATATTATGTAAACCCTTAAAAATCGTCCAATAGATCCATGATTAAGTACCATGTCTATCTCTCAGCCATTTCCACTCGCGTCTCACCCGCACCGCCACTGTCACGACGTGTCGTCCTCGGATATAGGTATATATTATACCTAAACAAGTAAATACTATAATACAGAAACGAAAATGTTTAGTGGCTCTTTAAAAACTGTAAAATTTTGTAAATTGTAACTTTTGGCTCTTCCGTCTCAAAAGATTGCCGACCCCTACACTAGGGTGTTTATTTACTTTTTTCGGCCTCATTGGCTAATGTTTTAGCACTGGGCCTAAATAAAATTCTCCCAAAATGTCAGCTTCCTAGATCAAACCAGTGAACGACGCAAGGCGAGTTTGTTTCCCATTTAATTACCATGGGACAAGCGACGCTTTTACTCAAACATGGATAGCTGGTATAACATTTTTTTTGTATTTTTGATAGCAGAATTTTGTAGAGAAATAAATTTCGCACAAAAAAGGTCCTTAGTACTAAATCTCTGAATACTAAGTTCATAAAAACAGTCATATTCATTCACAGCAAAATCGCAAAAAATATCACCTTCAACAAAATATTAAAATAAAATAATACTCATGTGCTCTCTGTAGTAATTTGGCTGGTACAGACTAACAAATTTACTGAGTTAGCTCAGAGAAAAAGGAAAGTTTCCGGTGGGCAGTTTTCACTCGCTTCGCTCGTGCCTGCGCACCTGCGACTCGTGCTGAAAACATCGCGCTGACACGTTATAACGTGTCAGCGCGATGTTTTCAGTAGTCTAAGTTATTCATATATGAATGACAGACTACTAGTTACGCCAATAACTATAAAAGAACCTGTTCAACCATTAACAATACAATAGTTCCCGGAACTTTAGGAGTTCGGAACTGCCGAAGTCTAGCCGAACAGGGTCCATGTATCAGCTTTGGTCGCGCATGTTTCTGGCGCGAGACCTCGATCTGATGTTGACTTTAATAAGAAAGTGAGTAGAGAAGCATGTAGAAGCAGACGGCAGCTTATCTGGCTCATGTTAGGTGATTGATTTTTATTAAAGTTTGAACGAGGCTCGTGTGCGTGCGGCGGTTTCAAGACTAGACCCCCCTCCCCCACCATCAACCCTCACAAACACTACATGAATACAATACCAAAATGTGTTTTTACCGTCGAAAATTGTGTTACCAATTTAAAATTGTTTTCTTTTTTACTTTTATATTTCGTATATTATATAAGTTTTTTTTTAAACTCTTCGGAAATATTGGAACAGTTCCTATCACTAAGTGTTGCCTTTATCGAAGTTTAAGCCTCGATAACAATAAAGCAGGTTTAACATTGAAGGGCATTATTTTTATTTTTTTCAAATATGCACTTTTATTCGTTAAGGTAGTTAAGGTGATACACTCTAAATAACGACACACTCACTCTAAATAACAACAATACGGCATCATTAAGCAATAAACAGTACTTGCTTGTTATTTTGCTGCTTTGTTGTCGGCATCATGCGTACCGAAGTTTCTAAGAAATTCGTTCTTTTATTATCTTTCATATGTTTAGCTCAGCTGCTTATCGCTAAGTTATCATAATATTCTTAGTTGACCACAAACTTGCAAACTGTCAACTTGGCGAGTAAAAGAAAATCTTTGTGTATTGACGAAAATGATTAATGGATTAGTTGTTCTCTCCGTTTAACGACGACTCTCAATAACGCTACAAAGTGCACAGTTCCTTGAGAGTCGCTATACAGTATGTAAACACGTAAGGTGCACATAGGGAAATTAACATTGGGAAAAAATGACTGGATCAGAGTGAGCCTTGAAATCTTGTTTTTCAATTTGACAGATAATATTCTTTTGCAAAATGAATCTGTATACTACCGAAGAAAATATTCAAATGATTACAACATAATCGGACTTTTTTTATTAATGGGACATTAAATTCCCAAAAATATTTAAATATGGTGCGAGATCAAATATCTCCGCCTATTCGTGTTGAACCTAAAGACATTGGGACACTGATTTACCAACGCGCATACGTCATACCAGTCAGACAATTTTTGAATGAAATGTTTCCAAACAGATGGAGTTGTTTTTTTGTCTTATTTTTGAGAGCTTTTTATTATTAAAAAAGCCAAGTAAAATAGAAATAAATCAAAATAAAATAGAAATCCTCAAGATTACCACAATAATTCAATAGAAATAACAATTAATGCATTCATGGCTAACTCTGATCTAAGTATTTTTTCCCAATGATAATTTCCCTATGTGCACCTTACGTGTTTACATACTGTATAGAGTTTACACAGTATGTAAAAGTTAATACATTTATTATTTTTATTATATCTGCTTTAACTAAATAAGCGTTAGAAAACCTAAAACGAGGTGATTGTATTGTTGACAATAAAAACATTTTTAATTAAGCATTTTCTGAGTAAATAGTTGAAAATGTAATTACTGACTCTAGAAAAAAAACTAAAAGTTTTCCGGAAAATGTTATAAATAAAAAAAAGGTGAAAAAGTAAACATGATTCTAGTTTTCATTAATTTAGTTGTTGGCTGACGAGTGGAGTTAGATTAGATAGAAAACAAAATATACAAAAAGTAATTATAGGCGATATATGCGTATAAAATGCACGGCACAACTCACCGATAAGTATCGGAATTGTGGATAAGGATTGCTTGTACTGTGTCAGCAATAAATAAAAAATAACGAAGTTTATTATATTATCTTTGGATTCCAGGGATGATTCTATAATAATTGATTTTCAACGCTAAAATTGCTATCAAAGTACATCTAGCGTTGGCTTTCAAACACTAAACATGCTCTCAAAACATAGTTAATATACCAGAAACAAAGTATTAGCGCATAGAACAAGAGTGAAATATGCATTATAACATATGTGGTGGGAGAACGGGTATGGTGGAAGTAAAGGAGTAGAAATTACAATAATATGGGTAGTGACTGTAAATCACAATTTTGGGTGACAAAAATAATCAATTTGGGTTACTGTATTACTAAGTGAGCGACTGACTGCGCGTGACGAGAAAATAATAGTTGAGTGACTAAATTACTAAGTGAGCGACTAAATTACTAAGTGAGCGACTGACTGCGCGTGACGAAAAATCAACAGAACAGCAACTTACAAACATCCATTTGAGTTACTTAAAATATAAAATGGGAAACTTCATAATATTTGAGCCACCTAATATTTGTTTGAGTGTCAACGTTACGTCCTGCTTTTTTTTTAAATTTGGCATATGATTTATTTATTCTGAGCGGCGTTTTGTTAATTGTTTAAAATAATAGAACTGCGTTTTCTAAAAAATATATATTTAATTGACTGTCAATTAAATATACATTTTTTAGAAAACGCAGTTCTATTTAAACAATTAACTATTTAATTCGCATACCCCGTTATCGTTTACCGCGGAATTGTTTTTTTAAAAACTCTACATTTGCCCCTTCCCGTTTCACTGCGAGACAATTCGCATACCCCTTTATCGTTCACCCTGGAATTACAATTCGCATACCCGTTTATCGTTTGCCCTGGAATTATTTTTTTAAAAACTCCACCTTTGCCCCATCACGTTTCACTGCGAGACAATTCGCATACCTACCCCTTTATAAAAAAAAGCGGTGATTTTCAATCTTCATGAAAATGTGAATTTTAAGTTGTAGTCTCAAAGTGAAAAAAAAAATAAAAAGTAAAAACAAAAGAAGATATCTGCTTCAAAATTACAGAAGGCATTCTAGTCGCTCACTTAGTAATTTAGTCGCTCACTTAGCAATTTAGTCGCCTATTATTTTAATATCTCAAGTTATTAAAACAATATCTCATCATCAGTCACCAAATTTTTTTTCGACCGTTTTATAATTCCCCTTACAATATTATTAATTGTAGATTGCCACCGTTTTTTCGTCAAGTTACGTTGTAAAATTAGTCTCCACGAAAAGCGCTTTCATTTTAACGCGATAATATATAGCCTAAGTCCAGCTTGAATGTCCATTCTAAATATTGGTGTAAAAAATTTTGGAATCGGATGAGTAGTTTTGGAGATTACCTTCTACATTCAAACTTACAAACTTTTCCTTCTTTACAATATATTACAATAGATTTATGCTTTATACAGATATATCTACCGAGATTTTAGATATAGGAATATCCATTGAATTGACAAAATATGTGTTCCATGTTCAACTTTTGTGTTTTATGTCATATTCGGATTCAACGCACTCGAAAACATATTTCTAGAGCTTAGGATTTTTTAAGATTGTGAATTCAATGGATATCCCTATATCTAAATTCTCGCTAAACATATCTGTAGCTAAAAATCTATTGAACTTTAGGCTATATGCGCCCATGGACTGTTTTTCTTAGTGACCTTTAAACTATAAAATAATACCATTTTCGATCAATTTAACCGAGCACCAAATCCCATAAGTTTTGTGCGAGGTCCTTTATGAATTCATAGATGGATGTTTATTGCTCGTTAAATGTATACACGGAGTAGAATTGTTTTATTCTTATTTTCTATCATTATACAACTCGCACTGTAATTACTAAATCACAAGCGAACCAAACGTTCGATGTACATTAATCTGAAGTTCGTACACCGAAAGAAAAAAAAACAAGTGAGTAATAGCGTTCAGTTGTATATTTTAATAAGTATATAGATACACATGCTGTATTTATTGAAGTACTAAAGCCTGCGTTACACAATTTAAAGTTGTACTGAACTTTGTCAGGTTGAGTGAAATTCTTCCATTCTTCAAGAAATTCTAGATTAAGAACGTATATTTTATACACGAAAAACTATATACGAATAATAGTAAAAAATACTATGAAAGAATATGCGTTAGAAGTGAAACTTTTTTGGTTAACGATTTCATTATTTTGAGATTAGGAAATTACTAGCCGTTGTGTTGCTCTGAAGTCGAGCATATTAAATTTTTCAACTAAATTTCTTAATCTGAGATCCCGATTTGACTCGATCGTCATCCATCGAGTTTTTTAATTAAATTTGAAATTTGATAATATAATGTATTAATAAAGCAAAATTGATTTGGTCGACATTCAATTTCTTGGCGCAGCTATTAATAAAAAAATATTATGATATTTGTTATTCGTTGCCATGGTTACCTACATATAATATGTTCCACGTGTTCGCAATAAAATTATCTACATTTTTATATATTGTGACATTATTGAAAACCCTATAACTGCAAAATACTAATTCGAAGGTGCCTGTCTACTTGGTTTTATGCCAGGAATGAAAATGTCGACCAAACTTTGGCATTTTATATACATATGTAACTTTAGAATGGTAATAAATTTAATTGAAAACTCGATAACTACATTTCAGAAATAAAATTAACAACTTTAATTTTTTATTTAAAATAGCTGTGCCAAGAAATTGAATGGCAACCAAATCAATTATTTATTAATACATTATATTATCAATATTCAAATTTCATTAGAAAACTCGATGAGTGAAGCTCGAGCTAAATCGGGATCTAGCAGATATTTGCAAAGCCAGCTCAAAATTAATATCTACAAATTTAACTTTTTTGGCTTTGCTGGAACTATTAATTTGAAATGTCATTATTTCGGTCTTATCTAGATTTAATGATAATTTATTAGCAGCAAACCGAGTCAATGCTTTCAACTGTGTATCACCTGAAACATTAAAAGTATTTTCAAATTGTTGTGTCATCAGCAAACAAGAACGTCATAAAATCAGACATTATATCTGGGAGGTCATTTATGTATTTTATAAATTAAACAGGACCCAAAATGAATCCCTGGGGTACACCATTTCTAATCATTTGCTTACTTGAAGAAACATATAGACATACGGCCCATTTGTAGGATCGGTTATAAATGCAACAGTTGTGTTTCAATTTTTGTAGATATTTTTGGCCAATTTAATTGAATAATTCTATGGGGTTCTATATATTAAATATCGTGTCCATCGAGATAATAGTTAATAAGAAAAATCGCAGGATTGTGGACAAAAAGTTAGATTTATTAATGTACGACGTTTCGTCTATAGATTCAGACTTTTTCAAGTACAATTATTGTTTGAATTTTCATATTGTACTTGAAAAAATCTAAATCTATAGACGAAACGTCGTACATTAATAAATCTAACTTTTTGTTCAGAATTCTGCGATTTTTCTTATTAATTCTATGGGTTTCCTTAATTAACAATCTCCAAATCGGGAAGAAGCCAAACCCGGTAGTTAGTAATTGATATTTTTGGAATTCATTTAGATATAATCATTTGCTGACTTAGCCAGCGTCTGTATAACGTTTCGTTTGCGATGGATGGCAAGCTTAAGCATCCCGTAGACCGGTGAAAGTAAGGTTTTCATTGCAACAAACGTCTGTTCCACTCATGTGGACTAAATTACTGCCATATAACTCGCAATAAGTTTGCGCAAAAGACTGCCATTACAGCACAGATCGTCGTCAGAACATGTGTGTGTGTGCGTGTGTCGGGTTTATACAGGAGTCGGTTGTTGGTATGGGATCGAGGACTATGTATTTGTGGTCGATTACTGGCGCCGATAAAATAGAGACCGATAATTGGCGTCGGCAGAGCACGTACCGATACGAGGAGATGACTGCTTTACCGTGTAAGACGTTAATAGTAGATAATGTGTTAGAAACTTATTCTTGCAAATTATTGCAATTGCTAAAGAGCTTATCTTTATCGATGGATTTTTACCTACTGTCGACGAATATGTTTAAATTCGAATGGCTCAGGAAAGTTGCGAATCTCTTTGTGGTTTAATATACTCTCTGAACATGAATTAGTGAAATTATCACTAATTGCGTAAGTGATAATTAATCAGTGATTTTCACTAATAAAATTACTTTCTAAAACTGAAATAGGTAGTGAATATGTCAGTATTTGAAATAGTGGCTTCTGATTTACATTCGGAATAGTGAATTCAAGTAAAATTCACTGTCAGATTAGTGAAACCCCTGATTTTATACGCGTCCTCTAAAAACATAGTTTTCAAAATATTTTCCCCTAAATTTCTAAAATTGAATGTTTGTTATCAATAATAAATTATTTTTAAAATGTGTATTAATTAACTAAAAATTAAATGACATTAAAATGTGTTGTGTTTACTGTCGGTAATACTACAGGGTCAGTATTTAGATCAGCTGACGTAGGAGCGCTTGTGCAGTACTTTTAGATTGGTATTTTTTAATATTTTACTTAGGGCCATGTAAACATATTTTACCCTAAAAAAATTGGTTGTCTGTAAAGTCGGTTTACGGACGATAGTTTTACGTGATAACGTATTCCGTAATACATAACCTAAATTCTACATATAATAATTCGAATCTATGATATTGCATCTTTAGCTTCAAATTTAGGTTAATTTTATGTATTAAAATACTCACCACCTATAATAATAATTGTTTTTTTTAACTTTCTTTCTTTCGTATTTATTTTAAGTCTCAAAGATTAATTGTCATAATATTTTGAAAACAATTGTTTCACTGTTTATATAAAATTCCAAAACCTACTTACAATATTTAAGTATTTTCATACGTCAAAAAATTGATTTTTATAATGATAAAATTTGTATGAAAACGATTTTTTCGAGAGATGAGACCTAGCTAAAACGATTTTTTGCCCCCCAAAATCCCTTTTCAGTAAATTTCATCCAAATCGTTAGGGCCGTTTTCAAGAAAAGCACGCACAGGGTCAGGCGGAACGCTAGGAACGTTACACTTTTTCGTGCATGCAGCCGGTGTTTCATCAATTTATAAGATTGGTGATTAATCAATTTATAAGATTGGTGATTAATCAATTTATAAGACGTTATCACGTCAAAAAATATATACCCTAAAAATTTCCCTGAATAGAAAAAATTCCCCTAAATTTAGGGAAAAATACTCTAAGGTGGAAACACTGAATCCGGTTCGCGGAATCATAAAACGAGTTGAGCAGCGTGTGGATTATTGATACGGAGCGCTTTAACGGCCCCCAAACTGTTACTTCGCCTTGGGAGGCAGTCGTAAAATGAGAGAAACCTTAACAATGTTAGTGGAGCACAATTAACAGCACACAGTGACGGGTGTACCTATGGCGGTGGCAAATATCGACTCCGGGGAGCGACATCTATTCGCCGACATACTTCTTGAAACACAATGTTCGAGAAAGAATTTTGTGTGCGCAAGGTAAAGTGATCATGTCAAATTAAATATTATCTCTTGATGTTGCCGGTTGATTACTAAGCGCTTCATTTACTCTACTTTACTGCTTAAGAATGTCACGATCCACCCGACTAAGCTAAGAGAAATCATGTCGAAAATTGTCGCTACAATATTTAAAAATGTTAGCAAAAAATAAATTGCACTCAAATATTATTTGAGGTAGTTAGAGGGATAAAAAGTTTTAGTAACAATAGTAAATCGAACTAAAATGCAATTTGAATGTAAAGAAAAAAAAAGGGGGAACATCGTTTCGTGGACACACGACGGAAACTATTTTCCTTGGTATTTTATATTAATATTTAAAATTTTATTATCTCTTGAAGTCACTGATTGATAACTTATCCCTTCATTTACGCTACTTTACTGCTTAAGAATGTCACATGTCTTCAGACTTTCGCGTCACGATTTAGCCGACTAGGCTAAGCGAAATAATGTTGAAAATTGTTACTACAATATCTAAAAATGTTAATACGTGAGGCTTGTCTTTTCAACAAGCATCAATAAGTACTCAAAACTTTGATTAACGTCTGATAATCTTCAATAAATATTGATAAATATTGGTCGATAATTTTATTGATTTAATAAGTAGTATTTCGACATAGACAGCTTCGCCTTGACGCCATGAAAATATTGACAAATATACTTTTTATACAGTAAACACACGTAAGAATGATCAGAGAGATCAAATTTTATTATGTTATCGATAAGTATATATAAATACGACCAACATAAAACAAAGCTTGTTTATGCCATTCAATTTATCTTTAAATAGCGTTTTCATTTAACAAAACCAATAACTGTAAAATCGAATAGGGCCGGTAATAAGATATCTATATTAGCAGACTAAAAATTTCAAATGTAATTCAGATGAAATTCGCTAAAAAGACACCTTTTTACACTTGTTAAGCAATGTATCTACTATCTATACTTAATATTTTAAAGAGGTAAAATTTGTAAGTTTGTATGTAGGAGGTAATCTCCGAAACTACTCATCCGATTTCAAAATGTTTTCACCAATATTTAGAACGGACCTTCGGGATGGACACGGGCTATATATTATCGCGTTAAAATAGAAAACGCTTTTCGTGGAGACCAATTTTGCAAGGTAAGTCGACGAAAAAACGGTTGCAATCTACAAATTCGGGCGAAGCAGGACTGGGTCGCTAGTTGTACATAAGCTAATCCATCGTGTATAAGGTATCACCTTAATAAAATTGGCGTAATGGATACCATTTCGTGCCGCTTCTCTACTGAGGCCCCTGAAACATCGAAGCATTTGATCTGCAAGTGTGAAGTAGTCATGACTCAAAGATTCCGTCACCTCAACAACCCATTCCCAACGCTTGATCAGGTTTGGGATACAGATTCCAGAGCCATTCTAGGCTTCATCAAGAGCTTTAACTTCACTCAGGAATAAACAAGTCAGGGCTACACAATATATCTAATAAGGTCGCGGTGTCGAAGAGGCGCGCCTCACATCCTCATTTATTCTAATCTAATCTAGTCCATCGTGTGTTTCCATTTAGAGACAGAGAATCCAAGAAATAAGAGTGATGCAATGCAATTGCAGAAACAATTGTCACAGATGTAGAAAATTTATATCGACGAATTTATTTCTCGAATACCTAGGCAGTTTGTCTTAATCACTGTCATCCTTTAAAATAAAATTAAACAAAAAAACTGCTACACGGATTTCTCCATTTTAAGTAGTTTTCAAGTGTTCCGGTTACGTACACTAGTTGTGTCCCAGTGTAGTTCGAACAGCTTAAAGCACTATGGTACAATTCACTTATACAAAGTGTTCGATAACAAATCTTGATAAAATCGCTATAACTCCGTTAGAAACGGCGTTTCAGATGTCGTTTGGAAATCAAATTTTAAAAATCGGGCGACAGGATTTAAGTTACTCGGAGACGAATCGAACAAAAAAGTTTTTTAAAATCGATTAAAGCGATTGGGCTATACGCTGGATACAAAAAGCGTGACTACCAGATTCACAGACAAAGCGAGTACATATAGGCGCTTGCAGCTAAAGCTTGAGTCGCGCCTAAAGAGCATAAAAAAATGTATGCATTGAATTTTACCATTCCAGCCCACATGGTAGGTACTAGTTTAGGACAAGAATAACTTTTCAAAATTTTACAATATCTTTTCGTTGTGAGGTCCCCCGAATCCAAAAAACACATTTTTGGAAAAACTCTGTGCGTCTGTTAGTCTGTGAACACGATATATGCTATAACAATATTTTTTATATATTATTGGTATACTTTTCATAACGGTTTATTATACTATTTATTTTTTCAAGAAAGTTTTGTTGCATTTTTTCCTAAACTTTATATTTTCGGAAATATTTTGAAAATAAAAAAAAATAGCTGTTCTTTTGTTTTATAGGTCTGTCAGAAATAAACTAGTTAAGCATGCTTTGATTAATTTTTAGATGACGTGGAACATATTATGTAGGTATCCATGGCAACGAATAGCAAATATCATATTGAATACTAGCCATTATCCACGTCACCTCACGCGATATCAGAAATTTTATTTTTTTTATTATACTATATCAAATGTCTACATTTGTAAGTTGGAATGGTCCCGTCGCACAATTGGCTGGAGTTTTTTTTTCTTCCACAGACGTACTCCTACTGAAAACATTGATGTACGACCAGAGCTAAATCCCGTCAATTTTTACAAGCTTTTATTCAACTTTGTGAAATATTTAATTATTGTATATGAGCTGAAAAGGGCCTGTTTTTGAATGGAAATTATCAAGTTTTCGTAGTGCATGATACTTATATCTCTAAAGTAATTGAATTTTCTTTTTAGAGGGAAAAATATTGTTGTGTAATAAAAATTAGAGAATGAATAAATTTCAGTTTTTTAAAAAGAAATAAAATTTATAAATTCAAGACACACAAAGAAGTAAACGAAAGAAAACAAATATAGGTCGCCATTTCGTTTCGTTTTAACGAGCGTGTATCGATATATGATATTGGCAAGGTTACTTCTTCACACGTTTACGTATATAAAAAAGTATACGAAGAGTTTCGGAAAGCAAAAAAAGTCGTCAGGGATCCACTCTGGTTGAACCGCAGCGTTTTCTGAAGGACTGCGTCTTTTGAAAAAAGTTTATAAAGATTAATATTTTAGAGAAGAGGGGCGGGGGCACAGTAGTTAGACACTTTAATAAATTATTATTT
This sequence comes from Xanthostigma xanthostigma, assembly GCA_963575645.1. Classification (NCBI taxonomy): domain Eukaryota; kingdom Metazoa; phylum Arthropoda; class Insecta; order Raphidioptera; family Raphidiidae; genus Xanthostigma; species Xanthostigma xanthostigma. Next base: position 44,123,727 of record OY754471.1, read on the forward strand.
TATTTAAAATATATTTTGAACAAAGGTGAATTTGATGAACAATAATAATATCGTCGATGTTAGTTTTCCGATACTATTGTAGTATGTTTTGTTATAGCATAAACGGCTGTCGAAATGCCGTGGATCGCTCATAAAGATCACGCGTCGACTGACGACCAATCAAAGCGAGCCATTTGATATGTGCAGCCTGATACATCACCGAGTCAGTATTTGAATTTTAGGAGCTGGCAACCCTATATATGAGTTTCTCCTTGCCCCGATGCCTACCGCTCTAGCAGTGGAACTTCCTTAAAGTTCGTATTAAAATTTTTAAGACACTCGGTGTGTAGGTACGGACATATAAATAGTGGCAGAGCTGCAACCGGTAATGCTACAGTGCGTTATCCGTAGATTTATTGCTGTAGAAATGTTCCGTGGTCGCAGATACACAGATAGAGCTATGGCAGACGTACAAACGGACTTACACTACGTACACTACACTTACTGCACTACCTACACTACATTTACATCGTCTATACCAGGGGTCGGCTACCTGCGGCTCGCGAGTTGCGGTTCTCCAGTTCCATACGCAAAAAATAATTATTTTGTTATATGGGAAACATCTTAATTTATAAGAATTTTTAAAATAGAATAAAAATTCGAGCCAATTGGGCGACGGGACCATTCCAAATTCAAAAATGTTGACATATTTTGATTATAATAAAGAAAATACAATTTCTGATATCGTGTGAGGTGATGCGGATAATAGGTCATATGCATAAAACTCGAAATTGGTTAAAATTTTTATTTCGAAATATATTTTAGTTCTTGATCATAACGTAATGGTTATTTTATTAATCTAATCACTGAAAAAAATACAACTAATAGAAAAGAAATGTAGAAAATAAGCGCTATTTTCGAATTCTCAAAACGCATCGTGACGTCAGAGTATAATATATCAACAACAGTTTCCATGACGACGATGTCGTCTCACAGTAAGATTATTTCAGTATGTAGAGAAAACAACAAATAAAGTTCATTTAGAACATTGATAATTTGACATCAAGGTTGACATGCATCGTATATCATGACGTCACATAAGCCCGCGAACATGGCCGATTGTTTAAACTGTCTATTTTTGAATGTGAAATTTAATATTTTTTTTCTTATGATAATATTACATTTTTAAATGATTATCAATTTTTTTCCGTATTATGACTGACTAAATAATCTATTAAAAATATAAAAAAAAAATCATGCATATGACCTATTGCTAGTATTCAATATGATATTTGCTACTCGTTGCCATGGTTACCTACATAATATGTTCCCAGTCATGTAAAAATTAATCAAAGCATGCAGAACTTGTTTATTTCTGACAGATCCATAAAACAAAAGAGCTGATTTTTTTTAATTTTCAAAATATTTCCGAAACTATAAAGTTTAGAAAAAAATTTTTTTAACAAAACTTTCTTGAAAAAATAAATAAAATAATAAGCCGTTATGAAAGTATACCATTATTATATAAAAAACACCGTTATAGCAAATATCTCTTCTGTGCATGCGCCGATTTTCCCCAAAAACAATATGGCTCTTCATATGTGCATACCAAACATCCTCCTAAAATTTGGCTTCGATCCGCTCATCCGTTTGACCTGTATCGTGTTCACGGACAAACAGACTAACAAACAGACAAAACAGACTAACAGACGCACAGAGTTTTTCCAAAAATATGTTTTTTGGATTTGGGGGATCTCAAAACGGAAAGGTATTGTAAAATTTTTGAAAAGTGATTTTTGACCTAAACTAGTACCATTCCCCACTTGTGGGTTGGAATGATAAAAACTGTAAATAGTTGGCAAAACCAAAAGTGCACATCCCGCAAGTTTTCCACTGTATGATAAAAAAATAACAATTAAAAAATATTTTTAATAAATTTAAAAAGATTTAAAAATTTAAAGAAATAAATAAATAAAAATTGAAAAAATATTTTTTTTAAGTTTGCAAAAATAAAAAAAATTAAGAACTATACATAATATAATATATAATTAATATCAAGTGGAATAAAATAAAACAAAATAAAAAGAAAAAAAAGAAAAATATCAATGATTTCGTAAGGAATCGAACCCAGGACCTTGCCCTTGGCGATCCAACGGCATAACCATTACGCCACGGCGGCCTACTACGTGTAGTGGTGTTATCACGGTATAGAAGTGTAGCACTTGTTTTATGGATTACACTATATTTACACAGCAATTATTATATTGTTTTTTTAAACTATTAGCTGTCAAAAATAATAAAATAAAACTGTTTATAAAAATTAAACTACTGAACACATTTTAGTGAATTTAAATAGGGTTCTGGTCTGATCGTAAACAAAGTGAATAAAATATAACCCAAGGCAATCCGACCAAAATTGCGATCTGTAGAGTCGTGACGTACGTACATACGTACAGACCAACCGACAACTGCTGTTTGTGATTTTCAATTACTATTTTAATAGTATTTATGAACTCAAATTGATTTAAAAATGGTTCTATTTTATAGATTAGAATCTCCTCTTTTCAAAAAGCTTCAATTTGAATGGATTTCGTGTGAAATTAACTTAGATATAACTTCTTATATGAACGAAAGTCAGCTCTGACGCACAAAGCGATAATAAAGCACATACCGCTAGTTTAGCGGTATGTGCAATTGACGTACTAACTGTTTGTATGTAAGTTATTTAAACGTAGTCTCCATGAATATATTTATTCAATATATACATACCGGAGTTGTGCGTTTGATGAGAAGGATTTAATAAAACATTGTTGATTCAAGTATAGGGAGAAAAGATTTGATTTGAAATAAGGCATCGCGGCGTATCAGCTTCAATGAAAGCTCGACGTGAAAGCCGGTCAAATGTGCCGCCGCATCGCCAATATACACGCAGTAAAGTTGACGGATGGAGCTTTTATCGACGGACGGTTGCCGGTTGCTAGTTTTACGACGAAACTTCAAGTTATCACACTATTTTGTTCATTTAATTAATGTGTTCTGTTTACGTCCCGGGTAATGAAACAGTTACACCAGTGTTTCTCAAACATTTCCAACAACATTTTTAAATTCAACTTATAAGCTGTGTGCACGAAGCCTACTAGCGCCGCTTGTGGGTAATAGATAATTGTTTAACTCACTTTTTGCGGAAATCGCGACATGTAATGAAACAGTTATACCAGTGTTTCTCAAACATTTCGAACATTTTTGACGTGATAACGTCTTATAAATTGATGAATCACCAATATTATAAATTGATGAAACACCGGCTGCATGCACGAAAAAGTGTTACGTTCCTAACGTTCCGCCTGACCCTGTGCGTGCTTTTCTCGAAAACGGCCCTAACGATTTGGATGAAATTTACTGAAAAGGGATTTTGGGGGGCAAAAAATCGTTTGAAAAAATCGTTTTCATACAAATTTTATCATTATAAAAATCAATTTTTTGACGTATGAAAATTGAAAATACTTAAATATTGTAAGTAGGTTTTGGAATTTTATATAAACAGTAAAACAATTGTTTTCAAAATATTATGACAATTAATCTTTGAGACTTAAAATAAATACGAAAGAAAGAAAGTTAAAAAAAACAATTATTATTATAGGTGGTGAGTATTTTAATACATAAAATTAACCTAAATTTGAAGCGAAAGATGCAATATCATAGATTCGAATTATTATAATTATTATATGTAGAATTTAGGTTATGTATTACGGAATACGTTATCACGTAAAACTATCGTCCGTAAACCGACTTTACAGACAACCAATTTTTTATAATTTTTTAAAGTTAACAAAAAATTGGAAAAAATGCGCATTTTTTCAATTTTTTGTTAACTTTAAAAAACACGTAGCTTTAATAATAATTGATTATTTTCGACAACCAATTTCACATCTGTACATCGAACCCTTTTAAATGGCGCCTCGATCGTCGAAATCGGTTCAGTAGTTTAGAAGAAGATAGCCGTATTACTGTCTCTTAATACAATATAGATAATGCACATTTATATTGTTCTACGTATTTGAATTCATCTGTAAAAATGTTCAACTTAATCGAATCTCCAAAATACTTTTGAGAATAACTGTACACTTTAAATATTCCAGTCACCAGAGGCTGATCTATGTTTGTAAAATTTTAATTTGTTCGCACTCTCTCTAATTGACTTTGTGTCCCCGAGGACCATGACGGGGACTTTGCAAGGACCTTTTTGAGAACTCCTGTCGTATATATATATCTGTATATAGTACATAAATATATTATGTAAGGCGCGTATCGTTACGGGCTCATTTCATGACTCCATCTCACTTTCTCATATTGTTTTGATAATATTTGCTTATCTTATTCAAAGTAAATTGCATTTTTATTTTCTTAATTATTGTGGACTGTGTTTTTAATTAAACTTTGGCAAGGTTTATGTTATTTTTATCGTTAAGATTATGCAAAAGGAATATAAATTACGAAATTGTTGCGAGCGTTTGCTTAAGTTTACGGAAAAGTCTACAGGAAAAATGCGTTGTATTGGAAAAAGATATCAGATGAAAAGATTAGCAATTTTTAAGCTGTTTAAGTGATTTTGTATTTTTAACAACATTAAAAAGAATTTTTAAGGTGAGACCATTTAGTTAGCAAGATGGCGACAGAAGTGGTCAAGGAGCACCGCTGGCAGAAACGCTCTCTTTCGGGTAATCTGAGGCCCCCTCTACAAATCCGCTTGGTGGAGTAAGGGTCTAGCGCGGCAAAATTCAAAAGTTTTCTACGAAATGGCAATAAATGACTGAATATCATCTGGGGGACCTCCTAGTTGCAGAAAAAATATTTTCTGCCATTTTACCCCCTGCAGAAACTTTCAAAATCCCTTCAAAAATCGAAAAAAAGTCAAAAAATAAAAAATTGAATTTGAAGTTAAAACTTGATACCTATAATGGTTTATTCGGTGGCCCGGAAAAAATTCTCGTGGCTCCAAGTGACCTCACTTCCTTTCGACGATTCTTCAAAATTTACACAGGCAAACATTTGCAAAGTCCATTTAAAATGTCTGACATCTCGAATATGTGGACAATATTCTAGGTGTCAGACATTTTAAATGGTTCATGTTATTTGTCAGAGAACATTATTTTAGCGCATTGGTTGAAGATTTTAAGCTATCCAATTAAAAAAACAAACAATATCTTTAAATTTTTACATGTCGTCAAAACGACATCTTTTGGAAAGTTTATCGGGAAAACGCCCCAAAATCAAGAAAAGTCATAGAGGAAATAGGTGTCAGACTAGGCCTAATGAAGCCATATACAAAATTTGGGGTGAGTATGTATCAATAAAATTTTTGCCGACGGGCACTCTGGCTATAAGGTTCAATGTTAAAGACAAAAAACGTTTAACATTAATTACTTTTTTTGGTTCTTCTATAGCTTTTTAAAATTTTAGGTGGTTTATTATTTTATTATTTTCTACCAATACGCCAAGTTTCATTTAATTCTGAACACTAAGGCCTAGTTTATATGAGAGGCGTTCAACGCGCGTTAGCCCAACGCGCGTTTACAGTTTCTATACAATTGTATAGGACTGTTTATATGATAACGCGCGTTCAACGCGCCACCAACGCGCGTTATCATATAAACAGTCCTATACAATTGTATAGAAACTGTAAACGCGCGTTGGGCCAACGCGCGTTGAACGCCTCTCATATAAACTAGGCCTAACTCTCTAACCGACAGTACTACCTTAAAGCGATGCAATTACTGCACAACAAATGAGAATAGACAGTCGTTGGGTTTACTTTATTGCATAATGTTTAAACTTTGTTGTTCGCATTGTAGGAGACAAAATGTATTTGGATACTACATTAAATTACTACGCTGGTACAAGTTCGTTGTAAAGAAAATCTCTTAAAGTTGTTAGTGCATATAGTTAACAAGTTAATGACTCTAGTTGTGTATGTTTTTTTGTTGCGGCACGTTTCGTAGTTACAGTAAAGTTCTAGGAACATGATTAAATTATAACTATAACAAAAATTGTGTCTTCTTAAGACCCGACGGCCAAAATGGAAACTTCTATTGGGATTTGATCTCATTAAAACAAAACGTGGCATCGTTGTTTTCTTAAGCGTTACTCTTTTGATTTTTATCATCACTCTTGGTTGGGTTGCAGAAAGGGTTGACAAAAAATCTGTCTTGACAATGACGTTAGATTTTAAAACATACATATTTCTCCATATAAAAAGCATGGTAGAGTTTTAAATTTAAGAATTGATCGATTGAAACAGCACTGGCCATATCAGGATAGAATTTCATATTACGGGAAGAAATAGCGTAATACAGAATTGTAACAATAGGGTTCTTGACAAAATTTTAAAAAGTATTTAAAATTAAAGAATAAAGGTATATGTACCCGTAAAAAATATTTTTTCTCATAAATATAACAGATTTGACTTATTAGAAAGTTGTTTTTAAATTCTGCGCCAAAACGTCAATTGACCTTGACAGCCATGTTTACTGATTGCCTACGTCACAGTAGGCAATCAGTAAACACTAAGCAAGCGGGTACAACGTGACATATAGCATTATAACCAACAAAGTGTTGCATTTAATATGATTGACAGAGTACAATGAATACACCAGAGAACATACACTAAACAGTGATAACGAATACACATGGCAGTCAGTGGCACACAGCTACCGGCCATGTTGACTGATTAATAACGTCACGCGCTGTGATTGGTGTTTGAAATCACGTGACACATAGGTTAAAAATCGTGATTTTATTTATTTATTTTAATATATTTAACGCACTTATTTAATAAAAATAATAATTCTAAACGATATTTTAGACCATAAACTTTCATTATCACACAGTTTTATATTTAATTTTAATCACTGTCAATAACCCTATTATTATTATTTAATTCAAAATATTTATTAACGTAAGTTTGTAACATGAATATTATTTAATTCAACATATTTATTAATTTAAGTTTTTTAACATAAAACTACTTCCTAATTCATACGCTCCGCTGCCATCTTTGTTTCTTCACATGACCACCAGAGTACACCAGTGGCGGCGTGGCTTTTTAAGACGTGCTGTTACACACACCCCACGTTGAGCGCCAGTTTGTAACAATTATTATTATTTAATTCAACATATTTATTAACGTAAGTTTGTAACATGAATATTATTTAATTCAACATATTTATTAACGTAAGTTTGTAACATGAAGATTATTTAATTCAACATATTTATTAATTTAAGTTTTTTAACATGAACACTACTTCCTAGTTCATACGCTCCGCTGCCATCTTGCCTCTGTTTCTTCACATGACCACCAGAGTACACCAGTGGCGACGTGGCTTTTTAAGACGTGGTGTTACAAACACCCCGCGTTGGGCTCCAGTTTGTAACAATTATTATTATTTTATTTAACATATTTATTAACGTAAGTTTGTAACATGAATATTATTTAATTCAACATATTTATTAATTTAAGTTTTTTAACATGAACACTACTTCCTAGTTCATACGCTTCGCTGCCACCTTGCCTCTGTTTCTTCACACGACCACCAGAGCACACCAGTGGCGGCGTGAATTTTTAAGACGTGGTGTTACAGAATTACATTTCTGATTATTTGTTTCTTGTGGCAGGGTTATGTTATTGCCTGACAAGTGCAACGACTTGATCAAATAATAATCAGTTATTTTTTCTTATATTTCACTGTACCGCGACTTGGAGAAGAGAGCGCGGGGTAAAGTGGAAGCTTCCAAGGTGTAGGAGGTGAGCGGATGGGACGGTTAGTCGTCGTTACAAATCGCTGCAAGCAGATTTAAATCCTGTGATTAACTTCTTTAGGATTGGGTTCATGCCCGCGCCATTAGCAATGAGTTAAGGTGATCCATTGTTACGCCGCCCCTCTTTGTTCATTCTCCTTGCCTTCATTCACTTATTCACACGGTTTTTTATACAAATGTTCCTCTTTTCTTCATTGCCTACACCACTTAACAGTTGAACTGAAATTAAGGCAAGTTTTAAAAGTCAAAACGATCAAAAACCATATATAAATATAACTAGCGTGACTAAATAAGTGTAATAATTATCACTTTACAAAATTATTCAATTCGTTTCTAATTTTGCACACTGCTTATAACGTTCTTCTTTTTGTTGTAAAAGAAATTTTTACTAAAATTGTGATACAGAGGCACAAGTAGCAAAAGCGTTGTTCAGCATTGCCCGTCAGATGGCAGTATGCAGTATTTACAATATGAAGGTCAGATGACAGATCGAAGTGTTAACGTTACGCCGTCAGATGGCAGACGTTGTTCAGAGTTTAATTAATTTAATTAATTTACAAAAACAATAGCAATAATAAATTTTTTAGTTGTCGATGTCAGTAGAGCAAGCAATTATCTGTAAAATGATATATAATTTATGTGGAGAAATTGTGTGGTTTTTTTCTAAAAAGGGAGGCAAACATCTTAAACCTTAGCGTATTAATATATGTGATAAAAATTTTGTTGTGTCTGTCTGCAATTTCGAGTTGACGCAAAAACTGCTTTCAATTCGATTTTCCTAAGACTGCGTTCTAATTTGTAGGTCTTTATTATACAGGGTGTAACAAACTTAACTCTAAATGTTCATTACTTTGAGTGAATTATGATAATTTTTTTGAGTAAATTTTGACGATATTTTAGGTGAATTTATAGTATTATTTGTTTGATCAGATCACTGAGTTTCAACTCTGATTTTGACATTATTCAAAATGAGTTTTAAGGGGCTACGCCATTTTCAAAAATCGATTTTTTTAAGGCATAGATGAATATTTTAAGCGTACTATTCCAAAATTCAAACTATTACTAAAGTTATAGCAATAACTAGTTCATATTAACAACAGAGCCTTCAATAACTTAGTTTTTTCTTTTGTGTTTTTTTCGAAACTGCTTTTTTCAAAACGGTGTACACGATATCTCAAGATCTACTCAACCGATTTGGTTAAACTTTTTAACACTTATTTTTTATAATTCTGTCTACAATGTGGCGTAGGATTTTTTTGATTGGGTACCACGTTCAAAAGTTATAAATTTTTTAAACTCAAAATTTCGATACATATACGAGTTTTTTTTCAAACAGCTGCCATTTCTACAAAAAAAATTTGAAAATGTTTATCCTACGTCACATTGTAGCTATTTTGCTTTTAAATAAGGAAAAAAAAGTTTCTGACAATGCCCAACAGAGAAATCATGTACACCATCAGAAAGGATTTTCCAAAGAGGGTCCTACTTATCGGCTCATATTATCTCCGCCATTTTAAATTTTTTTTTTAATCGTCAATATTGCAAGTTGTTCATAAAATTATTATATATGTGTAAAATAAAAATCACTTTATATACTTAACGGCTGCGCCAAAAAAGTTTCTTTTTATACCTAGTTTTCCGAGAGTCAAGGTGGCCTAACCCCTTAAACCCCAATTTAAAGATTCTTAATCATTTAGAACAGTAGTACTAGATAGGTTGAACGAGTAATTAAATTTTATTATAAAAGTTCCGTTTTTTTGTACGAAACTCTAAAAATTATAATTGAGAATAACCAAGTTATCTTTCTGGTTACAGACAGTATATAAAATAAATCTTAAATAATATAAAATTTAAGGCCAGAATATCTCGGCATATCGGATATTATATAATTTATATAGGTATTGAGAATACGGTGAGGCAAGATATAACCGTTTGTAGATCAAAGTATTTTAATGAATTCAATGTTTCTTATCGCTATTGAGCCCTCATTTCATTTGTAAAACGTCGCCGCCCCCGGAGACGTACATCGATTTTGTAACTACGTCGGTAGTACTGAGTCGTCCAACTGTTTTTATACAGGATGACATTGTTTCGTCGGTATATTGGGAAGCTGTAATGGACCCGAAAATCGAAATCAAGAATTTACTATCACTATACTATTTTTTCATTATTTTTGAAAAGGTGTGTGTTTGTACGTACGTAGGTACGAACGTATGGTAAGTACGTTGTCATTTCTTTCCAAGACGAATTCTTGAGTTTTTAGCCAAAAAAACTCAAAAAAGTTTTTTTGACGTGATAACGTTTTATAAATTGATGAAACACCGGCTGCATGCACGAAAAAGTGTAACGTTCCGAAAACGTTCCGAAAAGTGTAACGTTCCGAAAAGTGTAACGTTCCGAAAAGTGTAACTCATAAAAGTATGCAATTTTTCATCAATGTTTCTTTATGACGTTATCACGTAAAACTATCGTCCGTAAACCGACTTTACAGACAACCAATTTTTTATACACAATATGTATATGTTTAATAGGTTATCTATAAATCCGGGCGAAACCGGACCGGGCCATTAGTAAATTTACTTATATTAAGTATTAAATATTTACAAAACTATAGCATATAGTCGAGAGCAGAAACGGTCTTACAGTAAGACTCACCTGCTCTTGCTTCTGAATTGTTATCACGTTACCCTTATACTCTCGCAGAGTAGAGCAAAAAAATTAGCAGAAAACGATGCTTTTCACGAAACGGAAGGTTTACTATACATCAGGCATAGCTGATAAGTGTAAATATTCATTTTTATTTTTTTGTAAGAAATCTGAAATCAAAACTTTAAACGCGTTTTTCTCAAAACTACCACATTTTGTAAGCAGCGCGGATGATTGAAACAATTGTATACAACCGATTGCTTTCAATTTTGCACAGGGTATTCTACACAACAACAGCTCCGTCCGGTACTAAAATTACTTAATTATAAAAATTATTTCTATTTTTTTAACCGATTTTTAACGACATAATCACGATTTTCTCGTTGTTTTTTTTTTAAACTCGCCATTTTGTTATTTATCAATAAAAATGTTTATTTTTAGAGCGGGATAGAGCCACAAGCCTACGAAACAATAACCAATATATTTTTTATAATTCAGATGACTCCAAATGACATTATCACCCGCGCAACCCACCTACCTCAATTTAAAGTTGTCTACTTTAGGCTAAAAAAACAATTATAAAATGGCGTAAAATTAAGCAGAAAAAAATGTTTTTTATTTGTTTACGATGTCAGTAAAGACATGTTACAAAATTGAAATGGTTGTAGATTATTTTGTTATTAAAGAAAATTCTGAAATAGGGTTGAAAACATAGGACTACGTCCTTAAATCCCAAATTAGTATAAATTAATTTTGGCACCGCCTTTTTTACACCTCTTTTGACACCCCTGCTTGAGAGTTGTAGTCTAGAATAATAAAATGTTAGTTTAAAAAGCGAACGTAGGTAAATGCATAGTTGATATCGTTCATGATTGATTGGACGAATATTATTTTTATCAGGAATTGTTTATTGCTGTCAGAGTTTTGAACCGATAAATAATGAGTGCTATATGTTGAGTGTGTGAACAAGTCTCTTGGATACAAACCCTAAGTTATGACTGCTTTGAGATAAGGCCTGGAGGTGAAGTCTGAAGACAGAATGAAGTAGTGTACACTCAGGAAAACCCAGCATATATAATACATATCACAGTTTACCAGAGCTGCATTCCATTCTGTCATACAATTATTGTGCGTGATCTAAACACATCTATTTAATGAGGCCCTGATGATGAAAATATATTTTTCGAAACGTTGGCCACAAGCGATAGTCTGGTAAAGCTTATTTTTCAATTGTTCCTCAACCAAATAAATCTCCTTGAATACAAATTTTTGGAATAAAACTTCTACTGACATCTATTTAAACGCAGTGTGTGGGCTTTCTTCTTGATTTCTGAGCTTGTAGACTGTGGTCAATTGGTATTTCTGCCTGAAGTTCTATCTACAACTAAGGAGCAACCATGCAAAACCCAATAAATCTAGTTTTACTAATTTCGAGTTAATCGCCACAATCTGTCACACAGAATCCTTTAATTCCAAGCAAGCAGCTATGAGGTTATACGTAAAAATACGAATGACAGCTGTTCGCGACTATTAGCTAAAATGTAATAGGGTTGCTATGGAAACGACATATAAACAACTGTTGATAGGTTATTAGTGTATTTGCCATAAGGCACTTACACTATTGGCGTCGGTGGGATGGCGGGACCTAGGGGTCGGACCAAAATTTCTCGACGTTTCATAAGTTTCTAAGAAGTTTGGCACCATTTTTGGAAATGTTTATATATATATGTATATATATATATATATATATATATATATATTGTCACGTGGTGCCATAGCACCGCGACAATTTTTTAATATTAGCATAAAAATTATTATAATAAAATAAATAAATAAGGAAATCAAATCACTAAATTCGCGGATATTTGCATGCGCGGTACGATTTGGATCGCGTGGCTTGGATTTATAAACATAAGTGTGTCTATCGTGTGATCCAGTCGTCTGACTCTAAATACGCGGTATCTGTGATTTTCAAAAAGTGAAAAAGTGACAAACAATAGTTGTTAGGTGTGAAATAATTAAAATCAATATTGATTAGTTACGGAAAAATAACAAACATTAAGTTGTTTTCCGCGATTCGGTGTGGTCGCATGAAAAGGACGCTCATGGAATAAACCACAGAATCATCTTCAAACTTCTTCTCCAAACCGAATTTAGACTTCATTGTACTACCATGAAGCTCCTAAATACCCGTAGTCACTCACGAATTATGTAAAGTATTCCTAGAATAAGTATTGTTCAAGTGTAAGTAAGTACTCTTCAGAAAAAGGTATGACGCTCACGCCTAGTTTTCTTTTCCTCTTTCACGTTTTATTTTTTTTTTTTTAATTTAAGCAACCTTATTAAATGTACTTCCCTAGATAATTAAGTGATCACCTCGTCAGGGTTCTACCCCCAGTTTCTAATTGTCAATCATGATCAAACGATATTGTTAATATTAAGAATGTACTGGTAAATCAGAATTCCTTGTACTTTATCACCGACACGTTTTTTGAAGTGATTATGAAATATAATTGTTATCGACCCACTGCATATTCTTTTCTTTGTTACATTTCTGCACAAGTTTCTCAGAACAGTAGAAGAAGTGGAGCTGTACCCTCTCTGATCACTATGGGCCCAAAATAACACCGGTATAGCCCAAACAATCCACCGTTTTGAGAAATCTGTCCGTCTTTTTTCTTTTATTTATTCACAGGTGGGAATGGACCTACGTTACCAGAAATCCTTCCACTGCCGTGCTATAATATATATATATATATATATATATATATATATATATATGTGTGTGACCACGATAACTCTCGACAGACTTAATCGATTTAAACGAAATTTGGTCCACATGTTGGAATCCATTATCGCAAGAAGCCTATTTAAAATGGGCCCGATCGGGCCATTTTAAGGGGGGTATTTAGGGGTTGAAAAATGTTTTTGGGCCCAAAAATACGGAAAAAATTCACAGAATCACTTCAAATTTGAAATTTAACCCTTTAGTAATTATTGAAATGTGCTGCTAAAATTTAAATAAAATCGGCCTGACAGGACCGGACTTACAAATTTTATGAAAACGCAAGTTTACTGATATGGATTTACATACTGAAGGGTGTATATAATTTGGTACAGATGTTGAATTGGTATGTAGTATTGAAATTAAGTAAAAAAATGTTGTTTTAAGGGGTGTATTAGATGGTAATTTTTTTTATTTTATCCAAAAACAAAGTTAAGTTCATACAATAGAGCCACACTGCTTATAAAAGCAAATACACTATATTGTCGGCAGGGTTTCGCACTGCGACCCGAGTTTTTTTTTTTTTACTGCCGCCCGAATGTACGTACTTCCCGCATCCAGTGCGTGTATCCCACCAATTCGTAAATGTTAGACTTTCTGCCTTACCATTGATACCGAAAGTATGTAGGTACCTACTCAATTGTAAAGCAGGAAGGCTAACATTTACTCCTTGATGGGATACACGCATCAATGCGGACAGTTTTTACGTTCGGGCGGTAGTAGGTAAAGCAAAAACAACCAATCAAAGTTAATAAGAAAAAATCGCAGGTTTGTGGACAAAATTTATATTTATAAATGTACGACGTTTCGTTTATAAATTTAGACTTTTTCAAGTACAAATTGAAAATTATTTAAAACAATAATTATGAAAATAAACATTAATTGCTAACCATAGCAATTAACAAAAGTTACGGTACATAAGATAAAAATATGGCAACAAGTTTATGTATAAATTTTAAACAATAAAAATTAAAATTAAAAATTCTAAAGTTAGTTCAATTTCATAATATAGTTGTACTGACTACTTAAATTTTGAGTGTCTGTTCTATAATTAATAGAATTGTTTTTTCTAATAAAACACATTTCACTGATATTACGTTTCTTCCAATTTGACTCTTTATCTAATTATTGAACTTCGTTAAATAAAAATTTATGTTCTGCAGTGTCGAAATGATGAGATGACAACGGGGTCTTATTATCACTTAATAAATTTATGTTTCTACAGTCCATTCTGTGTTGGTAAATTCTGTTTTAGTAACTGTCTTGTTTGCCCCAATCAAAGGTTGTTTAGATGTCGTTTCCATAGCAACCCTATTACATTTTAGCGAACAGTTATCATTCGTGTTATTACATGTAATCTTGAAGCTTCTTGCTTGGAATTTCTCTGTGTTTTATGTAATTAATAAGTAATTAATTAATTAAGCGTGCTTACGACCGAGATGTGAAGAAAAATAGTATACATCACGCTGGCCGAAAGTGTGATATCCTTGCCCTTTGCACCATGATGCCCTCGGCTTCGCCTCTGAAATCATGGCGCACAGGGCAAAATATCACACTTTCAGCCTTTATTGTGTAATATTGGCAGCCGCCTCTGAAAGCTGATAGCCTGATAGTCATAGATGCGTAGGCACCTTGTATTATCTAATATAGAAGGCACTTATCCGGCCACGAGAAAACGGAGGAGGTATGTGTCTATACTCCATAGTTTGGCGTAACAGTACAGTGTACAATGTCTGAAAATGCCGCGTCAGCTGATGTATTGTTTCGCTTATCTTCCATGTGAACTTGGACATCGCCAGACACTTTCTAGACTGCAGTGGCGCCCAACTTAACCGCAAAAACATTCTCTTCTCTTCTTCAAGTTTCTTATTCAAAAGTCCCCTGTTACTTATATTATATGACAATTGTGTATATATTGTTTACATTTTATTGCTGAAATAGATTAACAATGAGGGAATATAGAAACAAAACAAAACGAATTTAATATACCCGGTATTCTAGAATTCGTCGAGTTATTAGTATATTTGCCATAAGGCACTTACACTATTGGCGTCGGTCGGATGGCGGGACCTAGGGGTCGGACCAAAACTTCTCTCCCTAAGAAGTATGGCACCATTTTTGGAAATGTCGGGTTGAACAAATTTTCCGAAACGTTTCAAAATTGAAATTTAACTCATTAGTAAAGATAAAATTGTGCTGCCAAAATTTTATTAAAATCGGCTCGACGGAAAACGTTAGTTTGTAAATATGGATTTACTTAGTGAAGGATGAATTTAATTTGGTTAATTGATAGTAATATTGAAATTAACAAAAAAAAATATATTTTAAGGGACGTATTAAGCGATTACATTTTTTATTTTGTTTAAAAAAAAAAGACTTAAGTTCACATAATTTTCGGCAGGATTTCGCACTGCGATCCGAGTTTTTTTTTGTATATAAAGAAGAAGTGACTGCTTCTACTCATTTATATTACACTTGCGATGACATGATTCAAATATATATTAATACTAGCGGTCGGGCCCTGTTTCATCCGGGTGCGATGGATATAATTCTGCAAAATATATTGCGTTTGCGGCCCGCCGTCTGAACAAATAGCTTTGAGCAAATTCTACCAGATTTGCTTCTGAACTAATAGCTTTGCTCGAATTTTATCAGATGTCGCTACTTGGTACTAAAACAGTTATTTTTGTTTGCGTCTGAACTAATACCTTTAAGTAAATGCTATCAGATGTCGCTACATGTTACTAACACATTTTTTTTTAATTTTGTGCAATAATTTAATAAAAACTATCCTATAGTGTAAGTTGAACCAAGCAAGACACATTAAAATTACAAAATTTCTCGTTCCATCACAATGCCTCCTTGAGCCAGTCGAACCAGTCTTGGCAGTGAATTTTCTTAAGAGAAAACGTTTAGAATTCGAAATATATTTATGAACTAGAAAGTGTGAAATAAGATAACCTTATTGAACGCTTTGAACAACAAATTGCAGATCCAAGATAATGGTTAGCAGACAACAAGTATAACACAAAGCTTGTACCGAATGTATCATTTTACTTTTTAAAAGCAAGGCGACGATACAAATATTGGTAACCATTCAGTTATCATATATATTAATACGCTAAGGTTAAAGATGTTTGCCTCCCTTTTTAGAAAAAACCTCACAATTTCTCCACATAAATTATATATCATTTTACAGATAATTGCTTGCTCTACTGACATCGACAACTAAAAAAATTATTATTGCTTTTGTTTTTGTAAATTAATTAAAATACAGCAACGCTGAACAACGTCTGCCATCTGACGGCTTTAATTTTGAAACAACGTCAACACTTCGATCTGTCATCTGACCTTCATATTGTAATACAACAGACACAATACTGCATAATGCCATCTGACGGCTTTAATTTTGAAACAGCGAGCAACGCTGAACAACGTCACAGCAATGCTGCATGATGCCATCTGACGGCTTAGCTCAACACTTTTGCTACTTGTGCCTCTATATGACAATTTTAGTAAAATATTTCTTCGATCTGCCATCTGAGCTTCATATTGTAATACAACAAAAAGAAGAACGTTATAAGCAGTGTGCAAAATTAGAAACGAACTGAATACCTGCAATCATATTAATTAAAAAATAATTTTGTAAAGTGATAATTATTATACTTATTTAGTGCGAATAATTCGCACAGGTCACACTAGTATTATCTATAATTTGTGTGTTTGATATAGTAGTAGTGCAGTGTATATTAGAGCTGTAACAAACCGTATGTATTCGTTACTGAGTAACGGGTACATCGTCTGACTCGAAGTAACGAATCGTTACTTACAAATTCATTTCGTTACTCGCATTTGTCGTATCCATGTCAGTTCGACTCGTTTGATGCGATTATACGTTATACGAACGAAGTCATATCGTATCACGTATGCGACGCGCCTCGATGCGATGGTACATGCTTGATGCTGTTAGTACACGATTGTATGTCGTATGAAAAGTAACGAGTAACGTAACGATACGAAAGTAACGGGTACTGGCTCTTTAAGTAACGAATACATACGGGTACACAATTTCTCGATACTTTTACAGCTGTAGTGTATATAACTCAGTGAAATTTGCATTAAAAATCTTTTTACGAAAGGAATTTAACCTCCTTCAAAAAAGAGTCACTAAAATACTTAAAATAACGAAGTTTTGATGTCGGCTCCTATTTAATTACTATCACGTTCTATATAGGTACTTAGATATATTGAATTGGTGGTTTTACGCATTTTAGTGAGTTTTTTTGAAGGAGGCTCGATTTTTTATTTGTAAAAAATTAATTTTTTTATTTCTTTTTGGTGGCTTTGCAATATGTGGTTCGCACGTTATTAATCGCCTCTTCCCTAGTATTTTAGTACTAAATTAAAAAAAAAAAAAATCCAGTCAATTGGGCGACGGGACCATGAAAAGAAAATAACATTTCTGATATCGCGTGAGTTGACGCGTGTAATGGCTTGTATTCAATATGATATTTGCTATTCGTTGCCATGGTTACCTACATAATATGTGTTGTAAAAATTAATCAGAGCATGCCTAACTAGTTTAATTCTGTCAGATCCATAAAACAAAAGAGCGGCTGATTTTTTTTTATTTTCAAAATATTTCCGAAACTATAAAGTTTAAAAAAAAAAGTTTAACGAAACTTTCTAGACAAAATAAATAGAATAATAAGCCGCTATGAAAAGTATACCATTATTATATAAAAAAACGCCGTTTTAGCATATATTATCTCTTCTGCGCATGCGCTAATTTTCCCCAAAAACAACAGGGCTCTTCATATTTGCATACCAAACAACCTCCCAAAATTTGATTTCAATCCGCTCATCCGTTGGACCTGTATCGTGTTCACAGACTAACAGACAAACAGACTAACAAACTAACAGACGTCACAGAGTTTTTTCAAAAATATGTTTTTGGAGTGTGGGGACCTCAAAACGTAAAGATATTGTAAAATTTTTGAAAAGTGATTTTTGACCTAAACTAGTACCATTCCCCACTTATGGTTGGAATGGTAAAATCAATTGATATTTGGCTAAATAATTCAGGCTTAAAAAATGTGTGATTCGATTTTGATTGTTTGCAGTCGTCAATTTAAAGAGACGCTTCGCCATTGTTTTTAGATTTTACACATAACGTGGAGTAATTTTGTTCCGCTTTGAGATATTATTACATTTGTTATGGAGTATATGAAAGGAAAATGGAGGAGATACATTTGTGGCTTCACAAAACATAAAATATGAAATTAGTTATAATAATATTTCTCTTAGTGAATGCCTTTTTGAACTCGCAAATTGTTTAAAAATATTTTATGTGTATAAGTTTGTTCTGTTTTCTGTATTCTCTTTGCTTCAAAACTCTCATTAAAATTATGTTCCCATACAGGAACATTATTATAAATCTATAAATAAATAAAATACTTGCTATACACAATTAAGTGAAGGGTCTATTTGCTATGTGCTAAGAGCCTACAGTGGCGTCACAACGCGGTAAATTATTGCATTTTTTATTGACAATTAATGAAACAATATAGTTATATAAAATTTCTATTTCAAACAACAATAAAATAGTATATTATGCAACTGGTGCGACAATGCCGCACGAGTTGCACATACTATTTTTTATTACGAATTAAATTAAAATTAAAATTTTATTACGAATTAAAAAAAGAAATTAGAAGTAATGAAAATTAAAATTAAATCATTAAAAAGTTGAAAATTCAGTTAAAATTGTTAAAATTGTCAAGAATAAAAGTCCAAAATCGAAAATATTCCTCAAATCTGCTTCAAATGACAGTTTGTTTCGTTGACATTAACACCGTTATTATTTTGTTTTTTTCTCTGAATTTTCGTGCGGCAAACAATAATTTCAGTGCGACAAATAAAGTTTCCGCACGCAAATGAAAATAGCCACTTTTCAACCGTAACAGCATGCGTAAAGATACCACTTTTCCCGCATGAGTAATAAAAAATAAGTTCAAAAACTAAAACCCGACTACTGAAAAGTATAAAACAAGAAAATATTCTCGTCTGAGGATAGCCGTGGTCATATGCCACCCACCATAACAAAACATTACATTTTAACAGTCGTAAGCGATCATAAGCTCTAGGGCAAAGTGCATCACGCTATACATCTAGAGTGGCCTCATTTAATTATATGAGATGGCATACGACCACGGCTATCCTCAGATGACAATATTTTCTTGTTTCGTATTTTTCAGTAGTTGGGTTTTAGTTTTTGAACTTATTTTTAATTTAAAATTTGTTTTTTATTTGTTTTCAATTTGCTTCCCTCTGGGAGCAAAATTCAAACATAAATGTTAATAATAATTCGCTATTCATCGCCTTGGTTACCTACATAATATGTTCCACTTCATGTAAAAATTAATCAAAGCATGCTTGACTATAGTTTTTTTCTGACAAATCTACAAAACAAAAGGAAAAGAACAGCTGATTTTTTTTAATTTTCAAAATATTTCCGGAACTATAAAGTTTAGAAAAAATTGTTTTAAACGAAAATTTCTTTAAATAATAAATAGAATAATAATCCGTGATGAAAAGTATACTTTTCAAAATTTCATATTTTTTGGTAGGGGAGACCGGGTACAAAAGTAACAGCGGGTCGAAAGTAACAAATGTTCTGTAGGTTTATCCAATAGTCAAAAAACCACTTCGCTGCCCTCAGGCGATAGTTGGTGGTTCCCCCCTCACTTGTATTTAATAATCGCGCATGCCGCGCGCTGTTAAGTTGTGTAAGAAGACAATACGTGATTTCACACATCAAAAGTAAGTTTTTTGACGTTTACTTATTTAGTGTTTACTTAGTATTAAAAGGATTATATTAATCTGTATATTTGCATAGTAATACTTGATTAGATTGATTACACAGTGTTTTAATTCGTTTTTATCTAGCACGTTCCGTTTCAAAGTTATATTTCATATTTTAACAAAAATGTGGTGGGGTACAAAAGTAACATAGCCCTATGGGTACACAAGTAACGCGTTACTTTTGTCCCCGCATTGATTTACTTACCTAATCTTTTTATGTTGATATTCACGAAATGAAAGAGAAAAGGAATAAAGTCAAAGAAGGCAGCCAAAAACAAATAAAATAAATCTGACGAAGATAGTTTGTCTCGTTTGCTTAGAAACTTTTAGCGATAGTCGACCAAATGAGCAATGGATACAATATATCGAATGTAAAATGATGATGCAAATTATGTGTGCCATAATTGCGAGTCTGAATAGAAGACAGATACTGAATAGTCTGATTATAAAAAAATGATTATCATATAATAATTGATCTCATTATACATACATACTTAAACTAAGAATAATTTCTAACGAGGAGTTAATAATATTGATTTTTTTTCATAAAATATATAATTTTTGAGTATTTAAAATGCAAATGTTTATTTGTGTTATTAATACTAAGTTTTCTAATAAATAATTTGTTGATTTAACATGTCATATCATATTCATTACAAACCCCTTTGCTCTGTTACTTTCGACCCACAACGTGTTACTTTCGACCTGCTAGCGTGGTCGAAAGTAACAACTGACGATTTTTTTTTAAGTCTCTGTAATTCATACAAAATACACAATAATAAGGTAAATCAAGATACTAATGTAAATAACATGAACGGAATTTAAATATGGCTATATTAATTTCATTAAAATAATAACACCTAACCAGAAACTAAGGTAAATATACAAAATGTTACTTTTGTACCCGGTCTCCCCTACCTTGAAAATTGTTTCCCACGATGTTTGACGCGCGATAATGGTCTACCATTGTTATTTTTCAATAATAATAATATATTATTAAATTTCCAGATGGCAGACGTGGTCAAATACTTTGAAAATTAGTTAAATTTTGTACCTGTCGCACCTGAGTACGGGCCATGCTGGGCTTAGTGAGTTCTCACCCCATGTATGGTAGGTGTAGGAGACACTGTGTAAAAATTCAGGTCTGGTTAATTGCATACTGGTAGCCGGCCACTGGCTTTTATACTATAAGTATAGATGGGAATTACTGACATGGCCAATTTTTATGTTCCATTTTGGACGATATTTTTTCAAGCAGGATGCTGATTACTGAAGTTTAACTTTCATCTCGTACTAAGCAATAGATGAAAGTTATTTTTTTTTCCAATTTCAAAACGTATTTCAGCTTACTTCTTGACATAAGACTTGAAAATAAATGAATTTAATGATAGAAGATTTTAAAATTATTCGACGGTCATGTTTGAAAAACGTTTCAGAATCCTCATGCGTATAAGGCAAGTACAAAGTAGTGAGAGAAAATATAGATGCTATCAACTGCGGAGTCCCGCACTGCTGCACACTACCGAGGAAAGAGTAGTTGGGAGGAAATTCGTCGAAAATACTACATTGGTAAAGAATTATTAAAGAACTAGCAGCACGCGATTAAGATGAATCGATGTTATATATGTACAACAGTAATGGACCCTTCGACTCCACCGTATTACAAATATAATTTATTGTCTATTTATCGGATGTCTGCAATTTTTAGTATCATCTAAAATTATTTGACGTTTTCCTAAAAGATCCTGAACCAAATACATAGAAAAATGGCTTTCGGTGAAATTATTTTTAACTGGGGAAAATGAATTACTCATTTAATGCTGAAAAAAATTGGTTGTCTGTAAAGTCGGTTTACGGACGATAGTTTTACGTGATAACGTATTCCGCTCGAATATCATATTTAATAATCACGCACAGGGTCAGGCGGAACGTTAGGAGCGTTACACTTTTTCGTGCATGCAGCCGGTGTTTCATCTTTTTATATTGACGTGATTCATCAATTTATAAGACGTTATCACGTCAATAATTTATGTTCTATTTCTCCTATCTTCTACATAAATAATTATAATAATTCGAATCTATGATATTGCATCTTTCGCTTCAAATGTAGGTTAATTTTATTTATTAAAATTACTTACCACCTATAATAATAATTGTTTTTTTTAACTTTCTTTCTTTCGTATTTATTTTAAGTCTCAAAGATTAACTGTCATAATATTTGGAAACAATTGTTTCATTGTTTATATAAAATTCCAAAACCTACTTACAATATTTACCTAAGTATTTTCATACGTCAAAAAATTGATTTTTATAATGATAAAATTTGTAAGAAAACGATTTTTTCGAGAGATGAGACCTAGCTAAAACGATTTTTTGCCCCCCAAAATCCCTTAGCAGTAAATTTCATCCAAATCGTTAGGGCCGTTTTCGAGAAAAGCACGCACAGGGTCAGGCGGAACGTTAGGAACGTTACACTTTTTCGTGCATGCAGCCGGTGTTTCATCAATTTATAAGATTGGTGATTCATCAATTTATAAGACGTTATCACGTCAAAAGTGAAAAAATTTTTATGAAAACATCAGTTTGCAGATATGGGCTTATTTAGTGAAGGATGGATTTAATTTGGTAAATTGATAGTAATATTTATATTAAGAAAAAAATATTATTTTAAGGGATGTATTAAGGGGTTAAATTTCTTATGTTGACCAAAAACAAAAGAGTTAAACGTAATAAAGTCACACTGCCTGTGTTAGCAAATACACTATATTGTCGGCAGGGTTTCGCACTGCGACCCGAGTTTTTTTTATTTGTTAAACGTCGGATAGATAGAAGTTTATTCTTCTGTTTTACCTCCTTCGTGTTCTTACGCCATAATCTAGGTCCTAGGATATAAAACAAGTCTCTATACAGTACCTGAGTATGTGTTGTGGTTACTGCCAGGTCTGCTAGCGGTTAGTGCCAAGTCGAATTCAACTCCGGCTAACGTCTTCTTGATATAACCGACTAACGTCTCCTAACAATCCATATGAAACTCTTAGGAATGCCATATGAATTACTCTTCATGATGAATTCAATGGAAATGTAAGATAACTACTAGAGGGAATTGGTTGCATCATCACCCTAAAGATTTAATAGCAGTAAGATCATACTTTTTTTGTTTGCTTAGGTATTTTTTATTTGCTTTTCTATATATAAAATACCTACTAGCCGTCCCGCCCGGTTTCAGCCAGGTGCAAAAGAAAGAAGGGGTGGGAGGGACATGAGTACGCACTTTCATCTTAGTGTACCGAAATAAATGTTGTGTCCAAATTTCATTGATGCTTAGCGTGATATATACCCTATAGCCTTCCTCGATAAATAGACGATCCAATAATTTTTTTTTCAATTGGAACCAGTAGTTCCTGACATAAGCGCGTTCAGCCAAACAAACTCTTAACTCTTTATATATTAGTATAGATAGGAGATATCAGATAGGTACAAAAAATAAAAACAGAGAAAAGTGATAAAAACTGAAAATTCGCTCTAGGAATCTTTAAAACAGTTCAATTACAGACTAAGTTACGATTTTATTTATTTGAATTAATTGAGCTAACGTCTGTATAATTCATTTAAAAAACAACTCTCACAGTATGTGAATTTTGTAATCTGTTACTATATATACAGATTCCGGACAACCATACCATACTATATGTAAAACATATACAAACTCTTCAGCTTCATATATTAGTATAGAATATAGATGTAGCCGAAAGCTCCACTACTTTTGTCGCTACCGTGTTTCATCACAATCGCATGCGGAGCCGCTGGGAGCATCTAGTAGAAAATATTCATTCTAAAATTATGAAAGATTTTGGTTGTTCCATAGCTCTGCAGTGCTTGCAGACGAATCGCCACTGGTTGATTAAATATACACTTTAATGACAGTATTTAATAAATTTCAAATAAATCAAAAGACATAATGTTGCTATTATTTGCAATTAATTAATATTTTAAAGTAAGAGGTTTACACAGTACCCAGTTCAATATAAATGGCATATTTGATATTGTCATTATAATTTAATTTGTTTGTTCATTTATCGAAACATTTTTTCGAAATTTTGTAATAATAACTTTACACTATTTCGCTTTCTAACATAATCGCGCTATAGTCGTTTTGTTTATTCTATCCTTGTTAATTTTCTATGTTCTCAATCATATGATCATTCTTGCGCGGGTTACACTAGTACCTATTGTTATAAAATTTATATAATTTTACTCAGGATTAAACAACTTAGTAAGAAGTTTATGTTTAATAACCAACCAGTTTAATTATTCATTTTTATTTCACAGCAGATAAGTACCTAAAATAGAGATTTTCTGGGTTATTAACTATTTATATAAGCTTCCGTTACATGGTGTAGATACGCACGGTCAAAATGGCGTTTGAAGAACCACATCATTCAGATTATGTGTTAGAACCATCTATTTAATAACTTCTATATTGCTAGTGTCCGTAAGTGGAAGCGTGGTCCATGAAGTGAGACAACAAATGACTGTTTTCTATCTCTTTCTTTTTACTTGACCCGTTATGCGCAAGTGTCGCGTCTGTAGTGGGGCAATTAGTAAGTGGAATAGAGCAAGCCACCTCCCTTTCACAGCTTAGTTCCATGTACAAACTGACGCGCATCTATTCACGGACATGCGCATGAGACTCAGAGTATAATAAGAGTGACTCGGACGTGCAAATGTCTGCGTCGTAGTGTTTAAGTCTTTCTCCCGATCTTTGCTAGCAACATAGAGGGCATTGACTATTAAATATGTTCAAATGACGCGCATCCATTCACGGACATGCGCACGAGACTCAGAGTATATAATAAGAGTGACTCAGACGTGCAAATGTCTGCGCCGTAGTGTTTAAGTCTTTCTCCCGATCTTTGCTAGCAATATAGAGTGTATTAAATATATGAAACTGACGCGTATCTATTCACGGACATGCGCACGAGACTCAGAGTATATAATAAGAGTGACTCAGACGTGCAAATGTCTGCGCCGTAGTGTTTAAGTCTTTCTCCCGATCTTTGCTAGCAACATAGAGGGCATTGACTATTAAATATGTTCAACTGACGCGCATCCATTCACGGACATGCGCATGAGACTCAGAGTGTAATATAACAGTGACTCAGACGTGCAAATGTCTGCGCCGTAGTGTTTAAGTCTTTCTCCCGATCTTTGCTAGCAACATAGAGGGCATTGACTATTAAATATGTGCAACTGACACGCATCCATTCACAGACATGCGCATGAGACTCAGAGTATAATAAGAGTGACTCGGACGTGCAAATGTTTGCACCGCAGTGTTTAAGTCTTTCTCCCGATCTTTGCTAGACATATAGAGGGCATTGACTATTAAATATGTGCAACTGATACGCATCCATTCACGGACATGCGCATGAGACTCAGAGTATAATAAGAGTGACTCGGACGTGCAAATGTCTGCGCCGTAGTGTTTAAGTCTTTCTCCCGATCTTTGCTAGCAATATAGAGGGTGTTAAATATATGGTTAGGGCTGGTTTTTCCGCTTGAATCACTGCTGGAACGTGTGCTGGATAGCGTCGGTGCAGCACATCGTCAATCGTAGAGATAGAGATTTGTCTATGCACGCAAATGAATGTGCTTAGATTTCTGAAAATAATTAAATATATTATTTAAGAAGAGAAAATGCCAGACGTGGTGGTGGCGGTTCTGCGCAGGCGCCGTAGTATAACACATTATCTCATTGTTTATGTTTCGCACAGAACCGACATCAAATAGGCGTTTCTAGATGAATAAATACTCATCTACTGGGACAATATGATTAACGTTTAAGTGTTAATTCACTATAAATTCAAAATCGATATTCTGCCTTTACTATTATAATTATTTCTATAGGTCACTTCGCTCTTACTTGATTACTAGAGCCCGCGTATTTAATTAAACACGTAGTAATCAATTAAATATGGTTTTTTGCACACCCCGCTATTAAATAACTGCTTTTCATGCCTATTTTACAGCGGCAGTAAAATGATCAATTTAACACTAGTGCTGTAACGAATCTTGCCATACCCCGCAGTTATTTTCAAAAGTCAGTTTGCATTTATAACCATGTGGAACATAGACAGCAAATTTCGTAAACAATAGATTGCAAATAGCTACACACACAGCTGTGAAAAATATTGAAGACTAGCGGCCCGGTCCGGCTTCGCCCGAATTTGTAAATTGTCACCGTTTTTTCGTCAACTTACGTTGCAGAATTGGTCTCCACAAAAAGCGCTTTCATTTTAACGCGATAATATATAGCCTATGTTCATCCTAAAGGTCCGTTCTAAATATTGGTTAAAAAAATTTTGAAATCGGATGAGTACTTTCGGAGATTACCTCCTACGTCGAAACTTACAAACTTTACCTCTTTATAATATTAGTATAGATGTTATGGTCAAATCGAAATCGGACAAGGTTCAAAAAATAGATTTTTTATAAACATGAAACGCTAACATTTGATTGTATCTTTATCATGATAAGTTATCATTAACCCTTTATGGAATTTTTATCACTGATATCAACTATTGAAGAATATATTTTTCAGCTTTCTATTACAATTATTGATGATTGAAACCACGTATAATTTATTTACACACATTTTATTTATTTTAATTATTAAAAAAATATAATAAGGCATTACTAATATAAATAATTATATTTTTTATATATGAGCAATAAACAATATATCTTAATGCATTAAATTTCAGAACTCACATTTATTCCAACAATAAAAATAAAAATCAAAACTACGTATAATTTATTTTCACACATTGTATTTATTTTCATGATAAGATACAATCAAATGTCAGCGTTTCATGTTTATAAAAGTTCTATTTTTTGAATCTTGGTCGATGTGGCTCGGGCATTGTCGACATTGACCGGGCATTGTCAACATTGCCCGCATTCCGGACATTGACCGTAACATAGATACGTGTAAAAGATGTAGGACCTATCTCGAAAGTAATGCTGTTACGACTCGTGTGATTGCTACAACTGCATATGCGTTCCAGAAATATAAACTGCTATTATTTAATAAATTCATAGTTAAATAACAGTTGAACTTTCAAAGTGAACAAGATCACAAGACTGACTCACCAACTGTAAATTGCATAAATAGTATAATAGCACAAAAGTGTAAGAGTACAGACTGTATTGAAACACGTTTCTATATTTCACCTATTTTCAACAACTTCGCTAATTATTAAATTAATTAAAATGTTGCTAATGACTTTCAGTTCAACTTGTGAATACAAAGTAGAAAGTCGACATGGAAATTATTTCAGCTTATGAAATGGCGTAACGTTTGAAGTTTGAGTCTATTTTATTCAAAGACTTAGACAAATAGACTACTTGCATATGATTTTTTTTGTACTATACCTATTAGTGACGTCACGAATATTTGGCAAGCTTCAATTTGTTTCACATCTGCCAGGTGTCCCACGACGACTTATTAATTTTTTTTAATGTGAAAATAATATTAAATATCACAGGAAATATTCATTTCCTAGCATTTTTAATCGAAAAGTTTTTTCATACTTCATTTTTAAAAAATAACCTAAATTTTTTCGCCAAGGTAACCTTTTATCAGCTTTACTTTAACATTAGGTAATAAAGCTTTATTATTTTTGACGTGATAACGTCTTATAAATTGATGAATCACCAATATTATAAATTGATAAAACACCGGCTGCATGTACGAAAAAGTGTAACGTAACGTTCCTAACGTTCGTAACGCGTAACGCATAACGCATAACGTTCCGCCTGACCCTGTGCGTGCTTTTTGCTAATTTCTCGCTCAATTTAAATCAGATCGGTTTGAAACCAGTCTTAAACGAAAGAAGAGAACATTTTACATAGATTTCGTATAACAGAATTTGCCTAAACAGTTTTTTTATACAAATTTATATAGAAAAAAATTTTATACAAATTTATATAGAAAAATAGCTGTATAAATGCATTGTTGTCTATTGCATGGCGCGCGCGCAACGCGGTCGGTCGTCTTTGTTTGCCGTACATGGAAATTAGAAAATAACGTATGTCTTGTCTTAACATGAAAACGGCTGCATTTCTAATGTTTATTTTTTGACATTAGTATTTTGTGATTTGCAAAGCCTTCTAAGTTAACTATTGGAATAACTAATTATTATTAGAACATAATACTTTGTAAGTTGCAAACGTCACTTTTGACATTTCTTATCATTCCGACACCAAGGATAAGCGGATTGAAACCTAATTTTGGGAGGTTTAGGTTATGTATTACGGAATACGTTATCACGTAAAACTATCGTCCGTAAACCGACTTTACAGACAACCAATTTTTTCAATAATTTGATACTAATTAATATTTGAAAGAATTTTATAAAAAGCGAATTAGAAATTAAATATTAATTATTTTTTATATTAGTTCTGAAGAAGCTCCAAATCCGGATCGAAACGTTAATGTATTAATTATATTTTTTGTTAATATATTGTCTCAAAATTGGTCGATAATTTTATTTATTGAATAAAGCTTTAGACTTATGTCCATATTAACCGAACACTATTCAAGATAGAAGTTATTAATCTTGGAATTTTATCCGTTAGAATAAAATTTACTTTCAATTCACCAAGCAAGATATCAGGTAGAAAAACTAGTTAAAGAATAAATATACACTGCACTATACACCTTGTTTTTTTTTGTTGAATATTTTGACGTTCACCCAAAAATCCGACCGATGGCATTAGTGTAAACGTCAAAAAAAAAGTTTCACAAAATAATAATGCCCAAATCTACACAAGGCTTCTACTAACTTTAATGTTTTACAACTATATACACTTGACAAATGATTATTATACAAATTCACAAGAGCAAACTGTAGATATAATACTTCACGTTTATAGGTTAGGTAGTATTGTCTATGTAGCGGCCATTATTATTTTATCAGCCGAATAAATATTTATACCCTGGAAGTAAGAGCAGTAAATATAATTATGGTTGGTGAATTGAACTATCGCTATTTATTCGGAGGAATAGTTACCTGAAGAAAAAATGAACCGATTAAATAACTACTCACGTTCGGCGAATATGGACGTTAGTGTCAATAATCAACCTAGTACCCAGGACCACTACTAATGTGTGCGTGCGATCTGCGCAATCAATCAGCGTGGTGTAATGGTCAGAGTGCTGGCCTTTGGATCATACTGTCGTGGCTTCAAATCCCACCTCTGCTCATGGATATTTTGTGTTTGCCGTTTAGACCCAGCTTTGATATTTAATGATACTGGCCAGATACCAAAAGATAGTGCCACCCCCTCCCCCCAAGTGATATTCTCTTGTATATGTGCATATGCTCTATATATGTGGATGTATACAATTGGATATACTTTTAAAAAAAAAGCTGTCAAATTTTGGCTTTGGACAAATGACGTTAAGATTTGACAACTGAATATTCCTATTTGCGAATATTGACGAAAGACTTTGGCATTCGCGAATGTCTAAAAATTGACTTTCGTTACATCACTAATACCTCTTAGTTTTGTTTGGTAAAACAGTGCGTTTCATTTTAATAGTACCGCAAAAGAAAATTATGAATGACGTTCATTTGTTTGCATTAGGTACGTCACGTTTAACGGGCGTTTTATGACTTCAGATTTTTGCGAAATTTTAGGTTTGATATGAACTCCCTGATGGTATAAAAAATGCAGAACGGCCTCATTAAAAAACTTTTACGAAAATTGAACCTCCCTAAAAAAGGCCACTAAAAATATTAAAATAAAGTTTTGAAGTCGACACCAAAATTTAATTATTAAAATGTGTACGCGATCGCTTATTGTAATAAATATAATTCATACCTTTGATTAAACATCTAATTATATTCTTCAATAAATGGTATTTTCGACTAATTTTCAGACGCAATTAATTAATGTCCAATTAAAGTTTCGATCCTGATTTTAAAGCTTCTTCAAAACAGCTAATAAATGTAAAAATTGATTAATAATAAGTTCATAATAGAATTAAAGTTGAGAATTTCTTCAATATCGAAATATTATTTATATTGAAACGTTAATTAATTATTGTGTCTGAGAATTAATCGAAAATGTTATTTATTAATAAATAATACAGTGTAAACTCCATTTAACGTCTCTCGATATAACGACAAACTCCTTAAAACGTCGAAATTACTTAACTCTAGTTGGTTTACCTTATTGCTCATACAATGATACACTCTAAATAACGACAACAATACGTCATCATTAATCAATAAACACTACTTGTTTGTTAATTTGTTGGTTTGTTGTCGCCATCATGCGTACCGAAGATACTAATAAATTCGTTGTTTTGTTTGTTGGGATTATCTTTCATATGTTTAGCTCAGCTGCTTATCGATAAGTTATCATATTATTAGTTTCCCACAAATTTGCAAACTGTAAACAATGAAAGTCTTTGTGTATTGACAAAAAGTTTTATTAATACGCGAAATAGAGGCGGGAGAAAAGATAAATGATGTTGGAATACTATTGTAAAAAAATATTAATGGATTATTTTCTTCCCTCCGTTTAACGACAACTCTCAATAACACCACAAAGTGGAGAGTGTTCCTTAAGTGTCGCTATATAGAATTTACACTGTATTTGATTTGAGATTTTTGTCATTTTTATACAGTATGTAAACACGTAAGGTGCACATAGGGAAATTAACATTGGGAAAAAATGACTGGATCAGAGTGAGCCTTGAAAACTTGTTTTTCAATTTGACAGATAATATTCTTTTGCAAAATGAATGTGTTACTACCGAAGAAAATATTCAAATCATTACAACATAATTGGACTTTTTTATTAATGGGACATTAAATTCCCAAAAATACTTAGATATGATGCGAGATCAAATATCTCCGCCTATTCGTGTTGAACCTAAAGACATTGGGTCACTGATTTACCAACGCGCATACGTCATACCAGTCAGACAATTTTTGAATGAAATGTTTCCAAACAGATGGAGTTGTTTTTTTTTGTTATATTTTTGTACAAAAAAATTAAAATTATGATTTATAAGAGCTCTTTATTATTAAAAAAGCTAAGTAAAATAAAAATAAATCAAAATAAAATAGAAATCCTCAAGATTACCACGATAATTCAATAGAAATAACAATTAATGCATTCATGGCTAACTCTGATCCAAGTATTTTTTCCCAATGCTAATTTCCCTATGTGCACCTTACGTGTTTACATACAATAACGAACATCTTTTAATGTCGGTTAGAAATGCATATCTTTGATATATAACTATACCCACAGTGACAAAATTTAAAAAAATGAAGCAGCGTTTACTTTTTAAAATTTGTTGACAGGGGTTCTTAAATCCTTTGTGTATATAATATGTAGTATAGATCTGTCCGAATCTCCAATAGACAACTCCATCAAAGTGACGTTGGGCATTTACGCTCTTTTGGAAGAGAAATATTCCAAATTTATTTAACTTGTCCAGGCACCAAGATTGAATACTGTAAGTGATCACTTTACTTTACCAAAGTCATTTCTTATAATATGCCGTATTTCCGTTACGAAAAACTTTCGATGGAAATGTTTTGTCATTTATAAAATATACAGTTGTATATAGGGATGACTACGGGTACCCTGCTACCCGCATAAAATGTATCATGAATCTCTAAACTTAATGCTGGCATAAAGATTGCCAAAACGTCAGACAATAAAATGCATCAGTACCTATATGCTTAGTTCATTGATCCTATGCCATCAGGTTTCATCCTTCAATCTTCCAATATTTAAACAGGATCATCATCACTCTAAATAATTATTAGAGTTATTTTTCACAATCTAAACTTAATGTCATTGTACCAATGTTACCCGGTTTTGAACTATTTTCGGGTTTTTGAATGAAAAAAGTGTGTGTCAGTAATGTATTCCATCTCATTCTTTCGCACGTTAAATCCTACAGATAGGTATATATTTGTCTTGTGATGAAAATGAGAACAAATCCTTTCCAAAAAGTATTAAATAATTGTTAAGCGCTTTCGGACATTAAATTAGTCCATCTTCAGAATAGTTTTTTTTATAAAAAAATTAAAATTTTCATAATAAATTAAAAGTAAAAATCTATCACTAAAAAGCAAATTAAAGACTGGCTGCCCATAACAAACTGATTGATAAAAATAGATTTAAATTTAACCTCTGTGTGTCCTTGAAGAATTGAATTTTTAAAACACTGAAATAAAATTTATTATTATCTAAATCATCTGAAATTTTCCAAATTTATGGCGTATTTGAAAAATTATGTTTGTCTTTTTTGAAGCGGGCGAGCGTAACGCCACACTTGAAGCGATGGAGCGTAACGCTTCACCAATTGATTTTACTACTCATAAAATTTCCGTACCAGGCCTTATAACTCAAAATCGTTTCTTAAGAAGTAAACTCCAAAAATATAATATTTTTTAATAATTAATTATAGTGTTACAAGCTACAGTCACGAGATTAAACATGTTATAAAAATATTGGGCCACTATATTTTTTAATTGTGAAACTTGTCTCTGCGTTGTGAAACCCACTTTATCTTATATTGAATAATAATACTTTTAGGAAACTTACGTAAGTGCTCAGTTGAAATACCTAATTGTATTTCGTTGAACATTTTAGTAGTTAGTATCAAACAATTCGGTCATAATAATATGATTAAATATTAATTATTAAATGATAATTTAATTATAATCTTGTGCGCGTGGTCGTTGTTGTAGTTAAATAATTAATACTAATAAATGTGTAATTCGTCGGTCTCAAGAAAAATATTAATATTTGCTTTTTGGACGATACTCAAGTAATCCCTTCTTGAAATTTAATAAAAATGTTTTTAATAATTCAATAACAAACGACTATTAACATAAGAAAAGGTAAAAAAAGGATCACTACAAGACTAGTATTATAGCATAAAAAATATCTGTACCTACCTAATGTGAAAGGGGAAAACCTACAAAATGAATCAAGTTCTTCTAAAGAAGTTTTACTTATGTCGGTGAGGCTCACGCGTTTTTTTTTTTTTTTTGGGTAGACCCGTATCCTTTCGCAACAACTGGGATTGCATGATGTCTTTTCGATATTAATAAATTGTGTACAAAATAACGACTTCTACTTACCTTTATAATACCTACTGTATAAAAACAAACGATTAATACAAAAGTTTAAAATCATACTTGACCAGTGCTGGATTAACCTATAAGCAAAATAAGCAACTGCTTAGGGCATCACATCTCAGGGGACACCAAATTTTCAATGAGAGCATTAATTGTAAAATTAATTTTTTTCTCTAAAATTCTATGCTTTTTAATTTTTTCTATCAATTTTAAGCTTACGACATTCACAGTTTGAATTGTTTTTTTTATAAACTTAACATGAGAGAGACAGATAACATTAGAATTTTTTTAGACTGCTGTTAGAGATGAGTGCCCATAGAGGCAAGAAATGCTTAGGGCATCAAGGAGTCCGGCACTGTACTTGACGCATATAGGCGCGCGTTTATTAAATATAAATTAAAAAAAAAAAACAAAACGAAACAAAATAAAAGAGAACGCACAAACGCATTGTAATTTTAATCTCAAAAAAAGTCTGCTGTCATTTTCTTTACTCTTTGGGATTTGTTTCATTAGCCAGATATGTAAAAAATCTATTTTTGGCTTGAGATATCCACTTTCATAAGGGTAATTTGGTGGCTTGGCAAATGACTGCCTTAGCGGATATCAGACCTGGAACGATATTAGCGTTTTATGAACCAACAAATTTAGTTTGTTGAACCAATGAAACGAATTTAAAGGTATTTTATGTATTAGTTTTAATGTGTCTTCTTAAATTTTATTTGCGTTGAAATTTCTTAACCGACGAAAAACTATTCGAATGTTTTATTGGTGTATTTTCCATATGGCATCGATCTGATAGCGGGATCTAGGAAACATACAGTAGAAAAAAATCCCTTGACATGAGTACGCACATTCATCTTAGTTTACCGAGGTGAATGTTGTGTCCATAATTTCAAACGAATATTACTTAACAGGGGTGGCAGTAACAAAAAAAAATGTCCTACAAAATTTTTTTAAAGATCTTTTCAGCAATACCACTTTCGACCTATCGTGCCATTTAACATTCCGGAGTTCTGAACATTCCGGAGCAAACTAACAGGGAAGCCGACCTTTCCGGGGGGAAAAAATATCACCATTTTATTCTTCATGAGAGCTTTTATAATACAGATTTTTGAGACAACTCTCTACGACTATCGTTTTCGAAAAAAACGACTGATACGGGTGGTCTGACTCACCCTGTATATTAGCATAGATATTATATACATAAATAATATATATTTCTCCAGTCCTCCTCGACATAAACTATGCCAATCTCATCTCCTTCGGGCGCGCAATATGCTTTAAAAGGGATACAAAGTTTTTTCTACGCGTATTAATAATTATAGATATCGTTTCAATCGATCAATTAATTATTTAAAACTCTATCATGTTTTTCATATAGAGGAATATGTACCTATGGGCTATGTGCAAGGAGGCGGAGTTATAATTTTTTCGATGCGAGCGTTTGTGGTGAGCACAAGGGGAAATTTCAACATCAAATTTTCCAGATGTCAGTGAGCAATGTTTTATTAAAAGTGAAAATAGTTATAATTTTATGAAGTTTTTAATTACAAAGGAAACATGGGCAAAACTAAGCGATCTGGCAATGCTTGTTGTTCCGGGCAGTTGCTCTGATAGCGATTTAAGTAAAATAAAGACCATTAGCGCCATAATTTGACGTTTCGCTGTCAGTGTAAACAAATTAACATCCGTTTTCCTTATTACATTTTTTTGACACATCATGGCCAACTAAAGTTTTTGACGTATCACCTTAGAAACATGTCGCGATTTCCATAAAAAGTGAGTTCAATAATTCTCTATTACCCACTAGCGGCGCTAATAGGCTTCGTGCACACAGCCTATATCAGTGATTCCCAATGTGGTCTGTATCGACCCCCAGGGGTCGACAACATCTTGCAAGGGGTCCATGTCAGCGGGGAAAAAAATTGGGGTACTATGAAATGAAAATGGGTGTCAACGATAGTGAATCTCCTAACAAAAAAAGAAACAAACTGTACTGCGTTAACCGAAGAGATTTAAGATTAAATCTAACTAAATTGATGCCAAATGTTAAAAATTTATTATTAAAGCATCAGGTCCATCCCTCACACTAAAAGCATTTATTTTTTGCTTAGTTATTTTATGAAACAGAAAGTAAATTTTAATTTTATTCGTTTAATTTGAATCTTATTAATAAATGTATAAAACTAAACATTTCATTACCGTTATAAATTTAAATCGTTCAAAGTGAGTAGCACTATACCGGTTGTCAAAAATACATTTGAAATTAATGAATTTGCCAAAAATCAATATCAGATAAGCAGAGGGTCTACCCAAAACCGAAAAACATGGCAAGTGGTTTACGAGACAAAAAAGTTTGGGGACCTCTAGCCTATATGTTCACAATCCAAGGTCATTGTCAAATCGGAGACGTACTACTCGATAGATTTAAATAAACAAAATATGTATTACTTTTTGTATCTGTTTTAATTTATGGCAGATTTACAAGCGCGGAGACCGCTCTTGAAACATTTAGCGTGTGTGTGTATGTGTGCCCGATGTACGAAGAGCGTCCCGATGCTTTAACGGCGCCGAATCAATGCGGTGCGTCCGTATAACCGTCATAGCGTCGGTTCGGAGACTCTGGCAGTTGAGCGCCAGCTACACAGCTAGAGGCACACAAAACATAAACCAATCATATTAACTCTATCTCGCGCCATTCATTTATATACATAATATATATAGAAACATTACATACATATAAAGTATATATATTTATGTACATAAGACGACAAGCTAATAACGTTAGTCATTATATTTGAGAATAAAAAATATTTTTGATTGTTAAAGTGGTAGTGAAATTTGAAGTGTTTTTTTTTTGTGACAATGGTGTTTTTAATGGACAAATTGTGTGTATATAAAAGTATTGGAAAATCAAGTGTGCTACTTAGTTAATATAAAGTTAATTTATTGTAGTGTTGTTTGACAGTTAAGTATTTTAAAGAAAAATAGTGTAGTGAATTGTTTAGATGCGCAATTGTTCTCGGTTAGTTGTTTTGATTGGTTCTTTATCGAAACAAAAGTTTAGACAAGTGGATTATTAATTGATTAATATAAGTGTTGAAACAATTGTTTAACGACGTATTAAAAAAAGGTAATTTTATGGCGTTTGCATTTGTGTGGTGTGATATTAAAATATTTTTTTTTAATTTTTTTGATATCCAAAATCGGGGGATAGTGATTCAGCGTAAATCTTCGCTCGGTAGATTTGGTTGTATTGACGGCAGGCTAATTAATAAAAAATAACCTAAAAACACTCGATATTTTTTTCAAATTAATACTTTTTTTTATAGTTTTCTAACAAATGACAAAAATTCATTAATTTGTAAAAAACATATAAGACGCCTTACAAAGTCCATAAATTTTTTAAAAGTTGTATTGATTAGTATAAACCGATGTAAATAAAATAAATTCATTAATTAACCGACTTCAAAAAAAGAGGATATCAATTCGTCGTGTATATTTTTGTCATGTTTGTTTTAAATAACTGTTCGAGAGGTTAACCGATCTGAAAAAAATATATTTTTTTTTAAATTGGTTCAGTCGTTTTTAACAGACTTCAAAACAAGAGTTTTTTTTTATATACGTAGTACCTACCTATATTATTTCATATCGTCAATAATTGTGAACCGATTTCGACAGCTCTTCTTCCATTTAATAGGGAATGCCTTCAGAGTGGTGTCACATAAATTTTAGTAAAATCGGTTCAGCAGTTTTGTAACAAAATGGGGAGGAAGAAGCCGGTTAATAACGTGCAAACTACACATCGCATACTGCCATTAAAAAGTAAAAAATGAAAAAAAGTTTTTAAAAAAATTAAGCCTCTTTCAAAAAAAGCTATTAAAAATGGTAAAATAATAAAGTTTTGACGTCGGCGCCAATTTAACGGCGGCGTTTTTATTGGAAATGGGGAGCGGTTTTTGGCTATATTATGAGTTGAATTTATTTTTCAAACTGCTTAATACCTATAACATGAAAATAATACCCGATTGTACAATTCTTTATTTGATTGTTTCTGAAATAAAATTAGAAAACAATTTTACATTTTCGATATAATCATTACGAAAATAGTGTTTTATAATTTGAGAATAAAGCGATCGTTGTTTGTTGATAAAAAATGTGTTACGCACGCATTTGTTTTGACGATAGAATCTATCCTAAAATAATATATAAAGAGGGTAATATTTTTATTTTTTCTTTGAGTATTTGATTACTTTAATTTTTGAACCGATTTGATTTTTTTCTTACTGTTTAAAAGTCTGCATTGACCATTTATTTATACTTATCTAGTTGAATTTTACTGAACACGAAATTAAACATGAAAATTTATTTTTTGTAAAACTACTACTAATTTTGTTTAATAATAATAATAATAAATAAAATTGTCGACCAATTTTTTTCAGACTATATACTGACAAAAATAAAATTATAAATGAAGAGTTCTATTCAGGCGTTAATCAAAAATTTGAATAATAATAATGATAATGAAGATGATAATAATAATAATAATAATAATAATAATAATAATAATAATAATATTAATAATAATAATAGTAATAATAATGCGTTTAACGTCCGTTTCTCGACTTTGTGTCATAACAGACGCCATTCGCACCATTACTATTTTTTTTCCTACCACACTTCCCGTTATTATGTGCAAATTTTATACTTCAACTTAATTAATAGCAATGGGCGAATGAAGGAATTTTTAGGAAATTAAGATAAGGTGGGCAAATTTTCAGGATAGGAGGCTCACAGGTATTCTACCATGGTCTTAAATAAGGAACCATCTCGATATTTATCTGGAATTGTTGAGTGAAACCATGGAAAACCTCAACAAGATGGCCGGTACAGGAATTACCGTTTCTCGGCGAGAGGCAGCAGAAAAAAGTCCCAGCCACATCTGCCCCCGCCGGGATTCTAACTCGGTACCACCCGAATGCGGGTCTAGTGCTCTCACCACTACACTACATCGCTCGGTTACAAAGTTTTGTTTATTTAATATAGAGGACGCTTACATCTGTTATCTTAGAGCTTGAAAACCTCTAAACCTATTTGAAAAATTCCATCTCTCTTTCTTTTTGCTATATATTAGTACGCTATGACAAAATGAAGATGATCCGTGAGTGAAAATGGCCTTTTACAACCGGACAAAGTCGAAACGGTCGCGTGCTCATAAAATCGATACATCATTAATAACCAATAGAATAATATAATACAATAATTATCCAGCAGTAAGTCATTATAAAACTATAACATTAATTAATTAATCAATTCAATAATATTCATTAACTAAATATACACAAGTTCCAATTAGAAAACTATAATAATATATATTATATATCTATATATAAATACTTGAAGGAAAAAAGTTGCGGTATCGATTTGAGTGTGTTAATTCACACACATTTTGATGAAACATACATCGTTCTCTTCATTTTCATGGATGGAACTGCACAATATATGTTTCATCATGAATTAACACACTCACACCGGTGCCATAAATTTTTTTCTTTCCTTATTTATGTAAAACTAGCGCTCCGTTCCCGGTTTCACCCGGGTGCAAAACTGTTCTGGAAATATTATATTGACCTTCCCATCTTCACAGAACTATCAAAGTACATTGCTTTGATGTATCTCTAACGATTTGGCCAGCGTTAACCACGTAAGTGTACGAAAATAATTTTTTTTTGACAAAACAGTCATAGTTCAGCCATTTTGTACATATTTGCAAATTATATACAGAAACTTTCTTAGTTTATCGCTCTTTCTATTAGTGAAAACCGTATGAAAATCCGTTCGGTTAGTTTTTGAGTTTATCGCGTTCAGACAGACAGACGCGGCGGACGGACTTTGTTTTATATCTATACTAATCTATATAAAGCTGAAGAGTTTGTTTGTTTGTTTGTTTGAACGCGCTAATCTCAGGAACTACTGGTTCAAATTGAAAAATTTGTTTTTTGTTGGATAGCCCATTTATCGAGGAAAGCTATAGGCTATATAATATCACGCTATGACCAATAGGAGCGGAGCAGCAATGAAAAATGTTGCAAAATGTATCTCAAAAATAGCTTCTATTCAGGTGAAATCAATATTAGGTCGTACATTCACAAGCCCGGCTAGGTCAGTCGGTAGAGCATGCCACTGTTAATATCAGGATCGTGGGTTCGAGCCTTACGTTGGGCGAATGTATTTTTATTTTTTTTTTTATTTTCTACATTGCTTTCTTCTAAGGCTTACATTCAAATTTATTTTAATTTTATTTACGACTAATTAAAATTAAATAAATCAAATTAATAGCCCATTTGAAAACTGTTATAACTATAAGTACCTATATAAAAATAATTATCTTTACGTTGGGCGAATGTATTTTTAATTTTT
This sequence comes from Xanthostigma xanthostigma, assembly GCA_963575645.1. Lineage (NCBI taxonomy): Eukaryota > Metazoa > Arthropoda > Insecta > Raphidioptera > Raphidiidae > Xanthostigma > Xanthostigma xanthostigma. The sequence continues at coordinate 44,163,414 of OY754471.1, forward strand.
TTTTATTTTCTACATTGCTTTCTTCTAGGCTTACATTTAAATTTATTTTAATTTTATTTACGACTAATTAAAATTAAATAAATCTAATTAATAGCCCATTTGAAAACTGTACCTATATAAAAATAATTATCCTACAGTGTTTTCAATTAAATATTTATTATATTTTATTAATTACAGTTATTATTGATTTAAAAGAAATTTATTACTTAAAAAAAGTATAATTACTGCTTTTATCGACAAAAACTTTTGAACGGTAGCTCCGATCACTATGAAATTTGGACACAACTTTCATCTCGGTAAACTAAGTGAATGTTCCTTCCCCCCATTCGTTCTTTTGCACCCGGGTGAAACCGGGACGGACCGCTAGTAGTGTATATACACTAGTAACGTGTATTTTTTGTATTGGAGACAAAAAGATGCCATATTGAATATATTATTTTATGATGCGTCAAACACGGAAATTCAATATAAAGTAAGCCACACGCTTGTAATTTTCCTCACAATAGTTTATTTTAAACATATATACATAGTTTCTAGAAACGAGTTCAGAATGTTAATGTCGCACTGGGGGATAATACTGATTTTATGATCACTGTAACACTCGTGCACGTTCAAAATAAACGCTACTTTGTTGAACGCTTATTTTCTAGTCGATAAAAATGTACTATTTCGGTATGGTTACACTTTTATGAATATTTAAAAATATACCCCGACTTTTTTTTCGTAGCAGTTGGAAAAGGACCCTGTACAAACCTTATGGGATTAATTCTCGGTTAAATTGATCGAAAGTGCTATTATTTTATAATTTAAAGGTCATTAAGAAAAAGTGTCCATGGGCGCATAGCCTAAAAACCAATAGATTTTTTGCTACAAATATGTTTAGGGAGATTTTAGATTTTGAATTCGCAATCTTAAAAAATCTTAAATTCTAGAAATATGTTTTCGAGTGCGCTGAATTCGAATATGACATTATTTTATACAGGGTGACACCTTCCAACATTACCTACTTTTCGACTATTTTTCTATTTCTAAAAAAAAAAAAACACAAAATTTGAACACGGAGCATGTTTGTGAATTCAATGGATATCCCTATATCTAAAATCTCGCTAAACATAATATCTGTAGCTAAAATTCTATTGATTTTTAGACCCATGGATACTTTTTCTTAGTGACCTTTAAACTATAAAATAAATCCATTTTCCATCAATTCAAGTGAAAACTAAATCCCATAAGGTTTTTGTGGGGTTTTTTGACACTCAAATCACTTATTTCTGATGCTCAAGATTAAATTTTAAAATAAGGCCCATCTGTTAAATTGCACACAAGTTGAACACGGAACATGTTTGCGAATTCAATGAATATTAGAGCTGTAACAAACCGTATGTATTCGTTACTGAGTAACGGGTACATCGTCTGACTCGAATAACGAATCGTTACTTACAAATTCATTTCGTTACTCGCATCTGTCGTATCCATCTCAGCAGCATGTCAGTTCGACTCGTTTGATGCGGTTATACGTTATACGAACGAAGTCATACCCGTATCACGTATGCGACCGGCGACGCGCCTCAATGCGATGGTATATAGGTACATGCTTGATGCTGTTGCCTGTTGGTACACGATTGTATGTCGTATGAAAAGTAACGAGTAACGTACCGATACGAAAGTAACGGGTACTGGTTCTTTAAGTAACGAATACATACGGGTACATAATATCTCGTTACTTTTACAGCTCTAATGAATATCCCTATATCTAAAATATCGCTAAGAACGAAAGACATTTTTAATAAAACTCTAACACTATCAGACAACGCACAGCCTAAACCAATGTGTCTAGAAGCATGAAATTTTGCACAGCGGTTCGTTGTATAACGTGTGTGTGCACTAAGAAAGGATTTTTTGAAAATTCAGCCCCTAAGAGAGGTTTAATATTTAAACTATGAATTAAAAAAAATATCAAAGTTTAGATGATACTTAAAATAACACTATATTACGGTGCTCCACTACTGTTGTGTAAAACATGTGCTAAGACGCGGATAGCGGCTAGTAATTTTATAAAACAATTAAAAACAAATTTCATAAAAGTGTTTTTTTTTTCAAAAAAATTTAAATATTTACTTTGACGTAAACGATATCCGCATTAAACATTTGAACTGACACGACGAGAGTCAACTTTGTGCTGTGGTTCATGGTAAACGGAACGCTTTCTACCGTGATTTATTATTTTAAAAGCTCAAATACGAACACTCTAATGCCATTATGCTTTGAATACGCGAATAACTTCATTTACCCATAAACGCACTGTATATTAGCTCCTGTTTTCACTAAAAATTGCGAGTCAAAATCATATTTTTTTTAACAAATTGCATCAGCTAAGGGCTGAAGCTATAAACATCAGTAAAAATTTAGTAAGTAATTAAATCTTTGATTCACCCTTAGTTCTTGTAAGAGAAAAGGTTCATATTTAACGTAAAATTAGCTCTCGCATGAGGTGAATGTTTTGACTAGGAGAATAGTTGATTGCTTGAATATGTCAGTGTAGAGTAAATGTTGACTCAGCCGCCGCGATAGTGGAAGATTCCAATTAGAGTTACGACGGTGACATTATTTGAAAATATTTTTACCAGTTTATTTATATGTATATTTTTACTAGTTTAGGTTAAAATTCACTTTTCAAAATTTTACAATATTTTTTCGTTTTGAGGCTCCCCGAATCCAAAAAATATATTGTTGGAAAAACTCTGTTTGTCTGTTGGTCTGTTAGTTCTTTAGTCTATCAATCAGTTAGTCTGTGAGCACGATACAGGTCAAACAGATGAACGGATTGAAACCAAATTGTGGGAGGATGTTTGATACGTAAATATGAAGAGTCCTATTGTTTTTGGAGAAAATCGGCGCATGCGCAAAAAAGATATATACTAAAACGTTGTTTTTTGTATAATAATGGTGTACTTTTCATAACGGTTTAATATTCTATTTATTTTTTTAAGAAAGTTTCGTTAAATTTTTTTTTCTAAACTTTATAGTTTCGGAAATATTTAGAAAATAAAAAAAAATCATTTTGTTTTGTAGATCTCTCAGAAATAAACTAGATAAGCATGCTTCGATTAATTTTTACATGACGTGAACATATTAACTAGGTAACCATGGCAACGAATAGCAAATATATTGAATACTAGCCATTGCCCGCGTCACCTCACGCGATATCAAAAATTTGATTATGTTTATTATACCATATCAAATGTGACTATTTTTGAAGTTGGAATGGTCCCGTCGCCCAAATGGCTAAAATTTCTGAAAAAAGAAATCAAGTTTAGATACAGTAAAATGCCATATTCATGTATTCAGGTACTGTGGGAAATCCACCTATTTCGAACCGCTGTATTTACATGTTCAAACTGACCTGTTTATAAAACCAAATCTAAATAAGTAATATTATGCAATACCATATCGATTTGTAGATATTTTTGTAAAAGACTATCAGAACTTATTAAATTGCGTTCGCGCTCGGTTATTGAAATAAATGTAAGTGTTTTATTTGAGAATTTTGTTAATCATTTTACCTGTTTTTAAAATTTCCTACAGTACCATGTTTCGTTGGTGAGGTATGGCGTTGTGACTGATTCTTTTGTATAAATTTAAAATTGGAGCTAAGGCTACGGTTATAGTGGATGCGTTTTCTGACGAACTGATGTTCTGACAAACACGTCAGAATTGTTGGTCAGATATCGATGGTTATAGTGTATGCGTATTCTGTTTTGACGAATTGTTGTTACGCGTAGCATTTCTAAACTTTACTGAGATGGTTAATAATAATTTTAAAGAATATTATCAGTATTTAGAAAGCCCGTTATTAACAGTTTTACTTCTAACAGGGATAAAGTAAATATGTAAACAAAGTGTTTGCGTCGAGACTAATTAACGGAAAGTATCATACGTTATTTCCACAATTATTGGAGCAGCCTAACAGATTTGAAGAATATTTTAGGATGTCTACAGAAACATTCAATTATATCCTTGAAGGAATTGAAGAAACTATATCTAAGCAATCAAATTTTCATCTCTAGCAATTGTGTCCCATTTTTGACGGGAAAGATCTCTATTATGGCAACTTTTCTGGTTCATGTTCCACAAACATCTGTTTTCAAACACTAAAGATATTAATTTTTTAACATCTATGTTTTATGGTGGCACTTCACATGGCTATTTGTGTTCGCTATTGGGTGTTTGTTGTATTTGGCAAAATATATAACGTTCAAGGCGAACATGAAAATAGAGGCAAATACGACCATCCACACATGCAGTCAAATAACAAACACACAAACATTTGGCAGCAGAACGCAAGGTTCAAAATTCCAGGAATTTTAGCACTGTTTCATTGTCCCAATTCATTTTCAATAGTGATTGTTCCAGTTCTCGCTCACAGCACAGACACAAAAATACTGCACGCCCGTACAGGTTCACGGCGCGTGCGCTTCTGAATATGGCCATTGTGTGGACGGTTTATTTGCGTATTTGCCTATTTGACTCCTTTGATGTGCCTCGAAAAACCGACAAGCGCACGGTAACGCGTATTTGGTATTGGCCTAATTTGTCAAATAGGCAAATAAAGCCAACACTTTGTCAAATAGACTGTCCACACATGGTAATTGTTTGCCAAATACACAAATACAAATAGCCACGTGAAGTGCCGGCATTAAAATAACAATATTCGCATCAATTCGCATTAAAATATCAAAGACGTTTGAACGATTTCGTTGTTCTGACAAGTTCGTACGTATAATCTGACGAACAATTCGCAAGCACTTAACAGCAACAATATTTATGTGTATTTGATTCATTTGTACGACCTCTGACGTAGTCGTCAGAACATCGGTTCGTCAGAAAACGAATCCACTATAACCGTAGCCTTACGCGGCCAGCCAAATTAAATAATACAGTGAAATGTCAAGCAGTTGTGATGTGAATTTGGCTCAATGGTCATTGATTTGGGTTACCAATTAAGTTAATTGGCTATGATCCTTTATCGACGTATTTTAGTTACACATCTACAGTGTGAATAAGCAATACACAAATGACAGGTAAAGTTTCTAAAAGTAGGTACCTTACCTAACATTTAAATAAAATCTTTTTTCGTATTCAAACTAGCTAACAATCATTTTAACACATTAACAATTAAAATAAATATCAGACATTCGCGATTGCTTAAATAGAGTTTTAAATAAATAAATAGATAAATATACAAACTGTTGTAAATGTTGATTGATTACACGACTCAACAAAAAAATTTTCATTCCTTGTCCTAAAGTTTATTTTATGATTTTCTGGTTAATTAGTCACAAAAACGATATAAAAATACCTTCTTTCTATTTAAAATTTGCTTTTGTGATAACTCGTAATTATACTCATTGTCGAGTTTTTATAGGAATTTCAATTAATTTTAAAGCCATGGGTTGCAGGATGTCTTTAAAAGCATATATGCTACGTGCTCATTTAGATAAATTTAAAAATAACATGGGAGCGTATTCCGAAGAGCAAGGAGAACGTTTCCATCAAGATATGAACTCCGAACAACGTTATCAAGGCCAATACAATGAAAATATGATGGGAGACCATATTTGGGGTTTATTGAGAGAAAGTACTTACGAGCATAAAAGAAAAAGTAATACTGTGCATTTTTCAATTATTTTCCACTTTTTTGTAAGCTAATTTGATAGTTAAAATTAATAAAAATAATGTACATTTATATTTGTATCGTTTTTTTTATAAAATTAAAGTAAAAAAAACAAGTTTTTGAAAATATTGTTTAAACGTTCTCCTATAGATACAAAAGCAAACTTTTTTAAGCCATATAATTTTTTTTCGTTTAACTATCATCTAATTCATCGAAATTTCATACTCTAATGTTAAGGACAAATTTTGTGTTGACCCGTGTTATTTATTGCTTGTTAATTGTGTTTGTTTATACAGGATGAGTCAAATAACCCGTACCGGTCGTTCTATTCGAAAACGGTTAGTCGTAGAGAGTTGTGTCAAAAATCTGTATGATAAAAACCCTTATGAAGAATCGAATGGTGATATTTTTTCCCCTGGAGAGGTCGGCTTCCCTATTAGTTTGCTCCAGAACATTCAGAACTCCGGAATTTTAAATGGCACGATAGGTCGAAAGTGGTATTGTTGAAAAGTTCTAAATATGCAAGTTTTGTAGGACTTTTTTTTTTACTGCCACTCCTGTTAAGTAATATTCGTGTGAAATTATTAAATTGAAATGTCATAATAACGAACTAAATTTTGATCGTTGGCATTTAAAATCTTGTGTCCTATTTAAACAATATCACAATAAGTTTTCAATAATTGCAGTGTTTAGAAGTAGGGGAGGGAGGGGGAATGGCGCTCACTGGGTAATGGCGCTCACCTCTGTAACTCTGTCAAAAAGGAACGTAGTAACATGTCACGTCGCGTGAAGCGCGAGGGGAGAGGGCCTCTAATAGACAGCGATCATCGATGCAAACGGACAGTCAGCTCGCGTCATGCGACCGTGAAAAGCGTTTCTTTGTTTGCGGCCGCGCTGATCTAATTTTTAATTAGGTGCTGAACAAGTTAAGTTGCTGGGCTCGCTATACTATGGACTCAGTGTTGCAGATTTGCGTAAACTTTGTTTATAAATTTGCTGAGCGCAACAATATCAAAAACAATTATGATCAAAGCAGTAAAACAGCCGGATTGGATTGTGGACACTACTTTATGAGACCCTGAGCGGCATTACCCAAAGTCAGGGGCAATGCCGCTCAAACATGTTTTTTTAATAATGTTTTCCTACTACTAGTAGGTGAAAGATATATGCTTTTGTTGTTAAATTGTTGATTACTCGATAATTAAAGACTTTGTTACTCTTCTTAATTTTGATTTATAATAAATAATTTAAAAAATACACCATGTTTTCCTTAAGTGAACGCCATTCCCCCGTCCTACCCTAAATGGAAGACAGTTTAAATATTTGTGACATTGTTTAATTAAGTAACTAGATTTTAAATGCCGACTTTTAAAATAAGGTTCGTTATTATGACAAGTTAATTTAATAATTTCAAACGAATATTACTTAACAGGGGTGGCAGTAACAAAAAAAAATGTCCTACAAAACTTGCTTATTTAGATCTTTTCAACAATACCACTTTCGACCTATCGTACCATTTAAAATTCCGGAGTTCTGAACATTCTGGAGCAAACTAATAGGGAAGCCGACCTTTACGGGAGAAAAAAATATCACCATTCGATTATTCATTCTTCATTAGCATTGTGTGTTCATTAGCGACGCTGTTTGTAACTAACTTCCGAGCCTTTTAGATCCGTGGCGCGTACCATAAAATCACATTCAATTGTAGATTTTGCTTTCACATCTGTAGCTAACTGCCAAATTTAATTGTTGTAGTCGTTTAAATAATTAATAAATACAAATTAATTACGGTATTATTTTACTATGTGACCTTAGAGTATTGCATAAGAAGTTTCACTTCATTCGAGTGTCGCGACACACTGAATTATTTTATTTATTTAAGCACTATTATTACAGTACTACGAATCTAATACGATTTACTATAATCAATCTATTATTATATTTAATAAGTACATAATTGAAAAATCTATTGATACTTCCACCAGATTAAAACTTGCAAACTGGAACTTTGCCATGAAAAAGCTCTTATTGTTATTTAATTATAGTACATCAATATATTAATGTTATATTTTTTTTTGTTTCAGATTTTAATAAGTTCTACCGAACATAAAGTGATTAATAATAGTGGAACTTTTGTGACTGTGTTTCTTCTAACTTTTTATAAACTTTATCGTGTATTTAATCTCTAGTGACTTCGTGCTAATAAAATATTAATAAATTAATAATTGATGAAATCGGGAAGCTGTTCGCTTTCGGTGAGTTTTTAAAAATTTGTATTATTATTTTGTTAGGGAATTTATAAGGATTTGCTTTATGCTTATATTCACCGAATATTAAAAATAGGTAACTAATCTTGGAATAAAATTATTCGTTAGATTAAAATTTACTTTCAATTTACCAAACAAAATATCAGGTAGAAAAGTTAGTTAAATAATAAATATACACTGCACTATTGCTCTTTTTGATGTTGAATATTTTGACGTTCACCCAAAAATCAGACAGATGGCGTTAGTGTAAACGTCTAAAAAAAAGTTTTTCAAAATAATAATGTTTCATCCTAACCCAATTGCACTCAAAACTTCCACTAACTTTAATGTTTTACAACTATACACTTCACAAATGGCTAATAAACAACTCATAAATAAATTCACCAGAGAGACTGTACAATGTACATATAATACTGCACGTTTATAGGTTAGGTATGATGATCTATATTATCAGGCGAATAAATATTTATACCCCCGAAGTAAGACAAAATAGATTTATCCTGAAGTTAGGGTTGCCAGGTTGCCAAACCAAATAGCCGGACAGACCAGCCAGTTTGGCCGGACGGTAAAAAGGCCGTACAGCCTACATTATTGAGGATTTTGTCTCAATATTAATAGATACGACAAAAAAATTGTATGTAAAATCAAGCATTTTTTATTATTACCATGAATCTTGTTAAATTCTCATGAAATATAAATAACATCGAATGCTAAATCAGTTTAAGTACCTACTTTATTACTAATCAGCCAAAGTCATCAGTCAAAATTAAATTCTAGATAAACATTTATCAACATTTTAAATTCTAATGAAAGACAATTGCACAAGTAAGTCTTATGTACATGCTATTACTTCCCAAAACAAAATAAAAAACAATCTAAACAAAACAAAACTTCTTTTCTTTAAGTTAATAAAAATCATTATTCATATTCGCCTGCGCTCGGCCACGTTCAACGCTCGCTCGTTTGCGAAATGTAAAAAATCTAACAAAAGCCGATTTTGGCCGGACACGCAATCAAAAAGCCTAACTATGTCCGGCTTTATTCGGACGCCTGGCAACATTACCTGCAGTAAACATGAATTGAATTATGATTAGTGTTGGGCATAATCGATATATTTCAATAATCGAATGAATCGAAATAATCGGTTTTTATAATCGAATGATCATTCGAATTATCGATTATGAATGATTCGAATGATCATTTGAATTATCGATTATGAATGATGCGCAAACTTGGCAATTATTAATTTCGTTTTATTTATTTTTACAGTATAAGCGAATGATCATTCAAAATATCGATTATGAATTATGTTCAAACTTTGCAATTTCGATTTGTTAATATTACTTAACACAATACTTATTAATAATGGAATCCCTGGTATGATCGAATAGAAATAGAAATATATTTGCTATGCCCTAGATGGATACATCGTCAATTTACATAATGGGTTAAACATTAAAATTTAAAAAATCCTTAATGTCATAAAAACACATTTTTTAGGAATTTGATTTAATGCAGAAACCGAATGATATATCAATATATTATATTATAATCGACAGTGGACATAGCAATAGTACTGTGTCGGGATTTAATATTCATTTCATATTTCATAATCGATTCAAACGAATGATATCTCGGCTCATAATCGAAATATTTCGATTATATCATTCATAATCGCCCAACACTAATTATGATGGTGAATTGAATTATCTCTATTTATTCGAAGGAATAGCTACCTGACAAACAAATGAACCGAATAAATAACTACTTAAGTTCGGTGAATATGGCCAACAAATATGTAAAATGAGATGCCGAGTGTGTATCAATACCGTTGTTTATACGGCGTTTACATATTACAAGCCCCCAGCTCTTAGGTTCTACATCGAGATTTTTTGGTCCCGTCATTCGACCGACGTCAATAGTGTATTTGCCTTATATACTATGTACAGTCAAGTAGACTAATAATGTCGACAATTTAAAATAATTTAGTAGTACATTTTATGCTTTTTTGCGGGATGCGCGATGCTGGAGTTTGAGGTTATAATTTATGAACCCTTCCGCGATCGATTGTTATTTCTTTTTTGCGTGTTAAACACGCGTTGCTATTTTTACTTTTTGGCTTTTTTGACTGCTTGTTATGTGATGACGAAGCTTCGCTACAAGCTGTTTTTCCACCCCGAGGGACGAGATGACGCTTAAAGAAAAGATAATGTTATTATTCTTTTTATATTATTGAACATTCATCGACACTTGAAACCTTCTCGCGCGCGTTATCTTGCGTTGGAATAATTTGAAATCAATTTTAGAATTTTGTTGATTTATCACTTGTCAGCAAAATGTTCATTATTACAGAGTCGTGCCGTGTGTCCCCTAAACACGGGGTTGCGTTCACAAACCGGTTTTTTTTTCAAAAATTTGTCAGCGATCCCTTTTCAACCAGTTTACATTTTTTTTAAGGGAATCTTTATTAGATACGTTTTGTGAATTTCGCGACGGGGCAACTCGCTGAGTTCGCGTTACGAACAAATTTTTTTTTGCGCAACATACAGTGGATTCCGGTTATAGCAACGATGAAAGGGGCCACATAATTCCGTCGCTATATCCGGAAGTCGCTATATAGAAAGAAAAAGTATACTTTAAATTCAAAGGACTTAGGTGTTACGTCACTATAACCGAAAAGTCGTCACAACCGAGGCCATTATAAATGAAATCCGAAGTCCGTTTATGCAGGACAGTGTATCTATATGTTACGGCTAATACGAGAAACTAGTTTATTCGCGAATTAACCGGCGTCAAGGATAAATGCCGAATGTGTCTTAGTTTCTCGCTTTTTCGCCTATTATCAAGTGCAAGCAGGTTAAAACGCGAATTATCCAAAAACAACCGTATAAAACGTTTATTGTCTGTATTAGTTTTGATTCCTAAGTAGGTATTCTTATTTTTATGATAAATCTATTTGTTTTTTATCAGTGTTGTTTTATTTTATTTGGAGAACATTTGTTATTTTGTATTATTTTAATAAAAATTACAGCTCACTACTTATACGCACGTCTATGAATTTGAGGTTAATCGCTTACTTAACATATTATCCGGCTATCGGAGCTATCGGATATAACCGATCATATTGTCTAATTCGCGTTTTAACCGAATAATTTGCGAAAATTGTTAAATCATATTTCTTTCTTTGGTAATAACCGGCTGTATTGGTTAATTCGGGTATTAGCCGGTTAATTCGCGAATAAACTAGTTTCTCGTATTAACCGTAACATATACATAATACAACAACAAAAATCTTTAGATATATAGCAATGCATTACAAAATACACATACTGCAAGACTTGATTTTGTAATGAATTATGCAGAAGTTAGTTGAATTAATACAAATAAATAATTGTAATTGTACAGTTTTAAAGATTCTTAGCCAATTTTCAGTTTTTGCCATGTTTTACCTGTATCTATACATACCTATAAAAAAACTGTAAACCAGCAATATATATATTATTATTAATTTTTAGCAGTGTTTGCTATTGTTATATGAAAACACAGTCATTGTTACAGTTGTATAGTTGCACATTCCTATTAAAAAAAATTCAAACACTATCACTGTCAACAATAGCAAACACTGCTATAAATGATTAATAATATTATTTAACCTCACATTTTGTAATTAACATATTAACAATATATACATTGTTTACATGCTTCACTTCAACATTGAGGTTAAACACACACTTTTTTTAATTGAAACTTTTAGTCGATAAATACCTATATCACGACAATTTTTCTTTCTATAGTAGTTATTTAAATTATTATAAAGAAACAATTTTAAATGCTCCTTTTTAACATGCTTGTGAATCGAGGTTAATCGGAACTGAACGTACAGCGTGAACAGGGTTTAATTTAACCTCTTGGCAACCAAGCGAGCCACCGAGCATGTGAAAAAGTAGCGTTAAGAAATGTTTTTTTTTTCTTATAGTAGTACTAGCGCTCCGTCCCGGTTTCACCCTGGTGCGATAGATATAATTCTGCAAAATGTATTTCGTTTGCGGCCCGGCGTCTGAACTAATAGCTTTGTGCATATTCTACCAGATTTGCATCTGAACTAATAGCTTTGAGCCAATTCTATCAGAGATGTCGCTACTTGGTACTAAAACAGTTTTTTTTTGTTTGCTTTTGAACTAATAGCTTTGAGTGCATTCCATGAGATGTCGCTACATGTCACTAAAACAGTTTATTTTCACAAAACACCGGAATTTTGTAAAAAAATATTTAATGAAAACTATCCTATACCTAGCGTAAGTTGGACCAAGCAAAACACATTTACAAAATTTCATTAAAATCGTTTTCGAAGATTAGCGCGGACGAATATTTTTATATACCTATATAATGATTTATAATCACTGTTTATATCTTTTATTTCCAAGTTACTTTTCCGAATAATTTCACAGACCCGCTGTCGAATTTCGATCTAGTTGAGGCGAATAGATTTGAACACACTGTACCCATAGTATGTATGATATAATATCACAGAGATGGCTATGTTTTGAAAACAAACAATTGCCGGTGAGGCATATTTGCCGTAAGTTATAGTCGTTCTGAATATCATTGGATAACATTATGTGTATAAATTTATACCGAATGTTTCAAAACAAAGAACATTTTTGTTCATGGAAATTAACAGGATCGTATCTAGGCAGGGGCACGTATCCAGGCAGGGGCACGTATCCAGGACCCGAACGGAAGATAGCCTCAGACAGATCGAAAGAAATTGCATTTTATTAAAAATAACTTGTACGTCTTTTAACAACTTTCTGGGATCCTGTTTGAAATAGTAGCCCGCTACCACTGTCTTAACAACATATAGTAGCCCAAAAAAGAACAAGAAAAATACATATTAAAAACATTGTAGATTCAGTGGAAAAATGCTTACCTAAAAATTTCTTAACTCCCTCCAAAATTTGTTTTTCTGGTTAAAATTATTATTTTGGGGAAATAAGTACCTTTATTTATTTTATAAAATTTAGTTTAAGAGGGACCGGTGATAAGGTTTTGTCCAGGGCCCCAAAAAAGCTAGTTACGATCCTGGAAATCAAATCCAAATTAGGAATATTTAATAACTTAAAAAATGTATTGAAATTTTTAAAATAGGAAGCTCGAACTCTCTTTAAATGGATACATTTTCAGTATGCAGCAAAACATTTGTTTTGAAGGTAGATAATGATATTTGTTAATAAGGGATATTTCTCTATAATCAAGGCATACTATGAGAATAATTATTGTAAATAATTAATTGATACTTCCCTGTACTCTGTATACCTTTGATCAAGTATTCAACCTTATTCGAGAACTCTATTGACAACATTAAAATGAAAAAAAACTTGTCTACCAGCGTTTTAGTATTTTCAATCATATTATCTGTAAAGTTCAATAAATCAATTTTCTTTTCTCTTAAGAATGACTTCATTATTTAAATTTGTTTAAAAATATTGACTTACTAAATATTAGAAAGCTCGCTGTTTTTTGTACTAAAATATTGTAATGTTCCGTTTTTTATCATTTTTGACAAATTTTTTATTATTACCTACTACGAAATTCGACCGTAATTAATTAAATTTTTAAGTTTGAACGTTATTGAGGTTCTCATATGGATTTCTCTTGAATCGATGTTAATTCGTACACATCGTGATGAAACATATATTGTGCACTTCCCCTCACTAAAATGAAAAGTAACTTTTTTATTAAAACTCAAAAATTTAAGAGGAACGGGCTTTCAAAGTTTTATTAAATTGTATCAAACTTTGAGGTCAGCCCTGGCGTTATGTTATGTCACTATTGAAATATGTTATGTCATTATTAAGTATTCACAGAAATTGTTCGAAGTTGTCCCCGTTTTGTTGAACACAAAGATGCGTCGTAGCCATGCTTCTGTACATGCGATAATGGACTACCGCGAATTATTTGGAATGCATTTCCGATTCGTGCAATCATTCCATCGCGTGGGTTAACCGGGATTTTGAATTAATTAAATAGAATTTAATTAAAATTTGAACGACTGTTTCTCTCTTATTTTTGAGTTTTGATAAAACAGTTACTTAAATTATTTGTTCGTCTATTTGATTTCTACACGCTGAATCAACGTAAAAATAATTTTGTTATATATAGATTACTAGCGGTCCCGTCCGGTTTCACTTGGGTGCAAAAGAACGAATGGGGAAGGGAGGGACATGAGTACGCACATTCATCTTAGTTTACAGAGATGAATGTTGTGTCCAAATTTCATGATGATCAGAGTTACCGTTCAAAAGTTTTTGTCGATAAAAAGCAGTAATAATATTATACTTTTTATAAGTATAAATAATAAATTTCTTTTAAATAAATGATTACTGGAATTAATAAAATATAATAAATATTTTACTGAAAACACTGTAGGATAGATTTATTTAATTTTAATTAGTCGTAAATAATTAAAATTAATTTAAAAGTAAGAAAGTGTTGTAGAAAATAAAAAAAAAAATGAAAATATATTCGCCCAGCGTGGGGCTCGAACCCACGACTCTGATATTAAGAGTCACGTACTCTACCGACTGATCCAGACGGTATATTTAGTAACGGCATTTCACCTAAATAGAAGCTTATTTTCTAGATACATTTTGCAACATTTTTCATTGATGCTCCGCTCTTATTGGTCGTAGCGTGATATTACCTATATAGCCTATAGCCTTCCTCGATAAATGGGCTATCCAACAAAAAACAAATTTTTCAATTCGAACCAGTAGTTCCTGAGATTAGCGCGTTCAACCAAACAAACAACCAAACAAACTTAGTAGCTTATTATATTAGTATAGGATTTACTAGTGTTCTCGGGGGACTTTTGTACGATGGAAGCTTGGATTAATTGTTTTCCATTTAAATGCATCCCTATAACTAAATCTGTAAAATAGTATCTGTGAACAATTGTAATGCTATATATAAACTATGCAGCTCTAACAATTTCGAGTATGGGACTCTTAAAATATGACACAAAAAGGAAGAACAGAAATCCAAAGGGACGGGGGATGAAACATTTGTAAGTACATGTGTATGCACGTAGTTTTGTTTTGTTTCTTTTGGAATCGTACAACTGGTGTCGACGCGATATATGGAAGAATTTATATATGTGTTATGTTCTTGCATAATTTAATTCTATGCTTATTTCGCGTATGTTTTCTATACAACAAACAAAAAAAACATTTGCCGCAGTGCTAAACCCTTCCGCCTAAACAGTGTATTTGCTAATACTATGTGAATTTTCAAATCTTCTTGGTTTCCGGGTTTGTATGCCGTGGTCCATTGGTATTACTACCTGACGTTTCGTCTACAACTGCGGTAGAAGAATACTTCGTCCGCTATCACATCGCCTTTGATAATATCTACCGCAGTTGTAGACGAAACGTCAGGTAGTAATACCAATGGACCACGGCATACAAATCCGGAAACCAAGAAGATTTGGATCAACACCGGCCGTGAAAGCCTACACACTTGGATATGTGAATTTTGGAAAAATTAATTATCGCTACGTTATCGCCTAATGGATGTCAACTGAAAAAAATAATTCTGAACCGATTTAAGAGGCTAGGCCACCTTGGCGCTCGGGAAACTAGGTATAAATTTTTTTTTTTATGGCGCAGCCGTTAATTATATAAAGTGATTCTTATTTTACACATTATATAGTATGTTTTATGAACAATTTGCAGTATTGACGATTAAAAAAACATTAAAAAATGACGGAGATATGAGCCGATCCTTGCTAATTGTGTATAATACGCGCTACGAATCTAAAAGGCTCGGAAGTTAGATGCGTATGCGGGCTTGCGCTTGTACAGTCTGTTCAAAAACTACAAACTCCCAACTCAATAAAACTAAAATAACAATGACAACTTGACAATAGCGTACTCGACTGTACTTTAAAGCAGGAAAGCGACAAAGGCAACGAGCGATCACCGACGAGCCTTTTAGATCCGTGGCACGTATTATACGCGATTTCTATATTAAAATGTTAAAAAATACTTTTATTCAACACGCGTGAGTAATATATAATTTCGGGGCCCTGCTAAATTCGGGAGAAATAATAAATTACTTCATGTAGACGCGTAGAGTGCTAATAATGAGCCGTAATGTACGATAATGAATTTTCTGGACCAATAGGAACGCGGTAGCGATTTGTATATATGAAAACAGCATCGCAATTCAGCGAAAGTCAGGGCCATCTTGTGTGCATCGAGGGCGGTGGGTACGTGAATCAATGAAGTGATTTATTATTTTTCCCTCTTTTATCAGGGCCCCGATTACATACTACTCGTGCTAGTTGAATAAAATATTATGTGCGACCATTGATCAAAGGAGAATATTCCACTCGTGTATTACCGCACTCGCTGCGCTCGTGCGGCAAATTTCACGCTCATGGAATCTTCTCCTTCTCTCACTAGTCGCACAATATACTATTAATATACAATTAATTCAGAATCGGTCAACTAGTTTGTCCGGTTTTGACAAAGTTTTAGTGACACATTTTAATCTTTACTTCGGGTGTACTAAATTTCGTTAAAATCAGTGTTTACGAGAGTTACTTCGTCGCTTAAAAAAATGTCTTCTAAAGAAATTGAAGTGATTCCAGAAGTGTTTTAGTATTTAGATGAAATGGAACTCTAGAAATTGTACCATGTTATTCAGAAGATGTGTGAATTTTATGACCACACGTCCAAATTCCGCCATACGACCGGCGCCAATAGTGTACGTGGGATATATGCTATGTGTATGCAAATACACTGCAATAATTTTGCAAGTTCGTGCTTTTGTTTCATTTGGTAGCCTTTTGCATAAAAGCATTAAAACGAACAGTAGATAATAAGTATTAATGTTTTTATCCGGATTCTATATAGGTACGACAAAGTTATATGAGATTCGAACTTTATATGAAGAAATACAACTGCAACATAGCTTTAAATGTCATACCGAGAACGAAAAAAAAAGGTAATTTCGTATTTAATAGGAATCATGTGAAATCAGAAAAAATTGTTGCTGACTAAGAGCCTGCGACCTTTTTTTAACCGACTTCAAAAAAGAGACATTCCACATTCGACGCGTATTTTTTTTTTGTGTATGTTCATAACTTTTAGACGGATTAACCGATTTAAAAAAATCGACGCCATTTTGTTCAGAATGCTTCGGGATTGGCGTCATAAAATTTTTATAAAAATCGGTTCAGTCGTTTTTAATGGAGAACAAAAAAGGATATTTTTTTAATATGTTAGGTTATACACCCACGTATTATTAAAAACGGCATCCGTATTTTGTTATAATAAAAAAATTATTATTTCTTATGGAAATATTATATCCTGTAAATCATAGCTTTATTTTTCAATGTTTAAGAAATTAATATTTAAAAATTTGACATAATAACAAAGTTTTGACTTTAGCAGTATATTTAATTAAGCCCAATGAACACGAAAGATTTTATCTTACGTTTTGTTTTTAAAAACCTTTGAACCGTTAGAGTAAGACATAGTTTTTGAGCAATTGGAAATTAAAAATGCAGTTTTTGATACACGGTAAATGAAATAATATTCAATTTTCAAATTTTACTTATTAGCAACGTCAAAAAAATTATTTAATGAAAACAAAATTTATGAAAAACTTTTCGTGTAATCTGGTTTTCATGGTTATATAATTAAAATCTACAAAATAGATTTTGAGAAATGTTTAGAAAATTTTTAATTAATATTTCTTCAAAACTGCACGGAAAAGTTTAGATTTTTTAATTTTTTGTTTTCTAAAAGAGTCAAACTTTCGAATAATCAGTTTTTTTAATTTGTCTATAGCCAATTTGGTTTATATCAGTCTTCTCATTTATCATTGTGTTAAAAATCGCATTTTTAATAATATATATAACTTGAAAACTAGGTGGTCAATGTTTTTTAAAAAATGCAGTTGAATGTATGAGATATCCATAATTAACATATTAAAATTTCAGCGTATTTTCTATACATTGCTCTATCAGGCGTATAACCTTAAATCGAGCCAGCAGTTTTTTTTTAGTTCAATATTAATACATTAAAGAAGAAGGCCGTTACTACATTAGAAAGTCATTAAAAAATTAAAAAAAACCTCCTTCAAAAACACTAAAAATCAAAAAATAATAATAATAAATAATAATAATAATAATAAGCTTTGAGTGCGGCGGCAATTTAGAAGAAATAAATAAAACACACAGTAAGCGCAAATGAAACGTAACATGTCCCATGAACAGCGTCGCGCCAATTAAAACGTAACACGTCCTACTGGCACAATTTTACTCCCGACCTAACGCGCCATTAAATGTTTCACATTAAAGCACGCAGAAGTCTGTCATTGTCACTACATTCTGGAAGATTTTAACGTTTTTGCTCAGTGTGAACACGGCTTATGTGTACAATGTTCAAGCTTTTTTTCAAAGCACATAGGTACCTACTAATAGTTGAACGCACGCTACCAACTTGAACCATTGTATCACCCATAGTAAATCCGGCGCTCGTGAAGAAGCTACAATATACCGACTGTCAGCTGTCAATTCAACAACATGGCGATTTTTTAAAAATTTTTGTTGTTCATGTGAAACATCTAATGGCGCGTTTGATTGGGAATGAAACCATGCAATTGACGCGACACTTTTATAGGAACACGTTAAGTTTGTGATTAAACATGGCTTTAGTTGAAGGCGACGTCTAGGTAGCAGGACGAAATTAGATGACAGCGCGTTGTGTATGCGTTGGATTATAAATTGGCTTTTGTTGAAGACGACAACTAGATGGTAAGGCAAAGTTTAGTTACAGAGTGAAATTTAGTTACAGGGCGATGTTTAGTTAGGTACTAGAGTTTCGTTAGTTGACAGGGCGAAATTTTGTAGATGACAGGGCAACATTTAGTTACAGAGCGATATTTAGTTATTAGAATTTTTATTAACTCGCTTTTTTGTATGTCTGGCCGGATAGAATTTTGTAATTGATTTTAAACTAACTTCCTGATGATATTTTTAACTAAACTCAGAATTAGATGACAATACAAAAAAAATGTGGAAATAATAAAGGAAATATTTTTTTTATATACCACGTTTTTAAAAAAGAACTAAAAAGTATAAAATAATTTCTTTAAGCCTTATGAGTAGGATTTGAAACCGGTGCATGCGACAGTTATATAAGAAGTGTAAAGAGTAGTTGTCAATGAATAATGCGTTTCAAAATCCTACTCACAATCCTTAAAGAAATTATTTTATACTTTTAGTTCATTTCAGAAACGTGATTTATCATTTTTTTTTAAATTTATTATATTATTTTATATTTAATCATTAACGTATAACAATCTCACTTTGGCATTTTTATTAGTGTTGAATCTATCTATATGTTACGGGCAATGTCGACAATGCCCGGGCAATGTCGACATTGACCGGTCAATATCGACAATGCCCGAGCCACATCGGGCAATGTCCGAAATCGGACAGGGTTCAAAAAATAGATTTTTTATAAACATGAAACGCTGACATTTGATTGTATCTTTATCATGATAATTTATCATTAACCCTTTATGGATTTTTTATTATATATTGTTTATTGCTCATATATAAATAATAAATAAATTATACGTGTTTTCAATCATCAATAATTGTAATAGAAAGCTGAAAAATATATTCTTCAATAGTTGATATCAGTGATAAAAATTCCATAAAGCGTTAATGATAACTTATCATGACAAAGATACAATGAAATATCAGTGTTTCATGTTTTTTTTAAAAAATCTATTTTTTGAACCTTGTCCGATTTCGGACATTGCCCGATTTGGCTCGGGCATTGTCGACATTTCCCGGTTCTGGACATTGACCGTAACATATAAATGGCCCCGTCATCGACAACGGCTAGTAGACTTGAAAATCCTTAAAAAACGATAAAAAAATGTTCGAAATACAGCTTTGAAAGTCACGCCAGCAATTCAACAAAGAAATATTTGAAAAATTAAAAAGTTTCTCTTTATTGAGTTAGGTAATCGTAAGACACCCTATGTATGTATTATTCCCGTTGACTTTTATATATTTTCACGTACGTTTTTATCATAGGTTTAACACAGGTAGGGGACTGAATACTTCCCGCTGCGTTTCGCTTTAAGTTTGTTTTAAAAGTTGTCGGAATTCCCAGCGTGAAGCGGCGTCGCTATCATAGCAGGCTATGGTTATAGTAAAGTTGTTCCAAAGGAAAAGATTGTAATGCGATGCCATTGGCTCCGATAAATATAAAAACAAAACAGGATGTTTGCTTGAACTCCAGACAGGATTCATAACTATATCGCTGAACATGTAATATAAGCTTCCCCGGACAACTTTACCCTAGTAGATACTGAATTGGTAATGAAACAATTACAAGCGGAACTTTCACATATATCTGGTATTTTACCATTATAATGATTGATAATTTTTTAGTACCTTTGAGTTATGTACTATTGGTATGGTACTCACCACGATAAATGTTTGCAATATAAAGGTGCCAAATACGATTTTAAAAAATAAAAAATAATCTGAATGGAAAAAAAAAATACAATCTATTTTTATTTTGGGGTCTCCCGAATTCAAAAAACATCTTTGGAAAAAGTCTGTTTGTCTGTATACACGATACAGTTCAAACAGGCGAATTGAAACCAAATTTTGGAAGGATGTTTCTGATGCAGATATGAAGAGCCCTATTGTCATTGGGGAATATCGGCTCATGCGTAAAAAAAATAACGTTGTTTTTTATATAATAATTCCATATTTTTGATAACGATTTTCTATTCTATTTATTTGTTCAAGAAAGTTTTGTTAAAAAATTGGTTGTCTGTAAAGTCGGTTTACGGACGATAGTTTTACGTGATAACGTATTCCGTAATACATAACCTAAATAATTATAATAATTCGAATCTATGATATTGCATCTTTCGCTTCAAATTTAGGTTAATTTTATTTATTTAAATTACTCACCATATAATATTTCTTAATAAATAATATATTCTTCCGTATTTATTTTAAGTCTCAAAGATTAGCTGTCATAATATTTATAAAACAATTGTTTCACTGTTTATAATATAAAATTCCAAAACCTACTTACAATATTTAAGTATTTTCATACGTCAAAAAATTGATTTTTATAATGATAAAATTTGTAAGAAAACGATTTTTTCGAGAGATGAGACCTAGCTAAAACGATTGTTTGCCCCCCAAAATCCCTTTTCAGTAAATTTCATCCAAATCGTTAGGGCCGTTTTCGAGAAAAGCACGCACAGGGTCAGGCGGAACGTTACGAACGTTAGGAACGTTACGTTAGGAACGTTACACTTTTTCGTGCATGCAGCCGGTGTTTTATCAATTTATAAGATTGGTGATTCATCAATTTATAAGACGTTATCACGTCAAAAATTGTTTCCTAGCTTTATAGTTTCGGAAATATTTTTAAAATAAAAAAAACAGGTGTTCTTCTGTTCTGTAGATCTGTCCGAAAGAAATTAGTTTATCATGCTTTGATTAATTTCTACATGACGTGGAACATATTAATGTAAAAAACCATACCACTAACAAATCTTGTATTTAATACTAGCGATATCAAAAATTATGTTTTCTTTATTATATACTACATAATATATAAAATGTGAATATGTTTGAAGTTGGAATGGTTCCGTCGCCCAATTGGCTGGAATTTTTTGCGCTGTGTTGCAGAGTGCTTTTATAAAAAACAGGAATTTAAAGAATTTTCTCTTGGAAAAAAATTACTGTAGTAGGCGTATAGGTACCTACTTTATTTTACTGGTATATCTGATTTCGAGCTTCTATACATACCACTGTTGAAGTAAAAGTCTTCGTACTTTCCATCATATCTTTTCCAACACACGTCACGTTTATCGAAACTCAACTCAGATACTTTTATAACGCCTGAGCGCAATGTTTGTGCACCGCCAGTCCCGGATTGGCTACCGATTTTCAGTAGGATTGGGTAGTTCCCGACCTGCATAGTGCATATAGTTTTCTGATTGCGTAATTTAGAGTGATGATGATCCTGTTTAAATGTTGGAAGATTAAAAGGATGAATCCTGGTGGCATAAGATCGATGAACTAAGCAAATACTGAAGGTTTTTTTATTGCATTTTATTGTCTGACGTTTCGGCAATCTTTATGCCATCTTCGGAGAATCTAGAAGATTTATATATGAAAAGTTTTAAATTATTGTTGTTACAGTTGTTATTGTTAAAGTTATTGTTCTTAAAGTTGTTATTGTTAAAATTATTGTTGTTAAAATTAAAGTTAAAAATTGGAAGTAAAATAAATAAACTTACCAATGCTGCCTGTTTTCTCAGTATTGTTGTTATGTATAAAATAAATTAAAATAAAAAATGTCATCAAAAGATATTAAAATTACTACTCCGAAGATGGCATAAAGATTGCCGAAACGTCAGACAATAAGATGCAATAAAAGAACCTTCAGTATTTGCTTAGTTCATAATCCTATGGCTATGCCACCAGGATTCATCCTTTTAATCTTCCAATATAGTTTTCTGTTGGAGACGTTTCCTATATTTCCTTTGAACGTGTCTTATAGTCGAGGTCAGGAGTCGAGATTTTTAGAGTTTTTGCTTTTAACGATGTAATTTCAACCTCAAGTTTGGTTTTCATTAAACGTACTGCGAAAGTATATCCGTTTAGTACGACTCCGGTTAAAGCGATCAACCGCTTTGAGCGAAGTAGTTTATTAAAAATCGTCCGGTTAGAACAATACGCGTCTCAAAACAATTCATAATTTCAAGGGCAAATACTCGCTGCCCCCCACTCCCTTCCTTCCTAGATGCACGCTATATTATTCCCGATTAAATCAATTAGTATTTTGTCACCTTTTGATGAATCAACTTTGTGTCAACGCACGCCAAAATGAATTAGTATTTATAGGCTAGACGGCGAGGAGTTTTGGGTGTATTTTTCGGGCCCAGGCGAGATTATTGTTGGAATCGCTTCGTTTTAGGATGTAGTTCAACCCCCTAAGTTTGCTTACAAATTGTTGGTGTGCTTGATTTTATAATTAACAATTAGTGACGAAAATAGTGTTTTTTTCTCTATTTCCTTTCATTTCTCCGTTCCTCTTGACTTTTAGTATAGCATATGCATTGAGAAAGCTGTTCCTTATGAAATTTCCTAAAAAATGAGCACTGACAGAGGTCGCTAAGTGCAATTGTTAACTTGCAAATAGCCCCGAAAGTTAAAAAACACTTTTTTTTCACTAATTTTTTACTAAAAAATGACCGCACATAGATGGCTGAAAATTCTCAAAAATAATGTCTATGTTGACCCAAACATGCATGAATAATTTTAGCGTCATCGGTCAATTACTTCTCGAGTAATTAACGATCACTTTTTTTTGTTTCCTTAATTGCAAATTGCGCCATTTTTTTCACAAACGGGTTTCGCTGGTCGGACCAAGCCAGAAAAATCACAAATCCATTCAACTTTAGTATCCCGTTGGAATTTTTGGAAAAAATTAATTCTAACCGATTTTATAACGATTTCTTTAGCGATATCAATTTTAGACAAACGTATAAAACCATATAACTTTTCCAATATTCAATCGTTATAAAATCGGTTAGAATTAATTTTTTCCGGTTATTACGACGTAATATCGTCAGTCCCTTGACAATCGCTGTATCCGGATTCTACTGTGTATGTCACCATAAGATAAAACGTTGCTGGCTCTCCGTCTATCCAGTCGGACGTTACACCATGTATAACAGGTAGAGTTACATTTACAATAGGGTTGGAATATTTAACTACATTTTGCAACGACCAAACTTTTTACAAAGAACTATGAAAGATTAACTTATCACGTTTTTAAGAAAAAAACTGTTTCCTTAGATCATTTATTATGGCGCTTTCGTTAGTAGGTATTATAAAGAAAATTAAAAAGAATTGTTAAAAAAAAAGATAGTAAAGTTTTAATAAATGCAAGAAAAATGAAAAACTTTATATCGTCGGCTATCTGGCAATATTTCGTATCTTGAGTTTTTATTAAAAATTTAGTTGCTATTTAAAACAAATCCTGTGACAGAACCATTAGTCTTGTAATTTAAGGCATTTTAAATCCCAATCTACGGAAAAATTCCTAGTGAGCTGAATTTTTGTATACACCTTTATTACGGCCTTGTAATGAAGATGTGAAAAATCGACATTGATATCGTGCCGGCTAAAAAAGTTATAAAGGTCAAAAGGTCACGTAAATCAGTTTTTCGCAAATATCTCGCGATCTATTGCTCGGAGGTCAATAGAGGTCATTATAAAAATTGTTTGTCGTGAAATTATCTACAAAAAATGCCTCTTGCATTTTTCTGTAAAATTAACCGTTTTTGGAGTAGAGCACTGAGAAATATTAGTAACAGTATCTCGAAAGCAAATTATTGTTAAAGATTTACATTTCGTGGTATTTACAATATTACTCCCATATCGAGCAATCAACTTCAAAAATATTGACATTTGTCGCTCTATTTAATTTGTAGCACTTCGTTGTTTTAGACAATCTGTATAATTATAAGTACTTTAAAACCTGAGTGAGTGAGAACTGGGTAAGCGAGAAAACTTTCTAAGTGAGAGTAATTACAGGTACCGTCTTTGTAATTCTTTTAAACCTCTATAAGTGAGAAACAGAAAGACGTTTTTTACTTTTGGACCTCTATAACTGAGACTTCTACTTGCCTGTACCTCTATAAGCAATAGTCGACCGTATTAATAGTTTCACGAAATTTAAGAATGAGTCATAATTTGCTGAACTAACATTGTTTTTGAATCATAGGGTTTTTTGTTTTCTTTTTTTAGCATCTATGTCGGATAATAGGACATATCATTACATATTTTCTGTATTTTTATAGACCTCTATATAATTGAGAAAGGCCACTCCTGTACCTCTGTAAACTAGAAACTTAGTGATAAACCTCCATAAGCGAAAAAGAGATCGCGACCCTTGAAGTCTTTCTTATCCAGGTTTGATTTTATTTGTTTATTAATCTGTTAACCGGGGAATTCCCTTTTTATTTATTACGCAGCATATAACGGGCGCGAGTTTTTTCACTAGGATGTGTCAGTATGTCACTCCCGTAGAACGTAATTTCATATTATTATTTTTTTTTAATTTATGCTTAAAAATCTCAATTATTCTTCTTCTTGAAAAATAAAGTTCCAAAGCCGGTTTTCCAATTATGCCTTGCAAAATTATGAGCCCTAAAAAATGTTCATTTGTATCCTTCCATTTTCGAATTCTCGAACGTGGTTTCAGCTCAGGATCACCCGTTCCAGGGCGCAACATATATTTCAAGGACGTATGCATATGTCCTACCTGTACGGTGTTTTAATTAATTTTTCTCTATAACTAAGTTTATTTGAATCAATCTGTTTGTTAAAATTATGTTTTGATACTTTTATATAATTTTTGTTACCATTATGCAATTTCTTTTATTTCATTTTTATTTTTTAGTTAATAAATTAATCTAGTTCTAACTTTGTTGCAATCAAATTGTTTCTATTACTTTCCTTTAAAAATATTTCCTTAGCGTCCTATTGGACTGGTCCTACGAGCTAAACACTACCCGTACACGCTATTGTTTACGTTTGACGTATTTATACGCCCCGCTCGGTTAACAGGTTAAAGGAGTATTATTAGAACAAAAACCTGACGAATTATCGTTGAATCTCGACATTTTCAACAATGTTTGTCAACAAATAACATGGTTGTTTAGGATGCGGCAACAAAACCCGACTTTATTTAAAATACACGATATTAGATGACCTACAAAAAGTCAGTGTGTGAATTCTTCAATAAAATATTCATATAGTTTCGACATTTAATATGTAAATCACGCACTCCAAATAAATATTACATGTATTTTTACAGGACACGTACGTATATATATATTTTTATGCATTATTCATCCACCTACTTTTTCACGTCGTTTATCAATCTTTTTGCTTTGGAAATTTTCACATTAAAGTGAAGTGTGGATACAAATACACTTTTAATGCATTAAATTATGCGTTGACTGCACTTCCAATGCCGTCCGCCATTTTTCATGTTCTTATAACATAGTGTCAAATGATAAGGTGACCAACTATAGATACTCATTTACTGAGTTTTGTACTCTTTTTTCGCAAACCGTACTCTTTTCAATCCTGTACTCTGAAAGTACTCATTTGTATAATTTTATACTCATTTGTATTTTTTAGATTATTTTATTTCAATTTTATTAATTAAATATTTAAAATTATTTTGACAGTAATTTGAATTTCACGCGCGCATATTGCTTGCCGTTTCCGGCACGTCAGAGGACAGGGCAAACACCAGACACGAGTTTGACAGTGATTTGAATTTCGCGCGCACATATGGCTGCCGTTTCCGGCACAATTGAGAGGCCGTATTATGTACCTGGAGAGATAGATAGATACTACAGACCTCTTTTTCTAACAACGTCAAAATTACATTTGTGAAAAGAGATGGATATAATATCTATCTCTCCAATATTTGTGTACTTAATCCCCAGGCTGATATTTGATGTGCAGTATGTACGGCTTGACAGTCTTGACGCATGCGTAGTATGTACGTTTTTTTTTTCTTTTTTTTTCACCTATGAAATACTTGCAAAGTGTACTCTTTTTGAACAAAAAATAGTTGGTCACCTTACAAATGACCATTTTTTAAATAACTGTAATAATAATCAAACGAAACCTTTAATTATCGCAAATTTTATACACATTGACATAGTGTTTTTGTTGCTGCACCGAAAAAAACGTATTGAGTATAATTATTAGTTTGGAAAAATGGCAGAAAAAATATATTATTTGACGTTTACTTCCACGAAGACTACTAGCGCCGCTAGCGGGCAATAGAGCAGGATTGAACTGCCTTGTTATTCTTATTTTAAACTGCGAATCTTTTTTATAAACGATCAAATAAAAATTTCATTGGGCAAAGCCGGGCGGCAAAGCTTACGAATAAAGACTACTCGGACGAAACCGGCTCAGAAAGATTGTCAATAAAGACAATATTAAAATTCGACGGTAGGGGAGGGAGGGGGAATGGCGCTCACTGGGTAATGGCGCTCACCTGTGTAACTCTGTCAAAAAGAAACGTAGCGACACGTCACGTCGCGTGAAGCGCGAGGAGAGGGGGCTTTTAATAGACAGCGTTGCAAACGGACAGTCAGCTCGCGTCATGTGACGGTGAAGAGCGTGTCTTCGTTTGCGGCCGCACTGATCTAATTTTTAAATAGGTGTTTTTTGTCGGTAAGTCAAAAACTTAAATGCTTATTTAATTACTAATTTTACTTTTCTGCCAATAAACTATTCTATTTTGTGATATTGGAGTCAATTTTCAACAATCGTGTATGATTTTTTTAAAATTTCAAATTAATTACAAAACGACCGGTTGGGGTTATACCGCTCATCTGAGCGCCATTCCCCTTAGTGACTTATTTTTTTATTGTTTTAGATAGATATGCCAAGAAATCGTCAAAGGACCACCGCTAAAGCGGCTTGGACCGAAGAAGCCCGTTTTCCACCCAACAGCAAGAAACTGAAATTGCTGAACAAGTTAAGTTGCTGGGCTCGCTATATTATGAACTCAATGTTGTAGATTTGCGTAAACTTGTTTATAAATTTGCTGAGCGCAACAATATCAAAAACAATTTTGATCAAAGCTGCAAAACAGCCAGATTGGATTGGGTACACTTCTTTATGAGACCCTGAGCGGCATTACCCAAAGTCAGGGGCAATGCCGCTCAAACATGTTTTTTTAATAATGTTTTCCTACTACTAATAGGTGAAAGGTATATGCTTTTGTTGTTAAATTGTTGATTACTCGATAATTAAAGACTTTGTTACTCTTGTTAATTTTGATTCATAATAAATAATTTAAAAAATACACCATGTTTTCCTTAAGTGAACGCCATTCCCCCGTCCTACCCTACTACACAATGAAACCATTGTCGAGCGTTCTCTTAACGCATCCAGTAACCGAAAATGTTGTTTGTTTGATACATTCCTTGACGTTTGTAAATCATAGCTCGACGGGAGCTCGTTTGCATAATATGTGAGTGACGTTGTATGATCTGCTTTTAGATTAAATTCGATTTGTTGTTATGGAATGCACAACCTGATTACGAATTGCATCAAATAACACACAGCGTTCGCCATTTATGTACAAATTATGTACAGCGAGAAAAATTATGCAGTTTGTTAGATGTTGAGCTACTTCAAAACTAAACCACAGATGTACCCCGTCTAACTTTACCTTGCTTAGTGCTGCGATATAATAATATCCACAGTAATATTGTATTTGGCATTCAAGCATGATTTTTGGAAAAACGAAGTTACGTATTTTTAATTCGAATGTAAAATCGGTCCTTCTATATGGATCTGAAACCTTGAAAGTGACGAAAGCCATAACAACTAAACTGCAAATCTTCATGAATCCTCAAGGTGAAATGGTACGAACACGTTGGAAACGTGCATGTTTGAACAAATCTGTGTAACTATAAAACGTAGGAAATGGAATTGGATAGGACACACGCTACGAAAGACAGATGACGACATAGCGAAGAGAGCCTTGGATTGGAACCCACAGGAATATCGACAAAGAGGAAGACCAAAAATATCCTGGAGAAGAACTGCGCGTGAAGAAGTTGTGGAACAAGAAACTACCTGGCTTCAAGTAAAAAATATGGCAAAATAGGACTAAATTCAAAATATTCGTAGAGCTCTATGCTCCACTTAGGAGTTAGAGGAACTTATTATATTATACTAATACTAGCGGTCGCGTCCGTTTTCACCCGGGTGTAAAAGAACGAATGGGGAAGGGAGGAACATGAGTACACACATTCATCTTAGTTTACCGAGATGAATGTTGTGTCCAAATTTCATGATGATCGGAGTTACCGTTCAAAAGCTTTTGTCAATAAAAAGCAGTATTTATACTTTTTTAAACTAATAATTTTTTTTAATTAATTAAATTAAATTAAAATAAATTTAAATGTAAGCCTTAGAAGAAAGCAATGTACAAAATAAAAAAAAAATAAAAATGTTTTCGCCCTACGTGGAGCTCGAACCCACGACCCTGATATTGACAGTCGCATGCTCTACCGATTGAGCCATACGACGTTGTTTACTCACAACGCTAATATGACTATATTTAGTTAGTGCATTTCACCTGAATAGAAGCCTAGTTTTGAGATACATTTTGCAACATTTTCCATTAATGCTCCGCTCCTAATGGTCGTAGCCTGATTTTATATAGCCTATAGCCTTCCTCGATAAATGGGCTATCCAACAAAAAAAAAATTCAATTTGAACCAGTAGTATCTGAGATTAGCGCGTTCAAACAAACAAACAAACTCTTCAGCTTTATATATTAGTATAGACTATAGATTATGAATGTGGAACTAACTCTGTCTGTCTGTCACCTTTTCACGCCTAAACCCCTGAACAGATTTTGATAAAATCTTAAAATGGGATAGACTCTATACTGAGGCAGGACACAGGCTAAATGGCCTGAAATAGTGGATGAAAGTTTGTATGGGGAACTCATCATTTCTCAAGTTTGAGATACGAAAATTCATATTCAGGCTTTTCATAATACATCCTACGCGATGCCCTTGAAATTTTTTTAAAAATAAAATAGATTTCCACTTACAATTAAGTTCTCTTTACGTCAATCGGCTGATAAATACGCTTCTCAAATCCACGAGATGTTTCAGTTTAATGAAAAACATTGTCACTCCCCTTCTTCGGAGAGTTGCATTGAAATTTTTACAATACAAAGCAATTCAGTGGTAATTTAGTTTAAATTATGCTGTCATTTGTAGTATATTATCAGACACTTTTTTTTTTAGTAATGCACTCACCAGAGTGTGCTCAAAGTGGATAGAGTTTTTAAATAGCACTTCATCTATTTCAGTACATAGTCATCAACATCATATTATATAGCTGATTGAAAAATTTGCGTAGTGCAAATTTTTACTGCAGTTGTTTTATCACACTGTTTTTTTTTCTTCTTGAAAACGGCTTTGACCATTTTGTTCTTTTCTATAGACATAGAGAACTGGGCAGTGCACATCGCATTGAACCATAGAGATATTGCAATAGAGTGCGCGAGAGAGCAGCTCGTTGGTTCTGATTGGCTAACGCCATAGATAAAGAAACTTTTGATAAAGAGAGATATACTCCATGTTAATATATTGTCGGAATAATCAAGGAATTACTTCGAAAAAAGAGACGCAGATATATTTTCGATACGCTTTGTTGCCTTCGCTCACCGCACATTGAGTAAACAGACAATGCTTCATATAGTAATCTATACTAATATATAAAGCTGAAGACAAATCTTTGATGAACGTCTGAATAGAACTTCAAAAAATAGTCAACCAATTTTTTTTATATATTTTTTTTATATTGACAAAAATTATATAAAAGAATATAAATCAAAATAACAAAGGATGACGTTTCGATCCGGATTTGGATCTTATAAAGCTGAAGAGTCTGCTTGTTTGGTTGAACGCTCTAATCTCAGGAACTACTGGTTCGAATTGAAATTTTTTTGTTTAGATAGTCCATTTATCGAGGAAGGTATTATTACGCTACGACCAATTGGAGCGGAGTATCAATGAAAAATGTTGAAAATATAACTCAAAGTTTGTCCGTCTTACAAAAACTTGTAATCATCCGATCATCATGAAATTTGGACACAACATTCATCTCAGTAAACTAAGATGAATGTGCGTACTCATGTCGCTCCCCCCATTCGTTCTTTTGCACCCGGGTGAAACCGGGCCGGACCGCTATTGTTATTATATATTATAGAGAGACAATAAATGTCCACTTTTGTTAACATATCATTGCGCGCGCACCAAACCCATCTACAAAGTAAGCTTAAAACCAAGCAGCCAAATTTGGCGGCAAAACCAACCCCGTATACAATACCCGCCACGAATCTAAAAGGCTCGGAAGTTAGATGCGAATGCGGGCTTGCGCTTGTACAGTCTGTTGAAAAACTACAAACTCGCAACTCAACAAAACTAAAATAACAATAACAACTTGACAATAGCGTACTCGACTGTACTTTAAAGCAGGAAAGCGGCAAGTGACAAAGGCAACGAGCGATCACGGCCAATCACCGACGAGCGCACGTTCCGTGCTGGTAGCTGGGAGATCGTGGGAGTCGCAACGGCTCTAAAATGTGCCTTTGCGACGCTGTTTGTGACTAACTTCCGAACTTTTTAGGTTCGTGGCGCGTATTATACCTACATCGCTAGTAAGAATCATTTCGAATGAAATGTTCGATAATCCAAATTGATCCAATCGCAAGCTTTCGATTAATAAAATTATTCGATTATTCCCAAGCATAGTTGCGATCGTGCTGTATGAGGGCGGCGTAATCAAGCCAGGCGATATAAAATTTAAAATGGCGTTGCTGCACATAGATTCGCTACATTACCTCCTCATTGATGTACGTTTGGATAAGCTACCGTTTTATGGCAGCTAATTTATACCGAGTTGATGAGTACCCTTCTCTTTTTCGCGGGAACGTCTGTAAGTCGGTGTAGATTTTATTTTCTTCAAATCATGAATGAAATAATCGAGCCACTATAAAATATCGAATAATTATGAAACTAAAATAGAAATAAAAAACATTTTTAATATATACTCGTACCACGTTTGTAAAGCGAACTAAAAAGTATAAAATAATTTTTTTACAGACAGATTTTTGACTTGTAGGTTTTGAAACGAAAAACGTGGAGCGCATGCGACAGTTATAAGAAGTGTAGAGAGTAGCTATCAATGAAAAAATCTATTTATGAGATAAAACGAATAATGCGCCCCACGTTTTTCGTTTCAAATCTTACAAGTTAGAAATCTGTCTGTAAAGAAATTATTTTATACTTTTTAGTTCGCTTTACAAACGTGCTTCGAGTATATTAAAAATGTTTTTTATTTCTATTTTAATTTCATAATTATTCGATACTCTGGTCGCAGTGTAAATATAGTGTATGCATTGCTAATACCTAGGCAGTGTGGATTTATTATGTGAACTTAACCCTTTTGTGATTGGACAAAATAAAAATTTTGACCCCTTAATACACCCCTTAAAATATTTTTTTTTCTTATTACTATCAATTTACCAAATTAAATTCACCCTTCACTAAGTAAATCCATATTTACAAACTGTTTTCATTAAATTTTTAAGTCCAGTCCTGTCGGGCCGATTTTAATAAAATTTTGGCAGCACATTTTTTTCTTTAGTAGTGAATTAAATTTCAAGTTTGAAACGATTTTGAGAATTTTTTTGGGCTCAAAAATATTTTTCAACCCTTAAAACCCACCCGCAAAGTAGCCCGATTAGGCCCATTTTAAACAGGGTTCAAATTTCGTTGAAATCATTTGACAATTTGATAAAAACTTTGAAAAGCCCGTTTCTCTTACATTTTTGAGATTTGATAAAAAAGTACTTGAAATTTTGTTTGTCTATTAATAATTTGATACACGCTGTTAAAAAAAAGATTCAACTTAAAAATCATCCCGCGTTTAGACTGTATAAGAATGAACAAATACTTTGACAGTTCTATTGAAAATTATTATAATATTTTTTTATGGCGACATAAATTCAAATGAGATATATTTCATAGAACTCGATCAGAAGGCATAAAATTGGCAAAGAAGAAGTAAAGTGGTACAGTTTTGATGCAGAAACGACATACTGATTTGTTGGAAGATCATGAATCATATAGATGGAGAAATAGATAAGACTATAATACTTACGTTGCAAATAAATCAATTCAACTGACAAGAAATATGACCGGGTTCTCTTCTCTATACCTAGATGTAGTGCTTGTAATACGTAGTGTACCTTCCACTGTGTCAAAACACAGGGGATACTTGAATGCAAGGAAATCAGCACCGATGATAAAATTGAAAGCGTGTGCCTGTTCCGTCATAACTCTTCCATTTTTGACAGTCAACTCAATTTATGTCAACTTGTGTTGAATTGACTGACTAAAATTATGGTAATGTCATATATCTATTAATTAACTATATGAATCATTGCCTATCTACTCAATGTGCATTGAGTGAACGCAACAAAGCGCATCGTAAATATATCTGCGTCTCTTTCTTCGATGTAATTCCCTGATTTCTCCGATGATAGGATTGGTTAATATACTTGCATTCAATCTGAATAAAGTATCTCTGTTTCAAATACTTTGTCTTTTTCTATGACGTTAACATGGGCGTACCCAGGTTTTGGCCCAGCAGGGAGCAAATTAGAAATTTCTTAAGCTGGTTCATCCGTGCTTGTTTTGCACTCCTGGATACGCCAATGCTTACGGCGTAAAAAAGACAGAAGTATATGTTTGCACCCTAATAGTTCGATTGCGATTTTATTCCTATGCTCAGTATATAATAAAAGTATATGGTTAATATGTGTAGAATCTATATATATATCCTAGCGGCCCGGTCTGGCTTCGGTCGAATTTGTAAATTGCCACCGTTTTTTCGTCGACTTACGCTGCAAAATTGATATCCACGAAAAGCGCTTAGCCGCTTAACATTAAAATGGGTATAGTAAGCTATCCTTAAAAGATAGACATATGCCACCGCGGACTTTTCTGTAGTCCTATAAAAGAGGAACAATTCCATCATACATTGTTTTGTTATATCTCAACGGGATTAGGCAGCGTTTTCGATGAAAGCTCCCAGTCGACTTGATTTTTTCCGACATCTTCAAGAATCATCGTCATATTTCAACCAATTTACACAAAATATTAATGAATTATATTAATTATATTATGTATAAATAAAAATAGGTTAAAAAACTTAAGGTAAACGCTTTTATTGTACAAACGATAATGTACTAAAAACTAGACAATAAATATGTCACCATAGGGGTCTTTGATTAAACTAAAATAAAATTGTGGGGGACATTAAGTAGAAAACTTTCATTTGTTCGAGATTGGAAATCATATTTAGTTTTTTGATTTCATAATGTAACTATAAATGCCCCCCACGATTTTATCTTAGTTTAATCAAAGCCCCCTATGGTGACTCATATTTATTTTCTAGTTTTTAGTACATTATCGTTTGCACAATAAAAGCGTTTAACTTAGCAGTTTTTTTACCTATTTTTATTTTTAAGTTTTTAGTGTGCTTTATTAAAAGTGCGATATGAAATCGGACGAAAGCCGGACCGGTCAGTTAGCTATTATAATATTGTATTGTCATCGGAACTACATACGTATACAAAATTTCAACTCAATCGGATAACGGGAAGTAATTGAAAAAGCTGTCCCAAGATTTGAAACAAACAAACACAGAAACAAAGATATAAAGAAATACACGGAGTCAAGCTTAATAAAAGCGTTTAATAAATGATGCAAGCAGTCGGACGAAAAAAGTACGAATGCTCAAAGGTTAACAGCGACTGTTGCTAGCAAAAATCTGAGCTCTCAAGTTTATAACATTAGAATTTAGAATGCTATAAGTGCACCGAATTTTTCCCTCTACTTCAACACCCATGCGATAAGATTACCTTTTAATAGAGCCGTATTCAAGTATCCCCTATGAGTTTCTGTGGGCTGCAGACACCGTTCTCCATCTCCAAAGGCAAGAAATAGGCGACCTATATATATATAAAGTGTTTAGGGTTTAATATATAAGTCTCATTTCGTATGCAGACGACATACGTCATTGGTTGAAGGTCAGACAGCACATAGACAAATGGATGACCCAAGTAATTGCAATTCTATATTCTGCAGAACCTAAAACCTCATGTGGCCATCATATTTGCATAGCAAAGATATGTATAACGACATTATGCAGAACGAGTTTATGCAGTTGTGACGTTTTAACTTCTCTTTTTGTTTTAAGGTAGTTCCACTCGTGAAACGCCTTTTCTTTAGGAATCTAATAAAATTGAAGTATAAGGTTGATAAAAGTGTCTTATATTTAATTAAAAAAAAATGAATTTTTTCACCGTCTGTAAAACGAGACATTAACAATCAAATTCAAAACTTTGATTAACGTCTAATTTTATTAAAAACTATTTATTAATTAATTTTTATTATATTTTCTAGCTCAATTCTGACAAATCCGGACTGAAACGTTAATGTACTGAATTATAATTATATATTTTTGTTAATATAATTGTCTGAAAAATTGGTCGATAATTTTGTTTATTGGTTAACAGTCAAAATTGACATGCTGGAGGTATACCACGATATACAGGAAATGAGTACCTACATTCTTGGATTTTTCGAAAACGGTTCTTAGTATAATTCTTAAGGTAGTTTGGTAGCCAAATGACTTAAACTTGACCCTACATTTTTTTTATATTTATTCAAAAGATTATAATTAAAGACACCTACAGAAATAGAATCAATTTTTTTTACCACACCGTTTAAGAGATATACTTAATTAAAGTTATGCAAAAATACACGAGCCGTTATGAGTGTCCTTGTTCAATAACTCCGAAAATTGAGGGTTTGTAAAAAATTGACAAACTTTACCCCACAAAAAACTTTTTAATGGATAGAACGATGTCTGAAATACACACTGCAAAAATTTCAGAATAATTTACCGCGTACTTTTGATTTTAATACTGACATGTGGCCTCTATCTGTGTTGTTTGTCTCTGTTGTGTAGTGACAGTGACTAGTGACAGCTGAGTACTAATCAATTAATATTTTATTACTTACATTCCTATAATTATTTAATTATAATTCGCATTAAATTAAATCAAATAAATTTTTATGTGAATTTCTATTAAATTATTATAGCATGATTTGGGTAATTATTTGAGGGAAAAAAAGTCATTTATTTGACTTGGGATTGCGGCTCCCAAACTACTTTAAAAACTAATGCATTGTAAAATCAAAAATTACAAATTTTTTGAAAGAAAAACAATACAGATCTTTAAAATAAAAATAATTTTATTGAGTTCTATTGAGTAAATAGTTGTTTATTAAAGCTCAGATGAGTTGGGTACAGTCTCTTACAAAAATGCACTGACAATCTGACTATTGGTACGCCATGAAAACCAGCTATTTTACAGGATGGTCTGCAAAAAATTAGGGTTTCACACGAGACGAGAGTAGACGAGACTATCAAAAATCTCGTCTCGGTCTCGTCAATCCCTAGAAAATTCAGTCTCGTTCAAGTCTCGGTCTCGTCTCGTTACCAGATGTCTCGTCTCGTCTCGCTTAATTTTAAATAATGATAATATATATTATATAAACTAAATAATAAATAATAATAAAAAGTTTTTTAAAGCTATATTTATTACGTTATTATATAGAAATATTTGAACATATACATACATTTTTTTATTTTACACACTCAGATTTTATATTTTGTAAAATATATTGTTTTTTATTTCGACCTTTCCTAATTTTTCCAATAAAAACTTTATAAAAAAAAATTTAACGAGACCATAAACGAGACTCTCGGGTTGCACTGTATGTGGTCTCGGTATCGTCCAAAATATTTACCAAAATGTATCGTCTCGTCTCGTCTCGCTTTTCCGAGACGAGAACGAGACGAGACGAGAAAAATCTCGCTCTCGTGTGAAGCCCTACAAAAAATCATTTTAGTAAAATTATCGTCGTGAGTCGTGACGACTACCGTTGTCATTGTTCTCTTTTATACTCCAGGGCCCGATTTTTAAAGAAAATTTTAGAAAATTCTCATGAGAATTTTTCCCACCAAATCACTGGAAATAAATCGTTTTCTATTTTCGCTTGAGACTTATGTACCTCGTTTTTACGGATATAATAACCTAAATAAATAAATAGTATTTATTTATAATGTAGGTATCCGTGTTTTATTCAAAGATA
Organism: Xanthostigma xanthostigma; assembly: GCA_963575645.1. Taxonomy (NCBI): domain Eukaryota; kingdom Metazoa; phylum Arthropoda; class Insecta; order Raphidioptera; family Raphidiidae; genus Xanthostigma; species Xanthostigma xanthostigma. Next base: position 44,200,284 of record OY754471.1, read on the forward strand.
TTGACAAAATATGTACATACATAATAAATACTTAATAATATTCTTATGTGTACTAAAATACAAAGAAGGAAAAAAACGAAGAAAATAAAAAAAAAACATATTAATAATGTAAACATAAAATTGTTATTTGTATTATAATAATGTTTTCATCACGCAAAAAGAAATGAACTTATGTAAATTAATAAATTATAAAACTCAGAAATTCAATATTCTCTAAGTTTAAAACTGAAAATGACAACATCACGTCGCGTAACACGTTCAGATTCCATTCGCAAATAAATATTTGGCAGGTTTGCAATCCGACAAATATTTCTTTCTTCCTGTGATACTATTTAAGATCCTCGATGATGTAATTTAATAAAAATCAGAGGAGTAGGATCAGGAAATCAGTCAAAACTTCATGCTTACTCGCGACGTTTCGGCTTTAATTAAGCCTTCCTCAGGCGTTCTGAAAATACATCACAACATAGTACACATTAGTATAAATCTTAAAACAACAATTAAAATATTATATTATTTTATTTTAATTGTTGTTTTAAGATTTATACTAATGTGTACTATGTTGTGATGTATTTTCAGAACGCCTGAGGAAAGATTAATTAAAGCTGAAACGTCGCGAGTAAGTATGAAGTTTTGACTGATTTCCTGATCCTACTCCTCTGATTTTTATTAAATCATTTCTTTCTTCCGTTATAAGTAAGGACCTACGCCAAAACCGGGTATTCAAATGAAATACGAGGATCTACAATATGCATTCAAACGAAATTTAAAGGTTTAGACTGCGTCGAAGAATAGTATATCCAATTCTTACCAAAAAAAATTAAGAGGTCACTTCGACATGTAATTTTTTTGTTTGCTCAACCATAGCTTCTCGAAGGGTTATCCAATCGGAAAAATTCTAACGCTATTTTGTTCAACGTGTTTTCGGAATGGTTTTATATAATTTTTATTAAAATCGGTTGTCGTTTTTAACCGACTTAAAACGTAGTTTTTTTTTTTTTAATATAATTGTATTGCCTCATATCTCCAGTATTTGTGAACCCATTTTGTTGCTTCTATATCTATTTTTCCGGCGGGGGCAGATGTGGCTGGGACTTTTTCCTGCTGCCTCTCGCCGAGAAACGGTAATTCCTGTACCGGCCATCTTGTTGATGTTTTCCATGGGTTCCCTCAATAATTTCAGATAAATATAGAGATGGTTCCTTATTCAAGGCCATCGCCGATTACCTGTCAAACAGAAGTTTGATAGATAGAAAATAGTAATGGTGCGAATGGCGTCTGTTATGACATAAAGTCGAGAAACGAACGTTAAGCGCATTATTATTATTATTACTATTTAACAAAGCATACCTTTCGGGTGGTAACACATAAAATTTACTTAAATTGGTTCAGTAGTTTTAAAAAATAAACAAAAATTGAACCACTTCTAACAAGCCAATAAAACTTTGTTTTAAGCTTTTGAAGTAGATAAAATTAAAAAAATATATTCCATTTCCTGCCTCGTAACCTTAAGGTCGTATATTCGGTCCCGGCGGTCGCTGCCATAATTATTATTATTTTATTATTATTTTTTTTACAATTATCTACACCAGTTTTACTTCTATAGTGTGTAGTGTAAAATACACAACCTATTTTATAATTTTTGCTATACCAACTAACTCGAGTAAGAGAATTTTCTCGATGAACAAGAACTTCTGCACAGTCTCTATAAAACGTGTGTCCATAAAAATAGATCACGTAATAAACAAACGGTCCACACTCGTTATTCTAGTGACCGTATTACTTTGTGTATCGAAAAGGAAGCCAAATACGTTATGTGAATGTGTATCCCTCCGTTTCGTTCTACGTTATGTACAGACTGTCGCAGAAATTGGCCAAGGCACAATAATAAATAACATTTTCTTACTACTGCTTGAAGAATGATTCATATTAACTAGAGAAAATGCTGCATATTTGGAATATTGGTTTGTTTTTAAGGAGTAAGTGCCGGAGGAAAAGAATTTGTCGAAATAAAAATGCATTAATATTAAAACTCTCGCACTCACTCGTGTTCATTAATACTGGCGGCGCGTGAACATTTTAAATGGGTGTTCCGCAGGGTTAATCAGCGGAGGTTCCTTCTTAAACGGGATAGATATGAGGAGAAGGGGTTAATTTAATTATGCATTACATTCATGTTTATGATGTTTACGTCTTAAAAAGCCACGCCGCCTCTGGCGTATCCTGGTGGTCATGTGTAGAAACAGAGGCAAGATGGCAGCGGAGCGTATGAACTAGGAAGTAGTGTACATTTTACTTAAATGTAACTTAAATTAATAAATGTGTTGAATTAAATAATATTCATGTTATAAACTTACGTTAATAAATATATTGGTTTAAATAATATTCATGTTAAAAACTTAAATTAATAAATATATATGTTGAATAAAATAATAATATGTTACAAACTGGCGCCCCACGTTAGGCGCCAGTTTGTAACAATGATTATTATTTTATTCAAACATATATTTATTAATTTAAGTTTTTAACATGAATATTATTTAATTCAACATATTTATTAATTTAAGTTCTTTAACATGAACACTACTTCCTAGTTCATACGCTCCGCTGCCATCTTACCTCTGTTTCTCCACATAGTACATGACCACCAGAGTACACCAGTGGCGGCGTTGCCTTTTAAGACATGGTGTTACAGTTTTAATTATTAACTTTTTCTAACACTGTTAATAACAAAATACAACATACAGTGTAAACTCCATTTAACGTCACTCGACATAACGACAAACTCCTTAAAACGTCGAAATTACTTACCGACCTCTAGTTGGTTTACCGTGTCGCTCATACAATAATGTACTCTAAATAACTACACACCCACTCTAAATAACGACAACAATACGTTATCATTAAGCAACAAACAGTACTCGTTTGTTATTTTGTTGCTTTGTTGTCGGCGTCATACGTACCGAAAATTCTAAGAAATTCGTTCTTTTGTTTGTTGGGATTATCTTTCATACGTTTAGCTTAGCTATCATGTTTTTAGTTTCCCACAAACTTGCAAACTGTGAACACGGCGAGTAAAAGACAATCTTTGTGTATTGACGAAAAAAAAATGGATTATTTCTTCTCGCCGTTTAACGACAACTCTCAATAACGTGTCGAAGTGCACAGTCTCTCGAGTGTCGCTATATAGAGTTTACACTGTGCACTGTAACACTAGTCACTACTGCCATAAGCTGCTTGTGCGACATACGTCAACTAAAAAAGGTCTATATTGTACTAAACTGTAGAATTGCGATTATTGATTTAGTAAAAATGTCATTACGATAATTCATTTAAAAAATTATCGCTTGGTCCGCCGCGTCCCTGTATAATATAAAAACAAAATGGAGTGAAGTTCATTCTGAAGGAACGATCTCTCAGCACTCTCTGACTCACTAGTACCATACTAACGTTACATAGGAGGCAATATAGTCGTTTGGTAAACCAATCCTTTTACGGGTCCCAGGAGGAACTTCCTTACAACTGTATTCAGATATCGCATATATACGCCATTCGCGAACATGGAACCTTACAGACACAATAAGGGCTCCTCTGGCTTTCGTCTAATCCAGTGGCGGTTCCCTTCTACGAGCGCTGCAAAGCTGCAGAACACAAAATCTTAGGTACTTCATGTTTTTAGATATTTTTGTTATTTAATTAATATTTAATATTATAGACGGACAGCTGGCTATGGAGAAAATGGGTGACTCGGTGCAGAGCTGAAAATGTGCAGAATAATAGGAGATAGTACAAGTAAGTAGGGAAAAAATTGCCAGAAGGCTAGGCGGAAGATAAAGAGCCGCCAGAAGGCGCTAATGTTGCGAAAAATCAGTGCACTTCTGGCAATTTCTATACTTATTCTGTAATTCAAAACTAGATTATATATTATACTAGCGGACCCGGCGAACTTCGTACCGCCTAACAGTATAATATATATATATATATATAATTGGAACATCTATCTATCTATTTTATTAATTGCTAGCTATTTTAAAATATACATGGGCGTATATGTGTGTATGTCGAGCACTCCGGCTGCGCCGTCGTGCCCGGTGCAAAAGAACGAATGGGGAAGGAAGAAAAAAATTTAGGGATGGACTACCCCTAACATTTAGGGGGATGAAAAATAGATGTTGGCGAAGTGACACCTGTAGACATCTGGCGGGGATAACTAATTAAATGACGATTGATCAGTTTTCGACCGGAGAGGAAAAATGATTAAATTACTAAAATGGCTATTAAAAAATAAGGGTTGATCGTAGAAGGGTGAAAATTGAGGATTGTATGTATTTTTGTATGTTGTATCATAAAAAAATAGAAATTAAAAATTTTGTCTAAAAAATAAAAAAAAAAATTAGGGGTGGACTACCCCTAACATTTAGGGGGATGAAAAATAGATGTTGGCCGATTCTCATAGATACCGGATAAGCACAAAAAATTTCATCAAAATCGGTCAAGCCGTTTCGGAGGAGTTCGGCAACGAAAACTGTGACACGAGAATTTTATATATTAGATTTAATTTTATTTCTATCAAAATGTCATTAATAATTTTGAATATTTGTCGAATGAAATTATTATATCATGTTTGAATTTTCAGTATGCCCTTATAACTATATAATGTGTAATATATATAATATATAATCTAGTTTTGAATTACAGAATAAGTATAGAAATTGCCAGAAGTGCACTGATTTTTCGCAACATTAGCGCCTTCTGGCGGCTCTTTATCTTCTGCCTAGCCTTCTGGCAATTTTTTCCCTACTTACTTATACTATCTCCTATTATTCTGCAAATTTTCAGCCCAGCACCGAGTCACCCATTTTTGAAGTGGCAATAATTAAATCATCATAAACATGGATGCGATTCATAATTTAATTAATCCCCTCCCTAATTTCTAGCCCGTTTTAGGTGATACGTTTAGTTGACACTTGCAGAACACCCATTAAAAATGTTCACGCGCCGCCACTGATCTAGTCCTTTACTCGGTCACGGCTCATGGTTCGATGGAAAGACACTATGTCACTCACTTCTTTGTATGAACGGAATTATCGCTTGCTTTTTGAACTCTATACAGTGAGTTCTAGTTATCTATGACTATTTTATGCAAGTTTTGTTCCAAAATAGTCTTGCTTTCCGGGCTTGTAGGCTCTTGTCTATTGATATTTCTACCTGACGTTGCGGTAGACATTATAAAAGTGTCCTGGACCAGTGATTAAATGAGCGTTAGCTAACGTCTGTATCTCTTTTAGTTTGGAAACTACGTCCATTTGAAGGTTTTATATGATTTTTTGAAAACTATAAACGCAAATAACTTCTCAACCAAAAGATAAACAGACGTTTGTATGTGCTCATTAGATTCAGCGTGTTTTTTTCTATAAGGATGATGATTATGCCAAAGATCCGAAAGATTTCGGTTTTCGTCAAAAATCGCAATTTTTTAAAGGGGTGTGCCTTGAAAAAATTGTAAAAATCGAATTCTTTAATATACCTTTCAAATTGAGAATGCTTACAGAAAAAATTACGCTGAATTCAATGAGCGTAAGCAAACGTCTGTATCTCTTTTAGTTTGGAAACTACGGTCATTCGAAGGTTTTATATGATTTTACTGGAAACTATAAACGCAAATAACTTCTAAACCAAAAGACATACAGATGTTTGTTTGTGCTCATTGAATTCAGCGTATTTTTTTCTATAAGCACGATGATTTTGTCAAAAATTTTTAAGATTTCGGTTTTCGTCAAAAATCGCAATTTTTTAAAGGGGTATGCCTTGAAAAAAATGTAAAAATCGAACTCTTTAATATACCTTTGAAATTGAGAATGCTTACAAAAAAAATACGCTGAATTCAATAAGCGTAAGCAAACGTCTGTTTTTTTTTAGTTTGGAAACTAAGGCCATTCGAAGGTTTTATATGATTTTATGAAAACTATAAACGCAAATAACGTATTTAAGTTCTTGTTATGAGCTCCAGATTGGCGACTAAATCTTCCTATGGAAGTATTTGAGAGAATTAAATCGTCAATATTTCGGATTTACTGATAGTAATGTTTCCTATTTCTACAAAAACTAGAGTATGTTATCAAATGAAGGGTACACGGGAAGAAGGCGGTTTGTCAAAAAAATGTAAATTGTGCAGGAGAGCATTTTGAAGTATTTAAGATCGTACCATTTACTTGCTGATGCATTTCTTTCAACGCTTATAACTTTTGACCTAGCGTATTCTTGTCTAAAATAAATACACCGACGGAAAGGTACGACTTTTGGCTACAAGATGGCATAAAAAAATTAATTTCGAATTTTTACTGACAAATCGCCTTCTACCCGTGTACCTTTCAAATTTTAAAAATTCAGAAAACTTTCTATACTTTTTGCAGATATAAATTATTTGCAAATTGAACAGTTCGTTTACAGTTTCCTAAAATTTTGTTGACAGAGCGTTAAAAGGACGATGTTAAAAAGAGAAAGACTGTTTACCCATTTCAGAAATTCAATCAACAAAGTCAGACATAGGTTCTGAAGTTTTACGCTTGTATTAATAGTCGACAGCATCTCTATTTTGTTTAAAAACAAATTGCCAGATTATCTTCATTTGTTTGTGAACTTTCTTTTGTTAGTCTCAATCAAAATATTTTACAACAACTTAATTCTTTTTCTCTGTGAGAAATCTATTTAGAACAGTGATAAAAAAGCTAATGGCGTGATTTTGTTTGTGTGTTGCTGGATTGCAGAAAGCGATGTCAGAAAATTTGATTTGACAATGACCTCAGATTGTGACCATACTATTTTTTTACAAGAAAATCCTCGAAGAATTCGATTGCGGTTTTACTTGAAAAATAATAATTGATCGACTGGAACGATATTTTCTCTAAACTGTGTACATATGCGTTTAATATAGTTTTTGACGTGATAACGTCTTATAAATTGATGAAACACCGGCTGTACCATTGAGGTAGTAATACTACCTCAATGGGCTGCACGCACGAAAAAGTGTCACGTTCCGCCTGAGCCTGAGCGTGCAAGCGAGGACGCGGTATAAGCGATAGAGAGGCTCGATCGGCCCAAGCGTCGGCTTGTACGCTTTTCTCTCTCTTCTCGCGTGACGTCAGAGAGTTCATCAATGTTTCTTTATGACGTTATCACGTAAAACTATCGTCCGTAAACCGACTTTACAGACAACCAATTTTTTTTCACTACGAAGCAATATATTTTATGCATTTTGATCAAAATTTAGCTTCAAAACTGACATTTTTCTAGTCAGAGCAGTCACTTGTTTCTTACAAGCTTTTATTTAGTTTCACCTGTCCCGGTGTCTCTGAAATAAAATCTTAAATTTGACCCACTTCCCGTTATCCGATTAAGCTGAAATTTTGCATACGTATGTAGTTCTGATGACAATACAATATTATAATAACTAACTGATTACAAATTGCACTTTAACTACTTACCGTTATCCGATGGAGTTGAAATTTGGCATAAGTATGTTCCGATAACAATACAATATTATAATAACTAACTAACCTCTTCGGCTTTCGTCCGGATGCAAATCGCACGTTTAATAAAGCACACTGAAAACTTGAAAATAAATAAACAAAAAAAAAGAAAAAAATTAAGCAAGCTTTTATTAGTTCTTAATAAAAATGAACTAAAAAGTTTAAAATAATTTTATGCCAGTTGGTGGCTTTAAGTATAGTAGGTATATAAAAAATTGGTTGTCTGTAAAGTCGGTTTACGGACGATAGTTTTACGTGATAACGTATTCCGTAATACATAACCTAAATTTATATAATAATTATAATAATTCGAATCTATGATATTGCATCTTTCGCTTCAAATTTAGGTTAATTTTATTTAAATTACTCACCGTATAATATAATTGTTTTTTTTAACTTTCTTTCTTTCGTATTTATTTTAAGTCTCAAAGATTAGCTGTCATAATATTTATAAAACAATTGTTTCACTGTTTATAATATAAAATTCCAAAACCTACTTACAATATTTAAGTATTTTCGTATGTCAAAAAATTGATTTTTATAATGATAAAATTTGTAAGAAAACGATTTTTTCGAGAGATGAGACCTAGCTAAAACGATTTTTTGCCCCCCAAAATCCCTTTTCAGTAAATTTCATCCAAATCGTTAGGGCCGTTTTCGAGAAAAGCACGCACAGGGTCAGGCGGAACGTTACGCGTTACGCGTTACGAACGTTAGGAACGTTACACTTTTTCGTGCATGCAGCCGGTGTTTTATCAATTTATAAGATTGGTGATTCATCAATTTATAAGACGTTATCACGTCAAAAAATTTTTTGCTTAAAATGAACAAGATCAATTTAATCTATCGATAATCTGGAATCGCCCGGTCGATAGTGGACTATTAATACGAGTGTTTGGATGTTTGTTTGGGGGAAAGATTGGAGGGTGTATATATCTGACGAATGAACAATGGCCTATAGGGGAAGATGGCGGTTGTTGTAACACAATTAGCGGAGACAGTCGATGTTGTATAATTAATCACCTAAGTGTCAAAACCACGGTACGCTGCTTTTGCCTGGAGACCCTACAACTAACAATCGGGGTGTGGTAGGACTTGACTAGGACAGGCCGGCCAGATCTGATCACTGATCAACTGACCAGTGAACGGTCTTGTGTTGCACGCAACCACGCTCTGTCAAAACACAGGTTCTTAAAAATAGCGTAGCGAGCATTTTCTAGTCACGGCAAATTGTAGTTAACTTATTCTTTTAGTTGTTGGCGCGCTGTGTGTTATTTAAATCCAGAGTGATTATTAAAGTTTTCGTGATGCATGTATTCATTATACAGGATGTTTTAAAAACAATCCCTGATTGCAACGAATGAAAAAATAAATACGGTTAAAGCGCGGGTCACACTAGGCTGCTTGTCACCACCAAGCATCGGCGAGCAGCCCGGTCACACTACGGCTGCTACTCGCTAGTAGTGATGTTACGGATATCCGTATCCGCGGATATCCGAGGGAGAAGAAAGATCCGTATCCGTATCCGTTAGTTTTATGGCGGATCTCTTACGGATCTTTTACCATATTATTTTCAATTCATAGATGAAATTTTATATATATAGGTGATTAGGTAATAATGAAAAACTGTTAAATTCCATTCAGATTATTTTTTATTTCTTAAAATCGTATTTGGCATCTTTAGATATATTGCAAAAATTTACCGTAGTGAGTACCATACCAATAGTACATAACTCAAAGGTATCTACTAATAAAAACTATCTTTATAATGAGATATTGCACATCGATCTTTGAAAAGAGACAATCTGTTATGAGAGTTAACTCTTACAGAAGTCAATAACTTTTTCCCATAACAGATACTCTCTTTCCAAAGGTCGATGTGCAATATTTACTGCCGCGTACTCTAAGAAAGTTAAGATCCGTACCCGTATCCGCGGATCTTGAAACCAAATATCCGTATTCAGATCCGTATCCGCGGATATACATTTTTAACGATCCGGCACATCACTACTCGCTAGTCTACCGCGAGTAGTGGCTGCCAATCCGGTCACTACATCATCGAACATAAACCACGTGGTACGTGATGGTTTACTCGCCTATGATGCACTGCTTCGGACAGACTACGCTGCTCGCTGGTGGTAGCGGGTGCGAGTGAGTCACGTGACCTGCTAGTCGCCGCTGTCTGGCTACCAAAATAGAACATGTCCGATTTCACCAGCCGCTGATAAATACTCGCCGGCTGGCGGCGCCAACGGCGAATTTTATGCTCACACCAAGCTGATTGATAACATTTACCGTTTACGACAAAAGTGCAAAAAACTGATACTGTTAACCTTTGACCTTGAATAAATTTTGAAGCTGATTTAGGCCGTTTGTCCACCGCCGCCGTCACCGGGACGTCACCGAGAACGAGATTACTTCGGGCCGAGAGTTTAGATGACGTGACGCCGATCGTGTGTCCACCGCTTTCCTGCTCCATATTTTCAAAGTTGGGCTCCAAAAAGACGCAAACTTCGCGCCACGCATTTTTTCTCAAAATTTTATCTTTGGACACATCCTTTGTTTTATCCCACAAACAGTCTTTACTCTCTACAAGTTCAATTAATGTATAAATATCGTATTTGATTTTGTTAGCCATTTTTTTACAAATTTTATGATAGACAAAACAAAAACAGGGCGAACGGCGCGGTGCGACGGTACTGTGTGGACAAGAACAAACGTGTTTTGTATTGCCGGCACATCGGCCCGTCATAAAACCGTGCCGAGTTCTAGCGGTCACGCCGAACTACTCGAAACATCGGCGACCGGGATGACGGCGCTCGGGTGACGGGCGTGCGGTGGACACGTAGCCATAGTAAATGTATGTATCACTAAATCGGCGCCGTCATCTCGTTCTCGGTGACGTCCCGGTGACGGCGGCGGTGGACAAACGGCCTTAGGATCGGTGGGGACTTTAGATATTTTATTTGTAATAGTGTACTTAAGGCCTGTATCAATTTTAAGCTCTATGCGAGTTATTGTAAATTGGAATGTTTATTTTGACTGAACTATCTGTTGTCAAGCGCTTTGATTGCCAATGTTTTAAGAGCTCATATCCATTATGATCGTTAATACTTAAGCATAACGCGTTTAAGTAACGTTCGTGGTTAGTTGCTAATTATCAGAACTTACAATCAGCTTTTAGCATAATATGAAACGGGTAGAGACACACGTTCGAAAAGATTTATGGTATATCGGTTGATCAAAAACAAGATGACAACATACTTAAAATGATTACGCCAAAATGAACAAATACGATTGATTGATATCCCCGCGGGGGAGTGTTTTATTTCATGATTTTAATTAATCAACGTTTGATGTGAAACAAATTTATCAATCATGATAAAACAATTTGCAAAGAATAAATTCGCATTGTATCGATATAGCCTAAAGCTCTCCATTCAAGTTTTATAAAGCATTTTAAAAAAACCTCATGCTCATTAGATTGTTTCTGTGATATTTATTCATTGTTTTTTTCTTTTTTTTTTTGTTAATCGGATTATTTTAAATCGAGAGTCATTTGTAAATACTGATTGCACAAAAGGATTGTTAAAAAAATTAAATTGACAATAACCTTAGATTGTGATCATATAATTACAGTTTCCAATCGTCAGGAGCAGTCTAATGTCGTATTCAAACTACCTGTCATCTAGAACACAAAAACAAGTTATTGATTTACATGGAAAACATCGCTTTTCTGACTAAATTTTGATCAAAATGCGCAGAAAAGCGTAATTGTTTCTAAGTGAAAACTGCATAAAAACGATGCTAAATACATGTATAATACGCGCCACGAATCTAAAAGGCTCGGAAGCTAGATACGAATGCGGGCTTGCGCTTGTACAGTCTGTTGAAAAACTACAAAACTAAAATAACAATAACAACTTGACAATAGCGTACTCGACTGTACTTTAAAGCAGGAAACCGACAAGTGACAAAGGCAATGAGCGATCACGGCCAATCACCGACGAGCGCACGTTCCGTGCAGGTAGCTGGGAGGTGGTGGGACTATCAACGACTCTAAAATATGCCTTAGCGACGCTGTTTGTGACTAACTTCCGAACCTTTTATATCTCGTACTATACACACAGTTTAAAAAAATATCATTTCAATCGACCAGTAATTTTTCGAACAGGATCGATATAAAACTCTACTATTAGAAAAATGTTTATGTTGACAATCTAAGATCATTGTCAAATCAGATTTTCTGACAAAACCTTCTGCATCCCAGCAATAGATTTACAAAAAATTTTTTGTTCTGCCCTTAAACTTTAAATTTGGTAGTAAGTAAAGAACAAGCGATCCAAAATTTAGTTGTTAACAATTTTGTAGACAAAGTCTACAGTGGCCAAAAGATCCAGAAAAACGCAATTAAAAATATTAAATTTGCATTTATTGAGTACGTTTCTAAGGATTTACTTTCATCCTCAGAGTACAAATGCCGTCAAATATTACTTTGACAACATTACATATTTGACGGCATTTGCACTCTGAGGATGAAAGTAAATCCTTCGAAACGTTAGTCAATAAATGCAAATTTAATATCTGTAATTGCGTTTTTCTGGATCCTTTGGCCACTGTTGTCTTCAAAATTGTTAACATCTAAATTTGGTGTCATTTCGTTTTGTTAAAATCATTTATTATTTTTCAGAATCATATATATTAATACGCTAAGGTTAAAGATGTTTGCCTCCCTTTTTAGAAAAAACCTCACAATTTCTCCACATAAATTATATATCATTTTACAGATAATTGCTTGCTGTACTGACATCGACAACTGAAAAATGTATTATTGCTTTTGTTTTTGTAAATTAATTAATTAACAGCAACGCTGAACAACGTCTGCCATCTGACGGCTTTAATTTTAAAACAACGTCAACACTTCGATCTGTCATCTGACCTTCATATTGTAATACAACAGACACAATACTGCATACTGCCATCTGACATCTTTAATTTTGAAACAGCGAGCAACGCTGAACAACGTCACAGCAATGCTGCTGATGCCATCTGACGGATTAGCTCAACGCTTTTGCTACTTGCGCCTCTATATAACAATTTTAGTAAAATATTTCTGCGATCTGTCATCTGAGCTTCATATTGTAATACAACAAAAAGACGAACGTTATAAGCAGTGTGCAAAATTAGAAACGAATTGAATACCTGCAACCATATTTAAAAAATAATTTTGTAAAGTGATAATTATTATACTTATTTAGTGCGAATAATTCGCACAGGTCACACTAGTAGAAGTAAATTAAATTTAGCCATTACAAACCTACTTTAGGTACTTCATGCCTACTTTTGCACGTTTAGTGTAAAAAAATTCTATACACAGTAATCAATCTTTATTTGAACAAAATTGATAGTGTACATTTTGTAGGGAATATAGGACATAACACTTCTAGAATAAATTTCAAGATTCACCAGGCCCTCACTTAAAGCTCATTTTTTTTTGTACTTATGGTGTCACCTGGATGGTTCCTAGCTATAGTTGAACCCGGCGCTGTTGTCGATATCCAATATTATTTTTTTATTAATTTTCCGACCAAATATTTTTTATATTTTTTTTTTTTTTTGATTTCTCACATAAAAAACCTATTATCCAAAATTTTCAGCCTCCCAGGACCTGCCAATATTTTTTAATTCAATTTTTTTCTTCATAGCTCATTTGAAAGTGCATACTTTCGGCATCAATTGTAAAGACAGAAAGCCTAACATTTACGCAATGGTGGGATTACAAGCACTGATTCGGGAAGTACGTACATTCGGGCGGCAGTGAAGAAAAAACAACCAATCAACTGTTGTTTAGATGTCGTTTCCATAGCAACATTTTGGCTAATAGTCGCGAACAGCTGTTATTCGTGTTGTTACGTATAACCTGAAAGCTTCTTGGTTGAAATTTATCGGTGTTTTTATGTAATTAATAAGTAATTAATTAATCAATGCATTTAAAAAGCGTACTTACGACCGAGGTATGAAGAAAAATAGTTTACATCACTGCACTGTTTGATATTCTTGCACTGCGCGTCATGATGCCCTCGGCCAAACTTTCGGCCCTTGCGGTGTATTTATACTATTTGAGTGTTGACACCCTTAGTGCGGACCTGCAAGTCGTGTAGCGTGGTCAGTGACCATTAATTCAATGTGGACAGAGCATATACACCCAATTTAGAGTTTCCCCAAAGCGTGCGCATTTCAGAGGGATATTCGATATTAGGTATTCCCTCTTACAATAGCAATAGTGTTTGCATTTATGTAAACTTCATAGTGATGTGTCCACATGACTTTATTGGGAGCTGGCTCCGTGCGCTCCGCTCACTAAAAAAAGTCGCTCAGAGCGAGTCGTTCAAAGGAGCGACACTAGACAGTACGCACTACACAAGAGTGCAGACTGCAGAGGTGTAAACTGTCATCATACATGCTCAGGAGTCACAAAGTATTATACACAGCACAATACACACTCAGCTCTGAGCTCATTTTAATATGAATCTGATCTTACATTATTCGCATTTCGGATAAACTATAAAGTATAATAAAAGCTTAACAATAATAATTAATGTTTATTGTTACAATATTATATCTTTGTGAACGACGTCAATGTGAATGGTTTAAGTCACTGTTAAGCTTAGTACTATTACACTTACAGTGTGTCATTCAACATTAATTGACTCAGCAAAGATAACTCTGTATACGTGCAAAATTCACTAGTGTCTCTGTGGCCTGCGCTGTGTGCGCTCTGTAAATGTGCAATTGCAACAGTACAGAACAGCTCAGCACAGAGCAATGGCGCTCGGAGTGAGTCATTCACAAAATAAAGAACGACTCGCTCCGCTCCGAGAAAGGAGTCGTTCATTATGAACGACTCGCTCAGGAGCGACACATCACTAAAATTTCATTGATAAACTATATATTTTGTTTGTTTTAAAACTTCGCAAGTTCCATAATGAGTCACTTATTAATTTATTCAATGTTTTTTATTATTATAATAAAAATATTCACGATTAACAGTACTGATTCATGTTTACTGGATTTTAGTTGTAAGTTTCGCCGCCAGATAGAGTCGTCCATATAAAGGATCCCAATAATGAACAGACTGATAGTGGCTAATAAAAAGTAGTGATGTGCCAGATATCCGTATCCGTATCCGCGGATATACGAGGGAGAAGTAAGATCCGTATCCGTTAGTTTTTGACGGATATTTTACGGATCTTTTTCCCTATTAATTTTCAATTCATAGATGAAATTTTATATAGTATATAGGCGATTAGGTAATAATGAAAAACTGTTAAATTCCATTCAGATTATGTTTTATTTTTTAAAATCGTATTTGGCACCTTTATATTGCAACCATTTATCGTAGTGAGTACCATACCAATAGTACATAACTCAAAGGTACTAAATCAACTATCTTTATAATGAGATATTGCACATCAATCTTTGGAAAGAGACAATCTGTTATGAGAGTTAACTCTTAAAGAGGTCAATAACTTTTTCCCATAACAGATAGCCTCTTTCCAAAGGTCGATGTGCAATATTTACCGCCGCGTACTTTAAGAAAGTTAAGATCCGTATCCGTATCCGCGGAACTTGAAACCAAATATCCGTATTCAGATCCGTATCCGCGGATATACATTTTTAACGACCCGGCACATCACTAATAAAAAGTTTATTAATAATTTTATTTTCACTTATTTTCCAGTACTTTTTAGCTTTGTATACATTTTAGTTCGTATAAACTATATGTTTTTCCGATAAAATATTTTGTATCGAAAATATTTACAATTGCTAATAAAATAATATTAGCGATATTGAAACAATATATTGGGGTGTAATATAAAGTTTCAAGTTGGCAAACTAAATATTGCTGAACACAAAATAGTTTTAAAGTGGTCCGAGAGAACACACTGAAGTACACTTTTGGCATTTCTGTAGCCTCATAAACTGATAACGCAAGCAGCCAAACTTGTTACAATAATTTGTTTTGTAATAAAGTTATGTAATACTTTAATACAAATCAATAAGTATATACAGAATGTCTCAACTGCACTAGTAGAGCGTATTTTAACAGGATTCTCAATGACATCCCTTCAATTAACACTACAAACACCGAGCGGGGTGGCGTAGCGGTGGGAGCACTAGACTCGCATTGGGGAGGTACCGGGTTCGAATCCCGGCGGGGGCAGATGTGGCTGGGAGTTTTTCCCAATGCCTCTCGCCGAGAAATGGTTATTACTGTACCGGCCATCTTGTTGCGGTTTTCCATGGTTTCACTCAACAATTCCAGATAAATATCGTGATGGTTCCTTATTCAAGGCCATGGCCGATTACCTGTCAAACTAAGATAATATATAAGAAGGTATTCCAATCCTGCAATGCATCATGGGAAATGTGTCAAGCGGTGGCGTCACCACGAGTGTGTCAGATACACTAGCCATCCAATCCTGCAATGCATCATGGGAAATGTGTCAAGCCAGTAACGAAAGTATTTTCATCCTAACTCTTGAAATAATAATAAATATTGTTTATTATATTATTTATTTATTTATATTGTCTATGCTCAAAATTTGCCTACCTTATCCTGATTTCCTAAAAATTCCTTCATTCGCCAATTGCTATTAATTAAGTTGAAGTTTAAAAATTGTAGAAAATAACGGGAAGTGTGATGGATGGAAAACAGTAATGGTGCGAATGGCGTCTGTTATGACATAAATTCGAGAAACGGGCGTTAAACGCGTTCATATTATTATATTAGTATTATTACTATTATAATTATAATAATACGACTAAAATAAAATCATACTTTATGCGGTTTATACACTCACAATAAAGACTAAAAATTATTATATTTATAGCCCAGTGTTTGCTATTGTTGTTGTATAAAACCATATATTTAATAATTTACTATATGAATCATTGTCTATCTACTCAATGTGCAGTGAGTGAAATCAACAAAGCGTATCGAAAATATATTTGCGTCTCTTTCTTCGATGTAATTCCCTGATTTATCCGATGATAGGATTGGTTGATGTAATTGCATTCAATCTGAATAAAGTATCTCTGTTTCAAAAACTTTATCTTTTTCTATGACGTTAACATGAGCGTACCCAGCCTTTGGCCCAGAAGGGGGCAAATTAGAAATTTCTTAAGCCGGGTCCCTCGTGCTTGTTTTGCCTTCCTGGATACGTCGCAGTGCTTACGGCGCAAAAAAAGACAGAAGTATAATATGTTTGCACCCTAATGGTTCGATTTTATTCCTATGCTTAGTCTATAGAATAAAAGTATATGTTTAAAACACACAATCGTTGTTATCCACGAAAAGCGCTTAACATTAACATTGGTAAACCAAGCTATTCTTAAATGATAGACATATGCCATCGCGAACTTTTCGGTAGACCTATAAAAGAGGAACAATTCCACCATACATCGTTTTGTTATATCTCAAAGGGTTTAGGCAGCGTTTTCGATGAAAGCTCCCAGTCGGCTTGATTTTTTCCATCTTCTCAACAATCACCGTCGTATTTCAACCAATTTACACAAAACATTAATGAATTATATACATAACCCTTTCTCTTGAATCACTCCGTCCATTGGTGAAAACCAATTTTTGAGTTTTTCGCATTCACCCTGACGCGACATGAGGCTTTTTTTTAATATACCTATAGTCTACGGCGTTGGGTACGACAAAAAATATGGACGGTACATTTTACCTAGAGCACCCGGTATATGCACGCAAAATTTAATATATAATATCTATAGCGTGTAGAATTGTATTGGACATATAGGAAATCAATATCGGAAATTAATTTTTGGTAAATATTGGTTCTATATATTTTTTTTACAGTTGACTGATACTGTAAAATATTGTGTTCTATTTTATTCGGTAGAACGAAAACAAAATACGGAATAGATACCCAATATATATTGTAATCTAGTAAAAAAAAACAGTTGCTATATATCTGATTAGTGCGTTTTTCAATTTCAATTTTAAATTGAAAAATAATATTTTTTATAGACAGTCGAAGCCGGTACTTTTCAATAAAAAAACATTCAAAATTGTACAAAGAATTAAGAAACAACCACAATTACCAAAGTATATACAGACTGATTTTTAAGTGCGGAGTCTTTTTTTGAACAGCGTGTAGAAATCAAATAGGTAGACGAACAAATATTTCCAGTAACTTTTTTATGAAATCTCAAAAAACGAAAGAGAAACTGGCTTTCCAAGTTTTATTAAATATTATCAAATTTAGAGGTCGGTCCTGACGTTATGTTATGTCACTATAGAAATATGTTATGTCATTATCAAGTATTCACAAAATTGTTCAAAGTTGTCCCTGTTTTGTTGGACACAAAGATGAGTGCGTTGTAGCCATGCTTGTAGTATCTAGCAATAAGGGCCTTCCGCGAATTATTTGGGATGCATTTCCGATTCGTGCTATCATTTCTTTACGTGTGTTAACTGGGCTTTTGAATTGATTAAATAAAATTTAATTTAAATTTGAACGGCTGTTTCTCTCTTATTTTTGAGTTTTGATAAAAAACTTACTTAAAATATTTGTTCGTCTATTTGATTTCTACACACTGTTAAAAAAAAAGAATCAGCTTAAAAATCATTCTCTATACCAAATTATATACTTCTGTGTATATGTTACGGTCAATGTCCGGAATCCGGGCAATGTCGACAATGCCCGAACAATGTCGACATTAACCGGTCAATGTCGACAATGCCCGAGCCACATCGGACAATGTCCGAAATCGCACAAGGTTCAAAAAATAGATTTTTTATAAACATGAAACGCTGACATTTGATTGTATCTTTATCACGATAAGTTATCATTAACGCTTTATGGAATTTTGATCACTGATATCAAGTATTGAAGAATATATTTTTCAGATTTCTATTACAATTATTGATGATTGAAGACACGTATAATTTATTTAATAGTTAATATCAGTGATAAAAATTCCATAAAGCGTTAATGATAAGTTATCATGATAAAGATAGAATCAAATGTCAGCATTTCATGTTTATAAAAAATCTATTTTTTTAACCTTGTCCGATTTCGGACATTGTCCGATGTGGCTCGGGTATTGTCGACATTGACCGGTCAATGTCGACATTGCCCGGATTCCGGACATTGACCGCAACATATATACCTAGTGTACCCATAGATATATATATATTTAATAGATTGCGGATACACTAGCGCCTCCTGTACCTTTTAGAAGCCATTTTGTACGTGGAAAACGCCGTAAAAAGCGCGCGAGATTCAAAAATATTAATTCTTTTATATGATTTTATTGAGAAAAACGACAAAACTCACAGTAAACAGTGATATTTTGCTCCAAAACCTATTTCTATACTGAAACGTTTCAAAAATTACAAAATTGAGCATAAATATAACGTAAAAGCTTAGAACATTTTACATTGTCAATTTGGCATCAAGGTTGACAAGCATTGATGCCAATCTGACAATGTAAAATGTTCTAAGCTTTTATATTATATTTATGCTCAGTTTTGTAATTTTTGAAACGTTTCAGTATAAAAATAGGTTTTGGAGCGAAATATCACTGTTTACTGCGAGTTTTATTGTTTTTCCATTAACATCATATTATAGAATATTTAATCTTTTTGAATCCCGCGCGCTTTTTACGGGGTTTTCCACGTACAAAATAGCTTCCATATGGCTTGTAATTGGAACCATTCCGCACAATGCTCAAGAATAGGCATCCGCTATCTATTAATATATTATATATCTATGAGTGTACCTATATAGAATTTATTTAGAATTGATTTAGGTAACACTGCCGGCCGGTCCGAGCATCGGTTTCAGTGGTTTGCGTCCATTATCTTGGTTTAGAGACAGTCGAAATACAGTTCCCGTGGCCTCTGTGTATATATTTGATAGGTTTACCTAATATCTTTGTGGTTTATGTTCAAATTGGTCAACCTGCAAGCGCATTATCTACAATTATGGCGTTTAACTAATTCATTGCCGATGCCCCGTTTCATTTCCAGAATTATTTAAAACCTTTATGAGCAGGCTGTTCTTAAACCAACAGGCACTACTAATAATATTTATTTTCTTCATACCTACCTCGATCGAAAATGCATGCGTTCGGCATCAATATTGTAAGGCAGAAAGTCTAACATTTACGCATTGATGCCTATCAACTGTCGTTTAGATGTCGTTTCCATAGCAACCCTATTACATTCTAGCTAATAGTCGAGAACAGCTGTCATTCGTGTTTTTACGTATAACCTCAAAGCTTCTTGCTTGGAATTTTATCTGTGTTTTTATGTAATTAATAAGTAATTAATTAATCAATGTATTTATTAAGCGTACTTACGAGTGAGGTATAAAGAAAAATAGTATACACCACACGGAACGAAAGTGTGATATTCTTGCACTGCGCGCCATGATACCCGAGGCATCATTACGCGCAATGCATATATCAAACACTCGATCTTTGTGATGTAATATAATAATAATAATAAATGTATTCCCACAATTAATATGTTTACAAAACAAAAACAAATTACAAATCTAAAATTACGGAATTCTCCTACCCTACTATTTAATTTGTTTAAAGAATGGAGAACTTAATTCACCCATAACACTCGCAAAAGTTACATAAGATAAAAATAAGCTCCCGCCTGGTGTGAAAAACAGTTATTAATACGCTTTAACTATGAGAAAGATTAATTATTTAGATATGTCACTGTTGAGTAATTGATAACACACCCGCCGCGATAGTGCAATATTCGGTGACAGCCTTTCAATTTTTTTTTTCAAATATAACATTGTAACAATGTGTGTTTCTAAACAACTGTAGCAAATTATATGGCTATTATTAATTAGTATTTTAATATTTTGTTTACAAACTAAATCGAGCATTTATATTTCAAATATAGTAACACCCCAAGTTACGCGATTTTCCTTTTTGATCGTAACCTGCGACACTTGAAAATAAGTAGGCTTTTAAATAGTGAATTAATTTTTGCAAATTGGTTCAGCAGTATTTTTGTTATAAGCGCCCAGGTCTAAACACAAATACAAATTTAGATTTTTATAATATAATGTAAAGATGGAAAAGGTAAACCTTGTTCAAACAATATTATAATGTAGAAGCTTGAAAATATACTCGCCTCGTGAAATTTCGATTATTCAAATAGACATTCAACATCAAGTTTTACTTAAATATTTACTTTTCTTTGTTGAATTCTGGAAATTATATGTTAAAATGTAAAGAAAAAGTGTAGTTAGGCACCTACATTAGTTCATTATTTGGTGAAACCTTTTAAATGCGTTTATCATAATTTCACTGTGTCAATATTGTGATCGCGGGAACGAGATATGTACAGTAAAAACTCGGTAAGTCAAACTTTTATAGAACGGAAAACTATAGATGTATGTCGATCTTTTAAAATCCACTGTCTATCTATTTACCTATGTAAGTTGACGAAGATGTTCGTTTAGTTATCTTCTAGCCCTAAAACATCAGTCATTTTAATCTTCGGATGAGGTTATCTTTTCAAGGTAGGATAAAATCGAAAAATGGTTCGAAGGGGGACATCGAATTCATTCGGGGTCAACTTTTTTTTAATGGGACCTTCATTTTTAACATCAGCGTTCGATTGGTCGGGAAAAACATGAAACTTTTACCGTTCCAAGCCACAAGTGGGGAATGGTACTAGTTTAGGTCAAAAATCACTTTTCAAAAATTTTACAATATTTTTCCGTTCTGAGGTCTGTGCGTCTGTTAGTCTGTGAACACGATACAGGTCAAACGGATGAGCGGATAGAAACCAAATTTTGGGAGGATGTTTGGTATTCAAATATGAAGAGCACTATTGTTTTTGGGGAAAATCGGCGCATGCGCAGAAGAGATATATACTATAACGGTGTTTTTTATATAATAATGATATACTTTTCATAACGGCTTATTACTCTATTTATTTTTTCAAGAAAGTTTCGTTAAAATGCTTTTCTAAACTTATCAGTTTCGGAAATATTTTGAAAATGAAAAAAAATCAGCCGCTCTTTCGTTTTAAGGATCTGTCAGAAATAAACTAGTTCGGCATGCTTTGATTAATTTTTACATGACGTGGAACATATTATGTAGGTAATAGCAAATATCATATTGAATACTAACCATTACTTGCGTCAACTCAGAAATTTTATTTTCTTTATTTTTGAAGTTGGAATTCCCGTCGCCCAATTGGATGGAATTTTTTCTTCATACCCCGTATTTTCCGGGATATCCACTGTCCAAAATTTGAATTTCCAAATTTTTATGATTTTCTACTGCCGAATCATAGATTCTTTTTGAAAAATCCCAAGAGACAAAAAGTTCTTGGAATTTTTCAAGGAATCAATTCCAATTTTTAAAAAATTGTTTACACACTTTCTGTTATTTGATTCTTAATCTCTTTGTCCAGTTATACCCGAAATTATTCTCTTTGAATAAAAGATTTTGTAAATTACGAAGATAGTAGGAAAGTGGACAAAATTAAATATGCTGTTATTTGTAAACATTGATGTATTTGTTATGTCATTTTAACATGTGCTGAATTTTTAGATGCCCTGATGAAAGTCAAATATATGACCGAAACGTCGCTGAATTAATGATTGGTATAATGATTTCATCATTTTGTCCACTTTCCTACTATCTTCATAATTTATTGTATTAAATATGGACACAACAACTTCGAAAAAGATTTTGTATTTGCCGCCATTGGATTAAAGGTACTACTTACGTGAGTCAGTCTAAACAATTGCATGCACATCGATCACGTTGAAATGCACTTTCTTTTGTCTATCGATCAATTCCACGTTCTACACAACACCGTATGAAATATGTTGTACTTTTATTATATCTCGCATTTCAATCAAAAAACACATACGTACTGTGTAGTATTGCATGCGCGAGGGAGAGTTCTGTACAACCTATCCGAAGCAACTGTTTCATTATCAGCACAGCCCACTAATACTTTTTACGTCACCATAAAACAGAACTGTTTGTTGAAAGGGGCAGCGTTCCAGTCGTACTCAATCACTGGTCTACAGTGCACTGGTTTACGAGCCAAGAGGCGAATTTATATATTTTTTTAGTTTTGATATCCCCCGAATCCAAAAAACATATTTTTAGAAAAACTCTGTGCTTCTGTTTGTGAGCACGATGAAGATCAAACGATTGATCGGATTAAAACCATGGAAGGTGTTTGATACGCAAATATAGAGCCTTATTGTTTTTAGGAAAAATCGACGCTTGCGCAGAAGAGATATATGCTATAACGATGTTTTTTAGATAATAAAATGGTATACTTTTCATAACGGCTTATTATTCTATTTATATTGTCAAGAAAGTTTCGTTAGAATTTTTGATGTGATAACGTCTTATAAATTGATGAAACACTGGCTGCACGCACGAAAAAGTGTCACGTTCCGCCTGAGCCTGAGCGTGCAAGCGAGAGCGCGGTATAAGCGATAGAGAGGCACGATCGGCCCAAGCGTCGGCTTGTACGCATTTCTCTCTCTTCTCGCGTGACGTCAGAGAGTTCATCAATGTTTCTTTATGACGTTATCACGTACAACTATCGTCCGTAAACCGACTTTACAGACAACCAATTTTTTTTTAAACTTTATAGTTTCGGAAATATTTTGAAAATAAAAAAAATCTTTTGTTTTGTAGATCTGTCAGAAATAAACTAGTTAAGCAATCTTTGATTAATTTTTACATGGCGTGTAACGTATTATGTAGGTAACCATGGCAACGAATAGCAAATATCATATTCAATACTATAGTCACCTTACACAATATTCGAAATTTTCTTTTTTTCATTATACTATATCAAATGTCAATATTTTTGAAGTTGGAATGGTCCCGTCGCTCAATTGGCTGGATTTTTTTAAGCGTCTCAGCGGCTTCACAAAGCGGATTTGTAGAGGGGGCTCAGACAATACGAAAGAGAGCGTTTCTTCCATCTAGTGTTCCTTGACCATTTTTGTCGTCATCTTCCTATCTAATACTCTGATATAATAGCGCCATTTGCTTTTGACATCGTACGTTTGATGTGTCAAAACTTGATTGTGGTTTACAAACCCGTTTGACAAGCGATTTTGTATAATGACATGTAATCAACGAATGCGTCTCCTTTGTATATATAGTGCAGTTATCACAACAAACTATCAGTACACATCGAGCATACTGTGTAGTGTGTCATTATTATACGAGGGTGTTAAGGCGTTGACGTGATAAAGCATTTTATGTCACGTCAGATGTTGAACCCAGGTTTCAGATTAATGATTCGTATATATCTAATTAAAAATAACAATTAAACGTGACTCACTTTAGGGCAGCCACATTTGGAAAAACTGCGACAGACAGAAAATTTCAAATAAATAAAATTATCGACCAATTTTTTTCAGACTATATATTGTCAATATAATATATAGTCTGAAAAAAAATTGATCGATAATTTTATTTATTTGAAATTTTCTGTTTGTTTATTATATTGACAATATATACAGTAAGGCCTCGATAACCCGAACTCCCACTTGTTCGGTGATCGCTGTAATCCGGCCGGGCAATGGAGTTCGCGGGGGAGGCGGGCGGGTGTAGGTGCGGGCTGCCATGAGCCAATTCGTCGTCATTCTTTTGTTTTTTTCAAGATGAATTAACTAAAGTTTTATTTTAACTTATTGTTTTTCTTACATGGTTGTAATTTTAAACATGTACATTTTTGTCTTTATGCTTTAATTTAAAAATTGAAGAAACTAAGGTTAAACATGTGTTTTTTTACCATTTAATATGGCATACTATAATCCGGACGCCTCGATAATCCGGAAAGGGTCTTGTTTTTGCCTCTCCGGATTAACGAGGCCCTACTGTAGTCTGAAAAAAATTGGTCGATAATTTTATTTATTTCATGAGTTCTATTCAGACGTTAATCAAAGATTTGACACACAAAAAAATTTATTATTGGTCAGGGAAGAGTCGGGGAAGTTTGAAGAATTTGCCGCTTTGCGTGAAAAAATCAATAAAATCGGATTCGCTCACTCATCAAAGGACCCCGCACAAACCTTATGGGGTTTGGTTCTCGGTTAAATTGATCGAAAATGGTTTTATTTTATAGTTTAGAGGTCACTAAGAAAAAGTGTCCATGGACGCATATCCTATAAAAACCAATACATTTTTAGCTACAGATATGTTTAGCGAGCTTTTAGATATAGCGATATTCATCAATTTTATGTTTTACTCATTTAATTAAAAAGTGTAAACAGGGCAAGCGCTCTTATATCGATTGTCAGCCACTTCAGCCGTTATGACACGGGATTTTCAGCCGGTCAACCATATATTAACTACCCAGCCTGAAAGCTGATAGGGATGATCTTAAAATATCTAATTGTTCCTGAAGCGTGCTTTATAATAAAAACATACCCTACTAATATAATAAAAGTACCGAGCGGGGTGGCGTAGCGGCGAGAGCACTATAGACTCGCATTCGGGAGGTACCGGGTTCAAATTCCGACGGGGGCTGATGTGGCTGGGAATTTTTCCCACTACCTCTAGTCGAGAAACGGTAATTGCTGTACCGGCCATCTTGTTAAGGTTTTCCGTTGTTTTCCTCAACAATTCCAGATAAATATCGAGATGGTTCCTTATTCAAGGCCATGGCCGATTACCTGTCAAACTCCTATGCTCAAAATTTGCCTACCTTTTCCTAATTTCTAAAAATTCCTTCATTCGCCCATTGCTATTAATTAAGTTGAAGTTTAAAAATTGTAGATAATAACGGGAAGTGTGGTAGATAAAAATATTAATGGTGCGAATAGTTATTAATGTTATGTTATTAATGTTATGACATAGTCGAGAAACGGACGTTAAACGCATTATTATTATTACTAGTGTGACTTGTGCGAATTATTCGCACTAAATAAGTATAATAATTATCACTTTACAAAATTATTTTTAAATATGATTGCAGGTATTCAATTCGTTTCTAATTTTGCACACTGCTTATAACGTTCTTCTTTTTGTTGTATTACAATATGAAGCTCAGATGACAGATCGAAGAAATATTTTACTAAAATTGTCATAGAGAGGCGCAAGTAGCAAATTAATTTACAAAAACAAAAGCATTAATAAATTTTTTAGTTGTCGATGTCAGTAGAGCAAGCAATTATCTGTAAAATGATATATAATAATTTATGTGGAGAAATTGTGAGGGTTTTTTCTAAAAAGGTAGGCAAATATCTTTAACCTTAGCGTATTAATATAGGTATATGATATATTAATTTCTCCTGTTCCAAAATCGATACGTATTTTGAAACTGTGAAGTCCTGGTATAGAAGCCCAAATCTAGCCCTGTATATCTTTGCTTATAGCATTATAAATAGCATTAGTAAATTAATTATTTAGAGTCGTTATATTTAAGTCTCGTATGTAACAATGCAATTAGTGCAGACATTATAAATAGCGACATGTGCACACTCTAAAGTAGGTACAACAAAACAATTCGAGTACTCAGGTCGTGATGAATTGCCAGGAGTATAGACAAATCACCAGAAGTGACGCTGCATTTCAAGCGAAATATCGAGAGCACGTCAAGTGTCCGATTTATACTATATAAATAGTGTATGTCCTCGGCTGAATTTAAAAAAGAACATAGTGTTACGAGGACGGAAAGTTGATGATTGGAAACGAGTGCGACGTTATAGAAGAAGAATTTTTCAACTGTATTGTTTTAAGGTAGTACGAGCACCAAGGCAACTTTAAACAAAAGGCTTGATTTTTTTTTATATTTCGGTAGATGGATGATATGTTTTCATTGATTTCTCCAAAACTAGTCGGTGGAAATTAAAAAAAAACCTTTAAATTAAAGTTAAAACCTTAATAAATTATTGAAAACAAAAAAAAAACAAAAAAAACCCGTTGTGCCCGACTAATTAAAAAGATATTTGATTTTTTTAATTGAATATATCTTTAATTAGTCGGGCACAACGGTTTTTTTTTGTTTTCAATAATTTATTAAGGTTTTAACTTTAATTTAAATAGTTTTTTTTTTTTAATTTCCACCGACTAGTTTTGGAGAAATCAATGAAAACATATCATCCATCTACCGTTTTACCATAAAGCCAATGTTAAATATGCCTACTTTTGACGTCATTTATTTATTTAAATAATCGGGCAACCCCCCCTAAAATTTTCAGAATTGGTTTAGACTTAGTCCAACTTCATATAAAAAAAATCAAACCTTTTATTTAAAATTGCCTTGGCGCTCGTACTACCTTAAGCGACTAATATTATAAATGCGAATGTGAGTTTGTTTGTTTGCTACGCCTTCACGTGTAAACCGCTGAACAGATTTCGATCAAATTTAGAACGGCGATAGATTGCATCCCGAGGAAGTACATAGGCTACCTTTCGTCTAAAAAAAAATTGGTTGTCTGTAAAGTCGGTTTACGGACGATAGTTTTACGTGATAACGTATTCCGCTCGAATATCATATTTGATAATACATTACTGCGCTCTCGCTTGCACGCACAGGGTCAGGCGGAACGTTACGGGACGTTACACTTTTTCGTGCGTGCAGCTGGTGTTTCATCAATTTATAAGACGTTATCACGTCAAAAACTTAGTCCGCCATCTTTAGAAGTCCGCCATATTGGATTTAGAGTGACGTCACTTTATTTTTAGAGTTATTCTCAGCAAGCCCTTTCATTTGATACCCATATTGTAGGAAACCATAATAAAATTTGTCCGCCATCTTTAGAAGCCCGCCATATTGGATTTAGAGTTACGTCACACAGCTAACCATGCATTGTCATTCAAACTAAACGTGTATAAAAATTATCATCTCAATCGGTTGATGATATCTGCTTCAAAATTACCGAAGGCATTCTAGTCGCTCACTT
The DNA here is from genome assembly GCA_963575645.1 of Xanthostigma xanthostigma. Classification (NCBI taxonomy): domain Eukaryota; kingdom Metazoa; phylum Arthropoda; class Insecta; order Raphidioptera; family Raphidiidae; genus Xanthostigma; species Xanthostigma xanthostigma. The sequence continues at coordinate 44,227,777 of OY754471.1, forward strand.
AGTAACGTCAGGAACATTATTAACGTTAGGAACGTTACACTTTTTCGTGCATGCAGCCGGTGTTTCATCTTTTTATTTTGACGTGATTCATCAATTTATAAGACGTTATCACGTCAAAAATGAGAGGAGTGAGGATAAGGGATAAAATAGTTGTTTGTTTGTTACGCTTCACGCGTAAACCGCTGAACAGATTTCGTTAAAATTTGGCAAGGAGATAGATTGCATCTCGAGGAAGGACATAGGGTACATTTTGTCTCAAAAAAAACTTGAAGGGAGTGAAATAGGGGATGGAAGTTTGCATGGGGAACCCATCATTTCTCAAGTTATATGTACCTAAATTAATATTTAGGCTTTTGGAAAGAAATAAGGAATTACGTATTGCAATACTGCCAATACTCATGAAGCTACCTGTGTCGACGGCGACACCAGAGCGTTTAGGCTAAACACATTTTTGAGAAACAGCATGGGACAGTCACGACTGACTGGATTAGCCTTGATGAGCGTTCATCGTGATGTCGAGAGATCGTTGTCACGCGCTTTATTTCTGGTGACAATCCGCGTCGGTTTCCTTTTAATTAAATTTTTTATTTAAGTTAAATTATACTATAATAAGCATATTTCATAATTTTACATAAATAAAGTTGTTACTTAAACGCGAATTAGAGAACATCGTAGCAATCTAAAATTAAACCCTGATAAGCATAATGTCGTTACTAAGCATAAAATTGACTATGACCATAAAATTAATTGGAATAATGTTAAAATTTTAGATAATGAAAGTAATTATTTTAAAGAAGTATTTCGGAAATGTTATATATAAAATCTAACAAAAACTCTCTTAATGCTCAATTAGATATACCGAAAATTTAAGTAAAATTTATGATATTATTTTGAAATAAAATTTTGTTTTTAAATAACTTTGTCTTTATGGGTACTTTGATATCCATGACTGCGTATTAAAAAATTGTTTGTTATTAATTTTTCATTAATTTGTTTTTTAGATTTTTCTGAAGAAGATCCAAAGCCGGATCGAAACGTCATCTTATGTTGTATTGATTTGTTATTTTTTATTTTGTCAGTATATTGGTCTGAGAAAAATTGGTCGACAATTTTATTTATTTGAAAAGTTGTTATACTTATTGTCTCTGGTTCAGCACTCGACCCCCCCCCCCTCACCCGAAGTTAATTCCTGGCTTGTCGACAAGAAGAATGTTTGTCTGAATTAAATACAAGGGAAACATAGCTTCCTACACACCTGGTATATAATAATACTACCTGCAATATAAAAATAGAAATACAAAAAAAAACTTTAAAAAAGTTTGGCTGGACGACTGCATTACTCATGTTGTATTTTGTTATGACGTTTGTGAACATTTTTATATTTTTCAATGTACGTAAATATAATAGAACATTCAATAATTTGAATTCAAATGTCATGCTTTTCAACAAATCTAAAAATACCTAATATTTGATATATTTAAATAACAATTTTTGTATAGATGACGCAAAATTTTCATGTATTTTTATTATACATAAAATATATGTAAAATATTGTATCGAATTCGTTGAACTTTCAGAATAATTGGACTTTTGAATTAAAAAAAAATTTTTAATAATCATAAATAATATAGAATACCGACAAGAAATAACATTTTAAAGTCATAGATAAGAAGTGGACAGTAATCTCCGAAACTGCCTACTTATTCGTATAATTTTTTTTCCACCTATATTTAGGATGGACACAAGCTGTATATTATCGCGTTAAAATAAAAGCACTTTTCGTAAAGACCAATTTTGCAACGTAAGTCGACGAAAAAACGGCGACGATCTGTAAATTTGGGCGAAGTCCAAGCGTGGGGCGCTCGATGTACGAAAATGTGGAACAAAGCGCCCCTCGCTTTTTTCACAATAATACTTGTATTTTTTATTCATTATTGTTTTAAGCTTATTTAAAAAAATATTTTTTACTTTTTAGTTCGATATAAAGCGTGTTTTTTAGTTTTTTTTTAAACTATATTTATTTTCCACTTTTTAGTTCGATTTATTGCCAAAAATTTACCGAAAAAAAAAATTGGTTGTCTGTAAAGTCGGTTTACGGACGTTAGTTTTACGTGATAACGTACTGCGCTCTCGCTTGCACGCACAGGGTCAGGCGGAACGTGACACATTTCGGAACGTGACACATTTCGGAACGTTACACTTTTTCGTGCATGCAGCCGGTGTTTCATCAATTTATAAGACGTAATCACGTCAAAAACAATTTTTTTTTCGGCGTGGACGGGATTAGAACCCACGACCCGTGATTCCGAGAGTTGACGTCAGCGAAAACCCGTGCCGTAGACCGCACGGCTAACCACTGTAGTTACAGTGCTGCCATATTATACTACAGTAATAAACCACTTGCTGTAGTCCAAACGAAGGTTACAAACATACATATATACATACAAACTTACAAGTGAAGGTAATATAAAGCCTGTAAAATCATTCGAATAGCAACCACTGGACTATTAAAATCGTTAGATTAATTACCAAGAATATCAAGTATAGTGGAAGCAATGCAGAAGTACCAAGCATTGAAATTTGAAAACTAAAATAATAAACTGTGCGTTTAAATTTAACATTCTTTGTACTTAGAGTGCGAGCAAGTTCGGAAAGAATACTACATGGAATATATATATATTAAAATTTATGTGATCATAAATCAAGGCCATTCTCGCGACTTGTTTCAAAGAATGCCTTCTCTAAAAATACTGCGATAAGATAAAACATGCATTCAAATTAGGCTACTGTTCAATTTGTTTCTTTGGACACTTTCCAATAAAGCGTATTTTGTTTCCAAATGTAGTGGGAATTGAATTGTCTTGTTATAAATATTCATATTGAAAACTTTTGTAGATAGATGATGCATGAACTTGTACAGTATGATTTTTTTGACGTGATAACGTCTTATAAATTGATGAAACACCAGCTGCACGCACGAAAAAGTGTAACGCCCTAACGTTCCGCCTGACCCTGTGCGTGCAAGCGAGAGCGCAGTATAAGCGATAGAGAAGCACGATCGGCCCAAGTGTGACAGCTACTAAAATTTAGGTTATGTATTATTAAATATGATTTATTTATTGCTATGCTCGGTATAGAATAAAAGTATATGCCCTTTTCAGACGACGGGCGCGCCCAAACAAATGCTTGTAGCGGCGGGAATTATTTGAGAACAGCGCTCGGAGCGCTCGCATTTTGTGCGAGAAGGACAGGAGATTTTTTTAAGCCAATAAAAAGAAAATCGGTTCTTTTTTTATTCTACACTTTACCCCCCCCCCCCCCTAAGACAAACATATAATTTAGTATATTACACCACAAGGGCCGAAAGTATGATATTCGTGCAGTGCGCAGTTTGGAAGATTCTGTTTCTCTTATTTTCGAGTTTTGATAAAAACTTGGAATATTTCATTCTAAAGAGAATGTTTCAATTTGAAAATCATCTTGTATAGCCTAAGTAGTGTATTTATACTTGACTGTAAAATTCTAACCTTTCAAATTTCCGTTTAAGAAATTAGCTTATAAAACAAATGTCACAGTTGTATAGAATATATATTTTATGTTCAATGTTCATTGTTCTTATATTTAACGCTAAAGCGTATAAAAATATATGGGATGTAACGAAATAATAATTTTTTATCTAGTAACTTAAAACAAAATATAAAGTTTACATGAGAATGCAAAAATAAATTCTAATAAGCGGTAATATATATCTATACAGAGTGACCGGTAATTGCTCGTATTCCTCCCGGGAGAAGAAACTATGACTAATTTGGAATTATTTAATCTTATCACTCGGAGGTCGGAAATGCGTGATTTTTTATGATAATGACACTTCTGTGAAGAATTTTTATTGTATTTTTTTTATTTATTGTAAAACATAAAATCAAACAGTATAAATTTTGTGGTTTTTAGCTTTAGGAAGGTTGGCCAATTAGTAAGCTATCGAATCATGGAAAAATTCAGGCCAAAATGTAAGAATATTTTTTTTTTAATTTTTAACTCCCAAAATTCGGATTTTTGTAAAAAGAAACCGAAGTAGATTTTTTCAAAAATGACGCATTTCAGACCCCCGAGTAATTATATTGAGGTTAAATCATTCGAAATTAGACAGAGTTTCTTCTCCCGAGAGGAATACGAGCAATTACCGGTCATCATGTTATATTAATAATAAATACGAAGCGTTTTTTTTCTTCTTCTGTTTTTTTTTTAACCTTCAACGCATTTCACTTAACTGATTTTCATATATTTTTGTAATTATACTCGCTAAGCCTGGTCCAAGAGTATTGGTTTTTAGGATTATAATTAAAATTAGAGTTTAAAAAAGCACATAAACACACTCTTTTATAGAAATGTGGATTAAAAAGTAAAAATTGGTTGTCTGTAAAGTCGATTTACGGACGATAGTTTTACGTGATAACGTATTCCGCTCGTATATCATATTTAATAATACATTACTGCGCTCTCGCTTGCACGCACAGGGTCAGGCGGAACGTTACGGCGAAACGTTACACTTTTTCGTGCGTGCAGCCGGTGTTTCATCAATTTATAAGACGTTATCACGTCAAAAAAATTATTCTTAAATGTTATTAAAGATTTCGGACTTCCGATCGCTGTTGAACAAAATCTTTATATTTAAGAATTATCTTTTACTTTTTACTCCACATTGCTATAAAAGAGAGTTTTTTTAAACTTTAATTTTTATTATAAAAACCGAAACACCAATCTCAAACTTTTGACTATCATTGTCGCTGGTGAAACGGCCACATAATAACTATTGGACGATATTGGACCAGGCATGCCATGTGTGTACCCTCTGCTTTAATCGTATGGCTCTGTGGAGCTGCCAGTTCGACTTCGTTTTGCTATTTTTTATGTGTTGAATTCATTATAAATATAGACCTTGTAAACGTTACCCGAGGGTTTATATATTTTTCAAGCCTTATAGATATTTATTACATCACAAAATACTAAATATGTTTTGAAATTTAATTAAAGCAATCTTATAAATGATTTTTTTTGTCATGTGTAATAAAAAACTCCGTTATATTTAATTTTCAGAATCATAAATAATCGGTCAACATTATAATTCAATGTTAAAAATGCGTTTTTTTTCAGTATATTTTTTCCACGTTCCATGAGCTTTGTTCTAGCTTAATCGTATTAAAAAACTTTGTTGGAATCCCCAGAGAGTTCCTATAAAAAATGTTGGATTTACACATTAAAATAATTTTATTTCGGCTGTAGTTTCATTATACAAATTGTTTTTACTCGCTAGAGAGACTCCCTGATTCATGAAATGCTCGAATGCTAAGAGTCCACGGAGTGTGATTAGAAAGCATGTGACACATTTCCAGTGGTGGTCCTTCTATAAGCGCTGCGGAACAACCAAAATCTTAGGTACTTTTTTAGTTTGAAGTTAACTTTATTTTTATCAAAATTCTTTATGTTGATTAATAATAATAACTATTCAATTAATAAATTAAATTTTCAATATTAAGACTAAGTAAGTATATCTACTTATTTGATAAAATATTAAAATGATATAGTACTATTACAGCCTTTAAGGAGGTTGATGCGTTACAGTCCCAACCAAAAGTAAGTCGAATTCTAAATGGGAACTTTTCCATAATACATTTTTACAAAAGGTTATAAGTCGATGATATCAATAAATTATTGTCATAAAGGCATAAATAAATAATTTTTTTTTAATATTAATTAATTAAAGTATTTTACTTAATGGAATAGCTTTTGAATTTTTGTGTACAAAGTTAGGTTAAAACAAATAAATTTATGTAAATATTTGTATTTTACATATTTTTTGCAGTAAATAATTAAAAAAAGAAATTAGAAGTAATAAAAATTAAAATTAAATCATTAAAAAGTTGAAAATTCACTTAAAATTGTTAAAATTGTCAAGAATAAAAGTCCAAAATCGAAAAGTGCTAAGGTTTAATAATTTTTTTTATTGATTAAAAGTCTCCTAATTAAATTGGAAAAATCTTAAAATATGCATAAGACATCGATGCTTTACATAGTTAGTTTTCGGAACTGCTGACATTATTTGGTTATTTTAGTAAAATTAAAATGTACCGTTTGCATGCTAGGTTGACATATTTGCCATAAGACTACATGTAAAAGTTTTTTTTTAATTATTAACTGTATAAATCTCCTAATGATTTTGGATTTTTTACAGAAAATTTTGTCAAAAAAATCTATTAAAAAAACTTTATTTCAGAATTTTTTCATTATCTTCGTAAACGGCTCAACCTCCTTAAAGTACTATACAGACTAACTTTTTGTTTGTTTTATAACTTCGCAGGTTTCATAATTAGTTATTTATTAATTTATTTAACGTTTTTTATTACTGACGTGATAACGTCTTATAAATTGATGAAACACCGGCTGCATGCACGAAAAAGTGTAACGTTCCGAAAAGTGTAACGTTCCGAAAAGTGTAACGTTCCGAAAAGTGTAACTCATAAAAGTATACAATTTTTCATCAATGTTTCTTTATGTCGTTATCACGTAAAACTATCGTCCGTAAACCGACTTTACAGACAACCAATTTTTTTTTATAATAAAAAAAATCACGATTAACAGTACGTATTCACAGTACGATTCATAATGTTTACCTGATTATAGTTGTAAGTTTCGTCGCCAGATAGAGTAGTCCATATAAAGGATCCCAATACGGCACAGTACGATTCATAATGTTTACCTGATTATAGTTGTAAGTTTCGCCGCCAGATAAAGTGGTCCATATAAAGGATCCCAATACGGTTTTATTTGTTATTAGTTTAAATGAGTTTAAATTAATGAATTGACAATGTTACACATGGTTGAGAATTTATTGTGAACCAGGCACAATGTACAGTGCTAATAAGATGTAAATACAATATTATCAGGCAGCTTTTCACTTTACCTTCCCACAGGTGCTATTTCCTCTAGTCTTATGTGTTTTTAAAAGAATTTCTCCAGTCTTGCCTGCAAAAATTACGGTATGTGATGAAATCTGAATTTTATGACCAGACATTAAACTGTATAAAGAAAAGGTAGCTGTGTTTTAGTACAACATCAAATAGTAATTATATTATAATGATTTTACTTATTTTGGGAATACAGGCGAAATTGAACTTTTGTAGAAGAAACCATTTTTACCAGGGTGGTATAAGTGTAACCAATATGGTAACTTCCGGAAGGTTAGTTGTAGGAAGTTGAAATTTAGGTTGTAAGTAGAAGTACACTGATGTGTTGGAAAATAAAAAATAATGTATTTTACATGTGTTACCTATATCTATGGATAAGGCTCATTGTAAAGGCAATACATTTTTTTTTTAATATTTTTGGAAGATTTTTTATAAAAAAAAGCGAGTGTGCTTTAGACCACACGACTGAAGTAAAACTTCTTCCTGCCATAATTATTTTAAATATATTTATTAAGAATAATGCGCAAAAATACCTCAAATTTGCTCTTGTTAAATTCATAAACGAACAATAATATGCAGTCGGTTCGTCTCAAAGTTTATCGAACACAATATAACTAACCTCACTCTGTAGCACATATCTATAAAATATAATTTTTGATTAATTAGTAGTATAGGCAAAATATGTAGGTATATAATATATTTATTGGCATAATTTATAATATATTTAAAAGGATTTATTAACTATCCTACATTATTTCCCGTTACAAAATGCAGCAAAATTCGACGAAATGTATTTTTGATACAAAAAAACAGTTATTTTCATTTTAAACGTCAAATAGTTGTATTAATGCTCCGTCTTTGTCGCACTCACTAACTTGTATGTCCCTCTCAACTTAATGCTCCGTCTTTGTCGCACTCACTAACTTATATCTCCCTCTCAACTTCGATGATGCACTTCCGTAAATGATTTCGTCAGGCATAGCGATATGATGACCTAAATTTTTCCATGATCTGATATAACTTACTAATTGGCCAATCTTCCTAAAGTTAAAAACTATGAAAACTGTTAGATTTTGTGTTGTGTTAAGATAAATAAAAAATATAAAATTTTCACAAAAGTGTCGTTATTATAAAGAAATTTACGCATTTCCGACTCCCAAGTGATAAGGTTAAATAATTCCAATTTAGTCATAGGTTCTCCTCCCGAGAGGAATACGAGCAATTACCGGTCACTCTATATATTATCGCGTTAGAATAAAAGTCCTTTTCGTGAAAACCAATTTTGCAACGTAGGTCGACAAAAAAACGGTGACCATCTACAAATTCGGGGGAAGCCAAACCGGGCCTCTAATTTATTATAAAGTAAATATTTTAAAATTAATACCTACTATGTCTCAAAATCGTGGCTGCTGGTGATCAAAAAAAAGTATCTATCCTTTCAGAAGGTATTTACTCTTCCAATTAACTTTATTTAGTTCTTAAACTGTCTGTTTAACTGATCAATATCGGTCATTAACGAAATCATTTTGACTTGAATAGTCGCAAACTATTGAATGTTTGTCGCTTTGACTGTTTCGGGCTTTTAGTTTTGTTTACAAGAAAAGTTCTTTGCAAAGGAAATACATGTCGTATGAGGTTTAACTGTAATACAGACATATTATCCAAATAGGTCGAGAGGAATATTCATGGTAGGCAAAACTAGCTCCTTTATAATAACGTCATCTTCCTTGCTCTTTGATGTTTGAGTATAGAATATGTAGCTCCTCTTAACGTGATGAAATATATATAAACGCGTTTTCATACATTTGAGTGTATAATTTTAGCCAATATCTGCGATTTCAATAGAAAACTCGCTTTATTCCGATCGTATCTGATTTAAAGTAGCCTTTACTTTAATTTTTAAAAATAAAACTTCTTTAGGCGCGACGTGAAAAAAACTCCGCTCTTTTTTCGAACGAGCGACTTGATTGATTTAAACGAAATTTGGTCCACATGTTGGAATCCGTCACCGCACAAAGTCTATTTAAAATGGAAACAATCGGGCCATTTTAAGGGTGGTATTTAGGAGTCTTAAAAAGTTTACGGGCCTAAAAATACTCACAAATTTTTTTAATCGTTTCAAATTTGAAATTTAGTAAATATAAAAGCGTGCTGCTAATATTTGAATGAAACCGGCCCGGCAGGACCAAACTTACGAATTTTATTAAAAACACTAGTTATTTTCAAATATGGATTACTTAAGGGTGTATTTAATTTGCTGGTCTTATATTTATATTGAAATTATGAAAAAAACATATTTTTTAAGGGTCCCAAACACAAACTTAACGTCGTATAATAAAGCCACATTTCCTGTATTACCAAATACCACTCATTACGAGAGCTCCAAATCCGATTGACCTGAAATTTGGCATAGTTACTCCTTTCTCGACGTAAACTTTGATGTAAAGTTGCGGCTCTCCAGTTCCATACGCAAAAAATAATTATTTTATTATATAAACCCTTAAAAATCGTCCAATCGATCCATGATTGAGTACCATGTCTATCTCTCAGCCTTTTCCACTCGCGTCTCACCCGCACCGCCCCGTCGCGACGTATCGTCCTCGGATATATATACTACTAGCAGTCCGTCCCGGTTTCACCCGGGTGCAAAACAACGAATGGGGGGGGAACATGAGAATGCACGTTTATGCTAGTTTACCGAGATGAATGTTGTGTCCAAATTTCATGATGATCGGAGTTACCGTTTAAAAGTTGTTGTCAGACGGGCAAATTTTGAGTTACATTTTGCAGCATTTTTTTTATGCTCCGCACCTATTGGTCGTAGCGTGGTATTATATAGCCTATAGCCGTCCTCAATAAATAGGCTATCCAACAAGTTTTTTTTTCAATTCGAACCAGTAGTTCCTGAGATTAGCGCGTTCAACCAAACAAACAAACAAACTCTTCAGCTTTATATATTACTAGCGGTCCCGTCCGGTTTCACCCGGGTGTAAAAGAACGAATGGGGAAGGGAGGAACATGAGTACACACATTCATCTTAGTTTACCGAGATGAATGTTGTGTCCAAATTTCATTATGATCGGAGTTACCGTTCAAAAGTTTTTGTTGATAAAAAGCAGTATTTATACTTTCTAAACTAATATTTTTTTTAATCAATTAAATAAAATTTAAATTAATTTAAATGTATGCCTTAGAAAAAAGCAATGTAGAAAATAAAAAAAATAAAAAAATAAAAATATATTCGCCCAACGTAGGGCTCGAACCCACGACCCTGATATTGACAGTCGTGTGCTCTACCGATTGAGCTAGCCGGCGCTGTATTCTGACAACGCTAATATGAGTATATTTAGTTAGTGCATTTCGCCTGAATAGAAACTTATTTTTGAGATACATTTTGCAAAATTTTTCGTTAATGCTCCGCTCCTAATGGTCGTAGCCTGATTTTATATAGCCTATAGCCTTCCTCGATAAATGTGCTATCCAACAAAAAATAAATTCAATTTGAACCAGTAGTTCCTGAGATTAGCGCGTTCAAACAAACAAACAAACTCTTCAGCTTTATATTTTAGTATAGAAGTATACCTATATAAGCAAATACTATTACACTGAAACGAAAATGTTTAGTGGCTCTTTAAAAACTGGGAAATTTAGTAAATTGTAACTTTTGGCTCTTGCGTCTCAAAAGGTTGCCGACCCCTGGTATAGACGGTCAACTTGAAACGCAGTATATTTTTATATAGAAAAAGAGCCCTATGATACAAACACAAATACTCATGGTGTATAATAGTCCGTATAGAGAAGCAGTGGGTTGTGTGTGGAGATAACGACAAATCACGGAGCCACTCCTCGTATGTGTGTGAACACGCTGCATGCCATCCCTTGTCTGGACTAGCTCTCTGCTCTCTAATGCTACTTACGTGCCTCTAGGTCCTTCAGTAAATTACACACCGTACACTACTGGACACAAACCCTCCTGTCTTGTTATTAGTAGATTTGTCCAAACATAGTATATACTAGCTGCTCCCCGCGGCTATACACGCGATTGTGAAAAATATACCATTGGTTCTATACATAAATATAGATCATCCACATAAACATACCTTGTAAATAGTTGTGTTCTGTGTAGAGCTGTAACAAACCGTATGTATTCGTTACTGAGTAACGGGTACATCGTCTGACTCGAAGTAACGACTCGTTACTTACAAATTCATTTCGTTACTCGCATCTGTCGTATCCATGTCAGTTCGACTCGTTTGATGCAGTTATACGTTAGGTATACGAACGAAGTCATACCGTATCACTTATGCGACACGCCTCGATGCGATGGTACATGCTTGATGCTGTTAGTACACGATTGTATGTCGTATGAAAAGTAACGAGTAACGTAAAGATACGAAAGTAACGGGTACTGGTTCTTTAAGTAACGAATACATACGGGTAAACAGTTTCTCGTTACTTTTACAGCTCTAGTTCTGTGTACTTTGAGTTTATTTGTTTTGTTAACATTTTATTTGTGTCATGTTCTCTTATCTTAGGCTCGATTTTTATGATTAACAAATCAGGGAAGTTGATCCGAAAAAGTTAATTAAAATTTATCTAATTTAACATCATCGGTACGCGATGTAGCTAGGCAACACGTCATGTTCGATTTAATGTATACTATATTATCTAACATATAATCTTTATCATCATCAAATAACAGATGAGGGTATATATTTCTAATACCGGATCTCGCACTATGTTTGACCTTTTTTTAATCAAAGTGTAAAATTTTATTTATTTTAAATAATCACATTTTTAAACATGTTTATGAATATCCTACAACTACTGTTAAAATGGTGGTGGAACGGGTATATGGTGGAGGCACAGAGCCATTTAACCAATTGATATTCCAAATTTTTTTTCATTAAAAAGTTGGTATGAATTTGTTATTAATTAAAACAAATTGTCAAGTTTGTTTGGCTTAAAAAATAATCTATTTCCCATTCGGCATCTGAAAGGAATACTCTTGAAACATCTTTTTACGTTTAATTATAAAAACACAAGAATTTAGACATTTTTTTTATTACTCCATGTGCAATTTCAAGTTCTAACACCACGTCTTAAAAATCCACGCGGCCACTGGTGTACTCCGGTGGTCATTGGAGAAACAGAGGCAAGATGGCAGCGGAGCGTATGAACTACGAAGTAGTGTTCATGTTAAAAAACTTAAATTAATAAATGTATTGAATTAAATAATATTCATGTTACAAACAGACGTTAATAAATATGTTGAATTAAATAATATTCATGTTACAAACTTACGTTAATAAATATGATGAATAAAATAATATTCATGTTACAAACTTACGTTAATAAACATGTTGAATTAAATAATATTCATGTTACAAACTAACGTTTATAAATATGTTGAATTAAATATATTCATGTTACAAACTTACGTTAATAAATATGATGAATAAAATAATATTCATGTTACAAACTTACGTTAATAAATATGTTGAATTTAATAATATTTATGTTACAAACTAACGTTAATAAATATGTTGAATTAAATAATATTCATGTTACAAACTTACGTTAACAAATGTGTTGAATAAAATAAAAATAATTGTTACAAAGCACAATTTGTATTATTAACGTGTTCTACTTCAACCACACGTAAAAGTTTCACGTTTTTATAGAATCTAGGAGCTTCTCATAAATGAACGCAATATAAACAAATACGTTCTAGGCTGCTCTCAAACCCTGATAGAAAAATTGAGCGTAGTATTCTAATCGGCACAAAAGCCAGTTGATGTAAAATGAATACTTTACAAGCCACAATAAGAAAGCCAGGTCAAACATTAGAGGCTTGCACAATGGGCAGATGCCCCCCTTTTTAGCTACATTCAAAGTGGTGGTCAGTATATACTATAGAACGGGGAGCTACGCCCTTTTGTAGTGCCATCAGCGCTAGTTTATATACGATGGGTTTGTTTGTCTGATGTTCATGTATAACCCATCTGTTGTAGCTTTAAACCCTGCGTTGACTTTTGTATATATACAATGTTTTATCATATGCTTTGTGTGTGCTACTTCTCTGGCTTGTGGCCTTTGGCGAAACATTGCATCACAGGTAGTTCTTAAACTTTTTTATAGTGAAAATATTAGTAATAAAATATAGTTTAAAAAAAACTAAAAAACACGCTTTATATCGGACTAAAAAGTAAAAAATAATTGTTTTAAAATATGCTTAAAAAGCGTTGGGCGCTCGATGTACGAAAATGTGGAACAAAGCGCCCCACGCTTTTTAAGCTTATTTTAAAACAATTATTTTTTACTTTTTAGTCCGATATAAAGCGTGTTTTTTAGTTTTTTTTAAACTATATTTTATTTTTCACTTTTTAGTTTGAGGATCTATAAAAGAATTTATTAATCCTGGGGGTCCTAATAAGGATAATGGGAAACTGTTATCAAATTATTGCATTGTCATCGGTCCTTGATACGTATGCAAAGTTTCAAATTAATCAGACTTCGGGAAATTGGTGAAAATTATGCTCAAAGATTCCGTTACGGACATACATACATAGTTACATAGTTACGGACATACATACATAGTTACAACCCAAACTAATATAAAGCGTTTAAAAAAAGCGAGTTAGACCACACGACTGAAGTAAAACTTCTTCCTGCCATAATTATTTTAAATATATTTATTAAGAACATTGCGTAAATACCTCAAATTTGCTCATGTTAAATTCATAAACGAACAATAATATGTATGCAGTCGATTCGTCTCAAAGTTTATCGAACACAATATAACCTCATTCTGTAGCACATATCTACAAAATATAATTTTTAATTAAAAATAGGCAAAATATGCATATATATTTATTAGCATAATTTATAATAGATTTAAAAGGTTTTATTAACTAACCTACATTATTTCCCGTTACAAAATGCCGCAAAATCCGATGAAATGATTTTTGATAGAAAAAAAAACAGTTATTTTCATTTTAAATGTCAAATAGTCGTATTAATCTTTGTCGCACTCACTAACTTATATCTCCCTCTCAACTCCGATGATGCATTTCCGTAAACGTTTTCGTCAGGCATCGCGATATGATGCACTTCCATAAACGATTTCGTCAGGCATCGCTATAATGCACTTCCGTAAACGATTTCGTCAGGCATTTACCAGCTTATTCCCCAAATCAAGCGTGCCTAAAGAAGTTTTACTTCAAAAAAATGTGAGCCATCGTGGAGTGCTTGACAGATGTGAAACATAAATTTAAGCGAAATTCTAGTAAATAAAATTCGCCCTGTCAGCTAACGGAATTCTGGCAACTAAATATCGCCCTCTAACTAAATTTTATCTTATCTACTAAATGTTGCCCTGTCAACTAGCGAAATTCTAATGACAAAATAGCGCCCTCGAAATAAATTTTACTCTGTCAACTAACGAAATTCTAATAACTAAATATCGCTCTGTAACTAAATTTCATTATGTAACTAAATTTTGCCCTGTCATCTACTAAATGTCGCTCTGTCTGTTCTAATGACAAAATAGCGCCCTCTAACTAAAATTTGTCGTCCTGTCTTCTATTAAATGTCGCCCTGTCAGCTAACGAAATTTTGGTAAGTAAATATCGCCCTCTAACTGAATTTTATCTTGTCATCTACTAAATGTTGCCCTGTCACCTAACGAAATTCTAATAACAAAATATCACCCTCGAACTAAGTTTTGCTCTGTCAACTAAAGAAATTCTGGTAACTAAACATCGCCCTTTAACTAAATTTTGCCCTGTCGTCTAGTTGTCGCCTTTAACAAAAGCCAAGTTATAATCCAACGCATACATAAAGATAGCTTCACGCTGTTATTAGTTATTAGTAACAAATTTATGTCCATAATATCTTGATTTTTTTTCTAAATTCATTCTTTTTACACGATGCAACTATTCATTGAAAACGCCTTGAGTTTACACATTCAATTTTGACAATATTTTATCTCTGACTGTACTCTTTTCCTGCACATGAAAACCGTCTTTTTTATTTGGTATTAAATTTTAATAAATAATTTTATAGCAAAATGACAGACATAAAAATGAGTTTCAGTATTGTATTTTCTTAAGAGAATATCATAAGACAGGTGTCACCAAAATTGGTATTTTATAATTGCGCAAACAAAATATCTCAGGTAAATGTTGTTACAGAGCATGCATAAATAATTCGAAATATACTTCTGTTAAATTTTAAAATAGTTTTCATATTAAATATTTAAGTACTTCATTTGACGCTGTCACCGTTTTAGATTGCTGTCCAATCATAATTTTCATAAATAACAGACTTCGTGTTCTAAGTTTTCTGTGTTATTTTCTTTGTAACAGTCATAAATAGAACAGAAAATACTAAATTTCCGGGAAATAATATACTTATATGAAATATAAACCATTATATATTTACTATTAAAATGCTCGAAGTACGTACTAAGGTAAATACAGTAGAGCCTCACTAATCCGGCACTATTAAAAACTAGGGGGTGCCGGATTATTCGAATGTTCCGATTATTAGATTGTATAGAAAAATTCATAATCTATACTTAATATATAAAGCTGAAGAGTTTGTTTGTTTGAACGCGCTAATCTCAGGAACTACTGGTTCAAATTGAAAAAAAAAAAATTTTGTTGAATAGCCCATTTATCGAGGAAGGCTATAGGCTATATAATATTACGCCACGACCATTAGGAGCGGAGCTTTAATGAAAAATGTTGCAAAACGTATCTCAAAAATAAGCTTCTATTCATGTGAAATGCACTAACTAGATATACTCATATTAGCGTTGTAAGAACACAACCTCAGGTGGCTCAATCGGTGGATCATGCGACTGTTAATATCAGGGTCGTGGGTTCGAGCCCCACGTTGGGCGAATATATTTTTATTTTTTTTTATTTTTTACCATTGCTTTCTTTTAAGGCTTACATTTGAATTAATTTTAATTTTATTTAATTAATTTAAAAAAAATAATTAGTTAAAAAAAGTTTAAATACTGCTCTTATCGACAAAAACTTCCGATCATCATGAAATTTGGACACAACATTAATCTCGGTAAACTAAGATGAATGTATGTACTCATGTTCCTCCCTTCCCCATTCGTTCTTTTACACCCGGGTGAAACCGGACGGGACCGCTAGTGTTATATAAAATAATAATTGTGTATTTCCAATAGATATTTCACACATCGAGTTATCGTACCTACTCTAAACCCATCGCGTGTACATACTGATTTTTCACGCGGACGAAGTCGCTGGTAAAAGCTAGTCAAATATATGGCTTGTTTTTTTTTATCTAAATTGGTCTACACATTGATAAATTTGTATAAAATAAACGTTATGTTGAATATATCTAATACCTGAATATATATACAGTATGTAAACGCGTAAGGTGCACATAGGGAAATTAGCATTGGGAAAAAATGACTGAATCATAGTGAGCCTTGAAATCTTGTTTTTCAATTTGACAGATAATATTCTTTTGCAAAATGAATGTGTATACTAACGAAGAAAATATTCAAATGATTACAGCATAATCGGACTTTTTTTATTAAAATACTTAAATATGGTGCGAGATCAAATATCTCCGCCTATTCGTGTTGAACCTAAAGACATTGAGTCACTGATTTATCAACGCGCATACGTCATACCAGTCAGACAATTTTTGAATGAAATGTTTCCAAACAGATGGAGTTGTTTTTTTGTTTTATTTTTGTACAAAAAAATTAACATAATGATTTATAAGAGCTTTTTATTATTAAAAAAGCCAAGTACAATAAAAATAAATCAAAATAAAATAGAAATCCTCAAGATTTCCACGATAATTCAATAATGAAATAACAATTAATGATACAAGTATTTTTTCCCAATGCTAATTTCCCTATGTGCACCTTACGCGTCTACATACTGTATACTTTTTAGACAGGGCGCAGGTTTGTAAATCACTACTTGACACAGTTTCGAGTTTCGAGTCGACGGCCCAACCATACCAACCATAAATATACTCACAACTATTCCCAGTAGACGAGTAGAAAGCAGATAACCGGCCACAAATTAGAATTGACTTTCCCTTCGTGCGAATCTCAAATCTTTTATGTACTTACAAAAGTCTACATACTACATTATGTAAGATGTGAAACTTTTAGGTCGCTCCGCCGCCGCCGCCGACACCGCCATCGCGGTCGTACGTTTTATGTTCAACTGTCATTTGTGATTCAACTTCTCAAGATTGCCGATAAATTGATTGCACAAAAGCTGCCAACTTTCCGAACTTATAAGTGTAAATACTTTAGGTACATTACATAGGTTATTAGCAAGGTTAGTAGAGTAGAGTTTGTCTCGTTCGGTTAAATGTGAGGTTATGTTTATACACTTTAACAAATGTCGAAGAAATCAAACGACAGAATATTTATATTAGTTGCAATAAATTGTGAGTGTTTATAAATCATTTTGCCGACAAAATATATTGATTCGTTTAAAATATCTTAACATAAAAATAGTAGAAAAGAAACAAACAAAAAGACGAGAGGTGTCGTGGAGCACCCGATTGGAACGAAGTTCTTTTCGCTGTTTATTATGTATCATATAATTTTTTTACTAATTTGTCTATAAATTATCCGAAAATTTTTTTTATACTATAAAATGATTATTAAACAAAAATTAATCGTGAGATATGCAACTCTAAAAAAATAAAAATAACATTTCTGTCGGGAATCTAACCCGGAACTCCGGCATGGCAGATGAGTATTCTACCACTGAACCATTGACATTTGACATTGCTTAGATATCGCTATTTATATCGGTTTAATAACAAATCGTGAAGTTAGAAGGCGTTGCATTTCACAAAATATTAATGTCAAAAAACTAACAATATTTGAAATGGCATCTGTTTTTGAACAAATGCAATCTTGTTATTTTCAGACACAACATACGCAATCTTTAAATGTCCATAACACACCGTGTAAGAGAAAAGGATAACCGATCCACGTGCGCGATGTATTAGGCAAAATCGAATT
Source organism: Xanthostigma xanthostigma (assembly GCA_963575645.1). Classification (NCBI taxonomy): domain Eukaryota; kingdom Metazoa; phylum Arthropoda; class Insecta; order Raphidioptera; family Raphidiidae; genus Xanthostigma; species Xanthostigma xanthostigma. The sequence continues at coordinate 44,245,789 of OY754471.1, forward strand.
TATACAGTGTTTATTTCTGCTTTTTTATGTATAAAAAAACTATTTGCGCGACTTCTTTTATACGAAATCTATGTAAAATGTTCTCCTCTTTCGTTTAAGACAGGTTTCGAACCGATTTGATTTAAATTGAGTGAATTATAAGCGAAACATTTTTTTGTTTTCAATTTGCTGCCCTCTGGGACAAAAATTCAAAAATTCGACTCCGTTATGATCTGTCCCATGCTCTATATTATAAGTGTGCCAAAATTCAACTTTATATGTCTACGGACAGACATACAATAGGTAATTAGAATAAATTTTCGTTACAGATTTTCTTTACCCTTTTTCTTTACGGTTTTTCTTTACGCTTTTTCTTTACGTTTTTTTTCTAGCCCTCTCCATTCATATCTATAACGTCCCATAAGGAACTTCGTTCAAAAAAAAGATCTGAATGCCTACCATTCATGTTTTTTTTTGTTTGTTTATATAGATAACAATAATCTAAATTTTTAAATTTTTTTTCGTCTAATCTATCTATGCGTAAAATTCATTTGAATAGTCCGGGCTTACGCTGATTGGTCATATAGAACGAGTCAGCCTCTATACTCTACTAACCTTAGAATATTAGATGGTACCTAAATGTAAGCATCATTTATTTCACAACTCTGTTTCGGATTATTGAAGCTCTGAGTGATTTTTTTAAAACATTTTGAATGCAGTGTATAAAAATTTAAATTCTTCGTAGTATAGTACATATAATATTATGTGGAAGTATACTACTGACGAGTTATGACATTATGTTAAAACGAGAGCGAACGAATTTTAACAGTCATACGAGTCATAACATCATTGCACACGAATTAGATACTGTACTGCCCATATAGGTACTACCCTTTATAAAATAGTTGCGTGTTAATTTATTTCAAGTATTTGCTTCAAAATTTTTTAATATTTCACTTGTAGCAACCTTAACTTCTAAAAGAAGACCAGGCATGTCAATGTATTTTTAATAACCGAATTTAGTGAATTTATTGCCTTTCGACCTTGTATAAGACGCGTTTTTATTTCCTCGTTCTAATTGTCAGCTCACTTTTAAGATAATTAAAAAATAAGAACATTAAATATTGTGAGTAAATGTTCTCTCATTAAGATATATTCGTAGTAAAAGAAGCATACCTAAATTATTGGATATTTATAGGTTGACATGACAAATATGTCAGTAAAAGGTAAAACAATATAGTTATTAATTAATTAGGTCGTACATCAATTACATTTCAAGACAGCTTATTAAACTTATTATCTTGTTGACATAATTTTAATATCAGAAATATACATTGGGTTCTATTTTATTAATGTTTGGCAAGATTGTTAACAGCAAAAGAAAGAATTCTATTATTGGTTGGAGTAATTAAAAAAAAATTATAATTGCCAAACTATACTAAGTAATAAAAGAAGTAAAGTTTGTAATTTTAAATGTATAGGAGGTAATCTCCGAAAGTACTCATCCGATTTCAAAAATTTTTCCACCAATATTTAGAATGGACCTCCAAGATGGAAATAGGTTATATATATTATCGCAAATCAATATAATATATATATCATATATCGTGTGGTCTGAGAAAAATTGGTCAACAATTTTATTTATTTGAAGTATATATTATCGCGTTAAGATAAAATCGCTTTTCGTGGAGACCAATTTTCAAAATTGAGTTTTGCAACGTAAGTTAGTAAATAAAGTCAGTTCAATTTTTATGAAGTGACTCTTTATAATTTGGTTTAACAGCGTTACGAAAAAATGGCAGTCAGGAATGAGGGGAAATGAGATAATACTAGCGGATATCGATCGGGATTCGCTGGCGGGTAGTGCGTTGAGGGGAATCTCGACCGACACGCCTCTTTTTGTTCGCATTGTAGAAATAAAATCCAGGGAACAGGGTTGAAAATTTCAAAACTACTCTTTCAAATTACAAATTGATAGACTGTAAAAATATTTCAAACAGCTGTTGAGGTTTTACCTGGAGGCTCCGCCATTATAAAATATACAATATGGTCGCCTTTAACTCAAAATTTGATCACAATATAAAAAAAATGTGAAAATAATAAAAGAAATAAAAACATTTTTTAATATAGGTACCTACCATGTTTTTAAAACGAACTAAAAAGAATAAAAATAATAAGAGAAATAAAAAAAAAATAATATACCACGTTTTTAAAACGAACTAAATGTATAAAATAATTTTTTTTAACTTGTAGGGTTTTAAACGAAAAACGTGGGGCGCATGCGACAGTCATATAAGAAATGTAATTAGCAATGAATGATCTAAAACGAATAATGCGCCCCACGTTTTTCGTTTCATATCCTACTCATAAGGCTCAGAGAAATTATATTATACTTTTTAGTTCGTTTTAAAAACGCGGTATATTAAAAAACATATTTCATGTATAATTTTTAATTTCCTGCCGCTTTTACAGCAAGAATTACTATTACTCCCAGTAGAATAGAACCTTGTCGAATAAACAATAAATTAAAACGATATATTTCAGATGCAAACGCGAATGAGTGGATATCAAAAAAGACAATTTAATTTATATGTTTTGTTAATACCAATCGAACAGAAAACAATAATCGTTAACTATCTACTTTTGACATATAATATATTACCTCCAATATATAATATTTATATGCGTTCGTTTGTCTTTGTGTGCGAGTTTAGTTCAGAAGTTCGGAGTGATTGAGAATAGGCCACTTCTATTTCAAACTAGAACAATTTGTTATACGAGAAAAATGAGCATAGAAGCGAACCAAAACGCAACTTATCAAGGCAACAATATGAAATGTCCGAGCGCGTAGAATAAACGTTTGTTCGGTATTCTGTCGCATCACTTGGCGGCGCTGTTAAAGTTGTTCCGAACAGTTCCACTTCGACGACACAGAATAGAAGAAGACGGAGGCAAAACTTTTGAGACTGCGTACTTTAAATAGTGTAACAAAACTGTTGTAGACCGTGGTGGAAATTATTTATTTACAATAATAAATGTTTAACAAAACAGTTAAACACACAAACGAAAGCGTACTTCTTTAACTTAACAGAAATAATAACGTTAACAGAAACAAAACTAATAGTTCTAAATAATAAAATAAAAGATTAAGTAACAGAGAATATAGAGTCACTAGATTATGTACACAAAATATTTACAACACACAAACACAACAAAGTTTATCTAGTACACACTATTATTTACAAAAAGGCATTTATGTAAAAACAGATTTATATAATTGCACTCAATGGTTTACACACACCAAAGTATAATTGAATGATTTATGTCGCAACGCTAGACTTGTATCAACACAACTTATGAACAACTGACTGACTGACTTATGCCAGCGACTCGCTCGCCTTTTATAGCTTCGATCCCCACAACATCGAAACTTCTAGAAGGGCCGAGAACCTCTCGTTACCTGAATTGCATTCTCTAGACGATTCTCTGAAGGTAGGGTTTTTTTTACCTGCTTTCCATTGTTGTTGTTGCTAGAAGATTCTACAGCACCCTTAGTCGTCCCAACAGGAGGCACGCAACAATAGTTTTCTTATGACGAAACAAAGAACAGCTTATTGAAATTTGGGAAGTGTAGAATGAGACAACAAAACATTAAGATTCAAAACTTTTAATCATGACGAAACAAGGAACGGCTCATTGATATTTGCGAATAATAGGGTGAGACAGAACGTTCAATATGGCTATTCTAAATAGTTCTAAATACGATCAGTTTTACCCTATATACTTAATACTCCTATAATACTAGTAGAGGGGTCTGGAAACGCTTGACGACCCAACAGTGCAAACATACATACGTCTGTTTCCGTCATTGTTATGCGCATGTCCTTAAACTCCATTTAACGTCACTCGATATAACGACAAACTCATTAAAACGTCGAAATTACATTAACTCTAGTTGCTCATACAATGATACGCTCTAAATAACGACACACCCATTCTAAATAACAACAACAATACGTCATAATTAAGCAGTAAACAGTACTTGTTTGTTATTTTGTTGCTTTGTTGTCGGCATCATGCGTACCGAAGATTCTAAGAAATTCGTTTTTTTGTGTCTTGGGATTATCTTTCATATGTTTAGCTCAGCTGCTTATCGATAAGTTATCATATTCTTAGTTGCCCACAAACTGTGAACATGGCGAGTAAAAGAAAATCTTTGTGTATTGACGAAAAAGTTTTATTATGATACGCAATAGAGGCGGGAGAAAAGAAAAGAGATGTTGGATTATAGTATAAAAATATTAGTGGATTGTTTGTTTTCTCCGTTTAATGACCACTCTTAAAAAAATTTCATATGGAGTCTGGCTTTCGGCGTGTGTCCACGAACCGACGCACGTCTTTTTTTTGTACTTGCCTACGTCACATTCGGAACTGTTCGGAACACAACTCAGGTACTCAGATGTTCAGCCCGCACCAATAACAGAATCCGAATCCAGTCGACAAATATAAACGACCGCGCATTTATACACTAAGTGATGATTCGCTTTACTCCGGGTAAATAGGGATGGGGTATATCTGATAAATTCGCATGATATACTGATGTCATATTGTACGACAAATTGTAACATATGGCGTACCAATATTGAATCCATTGTAATTTTTCAAAGATTTTAGAACTTTCATGTGACCCAGATAATGTTATTAACGTTTTGATAAATATTGAAAGATTTCCGTCTTAGTGCTGCTTTTGAATTGAGGAAAACATATTATTTAATCAGTATGTACAGTTGTCTTAAATTAAATATTTAGTCGCTAATGACGTCAGTTTAATCTGCACACTCTCTGTCTTTAAATATTTTGATTTATATCAATAAAAATTTTTGAATTCATCTATACTAATATTATAAAGAGGTAAGGTTTGTAAATTAGGGTGTAGGTGGTAATCTTCGAAACTACTCATTCGATTTCAACAAATTTTCACCAATATTTAGATTGGACCTTTGGAATGGACATAGGCTATATATTATCGCGTTAAAATAAAAGCGCTTTTTGTTGAGACCAATTTTGCAACGTAAGTCGACGAAAAAACGGTGGCAGTCTACAAATTCGGGCGAAGCCGGACCGGGACGTTGTAAATCAAAGAAGTTTGTTACACTAATAATTAACAAAAAAAAAAACAAAAATCTGCGCTGGGATTATAATTAACCAACGCGTTCCGCTGGCGCGATCGAATAACTTTCACAGTTCGATGTCCAGTCTCATGGAAACACCAGTGGCGGCGTGGCATTATATTTTTATTTTTAAAATAGAAATACGTTAACTTTTCAACCTGATGGTTATTTTCGGGAACATGGCTAGTAATGAACGGTTTTGATTGGAAAAAAGTTCTTTGAAATAAAATATTGATTCTGAATAAGCATGCCGTGAATTACATGTTTCATCTATTACAAACTTTCAATTCCCTAATTGTAGTCTTAGAACTGGTGAAGGTATCATCCAGATGATGATAATGAATTGAAATACTACTTGAAAACTAATTTAATTTTGTTTTGGTAGCTGATGTCCCTAAACGCATTGGGGACATTTTACAACAGTCCCCAACACGTTAATAAATATCAACGACTCTTATTTGAGGAAAAAAAAATATTAATTTATTCAAATACTTTTTTAACAACCGATTAGGTAACCGTTTCGGGTCAAATTTTTTTAATGTTTAATGTATTAGCGTTTTGATACTAAACCTTAATTAACGTTTTAACATCGATATAAGCGTACTACTTGTTTACTCTAGATAGGGTTAAACGGTAAAGGGTTAAATTAAACGGTACATCCTTGTAACCCGGCATTTGTTTGGGATGGGAACAATGATCGTTATATAACAGTTTGCTTTGGTCATAAACTGTAACACATATAAAAGCGCTACGGTAATATTTTGTACTTTTTCATATATTTGTTTCATTATATAGCTCCGCGCTTCTTTCCTTTTCTCTATTAACTATTTTTATAAATTTATTTTTAAAATTTATTCTTTCAGCGTGCTTTTATTTAACGATTTTCTTGTAGTTTCAAAATACAACACCACCATTCTTTTTAAATTTTCGGTATAGTTGCTCGATTCACTCTTTGATTGTCAGAAACATTCACTCGCGAACTTGCTTTCAGGCCTCTCTTTCCCACTGGGCACGTGCCCAGGGCCCCGCGATCGATAAGGATCCCCCAGTTCCTGTCAGATCACCAGACGATAACTGATATTTTTTGCCGAAAATAGTACATTGTGCGACTAGTGAGAGAACGAGAAGATTCCATGAGTGTGAAATTTGCCGCACGAGTGTTAGGAGTGCGGTAACACGCGAGTGTAATATTCTCCTTCGATCAATGGTCGCACATAATACTTTATTCAACTAGCACGAGTAATATGTAATCGGGGCCCTGATAAAAGAAAGAAAAATAATAAATCACTTCATTGATTGATGTACCCACCGCCCTCGATGCACACAAGACGGCCCTGACTTTCCCTGAATTGCGATGCTGTTTTCATATATACAAATCGCTACCGCGTTCCTATTGGTCCAGAAACTATGCAGTAATAATTCATCACCGTACAGTTTCGGCTCGCTACCGCGTTCCTATTGGTCCAGAAACTATGCAGTTAATTCATTATCGTACAGTTTCGGCTCATTATTAGCACTCTACGCGTCAACATGAAGTAATTTATTATTTCTCCAGAATTTAGCAGGGCCCGAAATTATAAATTAGTCACGCGTGTTGATTAATAAATATTATTAAATCAAATTCAAGTGTATTACTAACTCAAAAAGAACCTGAATAACCACCAACAATACACGTAGGTCCGGGGCTGCTGCTGAATTGCTTGGCAAAGTGCTGAATGCTCAAAACGTAGTTCATTCGAAAAGGCAATTGATGGTCCTTTTGCAGGTTTGTATGGAAGTGCCGACGTTATAGTGGACAAACTATGTTGAACCGGATATTCGCACCGGAAATATACGTAATTTAACAGGGTGACAGAGATACATAGAAGGTTACATTTGTCCTCCATATTAAATGTGAACATTAGTCTGTACATCAGAGACATACGTATCATTGTACTTGACCGCGCTTAGACTGTGACTTTACGTGCAGCTACAATATTTGCATAAGTAGTTAATGGACAGCGGATTTATAAAGCTGCGCGGCGACCATAGAACTTTTATAATGGAATGATAATAAGGTGAAGCCAACATTTCTCTCTCTCTTATTCGATCACATATACACGGCTTTAAATTAGTCGTACGATCCGGGTTTGTCCCGGATGAAAATATAATACAGGAACACTAAAATTTGAAGTAAATCTTCTTTACGCACGCTTGACTTGGGGAGTAAGCTGGTGAATGCGTGACGAGAGATTTACGGAAGTGTGATCGGGCGAGGCGAACGGAAGTTGAGAGGAGGATATAAGATAGAGGTTTTTCATTAACCCGAGTTTCTAGCTTATAGAGATCTATAAAAACTATACAAAAACAATGTTAGTTCAGCTATTTATGACTCATTATTAAATTTCGTGGAACTAGTAATACGTTCGACTATCGCTTATAGAGGTACAGGCAAGTAGTAGTCTCAGTTATAGAGGTCCATGAGTGAAAAAACTTCTTTCTCTTATAGAGGTTTGTGTTTCTTACTTATAGAGGTTTTAGAGTGTTACAAAGAAGGTACCTGGCAATTACTCTCACTTAGAGAGTTTTCTCGCTTAATCAGTTCTCACTCATTATGTTTAACTGTAGTTACTAGAATTGTGTTAGTTGACAGGGCGAAATCTAGTTACTAGAATTTCACTTAAATTTGTGTTTCACATTTTATATTATTATTGTTCTTTTAAGGAGGTTGATGCGTTACAGTCCCAATCAAAAGTAAGTCGAATTCTAAATTGGAACTTTTCCATATTAAATTTTTCCAAAAGGTTATAAGTCGATGATACCAATAAATTATTGTCATAAAGGCATAAATAATTTTTTTTTTTTAATTATAATTAATTATTTCAGTATTTTACTTAATGGAGTAACTTTTGAATTTTATGTAGGTACAAAGTTAGGTTAAAAAAATAAATTTATGTAAATATCTGTATTTTACATATTTTTTGCAGTAAATAATTAAAAAAAGAAATTAGAAGTAACAAAAATTCAAATTAAATCATTAAAAAGTTTAAAATTCAGTTAAAATTGTTAAAACTGTCAAGAATAAAAGTCCACAATCGAAAAGTGCTAAGGTTTAAATTTTTTTTATTGATTAAAAGTCTCCTAATTAAATTAGAAAAAATATTAAAATATGCGTAAGACATCAATGCTTTACATAGTTAGTTTTCGGAACTGCTGACATTATTTGGTTATTTGCAAAAAAATAAAATGAACAGTTTGCATGCTAAATTGACATATTTTCCATAAGATTACATGTAAAAGCTTTTTTTTAATTTTTAACTTTATAAATCTCCTAATGATTTTGGATTTTTTACAACAAATTTTGTCATAAAAAAATCTATTAAAAAAACTTTATTTCAGATTTTTTTCATTATCTTCGTAAAACGGCTCAACCTCCTTAAAAACATTGACAGGAAGAAGTCTGATATTCCCTGGTAACTTATTAAAAAACAAGTGCCACAAGACCTCGGAAATAACAAAATGTCATTTATTTGCATTTATTTTTTTATCGTTGATATTATTTAAATATCTGTCATTTATTTATGAATGTTATGTGAGGAGAGTTTGCTTAAAAACAACAAGCGTGACAAGAACGCTTGTTCTTGTAGAAAACATAAGAACATCGCGTCCGTCGCAACGATAACAGTCGACTGGGTAGGTCCAGGATGCAACGCCAACAGCTGGGACAGGAACACATACACAAACGTTCACACATGGACAGGCATCAGTGTCGTATCATTATCCCGTCTTCATCTCGGCTTCGTTAGTATTGTAACAGAGACCCCCCAACAGGCGACGATAAAATATTTCGTGAGACAACAATCGGCTCGTCATTCTAACAATGACACACATATTGCTGTGGGACAACAATCGGCTTGTTCTAACAATGATACACAGATTGTTATAGGGCAACAATCGGTTGGCGTGTTTATGTGTTGTAAATAAATATTTTTTCCACGATCAAGAACAGTTCTGTTACAGTATGAACGAAAGTTATCTCACGTTGGATACCCACAAATGTCCTCAGCACTCTTCGTCTAAAGTTCTTTCTCCTTCGCCGAAAAACCGTTACAGTCCTTCCGACGCTATTTCGGATAAACGCCACGTGGAAGACTAATGCTAGGTTTCAGAAAGGAATGTGATTTGACCTTAGATTATGATGAAAGACAGTCTCCATACATCAGGAGCAGTCTAAAGGCCCCCATACACCTCGTTCTTTTTTGGCAGTTTTAACCGCACGGGTAAAACTGTACGGGTAAAACGGTCGGTGTGTGGCCAAAAACCGTCCTTCTTACCGGCATTCAAAAATATCTGCTGCTGCTTGATTTAAACCGTCCGTTTTAAACGTGTCGTTCAAGTCGGCCCGTGTGTGTGACGACGCAGTTAAAAAGGACGGGTTTTGTTCGACTCTGTAACGTTGTAGGATCCATCAAAGCACATCAGATGATGCCACGACTTCAGAAAAACTGAACGAAACAACACCTAGTGTGTGGACATGGTCGTTGTTCGTGTTTACCCGTACAGTTTTACCCGTGCGGTTAAAACTGCCAAAAAAGAACGAGGTGTATAGTCGTTTTCAAACTCCCTTCTAGAATGAATGAATAAATTGGGGGTTATGGCTTAATAGCCCGTCATACACGTCATCCTAGAAGAATTTTGTGCTCCCCGTTGTTGATTTTCAAACCGGTTCAGGAAGCGACTGTTATGCAATCGGTTTGCGATCGATTGAGGTTTTTTGTCCTCACACGAGCGCGACGGAATTCGGATTGGTAAAGATGGTTGCTCCTACTTTTCAGTAAAAAAATTTCGCCACAGCATGCAGCCATGCAACTGAAATTGCTTGTCGCACACGACTAATTTGAAACCAGATTACAATCGGTCATGTTTCCCATTCCCTAACGATCGCATCGCAAACCGTTTTGAAACTCAAATTGCGGAAGCCCTAAGGATTCAGTCATAATGCTATGTTATTTTCTGGGTATATTTTCTTCAACCGATTCTTCATCCGCCATATTATTATTAATAGCAACGCGGAAGTGGTCGTCTGATTTTGACGAGTCGTCTTTGTTTTCCGGACATAGTTTTAGCAACAACGATATCGTGTCTGACAGCCCGGTTTATTCCAGACGGTGACACGCACGCATCATATTGTTTTACGTGCCGCGTCGCTATATATGCGCCACCTCCCCACTCTCCGACGCCGTGTGCCAGCCAGGCTCCTCGTAACCTCTGCCGGTTTTGAACATCACCATTTCTGCCAACCCAAGGCTACATGTTGGCATCGTGCATATTGTGTCTCTGTGACCATGAGTCAAAATTGCTCATGTCGAATTTTCAAATAATAATAATATTAATAACGTCCGTTTCTCGACTTTACTTGACCATTACCATTTTTCATCTACCGCACACTTGCCGTTATTTTCTACATTTTTAACCGACTTCAAAAAAGGAGGAGGTTCTATGTTCGACTGTATATATTTTTTTCTTTTTTTTTATGTATGTACACCGATTTCTCCGTCAATTATGGACCGATTTTCAAAATTTTTTTTATTCGAAAGAGTGCACTTCCGAGGTGGTCCCATCGGAACCAAGTCAGGATCTGATTGTGGAATCCGGGGAAATCGAGGGAAACTCTCTAATTTCAAAGGCACGCATACTTGGCCTACCCATTGCAATACTTTATCTAACACTAAAAAGAAAAAAATAAGATATTTTTAACAAAAAAATTGAACCGACTTCAAAAAATATGCACTAAAAAGTAAAAAATAATAATTATTGTTATTTTTGGAGTCGGTGTCAGCCAAAATGAAATCTATTCCGAGGACTAGAGACATGTAAGATTTAAATTACTACTTTCGAATTCCGATGTGACACCGACTCCAAAAATAACAATAATTACCTATTATTTTTTACTTTTTAGTGCATATTTTTTTGTTAAAAATATTTTTTCAGCTTCCACTTAATTAATAGCAATGAGCGAATGAAGGAATTTTAGGACATAAGGATAAGGTAGGCAAATTTTGAGCATAGGAGTTTCACAGATATTAATCGGCCATGGCCTTGAATAAGAAACCATCTCGATATTTATCATTGAGGGGAACAATGGAAAACATCAACAAAATGGCCGGTACAGGAATTATCCTTTCTCGGCGAGAGTCAGAGGGAAAAAGTCCCAGCCACGTCTGCCCTTGTCGGGATTCAAACCCGGTACCTCCCGAATGCGAATCTAGTGCTCTCATCACTACGCCATCCCGCTCGGTATCAAATAGTAATTATGTATTTAACGTTCGTTTCTCGACTTTATGTCATATATTACTATTTTTCATCTACCACGCTTCTATATTCTACATTTTTCACCCTACATCCGAACTTACAAACTTTACCTCTTTACAATATTAGTATAGAGTGCTTTGATGAATAACTTACTCGCTTACTGGAAGACTAAATCGTTACCTACCTACTAAATTTGATGTTAATCGCTTACTGGAAGATTAAATCGTTACCTACTAAACTTGTTTAAACAAAAATCTGACATGAGCCATTTTCCCATTTGACCACAAGTTATACAATATCAAGCTGACATAATAAGGAAATGTTTGTATATTTTGTCTACATAATATTTATGGTATTTTGCAGCTTCCGGATGTGACGTCAAAAATGCATTTTCTCCTTTCTTAACTCTAACTCTACTTTATTATTAAAATAGATATCACAAACAAAATTCTTATAATTTAAATTTATAATTTAAAAAAGACATTTTTTCATTAATATTAATTTATCTTTTTCTTTCAGGAAAATTAGACGAATTTGGAGAAACATCGTTCCTGAAATTATTTGGTAAGTAGTCAAATTTGAACATCTTACCCCCCCCCCCCCTAAAAACTGTCTGCTCTTGTAACTAGTTGAAATGTCTGGAGGTATATCGTGTAGCTTTATTGTATCTAGTGTATTCTATATAAACCTCCTTGTTTTGCTGCCTGCTAATTGAGAACTTCTTATCTATACTCCCAGGCAGTATTATTGCATGTTTGTGTACTGTGAAAATATAATTTTTTGGAGGTATTCCAATATGAATGTTTACATAACACTCTTGAGAGTGCAGCCGAGTTTTTTTTTGGCCGAACATATTAAATCGATTAATAAAATATTTATTCTCTGTTGAAATAGAAATTGGGCGTATATCGGCTGAGTTGAAGTGTTTTGCCGTGTAATATACGCTCTCTCTCACACTTCAACCTACCCGTAGCGTCTTATCCGCACTCACGTATAATAGACATTTTTGTAACCGTCTGGGAGACATTGAGATCCGACTAAATGCTTATTTATTTTTTATTTTATCAAATAATTTATAATATATAATTTATTTTATTAGACTTTTTTTGCAAATAAAATTTCGCAAATCTAAAAATTCACGGCGTGGCTAGACCCCACTACCCTTCAGTCAGGTTTTCGATTTTGTGTTCAGATATTGCAAAAGAAGCTCCCTAAAATACCCATACCCAAAAATGTTTGGGTACCTCTTGGACTGTTATATTTTCATCTTAATACCTTGTAGTAAAATATTTTTTGACATAACTACCTACAATCTACATAGCAAGATAATATTTTTTTGTTATATTACAAAAGTTATTATTGTGTACCCAAAACTTCGATATAAATCAAAAATTCTCTTAAAAGTATTTATGTTTACTTTCTTATATAAGTTGTTTATACTATTTGCTAAACTACTTTCTCGAACAGACAAATACATTTTACGACTTTCACTTACTAAAAAGTTCATGTTTTATGAATCAGATATTTTTATCTTGGGACAATTCAGCTTTACACGCAGGCATCATTTACGAAAACATTAATTGATACCGACAGCATTTCAAATATTTGGCAAATTTAATATAAATAAAAGTGGATAACATATTGAATTTAAAGTATTTCATGTATCTATGTTAAAAAATTCTGTAAAGGCACATAAAATATGTCGTATTACGCAAAAGGGAGGCCAAAATAAAAACAATGTCGTAAAATAAATAAAATTGTATTTATTTGAAGAGTTCTATTCAGACGTTAATCAAAGATTTACAATGTCGTAAAGTTTAGAACGTTCATCTGTTTCTCAACTTCCACTAGACTGATTGTTATGATTTTTTTAATTAAAATGGGTCGAAGGTTTAATTTTGTTTATTAACAAAAATATCAAAGACAGAAACCTTTGCTTTATTTATTGATTGTAATTGTGCAATTCATCATTAGATGGCACTATATTAATTTGTGCATTTTGGTTACGCAATCATTGGCATGTAACTATGTACTTGTAAAGTTGAAACGTGTGAATCAGAATTTTGTAGTAGCTTAGTTGATTATGAAAATCGGTCCATAATTGACGGAGAAATCGGTGAACATACATAAAAAAAAATAGAAAAAAATATATACAGTCGAACATAAAACCTCCTCCTTTTTTGAAGTCGGTTAAAAAATGATAGCACATAGTTTTTGCTGCAGAAAAAAAATTATAGTTTTATTATTTGTTGGCTTTTAATTTCGGTATTTTTTAAAATTGGTTAATATTGATTTTTGACGTGATAACGTCTTATAAATTAATGAAACACCGGCTGCACGCACGAAAAAGTGTCACGTTCCGCCTGAGCCTCAGCGTGCAAGCGAGAGCGCGGTATAAGCGATAGAGAGGCACGATCGGCCCAAGCGTCGGCTTGTACGTTTTTCTCTCTCTTCTCGCGTGACGTCAGAGAGTTCATCAATGTTTCTTTATGACGCTATCACGTGAAACTATCGTCCGTAAACCGACTTTACAGACAACCAATTTTTAATATTATTTAATGATCGCGTTCTGAATTAATTTATTTTTTATCGACAATCAGTGCGATGATTTTAAAGATTACCAAATAGGTACGTTTCTATTGAACTGTCTAATGTCGTGTTTGTATATAACGTAATTTTACTTGCGAAGCTAAAGCGGCCTATAGACGCTCAATATTATTGCGCAATATTAGGGTTTGTGCAATAAAATTGACCGCGTGTAGACGAGATTGAAAGGTTGCGCAATATATTGTGTGATTTTCAAAATCTTGAAAATATTTTTGACAAACGGGGAAATATTGTGCCGTCTGTTGTCAAGATTGCGCAACATCCCGTCAGCTGATCTCAAGTAGCGGTCGTTTCAACAAGTCGTCTCAACTACGCCTCATCATGGGTGACAAAAAGCCGAAAGACAACTTATTGTTGAATTTATCGAGGTTTATCGTGGTCTTCCGGCTCTGTGGGATGTGAAGTCTAAGGACTATAGTAATCGTGACACAACATGATGACTGAAGTTCTGGTGGGGACTGTTTGCTGTACCGTCAGTGCAATGCGAATTTCAAAAATAACGAGTGCTTACGTCATAAAAGGAATCTACCGTCCAAATTTCAAGCTTATAGCTCAAGCGGTTTGACCTGTCAAATGTTTTTAAATATTATATAGATAACTATTATTATTTAAAAAATTCACCAATTACTCGCGGCCTCTTGGAATACATTGGCGACTCCTGGCAGGGCCGCGGCCCAACATTTGAGAATCGCTGCTCTAACCGACATTAGTTCCACCCTGGTTGTATATTATTTCAGTTTTTATATTAATTTGCCTAAGGCCCTGATTATTATGAAACGTTCATTACAGTTAATTGAAAATATATTTTACTTATTAGTTACACCAATGAATATTATATATTTTAACCGATTAAAAATAATACATAAACATTTTATAAACGCACAATGAATATTTTTTGTAATAACGTCACTGAACCCAAAAATGGAGTAAATTACCCACTGAACAGAATATAATAAACGCGAGTTTTTAGTTTTTTCCTACTTGAATAAAAAAATAAAACTTGTTTAGATTTTCTGTGGTTGTCGAAATTTCAGACTTTAAATTTATTTATTCAGTATAAAGTAGTGTTGATCCAATAGAATGTTACAATGAAGGAAGGTTTTGGTTGAGGATCATAAACCAATGTTACGCTAGTGGCCAACGTTTCGAAAAATTTATTTTAATCTTCAGGGCCTCAAGGTGGTAAATTGTTCTAACAATATACATGATCATTATTATTATGAGTTTAAATAAATAAAGATGAAAATCAATTTTTCGAAACGTTGGCCACTAGCGTAACATTGGTAAAGCTTATTTATGATCCTCAACCAAAAACCTTCCTTAATCGCTTCATTTTAAATTTATTGTTTTATTTCTTAAGATTTTTGAAGTGAAAACTTCTTTAGCGGCGTTGTACACTTTTTTTGTAATGGGTAAAAAATGTTAAACTCGCTTCAGGAAAAGTAAGAACTGGGTGAGCAGTGAGCACTCTCTAAGTGATAGTAATTTTTATACAACGTTAGACATCTAGCGTTGAAGTATCGTACATGAAAATGCAATCTATGATACAAACCATAGTGATAGTAATTTTTATACAACGTTAGACATTTAGCGTTGAAATATCGTACATAAAAATGTAATCTATGATACAAACCATTTTATTTACAAGTGTTGCTAATAAATAAACAATGCTTCTAAATGCAAAAAATTAAGACGTTAATATTCAAGTTTCACTTCTGCCGGCACTTCCGGAGTGCAACCCGTCTTTTTAAACGCTTTATATTAGTTTGGGTTGTAAATATGTATGTATCAACGGAATCTTTGAGCATAATTTTCACCAATTTCCCGAAGTCTGATTAATTTGAAACTTTGCATACGTATCAAGGACCGATGACAATGCAATAATTTGATAACAGTTTCCCATTATCCTTATTAGGACCCCCAGGATTAATAAATTCTTTTATACCCGAAGTCTGATTAATTTGAAACTTTGCATACGTATCAAGGACCGATGACAATGCAATAATTTGATAACAGTTTCCCATTATCCTTATTAGGACCCCCAGGATTAATAAATTCTTTTATAGATCCTCAAACTAAAAAGTGAAAAATAAAATATAGTTTAAAAAAAACTAAAAAACACGCTTTATATCGAACTAAAAAGTAAAAAATAATTTTTTTAAAATAAGCTTAAAAAGCGTTGGGCGCTCGATGTACGAAAATGTGGAACAAAGCGCCCCACGCTTTTTAAGCTTATTTTAAAAAAATTATTTTTTACTTTTTAGTTCGATATAAAGCGTGTTTTTTAGTTTTTTTTAAACTATATTTTTTTTGTTCATGCTAGTCACTGAGTTCACTGGATTTCAATAGTCACTCTTCATTATTTATGCATTCTAGGGTACTTCTTTGAAGCCCTCAAAAAACAGAATCAAAGCAGATAATTTTTCCAGTATAATATTTCAGGCTTAAGGTAGTTCACTCGTAAACGGCTTTCCTAGGAATTAAATAAAATTGAAGTATAAGCTTAATAAAAGTGCCATTATTTAATTTAAAAAAAAATTAAATTTTTTCACCGTCTGTAAAACGAGATATAAACAATCAAAATGTGCATATTTATCATACTGGAGGTATACCACGTACAAAAAAAAAACGAGTACATTCCACAATACGTCAAAAACGGTTTTTGGTATATTTCTTAAAAACGAATGCTTTGTAAATTTAAAAAATATACATTTTTTTTTTATAGAAAACTGTTTTTTCTTCATACCTCGATCGAAAGTATGTACTTTCGTCCCTTATAGCAGGGACGAAAGTTTGACATTTACTCCCTGTTATTTATAATATTAAATGACAGCGGTAACCCTAGTTACGAGAATACGCATGAGAAATTTTATCCTCCCGCCGTTCTCACTGGGAGTAAATGTCAATCTTTCGTCCCTGCTGACGAAAGTACGTACTTTCGAGCGGATATGAAGAGAAATCGTATACACCACACGGGCCTTAAAAGTTGAAATCTCGGCCCTGCGCGTCATGGGTCCGAGGCGAAGCCCTTGTGATGTAATATACTATTTTTTATCGATTTGTTAAAAAATATTGATCTGTAAAATAAAAATGTTTTTAATGTACTTGCAATTGTAATTGTGCAGGATGTGTTGGGTACAGTCTCCTACAAAGATGCAAGGTAATAAGCTATACTTTTGTCTACGACTATCGCGAGTGAACTACTCAAACCCTGAGGAAAAAGGGAAAAATTGACTGGTTACTGGAAAGAATATTTTCCAAACTACCTTCGTTATAATGGACTCAGTTCGCGAGCGTCTGCAATATACAAACTCTCTTTAAAAATAATTTTGGTGTTTAGAGTATTTAAATGACACTCATATGGAAAAACACTTTGATGACGTCATACCAGTTATGTAGTAATTTTAATTTTACAGAGTTGAATTAAGCTCCAATTCAAACCTTGATAGCATGATGATAAATTACAGAAATAATTTGAAAGCTTTTAATTTTCGTGTATCTAAATTATAACAAAATAGGTTAATTTCATTTGAAATAATTGCGTGTTTACTATACTGAAAATTAGGTACACAATATATATTGGAATACTTAAGGGGCCTCTTTACACTGCTGGGCCAAAGCACCAAGCATCGAACACTTTCACTACGAAGTAATCATTTTTTTTCCTTTTGAGATACGTAACCCTAAAAAGGTGCGTGGCTCTTTTCCCATCAACACATTATCACGTTAACAGAACAAGCTCTGCTATATATTATAGTTATTTGGTTAGAGATGCAAAAGTTTTTTGAAAAATCAGTGCTTATGATCAAAAGGTTTGACCTTCTTGTATTTTTAAAAGTAATCATAACCTCAAAGTAATATTTTTCTGTGTTTATTCTCACCATATATTTAATAACTTCTATATTACTAGTGGCCGTAAGTGGAAGCGTGGTCCATGAAGTGAGACAGCAAATGACTATTTTCTATCTCTTTCATTTTACTTGACCCGTTGTGCGCAAGTGTCGCGTCTGTAGTGGGGCAATTAGTAAGTGGAATAGAGCAAGCCACCTCCCTTTCACAGCTTAGTTTCATGTGCAAACTGACGCGCATCCATTCACGGACATGCGCATGAGACTCAGAGTATAATAAGTGAGACGTATAAATGTCTGCACCGTAGTGTTTAAGTCTTTCTCCAGATCTTTGCTGGCAAGTATATATGATTCTTACATCATAACTTAAATAATTTGACAAATAATTCCACTGTACATTTGAGCCCGAAAACGAGCGAAAACTTCGCTTGTTTTTCGGTTGTTCTTTGTGTTTGTTTGATTCATCAATTTGTTTCCGTATAATGAAATTACAGTCATTAATATTAAGTGCAGTAATAATGAGTAAAGAAAACAAAACACGATCGCTTTGAGCGTGTTTTTTTTCGGTCTGTGATGCTTTCATTGTGTGAAAGTATAGTTGGCTGTCGTTCCTTACTATAAATATATAAAATGAGTTTTATCAGCGCAAACCACACTCCATTTAACAGCTGAACATCATCCATAAAAATATATTTGATACAGTATAGAGCACATAAACGGTTTTACAATACATGTAAAATCTGCCATTTAAATCTCATGTCTTGCATTCTTATAATACTTCTTTTATGTTTTTCTATACATGCCTAACCAGACATTTACCTTACATTCTTACAACATTAATATTATTTGAATTTGCATAGAGTCTATTCCATCATCAAAAGAAAAAAAAATAGGTAGAAAAGCTTTTTAAACGGTTTTATTGTACAATCGATGATGTACTGAAAACTAGAAAATAGTTCTGAGTCACCATAGGGAGCTTTGATTAAACTAAAATAAAATCGTGGGGCGCATTTATAGTTAAATTACGGTCGAAGAAGATAGTCGAAAGGTTAATATGATTTTCAGTCGTAAACAAATGAAAGTTTTCTATTAAAACGCGCCCCACGATTTATTTTAGCAAGAAAAATAGCCCCGATTTTAATTTTGATATCCATCGCACGATTTTATTACTTACTCTATTTATTATTATTGTTAAGATTTTATTATACTTTATAGTTTATCCGAAATGCGAAGATGATAATCATATGAAAATGAGTTTAGAACTGTGTGTATTGTGCTGTGCAATGCTACGTGACTCCTGAGCATGCACGATGACAGTTCACACCTCTGTAGTCTGCACTCTTGTGTAGTGCGTACTGTCCAGTGTCGCTCCTTTGAACGACTCCCTCTGAGCTACTCTTTTTAGTGAGCGGAGCGCACGGAGCTAGCTCCCAATAAAGAATCATGTGGACACATCACTACTATAATAAAGTTTCTTTTATTATTATTGTTAAGTACTACTTTTAAAACAAACTTAATTTCTTTCTATTGATCAATATCAAGGGAATAATAGTTTTATTACGCGTTTGGCCGTAAAAAAGTAAGTTAAAACTCGCGTGTGGGTACTGAACTCACATTCATTTCCTTTCAGCTGATGGAGTTTTTTTTTTTAATAATAATAAATCTATGCATAATTTCCAATTTAATTTCGTATTGAACACAAGAATGCCGCGTGTTTCAATTATAATTTTATTATTATAGCGTTGAAAAAGAAACCATAAAGGTTAGATTCGAATAATTCTGTATATCTATACTACCTAATATATAAAGCTGAAGAGTTTCTTTGTTTGTTTGTTTGGTTGAACGCGCTAATCTCAGGAACTCATGGTTCGAATTGAAAAAAAAAAAATTTTTTTGGATAGCCCATTTATCGAGGAAGGCTATAGAGTATAGGCTATATAATATCGCGCTACGGCCAATAGGAGCGGAGCATCATTGAAAAATGTTGCAAAATGTAACTTAAAATACCGACAAAAACTTTTGAACGGTAACTCCGATCATCATGAAATTTGGACACAACATTCATCTCGGTAAACTAAGATGAATGTGCGTATTCATGAACCTCGCTTCCCCATTCGTTCTTTTTTTTCAAAAAGTATCAGTGCTTTTTCATATTATTATTAATTAATTAAAAAATGAATCGGCACTAAAAAAATAAAACATTACTGCTCTATTTAATTGTACAAAAATCCCATTTAATTTCATGAGTCGTTATGCTAATGAGATAAGCGAATAAAATAATAAAAAAAATAAAATAACAAAAACAGCGCATTAACAAAACTCCACACTCTTTATTACTCGTATATGTTTTTGGAATTAGTACCTAATGCTTTATTATTAAAACATATATATGCATAAAATGCAATTTTAAACTCATTTCTACAACGCTAAATGACTTCATCATAAAGCAATACGATTTATGTTAAAAAAGCGAAATATAAATGCATTTCAACACGAATTATTTAAGGTTTAGTTACACGTTAATGAGACCAGACAGGCCGGAATGGACGTAGGACTACATTTATATAAACCAATAAACTTTCGTATATCTTGAGATTCAAGCTTTTTTTCTGTTTTTGCGGTCCGGGGTGCGGATCCCTGACAAATAAAGTGCTGTAAGCTTTATTTATTTCAGTAAAGTGTGTTTCAGTTATTTTGAAAATGGCGCTCAAACGTATGATAAATTGCTGGAAAACGAACCGTTGATGTTACGAATTAAAAGAAAAGTGCATCTAGACATTTCCACGTTGAGCTTAATTCGTAAATAAACCTTTCTACAATTGTAGGTACATGAATAATAAATTAACTTTTAATAATTTATCGTCGGTTTTAAAGAGCTTTTTATTCAAAAAACAAACAAATTATGTGCTTCCAAATTATTAATTCTACATCACTGATATTTTTATTGTGCTTTGTTTAGATCAAAATATTAATTGAATTTTTATGTAGTAAAATTTTTTTTGAACTTTCAGGGTAGTATCAAACCGTTACGGTCACAAGTAACCGGGTTACATGCTGTATAACGGTACGTAAAGGTTATAGGCAGTTACAATGTTCAAAGAAAAAAAAATAATTTTCAAATAAGTCGAACTTCAAGGGAAACACCAAAAATTCGAGTTATAGAGTTTTCGATTTATGTAGGATTTCGACTTATAGGCGGATTTTGTAAGGAAATATTCGACATGTAGAGGATAAGATTAACTCTAATTAATTTTGAGTTACTATGTTCGAGATACAGAGGTTCAATTAATTTTTTTCCAGTTATGCAAGGAAAATATGTACCGAAATGGCTTGTAGTAACCCACTGATTATTTCGACCTATAGAGGGTTGGGATTTCGAGTAATGGAGGTTTGGGGCTTGAAGGGAAGGGAACAAAACTTTTTTTTTCGAGTTTCAGTGGTTTTCGACTTATCGAGATTCGACTTAAAGAGGTGCTATTGTAAATTGTTTTACGTCGTCTGATTATGTGTGGCGGTTAAAGTGACTGTAAAGCGCCTACACACCTTGATGTTAGCTGCGATGCAGGCATCAACTCTAATGTTTCATGATGCAAGTAGCAGTGTGTGTAGTACTGAATCACGTATTTGGCATCAGTTGCGGCTTGCAGCGATGCAGAGTCTGGAATCTCATTTTGGTCGGCGGGCCACGACGCCGAGTCGGTGATGCTGATGCAAGTTTCAGCCTATATAGAATTGCGTCGATGTCAAGACGATATTAATTTACTTTCCCGCGCTATTTTAGAGGTTACTTTGTTGTTTGTGTATGTACATTCCATGATGGAACAGGGTCGTGTATTTTGGGAAGAGTTCATAAACATTTATCATCTGCATACGTGTCTTTGGAATACAAATGTACTTTTAGCTCTTCCAATTTTGCATTTGAATAACGTTTTCTTTCTATAAACCATCTTTTTGACCATTTCCTTTTTCTTTTATGGAGTATAAAGAGTGCCCCAACTACTGCTAATAAAACTGGTGTTGGCAAAACGTACCTCATTTTATTCGTCAAGCACTAGGTATCTAGAAAATAACTTAACCCTACTGTTCTAGTGTTGCATGAACATCGCAATAGGTTTCGATTTGTAGGAGTTTCTGATGCAAGTTTCATGTAACATAAGATGCCTGCATCGCAGCGAACATCAAGGTGTGTAGGCCGCTTAAGAAGCGCTTCGCAGACGCCTAATTTGTGAAATCTATACACATATTGCCTATATGCATAAAGGCAGCTCCACACTATATGACAAACGAAACGAACATTATATTCTTATTCCATTATCAAGTCGCTCTATTTCGCTTAGAAGTGGTGATTAGAGTGAAATGAAATACACGAAATGAGACCAGTTTACAGCAAACACAACTCCACTTCTCTCCGGAACTAAACGCGATTAAACCGTTGGATGTGAACTACGTAAATGTCGGTAGCTGAATTAAAAGAAAAAAAAAACTCGACGGGACCATTCCAACTTCAAAATGTTGACATTTATTTAGTATAATAAAGAAAATAAAATTTCGATATCGCGTAAGATGACGCGGGTATTGGCTAGTATTCAATATGATATTTGCTATTCATTGCCACGGTTACCTACATAATGTGTTCCACGTCTTGTAAAAATTAATCAAAGCATAACTGGTTTGTTTCTGACAGATGTACAAAACAAAAGAACAGCTGATTTTTTTTATTTTCAAAATATTTTTGAAACTATAAAGTTTAGAAAATTTTTTTTGGCAAAACTTTCTTGAAAAAATATATAGAATAATAAACCGTTATGAAAAGTATGCCATTATTATATAAAAAACAACGTTATAGGATATATCTCTTCTGCGCATGCGCAGATTTTCCCCGAAAATAATAGGGCTCTTCATATTTGCATACCAAACATCTTCCCAAAATTTGGTTTCAATCCGTTCATCCGTTTGACATGTATCGTGCTCACTGACAAACAGAAGTACAGTTTTTCCAAGAATATGCTTTTTGGATTCGGGAGACCTCAGAACGAAAAGATATTGTAAAATTTTTAAAAGTAAACCTAAACTAGTATCATTCTCCACTTGTGAGTTTGAATGGTAAAAACGGGTTAGCTCATGTCTTCGTACAGTAAACCATTTTTAATACGCTAGGAAAGTATTTTTTGACAGGCGACTTTTGCGCCCTCTCGTGTTTTTTTTTTTTTTTAATCTGGTTCAGTCAAAACCTTAGTGTCATATGTTATACGTGCATTTTAATAATGATAAATTGTCGAATAAAATGGGGAAAAAGCTATCAAATCGGAAGTAATGTGGATTGTAAAGATACACCAACTAAACATCCAGAATTACAATTCCACCTTTTTTCTGGATTTTCTTATGAATTAAAGAGGAAAAAAATGGACTGCAGTAGTACGTCGGCAAGGGTAATTAAATTTTATTTTACGTCTGTAATCATTATTAAATACATGAAAAATATCATAATTGTTATTTTGTTAACAAAAATAAGATTTAAAAAATTTAGAAATTAAAAATGTATATCATTTATGTAGTTTTTTTCTCACATTCTGCGTAAATAATTTCTTATAATTAAGAATAACGCTGGTTTCCATGTGTTTGTAAGTTTTGGGTGAACCACTTTTGAAAAAATCAAACACTAAATGGTGCGAAGGTCGCGTGTCAAAGATACTTTCCTAGCGTATAGACCTGTGTTCATTTTCGGCGACGGAAGCCATTGCCACAAGCGTCAGGGATACCGCCAACGTTGGCGTATTTGTCATATAGTGTGGAGCCAACTTAATATGTATACACTTCGTATTGTGCCTGCGGTGTTTGTAGTGAAAACTCGGTATCATGAAAACCACTTACAAATTGCACTCGCTTACAAGTTATTATGAAACGAGGAGATTTGTATAGGTAGAGGTTCTATTCTATACACATTACTTGCAGGATATACGCATACAGGCATACCTCGTTTAAGTGTGATTGGGTAGGTTTATGAAGTGAAAACAAACGATTTCACAGGAAGTACATGCAAAAAATGTAGTGCGCTTTTGTGGCTCGTGTGACTATTCCATAATGTCACAACTCGCACATGAAATACGCTAGGAAAGTATCTTTTGACAAGCGACATTTGCGCCCTTTCGTTTTTTTTTAAATTCTGGTTCAGCCAAAACCTTGGTGTCATATTATGTTATACGTGCATTTTAATAAGGATTAAATGTTCAATAAAATGGGTAAAAAGCTATCAAATCGGAAGTGCTGTGTTGTTGATTGTAAAGATACAACAACTAAACATCCAGAGTTACATTTCCACCGTTTTCCTGGATTTTCTTATGAATTAGAGAGGCAAAAAAATGGACGCAACAGTACGTCATCAAGGGTGATTAAATTTTATTTTACGTCTGTAATCATTATTAAGGAGGTTGAGCCGTTTTACGAAGATAATGAAAAAAATCTGTAATTAATTTTTTTTAATAGATTTTTATATGACAAAATTTTCTGTAAAAAATCCAAAATCATTAGGAGATTTATAAAGTTAAAACTTAAAAAAAACTTTTACATGTAGTCTTATGGAAAATATGTCAACCTAGCATGCAAACGGTACATTTTAATTTTTTGCAAATAACCAAATAATGTTAGCAGTTCCGAAAACTAACTATGTAAAGCATCGATGTCTTACGCATATTTTAATATTTTTTCCAAGTTAAATCAGGAGACTTTTAAACAATAAAAAAAATCATTAAACCTTAGCACTTTTCGATTATGGACTTTTATTTTTGACAGTTTTAACAATTCTAACTGAATTTTCAACTTTTTAATGATTTAATTTTAATTTTTATTACTTCTAATTTCTTTTTTTAATTACTTACTGTAAAAAAATATGTAAAATACAGATATTTACATAAATTTATTTTTTTTAACCTAACTTTGCACAAAAAATTTAAAAGTTAGAAATAATTAATTAATATTAAAAAAAAAATATTTATTTATGCTTTTATGGCAATAATATTATTGGTATCATCGACTTATAACCTTATGTAAAAATTTATTATGAAAAGTTCCCATTTAGAATTCAACTTACTTTTGAATGGGACTGTAACGGATCAACCTCCTTAAATACATGAAAAATATCATAATTATTATTTTGTTAACAAAAATAAGATTTAAAAATTTTTTTAATAAATATGTGTATCATTTATGTAGTCTTTTTACTGACATTTTGCGTAAATATTTTTTTTATAATAACGCTGATTGGTTCTTGCTCAGTGCAAGCAGAACACATAGCAAAAAAATTGCCTCTGTTCTAATTTTAAAATCTATCTTGTGAGCTAGCAGGCGAGCCCGCGGTGACGTCATTTCCAGCCTCGTACCCAGCTTGTCGGCCAGCAGAAGTTCAAACAGTGTTTCCAGCCTAGTGTACAGCGACCTTTACAGTGTATTGAAACAAGCAATAATTAAGACATCACAAACATGGATGCGATTCATAATTTAATTAGTTCCTAGCTCGTATTTAAAATGTTCACGCGCCTCCACTAGATAATAGTAAAATTCCGTTTTTATTGCTTCCTAAACGTTGCTCTCATACACCCTGTATAATCTGAGCTTTAAGGAAAAATAATACTAGTTCGGTAAGACGGTCACGTTTTATTTTACCCTTGGGATATGTAAAGCCGAAACTTCTTGCTCTCTCCTTTCTCCTTGTTAGCCCGTCTAAATACAATCGGTAGACTGTATATATACATATTTTATACCGCGTTGGTTTAGCTCACTTCTAATCGTCTTGAGAAGGGCCAAATGATGGCCCTGTATTGAATTTGTTTATAGAAATACAGCGTGGTCCCACTAATCCGGCCCCGTCTAATACGATATGTCCGTAATCGACAGTTATTTTTGAGTACAATATGACTAGTTCTTATTAAGTGTCACTGTTGGTGCATCTTTAAGATGGTTTTCCCATAGTGACAGTGTTTGCAACAAATTAAATAAAGTCTACTATTATCTAAGAACATTAAAAGAAAGTCTTAATGAGTCTGCACTTTTGACTGTATATCATGCTTATGGTTATACTACCATAAATTATTGTATAAACTAGAGTGACCTGTGCGAATTATTCGCACTAAATAAACATAATATATTACAAAAATTACAAAATTATTTTTTAAATATGATTGCAGGTATTCAATTCGTTTCTAATTTTGCACACTGCTTATAACGTTCTTCTTTTCGTTGTATTACAATATGAAGCTCACATGACAGATCGAAGAAATATTTTACTAAAATTGTCATATAGAGGCGCAAGTAGCAAAAGCGTTGAGCTAAGCCGTCAGATGGCAATATGCAGTATTGTGTCTGTTGTATTACAATATGAAGGTCAGATGACAGATCTAAGTGTTGACGTTGTTTCAAAATTAAAGCCGTTAGATGGCAGACGTTGTTCAGCGTTGTTGTATTTAAATTAATTTACAAAAACAAAAGCAATAATAAATTTTTTAGTTGTCGATGTCAGTACAGCAAGCAATTATCTGTAAAATGATATATAATTTATGTGGAGAAATTGTGAGGTTTTTTCTAAAAAGGGAGGCAAACATCTTAACCTTAGCGTATTAATATATATTATGATGTATGGGGTCATTCTGGAGAGATTCTCAGTTTTTAGGACGCAAAAGCGAATACTAAGATTAATATTTCGTATGCCGTATAAAGACAGTTGTAGGCCGATTTTTACTAAACATCAAGTTATGACTGTATACCTATGGTATATATATCCAAATTCGGTCAATGACCGATATAAATGCGCAAAACTAGTTTTGAACAACGAATATTGCTCAAACCCGAAATCTTACATTTAAACGGGTATTGAGTGTTATAAAGTGAGCAATACTAGTTTTGAGCATTTTCAGTTGGACAAAACTAGTTCTGTCCATTTTTGAACGGACAATACTAGTTCTGCTTGTTTCATTCAATCAACGTCCGAACCCGGATAAAGTAGGGTTATGTTCTTGTTAACTTATTGAATTGTTCTCCTGAATGTTTTATAATTAATATAATTGTGGGATATACAATTTTTAAAAAGAGGTTATAAATTCGTCATGTTAAAAATAGGTTTTTTGTTGCCGACCTATAAGTAATATTCGATTAGAAAATGGGAAGTTTATCTTTAACCAATAAAATTTGCATGTCTTCGTCGTACCATAAATAAGTAAAATATTTGTATAGATGATCAAGTTAAAATTTCTTGAGAAATAAATTGTCTGAGCCGAATATACTTTGTTTACATTTTTGTTAACGAATAACTTAATTGGAAAATCAAACAAAACTAAAACAGCTAATGTTTAACTTCGAACTTGATGTAGTAGATTAAATTTTTGATATTCTCTCATGGATAACTATACAAATAAACGGAAATTAGAAGTATATATGTTACGGTCTATACCCGAATTCACTCAATGACCGAAATAAATGCGCAAAACTAGTTTTGACCAACGAATATTTACCAAATCCGAAATTTTACATTTAAATGGGTATTAACTGTTATAAAATGAGCAAAACTATTTTTGCGCATTTTCAATTGGCTTTTTGAACGAACAGGTATGGCATTGGAATCTTCTTTGCGTTTTTTAATTAGCTTTTCCACATCAATGATACTTATTATATCAAAGCGATTTATTCTTCTGTATTGTTTAGCAGACAGAGGTTTTAATTCAGCTTCTTAACCTCACTTATTGTAGTAAGGTAATTATGTTTCGTCATAAAATTATGTTTCAGAAGCCTCCAATAGGCGAACTAGTTGAGACTCGAATTTACCTTGCATTTTTACTTAATTAATTATTACACTGAATATCCCACCATTATATTAATTATAACATTCAGGAGAACAATTCCATAGGTAAACAAGAACATAACCCTACTTTTATTCGGGTTTGAGCGTTGATTGAATAAAACAAGCAGAACTAGTACCTATTGTCCGTTCAGATAGAACTAGTTTTGACCAACTGAAAATGCGCAAAACTAGTATTGCTCATTTTATAACACTCAATACCCGTTTAAATGTAAAATTTCGGGTTTTGGCAATATTCGTTGGTCAAAACTAATTTTGCGCATTTATTTCGGTCATTGACCGAATTCGGGTATAGACCGTAACATATATACATATATATTTTTCAGGATCATTATTTTAGATCATCGAAGACAAACACTAGCTTCAACAAATATATCTGAACAAAAAAAACTTTTTTAAAATGTTTTTCGTTATTTAATTTCTTATAAAAAATACGTATTTTTTTACAGAAGGGGTAGTCAGAGGCATGAAAAAATGAGTATTTTTTTCGACTGTTTAATTTATTTTATAAAGCTAATAATACATAGTTATTATATTATAATGTTTCAACTTGATTTCACGATATAAAAAAAATTTTTTTTTTGTCGAAGTTATGACCATCTTTGTTGAATCCGTCACCCAGTCCCTTCAATTTAGCTATACTGGGTGTTTTTTTAAAAACTTCAACGTTTTTCTTTAAAAAATAACGGGTTTGAAGGGGGAAATCGTTTGAACACAATACCCACCCCCACCACCTCAACCCTTAGCAGGGGAGGGGGTGATTTGTTTTTTAAATGGGAACGCCTATTTTTTATGATCGGGCATTAGCGATTTGCAAAAAAACTACAAGTTAAATTTAAAAAAGTTTCAGGCAAAAGATGTTCATTTTCACATAAAAAAATTCGATGATAAAAAACGTCCAAAGTTTAAAAAAAAAACACCCGGTATACACTGTATTTATAACATGTAAACTCAATTTCACTGTATTCCGATCATTTTGATATATTGCGGGAACTACTTTAAAGGCAAGAACGTATACATTTCGTGTGTAGGTTAAATATTGCAATTTGTAATTTTCCACAGAAAAGTGTAGCGTCAGAATACATAGTACGCAATTCACAGAAATGCGAATTTGTAGCATTGACACTGAAGCCTGTCATACACAGGCAGCAAGTAATGTTTTGGGGTCGCGCTATGACGAGGACGAAGATAGAATTGGGGGGCGATAAACAGCAGGAGACAAAGCGAGGAAGCTTAAAGGCAATGTCTTCCATCGTCGCAACTCTTGCTTTTATACTTGACATAAATGTCACTAACAAAGCCCAAACGTACTGGTGACACACTCTAACCAAGTTTCGGCTACGATTTTAACGATAACGCCAGGTATTTCAGTAGAGAAAGTAACTATGTGCGGTTAACATAAGCTCTCGTTGTCTGAAAATTCAACCCTTTCGTTTCGAATTATCTTATTTTACTAATGATATAAATTATAATAGGTGTTTGATACATTTTTATTTTTAACAAATAGTAGCTTATGTAGGGTCCAGTACCGATGTGCCCAAATTTTGACTTTTTTTTAAATCATAGAATTCTTC
The DNA here is from genome assembly GCA_963575645.1 of Xanthostigma xanthostigma. NCBI lineage: Eukaryota > Metazoa > Arthropoda > Insecta > Raphidioptera > Raphidiidae > Xanthostigma > Xanthostigma xanthostigma. The sequence goes on from OY754471.1 coordinate 44,275,103, forward strand.
AATAAATAAAATTATCGACCAATTTTTCAGACAAATATATTAACAAAAAATGTATTAATTATTATTTTTTGTTAATATATTTGTCTGAAAAAATGGTCGATAATTTTATTTATTGCTAAATTATAACGTCCCAAACAAAAAACTTTGCGGATTATTCAAAAATTTCCCCAAAAATACGTAAAAACTTTTCGTCTTTCACTGTCATTTTTTTAATCTAACCAATGAGATATCATATAATACACGTCATAGCAACTGGTGTAGAATTACTGTATTAGTATCTCACTTTGCATACACGTCCCCGTTATTGTTTTTTTATAGAACTCCCCCCAGACGCCTTCCTCTTTTCACTGCGTAAAAAAACCGTCGCATCGACACGACCCCGTAATTGTTATTTAAAGAGCTCTCCCAGACGCCTTCCCCTTTTCACTGCGTAAAAAAACGCCATCGCATCGACACGGCCTCGTAATTATTTATTAAAGAACTCCCCCTGCAGACGCCTTCATCTTTTCACTGGGTATAAAAAACGCCATCGCGTCGACACGACCCCGTAATTGTTTTTTTAAAGAACTCTCCCAAACGCCTTCCCTTTTTCACTGCGTAAAAAAAATAATTTCGCACCTAAAACGGCTAACTATATTATGTTATATAAAATAATAAAATAGATAATAATAATAGTGTATTTTCAATGGATATTTTGCACATCGAATTATCGTACTCTAACCCTAATATAAGATTCATTTTCAACCGCGCACCAATTTTTTTTCCCATTAAAAAAACCTTCTCAGAACATTGTATTTTTCTAACAACTCAATTTAGGCGTAAAGTCCGATGTATTGGGATCCGTGAAGGAGATGGACTTTGAAATACATCGTGCGAATAAATTGTGTTGTGGAAACAGCAAACAGTTGAAGGTTTACTAAACAATAAGCAATGTCAGCTTTTCTCTCGTCGTCGTCGAGCCAACGTATAAGTAAGTATGTTGGGACGACGGTGTTCGGATGTTGAGTGCCCTTATTTCCAATTCCAGTGAACGCTTAGACGAATCCTACACTGCCAGTGGCCGTCGTCGTGATCGTGGGACTAATTTGTATGGACCTCGTCTAAAGCTCTAAAATCAATACATTAGAGTCGAGAGCTTGCTAGAACACTATGTCAAGGTTGGATATAAGCTTCCTTTCGGCTACTGTATTATTCAATAGGGCTGTCCATTATTAATCTTTTCTGTACACTTCTGTGTTACGTTACTTCTTATTGATAGAACAATTTGTTTTTGTCAATGAAAGGCCATAAATCAGTTCTGTCGATTAAAATTTCATAAACTGAAAACGTTTGTATACCATATTATATTCAAGGTGATTTTTCGAAGTACTTTGAGGTTTGTGTTTCAACACAGTTCAGACGCACTCTGTGATACAGTTGTGTCAGGCGGCAACGTTTTTGTACCACGAAATGCAATGCGCATGTCACTTTATAGCTATAGGTATTATATTTCATATATCCTCCATATCAGAGACAAACAAAAAAAACTGTTTTAGTACCACATAGCGACATCTGTTATAATTCGCTCAAAGCTATTAGTTCAGAAACAAATCTGGTAGAATTTGCTCAAAGCTAGTTCAGACGCCGCGCCGCAAACGAAATACATTTTGCAGAATTATATCTATCGCACTCGGGTGAAACCGGGACGGACCGCTAGTTTATCTACCGGGTGAGTTAAAAGGCCCGGAACGGTTTTTCCCGTAGAATCCGAATCTGAAATAAAAAATAGGGGTTCCTATTTAAAATTTTAAAGTTGCCCCTCCCCCCACCAACTGGGTGGGGGATGGGGAGTCATATGTGGTATCAAAAAATAGTTTTGCGAAAAATATTTGACACGTATTTTTTGTTTTTTTGATATGATGCGTAGTATGCGAGATATTCAACCGTTCCGGGACTTTTCACTCACCCGGTATAATTTCTGAAGCTCTAAAAAATCTCTGGATAAATGAATTTTCCTTGACATGACATCCCTAATATTTAAAATTAAAACAAGCCACAATAATATTTTTGTAATGTAAATTAATCAAAACAAAAATACGTTCTTTCTTTTTTTTTACTCTGGTGAGCAATTTAGGAACTGACGCAGTTGTTACGTAACTGAGTAACAGTTGTAGCGTATATTATTATTAAAGTTACAGTGTGTTATAGTTTGACGTTATTACTGACCGTAGATTCATTCAAAAGTTACATAACAACTTTTTTATTTACTCTCTGTAGTCATGCCGGCGTTACATAATATGTGCCGCTTTGCCATTTGCAATAAAGGCCGCTTCACACAAGGTTGGTTTTGCCTATTGAATCACTCCTGGCCGGCGAGCTGGCTACGAGGCTGGAGGTGACGTCACTACGGGCTCGCGTGCGAGGTTAGAAGACGGATTTCAAAATTAGAACCGAGGTTGTTTTTCCTGCTTGTTCGTCTGCTTGTTTTGAACAAGAACCAATCAGGAAAAATTATCCTGTCACGTGGGCGCCCGCAAACAAACACGGCGTCATTGCGTGTGTTCTGTTTACAGACAATAAACGTCCACTTTTGCTAACATTCGAACTATCATTGCGCGCGTACCAAACCCGTCTTTAAAGCAAGCATCGTGTGAAGTGAATACATAAAAGTTATCGCTCGAAATCTAGCAAAGAATCTAGCGGCAAAACCAGCCTTGTGTGCAGCGACCTTGAGTTTTTTTTTATTGTTGAAATCAGTTATTTTATTTTCTACTAGCGGTCACGCCCGGTTTCGCCCGGGTGCAAAAGAACGAATGGGGAAGGAAGGGACATTAGTACGTACATTCATCTTAGTTTACCGAGATGGATGTTGTGTCCAAACTTCATAATGATCGGAGTTACCGTTCAAAAGTTTTTGTCGTTAAAAAGCAGTATTTATACTTTTTTTAAGTATAATTTTCTTTTAATATAATAATTATTTAATTGAAAACACTGTAGGAAAATTATTTTTATATAGGTACCTATAGTTGTAACAGTTTTCAAATGAGCTATTAATTAGATTTATTTAATTTTTTAATTAGTCGTAATAAAATTTAAAAAAATTGAAATGTAAGCCTCAGAAGAAAGCAATATAGAAAATAAAAAAAATAAAACTATATTCGCCGACGTGGTGCTTGAACACAAGACCCTGGCATTAAGAGTCTTATGCTCAACCGACTGAGCTATCCGGGCCTGTGAAGGTGACGCGCTAATATTGCAATATTTACTTAAGGCATTTCACCTGATAATATTTGTCGGGCGGACTAATTTTGAGATATATCTTGCAACATTTTTCATTGATATTCCGCTCCAATTGGTCGTAGCGTGATATTATATAGCCTATAGCCTTCCTCGATAAATGGGCTATCCAACAAAATTTTTTTTTTCAATTCGAACCAGTAGTTTCTAAGATTAGCGCGTTCAATCAAACTAACAAACAAACTCTTCAACTGTACATATATATTAGTATAGATGAATTGAGATTTAGCTATATTTTTAAACAGCCTGTAAAATATTATTTTTTCGTATACATCTTCAGAAAGGGATTATGAGTGAAAGTAGAATATACTACACTATAAATATAGGCTGCAATAAATAAGATTTATAGGCCATTTTTTCGATGTGAGTCTGGTCGTTTATGTTCCCTACTGGTAGGGGGTCACAAACCAGTTCTGTTCGAAAATCGATGTGTATGGGATTTCTTTACTGAAATAAATATTTGGCAGCCATTTTTACTAGTAGCTAAATTTCGCCCTGTTATCTAGAAGTCGCCTTCAACTAAAGCCATGTTTAGTCCAACGCACACAAACGTAACGTCCTGTCATAAAGCGTCGTCGCATAAAAGTGTCGCGCCAATTGCATGGTTTTACTCCCAACCAAACACGCCATTAGATGTTTCATACCAAAAGGTAATTAAGGAAACTTTGTTAAAAAGTGCTTATAAATTTTAATTTTAATTCGTTTAATTAATAAATTGTCTTGAATACTGTTTTCGGGATTAAATTTCACAAATTAGTAGTTCATAGGGTCCTAGGGCCCAATTTAGAACTGTGTGAAATTTCATCCCGAAAAAGGTATTAAAGATAATATTATCTAACCGAATTCAAATAAAGTTTTTTTTCAATTCTGAATTCTTTTAGATCATTTTAGGGGCCCTACAAGGGTGCCTTAAGATTCAAAATCGAGATTTAAGGGCCTATGAAGTATCGATTAGTGAAATTTGTTTTGAAACCGGATAATTTAAGGAAAAGTAAGTCATCAATTCTAAAGTAGATATTTTATGTTCAGGATTTTTAGGCCATTTTTAGGGACTCTACAAAGGCCCCAAGGATTAAAAAAATACGTATTCGTATGTAAAATTTTCCACAGAATCCGAATATGAAAAAATTAAAAATTTCAAAGTTGAGCCCTACGGGATCCTATTAGGGTCCTCGGGCTCAAAATCTAATTACGCCATTCGATAGACAGGATAAAATTATTAAAAAAACAATTCAAAAATTTTTAGTCCGACTTACCCGATAAGAAATATTAAGCCGTTTCGGGGACTTCTGAAACACTCTGTATATTATAATATATGGGTGATACGAAAAATCGGTGATACGAAAGTCACGTGGTCACAGAACTATAAAACTTGGAAACTGGCCTCATATACACGGCGTTATATGGGAGACAGGCAAAATCAATGTTTAAGAATCTGTTACAGATTCGTCAGCATTTAGCACAGAAAATAATCTCTAACGAGATTCTTCGATATTGCATGTGTAGATTACATGTGACGTTAGATTTCAAATTAAGGGGGTGTTGCGGATAAATGGTGTTATTTTTGTCAAAGTATACCGATCAATGTCTATTTTCTATTGTTGAAAAGTTCTATTCTTTATTTTTGTTCTTAACATGTAAGTTAATCAATATTTAATGACATTTTAATAACTTTCACTGAAATATTACATTATTATAATACAATAAACATTAATGAAAAAGTTTGTATTAAATAATAACTTTCAAACACTTCTGCAATTTTCCGTACTTTAGAATATACAGTGAAACTTGTTTATGATAAATCTGTAATCTATAGGTACTATTATAATATATAGCTGAAGAATTTGTTTGTTTGTTTGGTTGAACGCGCTAATCTCAGGAACTACTGGTTCGAAAAGATTTTTTTTTCTTTCTGTTGGATAGTCCATTTATCGAGGAAGGCTATAGGCTATATAATATCACGGTACGACCAATAGGAGCAGAGTATCAATGAACAATAAAACTCAAAATTTGTCCGTCCAACAAAAAACTTTTTAACGGTAACTCTGATCATCATGAAATTTGGCTCTTTTGCACCCGGGTGAAACCGGGCGGAACCGCTAGTGTAATATACAAAGAAGCAAGTATTATGTTCACAATAATCTCAAAATCTACTGAACCGATTGATGAAATTTTCTAGATGATCTTGCAGAAAATATTGGTTTTATTGAATTACTAGCCGCTACCCGCGGCTACGCCCGCGATTGAGATGGAAATCGACTTTTGACATGCATATCAGGGGTTGAGGTATTGCACATATTTTGACAAAAAATTTTCTTATTTTTCGTAAAAAATTTTTATTTTTTTTTAATAAAAAGTATCCTATGTTACTTCTAATACCTTCAAGAGTGTATGTGCAAAGTTTCATGATGATCGGTTAAGTAGTTTTTGCGTGAAAGCGTAACAAACAAACTTACATTCGCATTTATAATATTAATAATTAATATAACAATTTTCTTATTTTTCGTAAAAAATTTTTATTTTTTTTTAATAAAAAGTATCCTATGTTACTTCTAATACCTTCAAGAGTGTATGTGCAAAGTTTCATGATGATCGGTTAAGTGAAAGCGTAACAAACAAACTTACATTCGCATTTATAAAGGGATTAGTTTAGTAGGGAAGTAAGTCTAAAATAATAAAGTGACAGCTAACCACAAAAATTACGGATAACCTCAAAAATGTGAATAGTATTATACTGCATGTAACGACAGAAGAAAATAACAATAAATATAGAAAAATTAGAAACAGTTGAAACTATATTCAATTGAATTAGATATTGTCGTCACCGTCGGTAATACAGTGGGTTGGTATTACAGTATTCAGGGTTGAAACTTCATTACTATGATGCTAGATGGCGTTGAAGTAGCTAAATTTGACGATATTTTGACAATTTTCTTATTTTTCGTAAAAAAATTTTATTTTTTTTTAATAAAAAGTATCCTATGTTACTTCTAATACCTTCAAGAGTGTATGTGCAAAGTTTCATGATGATCGGTTAAGTAGTTTTTGCGTGAAAGCGTAACAAACAAACTTACATTCGCATTTATAATATTTTTCTTATTTTTCGTAAAAAATTTTTATTTTTTTTTAATAAAAAGTATCCTATGTTACTTCTAATACCTTCAAGAGTGTATGTGCAAAGTTTCATGATGATCGGTTAAGTAGTTTTTGCGTGAAAGCGTAACAAACAAACTTACATTCGCATTTATTTTCGTAAAAAATTTTTATTTTTTTTTAATAAAAAGTATCCTATGTTACTTCTAATACCTTCAAGAGTGTATGTGCAAAGTTTCATGATGATCGGTTAAGTAGTTTTTGCGTGAAAGCGTAACAAACAAACTTACATTCGCATTTATAATATTAGTATGATTTCTATACCATATGCTATAAAAACCAGCGTACAACGTTGTGTTATATTGGGTGAGAGGTATAGTGGCTGCCTCGTATTACCAAAAGGTCAAAGGTTCGATCCCGGCAGTTAATTTTGTAGTGAATATTTTTTTTAATTTGACTTTTAACGCCCCCAGGGAGCAATTTGAAGCAAAAGAATCTGCCCTCGCATCAAAAATATGATCGAGAGCATCTAATAAACATACTCCTATATTGCTAGTTCCCGTAAGTGGAAGTGTTTTCCACCAAGAGAGACACCAACTGCATACTTCTATCTCATTTATTTATACTCGATTCCGTATGCGCATGCGTAAATGTTCCAATCTCGCACATGCCCATAACGTTTGATCGTCGTCCTTTTCCAGACACCTACTGGAAATATAGGAATATTAAAAATATGGTAATAAAGTTTTTGGCGGGAGGAAAGGAACCCTCTTAAGACTCCTTGTAGTGCATATAGTGTCAATGACAACGTACCTATTACAGATAGGCACATGCATAAATATTATGAACATAGGTTCGTGTATTAATGGAGTTCCCCTAACAGCTTTGTATAAAGTATTTTCCCGCATAAAGAGCTTTTCGAGTGAAAACTTCTTCATTTATTTACATTACATTATGCTAAGTACTTGCTAAATAGGATTAACCTCCGATAATTTAAATGCATTAAATAGATCGTTTTATACATTATAACATTTTCTTAACGGTTCCGAAAGATGCCAAAGCTGTAAATTGTACGTGATCTATCAGACTTACAACTTGTTCCACAAGTATTCCTTGTTTGACGATGACGAAATCTCTATAAAAATAATTCAAAAAGAAAAATAAATATAGTTTTAAAAAAAACTAAAAAACACGCTTTATATCGAACTAAAAAGTAAAAAATATCTTTTTTAAATAAGCTTAAAAAGCGTGGGGCGCTTTGTTCCACATTTTCGTACATCGAGCGCCCCACGCTTTTTAAGCTTATTTTAAAAAAAATATTTTTTACTTTCTAGTTCGATATAAAGCGTGTTATTTAGTTTTTTTTAAACTAGGTATATTTATTTTTCACTTTTTAGTTTGATATAAAGCGTGTTTTTTAGTTTTTTTTTAAACTATATTTATTTTCCACTTTTTAGTTCGATTTATTGTCAAAAATTTGCCGAAAAAAAAATTTTTTTTTCATCGTGGACGGGATTAGAACCCACGACCCGTGATGCCGAGAGTTGACGTCAGCGAAGACCCGTGCCTTAGACCGCACGGCTGCCAGTGTACTTACTGTGCTGGCATATTATACCGCTATATAAACGACTTGCTATAGTCCAAATGAAAGTTACAAACATACATACATACATACAAACTTACAAGTGAAGTTAATAATAAAGCCTGTAAAAACACGAATTTCATAAAAATGTTATAGTTCAAGATTTACTGAACTTTTTAGAAGCTGAGTTAGGTATGGAAGTGACATATACTGTAGTTTTAATAGGAATGGTGAAAATTTAGGGTTTTAAGTATTTTTTAAAGACAAATCATAAAAAAATTAAAAAAGAATTGTGGCAAAAAAATTCAAAAGAAATTTTTTTGAAGAGGGCCACCCTTATCACCTAGGGGTTTAAAAAATAGCCTACGACCTATTCTCAGACCTACCAAGTATATCTACACAAAAAATTTCATAAAAATCGGTCAAGCCGTTTCGGAGAAGTTTGATAACAAACACTGTGACACGAGATTTTTATATATATAGATTGATTTCGAAGTGTTTATTCAGCTTACAGTGGATCATTGCCTCACCTTGTAGAAAGTAACTCTCACAGTTTGCTGATAATTCTAAAGCTCATTAGTACGTTACTGTGTGCTTCTAGGCAAGTCATGTCAAGCTTTCAAACGGAGAAGTATGTCACGATTCGCGCGTAATACGTCACACTAACTTATACAAGGTGTTTCACAGAAATGAGACCATCTTTTTCCCCACTGCTGTGCAGAAAAGACTGTAAAAAAGTCTGATTTGACATTCGATTATGAACATAAACATTTCTCCATATCGAGAGCATAGTAGAGTTTCAAGTCGATCCCACTGGAAAAATAATTGATCAATTGAAACGATATTTTTTCATAAAATGTGTATATGTTACGGGCCAAACCCGATTTCAGGACAAACTAGATTTGCTTTGGTGTAAAGTTGCGGCTCTCCAGTTCCATACACAAAAAATAATTATTTTATTATATAATTTCTTAAAAATCGTCCAATCGATCTATGATTGAGTACCACGTTTATCTCTCAGCCATTTCCACTTGCGTCTCACCCGCACCGCCCCCGTCGTAACGTGTCAGCCTCGGATGTACATATATTATACCTATATAAGCAAATACTAAAATAGTGAAACGAAAATGTTTAGAGGCTCTTTAAAAACTGAGAAATTATGTAAATTGTAACTTTTGGCTCTTCCGTCTCAAAAGGTTGCCGACCCCTGGCTTAGGCAATACTAGTTTATAATGAAATCGGGTTTGGCCGGTAACATATACATGTAGTTAACATAGGCTGGTTATATACTGGGCTCAGCCTGACCCAATGTTTCTTGGCGAATATTTAATTCCAGAATACTTTCGCCCAATTATTTTGAAATAGGTATTGACACTATAATGAGTCAATGGTTTCCATTAAAAAAAAAAAAAACAAAGTTGTGGATGCTATCTCGACTGTGGTGCCACCTGTGGCATATTGCGTTCCGAAATTAGATAACCTCATCGATAGTGAGCAACTTTTAGTCCAAACTTTTTCTCCAACGCCTGCAAAGTTCTGAGGTATAAGAACGGCTCTTTTAAAATGGGACACCCAGTATACCTGTGTACCTTCTTCACACATATAAAATAGGGAATGTTATCTTGAATTTAATTCAGAATCTTCACACTGCATTCTCTTAGCGCTAGAGTAGATTTATGTACCTCAACAGTGTATGAGTTATCTGACTCTTCGCGCTGTAGTTATGAAGTGTTTTCATCCGGCTTTTGTTTTACTCCTGTCGCTTTATTATTTCTGGCCTTGTTTACTAGAATCAGCATTTTTAATATTTTAAATAATTACACCAAAGAAATGTGTAAATTCACGTTCTATAAAACTATGTTTATTAACTTGAATTTTATCATTCCAACGCCACAAGATATGAGGAATGGTACTAATTTAGGTCAAAATTCACCGTTCAAAATTTCACAATATTTTTTCGTTTTGAGGTCACCCGAATCCAAAACCTTATTTTTGGAGAAAGTCTGTGCGTCTGGTTGTGAACGTGATACAGGTCAAACGGATGAGCGGATTGAAACCAAATTTTGGGAAGATGTTTGATATGCAAATATGAAGAGCTCTATTGTGTTTGGAGTAGATTGATGCATGCACAGAAGAGATATACAGGGTATGTCATAAAGATCAAGGCAATCAATTATTTCGAATACTTCACGTTGAATTAAAAAACAAAAAAAACACATGTCCAGTATTTTTAAAAGATCTATTCAGTGACACTAAATTCTTAAAGCGGAAGAGGATGTGAAATCTTCTAAGAAATTGAAGAAACCTATGTTCGAAGATTTATGAGTTAACGAGGTTGATGCGTTACAGTCCCAATCAAAAGTAAGTCAAATTCTAAATGGAAACTTTTCCATAATAAATTTTTACAAAAGGTTATAAGTCGATGATATCAATAAATTATTGTCATAAAGGCATAAATAAATTTTTTTTTTTAATATTAATTAATTATTTCATTATTTTACTTAATGGACTAGCTTTTGAATTTTTTGTACAAAGTTAGGTTAGAAATAATAAATTTATGTAAATATCTGTATTTTACATATTTTTTGCAGTAAATAATTAAAAAGAGTTTTTAGAAGTAATAAAAATTAAAATTAAATCATTAAAAAGATGAAAATTCAGTTAAAATTGTTAAAACTGTCAAGAATAAAAGTCCATAATCGAAAAGTGGTAAGGTTTAATAATTTTTTTTATTGATTAAAAGTCTCCTAATTAATTTGGAAAAAATATTAAAATATGCGTAAGACATCGATGCTTTATAGTTAGTTTTCGGAACTGCTGACATTGTTTGGTTATTTGATAAAAATTAAAATGCACCGTTTGCATGCTAGGTTGACATATTTTCCATAAGAGTACATGTAAAAGTTTTTTTTTTTAATTTTTAACATTATAAATCTCCTCATGATTTTGGATTTTTTACAAAAATTTTGTCATAAAAAAATCTATTAAAAAAACTTTATTTCAATTTTTTTTCATTATCTTTGTAAAACGGCTCAACCTCCTTAATACATAGTATAGTAAAAAAATATTAATGGATTATTTCTTCTCTTCATTTAACGACAACTCTCAATAACGCCACAAAGTACACAGTCCCTTGAGTGTTACACTGTATTTACCTATTTTCCAAATTGCGTTCGGAAATAAGATTAAGAAAACGCATGTGTGTCGACCCTTAGTAAGTAAGTAAAAAAAAACTTGGCATGTCATAAAAGCGGTCTTTCGTACCATATTTAGTTCAACAGTATATTGACCAACCAATTTCACATTTTCAATCACTTGTGGTTAACTTTTATGCCGCCCACACACTTACGCCGGACAGAATTGAAATATTTATGATTTCTTGGAAAAACCGATATTTTTTATTTTCTCAAATTATATACTTTAAACGATTTATTTTTTAACGATCGAGTACTTGTGTAGTATTAACATATTTTATTTTACATTCCAATAGCGTAATAGAGATTTTCCATTTTTATATTAAAATTTCGAAATACCCGTAGAGAAAATATTATAAAAGTTTTTAACTTTTTTTTTATGTTATCAAATTTAAAGAGTTGTTTTTTTACAATCGGCCTAAAAGCGACGAAGTTTAAAATATACTCATAGTTTAGAACCAGTAATAGGGTGACCGGTAATTGCTCGTATTCCTCTCGGGAGAAGAAAGTATAACTAATTTGGAATGATTTAACCTCTATCACTTGGGGGTCGGAAATGCGTCATTTTTTATGATAATGACACTTCTGTAAAGGATTTTTATTTAATATTTTATTTATTGTAAGTTTTAACACACAATATAAAATCTAACAGTAAACGTTGTTTCTAGCTTTAGAAAGATTGGCCAATTAGTAAGCTATCAGATCAGGGAAGAATTCAGGACAAAAAGTGAGTATGTTTTTTTTAATTTTTAACTTCCAAAATTCGGATTTTTGTAAAAAGTTTTACTCAAAAATGACGCATTTCCGACTCCCAAGTGAATCATTCCAAATTAGTCATAGTTTCTTCTCCCGAGAGGATTACGACCAATTATTACCGGTCACCCTGTTTAGTGTAGGTATATAATGTATATTTAATATAGGTATATATCTTCAAAACTATACACCCGATTGACTTGAAATTTGGCATAGCTGCTCCTCTCTCGACGTAGACATTAACTAATACATTTTTCACCTACCATGACGTCATATACTATGGGTGTGAGTTGTTACGTGGGTGGATGTGGATGATTGTGTAGATGGGAAGGTCAATATAATATTTCCAGAGAAAGTGAGGGAATCTATGTATCGATAAATCTTACAGTTTTGCACCCGGGTGAATCCGGGACGGGCCGCTAGTAAGAAATATGATAAATCGAAAAATATTTAGAAAAAAAATTACTTCATATTTTATTTTATTGTAATATCTGTAGGCCATAAATTGTATTAAATGAAATCTTTTATATACGAATTTTCATCATATTGTATTTTTTACTTTCCTTTTTATAAGCTTATTTTCATTATTTGCAGTACCTGGCTTTCGCAGACAGCGAAATATGAGGTATTATTGAAATTCTAAAGAGCTTAAACTGGGAAAGTCCAGCTTACAAAAAAAAATACTACGGCCTTGGTAATATTAACAAAAAATCCAAGTATTTTTTATAAAAAGTTAACAAGATTCATCATCGTTGAAGATAAAAATGCATCTCAAAATTTTATTAGCAATTTTAATCACCTTGAAAATCTATAGAGATGGGGTGATTAAAATGTGAATCGTTTGGAAATATTTATTGAAAAACTAGCGGCCAGGTCCGACTTCGCCCAAATTTGTAGATAACGATCAGTTATGAATAAAACGCTCATTATTTAGTAATTGTTAGTAGAAGTTTTGATCCAAAGATATGCATTGAAGGAGATTTGTTTGGTTGCAACCAAACAAATCTCAAAATTATTTAGTAAGTACTGAATATAAAAAAAATATTGATTTAAGAAATATGTGTGTGCTGGGAAGCTGAAAATTCAGGATTATATGTTTTTTATGAAATAAATAAAAAAATAATTGGCTGAAAAATTAAAAAAAAAATGTTTGTTCTCGATGACAGCGCCATCTATCGGGTTCAACTATAGCTAAGAACGATCCCATGGTTACAAAAAAATTTCATCAAAATCGGTCAAGCCGTTTAGGAAAAGAAGAATTACGATCACATGCACACCGGAATTTTATATATAAAGACGTTCGTATTCATATTTATTTTCAAAAAAAAAAATTTTTTTTATAAATTATTTATAACTTTTTAAATGTCCACTATCTGAAAGTTACGTCTCTCGTTGCTCATTCGACGACTCAATGACTCATTTTTGCAGACCCCCAGTTCCTAGGTCCTAATCTGAGAACTAGTAAAAATGTCAATATTTTTTGCAAAAAGGCTGGTACTAGTTCCAGCCAGTCGTTAGTGGCGTATAAAAAAACAATACTTTGTCATATGTTGAGTTTATTGCATTACAACTGTAGTGACATTTTATATCAGGTGGGAACGAAGATATATAAAATGCACTCAACGTTTAAACTTTTTTAACAAGACTTCCCATTGTTTGAGTGAATTAAATATGATACGAATTATAAACTCCCTATGAACGCAGTCATAGAATCATATAATGACTGTTCGAAAACGAACTGGCTACAGCAAAACGAAAAATCGTATTTGATTCATTTCACGTACAAACAATAAAAAAGTGTCAGTTATGTCTTAAAAGGTTATAATTTCTTTTAAAAAACTAGCTTAAGGAATTTTTTTTTATAGTTTTGTTTAGGATTTTGTAAAATTCTTGATATTTGCAATTTTTGTTGGATTTACCAGTAGTTTTAAGTCTTTTGCTTTCACCAATGTATATTGCTTCTCTGGTTGTCCCATTCATCCGGCTCGAAGGACCAAAAAATGTTTTGCTACTCGAAGGACCAACTAATGTAACTCGGGTACTTTTCCCTCAGTTGCCAATGAATTTTTATGTTTTTTTTGAAGCGGTGTTTTATTTAATTTAAAAATTAACAAAAAATATCAAGCAAAATAATTCAAAGAAGGTGTCTAAGTCCGTTCCTGTATTTGGTAATAAAAGTAAAAATTACGAACTGTAAAATAATGAAACACATAATTTTGAACAGTTTATAGATAGAGCCATAATAAATACTACGCCATCCCTAGATTAAAACTTAATTAGTGAACACCAAACATGCAAATGGAAAGGCAGAATAGTCGAAAGAGAGAGCGAGAAAGAGAGAGGGAGAGTGAGTGAAATTAATAAAATCCTTTCCAGCATTGCCAACTCTATTTTCTACTTAGTAATCTGCACATTATCGCATTTTGTTCACAGCGCATAGGCGAATACAGATGAAACAACTACCGCATTATGCTATTTCATTGAATACCAACATGTTAGTTGAAATGTTAAACATGCTTACCTATTTACTCTTCTTAAACCTTTAAGTGTTGCTGAAAACGATACAGTGAAACGATTATAAAATGTGCTTAGTTTTTAAACATTATCATAAGAATTGGAATTTGAAATGTCAAACATGTTTACTTATTTACTTTACTTTAACCTTTAAGTGAAGCAGTGAAACGATTATAAAATATTTTAAGTATTAAAACATGTGTAAAAAATTGAAATTTGAAATGTTAAACATGTTTACCTAAATCGTTAAGTGATGCAGTGAAGAGATTATAAAATGTATTGAGTTTTTAAACATGTTCATAAAAATAAAAATTTGAAATGTTAAACATGTTTACCTATTGACATTATTTAAATCTTCAAGTGATGTTGAAAACGATGCAGTGAAGTGATTATTAAATGTGTTGAAATTGTAAATATGTTCATAAAAATTAAAATTTGAAATGTTCAACATGTTTGCCTATTGAAATTATTTAAATCTTTAAGTGATGTTGAAAACAATGCAGTGAAGTGATTATTAAATGTGTTGAAATTATAAACATGTTCATAAAAATAAAAATTTGAAATGTTAAACATGTTTACCTTTATCCTTTAAATCTTTAAGTGAGGCTGGAAGTTCGTAAATACATAAATTGCTAAACATGTTTTTAGTTCACGTTTTTATTCTCAATATTTTAGCAGAGTAGGGTATTTGTAGTAATTAATGTTAAACATAGTACACATTTACTCTGATTCATAAGTTAACGAGCGTTTATAATTTAATATGAGGTTTGTTTACCTACTTGCTTTGAGACCACTGTTTTAACTTGAAATAATTTTTAATTATATTAAAATAGGTCACAACTATCAGCAAAAAAAAGTAGAAATCGAGAATGTAAAAGAGTGAGAAGGGTAGCTTTAATTTAAAAGTGAGGCCACTATGAAATACATATGTAATGTCGATTTTGTAGCAGAAAAGGCTTCGGAAATAAAAGCATGTCCAGTAGCCGTGTTTTTAATGAAGAATCTATAGAATAATTTGTGACATGCAATGTTCAATTCTAATTAACTTTTTTTCAGTGACCAATTATGTGTTCAAATATGAAAAGTAGATAATAATATGTTTATTCATGAAAGGAAAATCATTCCAACTCACTTAATTTTGATATTATTACGAATTATACAATTTGTTGGAATAGAATTTTCGATGTATTTTAAAGTTTCAGTTGAATCGAACTTAATCAAACAAATGAATAATTGTGAATTATAGACGCTCGACAGCTTACGTTATGAAAGTCGACTTTAATTAAAAATGCCATTTTACTGTGAATTGTATGAAATGGTAATACACTAAAAATTTTTTTCTGGAAAATATTTCATTAGGTAATCGAAATATTTAGTATTTCCTGTTTAAATAGAATTTGAATATTCAACGCGTTTTCGATAAATAATCGACATAATATAACGCATTATCAAATTTTCTATGATATTACGATAATACCTTTTCTCCCACCATACCCGTTCCTCCACCATTAAAAAATGGAATATCGCCTCCAGCCTTTTTGTCACAAACAGGATATTTCAAGAGGAACAGAAAATATTTCAGAGGGCAGTAGAGTGTCACTATAAGCTTTTCTTCAACTTCACACGTCATGGTTGTCAGTCAGTTTGGGTCAAATATCGATCTTAAACCATTTCCACTTGATCCATAATTTTGAAATTTTGCATTCTTATACAGTATCGATGACAGTACAATCCATTTATATATATAAAAATCTCGAGTCCCGATGTTCGTCTGCGCTAATTTTCCAAAACCGCTGAACCGATTTTAATGAAATTTTGTAAATGTGTCTTGCTTGGTCACACTTGGACTATAGGAGAGTTTTTATAATATTTTGTACAAAATTACAGTGTTTTGTCAAAAAAAAACTGTTTTAATAGCATGTAGCGACATCTGATAGAATTTACTCAAAGCTATTAGTTAAGAAGCAAACAAAAAAATTGTTTCAGTGCCAAGTAGCGACATCTGATATAATTCGCTCAAAGCTATTAGTGCAGAGGTAAACCTGGTAGAATTTGCTCAAAGCTATTAGTTAATTATATCAATACATACTGATTCCTCGCGAACAAAGTCGCAGGTAATAGCTAGTAAAATATAAGTAAAAAAAACCTGTTAAAATCAATTTTTTCTCTCTCCATCTCCTTTTGAAGCATCCTGTATATGGCGTTGTTTATTAAACTAAAGAATAAAAAATTCTTTTTTATCTCGTTTTCTCACATCTGCTTATCGTATCATGTTTTTGTTTGACCCCTTGTTCCATAATTGAGCCACTTATTTTTACGAAAATAAACAATTATTTTTTGTTTTACATGTTTCATGTTTATATATTTATCTAGTAACTGAAAATTGCTTTATAATTTATTTACAGTACACACTGCCTAACTGTGTTGCTTTTGAATCATTTTGACGGATATTTTAGACCTACCGCTGTTTGTTTTTAAATCGATCGGTTTTCTTTCTGATTCGTTAAAAAACAACATTTTTTGTAAAACAATCGACAGTTCTAATGGAATTATCACGCTAGATTTAAATTAATATTAGGTTAAAGAAAAAAACAAAAATTTTATCATTTTTTGCCACCACAATTTTATTAGTGAATTTTCTATATTGACGAATTTTTTTCCTACAAATATCGGCAAGCACATTATTCTAGATGATGCTCACAAAAAATCGGAACGACTCCATTAATTCACACATATTACTTTACTTTTCGGAAGATTTTTCATAGCACCGTATTTTTCGGACTATAAGACGCACCTCGAATTTATAAAAAAAAAAAATTAAAATTCTTTACAGAAGTGTCATTATCATAAAAAAATGATGCATATCCGCCCCCAAGTGATAAGGTTAAATCATCCCAAATTAACCATAGTTTCTTCTCTCGAAAGGAATGTGAGCAGTTATCGGTCACTCTGTATATAGACTTTTTAGTAACACAGATGCAGCTCCTATCTGCTACAATAGTGACGTCATATAGCCTATCGTCGCCTGACTTACACACGTATGCAAAATTTCAAAGCTCTATTTTCCCAAGAAGTGGTCGAAATATCGATTCAAAAAAACCGAGAAAGTAGGTTGAGAAAAGCGTTGCGAAAAGAAAACAGTTTCTCGTTAATAATTATTTATCTCTCAAATTTAATTAGAACGAGTCGTTGTAAGTTACTATCTGCTACAATAGTGACGTCACATAGCCTATCGTCGCCTGACTTACACACGTATGCAAAATTTCAAAGCTCTATTTTCCCAAGAAGTGGTCGAAATATCGATTCAAAAAAAATTGGTTGTCTGTAAAGTCGGTTCACGGACGATAGTTTTACGTGATAACGTATTCCGCTCGAATATCATATTTAATAATCACGCACAGGGTCAGGCGGAACGTTAGGAACGTTACACTTTTTCGTGCATGCAGCCGGTGTTTCATCTTTTTATATTGACGTGATTCATCAATTTATAAGACGTTATCACGTCAATAATTTATGCTCTATTTCTCCTATCTTCTACATATAATAATTATAATAATTCGAATCTATGATATTGCATCTTTCGCTTCAAATTTAGGTTAATTTTATTTATTAAAATTACTCACCACCTATAATAATAATTGTTTTTTTTTAACTTTCTTTCTTTCGTATTTATTTTAAGTCTCAAAGATTAACTGTCATAATATTTGGAAACAATTGTTTCATTGTTTATATAAAATTCCAAAACCTACTTACAATATTTAAGTATTTTCATACGTCAAAAAATTGATTTTTATAATGATAAAATTTGTAAGAAAACGATTTTTTCGAGAGATGAGACCTAGCTAAAACGATTTTTTGCTCCCCAAAATCCCTTTTCAGTAAATTTCATCCAAATCGTTAGGGCCGTTTTCGAGAAAAGCACGCACAGGGTCAGGCGGAACGTTAGGATCGTTATACTTTTTCGTGCATGCAGCCGGTGTTTCATCAATTTATAAGATTGGTGATTCATCAATTTATAAGACGTTGTCACGTCAAAAACAGAGAAAGTAGGTTGAGAAACGCGTTGCGAAAAGAAAACAGTTTCTCGTTAATAATTATTTTTCTCTCAAATTAGGACGAGCCGTTGTAAGTTAAGCCTTTTGAAATTGTTTATTTATATGGCTATTTTTCTTGTAAGTATAGCCTAATAACAAGTCCACATAATTTAGATAAGGATTTCTTTTAAGTATCTGGCTGTTTGTCTTAGAAATGAGATAAAGTTTTTGTAAACATTCGTGACTTTAATTTTGCTCACGCAATATGAAAGTTCTTCGTGCTTATATTTTCCACTCTTCTTTTCTTTTTTTATTCAGTCATCGGAGCGACTGCAAAGCCCGAACGATGATGTTCACTTCTTCTTTTATATAGAAGGTGTAGACTTAAAAATTGTCATACTTAAGTCCATATTCACCAAACATAAATAGTTATTTATTCGGTTCATTTGTTCTTCAGGTACCTATTCCTCCGAATGAATAGCTGTAACTCAATTCACCAAACATAATTATGTTAAGTGTAAATCTATTATGTCTTACTTCAAGGGTATAAATATTTATTCTCTTGATAAAATAATAATGGCCGCCACATAGATCATAATACCTAACCTATATACATGGAGTATTATTCAATAAATAAAATTATCGACCAATTTTTCAGACAATATATTAACAAAAAAAAAAAATATAATTAATACAATCCGGATTTGGACCTTCTTCAGAACTGATCTAAAAAATATAAAAAATAATTAATATTTAAAAAAAAAGAAGGTCCAAATCCGGATTGAAACGTTATTGTATTAATTATATTTTTTTTTTTGTTAATATATTGTCTGAAAAATTGGTCGATAATTTTATTCATTGAAGAGTTCTAATCAGACGTTAATCAAAGATTTGAGCATGGAGTATTATATCTAGGTACAGTTTGTTCTTGTAAATTTATTTATGTGCTGTTTAACTTTTTGTGAAGTGTATAGTTGTAAAACATTAAAGTTAGTGGCAGTTTTGTGTGCAATTGGGTTAGGATGAAACATTATTTTGTGAAACTTTTTTTTGACGTTTACACTAACGCCATCGGTCGGATTTTTTGGTTAACGTCAAAATATTCAACAAAAAGAACAAGGAGTATAGTGCAGTGTATATTTATTCTTTAACTACACTTTGCTTGGTGAATTGAAAGTAAATTTTAATCCAACGAATAAATTTGTTCCAAGATTAGTAACTTCTGTCTTTAATAGTGTTCGGTGAATATGGGCATAAGTCACCTGGAAGTAGTCGAAACTTTTGATGAGTGAGTGAGTCAATGATAAAAATAGTGAATTTAGGACGTCATTATCTCGTAAATATAAGAAGTTTTTTTGACGTGATAACGTCTTATAAATTGATGAAACACCGGCTGCACGCACGAAAAAGTGTCACGTTCCGCCTGAGCCTGAGCGTACAAGCGAGAGCGCGGTATAAGCGATAGAGAGGCACGATCAGCCCAAGCGTCGGCTTGTACGCATTTCTCTCTCTTCTCGCGTGACGTCAGAGAGTTTATCAATGTTTCTTTATGACGTTATCACGTAAAACTATCGTCCGTAAACCGACTTTACAGACAACCAATTTTTTTTTATTGAAATTTGAGATTTGGTAAGCCCTACTAACCTTTGGCGAGGTTTTCGTTTTTGTGTGCAGACATTACAAAAGAAGAGCTGCCCAAATTTTCACTCAAATATCTACCCAAAAATGTTTGATAACTCTTCTACTATATCGCAAGCACACCAATAATAATTGAGGGCCACTTTTAATCGGACACCTGTTATAATACATGTATGGTGATGATTGCGTGTCATTGCTGGAAATAATACCTACACGTTATATAATAAAATCGAGTATAAGAACACTTTTGTGTTTTATTGTAGTGAATAACCTTATTGTTCAATATTCTGTAGTAGAGGTACTGCCATAAAACACACGGATTCCTTAATGTCTGTTATATAATATTCTTTCCGATAAATACAGTGAAACCTTCTTGAATGGACACCGACTGTTCAAGGACAATAAACGCCCACTTTTGTTAATATTCGAACTGTCACTGCGCGCGCACCAAAACTATCTATACAAACCTAGCTTCTAAGGACGCATCTTGTGAAACGAACACATAAAAAACCATCACGAAATCCAGCGCCACAGCACGCTTTAAACCTGGCAGCGAAGTTAAACGAATCTAGCGGCAAAACTAGCCTTGTGTTCAGCGGCCTTTAGTAATAATTATTGTCTAAAAATAACAATATCTATACTTCTATATTTATACTAATGTTATTAAGAGAAAAGATCAGTATTTTTGTTTGTAATGAATAAACTCAAAAACTACAGGACCGATTTTTAAAATTCTTTCACTAGTAGAATGCTACATTATCACTGAGTAACATAGGCTATATTGTTAATCGAGTTAAATTAGGGATTCCTACGATAACTCCAATAATGTTACCCAAGGTATAGAATTATATAATATAAAACTCAAAATTTGTCAGTCCGACAAAAAATTTTGAACGTTAACTCCGATCATCATGAAATTTTAATACAACATTAATCTCGGTAAACTAACATGAACGTGCGTACTCATGTCCCTCCCTCTCTATTCGTTCTTTTGCACCCGGGTGAAACCAGGCGAACCGCTAGTTAAATATATAACCTCTATATTTTTTTTTGCATCACGCTACGACCAATAGGAGCAGAGTATCAATAAAAAATAAAGCTCAAGATTTGTCCGTCCGACACAAACTTTTGAATGGTAACTCCGATCATCATGAAATTTGTACACAACATTCATCTCGGTAAACTGAGATGAACGTGCGTACTCATGTGGCACCCGGGTGAAACCGGGACGGACCGCTAGTCTTACATAAATTCCATTTGGTTCAAAATAATTTTTATAAAATCACGAACTTGGGTTAAAGTGAAACAATAAAAAAGTCATATTCTCGGCTTACATTGTTCCGTCAATTATGTTATTTTGTTCGTTTATAAAATGAATTGGGCTGACATAATCAAAAACACAAATGTGTAGCTATGCAATGTTGTTATTTTTTTACCTATTTCATCCCGTCTGCACGCTATCTACTTGTTTTAATCTAAAGAAGTACTCAACAAGGGTGACAGAATTGATTTTTTTTATATCTTCATACAGATATATATACACATGTTTATTTCACCATCTATTTTGTACCTTCTCGCTGTTTTATTTTTCGAATATTTTTTAGAGATTTTGTTTATATTGTCTCTCAACAAGAATATGTTCTTTTCTTCCCTCTATTTTCTTATTCATAAAATAATATAAAGGCTGATTCAAAAGGCATGCCATTTTCGAATACTTTCAAGAGAAATGAATACCTCTGCAAAGGCTATTTAAAAAAAATATCTATACTGCGATTCTCAAATAAAGGGAGTGAGTCATCGAAATAGTATAGAGCGACGACGCAATGAAACAATTAAAACATACCTGTGCCGGTTATATTATACTAGCCATTATCTGCGGCTTCGCACGCGATTGTGACGAAACCCGTTATTTGGCATAGTTTTTCCTTTCTCCCAAATAAACTTCAAAATTGGTGACATTCACGTGATCAACGTCCTGAAAATCCTTGAAAATGATGCCCATGTTGATTTTTAGACTATTTACCTCTTTTCACCCTCTGAAGGGATTGTTTTTGGAAAAGCATGAAACACATGTTGATTTATTTGTTGACAGGAGTAATCCTGCGCATTTGATACATCTATGTTATATGATTTATACATGCAAATTTTGAAACCCAGTTACACCCTTTTAGGGATTGAATTTTTGAAAAAATCCGTTCTTAGCGGATGTCTATGTCATAATAACTCTATCTGTGTGCCAAACTTCAGCCCAATCCGTCCAGTGGTTTGAGCTGTGCGTTGATATATCAGTCAGTCAATCAGTCACGATTTCCTTTTATATATTATTTAGATTAAGTTCTTCTATGCATTCTCAAACTAGCTTCGATGCCACTTTTGAGGTAGCAATAGCCTTGCCATGTTGCTGCTTAATAATTTGATTCCAGTATGTCTCCTGGTCACTCATAGGGCATATTATGGGCCAGTGTATGGAGTTGGTGATCATTTCCTCGCCAGTGTATCAGCTTCTTCGTTGCCTTCGATTCCAGAGTGTCCCAACACCCACAGTAAAGTTCCGCTTTATTGTGTTCTGCCAGAAATCTAAGTTTTCCTCTGTATTCCCAAACAAGCTTCCATGTCATTTTTGAGGTAGCAATAGCCTTGCCATTTTGCTGCCTGGAAATTTTATTCCAGTATGTCTCCTGGTCACTCCTAGGGCAGATTCTGGGCCAGTGTATGGAATTGACGATCATTTCCTTGCCAGTGCATCATCTTCTCCGTTGCCTTCGATTCCTGAGTGTCCCAACACCCACAGTAAAGTTCCGCTTTATTGTGTTCTGCCAGAAATCTAAGTTTTTCTCTGTATTCCCAAACCAGCCTCGATGTCACTTTTGAGGTAGCAATAGCCTTGCCATTTTGCTGCCTGGAAATTTGATTCCAGTATGTCTCCTGGTCACTCCTAGGGCAGATTCTAGACCAGTGTATATAGAGTTGGTGAATCTTTCCTCGCCAGCGCATCATCTTCTTCGTAGCCTTCAATTCCAGAGTGTCCCGGCCACAGTAAAGTTACTTTATTTTGTTCTGCCAGAACTTTAAGTTTTCCTCTGTATTCCCAAACCAGCTTCGATGTCACTTTTGAGGAAGCAATAGCCTTCAGTGTCTGATGCATTATGGATCCGTTTAACTATTGTTTGTAGACATACTGTATTTGTACTTCTTTATGGATATTCAGCATTCGTTTCATTGGAGAGTGCCATTGAAAACTTGACTTTGTAGAATGTATATGAAAACACTTTTAGAATATTCTTATATTATGTATCGGATTTCATCTTAAAATCTAAAGTACTCACAATATTATGTTTCGAAGATATATATTTCCATATTTACTAGTAAAATTGAAAGATGCAGATATCGTTAATGATTATTCAGATATGAAACGGAACATTGAAAGAAAAACGAGAGAATGTAAGAACCTTTTGAATTTGTGCTTCTCTGTACTTTTGACAAAAAGTAGCGGAATACCAAAGCGAATTTAATGAAACTATTTATTCGTAATTATATATCATTTTATTTCTTTTTTATCTCGACTTCCCCAGAAGGAAGATAGTATTTTCAGAGTGTATGTGTGTATCTTTGTATTGCTATTTCTTTGGCATGTTCTGTAGTCTAAACGGCTTGTAGTCTAAACATATTAGGTGTCGTTAAATTCGTCTGAATTGTGGGAGTGACAAGGTATAATTTTTAAATATGATGTCTGAGAATCAAAAAACAGAGGGAGAATAAAAAAATACTTTGTTATTATAACGACGAACCGGACGGTAGTAGTAAATTGTATACAGGGTGTCCTACGACATGACTGCCATAGCCTGGGACTGTGTTGCCGGGGTGATTTCAAGTCAAAAATGTCTAATGAACATATACCCGGAACGCTATCTTAACTGAGCTACAAGCATTTGTAATTTTAGATAAGTAGTAGTAGGAATTCCCTACTAATTTAAAAACTATTTAAAAAAAAATCGCTTTATTGAATTAGTTGCTCAAAATGTCCACCCAGTTGCTGTATACATAGTCTAGCTCTTCTTAGAATTGAAGTGGTAGCTCTGCGAAGAGTTCAGCACGAATAAATACTAATGGTGATTCACAGCCACCTGGTCTTTTTAATAATAACAAAATCAACAGCCGAACCTAATACCTGCATTAGTGGGTTTACTTATTTAAAATGTCAAATGCTTCTAGCTCAGTTAGGATAGCGTTCCGGGTATATTT
The DNA here is from genome assembly GCA_963575645.1 of Xanthostigma xanthostigma. Classification (NCBI taxonomy): domain Eukaryota; kingdom Metazoa; phylum Arthropoda; class Insecta; order Raphidioptera; family Raphidiidae; genus Xanthostigma; species Xanthostigma xanthostigma. The sequence continues at coordinate 44,299,429 of OY754471.1, forward strand.
TCATTAGACATTTTTGACTTGAAATCACCCCAGCAACACAGTCCCAGGCTATGGCAGTCATGTCGTGAGACACCCTGTATACACCGTAATGAGCTATATTACGACGAGATTTGAGCACCAGTGAATTTTAACTGTCACACTCATTACGCATTAAATATGTGTCAATTTTCGCACTTTCTTTCTATAGAATAGCTACTTTTCACTCCTTTTTCAAAATTTTAGACAGTTTACAGTGAGTCCGGTTAAGTGAGATTTGTTTATTCGGTAGCTCTGGAAATCAAAAATCTCTTTGGAGCCCGGTCTATGTTGCATTTTATGTGGAACGATTTTCTGTACTGCATTAATGATTTCCGTAGCTACAAAACTAATGTATAGCGTCATAAAAATCGCTGTATATGCAAGACCAACGCTATTGGTAATGAATGACAGTCTTGCAATATTTTTTCCGGTTTTATCTTAAATTTTTTAAGTTCTTTTTTTCATCGCCTCGTAACTTAATGCAAACGGGTCTCTACATACTCGTTCCAAACCACCATTCTTGCTAGGTTAAACATTTTATCGAACTATCAATGTATAGCTGTACGTTCTTGTCTTCATCTCTTAAAATAAATTATCTCCATCTCTCACATCCGCAAGAGATGAAGTCGATATAAACTGCATCTTTCTCTTTCATATTTGCATAGGCAAAATGGAATGTTGATTATACAAGCAGGTGTCAGGGATCTGACATAATTAATATTCTGTTACGATGTTTGTTTACAAACACTTAACATTTACACCGGGTGTTTTGTTTAAGCTGTTTCAGCCCCTAACTTAATTGTTACATCTTTGTTTAGTGTAAAGTTTGTATACAAGTTAAGGCTGGATTCACTAGTGATACATTAATCTATCTCTCTCTCTCTAAAATCCAGTTTGTGTTCGTTTATAACTCGAGAAAGTGAAAACAGAATCTATACTAAGATTTTTTTGGTTTGTTGTGTGTTTGTGTGTATGTAAAGGGTAAAATCCCGAACCACTGTACCTATTAGAAAAATTCAAAACCACTATTTAATAATAATAATGCGTTTAACGTTCGTTTCTCGACTTTATGTTATAGCAGACGCCATTCGCACCACTACTATTTTCCATTTATCACCCTTCTCGTTATTTTCTACATTTTTTCAACTTCAACTTAATTAATAGCAATGGGCGAATGAAGGAATTTTAGGACAAGGTTGGCAAATTTTGAGCGTGCCATGGCCTTGACTAAGGAACCATCTCGATATTTATCTAGAATTATTGAGGAAAACCATGGAAAATCTCAATAAGATGGTCGATACAGGAATTATCGGTTCTCGGCGAGAGACAGCAGGAAAAAGTCCCAACCACATTTGCCCCCTGTCGGTATTCGAACCCAGTACCTCTCCAATGCGAGTCTAGTGCTCTCACCACTACGCTATATCGCTAGGTATTTAACCACTATTTAGAATGTACCTTTAGAATTAGAATTAGAATTAGAAATAAATTATTCCAATAATAGTTAACCATTTAAGGTACAAAATAAAATAAACTTTTTTTGGAATTAACTTACCCAACTTGGCATAGCCAGGATGGACAATAGTATATTGTGCAATTAGTGCGACAATGACGCACGAGTTGCACATACTATTTTTTATTACGAATTAAATTAAATTAAAATTAAAATTTTATTACGAATTAAAAAAAGAAATTAAAAGTAATAAAAATTAAAATTAAATCATTAAAAAGTTGAAAATTCAGTTAAAATTGTCAAAAATAAAAGTCCATAATCGAAAATTTAACCTCAAATCTGCTTCAAATGACAGTTTGTTTCGTTGACATTAACACTGTTATTATTTAGTTTTTTTCTCTGAATTTGCGTGCGGCAAACAATAATTTCAGTGCGACAAATAAAGTTTCCGCACGCAAATAAAAATAGCTACTTTTCAACCGTAACAGCGTGCGTAAACATACCACTTTTCCCGCATGAGTAATAAAAAATATAAAATGGGAAGGAAAGGAGTGAAGGCCGCGAGATAATGCAATTGTTTTTTTTTTTATCATACAGTGGAAAACTTGCGGGATGTGCACTTTTGTTTTCTACTACTAGGTATTTGAATGCTACTGTATACTGGGTTTATAAAAACCCGTTTAATAAGACATTCGGTATAACCCGCTGGTGACGTCAGAACTGCAAAATACAGTCGAGAAAAATTATAGAGGTAAAGTTTTCGAATATTCGAGTATCAACTGTAGCATTCTATTATAAGCTCGCAGTGACGTGAGAACTTTATTTAACATCGTAAAGAAAAATTATAAAGAAAATCCATATCAAAAGAGGTACCTCCACGAAATTTAAATGTAAATAAAGATAGCATTTGTTCTTTATTATTCGACGTCGATGAAAAATGGCATTTTCCTGTACATAATAGGAAAACCGCGCTTTAGTCAAGATTCATAAACCTCCTAAAAGTGATAAATCTCACTTTAAAATTTACGCAACTGTCAAACTGTTTATTATATTTGGTATTCATAGCGTCATTGAGTCAATTTCCATCTTATTTACATATCAATGCTAGTTAACGTAAGGACAATACTCTAAGAGCTATATACGCAAGACGAACGTCTTTCGGCTTCGATCCACTTCTTCTTCTTCTTCGTACACCGCCAGAACCAACCGGCGTTCCACCCGGCTACTTGACTTTGTTCCACATTCGTCACTATTATACAAACACGTTTCAATACAGAGAGTTGTTTTGAAAAGTGAATTTTACAAGCAAAAAATATAGTTTAAAAAAAACTAAAAAGCACTCTTTATATTGAACTAAAAAGTAAAAAATATTTTTTTTAAAATAAGCTTAAAACAATAATGAATAAAAAATACTAGTATTATTGTGAAAAAAGCGTGAGTATGTTTGTTCCACATTTTCGTACATCGAGCGCCCCACGCTTTTTTTAGAAAAATACTAGTATTTTTTATTCATTATTGGTTTAAGCTTATTTTAAAAAAAAATATCTTTTACTTTTTAGTTCGATATAAAGCTTGTTTTTTCGTTTTTTTTTAACTATATTTATTTTCCACTTTTTAGTTCGATTTATTGTCAAAAATTTGCCGTAAAAAAACACAATTTTTTTTCGTTGTGGACGGGATTAGAACCCACGAACCGTGATTCCGAGAGTTGACGTCGGCGAAGACCCGTGCCTTAGACCGCACGGCTAACCACTGAAGTTACAGTGCTGGCATATTATACTACAGTAATAAACCACTTGCTGTAGTCCAGACGTAGGTTACAAACAAACATACATACATACAAACTTACAAGTGAAGTTAATATAAAGCGTGTAATAAAATAGGCACGATGACAGATTTTGAAATCCAGTTATATAATGTAGGTCTATTATTTCCAAAAAAAAACAACATTATTTCAGAAATTAAAAAAATTTTAATGCAAGCATTTTTATCTTTCTATTTTGAAGTTATATCGAAAACGCTTGTGACGTCATGCCTCTGTGACAGTTGACATTAGATGTTGTATTTAAGAGTGTAGGGCTGTGGTGCAGAGGTATTTCGTAGAAAGGTATGTAAATGTACCTACTTAATGATTTACATTAACTATTTTGTTAAAAGTAGGTACTTAGTTACAAAAATAGTACGACTTTCTTTAGTTGCAAATTAATTAACCTCAAATAAAACATAAGCGTTATAAAATATCACAAACGAAGCCGAAAGTAAAAGCCAGTTGTGAATAAGTTCATCATTTTAATCAAAAGCAAGAGTTGTTTTTAGACTTTTTGGTAACACACTTTTCTAATAAGATAATAATATTTTTCAGTATTGCACATAAATGATATTAGATGGCGGATTTTTTTTCCGAACTCATCGTGCAGATAAAATATTCGCACAGACCGGCTGTCAGTTTTTATTTTATGCTTTTCACGCTTTACTGAATGGTATTTTCTTTGAAACTTTTTCCTCCTCTTCATTCTCATTCACTGTCTTTCTTTATTTCATTTTTATTCTCCACGATTTTTTCCAGTAACTTCTATTCTTCTATTTTATTTGAAAATGAAATGTGTACACTTTTCCAAATATTTTTTAAATTTAGTTTTAAAATCAAGTCGAAACTTTTGTTAGTAGAATTTGATACGATTTTATTATTACAAAAAATTTTCATTCAAAGTAGACTATAATAATTTTAATTTGTTTTTTATTATATAATTTTTTTTAATTCGTACAAAAAATCTTTATTTACTTTTGAAATAATTTTCAATCTCGTCTTTTGAAAGGAAAGAAACACAATTTCACGACGGTATTTTTGTTTTTTAACGGTTACTATTTTTACAACCAACGCGACATTTTAGCAGACAACTGGAAAATTTTATTTTTAATTTATTTATTTTAAATCCTTAAGAAATAATCTTGTCCTTTGATATATTTATTATTGAGAAAGAAATAAAAAACGGCCTTACATATAAAAAAAAAACATTTCATTTTCGTCGTTGTTATAATTCGACCCGTACTCCCACCACATTGTATTGAAATTACCATTTATCCGACCCGTTCTCCCGCCATATTTTTTGCAACTAAAATATCGTTATTTTTGTGTACTTAATATGCCAACTAACCTTAAACTATGAAAACACAATAGACAGTTTATGCTTAAATTAAATAAATATTTGATGTCTGAAACTCATGATAAATAAAATGTGTTTTTTGTTTTCAGCTATTATAGAGCTCAATAGCAAGCAAATTAATTGCCTGTTTATATATTACAACGCGTCCTATTGTTCTAAAACCGAATTTATTTATGCAACTTTTTTGTCCTAAAACTAACCGTTTCTCATTTATTTCTAAATAACTATTTTCTAAACAATTTGCAACTATAAAACTATGCACCTCAGTTACGACTTTAGGCAAAACAAAGTGTTAAAAATATTCACTGAAAATAAGTTCTTCTATTTTTCTTTTTTCCTTTTCTTTTTGACATATACTATATGCAAATTGTTTTTCCAAAGCCTGCTCATAATTATATAATGTCGTTAAAAATAGTTTTTTTGAAAATCGATTTTAAACCCTTAAAATTGTGACACCCTGACACATATGTACGGTAAGCCCTTCTAAACGACACCTCGATCGTTAAAATCGGTTCAGTAGTTTAGGAGGAGATAGTCGTACAAAAAAAAATTGCTTGCCTATTAATATAGGTATAGATATCAAAATTGTTCATATCAAATAATAAAAGTGTTTCATTTATTTTACGAGAAATAGTATATTGCTAGCTTATTTTTAAATATTTCTCATACTTTATAAACAAGCTGGAAATTCTTTCTTAAATTTTTGTGAATAACTTGGATATAGTGTACTTCTGAAACGAATAAAAGAGTTCATGAAAAAATGTACGTTACGTATATTGTGTATACAGAGAAATTCATAAAGAAGTTTAAAATTTTGAATATTCTGTTACAAAACGATTGTAGGAAATCTACTCTTTATATTTTGTATTTCATTGAAAATTAACACGTGTATAAATAATTTTTTTTTTGTTACTTCTGCTTTTAATATTCAATACAAGGTCGCATCCTCATGGACAACCCTGTATAATGTATCTGTGCGAAATACTACATATATAAAATTTTTCTTTTCAAAAGTTAAATTTTAGGGTGGATCTGTATTTTATGACAACATCTGTTATCGCTTTGTTATTTCGATGTACACAATATTCAGCTTTTCAAATGGACGCGCATTTTTATGTTACATTTTTAACGGCTGCGTGTTTACATTGTATATATTTATAACTTTATTGGTTAAAGAAATAACCTTCTTTACTATTGTATATCTGCATCATATGACAAAGTAGCTTATCACCTTTTTACGCTTCCGAATTCGAAATGATTAAAATGGAGTAATTACCATCCCACAGTGCCGGATTAAGACTTCTTGATGCCCTAAGCATTTGTTGTTTATGGGCCCCATCTCTAATATGTTCAGTTTATAAAAAAAATCAAATTGATAGAAAAAAGTTAAAAAGCATAGATTTTTAGGGAAAAAAATTGAATTTTACATTCAATGCTCTCATTGAAAATTTGGCTGTCTATGAAATCGGACCGTAGGCATTTTTATACAATTAATAGAAAAAAAGTTTCAAAACTTTAAAATAAAAAAAATTGAACCTTTAAGAAATAATGTTTTTTTCGTTTCCATTTTCAAAAATAAATTATTTATTTTTAACTTTTATACTTCTAAAGACAAACCAGTATAGATCAATTTTTTGAGAACATGACAAAAAGAAAAAAAAATTGTTGGCACGGTTTAGTGAGGTAGGTACTTTTCATTTCTGAGTTGTGCTTCTTGGTGCCTCCTGAGACGTGATGTCCTAAGCAATTGCTTAATTTGCTTTTAGGTTAATCCGGCACTGCCCTCCCAGGATCATAATAATAAAAAAAATAAAACTGAAAATAATACGAATACCTGGCTAAAAAAATAAAATTTAGAAACACTTCTTGAAAAAAAATTGTAAAATTCGTTTGGGAATTAATATTTTGTTTGACACCTTCCTTTGTGAGTATTCTTGTGTGATATAAATAAAACAAAAAAAAATTTGATTTTTTTTATTAACCCCCCCAGAAAAAAAATATCTACGCCCTCGTTTCTGACAGTGCGTTTTGTAAGCCAGCATTGGTTATTGACGTTTGAATATAATAATAATAATAATAATAATGCGTTTAACGTCCGTTTCTCGACTTTATGTCATAACAGACGCCATTCGCACCATTACTATTTTCCATCTATCACACTTCCCGTTATTTTCTACAATTGTTAAACTTCAACTTTATTAATAGCAATGGGTGAATGAAGGAATTTTTAGGAAATTAGGATAAGGTAGGCAAATTTTGAGCATAGGAGTTTGACAGGTAATCGGCCATGGCCTTGAATAAGGAACCATCTCGATATTTATCTACAATTGTTGAAGGAAATCATGGAAAACGTCAACATGATGGCCGGTACAGGAATTACCGTTTCTCGGTGAGAGGCAGTGGGAAAAACTTCCAGCAACATCTGCCTCCGCCGGGATTCGAACCCGGTACCTCCCGAATGTGAGTCTAGTGCTCTCACCGCTACGCCACCCCGCTCGGTATGGACCTTTGAATATGATTCTATCACAATATGTAACAACTAGAGTGACCTGTGCGAATTATTCGCACTAAATAAGTATAATACCTAATTATCACTTTACAAAATTATTTTTTAAATATGACTGCAGGTATTCAATTCGTTTCTAATTTTGCACACTGCTTATAACGTTCTTCTTTTTGTTGTATTACAATATAAAGCTCAGATGACAGATCGAAGAAATATTTTACTAAAATTGTCATATAAAAGCGTGGAGCTAAGCCGTCAGATGGAATCATGCAGCATTGCTGTGACTTTGTTCAGCGTTGCTCGCTGTTTCAGAATTAAAACCGTCAGATGGCAGACGTTCTTCAGCGTTGCTGTATTTTAATTAATTTACAAAAACAAAAGCAATAATACATTTTTTAGTTGTCGATGTCAGTAGAGCAAGAAATTATCTGTAAAATGATATATAATTTATGTGGAGAAATTGTGAGGTTTTTTCTAAAATGGGAGGCAAACATCTTAAACCTTAGCGTATTAATATATATTATGATTTTTGTGTCTGTAAAATAAAAACTGCCATACCCCATTTTGCAACGTGACCCCTCACCTAACACTACCTATTATGTCAGCTCTTGTGCACGATAACATTTCTTAAGAGTTTTATGTAAAAAATAAAAAATTTAATAGTTTTTTAAACAATGATATTGGCTACTACAATGTCTAAGCTTATATAAAATGGCACACATAAACCAGGGAAATAAATAAAATATCAAGGAGTGCATCGTTCGATCTACTTATACTGCTTTGTAGACTGAACTTGTTCAAAGTTTTGTGAAAAAATTAGGGGTTCGAGAGACTCGATGAATAAGCTTACTTGAAATTTATTTAAAAATTATTTTCTATTGAAATTCTTTTAAATATTACTAGATCTAACATCGAGCAAATTTATTAATGCAACTTTTTTTTTAAAACAATGTTAACAAATATGGAGACTCTGATGAGTCTACATTTCCTTTGTGATAACTTAAACTAGAATGTATAAAAATTTAAACAAATAAAATTGGCTATATCTGCGAAACTAACAGAGATACAGGGTTGCGGATGATCGGAATCGATACAGAATGACTTTTTCTATCAGCTTAGTTAATATAAAACCGGCCAAAAAATCGTTTAGTGTCTTAAAAAGTTGCAAATTTGCAAAACGCATGAAAACATGAAGAGATTTACGATATTTGGCGAAATATATCAATTTTCCCGATATGCTTAATATTAACGTGTCTTATAGAAAAAAGTACGCTGAATCGATTAGGCCTAAGCGCAAATTCGTATCTCGATAAGTTTAGACGCTATTGCGGGTTAAAATGTATAAAACTTTAAACAGTTTAAATTGGCTATATCTCCGAACCAAAACAGATACAGGGTTGCGGATGGTCGGAATCGATTCAGAATGACTTTTTCCATAAGTATGCTTAATATCAAACGAAACAGAGCAAACTTCATATATATTAATACACTAAGGTTTAAGATGTTTGCCTCCCTTTTTAGAAAAAACCTCACAATTTCTCCACATAAATTATATATCATTTTACAGATAATTGCTTGCTTTACTGACATCGACAACTAAAAAATTTATTATTGCTTTTGTTTTTGTAAATTAATTAAAATACAGCAACGCTGAACAACGTCTGCCATCTGACGGATTTAATTTTGAAACAACGTCAACACTTCGATCTGTCATCTGACCTTTATATTGTAATACAACGGACACAATACTGCATACTGCCAACTGACGGCTTTAATTTTGAAACAGCGAGCAACGCTGACAACGTCACAGCAATGCTGCATGATGCCATCTGACGGCTTAGCTCAACGCTTTTGCTACTTGCGCATCTATATGACAATTTTAGTAAAATATTTCTTCAATCTGTCATCTGAGATTCATATTGTAATACAACAAAAAGAAGAACGTTATAAGCAGTGTGCAAAATTAGAAACGAATTAAATACCTGCAATCATATTTTAAAAATAATTTTTTAAAGTGACAATTATTATACTTATTTAGTGCGAATAATTCGCACAGGTCACTCTAGTTTTTTTTAATTTATCAATTTTGAAAGAAGGATCCCCCCCTTCTTACTTTTTCTGTTTTTGAAAAAAACCGAAAAATCTGTTAGATATTGTTTACATACGACTTATAACTGAGATTATTCCTATTAGAAAAATCGCGCTGAATCGGTTCCGACCACTCCCACCTCCGTATCGTTAGTCGTTTAGAAGTTACGGCAAATTCGTGTCTCGATTAATTTGTGTATGAAATTTTTTTTAGAAAACTCTTCCTCTGCAAGATAAGAGGATGTTCGGTTTTCAAAAGACCATCCTGTAGAATCAGTACTTTGTGCTAAAATCAGAAACCACAGACATAACAACGACTCTAGCAACCTCTTATATAAGAGTATGTGGCCGGAGCAAATGCGTTGTGATTTTCTTCTTAATCAAATATACACCGTCTGTCTACAGTTACTTGCAGATGATGATGATATATTTTTACCCTGAGTATATTTTCTTTTCACTAACAAAGTTAACATTTATCCTCAGGAAGCTCTCAGCTTCACTCAATCTCTGGTTTATTAGTATTTTTACTGCGAGCTCGTTTCGTCGCCGCGTGAAATAAAATATATCAAAAATTAGCGTGCGGGATTTAACTTTATTTTCATGGATTAAAAAATAATTCAAAAATAACAACGGTTGGGCGTTTTTAAAGCAGTATTTAAAAATTCACTCACGATACGTAAAAATTAGGGTTTTGGTAACTTGCTTGTTCAAAAAATATTTTTATCTATACTCTATACTTATATATAAAGCTGAAGAGTTTGTTTGGTTGAACGCGCTAATCTCAGAAACTACTGGTTCGAATTGAAAAAAATTTTTTTTTGTTGATAGCCCATTTATCGAGGAAGGCTATAAGCTATATAATATCACGCTACGACCAATTGCAGCGGAACATCAATGAAAAATGTTGCAAGATGTATCGCAAAATTAGTCCGTCCGACAAATATTATCAGGTGGAATGCCTTAACTAAATATTGCAATATTAGCGCCTCATATTCACAAGCTCGGGTAGGTCAGTCGGTAGAGCGTAAGACTCTTAATGCCAGGGTCTTGGGTTCAAGCCCCACGTCGGCGAATATATATATTTTTTTTATTTTCTACATTGCTTTCTTCTAAGGCTCACATTTCAATTTTTTAAGATTTTATTACGACTAATTAAAATTAAATAAATCTAATTAATATTGTTACAACTATAGATACCTATATAAAAATAATTTTCCTACAGTGTTTTCAATTAAATATTTATTATATTAAAAGAAATTTATTACTTAAAAATACTGCTTTTTAACGACAAAAACTTTTGAACGGTAACTTCGATCATTGTGAAGTTTGGACACAACATTCATGTCGGTAAACTAAGATGAATGTGCGTACTCATGTCCCTCCCTTTCCCATTCGTTCTTTTGCACCCGGGTGAAACCGGGCGGGACCGCTAGTGTATAATAAAACGAAAATCAAACATCGTAGCCGGTTAATAAAATTGTTGAATCCAAAACGAAATTCTCTCCTTATTCTATTTACTGACTGTCCTTGTATGTCTTGTATTGTTCCCACCTTAGCGCGCCTGTTATCCCGCCGCAGCTGGTCTGTTACCGTCTAAAACAGAATGGAATTGACTTGTCACTCACGTTTTCTTTTTGTATTACGCAGTGTCTTCATTTCATTTGGTGACGCAAGCTCCGAATTATAAGAAATGTACACTCACTTCTTTTTTGTTCGAAATTTACACACTCCTCATAAATTATTATTCTTGCCAACAATATACACGGTATAATATAGTTTAGACTTTAGAGAGGAAAAAACATAAATGTGAAAAAGGGAGCCAAGTTCAATATTCAATACAAAAGCAATTGACATCTAAATTGGCAAGTTTTCGTGTTTTATTTTATCTATAGGTACTTATATACTAATATAAATATAAAGCTGAAGAGTTTGTTTGTTTGTTTGAACGTGCTTATCTCAGGAACTACTGGTTTAAATTGAAAAAAAAATTTCTGTTGGATAGTCCATTTATCGAGGAAGGCTATAGGTTATATAATATCACGTTACGACCAATAAGAGCGGAGAATCAATGAAAAATGTTGCAAAATGTATCTCAAAAATAAGCTTCTATTTAGGTGAAAAGCCGTAACTAAATATGCCAATATTAGCGTTGCACATTCAGAAGCCCGGCTGGCTCAGTCGGTAGAGTACGTGACTTTTAATATCAGGGTCGTGGGTTCGAGCCCCACGCTGGGCGAATTTATTTTTAATTTTTTTTTTATTTTCTACATTACTTTCTTAGATTTAAATTTATTTTAATTTTATTTTCGACTAATTAAAATTAAATAAATCTAATTAGTAGCTCATTTGAAAACTGTTACAACTATAGGTACCTATATAAAAATAATGTTCCTACAGTGTTTTCAATTAAATATTTATTATATTTTATTAATTCCAGTAATTATTGATTTAAAAGAAATGTATTATCTATACTTACAAAAAGTATAATTACTGCTTTTTATCGACAAAAATTTTTGAACGGTAACTCCGATCATCATGAAATTTGGACACAACATTAATCTCGGTAAACTAAGATGAATGTGTGTACTTATGTTCCTCCCTTCCGCATTCGTTATTTTACACCCGGGTGAAACCGGACGGGATCGCTAGTATTCAATACAAAAAGAATTGAGATCTAAATTGGCAAGTTTTCATGTTTTATTTTTTTATAATTTATACCTAAACTTTGTGTTTCCATGGCACCTTTTTAGATCTCAATTCATTTTGTATTGAACATTGAACTTGACTCCCTTTTTCACATTTATGTTTTTGATAAGATATCAATACTTTTTGTAAAGAAATTATTATTATTTATCATTCGAAAATGATTTGTAAAATAATACCTATAGTTTTCTTTTTCAGAAGGCGCTAGGTGTTAATAAAAATCGTTTGCTTTAAAATATTTCAAATCTTAAAAATTCACTGTTTTTTGATTTTTGACTTTATATACACACAATTACTTAGCTGAACGCCAAATTTAAACTTTCTAGGTCATCTGGAAGTGGCTTAGTTTTTTGATTTATATGTTAGTGAGTCAGTCAATCAGTCAGTCAGTTGATAAAAATGCCGTTTTTAAACGCTTTATATTAGTTTGGGTTGTAACTATGTATGTATGTACTAACGGAATCTTTGAGCATAATTTTCACCAATTTCCCGAAGTCTGATTAATATGAAACTTTGCATACGTATCAAGGACCGATGACAATGCAATAATTTGATAACAGTTTCCCATTATCCTTATTAGGACCCCCAGGATTAATTAGTTTGGGTTGTAACTATGTATGTATGTCCGTAACGGAATCTTTGAGCATAATTTTCACCAATTTCCCGAAGTCTGATTAATTTGAAACTTTGCATACGTATCAAGGACCGATGACAATGCAATAATTTGATAACAGTTTCCCATTATCCTTATTAGGACCCCCAGGACATTAATTCTGACCGATAAAAAATGTTGCAAAAAAATTTTAGTAAACATGAGTTTATTTAATAAATTACAAAACTTTAAAAAATAACAAATTTGAATAATTTTGAAAAAAAAAAAAATTAAAGCATTCCAATTAAAATACGAATATAATTCTATATTAAACGCTTTATATTAGTTTGGGTTGTAACTAACTATGTATGTATGTAACTAACTATGTATGTATGTCCGTAACGGAATCTTTGAGCATAATTTTCACCAATTTCCCGAAGTCTGATTAATTTGAAACTTTGCATACGTATCAAGGACCGATGACAATGCAATAATTTGATAACAGTTTCCCATTATCCTTATTAGGACCCCCAGGATTAATAAATTCTTTTATAGATCCTCAAACTAAAAAGTGAAAAATAAAATATAGTTTAAAAAAAACTAAAAAACACGCTTTATATCGTACTAAAAAGTAAAAAATAATTGTTTTAAAATAAGCTTAAAAAGCGTTGGGCGCTCGATGTACGAAAATGTGGAACAAAGCGCCCCACGCTTTTTAAGCTTATTTTAAAACAATTATTTTTTACTTTTTAGTACGATATAAAGCGTGTTTTTTAGTTTTTTTTAAACTATATTTTATTTTTTAGACAATAACTTCTACGCATTTTGATTAAAAAAGGTTTTTTTATGTAAAATAATCATTTGTTTTTATGTGAGTAAAAATATAACTAGTGTGACCTGTGCGAATTATTCGCACTAAATAAGTATAATAATTATCACTTTAAATTAATTTACAAAATTAATTAAAATTAATTTACAAAAACAAAAGCAATAATAAATTTTTTAGTTGTCGATGTCAGTGGAGCAAGCAATTATCTGTAAAATGATATATAATTTATGTGGAGAAATTGTGAGGTTTTTTCTAAAAAGGGAGGCAAACATCTTTAACCTTAGCGTATTAATATACAGCGTGTCCCATTTTAATGTCCCACCCCGAATAACTTTTGTCAGTGACCTTGAATGAAAAATTGTTTGGTACAAAAGTTGTACAACTTGGAGGGGGACATTCGATGGCACTAATACTTTTCACCTTGGGTATAAGGTTCAAGGTCATTCAAGGTCAACTTTGTTTTTTTTAATGGAACGTCCTATTTTTGACATCGGCAATCGATTGCGCGTGAAAAAATATGAGACTTTTGTCTGAAACTTTTTTCGAGAACGGGCAAATTTTCTCAATTAATTTAGCCTTCAAAATTGAAAATTTTTGAATTTTCAACTCGAGAATGGTGAGATTTTCTTCAAAAACAATAGGGCTTTTCATATTTGCATACCAAACATCCTCCCAAAATTTTGCTTCAATCTGTTCATCCGTTTGACCTGTATAGTGTTCACAGACTAACCGAATAACCGACTAACAGACTAACAGACGCACAGAGTTTTGCCCGTTCTCGGAAAACGTTTCAGACAAAAGTCTCATATTTTTTCACGCGCAATTGATTGCCGATGTCAAAAATAGGACGTTCCATTAAAAAAAACAAAGTTGACCTTGAATGACCTTGAACCTTATACCCAAGGTCAAAAGTATTAGTGCCATCAAATGTCCCCCTCCAAGTTGTACAACTTTTGTACCAAACAATTTTTCATTCAAGGTCACTGACAAAAGTTATCCGGGGTGGGACATTAAAATGGGACACGCTGTATATGATGTTTGAATATTTGAATACGACATTAGAATCTAAGGTCATTGTCAAATCAAATATTTTAACAATCCTTTCTGCATCCGATCATCGGTCTATCCTGTTTTTATAGTCTAAGGTACTAAGCTGCATGCATCTTCTAATTATAAAAATACATTTACAGTTGAGGTAGATGTATAATATAGCTACATTAAAGTTGTTATTTAAAATCCTATTTATGTAATCTTTTTCTAAATTGCTTGGCGTCGTTTTTTTTTTTTTAACTTTTTTCTGAAGGGACGCGTCTGTCTCGTTTATGTCCCAGAGATAACTTTTAACACGTTGGGTACAGATCCCATAACGTCGACCCATTAAACCTCTGCTAATGTGCAGTGATTTTTTTCAGAAACTAATTTTCACTTTTATCTGTCCCCAGGTTCGCATCAGCGCCTCGCAACGGCCGGTTCGTGAACTAGTGTGTATATAACGCGAGTGTTGTTTGGACTTCTTCTGAGAGACTGAGATACGCGACTGCTGCTGCGCCGTTTTCTGGTAAGTTGAACAAAAGTGTTATTATTCTCTTTATTTCTTTAAGACCGTTAAACGAGTGCTGTTAGAGTACTCTAAGCTAACTTCGATTGCATCGAAGTTGATTAAGTCGTTAGCTGGTTATTTCACTGTTTAATTGAAGCTCAAGTGCTAGATGCGAATTTGTTTTATTAAAAATTAAATCGTAATTTAATTTGTTAAAAGTTTGAATTTTGTTTCCTGAAATTAAAACAATGTAATTAATTAAGGTTTGGTTTAATCAAGAGCGTAGATAAGGGGGAGGTAAATGGGATAATGTTAATGTAAAATGTTAATCCACGAATCAATTATTGTTTTAGAAATTTAAATGTATTCATACCTAGGCCTTATAAAACTATATTCAAGAGATACTTTTTGTATACAGCCCCAAATATATTTAATAAATTACCTATTAGTATTAAATCTACTGAAAATAAAAATCAATTTATTAAAAGACTAAAATTATGGTTACTAACACACAATGATTCTGAAATATTGTTTTCCAATGTTCAGTAACAAATAAATATGAAAAGCCTGAAAATATTCAAAACATCAAATGTAAATATAATTATATACTTAATTATTATTATTATTATAATCTAATGTATCATTTATGTACTTATTTATGTAAGCTATATAAGTATATATATTTTTTTATTTTATTTTTTGCGTAATGATAACCGTTCTATTCTATTTTTGATCTCGCTACTGCCACACCTTTTGTAGCGGAAACATTTATGTATTATATATGAATTATTAATAATAAAATTATTCTTATTCTTATTCTTAAAAAAAATTACCCCCCCCAGGATCATAATAATAAAAAAATAAAACAGAAAATAATACGAATACCTGACAAAAAAATAAAATTTAGAAAAAAAAATTTAAAATTGCTTTACCCCCCCCCTGGGTTTAATGCATATCTATACTAATATTATAAAGAGGCAAAGTTTGTAAGTTTGGATGTAGAAACTAGGAGGTAATCTTCGAAATTACTCATCCGATTTCAAACAAATTTTCACCAGTATTTAGAATTAACGCTCAAGATTGACGCAGGCTGTATATTAACGCGTTAAAATAAAAGTGCTCTTATAGCCCCTTCCCCCTTGGTGTGATGCCGTGAGATTTTGCTTGGCCCTCCCTCTCTCTCCTAATCTTACGTGAGATTTTTCAAAATGCATATTTTTAATCCGTGCCTGATTGCGTTGGATTTATTTAAAAATAACATAATTTGCTTTAGGTGTCCACCCCATGTGATAGGTTGAAAAAATCTAATTTTTTTTTGCATATTAGAAAAAGTGCAAAATTCTACATTTTTACTGGTCGTCAAAAAAAAATCCTAAAAAAAATGAGGTGACTCAATTTTACAGTTTCTTACGGAACAAAATTACGTGATATTTGCCGAGACCCCCCTCTCCCCCCGTGAGATTGGGTGAGGTTCGGCTCGACACTCTCTCCCCCCCAACCAGTGACGGATTTAGGCTTGCTGCCGCCCTAGGCTCCATTCGATGCGCCGCCCTTTTTGATAAAATGAATTTCATTAATTTTGATCCAATATTTTTATTTAAAAATAACTTTATTTATTGAAATATAATTTTTAAATATAACTAATAAACATGACAGATAAATAAGTTATAAATTAATCTCACTAAAGGAACAGAAAGTAAACTACTCCATAAAGACTATAATTGATCTATTAAAAAATTAACATCTTACCCATACACATTGAGAAGTAAATTAATGAATTGACCCTTAATATATTCTATAGAAAAATTTTTATGAAAACTAATTTGAACCAAATTTTGAAATTGATTGTCTTTACTTTTCGCCTCTAAAATTTTGTCATTTCAAAAATTTTGCCGCCCTAGGCCCGAGCCTTACGGGCCTAAGCGTAAATCCATCACTGCCCTCAACGCTTCATGTAATGTTTGAGCGCCCCCTAACAGAAAAAACTGGTTTTGGCCATCCTCTGAAATGCGTAAATACAATCTGTCGATCCATTATTCTGCGGTTTCAGAATTGTTTCAGTATTTTTGTTGAAATATTCTAGAAAGCGTTTGCGTGCATTGTGTAATATAGCGAAACACCTAATTGAATATCACAGAACAATAACTATCAAATTAAACGCGAGGAAATTGTATTATAGAGTGAACATATTAGGGGACATCTAAAGTTTCGTCTAACCCGTTGCCGCTGTTGCCTCGGAGTAATTAGATTCACCTTTGACAAGCCGCTCTCTATCTCTCTTTAATATACCGATTTCGTGTACAGATCCCACAATTAAAACCATTCTCTTTATGACGGTCACAGCGTATAGCTTTCAACACTTTATCCGAATTTATTTCGATCTTTCCCTTAAGAATGTACAGCCAAATCTGTGAGTTTGCACAATCTGTATAGGGATCGTACTGGAAATATTGACGCCGCCGTTTAAGGGTTAACTATCCTTGAATGCTGAAACATGTGTATTTTATTATATAAAAAAAAATTTATTATACGTCTTCATTGAACTTTAAATTATAATATAAAAAATTCATATTAACTTTTATTTATTATCTTTTTTTTTTTGGGTCGAATGGATCACAGTTGAAAACGATGGCACTTCCTGGGCATGATGACAATTCATAAAATTTTTTTGCTTAATTTTACGCCATTATATAATTGTTTTTTTAACCTAAAGTAGACAACTTTAAATGGAGGTAGGTGGGTAGCGCGGGTGATAACGTCACTTGGAGTCATCTGAATTATAAAAATTAAATTGATTATTGTTTCGTAGGCTTGTGGCACTATACTGTAATAGAAATAAACATTTTTATTAATAAATAACAAAATGGTGGACTTTAAAAAAAACAACGAGAAAATCGTGATTTTGTCGTTGAATATCGGTTAAAAAATAGACATAATTTTTATAATTAAGTAATTCTAGTACCGGACGGAGCTATCGTTGTGTAGAATACTCTGTGCAAAAATGAAAGCAATCGGTTGTATACAATTGTTTCAATAACCCGCGCCGCTTACAAAAACGTAGTTTTGAAAAAACGCGTTTAAAGTTTTGATTTCAGATTTCTTACAAAAAAATAATAATCTATATTTACACTAATCGGCTATATGCCTGGTACATATTATAGTAAACATTCCGTTTCTTCAAAAGCATCGTTTTCTGTTAATTTTTTGCTCTACTCTGAGAGAGGTTAAGGGTAACGTGACAACAATAATATTGAGAGGTAAAAGCAGGTAAGAGTCTTACCGTATAACGTTAATATTTTTGTTTTATTTTTTGTATTTTATTATGTCCGATCAAGTGGTTGAGCTCCCACCCTAGCACTGGCTTGCCAAGTTGGGTGGGAAAATTCTAACGTTTTTTGTAAATGGATAAAAATGTAATTATATTTAAAGGAATAAAAGAATAAATAAATAAAAATAAATAAATAAGACCGTTGCAGCTCTCGACTATATACTATAGCTTTGTAAATATATAATATTTCGGTCTAAAATTTTTACAGTATATTCTCAATATATTATACTTACGAACAATGTAAGGAAAAGAAATTCGATTTTCCGAAATCCGAACACCAGACTACGTCCTTAACTGCACGCCATCGACACTGCGCGCGTTGATATACAAGCAGGTAAAGAAGGGTTTCGAACATTCGAGAAAAAGCTAGAAAGCACCGCGCCTGCAGTTCACAGATCAGACAGACTTAAGACGGTTTAGTGTTAACATACAGTGTTTGGTTGCCAAGAATCTAGCGGAAAAACCAGCCTTGTATTCAGCGGCGTTAAAGTTAGAGCTAAAGAGCGAAGCGAATGCATCCGTTTGAATCCAAACGAGGCATCTGGTTAATTATAAAATATAGTTGTTGTTGATTTTGGAATGCTCTAGTTGTTGATTATTCTGAATCTAAATAATGGATTATCGCAAATACGCCTTTCATTTGAAGCGTCTGTTTCACCTGTGCATAATAAAGGCGGCAGATGGCGGGATCGCGAGTTTCATTACGTAGAATCAATTAAAAGCATCTCAAGAACAACTGGTGACACCTTGTCGCCCCCCTCCTTCTCCCCGTCTTCCGACCTTCCGCCAAGAAACTCCCATTATTGACATTGTAATGAGACACCTGAGTTAATGTCGTTTGTTTGTAGCGAACTACACTGGTGCCAAATTAGTCACAGACTAGTCACAAGAATAAGAAATAACCAGACGCATAATTCAAATTAAAATTGAAGTACAACCAAGCCATGTTATTTTACCTCAAGCCTGCAGAATGCGGATTATAGACGCGCGATAATTAAGATTCTTAGCTATTTAACTTTAGTATCAACTCACCACGCTACGCAAGAGACCCAAAATATAATATTATTGATAGATTTTGTAAAAAGCAAATAAGAAATGTTGATTTGTGTTCGTAATAACGCAATGTAAATTTTATAATTCAATTTTAAGAATTGCATTTTCTAATCTGTTCTTCAAAAGTCTAAAACACTGTTCGCCATGTTGGAGTCCGGCATGACGTCACTTAGTCTGTACACTAACTACGTTTGTGTTGTGCTGTGTGTTATTTTGAAGTTGTTTCAAGTAATTATCACGTTTATAGACTTCTGTCCCGTATTTTATTGATTTCGCATCATGGAAGACGGTTTCGCAAAAGCAGAAAGTACTAATCTACCAAGGATAATTACGTTTAATAAATAAATAAAGTTGTATACTTTTATATTTACACTGGTAATGTAATAATCATAGCAATCTTAAATATTTTATAATTGTACAGTGTTACTATGGTTACTGTGCACTATCGTTATTATTTACAATCATAGTGACGTCACGAGTCGTTTTCGCGCGAAAATTCATAATGATAAAATTTATAGTCATTTTTATGGCACTATTCGGTTATAAAATATTATTATAAAAATTGTAATGCTTCTTTAACACTTTAGAATTCATAGAGGAAATAGGTGTCAGACTAGGCCTAATGAAACCATATACAAAGTTTGGGGAGAGTATGTATCAATAAAATTTTTGCCGACGGGCACTCTGGCTATTAGTAGAATGGTTTTGGAGAAAATATAAAAAATGTGATTTTATCGGTAAATGTCAAGTAAATAACGCAAGAAGAACATAGAACATTAGTAAATGTTCTTAAAAAAAAGTGCTTATAATGCGATCACAAAAATCTATGATTCATAAAATTATTCCCATGAGAAAACCCAGAGGTTGAAAAAGAATGTCATCAAAAAATAGTTAGAACTAAACCTAACCCACCTCATCTGTACAGTTTATATAGAATGAACTGATTTCTCAGTTTTTCTAGGGTATAACTAACTAATCATCATCAGAGTAGGTATTAGTCTTAGCTATCTATCGCCTATAATTTACACTTACGATCGGATGTAAGCTTTCGATAAAGGCCGACTATGTGCAAAATAGTGCATTAGTACTATTGTTTTATAGAAATGTTGGTAATTAAACATAAAAAAACACACATTTATACTTTGTTTGATGGTTTGTTTGTCTTTCTAGCCGCATCTTTCCTAAAGTTGCAGCTCCGTTGTTTATTTTATTCTAGTCTGCCTGTTTGGCGGAAAAACACTTTAACATATTGTTTTCTGAATACACAAATGAACCTACTTTTCCGACAGAAATAAATATTTATTAAATTCGC
The DNA here is from genome assembly GCA_963575645.1 of Xanthostigma xanthostigma. NCBI lineage: Eukaryota > Metazoa > Arthropoda > Insecta > Raphidioptera > Raphidiidae > Xanthostigma > Xanthostigma xanthostigma. The sequence continues at coordinate 44,320,012 of OY754471.1, forward strand.
CTTTTACTAGATTGGCAGATGTTTGGAAAAACAAAACAAAGATCTTTCGGCATATTTTACTGTGACAAAATGGTTGAATGACAAGTGAACGTTATTTTTTTTTATTAACCAATTATGTACTCAATTTTTGCTAAATTGATTATTGATTTATTATTTTGTTTTGACTTTTTTCGACCTAAGTATATTATTGTACAGCTTACAACGATTCGTTTAATGCTTTGTCCATTCAGAAGTTATTTTTTACTTAAGATTTATGTGGCATAAATAATTTTTTATCGAACTCTAAATGTACTGAAGTTCTATCACCAACATTAACTTCTTTCAATAGAACACTACAAGGTTCTGAAATGGGTTTTATAATAATTATTATATAATATATATTCACCATACACGGGTGGAAAGTTTGATATTATTGCACTGCGCGCCATGATACCCGATGAGGTGAAAATAATTCAGAAAATTAGACCCCGCGTACTCGGTGATCTGTAGCTTGAACAAAAAAGTTTGGAACAAAAGATGTCTTTTTTGCCCGAATAACTCAATTCAATAAAAAAAATTGTGGTTGCCATTTAAAATTTAGGAGTTACCCCCTGCCCTCTCACGGCGGCACCACCTTGGAAGGAATTTTTGTGACCGAAAAATACATTACAACGAGTTGGGCAACTTTCATTTGCAACAATTATCAAAAAAACTTCATCTCTCTGAGATATTCAGACATTGCGGGACTTTTTGAACATTCTGTATATAGTTAGTAGAAGTTTTGTTCCAAAAATATGTATTGAAGGAGATTTATTTGGTTGAGGAACAATTGAAAAATAAGCTTTACTAGAGTATCGCTGTTGGCCAACGTTTCGAAAAATATATCTTCACCATCAGGGCCTCAATGCAAGTTGAGATGGTAAATTGTGCAAATTATTAATATACCTACATAATCATTTATTATGAATTTCAACAGTTTTCAAATTTAAAAATATCGTAAAACAGTTTTTAAATAAAATTGTTTTGTCCAATATGAAAATAAATATTGTACTACTGTACAATATTTATTTTCACACTGGACAGAACAATTTTATCTAAAAAACTGTTTTATGATATTTTTTAATTAAAAAACCGTTGAAATTGATAATAAATTATCATGTATATTACAATAATTTGCCCAATTTACCATCTCAACTTGCATTGAGGCCTTGATGATGAAAATATATTTTTCGAAACGTTGGCCACAAGCGAAACTCTGGTAAAGCTTATTTCAAACTTGTTCCTCAACCAAATAAATCTCCTTCAATTCTGTATATAGGTAGATTAACTGTTAGTTCTTATAAATTTTTAATCTATACTCATGGGTATCACTATATTCCTTCCGGTGGTAACATATCCGCTAGATTTAACTCTAGCTTCAGGGTTTTCGTGTTGGTAAACAGTTTTGCAAATCTCTATAATTCGATACTAAATTAATATTCTAATAGAAGCTTAAAAACAGACGATTCCTTATTATATTAGCTTTGATTCAAGCACATTATAGAGGAAAGGAAAAGTGTGTTAAAATATGGAACCGGCTTGCAAGTTCTACTTCACATTGAGGATAGAGTAAAACATTTTAGTATAAGCCGTATTAATATATTCAAATCCCAAAATCCACTATGGGATTAAGGAAGTAAAGTGGAACATATTCATACATAGAGGAAATGAGAAATATATAATTTAGTGTAGGCACTGTAATGAAGCGAACCTCTCTCCATGTCGTCTGCAGTCCTTGCGATGACGGTATTAACAAATGTTCATTACATATTGTACAATGTATGTATGCATTAGTGATGTGTCGCTTCTGAACGACTCCCTTCTCGGAGCGGAGCGAGTCGCTCTTTTTTTTGTGAATGACTCACTCCGAGCGCCATTGCTCTGTAGGTACTGTTGCATTCGCACATTTACAGAGCGCACAGCACAGGCCACGTACGGAGTTATCTTTGCTGAGTCATTTAATGTTGAATGGCACACTAAATGTAATAGAGTACTTAAACCATTCACATTGACGTCGTTGACAAAGATATAATATTGTACCTAACAATAAACATTATTATTGTTAAGCTTTTATTATACTTTATAGTTTATCCGAAATGCGAATAATAAAAGATCAGAATCATATTAAAATAGCTCAGAGCTGAGTGTGTATTGTGCTGTGCAATGCTTCATGACACCTGAGCATGCATGATGACAGTTCACACCTCTGCAATCTGCACTCCTGTGTAGTGTGTACTGTCTAGTGTCACTCCTTTGAACGACTCCCTTCTCAGAACGGAGCGAGTAGCTCTTTTTTTTGTGAATGACTCACTCCGAGCGCCATTGCTCTGTGCTGAGCTGTTCTGTACTGTTGTATTTGCGCACACAGCACAGGTCACAGAGGCAGTAGTGAATTTTGCACGTACGGAGTTATCTTTGCTGAGTCATTTAATGTTGAATGACACACTGTAAGTGCAATAGTACTAAGCTTACAGTGACCTAAACCATTCACATTGACGTTGTTGACAAAGATATAATATTGTAACAATAAACATTATTATTGTTAAGCTTTTATTATACTTTATAGTTTATTCTAAATGCGAATAATATAAGATCAGAATCATATTAAAATGAGCTCAGAGCTGAGTGTGTATTGTGCTGTGCAATGCTTCATGACACCTGAGCATGCATGATGACAGTTCACACCTCTGCAATCTGCACTCTTGTGTAGTGTGTACTGTCTAGTGTCACTCCTTTGAACGACTCCCTTCACAGAACGGAGCGAGTCGCTCTTTTTTTTGTGCGCCATTACTCTGTGCTGAGCTGTTCTGTACTGTTGCATTTGCACACTTACAGAGCGCACACAGCGCAGGCCACAGAGGCACTAGTGAATTTTGCACGTACGGAGTTATCTTTGCTGAGTCATTTAATGTTGAATGACACACTGTAAGTGCAATAGTACTAAGCTTACAGTGATCTAAGTCCTAAACCATTCACATTGACATTGTTGACAAAGATATAATATTGTAACAATAAACATTATTATTGTTAAGCTTTTATTATACTTTATAGTTTATCCGAAATGCGAATAATATAAGATCAGAATCATATTAAAATGAGCTCAGAGCTGAGTGTGTATTGTGCTGTGCAATGCTTCGTGACTCCTGAGCATGCATGATGACAGTTCACACCTCTGCAATCTGCACTCCTGTGTAGTGTGTACTGTCTAGTGTCATTCCTTTGAACGACTCTCTTCTCAGAACGGAGCGAGTCGCTCTTTTTTTTGTGCGCCATTACTCTGTGCTAAGCTGTTCTGTACTGTTGCATTTGCACACTTACAGAGCGCACACAGCGCAGGCCACAGAGGCACTAGTGAATTTTGCACGTACGGAGTTTATCTTTGCTGAGTCATTTAATGTTGAATGACACACTGTAAGTGCAATAGTACTAAGCTTACAGTGACCTAAACCATTCACATTGACGTCGTTGACAAAGATATAATATTGTAACAATTAACATTATTATTGTTAAGCTTTTATTATACTTTATAGTTTATCCGAAATGCGAATAATATAAAATCAGAATCATATGAAAATGAGCTCAGAGCTGAGTGTGTATTGTGCTGTGTAATGCTTCGTTACTCCTGAGCATGCATGATGACAGCTCACACCTCTGCAGTCTGCACACTTATGTAGTGCGTACTGTCTAGTGTCGCTCCTTTGAACGACTCGCTTTGAGCGACTCTTTTTGGTGAGCGGAGCGTACGGAGCCAGCTCCCAATAAAGAGTCATGTGGACACATCACTAGTATGCATGACACCCATATCTGTGCTTATGAAATTTATAGTTGCACAAACTTATGGACCTGTCTCATATTTTCAACAGTCAGTGTCAAGACTATTTTTATCCCATCAAAAACATAAATGTGAATAAAAAGTAAGTTTAAAAACTAAAACCCGACTACTGAAAAGTATGAAACAAGAAAATATTCTCATTTAAGGATAGCCGTGGTCGTATGCCACCTACCCAAACAAAACATTACATTTTAACAGTAGTAAGCGATCATATAAGCTCTAGGGCAAAGTGCATCACGCAATACATCTAGAGAGGCCTCATATATCACCTATCCTCAGATGAGAATATTTTCTTGTTTCATACTTTTCAGTAGTCGGGTTTTAGTTTTTTATTTAAATTATTTTTTTCGAACGTATTTTTTATTTGTTTTCAATTTTCTCTCCTCTGAAACCAAAATTCAAAAATAAATGTAGATTTCTAACATATGTCGCTACTTGTTAATAAAACACTTTTTTTTGTTTGCTTCTGAACTATTAGCTTTAAGTAAATTCTATCAGATGTCCTTACATGTTACTAAACCAGTTTTTGACGTGATAACGTCTTATAAATTGATGAATCACTAATCTTATAAATTGATGAAACACCGGCTGCATGCACGAAAAAGTGTGACGTTCCTAACGTTCCGCCTGACCCTGTGCGTGCTTTTCTCGAAAACGGCCCTAACGATTTGGATGAAATTTACTGAAAAGGGATTTTGGGGGGCAAAAAATCGTTTTAGCTAGGTCTCATCTTTCGAAAAAATCGTTTTCATACAAATTTTATCATTATAAAAATCAATTTTTTGACGTATGAAAATACTTAAATTTTGTAAGTAGGTTTTGGAATTTTATATAAACAATGAAACAATTGCTTTCAAAATATTATGACAATTAATCTTTGAGACTTAAAATAAATACGAAAGAAAGAAAGTTAAAAAAACAATTATTATTATAGGTGGTGAGTATTTTAATACATAAAATTAACCTAAATTTGAAGCGAAAGATGCAATATCATAGATTCGAATTATTATAATTATTATATGTAGAATTTAGGTTATGTATTACGGAATACGTTATCACGTAAAACTATCGTCCGTAAACCGACTTTACAGACAACCAATTTTTTTTTGAGAAAAAATCGTAATTTTGTACAATATATTTCATAAAAACTATCCTATAGCGTAAGTTGTTCGAAGATTAGTGCGGCCAAAATTATAACACGAGAATTTGCCTCCAGGTAAAATCCCAATTCTTTTATCCCGATCTCTGCAATTTATACTGTGAACTGAAAATGTGTATATTCCGAAATATAGGAAAATTATAAGCATTGTTAAGTGTAATGAAAACATCCGGTATATCCGGTACCGTAGATGGTAGTGTGTAGGCATTTTGTATAAAGCAATGTGGTTAAAATTGGGTATGCTTATTAATAACGTTATTCGAGTCTTTACTATTAAATGCATAATCCGCATTCATAGACGTACGTACCAAAGGGCGTTTTAGAGGCGACATTTGCAATTACTGACTTTGAAAATTTGTTCGTAAGTGAACGGTAATTTTTCAATTTTTGCCATGGTTCTGATTTGTTTGAAAAAATCATCGGTGTTTGAAATATAGATATTCTTTAATAATATAACTGTATCTTTCTTCGTTTAGAAATCATTGCATTTTTAAGTTTGAAGAGTGTCTGATAGAAAAAATACGCTAAATTGATAAGAGCAAGGCGCTAGTCCGTATCTCGTTTAATTTAGAAGCTATGACGGTTTAAAAGTGTTAAAAAATTTGTTTTGTTTAAAACGGCTATATCTCCAAAACTAAAAGAGATAGAGGATAACGGATAGTCGGATTAGATTCAGCGTGATTTTAACATTCCAACCCACAAGTGGGGAAATGGTATACTAGTTTAGATCAAAAATCACTTTTCGAAATTTTACAATATCTTTTCGTTTTGAGGTCCCCCGAATCCAAAAAACATAATTTTTATAAAAACCCCGTGCGTTTGTTAGTCTGTGAGCACGATACAGGTCAAACGGATGAGCGGATTGAAACCAAATTTTGGGAGGATGTTTGGTATGCCCTATTGTTTTTGGGGAAAATTGGCTCATGCGCAGAAGAGTCATATGGTATAACGGTGCTTTTTATATAATAATGGTATACTTTTCATAACGGCTTATTATTTTATTTATTTTTTTAAGAAAGTGTTGTTAAAAAATGTTTTTCCTAAATTTTATAGTTTCGGAAATATTTTGAAAATAAAAACAATCTGCTGTTCTTTTGTTTTGTAGATCTGTCAGAAATATACTAGTTAAGCATGCTTTGATTAATTTTTACATGACGTGGAACATATTATGTAGGTAACCGTGGCAATAAATAGCTAATATCATATTATTGAATATTAGCCATTATCCGCGTCACCTCACACAATATCAGAAATTTTATTTTCTTTATTGTACTATATCAAATGTCAATATTTTTGAAGTTGGAATGGTCCCGTCGCCCAATTGTCTGGAGTTTTTGACGTGATAACGTCTTATAAATTGATGAATCGCCAATCTTATAAATTGATAAAACACCGGCTGCATGTTCGAAAAAGTGTAACGTAACGTTCGTAACGCATAACGCGTAACGTTCCGCCTGACCCTGTGCGTGCTTTTCTCGAAAACGGCCCTAACGATTTGGATGAAATTTACTGAAAAGGGATTTTGGGGGGCAAAAAATCGTTTTAGCTAGGTCTCATCTCTCGAAAAAATCGTTTTCTTACAAATTTTATCATTATAAAAATCAATTTTTTGACGTATGAAAATACTTAAATATTGTAAGTAGGTTTTGGAATTTTATATACTTAAACAATAAAACAATTGTTTTATAAATATTATGACAGCTAATCTTTGAGACTTAAAATAAATACGGAAGAATATATTATTTATTATTTATTAAGAAATATTATATGGTGAGTATTTTCAATAAATAAAATTAACCTAAATTTGAAGCGAATGATGCAATATCATAGATTCGAATTATTATATAAATTTAGGTTATGTATTACGGATTACGTTATCACGTAAAACTATCGTCCGTAAACCGACTTTACAGACAACCAATTTTTTTTCTGTAAGTTTGCGCAATATCCAACGAAACGAAGTGAATTTATTTTTCTAAAACTATGAATACAGACCTTTCTTACTGAATCTATAAAATGGGGGCCTAGAAAACGGTACTAATCCAAGTCTATAGATAAGAACAAAATGTCGTGAAACTGGCGTTCATTATTATCTTTTTAATCAGCATTAATTGGACGCATGATGGATGGAATACGGTTTTCTAGTGCGAATAAAAAAAGTTGCTTTAAAATTATCGCGCGTCATTAATTTAACGAATGGTAGGCGAGATCACAGAATAGACGAGGAATGCGTAATGCGCTCTCGTCTAGACAATGATATTTTATACACACACAGAGGATCCGCCCTGCTCTGGTTTCGAGGTATCTGTGACATAAAAAGCGTACAACAAACTACTTGTGAGGTCCCCACGCACCGGCGCAGTGTGACCGATACACATTACACACTAACGTTTTAATGTCGGACAAATCTGTTATTTTTTCATCCCGAAAAAAAATATTTAAGGTTATATTATAAGTAACTGACTAATAATAGTATATTGTGCGACTAGTGAGAGAAGGAGAAGATTCCATGAGCGTGAAATTTGCTCGCTACGCTCGTGCGGTAACACGTGAGTGGAATATTCTCCTTCGATCAATAGTCGCACATAATACTTTATTCAACTAGCACGAGTAATATGTAATCGGGGCCCTGATAAAAGAGGGAAAAATAATAAATCACTTCATTGATTGACGTACCCACCGCCCTCGATGCACACAAGATGGCCCTGACTTTTGCTGAATTGCGATGCTGTTTTCATATATACAAATCGCTACCGCGTTCCTATTGGTCCAGAAACTATGCAGTAATAATTCATTTCCGTACAGTTTCGGCTCGCTACCGAGTTTCTGCTGGTCTAGAAACTATGCAGTAATACATTATCGTACAGTTTCGGCTCATTATTAGCACTCTACGCGTCAACATGAAGTAATTTATTATTTCTCCCGAATTTAGCAGGTCCCCGAAATTATATATTACTCACGCGTGTTGAATAATAGTATATTGTGCGACTAGTGAGAGAAGGAGAAGATTCCGTGAGCGTGAAATTTGCCGCACGAGCGTAGCAAGTGCGGTAACACGTGAGTGGAATATTCTCCTTCGATCAATAGTCGCACATAATACTTTTTTCAACTAGCACGAGTAATATGTAATCGAGGCCCTGATAAAAGACGGAGAAATAATAAATTACTTCATGTTGACGCGTAGAGTGCGAATAATGAGCCGAAACTGCACGGTAATATATTACTGCATAGTTTCCAAACCAATCGGAACGCGGCAAAAGTTTGCCGCGTTCCTATTGGTCCAGAAACTATGCAGTATGCACACAAACGTAACACCCTTCCATAAAACGTCGTCCCATAAAAGTGCCGCGCCAATTGTACGGTTTTACTTCCAACCAAACGCGCTACTGAATGTTTCATATAAAAAAAAATCGGCTGAGGAGAGAAAGCTGGCGGCTGGTCGAAAGAAAACGGTTTGTGTTTTAAGTGTGCAGATTTTCTAGATAGTGTGTTTTGGTGTCTTCGAACCGTTATGTGGTGATGGTGATACGTTGATCATAGAACATCACGAAACCAAACGCGAAGAAAAGAAAACAGCATGCTTGCCTGCCCATATGCCTATAAAACTCGCACGCTCGTAAAACTTCACATGTGTGAAAACTTTGAAACCAACCGAACCCGTACAATATAACGCTAGGCACAGGACAAAAACACTTATGTAGAAAGTTTGGATTTTTCATCAAATTGATTTTTTGTAAATGTCAAGTTTTTTTACGTAACTTTGGGATTTAATTACACAATTAACCCTTTCAGCCACGGTTTCTTAAAGATTTCATAAATAAAACAACTGCATTTCTAGTTTAATTAGGGTTTATTTATTATGAAGAAAATTGAAAAATAAAAATACCACCTAAAGCTTTCATGGAATACGGTCAATGATAAATAAACAAATATCTTAGATTAACGTCTCAATAGAAATCTTCAAATAAATAAAATTATCGACCATTTTTTCAGACTGTATATTGACAAAAAATTATAAAATTATAATTCAATATCTCAATAAATGATGTTTCGGTCCGGATTTGGATCTTCTTCAGAAAAATGGAATCTGAAAAATATAAAAATGAATTAGTATCTACTTATTTTACAATAGAATTAAGACTGAATTTTTTTTATATAACTTTTGAAAGTTAATGAAAAATTAATAACAAACTAATTATAAATTAATTTTTATATTTTTTAGATCAATTCTGAAGAAGATTCAAATCCGGACCGAAATGTCATTTATTGAGATATTGAATATAATTTTATAATTTTTTGTCAATATACAGTCTACAAAAAATTGGTCGATAATTTTATTTATTAATAAATAAAATTGTCGACCAATTTTTCAGACAATTATATTAACAAAAATACATCATTATAATTCAAAACAACGTTTAACGTTTCGGTCCGGATTTGAATCTTCTTCAGAATTGATATAAAAAATATAAAAATTAATTAATAATTAGTTTCTACTATATATTTTTTAGATCAATTCTGAAGAAGATCCAAATCCGGACCGAAACGTTAAACACTTAAACGTAGTTTTGAATTATAATTATATATATTTGTAAATATAATTGTCTGAAAAATTGGTCGATAACTTTATTTATTGAAGAGTTCTAATCAGACGTTAATCAAACATTTGAATATTAATAAATTAACTACAAATGTCAATATATTGCGTGAAAATATATTTTAAAAAATCTAGAATATGCGGTTTGATAACTGACTACTAAACCTGAAAGACTTAAAAGAGTAACATGATGTTTAAAATGAGAGTCAGCGAGTTTTAACACACCGCGAGTCGTAACACCATTTTACACGAGGTATTTATGATCTTTTTTGCACATACTTTCTATAAAATAGCTGATTTTCAGTTCGTTTTCAAAATTTTTGACAGTTCACTTGTGAACCAATGTCACCTTTAATAGAAGATTAAAAAAAAAGAAATGACAGACAATTGACAAACGGTGTACTGCAAAAAAGTTGAAAATAAAGTGAAAAGCACTTATTTTGTAGGAGGTACGTGCCAAAAAATACCATCTATATCTCGTGAGTCGTGCGTAATGGCAATTGCGGCTCGTGTGACTGTTGAAACTCGCCGACACTCGCTTTAAACAAAATATCACAGCTCACCCTAAAGTAATCCATTTCAATACAAACAGCTGTTATGTAAAGATTAGAACATTTTTAGAAAAGTTAGATGTCTAAAAATTCGACGTAAACGGTTTTGCATCAATTCCGCGGATAAACGTGCTGTTACTATACAAACAAAGATTACATAGACACACTGTACAATGCTATGTATGTGTCACTTACCACAAGAGTCAATCATACAGTTTTGATGTTTTTACGACAATGCCAGCTTTTAAAATGCAAATTCATATTTGTTCCTGGAAAATCAAAGCTCTTTTATTACGACTCGAGTTAGTATCAAAATTGAACCTTATTCAATCTAAATTGTATTTTACATATTTAGGCTAAATGTAAAGTACTCAAAAACCGCAGGATGGAATACTTTATGCAATGGAAATTGTCAAAACACACACAAATAAATCGTGGAGAAAATCTTAACTGGCAAATGATTTTCTGAATCCATTCCGACCATTCTCACTTTTGTGTGTGTCTTTTAGTTTAGAAGTTATGGCGTTTTTTTAAAGTGTAAACGCCCGTGTCTCATAAACTATAAAAGATACAGTATTGCAGATGGTCGGAATCGATTCAGCTCTGTCAGTATGTAAACACGTAAGGTGCACATAGGGAAATTAGCATTGGGAAAAAATACTTGGATCAGAGTTAGCCATGACTGCATTAATCGTTATTTCTGTTGAATTATCGTGGTAATCTTGAGGATTTCTATTTTATTTTGATTGAATTTTATTTTACTTGGCTTTTTCAATAATAAAAAGCTCTTATAAATCATTATTTTAATTTTTTTTGTACAAAAATAAAACAAAAAAACAACTACATCTGTTTGGAAACATTTCATTCAAAAATTGTCTGATTGGTATGACGCATGCGCGTTGGTAAATCAGTGACCCAATGTCTTTAGGTTCAACACGAATAGGCGGAGATATTTGATCTCGCACCATATTTAAGTATTTTTGGGAATTTAATGTCCCATTAATAAAAAAAGTCCGATTATGTTGTAATCATTTGAATATTTTCTTCGGTGGTATACACATTCATTTTGCAAAAGAATATTATCTGTCAAATTGAAAAACAAAATTTCAAGGCTCACTCTGATCCAGTCATTTTTTCCCAATGTTAATTTCCCAATGTGCACCTTACGTGTTTACATACTGTAGATTAAAATGGACCATTCTGTATATTTTATATGGATCGAATGTATTTTCCAATGGCATTTACAACATAATGTATATTTCAAGTACCACAAAAGACTTGTGTCATAAAATAATCTTTCCTGCGAATAGAACGATTGCAGGAATGTGAATTTCTTTCCTGTGTTCCTGCTATAATCCCGATTCATTGTATAATATCATGTTATTGGTCGACCATATTTTACATTCTGAATGAAATAAGCCAACCTCCAACCCCACTCAAATAATGTATACGTGTTTAATCTCGAGTAGACAGCATTGTCTGTTTTCATAAAATTTGCTGAACCCGTCTTTTATAACGCAGCGTACATTCAGCTGAACAAGTTACAGCTGAATCGTTCGAACCGATGAGAAAGTTGATGTTTCTTATGGATTTTTGTACCGAGCAGTTTCCTTCTGATTTTATGGATTCGATACACGTGAGCTGTCCGTGCGAAAAACATGGTTTTTCTAAACGAATGCCCAGCTACCTTAAGAGGTTATACGCAGTTTCAAGGCCAAAAAAGTCGTTTTTTCACGATTTTTTTCTGAAGAGGAATTTTCTTAGACAAATACAAAATGTGGTGGTAATTTTTAGCTTTATTTCGGCATTTTTTATTTTAAAAAATATTGATTTACACTGCTCCTGTAGACGGTCTCTTGGAGATCCTTCAAAAAAAGGTGTCTGGCGGTGTGCATGATATCTCCGGTTTGGATTATCTGAATTTAAAAAAAACAGAAGATTCTATTAGTGGATAGATAAATCTAGGTATTAATCGAAGGAACAGATGAAATTTTGATTTTTGACAAAATGGCAGCTCCGAAAATAAAAAAAGCGAGTGCGCTTTAGACCACACGACTGAAGTAAAACTTCTTCCTGCTATAATTATTTTAAATATATTTATTAAGAATAATGCGTAAATACCTCAAATTTGCTCATGTTAAATTCATAAACGAACAGTAATATGCAGTCGTTTCGTCTCAAAGTTTATCGAACACAAAATAACCTCACTCTGTAGCACATATCTACAAAATATAATTTTTGATTAATTAATAGGCAAAATATGTATATATATTTATTAGCATAATTTATAATACATTTAAAAGGATTTATTAACTAACCTACATTATTTCCCGTTACAAAATGCAGCAAAATTCGATGAAATGTATTTTTGATGCAAAAAAAAACAGTTATTTTCATTTTAAACGACAAATAGTTGTATTGATGCACTTCCGTAAATGATTTCGTCAGGCATCGCGATATGATGCACTTCCGTAAACGATTTCGTCAGACATTTACCAGCTTACTCCCCAAGTCAAGCGTGCCTAAAGAAGTTTTACTTCAAAAAATTTTATGTGCTTCCCCGGAGTTTAATCTATCTCCATATTAAATTTCATCACAATCGGCCCAGCGGCTTGGCCGTGAAAGCGTAACTTCATGCAAAATTACAACCCTCTCATCCCCAAGAGGTTGAATTTTGAAGAAAAGTAGCTTATGTCTTTCCCCAGGATTCAAACTATCTCCATATTAAATTTCATCACAATCGGCCCAGCGGTTTGGCCGTGAAATCGTAACAAACGGACAGACAGACAAAGTTACTTCCGCATTTATAATATTAGTACGGATTTGAACAGTTTTCTAGTCACCTGTACCTTTAAACGTAAGAATATATTTATGTCTGAAAATATAATACGCTAACTTCCTTTTTAGCGATAACATAAAATTGTCTCCACTTTTGAGTTTTACGGGTATTTCGCTATTACATTCTTCTTCTTGTATAAATTTAACTTTTTTTTTGGTTTGAAAGAATGAAATGCTGTTCAAATAACTTCTGTTCTTTGTTGCAACTTTCATTTGTGTATGCCAAGGCAATGAATTCAATATTACAGTTGGTTATTAGAGTTAAGTTTTATCAATATTTTTCAGGAAAGACTCATTGAAGTCAAGTCATATATTACCTATACTTTTTTCATAAAAGATATTAAGCTCTGTTCTTTTATGGAGAACGTTTTCTTTTTCTCACTGTTATTTATGGGCTATAAAAGAAATTATTAAGTTACCTGGTTAATATTTATGATCTGATAGAACGAAATTGGGGACATATTTACTAATGTCATTGCTTTAACTAGCGGTCGCCCAGTAGTCGAAAATTGACCGTAATTCATTAAATTTTTCACTTTGAACGTAACTGAGGTTCTTATATGGTTTTCTAGTGAATCTGTTTTACCTGTGTTAAGTCGGATACACATCGTGATGAAACATACATTGTGCACTTCCACTCATTAAAATGAAGAGAACGATGCATGTTTCATCACATAATGTCTGCGAATTCTAAAGACGTTTCACTCAAAATAATTACCAAAAATAAAAACTTAAAATAAAACTTTGCTGGTGTATGTTTTACTGTCTAATGCCTATATTTACCGAACACTATTAAAGATAGAAGTTACTATTCTTGGAACAAATTTAATCGTTAGAATAAAACATACTTATTCACCAAGTAAAATATCAAGTAAAAAAAATTAGTTAAAGAATAAATATACACTACAGTCTACACTATAGTTCTTGTTCTTTTTGTTGAATATTTTGACGTTCACCCAAAAATCCGACCGATGGCGTTAGTGTAAACGTCAAAAAAAAGTTTCACCAAATAATAATATTTCATCCTAACGCAATTGCATAAAAAACTTCCACTAATGTTTTACAACTATATGTATATAGGTACACCTCACAAAAGATTAATAAACTACACATATAAGTAAATTCACAAGAGCAAACTGTAGATACAATACTTCACGTTTATAGGTTAGGTGTTATGATCTATGTGGCGAGCATTATTATTTTATCAGGCGAATAAATATTTATACTCTCGAAATAAGACAGAACAGATGTATACCTGCAGTAAACATAATTACATTTTGTGAATTGAATTATCGCTATTTATTCGGGGGAATAGCTACCTGAAGAACAAATGAACCGAATAAATAACATTTCAATAAATAAAATTATCGACCAATTTTTCAGACAATATATTAACAAAATATAATTAATACATTAACGTTTCGATCCCGATTTGGATTTTCTTCAGAATGGATCTAAAAATATAAAAAATAATTAATACTTATTTAGTTTCTATTTATTTTTAACGAAATTCGTGAAAGATTTTTTTAATATTGAAATATTGAAAAAATAATAACAAACAATTTTTTATTATGTAGTCAAAGATTCGAATAAATAACAACTTACGTTCGGTGAATATGGCCATTATTTTCCTTTTTCTCATTTGTTTCTTGTTCATTCACGTCTGTATAATTGACTTTGTAGGTTATGTTTGTCACAAGGTTAAACGCTAGTGTTATCTGCTGAACCTTATTATATAACATTCTAAGCTAACAGCAAGTCTAAGTACAGTCTAAGCCACGGAATAAAGTACAGGGGATGAAAGCTGTAAGTGCGAGCACGCATCGTCAAAGTATATATGAAACGATAATTATGTAATTAGTGCGTGACGCCGCCGCTCTCGTTTAGCGGCGCGCCACTATCGTCTCTATCTTCATGCTGAATAAGAACTTCTCTAGACTACTTCACTCTCCGCAGTCTCTCTCTTGTCTGCAAAGTACAGGGCGTAGAAAAATTACCGAACAATAGTTCTGGTCCGATTAGAACTTCGAGTCAATATTTTAGTTTAGAGCAGTGTTTACTAAACTTTTTTGCCTACGGATCCCTAAGAGATTAGTAAAATTAATAACCAATTACACTTTGAATCTAAAATACACCAAGTTTCAATAGTGGTGTAACCGTAGTCCGTAGGGCTGGATTTAGGGGAGAGGAACAGAGACTGATGTCCTGGGGCTTCCACATAAGAAGAGCTTCCACAATTTTGTATATTTTTGCTAATTATGTATTTAATGAAAATGGTTGATCCCCGGACAAATATCCCTGATAAAATATCCATTAGACAAAATATCCCTGGAAAAAATATCCCCAGAAAAAATATCCCATAGACAGAATATCCCCTGACGAAATATCCCCAGATTTCTTAAGTTCCTTACAAAACGATAACGGGGTGCTGTTGATGCGATGGTGTTTTTGTTGCGCAATGAAAAGGAAGAGGGGAGTTCTTTAATGCTCGTTGATGTCCATTTTGTGATATGTTTGGCGTTTTTCGTCGAATGTTGAATATTGTAGAATAAACTACATTTAGGCGCCTTATTAGGATTTTTAGTCTGGGGATATTCTATCAGGGGATATTTTGTCTTGGGGATATTTTGTCCGGGGATCAAGACGCATGGAACCAATGAAAATACAACATTTTTGGAAATGATTATTTTTATTGACGTGATAACGTCTTATAAATTGATGAAACACCGGCTGCACGCACGAAAAAGTGTCACGTTCCGCCTGAACCTGAGCGTGCAAGCGAGAGCGCGGTATAAGCGATAGAGAGGCACGATCGGCCCAAGCGTCGGCTTGTACGCACTCTCTTCTCGCGTGACGTCAGAAAGTTCATCAATATTTTCTTTATGACGTTATCACGTAAAATTATCGTCCGTAAACCGACTTTACAGACAACCAATTTTTTCTTTTATCTGCCTTATTTCTACCTAAACGCCAAACGTGTAGAAACAAAACCGTCACCACCTCTTAGACCAGGGGCGGGCAAATCTTTTGATCGACGGGCCACATAGCTGATGAAAATTTGACCGTGGGCCAAAAATTTGCAGAGCAAAAAAAAGGTCCTCACCTTCTATTTCCGCATTTAAAAAAAAGCTCCTTAGGTCCTTTTTCGTCTGTTCTGGCCCTTGCTATTTCTTTACTACTTTTCTAAAATTTATAAAATGCTTCGTGGGCCGGAGACAAAATGGTGCTGCGTGCCGCCATTTGCCCAGGCCTGTCTGAAAAATTTCAAAATGTTGGTATCATTTCGAAAATCTGTTCTGAACCTCCTTCACTGTTATAATATATAACAACGCATATAAAATTGACACAGTTTTAGAACATCCTGTACGTTAAAGAGTTTTCCTTCTACCTACGTGCGTGGAACACAGCTTGCGATAGGCTAATTAATTTAACTGTCAGTTATGCGCATCTTATTACTATTTTAGAAGGCATATTTTGTAATTTACATCTTCTAGCTGTGATGCGACTTTGTTCAATGTTAAGACCGCTGCACACAAGGCTGGTCTTGCTGCTCAAATCATGACGTCACTGCGGGCTCGCGTGCGCGGTCTCAAGACGGATTATAAATTAGAACTAGGACTATTTTTCTGCGTTTATATTAACTTGCTTTTCGTATATGTGGAACGGAACCTTGTAATTGATTTTAAACTAACTTCTTGATGAGATAGACACTTGAAATTTTTAACATAACTCAGAATTAGATGACAATATGAGAAAATACCAAAATAAAGAAGAAAATAATAAAAAAAATTAATTGACTTATTTACCGTTTTAAGGCACCTAGCAATCGTCGATCATAGCTCAGTTGGTTAGAACGTCGTGCTAATAACTCGAAGGTCGCGGGCTCGATTCCCCATTAATATATAGGTATAATATTTTTATTTTTTTACGATGTATTTTTTTTACTAAAAAGTATAAAAATAGTAACAGAAATAAAAAACATTTTCAATATAGCACGTTTTTAAATCAAACTAAAAAGTATAAAATAATTTCTTTCTGATTTCTTGTAGGATTTGAAACGAAAAACGTGGGGCGCATTATTTATTTTATTTCATAAAATAGAATAATAGACGTTATAGTTGAATGAATATAAATAAATAAAATCGTAAACTTCACTCCATATGTTATCACAGTGAAAATAGCCTTGCTGCTGCTTACTGTTTTTTTTTTTTTTGTTAAAAAAAAATCGTAAATTAGTTTGTAATTCAAATCTTTGATTAACGTCTGATTAGAACTCTTCAATATATTAACAAAAAATATAATTAATACATAAACGTTTCGATTCGGACTAATTAATTATTTTGAAAGAATTTTATTTAAAGCGAATTAGAAATTAAATATTAATTATTTTTTATATTTTTTAGATTCGTTCTGAAGCAGATCAAAATCCGGATCGAAACGTTAATGTATTAATTATATTTTTTGTTAATATATATTGTCTGAAAAATTGGTCGATAATTTTATTTATTGATTAGTTTGTAATTTTATAGTTTTAAACATTCCTAGAGCGAATTTTCAGTTTTAATTTTGTGTCTGTTTATTTATGTATATATCTATTATATTATATAGACCTGTAAAAGTAACGAGAAATTGTGTACCTGTATGTATTCGTTACTTAAAGAACCAGTACCCGTTAATTTCAGTCAGACGATGTACCCGTTACTCAGTAACGAATACATACGCTTTGTTACAGCTCTACTATTATATAAAAATCTTGTCTAGGGGTTGTCCCTGAAGCCTTTCAAATTTCATAAAATTCCTCCGGGGTCAACTTTCAGAATGTTTCACAGTATTTGAATCTAACTGCTAAATCTCTTGAGATTATCTCGGTTGTTTATTTCTTTTTAGTATTA
The DNA here is from genome assembly GCA_963575645.1 of Xanthostigma xanthostigma. Classification (NCBI taxonomy): domain Eukaryota; kingdom Metazoa; phylum Arthropoda; class Insecta; order Raphidioptera; family Raphidiidae; genus Xanthostigma; species Xanthostigma xanthostigma. Next base: position 44,337,899 of record OY754471.1, read on the forward strand.
TTAAAATCATACATTAACTCAATTGGTCTGTCGAACTTGAAAGAGTAGTATTTACATAATAACTAAAGTAATTACTAGTTTCAAACTTTTAACTCCATAATTAATGATATTTGTTAATTTGCAACCTAATTTATTGCTATGAAGCTGTTTTAATACATGCTGTAACAAAATGATTAATTACAAAATATTTAAATATACAGTAAAACCTGAGTGATTGAGTACTGGGTAAGCGAGAAAACTCTCAAGTGAGAATAATTGCCGCAGGCACCGTCTTTGTAACCCTCTAAAACCTTTATAAGTGAAAAACAGAAACCTCTATAAGGGAAAGACGTTTTTCACTCATGGACCTTCTATAACTGAGACTACTACTTGCCTGTACCTCTATAAGCGATAGTCGAACGTATATTAATAGTTCCACGAAATTTAAGAATGAGTCATAATTAGTTGAACTAACTAACATTGGTTTTGAAATTTCGAGTGGAAGTCCGGTGAATTCCGCACTCGCGTCGCTCCGGCGAACAAACGTCACTCTCGTTCGCAATCGCAACTTTTCTGTCCTTGCAACAAAATACACCATTTTCAAATCTCGGTCTGTATATATAATTATTTATAGCTTTAATAATCTGATACGATTTAATGCATTTTTAGTATGCTTAATACATTTTAAATAGAAAAGTTTTAGGAAAGTCCAATCTCGGTTATTTATTTGTAAAAAGTCTTAAAAAGTAATTGCGACATTCGAAAGTAGAGTTGCTCGAAGTTAAGCTCAGATATTGCATTGCACATTCAGTTCAAGATTAGGTAACAGCATTTACTGTGGAGCTTTTTTAAAAAGTTCAACCGCACTCTTTATATGTAAAGCTCAATGATCCAACTCAGTGGCGTGCTTTCAAGGCTATAATAAAAGCTTGTATTTTTTAATACAGCATTTAAAAATAATCTGAAAAAAATATGTGACCAATTCATAAATCCATCCTCTTGGCTTTGGGAGGGTGCAATTACCGAGCGGGGTGGAGCACTAGACTCGTATTCGGGAAGTATCGGGTTCAAATCCCGGCGGGGGCAGATGCGGTAGGAACTTTTTCCTGCTGCCTCTCGCCGAGAATCGGTAATTCTTGTACCGGCCATCTTGTTGAGATTAGCCATGGTTTCCCGAAATAGTTCCAGATAAATATCGAGATGGTTCCTTATTCAAGGCCATGGCCGGTTACCCGTCAAACCTCTATGCTCAAAATTTGCCTGCTTTATCCTAATATCCTAAAATTCCTTATTCTCCCATTGCTATTGATTAAGTTGACGTTTAAAAATCATAAATGTAGAAAATAACGGGAAGTGTGGTAGATGGAAAATAGTAATGGTGGGAATGGCATATGACATAAAGTCGAGAAACGGATGTTAAACGCATTATTATTATTATTAATTTGTCAAAAATTTCTGCCGCTGGTGTTTTCCGGTCATTTGGCTCTAATAGAACCTAAAAACGAAGCGGCAGAAGTTTTTTTAAATTTTAACCGTTTTTGACCATCTTTGACATTTTTTATCCAACTTTCGACATTTTGACGTCAAATTGCGGAAAAATAGCCCGACCAAAATTTCTGCCACTATTTTCGTCGATTTTTATTTACTTAACACTCCCCTCTCCTCTCTCCATCTTTAAATGGGTCTAGATTTCGCCTATATAGCATATAAGAAAAATGCGCTAAATTACTTAAATGGCTTATACAGTACGTAAACACGTAAGGTGCACATAGGGAAATTGACATCAGGAAAAAATGACTGGATCAGAGTGAGTCTTGAAATCTTGTTTTTCAATTTGACAGATAATATTCTTTTGCAAAATGAATGTGTATACTACCGAAGAAAATATTCAAATGATTACAACATAATCGGACTTTTTTTATTAATGGGACATTAAATTCCCAAAAATACTTAGGTAAATATGTTTCCAAACAGATGGAGTTGTTTTTTTGTTTTATTTTTGTACAAAAAAATTAAAATAATGATTTATAAGAGCTTTTTATTATTAAAAAAGCCAAGTAAAACAAAAATAAATCAAAATAAAATAGAAATCCTCAAGATCACCACGATAATTCAATACAAATAACAATTAATGTAGTCATGGCTAACTCTGATCCAAGTATTTTTTCCCAATGCTAATTTCCCTATGTGCACCTTACGCGTTTACATACTGTATATACCAGGCAGCAGAAAATTGGGACGACATGATTCTTTTGCGCGTCAGCTCCCTAACTATTTGTCAGTTCTCGAGTTTATTTATTCAACGTTGGTGATAACGGTCCATAATCTCTTTGTAAATATTTTACTGCAGAACAAACTTCAATTATCGTCGTCGTATAGAAAAATAAATAGAATAATGTTCATAAAAATGAAATATTTAAGCGAAACAAAAACGCAACGCTGCTTGCAGAAAGTAAACAAAAGAGAAGCGGGGCTAGTTATATGCTTGGTTAGTTCCGTCCGTCGTATCGTTTTTCTTTTTAACGTGCCATTATGGCCGCGATTTAAAGTGTCAGTGCAGCGCCCAGTGCATCGTGTGAGTTAATTATGAGACACTTTGTTGTACAACTTAACCGCTACACGCCCAACCTGCAACTGAAAACAACTGCGATACAGAGCGGTTAGAAGTTTCAAGCTGCACAGCTGAAGCTGTGACTTTGCACGTTTTAATTTTTCTCATCGGCTATCACTGTATTTATTTATTTCACCGATCAACAAAGCTAGGCCCCAAATACAAATGGTTATAATTAGTGATGTGCCGGATATCCGTATCCGCGAATATCCGAGGGAGAAGAAGGATCCGCATCCGTTAGTTTTTGGTGGATCTTTTACCTTATTAATTTTCAATTCATAGATGAAATTTTATATATATAGGTGATTAGGTAATAATGAGAAAACTGTTAAATTCCATTCAGATTATTTTTTATTTTTTAAATTGTATTTGGTACCTTTATAATGCAAACATTTATCGTAGTGAGTACCATACCAATATAATACATAACTCAAGGGTACTAAAAAACTATCTTTATAATGAGATATTGCACATCGATCTTTGGAAAGAGACAATCTGCTATGAGAGTTAACTCTTAAAGAGGTCAATAATTTTTTCCTATAACAGATAATCTCTTTCCAAAGGTCGATGTGCAATATTTACCGTTGCGTACTCTAAGAAAGTTAAGATCCGTATCCGCGGATCTTAAAACCAAATATCCGTATTCAGATCCGTATCCGCGGATATACATTTTTAACGATCCGGCACATCGCTAGTTATAATACTATTATACCTATAACATGAGTTTGATACGAGTATTAAAAATACATACCTATATATAATAAAATATTCAATGTACGGTTAATGATTGTTTTCGCGTCAAAAGGTTAAGTAAAGTGCTAAATAAAAAACTAAAAATGTGTTACGAGGACGCATTACAGAAGTGAAACTTCTAGTTGCTAATCGTACGATTGCAAAAAATGTGTTACGAGATAGTTTCACGTTCAGATTAACTTGTACAGACGAAATATTTGAACGTGAAACTATCTCGTAACAGATTTTTTCCACTTGTACAAGTGCAATCGTACGATTTGCAACTAGAAGTTTCACTTCTGTAATGCGTTCTCGTAACAGTTTAAATTTTTTCGCAGGTTTACTGTAAATAATAAATAAGAAAACACAAGCAGACAACAAAATTTGGCAGGTTCACTACAAATATTGTTTTTTTTTATTTTCGCAGGTTACTGCAAATATTGTTTTTGTAGCTCAAGTATTGTTCTGATAAATTAGTCAAAAATTTTATATATAATAGGTAGGTATACTTAAAAAGAATAAAAAAATAAAAAAAGAACAAATTGTTGCGCGCACCTGACGGTAATCGAACCCGGGCCGGCCGCGCGGTATGCGAGCATTCTACCACTGAGCTATTAATGCTTACAAAGAGCCTTTGTTTATATAGGGTTACTAATAGTACAATTTCGTGACAAATTCCGTTACATAGGAAAACGAGTTTACCTCCGTTTTAAAGACGTATTCACTCCAGAAATCTACCCGAGCGAAGCCGGAACAGACCGAAACCTATGCAGTTGTAATTTCGACATTTGTGCAGTTTGCATCGTTTCGTTTATTTCCGTCACTTCATTCGGAAATTTCACAGTGTATAAGTGTTTTCGTAGCGGTAAGTAAACACTATACTGTAATCTATCCGACAATTCCACTGCGGGTCAAACAGTTGAAAGTTACGTCGGCACGGCGCGTTTTCAACTTATATAATACATATAAAACTGTCAGAGAACATAACCTATACGCATCTCGTGTGATCGCGCGTCGTCACTTTCTCTATTGTTGTTCTGTTGTTTCGCCGTTCATTTGTTCAATTCAACGGAAAGGTATTTCTTTTGTTCGGTATTCGTCCTCGTCTCGCCACGTTTGTATCGGTTAAATTCACATTGGATTTTCATTTGTTTTTTTTCTTCTTTTGTGCAAGTGTGTGTGTTGAATCAAACCAAACTCGTTAATACTGATTGAAGACCATTACAATATATACCTAGATGTATAGGTGCTCTTTTTTTTTTTAGAAGTCGTTGCTGTGTAATAAGGTAGGAGAAACTTTTTTCCGCTTTTTTTCTTTTTGCTTGAAATTTAATCAAGTTTATTTTTTGTTAAAACATCAAATATATAAAGGTATATGTTTTAATTAGCGTCGAAACATTTTCTTTGATTATAAAAATACAATACAAGACCGTATTTTTGAATTTGGTTAAAGTTGCCACCTAACCTTCAAGTTTTATAGTCCGTCCCGGTTTCACCCGGGTGCAAAACTGTTCTGGAAATATATTGACCTTCCCATCTACACAGCAGAACTATCAAAGTGCATTGTGCATTGTTTTGGCCAGCGTTAGCCACTGTCATAGTTCAGCCATTTTGTACAAAATATTTACAAGTTATATACAGAAACCTTACTCGTTTATCGCTCTGTCTATTATTGGAAACCGTATGAAAATCCGTTCGGTAGTTTTTAAGTTTATCGAGTTCAGACAGACAGACAGACGCGGTCGGATAGCGGAAACTAGGGGTTGGATAAAAGTCTCTCAACGTTTCTGAGCCTCCTGAACAATTTGGGATCATTTTTGAAAATGTTTGAAGCACGATAACTCTTGACAGACTTTATTTGGTCAGCATGTTGGAATTCATCACCGCGCGAAGCTTGTCTAAAATGGGCCCAATCGGGCCATCTTAAGGCTAGTATTTAGGGATTGAAAAAATATTTCGGGCTCAATAACTCTCGGAGTTGTTTCAAATTTAAAATGTTATTCTTTAGTACTGATAAAAATGTGCTGCTAAAATTTAAATGAAATCAGACTAACAGGTACGGATTTACAAATTTTATGAAAACACTAATTTGTGAATAGGTATGATTATACTTCCCGAAGGGTGTATTTATTTGGTACTAGTGCTATAAGGCACAGGATGCAGGACCAGGACCAAGTTTTAAGATTTAGGAACATTTTTCTAGAGTGCAGTTATTGAAACTCGCCCGGGCGCTTAAAAACTAATTACGGCACTGCGTCTATAAAGGCCGTTTAGTATGATCCAATGCGTGTGGTCTCCTGTAGCAATACAGGTAAAAATCATGCTATAAATGATGAATAATGTATCCACGTGACAATATTAAATTTAATCAGTATTATTAGATACATTATATGTTTGTATAGATTGTTTTAATCTGAGGTCATAAGGCAAAACTGCGTATGTCAAATATGTTCAATTTTCTATTTTTTTTAATGAATTCAGATACAGGATTTGAGGCTGAAACGAAAACAATTTTTATTTGCTTACTTTATTGATCAACGTTTCGGCATAAAATTATGTCTTCTTCAAGATCTTAAATTAGTTTATGTTTACAACCATAGTGACGTCACGAGTAGTTTTCGCGCAAAAATTCATAATGACTAATTAAAAGTCATTTTTATGACACTATTCGGTTATAAAATATTATTATAAAAATTGCCTATTATGACAGATTAAGACAGTGTCTTAAAAACATTTTTAATTTAAAAATATTTATAAAATGAATGACTTTTTAAACTAATTGTATTATATTGTGTTGTATTGACGTATTCTAAGCCGTTTCCAGTATTACCGAATAAAAATCTATCTTGTAACAGCACGTCTTAAAAAGCCACGCCGCCACTGGTGTACCCTGGTGGTCATGTGAGAAAAACAGAGGCAAGATGGCAGCGGAGTGTATGAACTAGGAAGTAGTGTTTATGTTAAAAATCTTAAATTAATAAATGTGTTCAATTAAATAATATTCATGTTACAAAATTACGTTAATATATATGTTGAATTAAATAATATTTATGTTACAAACTTACGTAAATAAATATGTTGAATAAAATAATAATAATTGTTACAATCTATATAAATACTGTGATGAATTGACATAAGCTCTTTTCCTTTTTGGCCACATATTTAATATCTATGACAAGCGCTGAATATAAATGATATCGTATAACTCTAGTTTCTATTTAGGTTCATTAATGTGCGTTTCCTATAATACCGGCATTTAAAACGTATAATATCTGTATTAACAGATGCCGCGCACAGCTAATAATTATAACAATGAAACCGCAGCATTCAATTTGTATCATATTTTGCAATAATAATATATCAATTAAACGGATTAACAACAAGCCAATAATTCATTACAATTTCCTTGATTACTAAAAATCATTGCTAGGTGAATAAAACAGAATCGGCGACCCATACTCAAACGAATAATAATTCAAGCAATGGCTTTCGGACTCGCGCACCGAGGGTTCTGTTCAAACTTGTAGGTATGTAAATAGCTCGTCTATCACGGGAATCGAGTACGTATATATTTGTGTTTAGATTAATAGCTTAGACAAAGAAAGAACCAAAGAAACAAAGCGCGCATAGTACGTCGTTGATATTATACATACACAGTGCCTATAGAGCGGATTATTTACATGCGAAGGTATGCATTTTGTATACCTGTTTGTAAGACAATCGGTAGCTGTGGATGTTACGTCACGTCTTTCCGGTTCAAATCTGGCATAGTTTCTCCTTTCCCTCTAAGAACGGATTTTATCCAAATCCTATCCAAAACGGATTTTTCACTTATCATCACATATACTGGGGGTATGAGTTGTTACGTGGGTGGTTGCGTAGATGAGGTCAATATAATATTTCCAGAGAAAGAGAGGGGCGAGAAAGAGAAGAACGGTACATTAATAAATCTTACAGTTCTGCCACCCGGGTGAAACCGGGACGGGCCGCTATTATACTGTTTAAAATCCCGTAAGGAAATCTATGTAAATAATATTGACTAGAGTGACCTGTGCGAATTATTCGCACTAAATAAGTATAATAATTATCACTTTACAAAATTATTTTTTAAATATGATTGCAGGTATTCAATTCGTTTCTAATTTTGCACACTGCTTATAACGTTCTTCTTTCTGTTGTATTACAATATGATGCTCAGATGACAGATCGAAGTAATATTTTACTAGAATATAGAGGCGCAAGTAGCAAAAGCGTTGAGCTAAGCCGTCAGATGGCATCGTGCACCATTGCTATGACGTTGTTCAGCGATGCTCGCTGTTTCAAAATTAAAGCCGTTAGATGGCAGTATGCAGTATTGTGTCTGTTGTATTACAATATGAAGGTCAGATGACAGATCAAAGTGTTGACGTTGTTTCAAAATTAAAACCATGATGGCAGACGTTGTTAAGCGTTGCTGTATTTTAATTAATTTACCAAAACAAAAGCAATAATAAATTTTTTAGTTGTCGATGTCAGTAAAGCAAGCAATTATCTGTAAAATGATATATAATTTATGTGGAGAAATTGTGAGGTTTTTTCTAAAAAGGGAGGCAAACATCTTTAACCTTAGCGTATTAATATATATTATGATAATTTAAGAATATTTAATATATATGTTACGGTCTATACCCGAATTGGTTCAGTGACCGAAATAAATGCGCAAAACTAGTTTTGACCAACTAATATTGCCCAAACCCGAAATCTTACATTTAAACGGGTATTGACTGTTATAAAATGAGCAAAACTAGTTTCGCGCATTTTCAATTGGACAAAACTAGTTCTGTCCATTTCTGAACGGACAATACTAGTATGGCATCGGAATCTTCTTTGCGTTTTTTAATTAACTTTTCCACATCAACGATACTTATTATATCAAAGTGATTTATACTTCTGTATTGTTTAACAGACAGAGGTTTTAATTCAGCTTTCAACAAATTTGTTTTCTTAACCTCACTTAGTGTAGTAAGGTAAATATGTTTCGTCATAAAATTATGTTTCAGAAGCCTCCAATAGGCGAACTAGTTGAGACTCGAATTAACCTTGCATTTTTACTTAATTATTACACTGAATATCCCACCATTATATTAATTATAACATTCAGGAGAAGAATTCAATAAGTAAACAAGAACATAACCCTACTTTTATTCGGGTTCGGACGTTGTTTGAATGAAACAAGCAGAACTAGTATTGTCCGTTCAGAAATTGACAGAACTGGTTTTGTCCAACTGAAAATGCGCAAAACTAGTATTGCTCATTTGATAACACTCAATACCCGTTTAAATGTAGGATTTCGGGTTTGGGCAATATTCGTTGGTCAAAACTAGTTTTTCGCATTTATTTCGGTCATTGACCGAATTCGGGTATAGACCGTAACATATACGATATTTCTTATCATTTATTGAATAAAGTTATATAACTTTATCAATTTAAATGATTGGGTATTATTTCCATTAAAAGTTATATGCTATAAAAAAGAATATTGAATACGGAAAGTGCTTTTTAACAGTGAAACTATTATTATAGATTGTATATTATTATATATTATGATGTCATTTGGTGTGTTCGAAAATTACTTTTATTTATATACAAACATATTTCTATAATTTGCTATTTATAAAATGAAGAACCCATAGTTGACGTCTCAGTGCAATATTAGACAAAAATATTATTCCATGTTACCTACTGTCGGGACTCAAACCCGAATCTTTCACTATTGCGGCAAATGAATTATATTTATAACCTTACGTTCTGTTTCCATAATGAAACTATTATATTGCACTAGCGGTCCCGCCCGGTTTCGCCCGGGTGCAAAAGAACGAATGGGGAAGGAAGGGACATGAGTACGCACATTCATCTTAGATTACCGGCATGAATGTTGTGTCCAAACTTCATAATGATCGGCGTTACCTACCGTTCAAAAGTTTTTGTCGTTAAAAAGCAGAATTTATACTTTTTTCAAGTAATAAATTTCTCTTAATATAATAAATATTTAATTGAAAACACTGATGTAGGAAAATTATTTTTATATAGGTGCAGCCTATAGTTGTAACAGTTTTTAAATGAGCTATTAATTAGATTTATTTAATTTTAATTAGTCGTAGTAAAATTTAAAAAAAATGAAATGTAAGCCTTAGAAGAAAGCAATGTAGAAAATAAAAAAAATTAAAATATATATTCGTCGACGTGGGGCTTGACCCCAAAACCCTGGCAAAAGAGTCTTCCGCTCTATCGACTGAGCTATCCGGGCGTGTGAAAGTGAGGCGCTAATATTGCAATTTTAGTAACAGCATTTCACCTGATAATATTTGTCGGACGGACTAATTTTGAGATACATCTTGCAACATTTTTCATTGATGTTCCGCTCCAATTGGTCGTAGCGTGATATTATATACGCTATAGCCTTCCTCGATAAATGGGCTATTCAACAAAAATTTTTTTTTTCAATTCGAACCAGTAGTTTCTGAGATTAGCGCTGTCAACCAACCAAACAAACAAACTCTTCAGCTTTAAATAATAAGTAGTATAGATTGTGCTATCAGCATTTGATTGTGCATCGGATATGTTTTTTCGGCGCAATCACCATACTTTCCTTACGGAACAGGGAAGGAAAAGACACCTTGTATATATATTATATATATATAAATGGGACTTAAATAGAAAGAAAAGTCTATTTAAAAAAATGTACACTGAATTTAATTTTTATTATGATACAACAAAAAAAAACTTATTAAGACATTGCGGCCATGTTACACTTATCAGACGGAAGTGCATTTGACTGATTTGATTTGCGTAAAAAAAGGACAGACTAAGCGAGAAAAGCAAATACGTAAATGTTATTATGCGCGAATAGCGTTTGCTAAAGTGCTTATATACAGTGTGTTAATAATCGATAGTGTAACAGTGAAAAATTCTTGTATTCTACTAGACACAACAAAAATTCAATGTTTTTTTAATTCAACTCGAAACTTATTATCGGACACTGCTGAAGTACATTTATTAAATCCTATATTATATTTTCAATAATTTATCATTTTCGGAAATGGATAGGGGTCGGCAGCCCGTCTGGCCGTTAAGACCACACTATAAAAATTGACACTATACCTGTCGAGTGATAAAAAATATACCTCTACTTTATTTATAAGAACATCAGATTTGACAAATGATATTTACATAATATTATATCATTTTCCTAATGGCCATATTCACCGAACATAAGTAGTTATTTATTTGGTTCATTTGTTTCATTTCTCCGAATAAATAGCGATCATTCAATTCACCAAGCATAATTATGTTTACTACAGGTATAAATCTATTCGGTCCAAATTCTCGCCTGATAAAATAATAATGGCTACTACATAGATCATAATACCTAACCTATAAACGCGGAATATTATATCTACAGTTCGCTCTTGTGAATTTATTTATGTGTTGTTTTTGTCAAGTGTATAGTTTTAAAACATTAAAGTTAGTGGAAGTTTTGGGTGCAATTGGGTTAGGATAAAACATTATTTTAATGAAACTTTTTTTGACGTTTACACTAACGCCATCGGTCGGATTTTTGGGTTAACGTAACAATATTCAGCACAAATACCAAGGAGTATAGTGCAGTGTGTATTTATTATTCAATTAACTATTTTACCTGATAATTTGGTTGGTATATTGAATGTAAATTTTATTGTAATGAATAAATTTGTTCCAAGATTAGTTAATTTCTATCTTTAATAGTGTTTGATCAGTATGGCCATAAATGTATTACATACTCATGTTGTCATGTAACATTGAGTATTGTATTTACATTAAAATGAACTGTTAGTTTATATTTTGTGTGAAATAATAGACGACCTCGAAAGCCGAATAGTAGTAAACAAAATAGAATAACACGAAAACAATACAGCTCACTTGCATTGATAATTACAATGTGCTAGAATGTTATTTTTTTAAGCCAATAAGCTGATTGTATTTACGAACATCTATTCGATTATATTATACAGAGCGCTAGAAAATCATACCGATAAAATAGATTCCTTTAAATTTAAGTGGCTTTTTTTCTATGTAAAGTTTAGTTTCGTAGCCTATCAATAAGTTCGAATCGAATAAATATACGGAACGTTTTGTTTGTTCCATGTCTATATTCAACACACTATTAAAGATGGAAGTTACTAATCTTGGAACAAAATTCGTCAAACTGAAATTTACTTTCAATTCACCAAGCAAGATATCAGGTAGAAAAATTAGTTAAAGAATAAATATACTTCACTATACTCCTTGCTCTTTTTGCTGAATATTTTGACGTTCACCCAAAAATCCTACCGATGGCGTTAGTGTTAACGTCAAAAAAAGTTTCACAAAATAATAGATCGGCCATTAAAATTTTATCAGGCGAATAAATGTTTATACCCCCAAAGTAAGACATAATAGATCCACTAACTTTAATATTTTTCAACTATATACACTTCACAAAAGGTTAATACACAACACATAAATTCACAAGAGCAAACTGTAGATATAATACTCCACGTTTATAGATTAGGTATTATGATCTATGTGGCGGCCATTATTATTTTATCAGGCGAATAAATATTTATACTCTCGAAGTAAGACAGAATAAATCTATATCTGCAGTATAGGTAAACATAATTGTGCTTGGTGAACTGAATTATCGCTATTTATTCGGATGAATAGTTACCTGAAGAACAAATGGAGCGAATAAATGATTATGAATTAAAATAAGATTTGCTTCGCTCGCTCGCTTGAAAACAAACCTATCTTTGTTGTGATCGTTCAGTCGAATTAAAACAAGGCTTCAATTCTTTCGTTCGAAATAAAAACGGAATCTCATTTTCTTCACTAATTCGGTTCAATTAAAACGGGACGTTGTTCGTTTTGCTCGTTTGGTCAAATTAAAACAAGACCTCACTCGCTTCGCTCGTTCGGTCGAATTGAAACGAAGCATTACTGGTTTTGCTTGTTCGGTAGAATTAAGGGGTTAGGTGGGTTTCAAAGGCTCAAAACAGGTATATTTTTACGATTTTTTTTTTATTTAACCAACAAAATATTTCATTCCATCAATTTACCATATAAAAGGTATATATTTCAAAAGAAGTTTGTGAAATTTTCATTAAAAAATATTGAAAATTAAGGCGTGGGCACGTCGTTTCCTGTGACCCCTCAAAAAAAAGTTATATCGGCGTGGTCAGGATAACTCATGACAGATTCATCGGAAATGCAAAAACCAAAAATTTTCTGTTAGTAGATGCTTAAAGCTTGTGCTTGGACGAAGGAAAAAAATAAATAAATAAAATTGCATTTTTGGCGGCGTTGAGAACAAAAAAACCCTTTTTTTGAGTAAAATTTGCACCCTTCATGGCCTTGAAAAATCACTTAAAATAGAAAAAAAATCCTTCGTTCAAGCACGAGATAATGTTATTTTGAAGAAATGTGCAAAATTTCAAAGAGATCAGTTCATAATTTTTCGAGAAATCGTGACACCGATTTCAAAAACGTAGTTTCGAGAAAAACGCGATTAAAGATTTACATTCAAATAACATAGCCTGAAGGGTAGAACATCCGAAGTATATATCTCTTAGAATATTACTCAGATCGTTTTAAAACTTTAAGAGAATATTCTAAAAATATTGAATTATAAGATAAGCAAAAAAAAAAATCGATTTTTTGAAATTTTGAAACCCACCTAACCCCTTAAAATAGAATCTCAATCGATTTGCTTGTTCGGTCGAAATAACACGGCACCTCGTTCGTTTTGCTTGCACTGCTCAATGATAAGTGAAGAATCAGTTCATACTATGAAATGAAACCAACTTTGACGTGAACGAAGCCGCGGGTAATGAATAGTGTATTAATGAAATTGTATTAAAATAAATATAATCATCTAACTAGCAATTATTTTTGAGTAAACACACTTCAATTGATTAATTAGATTCGCTTGTGTAAAGTTTTGTAAAGGTATATACTATGTACATTACTATTTATATTACGGTACTAATTATTTTTATTTGTCTTTTAATTAATAAGTAGAACTGATAGCTAATGAATCATTTGAATTTTTTGTTATGAACTTTTGCTTTCGTTTTTATGTATTTACATAGAATTTGTATAAGTGAAAAAGTCATTATTTTTAGGGTACCTCAAAAAGAACAAAGGAACTTTATTGTATTTTCTTATATTAAAACACTTGCAATCCCGCCCGGTGTCACTCGGGTGTCAAAGTACGAATGAGGAAAGGAGAGACATGACTACGCACTTTTATATCTTAGTTTACCGAGCTGAAGGTTGTGTCCAAATTTCAATATGATCGGAGTTACCGTTCAAAAATTTTTGTCGTTAAAAAGCAGTATTTATACTTTTGTTAAATTATAAACGAAAAAAAATGCTTGTTTTAAACGTCGAATAACAACTTTAGTTCGCGTGTATAAGATTTACATTAGGTGAAATCGTGTACAAAAAAAATATAATAAAAACCTAAAATTAACTGTACTTTAAACGCTACAAACAACGAAATACAAGAAGCTAATTTAATTTTAATTTTTACATTAGTGAACATAATTCTCGCGAAACACAAGCAATTCTTCTTTTGATATCACCTTCATGTGTTACGTATCATTGAATCTTAATCAGGTGCTTACAATCTGCCAGAGCATATTATAAATATATTCTCAACTTAAATGGTTTTTAATTGAAGTAATGACTAGTGTAATTTATTTTAATTAGTTTTTTCTTTATATTTTGTATTCTCTGCTTATGAATTTTTAATTCAGCAAAAAAATATTATGATTTAGTATATAAATTCGTGCAATGTATATTCATTTTATTTTAATTAGTAAAACGGATTTTTCTTTTTTTTTAAATCCTCTCTTTTTTGAATACCATTCAGTATATAATTTATATTAATTAACAAAGTATGTTATATACGGGTTTAAAAATTGCACAGAGACATTTTAAAAAGAATAGATTTGCGTTTTTAATTAAATAATATATTAATTATACTAGCGGTCCCACCCGGTTTCACCCGGGTGTAAAAGAACGAATGGGGAAGGAAGAAACGTGAGTACACACATTCATCGTAGTTTACCGAGATGAATGTTGTGTCCAAATTTCATGATGATCGGAGTTACCGTTTAAAAGTTTTTGTCGATAAAAAGCAGTATTTTTACTTTTTTTAACTAATATTTTTTTTTAATTAAATAAATAAATTTAAATGTAAACCTTAGAAGAAATCAATGTAGAAAATAAAAAAAAATAAAAATATATTCGCCCAACGTACCGCTCGAACCCACGACCTTAATATTGACAGTCGTGTGCTCTACCGATTGAGCTAGCCGGCGTTGTATTCTTGCAACGCTAATATGAGTATATTTAGGTAGTGCATTTCACCTGAATAGAAGCTTATTTTTGAGATACATTTTGCAACATTTTTCATTAATGCTCCGCTCCTAATGGTCGTAGCCTGATTTTATATAGCTTATAGCCTTCCTCGATAAATGGGCTATCCAACAAAAAAATTTTTTTTCAATTTGAACCAGTAGTTCCTGAGATTAGCGTGTTCAAACAAACAAACAAACAAACTCTTCAGCTTTATATATTAGTATAGATTAAATAAATTCCCGAGCGGGATGGCGTAGTGGTGAGAACACCAGACTTGCATTCGAGACGTACCGGGTTCGAATTCCGGCGTGGGCAGATGTGGCTAGGAAATTTTCCTGCTGCCTCTCGGAATATTTGAAAATGAAATCAAAATATTTTTGTCTCCGGGACTGTATACTGGGTGATTTTTAAAATATTTCTTCTTTTTTAACAGCGTGTAGAAATCAAATAGACAAACAAATATTTTAAATGTTTTTTATTAAAACACAAAAATAAAATAGAAATAATCTTTCAAAGTTTAATTAATTTTTTTAATTTTAATTAATTAATTCAACAGTCCGGTTAACACACTCGAAAAAATGATAGCACGAATCGGAAATGCATTTCAAATAATTCGCGGAAGGCCCTTATCGCTACTACAAGGATGTACTGAAAGCATGGCTACGACGTACGCATCTTTGTGTCCAACAAAACGGGGGCACCTCCGAACAATTTGTGTGAATACTTGATAATGACATAACATATTTCCATAGTGACAGAACATAACGCCAGAACCGACCTTAATACTCGATTAAATTTAAAAAAAACAGTTGTGTGGCTTTAAGAAACCACGACGCAAGTGAAACTTTTATTGGATTGTAGGCGTTGGATTGTAGACACTTATCCATCACGATTAATTATAAACAACAATATTCACATGAATACACGAATAAAAACATGTAAACACTGTACAGCACTTGCCCGCATGACAGACTGACTATGTGTTATACATGATGCTAACCATAGGCGTAGCCATATTGGCCTTGGCTGCTCTACCGAGCGCCTTTCATTTTACCTCTAATCCGCGGCCGCCTGTAATGCGACATGCAACAGACGGCCAGAAAAATTCGGGGCGATAGAATAAAAGTTTCACTTTAATAAAACTTTGAAAACCTGTTCTTCTTTCATTTTTGAGTTTTTTTGAAAAAGTTACTTGAAATATTTGTTCGTCTATTTGATTTCTACACTCTGTTAAAAAAAAATCAACTTAAAAATCATTCTGTATATGATTAAAAATATTATGAAAAATGAAAATAAAAAATCCTTGAATAGACATAATGGGCGTAGTTGTCCGTGCGCCTTTAAAGACTTCTAAATTGGTCTTAAAAAAACGTATATTTTCAAAATACAAAAGCCAAATGTAAATTTGCCGTATAAAAAAACATTTAAATTTAAAATGCGCAAAAAAAACGTAATATAAAAATTGCTGTAACATCAGTGAAGTGTCAGTGGTTTATGCGGTGCTCTGATTGCAGGTTCACAATGCTAGGACTGCTAGGACTAGTGATAACGTCTCTAGATGTGTTAAATCCGTCCCCTCTGCCGGTTTAATGTGACACATACATACAACGTTGTTGCATAACTATGCTGGTGCCAAACTAAATTCGGTAAAACACACATCTGATAATTTCATTCTTCCTAATGAAAGTCTAATTTCGATCGAATGTAATCTAAAGACTCAAATCTTTGATTAACGTCTGTTAGAACTCTTCAATAAATAAAATTATCGACCAATTAGACACGGAAAATTTAAGGAATATATATAATATTATTTTGAAATAATATTTTGTTTTTAATAATTTTTTCTTTCTTTTTAGGTATTCACAATTATTTCCATGACTACTTATTAAAAAATTGTTTGTTATTATTTTTTCAATATTTTGATACTAATTAATAATTTTGAAAGAATTTTGTATAAAGCGAATTAGAAATTAAATAAGTATTAATTATTTTTTATATTTTTTAGATCAGTTCTGAAGAAGCTCCAAATCCGGATCGAAACGTTAATGTATTAATTATATTTTTTTTTAATATATTGTCTGAAAAATTGGTCGATAATTTTATTTATTAATCTAAAGACTGCTGCACACGAAACTGGTTTTGCCGCTAGATTTCAAACGTCCTCTGGCGCTGTCTTTTATGCGTTTTCTTCACACGATGCGTGTATTGAAGCTTGCTTTGTTGATGCGTTTGGTATGCGCACAGTAGCAGTTCGAACGTTAACAAAAGTGAACGTTTATTGTCTCTGAACAGAGCACACACTATGACGTCGCCTTTGTTTGCGGATTTGTTTGTCCATGTCGCTCACGTGACAAGATACTGTTTCCTGATTGGTTTAAACACGAAAAATAGCCCCAGTTTGAAATCCATATTGTGATCAGTAGTAGGGAAGAAAATTTTCCGGAAATTAAAAATTTTCCAATGTTTTTTCCGGAAAATTTTCAATGTCAAAAGGCAATTTTTAGTAGATTTTTATAGGACATAATTAAATTTCCCATACTTTGAAATTCAAATCTTTGATTAACGTCTGATTAGAACTCTTCAATAAATAAAATTATCGACCAATTTTTCAGACAATATATTAACAAAAAAATATATAATATTAATACATTAATGTTTCGATGAGGATTTGGACCTTCTTCAGAAATGATCTAAAAAATATAAAAAATAATTAATATTTAGTTTCTAATTAGTGTTTTTATAAGATTCGTTCAAAGTTATTAATATAAAAAAAAATATCGAAACGTTAATGTATGAATTATATATTTTTTTGTTATATTGTCTGAAAAATTGGTCGATAATTTTATTTATTCAACACGCGTGAGTAATATGTAATTTCGGGGCCCTGATAAATTCGGGAGAAATAATAAATTACTTCATGTTGACGCGTAGAATGCTAATAATGAGCCGTACTGTGAGATAATGAATTTTCTGGACCAATAGGAACGCAGTAGCAAGCCCAAGGCGTTAAATAATGAAAAAAAAACTGCACAGCTTATGGACCAATAGGAACGTGGTAGGCGGTATTGTATATATGAAAACAGTATCGCAATTCAGTGAAAGTCAGGGCCATCTTGTGTGCATCGAGAGCGGTGGGTACGTCAATCAATAAAGTGATTTATTATTTTTCCCTGTTTTATCAGGGCCCCGATTACATATTACTCGTGCTAGTTGAATAAAATATTATGTGCGACCATTGATCGAAGGAGAATATTCCACTCGCATGCGTGTTACCGCACTCGCTACGCTCGTGCGGCAAATTTCAAGCTCATGGAATCTTCTCTTTCTCTCACTAGTCGCACAATATACTATTATTGAAGAGTTCCATACTTTGTTTTTAGAGTCAATTTCTGTACCATTTAACCAAACACTACAGGTTATAATTCTAGCTTTGTAATCCACATCAATAAAATTAAGTTTGATTCTGCTTTACTTAAGCTTTGTCGTATTGTTTAAGTTGCAACTCATAACAAATCAATTCATCTTATTTCATAATAAAATGAATCACCCATTTCTCTTGTTAATTAATAATGAGGCCGGAAGATGGCATCGCTGTACTGGCTGCTGCATTTATAAAGGGAATTCCCTTCGTGTAAACAGCACTAGATTACTGTTTTTGATGGAAGGAAAAAACTCAAAAGGGCGTTACATCCCGAGCTGATTAAAATACTCGTTTTGTTTACTTGTAGCCGCTAGTGACCGAGAGTTTAATTATACAACACCTTATTAAGTTAGTGGCTTAGAAAATGTTTCGTTTCAACATTTTCCGGAAAATCTACAACTCTTTGATCACGCACGCGAGCCCGCAGCGCAAAACCAGCTTCGTATGGAGCGGCCTTTAATTTGGGTGAATGAAACTTCTGAGTCATGCTATGGCGACATGTGGTATGCTGGTCACCGCAGTCACGAATAGCATGTTGTTAATGCTACGAAGTCTCCATTTTGTATATATATATAGAGTAGATATTATCGCCGTACGGGGATATACAGTTTTATACCCCATTATTTGACAACGGTAATTGCTTCATTTGATATGTCGAAAACATTACGAATTCACATTAGACTCCGCTGTTTGGCCGCATAATGATAACTTTGTTTAAATATCCACGCTCTTACCAATAATTCTAATTCATGAAATGAATCAGAATTAAATAAATATTGGATGAGGCAGCCACAGTATATAGTATTTTTTATTAACGGGAAAGTGGACAGGTACACAAATCAAACACCTTATTTAGCTGTGTATAACGTTTCGCTGGTGATCACCAGAAAATCAGAAATTTCTTAAGCCGGGTCTCCCCCGCTTGTTTTACCGTACACACTTCATGAAGACACCTACACGAAACATTAGGTGTAGGGGGCATTAGTTTAATAAATAAACATAAATATTAAATATTGTAACACCACGTCTTAAAAAGCCACGCCGCCACTGGTGTACTCTGGTTGTTATGTAGAGAAACAGAGGCAAGATGGCAGCGGAGCGTATGAACTAGGAAGTAGTGTTCATGTTAAAAAACTTAAATTAATAAATGTGTTGAATTAAATAATATTCATGTTACAAACTTACGTTAATAAATATGTTGAATTAAATAATATTCATGTTACAAACTTACGTTAATAAATATATTGTTGGGTAATGCCGCCTCTGCTTCGAAAGTGTTTTTGGTACAAAAGAAAGTTATAAGATTGATCTCGGATGCTGGGTTTAGACAGGAATGCAGGCCATTATTTAAGCGATTAAATATTTTGTCATTGCCATGTCAATATATATACAGCTGTTTAATTATTGTTAAAAATAATATGAACAATTTCAATAATCATACTGTGTTGCATAATCATGATACTAGGAAAAAGTTAAATCTTTGCCTACCATTACACAAATATGCTAAGACTACATACGGACCAAATTTCTATGGTATAAAATTTTTTAATAAATTGCCATTGGAAATAAGAACTTAAGAAACAAAATATTTTAAAAGAAATGTGAAAAAATTGTTATTAGAAAATTGTTTCTATAGCATAAAGGAATTCCTTGACTGTCAGCATGTACATTAATAATATGTAGGAATAACAATAAATTATTGTTATGTGTATTATGTTGAATTAAATAGTAGGTATTCATGTTACAAACCTACGTTAATACATATGTTGAATTAAATAATATTCATGTTACAAACTTACGTTAATAAATATGTTGAATTAAATGATATTCATGTTACAAACTTACGTTAATAAATATGTTGAATTAAATAATATTCATGTTACAAACTTACGTTAATAAATATGTTGAATTAAATAATATTCATGTTACAAACTTACGTTAATAAATATGTTGAATAAAATAATTGTTACAATATGCATTTATTTAATTTAAAGTAGACGTCTCTCAAAATCCAGGGGGGGACAGCTGGCCACCACTGGGTATGCCCATGGTTCCAGGAGCAATGTATGTCTGGAACGGCAGTACCATCTAGCGGTAAGGCGGGTCAGTTTAAGGGGATTCCATAATAAATGAATGGCGTATCGTATTATAATGTGCAGAAAACAAGGTTTGATTATTGTCGCTGCAATTACTGTTATCGTGTCGCGATAATGTTTTCATAACACGTACATATATAAGACTTGTCTACGATTGTACGGTGTGCGACAAAAACATTCCATTTCGACTGTCTTTCTGTTATGTTATGAATTTTTTTAATGGGTTGAGTGGAGAAGAGCAGCTTAGCTGAACTCCGCTCTTAATAAAGGCTATTATTATTATTACTAATTTTTAAGGTCCCGAAGAAAGGGCAATTAGTTTTGAAACGTCGAAGATTAAAGAATTGGGCAAATTATTGTTATTCTTTTGCCTAGTTGATTTATTTTAGGAGTTGAAAAATAATATATTTTTTTGATATATTAATAGTTCAATATAAACTTAATCTAATTTAAAATATCAATAAAATCGATTTGGAAAAAAATGGGGTGAGGGGCTGTCAAATAAAATGCAATTTAGATGAAATTTGATGGTAAGGCGGGTCCTATTATTTTGCTTTGTATATGACATTCTCCTACTAATTTCGAATAAACTAATTAGAAATTTTTTTTTCAATGTAGTAATAATAAGTAGTAGTAAAAATCTCATTTAATAATAACCTAACATAAAAATATCAATAAATTATATGTAATTAATGTTTTCGAAACTTGGTGGGAGTACGGGTCTAATACATGAAACATGGTGGAGGGACGGGTCACATTAAGTCAACAACATGAAAAATGTTTTTAATTATTATTTTCTATGCATTTTTTTTCTTTTTCTAAGAAAGTAGGTATATAAAACATGAAGATAAATTTTTGAAGAACGATAAATAATTAATTAATAAGATAATCGCAGGAATGTGGACAAAAAATTAGATTTATTAATGTACGACGTTTCGTCTATAGATTTAGACTTTTTTTGTACTTGAAAAAGTCCAAATCTATAGACGAAACGTCGTGCATTAATAAATCTAATTTTTTGTGCACATTCCTGCGATTATCTTATTAATTATTGTCTTGGTGGACACGATATCTAATAGATAAATAATTAAGTTAAATTTTAGGAGAGTGAATTACAATAAACTTAATAAAAAAAAAATCTATAATCAAGTTAATCGACATCACATATTACATCAGTGATATAACTGTCGTAGACAGAAACTTTTGACATGCACTGTATAAAATGTATTCTGCAAGATCGTGTACTGTACGTGTGTATGTCTGCTATGTTCAGGGTATAATAATATCAAAGATCTTTCTGTGATTACAAGGGTGTAGCCTGTCAGATTATAAATGCTTAGTAACACGGAATTAGTGCTTTTAACGCGCGTGCGCGTTACAACATAATATCTGACACACGTCAACTTCACGTATTTAGTTGTGTTTTCTGACGACTAGCTCACACTGTACTTCTGTATGTCTGCTTTTTATAATATATTATATTATATAACACTAGCACCATCATCAAGATTGTGATTTTACATTTCCGAATATTACCGATCTTTTTGATATTTTAATCGAAGTCACGCTTGATTTTTAGTTGCAACTTACATACGGCTTTATTCGTAAAAAAAACTTTTAAAAAATTGAAGCTCCTTCAAAAAAAGGTCACTAAAAAGTTGGCGTCTGTTATGACATAAAGTCGAGAAACGGATGTTAAACGCATTATTATTATTATTATTAATGAATTGATTCTTTTGTTGCAGGTATGAAAATCTTTCCTGCTAGAAAATACTTCACTTTTGAACACAAAATCATTCATAGACCGTAGACGTATAACAAGGTATTGTTAAAATATTTTTAATATAACAATGTCGATTAATGCCGAACAATATCGAATAATAGCGGGTATTCGCGGCATCTCTAGAAAATACACTATGTAATAGGCAGGTTTTCTCAGGCCCGTACTTAGAGACCCAGAGTCCCTAGGCACTCCAAGCTATTTTGGAAATTTAGGAAATTTTGGCTATATTATTAGCGCTCTGTTTTGGCAAAATGTAGTAAAAATATTTATATATTTTTTTCGATAAAGCTTTTGAGCTTATTTAAAGATTCCGCCACCGGGGCCCCTAGGCTGGCTTGGCCTCTAGGCTGGGGCCTTGTAGGCCTAGGCAGAAATCCGGCACTGGGTTTTCTTATAAATTATTATGTGTGGTCACAATCGAAGGGCATTGTCAAACTAGATTTTCTAGCAATACTTCCTGCAACCCAGCAAAACTCTTTTAACATCAAGAAAATACCAGACTTGTAACAATTACTTTTTAAAAGTATTTAAATATAAATAAAATACTCTTGCTTCATTGAGTATCTAAATACAAATACTTTTAAAGGAGATTTAGTAGGTTGAGGAACAACAGAAATAAGCTTTACCAAAGTATCGCTTGTGGCTAACGTTTCGACAATTATATTTTCATCCTCAGGGCCTCAATACAAGTTGAGATGGTAAATTGTGCAGATTATTGTAGTATACATGATCTTTTAAAATTATGAATTTCAACAAAATTTTGAATCTAAAAATATCGTAAAACAGATTTTTTTTATAAAATTGTTCTGTCAAATGTGAACATAAATATTGTACAAATACTTTTGCTGCATAGACTTGTAAAAAATACTTTATGAAAGTATTTGAAGTAATAATAATAATGCGTTTAACGTCCGTTTCTCAACTTTATGTTATAACTAGTGATGTTCCGGATCGTTAAAAATGTATATCCGCGGATACGGATCTGAATACGGATTTTTGGTTTCAAGATCCGCGGATACGGATCTTAACTTTCGTAGAGTACTCGGCGGTAAATATTGCACATCGACATTTGGAAAGAGACTATCTGTTATGGGAAAAAGTTATTGACCTCTTTAAGAGTTAACTCTCATAACAGATTGTCTCTTTCCAAATATCGATGTGCAATATCTCATTATAAAGATAGTTGATTTAGTACCTTTGAGTTATGTACTATTAGTATGGTAGGTACTTACTACGATAAATGTTTGCAATCTAAAAGGTGCCAAATACGATTTAAAAAAATAAAAAATAGTCTGAATGGAATTTAACAGGTTTCCATTATTACCTAATCACCTATATATATAAAATTTCATCTATGAATTGAAAATTAATAAGGTAAAAGATCCGCCAAAAACTAACGGATACGGATACGGATCTTTCTTCTCCCTCGGATATCCGCGGATACGGATACGGATATCCGGCACATCACTAGTTATAACAGACGCCCTCCGCATCATTACTATTTTCGATCTATTTCACTTCCCGTTATTTACTACATTTTCCACCTTCAACTAATTAAAAGTATTTGATATACAAATATTAGAAAAGTATTTGTATTTTGAAATACTTTTGCTCTTTCCGTTGAAAATATTGAATATTTTTTTGATGTTATGAAGTAAACGTTCAGTTCGATTAGTTTAAAATTTTTTCTCTAATATGCATACATATATGTGAATTTCCGTTTCAACGGAGACATATCAATAGTATATTGGAAAAGTATATCTAATACGGGGAACCCTTAGGATATACTTATTATTTTTTCAATTATAAAATTGTGATATATTATTAATACCAAATTATGTACAATTTGAAAAAATAAATCTTCTTTCTATTTCTATTTCTATTTCTAAATACTTTACAAGTCTGTAAAATACCCACTTAAATACAAATTGAGTCAGCGTTATTGTGATAACAAAATCACAAATATGAAAAATATAGAAAATTGTTTTGTAAAAATATATTACGCTGTATATTTTGTGACAAAAGAATATTTTTATTTTGTCTCGTTTTCTGTTTTCACGAAGTTGTTCTATGAAACGCCGTAAGACTGTTTTATTCGTGTAAATTCTTTTTAAAAGAATAAAAGTTCTTTCCTCGCATCGTCTTTTTTTCAATTCACTTTACTAGCCTGTTGACAGATATACAACAAACCGTGGAACGTTCAGATAAAATTTACAGTTAGCTTAGAAAGTTTTTAAAGGCCATCAAATGTCAGGTTTATCTGAGATCTAATATCGATTCATATTTTTAAAATGTTATTGTTACTGTTCCATACCTCAAAAGGAAAAAGGAACCTTATAGGATCATTTTGTTGTCCGTCTGTCTGTCTGTCAAGACTATTGAGAATTAATATAATAACAATGCGTTTAACGTCCGTTTCTCGACTTTATGTCATTACAGACACCATTCGCACAATTACTATTTTTTTTCTACCACACTTCCCGTTATTTTCTATACAATTTTTAAACTTCTACTGATAATAGCAATGGAGGAATTTTTAGGAAATTAGGATAAGGCAGGCAAATTTTGAGCATAGGAGTTTGACAGATAAATTATTTTTTTTTCATTTTAAATAAAGTGCAGTATCGACCGGAAATTTATATAATATATGGTTGAAAATGACTTAGTCCTATGCAAAAAATCATGCTGAATCGAATGAGCTTATCTAGAAGTCTGTAGCTGTTGTAGTTTTCAAGTTAGAGCGTTTTAAATTTTTTCGAGAAAAATTTATAAAAACGCGTCTAACTCCTAAACCAAATGAGATACAGAGTTGCGGGTGGTCTCATTGGATTCAGCATGACCTTTTCCATAAGTATACATAATATCAACCGCATCGAAAGGCTCTTAGTGCCTCAAAAGCCGCCGATTTGCAAAAACTTCAATTTTTTCAATTTTTTGGAAAATATAAAAGTGTCCGGATATGCCTGAATTTACTTGTCCTTATAGAAAAAAGTGCGCTGAATCGAATGAGCACAAGCGCAGAACTGTATCTCTTCTGGTTTCGAAGTTATGAGCATTTAAAATTTGAAAATTTCAAACTCGATTATCTCCGAAACAAGACAAGATACAGAGCTGCGCCTATGCTCATTGGGTTCAGCGTGTCAAAATCTACCGGGTAACCTTAATATCGACCCGTTCTAGGCGACTTCGATTTTGAAAATTTTTACAGGGGGGGGAGCGACGATTATAACCGGCCATCTCCTTGAATAAGGAATCATCTCGATATTTATCTGGAATTGTTGTGGGAAACCATGGAAAACCTCAACAAGATGCTCGGTACAGGAATTACCGTTTCCCGGCGAGTGGCCGTAGAAAAAACTCCCAGTCACATCTGCCCCCGCCGGGATTCGAACCCGATACCACCCGAATGTGAGTCTAGTGCTCTCATCGCTACGCCACCCCGCTCGGTGACTCTTGGGAATTAAAATTCCCATTCACCTAGAATCATGAAATTTGGCAAAAAGCAATGTCTTATAGCACAGAAAAAATCCGAAAACTGTTTTGTAATTACATCACAAAAAAGAAAGAATGTTTTTAAACCGCAACAACATGCTACGCTTGTGCACAGTAACAGTTCTAATACAAAATTGCAAGCATCCGCTACCGGTGCGTTTATGCAGCACAATATGAGAACTCTCGCATACAACACGGTACGACAACTAGCCAATCAGATATAGCCACGAGGTTACAATGCAGTTCAGTAGTCCATTTGAACTCATTGCAATTACACGCTTACTTGTCAAAATGACCGCAACGTTTGTCGATGTATGGGGACAACAGTTTTCCAACAAATCTTCAAGACTGTGATGGACGAACTATTTACATACGGTAGTTTATAGTTTGTACGGAACCCTCGGTGCGCGAGTTCTACTATATTGAGCTCATCACACATATGCGTCAATATAGTCACCGATGATAACTGGGTTGACACATACAGGGTGGTTTTTAAGTTGATTCTTCTTTTTTAAACAGCGTATAGAAATCAAATAGACAAACAAATATTTTAAATAACTTTTTTTTAAAACTCAAAAATAAGAGAGGCACAGCCTTTCAAAGTTTATAATTAAATTTTATGTAATTAATTCAAAAGCCTGGTTAACACATGCGAAGAAATGATAGCGCACGGATCAGAAATGCGTCCCAAATAATTCGCGGAAGGCCCTTATGGCTATTACAAGCATGACTACGACGCACGCATCTTTGTGTCCAAACTTCGAACAAATTCTGTGAATACTTGATAATGACATAATATATTTCCATAGTGACATAACATAACGCCAGATCCGACCTCAAAATTTGATAAAATTTAATAAAACCTTAATACCACGTTTCTCTTTCTTTTATGAGTTTTGATAAAAAAGTTACTTGAAATATTTATTCGTCTATTTGATTTCTATACGCTGTTTAAAAAAAAGAATCAACTTAAAACGAAGTCATAGATTTAAAAAAAAGTGTGTGTGTGTGTGTGTGTATGTCAGCTCCGACGCACGACTGGAGTTTACTCTTTAGATACGCTGTGTAATGTATTCTATCTCATTCTTTCGCACGTTAAATTCTAGAGATATATAATCTTTGTCTCTTTTGAAGCGGACGAGCGTAACGTAACACTTGAAGCGGTCGAGCGTTACGGCTCACCAATTGATTTCACTAGATACTCACAAAATTTCCGTACCGGGCCTTATAACTCAAAATCGTTTCTTAAGGAGTAAACTCCAAAAATTAATTTACAATTCCGCTGCATATAAGCAGCCTGTGTGGCTTCATCCTAATTTTAATTGGCACAGCAATATTATTAATGATGCATGCATTCATATTTGAGAGCAAAGATGCATTTTGATGAAATTAAATAACAGTTTGTTACATTTCCGCATTATAGAACCAATTTGTGTGACTGTATCCAATCAAATGAATATACTATGCATATATCCGCATGAGATGGGTACATACA
This sequence comes from Xanthostigma xanthostigma, assembly GCA_963575645.1. Classification (NCBI taxonomy): domain Eukaryota; kingdom Metazoa; phylum Arthropoda; class Insecta; order Raphidioptera; family Raphidiidae; genus Xanthostigma; species Xanthostigma xanthostigma. The sequence goes on from OY754471.1 coordinate 44,364,929, forward strand.
CACGCAATGAGTGCAAGAAGAGCGGGGAAACTAGCTTTTGCTCTTTGCATTCACTTTAATTTCGTTATTCAACGTTTGTGCATTTATATTCACTGGAGCGATAGCGTTTTATTAGATCTGTGTAGATATTATTTGCTTCTGTACTTTTGCAGCTTACAATGTTCAGCAATGTTCTGTAATGTTCCGTTACTAGTAAATATGAGAAGTTCCTAACAATTTCGTGTTAACAATATACACTGCAATGAACCACAGATATTTTTCGTCTTAAATGCGGATTCTCGCTGTGTATTAAGTATCATTATTTCTTAATGTTAATACGGATGCATCCTGAAAACTTCTTCTGTTGTTTTAAGATAGCTACAAAATTTATTTTTTAACTAGCAGTCCCGCCCGGTGTCACCCGAGTGCAAAAGAACGAATGGGGAAGGGAGGGACATGAGCACGCACATTCATCTTAGTTTACCGAGATGAATGTTGTGTCCAAACTTCATAATGATCGGAATTACCGTTCAAAAGTTTTCGTCGTTAAAAAGCAGTATTTATACTTTTTTTAACTAATAAATTTCTTTTAATATAACAATATTTTATTGAAAACACTGTAGGAAAATTATTTTTTTATACCTAGCTCTATAGTTGTAACAATTTTTAAATGAATTAGATTTATTTCATTTAATTAGTCGTAATAAAATTTTAAAAAATTGAAATGTAAGCCTTAGAAGAAAGCAATGTAGAAAATAAAAATATATTCGCCGACGTAGGGCTTGAACCCAAGACCCTGGCATTAAGAGTCTTGTCCTACCGACTGAGCTATCCGGGCTTATGCGTGACGCGCTAATATTGCAATATTTAGTTAAGGCATTTCACCTGATAACATTTATCGAACGGACTGATTTTGAGATACATCTTGCAACATTTTTCATTGATGTTCCGCTTCAATTGGCCGTAGCGTGATATTATATAGCCTATAGCCTTCCTCGATAAATGGGCTATCCAACAAAACATTTTTTTTTTCAATTCGAATCAGTAGTTTCTGAGATTAGCGCGTTCAACTAAACAAACAAACTCTTCAGCTTTATATATTAGTATAGATAAGGTAGTATTTTAGGGTTCCATGCCTCAAAAGAAAAAAAGATCTATTATAGGATCACTTTGTTGTCCGTCCGTCTGTCTGTCTGTCAAGACTTTTGGGAGTCAAAACATATAGGGTACTTCCCGTTGACCTATAATCATGACATTTGGCAAGAAGCAATGTCCTAATATAGCACAAGTAAAAAGAAAAATCCGAAAACCGTAACAGTTCTAATACAAAACAAACGTTCGCTACCGGTGCGTTTATGCAACACAATATAACTCTCGCATACAACACGGTACGACAACTAGGCTATCAGATATAGCCACGAGATACAATACAGTTCAGTAGTCCATCTGAACTCATTGCAAATTACACGCTTAGTTAGCAATTAACTGACCGCAACTTTTGTCGATGTATAACAAGTTTGTACGGAACCCTCGGTGCGCGAGTCTGACTATTTTCGGATATATTTATATGTAGTTTCCGCTATTTAAAGGCATCGATGGACAGACGGCAATATCGTAGAAACCATCTTGAACAAAAGATAAAACATAGCTATGGGGCAAACCAATTCTGTGATCGATTTCCGTTATTTAAAGGCATCGCCTCACAGATGGCGGCATCAAGAAGCTACGGACGCAAACCAACGTGATTTAATTCCAACAGAATTCGCAAAATTTTCTTATCGCCTTGTATATCGGTTTCCGTTATTATTAAATTAAAAAACGTTTGTTTGAACTTTTAAACTTTGTATTCGTGGTACTACTGATATTATAATCCATGCATATAGCAGTGTTGCCAACTGTAAGTGACATCTCTTTTAGATTTGCGCAGCCACAACACGTATGCAGTGAAGGTTATTTTGTTATGCAATAAACACAAAGAAAATTAAATTTCATTGCTACATGCGCTGAATATTTATGTACTGGCAATGAAAAGTATTATCTTTAAAGAGTAGTAACTGGGATTGGGTACGCAAAACAATAATACCAAAAAAGAGGGCGGTGTTTCGTGACCAATTCTTCTGTTTTCTAACGTATTATTTATCATATATATTAATACGCTAAGGTTTAAGATGTTTGCCTCCCTTTTTAGAAAAAACCTCACAATTTCTCCACATAAAGTATATATCATTTTACAGATAATTGCTTGTTCTACTGACATCGACAACTAAAAAAATTATTATTGCTTTTGTTTTTGTAAATTAATTAAAATACAGCAACGCTGAAAAACGTCTGCCATCTAACGACTTTAATTTTGAAACAACGTCAACACTTCGATCTGTCATCTGACCTTCATATTGTAATACAACAGACACAATACTGCGTACTGCCATCTGACGGCTTAGTTCAACGCTTTTGCTACTTGCGCCTCTATATGACAATTTTAGTAAAATATTTCTTCGATCTGTCATCTGAGCTTCATATTGTAATACAACAAAAAGAAGAACGTTATAAGCAGTGTGCAAAATTAGAAACGAATTGAATACCTGCAATCATATTTAAAAAATAATTTTGCAAAGTGATAATTATTATACTTATTTAGTGCGAATAATTCGCACAGGTCACACTAGTACTAATATATAAATCTGAAGAGCTTGTTTATTTGGTTGAACGTGCTAACCTCAGGAACTACTGCAACTGGTTCGAATTGTAATTTTTTTTTGTTGGATAACCCATTTATCGAGAAAGGCTATAGGCTATATAATATCACGCTACGACCAATAGGAGCGGGGCATCAATGAAAAATGTAACTCAAAATTTGTCCGTCGGACAAAAACTTTTCAACGGTAACTCCGATCATCATGAAATTTGCACACAACATTCATCTCGGTAAACGAAGATGAACGTGCGTACTCCTGTAACTCCCCCCCCCATTCGTTATTTTGCACCCGGGTGAAACCAGGTGGGACCGCTATTTGCTGATAAATGAAGAGGTGCCTGTCTCTCTGTAATCGAATCTTCCAAGTTAAATCCACTTCCCGTTATCCGATTGAGCTGAAATTTTGCATACGTATATAGTTCCTAGACCATTGACAAACGGACCCTTCCGACTTTCGGCCTGATGAAAATCGCACTTTTTAATCTTCCCGTTGTCCGATAGAGTTGAAATTTTGCATAAGTATGTAGTTCTGATAACAATACAATATTATAATAACTAACTGACCCGTCCGGCTTTGGTCCGGATGAAGTCGTTTTATACGTACTTATCACAGTCTCAAGTTGTTAAAAAAGCGTGTTACATTTTAGTAGCAAGAGATCGCTGTAACACGCTTTTATTTGAAAACTTGAGACTGTGATAAGTACGTATATAAAACGACTTATTTCTAATCGGAATAACATTATTTCTAACTTTTTAGTTCATTTTTGTTAACAACTAATAAAATCTTTATTTTTAAAACTTGTGCATATAATTAATAATATTAATTATAAAATTTTCTTTCACCTACGAAACAGTTTTTGATCGCTTATTTCATTTATTGTAAAAAAACACGTATGAAGTATCAATAATTTAGTTTAAATTCGTCGGAACGTGAAGGAGTAAAAAAAAAATAAAAAAACTAAACTTTTGGTAGTACAGCAAGTTTGAGGAAGATGGTGGAAAAAAAAACAGCAAATGTTTACAGTTATCACGTGCAGTGAACCGCAGCAGGGAAATTTATTTGTATATGTTGGCAACGGTCTCGATACTCATTTGTATGTAGTGCGGCGAGTGTACACGAAGCTTTATAGAATCAATACTCCCGATGTCAGCATTTTTATTCTCCTAGTTTTTAGTGGATTGAGCACACATATAGAGATGCTGTACCTCGTGGGAATCATATACAAGGACTACGTCCCATTTCTACAGAGCCAATGCAAAAGAAAAACATATAACAAACTGTGGAATGTAGACAAAAGAATGTCTGACAGCCAAAATACTCTTCAGTGACTCCGGAGGGATCGAAAAATTGATAAAAAAAGGAATGATATCTCTAGTATTTACGAATAGGCATCGTGCTGAGAGGAAATTTATATTGACGAAAAAATTTAGGAAAATCCATTTGATATAAATTGAAAATCCGTTTGTTGGGGGTAATTCCTAAAAGAACTGCACGCTTTGTGACTTCTTTGATACAGAATATAGATTATATAATAGATTCCGCAGTTATACCTATACCTCTATAATAATAATCATTATATTATATAATAATGTTGAGATTTTATTGAATTGGCAGTCAATTAAGAAATTATTTTTTTTTTATATTACAACGTTTACTTATCACAGCCGCAGTGGCTGATTTACCAGCAGACTGAGTAGCCTAGGGCGGCAGATTTTAGGGGCGGCAAATAAAGGTTATTATGTCCTGTCAGAAGGCCTACCACAAGACGAACTTACGAAGATCGTTCGATAAAGCTAATCAAATATAAGAAAAGTTATTGTTACAAACTCGACAAAGAAGTTTGTGAGACAACAATCGACTCGTCATTGTAACAAAGACACACCGATTGTTGTGGTAAACAACAATCGGCTTCATTGTTGTTCCAACAATAGACGTGGGTAAAAAGGGCTTTGTTGTCAAATTCCAGACAACAATGAAAGCAACAAAGGAAAGAACTATCCAGCGCCTATATAAACCAATGGGACATCGACATAAATTAATAGTCAGTAAACAGTGCTGAGGTAACTGCTGAAATAAATAGATTAACATAAATGATTTCTTATAGATAAAAAAAAATAAATGAACAGTGTAAATAATAGTGTACGAAATAAATAGAACTGTATATAGTTAATAAATAAGTGTGGTAAATAATTTTTGGTGTGTTCCTGTGTTGTAAATAATCTTGTGTATATAGTTGTATAGTGACTTTGTGTTCTTCATTATTTATTCTTCTATTTTTTTTTATATAAAACGCTCAGCAACTAGGGCTATATGCATAAAAATATAAGATCAATGCTTCTATTTTATTAGTTAGAACTGTTAATTTGTTTAACTGTTTGTTAACGTTATTATCAAACTGTAAATACTGTCAATAAATATTTTCCACGACGGACTAGAACAGTTTTGTTACAGTATGATTTATGTGTACTGATTTTGAAACAGTAACAACTGGCTAGACGCAACGCAAATTGGCTCGTTCTAAGTTATGGCTTCAACATCTGTGCCCTTGTATATAACATAATATAACAATGTCCACTTGTGTAGTGGAACGATACTAAAGTAGTTTCTCTATGTACTGTAGTGACCATTCGACGGTTGCATGAAGTTCGATGTTATCTGAATACTCGTACAGCTCGTCCCTTGAGGCCACTAAGAGGATTTCTTGATCACATCCAACACGCTGACCTAAGACTACCGGACGACCGCACAAAAGACTTTATGTACAGTCACCATCAAAAGTATTTCTAGAGACAATGAATATATTATACTTATTTGTTACGAGGGTCGTAAATAAGTGATTTTGTTTACAACGTAATGCGCTGTAGGTACTGTTCAGGGATGACAACAAATTTTTAGATGAGATCGAACGGGATCTGAGAATAGTCGACCTACTTTCCTAGTTGTGCTATGTGCAGGGAGGCGGAGTTAGAAATTTTTCGATGCGAGCGTTTATGGTGAGCACTAGGGGAAACTTCAACCTCAAATTTTCCGTATGTCAGTGACCAATGTTTATTAAAAGTGAAAATAGTTATAATTTTATAAAGAAAACATAGGAAAACTAAGCGATCTGGATATGCTTGTTGTGTTCAGGGCTGTTGCGCTGATGGCGATTTAAGTAAAATAAAGACCATTGGCGCCCTAATTTGACGTTCCGCTGTCAGTGTAAACAAATTAACATCAGTTTTTCTTATTACATTTTTTTTTGACACATCATGGCCAACTAAAGTTTTTGACTTATCACCTTAGAAACATGTCGCGATTTTCATAAAAACTGAGTTCAATAATTCAATATTACTCACTAGCGACGCTAGTAGGCTTCGTGCACACGGCCTATATGCCGTTAGACTATTCCCTCTATAACAGTAGGCTCCGCAGTTCTTATAGACCGAGAGCTGCTGAACTTTTTGGAATCTGATTTAGGTCTAGAAACGACATACTTTATAATGTAGTTTAATCAGGGCAAACAACAAAAATGACATTTTGCGACACCAAGTCCAGTCGTTTTTAGGGATAATCAACCCCTAAATAGGTAATAATGAAAAACTGTTAAATTCCATTCAGATTATTTTTTAAAATTGTATTTGGCACCTTTATATTGCAAACATTTATCGTAGTGAGTACCATACCAATAGTACATAACTCAAAGGTACTAAAAAACTATCTTTATAATGAGATATTGCACATAGATCTTTGGAAAGAGACAATCTGTTATGAGAGTTAACTCTTAAAGAGGTCAATAACTTTTTCCCATAACAGATAGTCTATTTCCAAAGGTTGATGTGCAATTTTTACCGCCGCGTACTCTAAGAAATTTAAGATCCGTATCCCTATCCGCGGAACTTTAACATTTTTAACGATCCTGAACATCACTATTTCAAATACACCTTTTCTAAATTGTTTTTAAAAAGGCAGAATGAAATTCCGGTCGAACACCCCGGCAGACTGTCTTGAAGGGATGTTAAAAGCAGTTTGATGGGGGTATATTCCTCCGAATAAATAGCGATAATTCAATTCAAAAACCACAATTATGTTTATTTCAGGTATAAATCTATTCTGTCTTACTTTAAATTTTTATTCGCCTGATAAAATAATAATGGCTGCCACATAGATAATAATACCTAACCTATAAACGTGGAGTATTATATCTACAGTTTGCTCTTTAGAATTTGTTTATGTGTTTATTTTGTGAAGTGTATAGTTGTAAAACATTAAATTTAGTGGAAGTTTTGTGTGCAATTGGGTTAGGATAAAACATGATTATTTTGTGAAACTTTTTTTTGACGTTTACACTAACGCCATCGATCGGATTTTTGGGTGAACGTCAAAATATTCAACAAAAAGAGTAAGGAGTATAGTGTAGTGTATATTTTCTCTTTAACTAACTTTTCTACCTGATAATTTGCTTGGTGAATTGAAAGTAAATTTTATTCTAACGAATAAATTTGTTTCTATGTATAATAATGTTCGGTGAAGAGACTGTGACTGTGAAGTTTATGACCCACCCCGTAAATTTTGAATTTAACACTTCAGATTAATATTGTACATAAGTTTGTAAATTAAACTACATATAGTAGGTTCACGTAAGAGTTGTATGTAATATATTGGATGTATTCCCGCGTGCCTTGTGCGCAATTAAAGCGTAACGAGACCGCCACTTGACAACTAGCGTCGCGACGCCAGTGAATTAATCACACACGTGCGTCGCGATGCGTCGTGTCAACACAACACAACAAACACACAGGTACATGACGTAACACTAATCATAATAACAGGTCGATAATCGTAGCTATGGCACTAGAAACTACGATAGTCGACCTGTCAACTAACGAAATTCTAGTAACTAAATATCGCCCTGTAACGAAATTTTACCCTGACATCTATTAAATTTTGCTCTGTCAAGCAACGAAATTCTAGCAACTAAATATCGCCCTGTTTCTAAATTTTGCCCTGACATCTATTAAATTTTGCCCTGTCAAGCAACGACATTCTAGCAACTAAATATCGCCATGTAACTAAATTTTGCCTTGTCAACAATATAGATATGGCCTTTAACAAAAGTCAAGTTATAATCATACACAAAGCAAGCGTCTCGCGCAGTCTCAAAAGAAATACTAGTAACTAAATTTCGTCCCGATATCTAGATGTCGCCTTCAACTAAAGTCTTGTTTAATCCAACGCACACAAACGTAACGTCCTCCCATAGAACGTCGTCTCATAAAAGTGTCGCGCCAATTGCACGATTTTACTCCCAACCAAACGCGCCGTTAGATGTTTCACATCAAAAGATTTTTAATCGCTTTTATTTAACTTGCCTCGGTATGTTTTTTTGCTTCGTTGTTTCAAATCTTGAGACAGCTTTTTCAACTAGTTCCCGTTATCCGATCGAGTTTTAATTTTGCATGGGCATGTAGTTCCGATGACAATACAATATTATAATAACTAACTGACCGTTCCAGCTTTCGTCCGGTTAAAAAGTCGCACTTTTAAAAAAGCACACTAAAACTTAAAAATAAAAAGAGGTACATTTTTTTAAGTTAAACGCCTTTATTGTACAATCGATAATGTACTAAAAACTAGAAAATAAATGTGAGTCAACATAGGGGGAAACTAAAATAAAATCGTGGGGGGCATTTAGTAGAAATTAGAAAACTTTCATTTGTTTGAGATTGGAAATCATATTTAGCTTTCGACCATAATGTAACTATATAAATACCACCCACGATTTTATTTTAGTCTAATCAAAGCCCCCTATATGGTGACTCGTAATTATTTTCTAGTTTCTAGTATAATACACGCCACTGATCTAAAAGGCTCGGAAGCTAGTCACAAACAGCGTCGCAAAGGCAAACCTTAGAGCCGTTGATACTCCCACCACCTGCCAGCTACCTGCACGGAACGTGCGCTCGTCGGTTATTGGCCGTGATCGCACGTTGCCTTTGTCACTTGTCGCTTTCCTGCTTTAAAGTACTGCAGTCGAGTAAACTATTGTCAAGTTGTTATTGCTATTTTAGTTTTGTTGAGTTGCGACTTTGTAGTTTTTCAACAGACTGTACAAGCGCAAGCCCGCATTCACATCTAACTTCCGAGCCTTTTACATTCTTGGTGCGTATTATACATTTTTCAAAAAATTGGTCGATAATTTTATTTATTGAAGAATTATACATTTTTATTTCTGCCTGTTTCGTCATAGCTCTAACTCTTATTTTGAGGGGCGACCCATTATCTAAAGTCTACTTATGCTTCGGCTCTCAATCTACAATGAGTAAGCGATGGTTCAGGAGTCCTCAAGAGACTAACGTAGACGCGTCATGCTGGTTACAGTGAGATAAATGTTCCACTGCAGGAAAGCATGTTAGTCGGCTCTAAAATGGAGATACAAACTTGCGCTAGTCGTTACCATAGTATTAATTATCATCAATATTAACAACACTTGCTACAGACGCAATGCTAAACTTCAATTGTTGTGAAAATTGCGCGAAGAAGAGACAAAAAAATTAAAAAAGGCGTACATTTTGCTCAAAGCTATTAGTTCAGAAGCAAATCTGGTAGAATTTGCTCAAAGTTATTATTTCAGAAGCAAATCTGGTAGAATTTGCTTCAGTTATTAATTCAGAAGCAAATTTTATAGAATTTGCTCAAAACTATTATTTCAGAAGTAAATCTGGTAAAATTTGCTCAAAGCTATTAGTTCAGAAGCAAATCTGGTAGAATTTGCTCAAAGTTCAGACTCGGGGCCGCAAACGAAATACATTTTGCAGAAGTTTCCTATAACACGAAATATATCTATTGCGCCCGGGTGAAACCGGGTCGGGCCGCTATTAGTAAAATAAAAATTTAATTTCACCTTTGAGGACATTAAGATGAACGAATTTTCATTGTCATAAATTTTAAAAATTGTTTCCATATAAAGTATTGCCAAGTTATCTGTATTGTAATGTACTAAACATGGTAATAAAACCCGAAATATACCAGATCTGGGGTACTTACGACTTACCCGTATAAAAAAGCGCTTGACCGTGCGCATAAAATAACGCTCTTTACAGATTTTAGATGAATTTGCGATACATGCAGGTTTTGTTAATACTCGACTTAAAATATACAGACTGTTAAAAAAAAAGGACTGCCGCTATTCAGCTGTGAGTCAAAATGTAAAACTATTTGATTCCATTTATACAGACTGATTTTTAAGTTGATTCTTCTTTTTTAACAACGTGTAGAAATCAAATAGACGAACAAATATTTCAAGTAACTTTTTTATCAAATCTCAAATAGGAGAGAAACAGTCTTTCAAAGTTTAATTAATTTTTTTAAATTTTATTTAATTAATTCAAAACCTAATAACTGACAGGTCGTTTTTGGAATTTATTGTTGATTGGTCGGCAACCTTTTGAGACGGAAAAGCCAAAAGTTACAATTTACAAAATTACCCAGTTTTTAAAGAGCCACTAAACGTTTTCGTTTCAGTATTATAGTATTTGCTTATATAGGTCTAATATATGTATCCTAGGAAGACACGTCGCGATGGAGGCGGTGCGGGTGAGACGGGAGTGGAAATGGCTGAGAGATAGACATGGTACTCAATCATGGATCGATTGGACGATTTTTAAGAGTTTATATATTAAAATTATTATTTTTTGCGTATGAAACTGGAGAGCCGCATGCGGCTCGCGAGCCGCAAGTTGCCGACCCCTGGGTTAGATGGTGTATTACTTTACAGCACTAGCGTTTAATGGATCATTTTACTGTCGCTATACAGACATGAAGACCAGCTATTTTATAGGGGGAGGTGTGTAAAAAAGTTGATTTGATATAGATTTCCTAACAAACAATAAAACACTTTTTATTTACATAAAATATATGTCTACGTGAAGTTATTTCACCTTTAGCTTCTGTGCGAATCTAATAGACAATTCACTTTTCGTTTTGGATATATGTAAAATAGCTACTGGCACACAGCACAAGTCAACTACTCTGTACTATATCAAACCAGTGGCGTAACAGAAAATTTATCTTGAGATCTTTAATATCGGTGCTACCTAGCTCCAATCATCATACGTGCCTCGAGCGGCATCTAATAAGGGCGTGCGATATAATACGTAGGGGAGAGGGGGGCTAGTTGTAACAGGGGCAAGTAGTAACAAGCATTTTTTACGTAGTTAGTAAAAGAACATTCATTTGTTTTTCAATCTAACCTACCATTTAATACCTATTCTATTATATGAGCGCGATCAGTAGGTATCCCGCTAGACGGCACAGGAGGCGGTGTTGTGCAGGCGCTCCGATAAGACCATGTAATGGACTTTTTTTTGTTTGTACAAAATTGATTATTGTTGAATTCAAATTGTTCATCAGTTGTTGATTTATTCAAATACATTTAGCATTTGTTTACTTTGATTATTTTTTTTTTATTTTAAAAACAAAATAAGCGGGATCAGCAACTAAGGCCATTATCGCAAAAACAAATAATAATATGGTTAGTAATAAGTATAAATATTAAATCTGATTATGTTACTTATTTTACTTTGATTATGTTAACTGCAATTTTACACCAAATAAGGGAAATATCTTTTTATAACCGTTATTTTAAAAACCTTGCAGTGGGACATGTATCTAACACTTTAATGGGGCAAGTTGTAACGTATATTTTTCTATTAGATTAAGAATTAAACTTAAAAGTCTATGTTTGTTATGACGTGTCTTCAATGCTAAATGCGCTAAATGAATCAAAAGTCTGATTATTATTAAGGCTGTGAGCCTAAGGTTCCTTTATAGTTTAAAAAAAGAAAGAACATGTTTTTGTTAATATTTGAATATTTTTCTATTAGATTAAGGATGAAACTTTAAAAGTGCCTAAAGTTTCTAATGCTAAATATGCTTAATAAATCTTTGAAAAATAGAAAACTAGTTTTCAATTCCTATACTGTTACAATTTGCCCCAAGCCTGTTACAACTAGCCTCAATCACGGGGTAAGTTGTAACTCTCGTCACTTTTTTTTCTAAGCCATTTTTACAAGAATTCGTCACAGATTTTACCAAAATTTAATTTGAAATCGATAGTTCAATAATAGACCATTCGAACAGTACTGCTGCATTTTCTAAATACCCAACAAATACCTAAGCTTCCATAGCCAAGAAACGAAAAATTGTTACAACTAGCCCCCCGCTCCCCTACTTTCGGCACCAATTTTAACGCAGATAGTCTAACATTTATGCATTGGTGGGATTACACGCACTGATGCCGGAAGTACCTACGTACTTTCGACCGGCTATAAAGAAAAATAGTTATCATGAATAATACGCGCCACGAATCTAAAAGGATCGGAATGCGAGCTTGCGCTTGTACAGTCTGTTGAAAAACTATAAACTCGCAACTCAACAAAACTAAAATAGTAATAACAACTTGACAATAGCGTACTCGACTATAAAGCAGGAAAGCGACAAGTGACAAAGGCAACGAGCGATCACGGCCAATCAACGACGAGTGCACGTTCCGTGCAGGTAGCTGGGAGGTGGTGGGAGTCTGAACGGCTCTCAAATGTGCGCTGTTTGTGACTAACTTCCGAACCTTTTAGATCCGTGGCGCGTATTATACAATAGGCGGATGTTTATAATATAATTGCTATTCTTGAACGCAAAGACGGAATCGTTCCACGGACATGTTTCTCAAAAACCAATAAAGGAATTGTTTCAACTTTCATGTCAGTTCCATCTTCGAAACAAACCGTTACTATTATTTCCTCCCATAAATAATTTGAGATACGCCGCTGAACTTGTGTGTACATAGTTGAATGCCGATGTAAGTGAGTCAGTCTGGATGTTGTCTCTTCCCACAGGCGCTGAATTCATGTCTCCCTATATATAATATCATATACGGTGCGGGCACACATAAAAATGGATCATGTAATAAAAAAAAAGGAAAAACCGGCGATCTAATGGCCAAGTGACACAGAGCTGCATTAGGGTCAGTGAAGAACGTCGATTTAATTCAATTCAATCCAAAAATCTTTCTTTACAGACTGTAGAATTATTGCATGAAGTAATTAATTGAAAACTTACACGTCTTATAGCCATATTCACCGAACCTAAGTAGTTATTTATTCGCTCCATTTGTTCTTATCCTCCGAATAAATAGCGATATTTCAATCCACCAAGCATAATTATATTTACTGCAGGTATAAATACTTCCAGTGTATAAATTTTTATTCACTGATAAAATTATAATGGCCTCCACATAGATCATAATACCTAACCTATAAGCGTAGAGTATTATATCTACAGTTTGTTCTTGTGAATTATGTTTATTAACCTTTTGTGAAATGTATAGTTGTAAAACATTAATGCTGGTGGAAATTTTGTGTGCAATTGGGTTAGGATAAAACATTATTAAGGCCTAGTTTATATGAGAGGCGTTCAACGCGCGTTAGCCCAACGCGCGTTGAACGCTCTTCATGTGTGCTAGGCCTAAAATGAAACTTTTATTCTATCGCCCCGAATTTTTCTGGCCGTCTGTTGCATATCGCATTACAGGCGGCCGCCGAGTAGGGGTAAAGTGAAAGGCGTTCGGACTAGGCGCTCGGTAGAGCAGCCAAGGCCAATATGGCAGCGCCCATGGTTACCATCAGCTGACCGTGTAGTATGTATAACACATAGTCAGTCTGTCATGCGGGCAAGTGCTGTACAGTTTTTATTCGTGTATTCATGTGAATATTGTTGTTTATAATTAATCGTGATGGATAAGTGTGTACAATCCAACGCCTACAATCCAATAAAAGTTTCACTTGCGTCGTGGTTTCTTAAAACCACACAACTATTTTTATTTTATAAAAAATTTTGTTTTGACGTCTACACTGACGCCATCGGGTGGATTTTTGGGTGAACATCACAATATTCAGGGAAAATACTGAGGAGTATGGTGCAGTGTGTATTTATCCTTCAAATAACTATTTTACCTGATAAAATGCTTGGTGAATTGGAAGCACATTTTTATCTAACGAATAAATTACAAGCTTAACTTCTATTTTTAATAGTGTGATGAAAATGGCCATAAGTAGGTTGGTCTATTTTGCACCACCCGTTATATGTATATCCTTTTTAGAAGTGTGTGTTTAGTGTTTACGTCATTGGTTGTTGCATTCTTATTGGACATTGCCATAAGGTTGTTATCAACATAGTTATATGATGCACTGATATTTTCTGTTGTGGAACTAATTCGCTTTGTATTTTAATGGTAGACAGCGAGTATAATATATTATTTAAAATTTATCTGAAATAATAGTTTCTGTATTGAGCAATATTTTATGTGTGAGTTGTGACGTTAGGTATGGAAAAATGAGAGCCAGCGACAGTGCAAACGACAAAATTATATATAGATAAAAAAGTACTAAATATGTGCATAAGAATATACTTATAACAAAATACCCAGCCATATACAAAACTTAAAAATGCCGTCCTTCAAAAAACATTTAAAAAAAATTTTATTAACAAAAACTACTATAATCTGACAGAGTTTGTTGACTGGTAGTCTTTCATACTTCATTTTTTGATGTAACTTTTAATTTTTAATGTAACTTTTAATACCTATGTATTTGTATGACGTCTTGCATACCTTTCGGCTTAACTGCAAATAAAATTTATTATTATTATTATTAGTGACACCAGTCATAAAAGCATTTACAATACGCGCCACGAATCTAAAAGGATCGGAAGTTAGATGCGAATGCAGGCTTGCGCTTGTACAGTCTGTTGAAAAACTACAAACTCGCAACTCAACAAAACTAAAATAACGATAACAACTTGACAATAACGTACTCGACTGTACTTTAAAGCAGGAAAGCGACAATTGACAAAGGCAACGAGTGATCACGGCCAATCACCGACGAGCGCACGTTTCGTGCTGGTAGCTGGGAGGTGGTGGGGGTCTCAACGGCTCTAAAATGTGCTTTTGCGACGCTGTTTGTGTACGTTCGTAAATCTGTGCTTGATTCCGTTCGTTTTATTTCAAAAAACATAATTGGCTTAATTCCTTATATACACTGTTTCTTGCGGAAAAAAAATTAGTACATGATATTTGCCTAGACCCCACCTCTCCCCCACGTGAGATTGGGTGAGGTTCGGCTAAACCCCATCCTCCCTAAACGCCTCACGTAATTTTTGAACGCCCCCAATCTATAAATTCGAGCGAATCCGGACCGGACCGCTAATCAAATGTCACGACAAATTTATCCATTTTCAAAATCGCGCAATGTTTTTTGGTATCTTCCCACCTTAATAAAACTCCGTAGGTACACGGGTGACGATTTGTTCTTTGTATTTATTTTTCCCAAACTGATGGTCGTGTGAAAATTAAACGATCGTATAATTCTTCTCGACGGACATTTACAATATAACGTTATAACTCAGAAACGTGCAAACCAGTCTACGAGAGCACCTTCTGTTTTCAGCATCTGACAACTAATAAATACCTACAATATAATCGAACAAATTGTTCAGGAATGCCAACTCCTTAAACTTGTCCCCCCAACCACAGTTTGAAATATCCCTAAAAATCCCCTAAAAAAATAAAATACAATAAGGTTTGTGCGGGGTCCTTTATAAACTTTTCCTCTTTATAAAATTAGGAGTAGTATTTAAACGAGTGACTGTAAATTACAATTTTGGGTGACAAAAATAATTAATTTGGGTTACTGTATTACTAAGTGAGCGACTGACTGCGCGTGACGAAAAATCAACAGAACAGCAACTTACAAACATCCATTTGAGTTACTTAAAATACAAAATGGGAAGCTTTATAATATTTGAGCGACCTAAGATTTGTTTGAGTGTCAACGGTACGTCCTGCATTTTTTTCAAAATTTGGCAAATGATTTATTTATTCTGAGCAGCATTTTGTTAATAGTTAATTGTTTGAATAGAACTGCGTTTTCTAAAAAATATATATTTAATTGACTGTCAATTAAATATAAATTTTTTAGAAAACGCAGTTCTATTCAAACAATTAACTATTTAATTCGCATACTCCGTTATCGTTCACCCCGGAATTGTTTTCTTAAAAACTCCACATTTGCCCCTTCCCGTTTCTCTGCGAGACAATTCGCATACCCCTTTATTGTTTACCCCGGAATTACAATTCGCATACCCGTTTATCGTTCACCCCGGAATTATTTTTTTAAAAACTCCACCTTTGCCCCATCGCGTTTCACTGCGAGACAATATTCGTATACCTCTTTATCAAAAAAGCGGTGGTTTTCAATCTTCACGAAAATGTGAGTTTTAAGTTGTAGTCTCAAAGTGAAAAAAAAAAATAAAAAGTAAAAACAAAAGAAGATATCTGCTTCAAAATTACCGAAAGCATTTGTAACATAACGTTCCAGTACCCCTGGTAGATCGAACAATTTTAAATTTTTGAAAAGACAGCTGATTATGTCGACTAGCTGTGATACGTCACAGCTAGTATAAAAACGCCGGTTCGCCGCACTCAGTGAGTAGTCGATAACAGATAATTGAAAGTCTAAAGTGAGTGACGTGATCGGGCAGTGTTTTATATTTTTTAGTATTTTTTTGAATTTTACAAAAAAAACTTAGAGTCAGTTCTTTATTTTGTAAAAAGTAAGCGTTGGCGATCACGAAGGCTAGTCCTCTGATCGTTAATATTTTTTTTCTATTAACAAAAATCTAACCAAAAAACTAATTTATTTTCAGAGGGTCTCCTTGATATAAATATACATTATAAAATAATTTACTATTTATACATATTGATTGAAATTGTACTGTTTTTAAATATTTTTTTTTCCAATATACAAATAGAACATTAATATTATATATTTTTTGTGGCAGAGAATCTAATTTTTTTTTATCAATAAAAAACCGATGAAAGATATAGATATTTTTTTTCTCTTAGATTATTTTTTTTTTCAGCATCCTTTTTCTTTAAAATAGAATTTCAGCAAATAGTGTGGTCAATTAATTATCGTTAAGTCTTGTACGTCCACTGGTACCCCCTAGACCATTTAGCCGTTTCTTATAGTTTCTTAGTTTTTGTTTAATTTTGGGTTATCGTACCAGGGGAAGCGTTACACATTCTAGTCGCTCACTTAGTAATTGAGTCACCCAACTATTATTTTAATATCTCAAATGGATTATTCCCAACCCAATGTTTGTAAGCCCGTTCTGGATTTTATTATAAACCAATATTTGTCGCTAGTTTAGTTATTTTTTCGCTTACTCTATTTCATACCGCTCAAGTTATAAAAACAGTATCTCATCATCAGTCACCAAGTTTTTTTTTATTCGACCGTTTTATAATTCCCCTAATATTAGTATATATTGTGCAAAAAATAATATTCATTCGATCTTCAAGTAGATTAAAAAATCGGTTTCAGCCTGGTTTTAACCGAAACCTAATGCAGTCTAAGCCGGAACTTCGGTTGGATTCTACTTTTAATATCCAGCTGTGTTTATATGTGCAAAATACAGTTTGTCTTACAATAAAGTGACCGCTCTACTATTATACTATAATGTGTGTACAAAGATTGTGCGTGCAATATGATCAAAGGAAATTATTTCAACTGTACAAAGATGAAAGAGATCTTTCTTCGGCATTTCTGTGGGATTGGCTAAAAGCGAATTTCAAACTCACTGGTTTTCGCCTTGAGGTGTCAAATTTAAACACTTCAGTACAACGTCTAAGATCTTGTTCATTCTGTCATTGGAGCTATTAATTCTGATTGAATATAAGCGCTTAACTCTTGCACATTCCAAGCGCTTACGATGAAAAAAGATTGATTGATACAAATATATTATTGATTGAGTTTTTTAATAATAATAATAATAATATTCTTTATTTGGGTACAGAACTGCAGCCGAAGCTGATTTCAATCTGTCCCATCGATAATAAATGTACATATAAAATTTACAAAGAAAAGATTAGTAAAAAGTAGCGTAATAAATACAAAATAGTGTAATTGGTACAAAGTAGCGTAATATAGGTAGGTATATATGCATATAAAATATAAGAAAAGTAAAATATTGTTAGTAGTTTTCGAGTATTAAGTCTTTAGTGGTCTTAACAAATGATTTGACACTTTTTAAACCTCTAATATTCTTGTTTCATTCAACTTTTCGAGCTGATTTTAATTGTATTGAAAATGAGTTTAATAGTTAATTTTACAAAATTATTATCCAAGTTATTCCAAATTTGTATAAACCGTTTGCTGACAACCACAAAATTTTCCAGATAGTACAATACGCGCCACGAATCTAAAAGGCTCGGAAGTTAGATGCGAATGCGGGCTTGCGCTTGAAAAACTACAAACTCGCAACTAAAATAACAATAATAACTTGACAGTAGCGTACTCGACTATACTTTAAAGCAGGAAAGCGACAAGTGACAAAGGCAACGAGCGATCACGGCCAATCACCGACGAGCGCACGTTCCATGCAGGTAACTGGGAGGTGGTGGGAGTCACAACGGCTCTAAAATGTGTCTTTGCGACGCTGTTTGTGACTAACTTCCGAACCTTTTAGATCCGTGGCGCGTTTTATACGCGAGTTTCTATCAGAGAACTGGACTGTGAATTGCGCAATACAGACATCTATAGTTTTCTATGTTTGTACTTTAGGATTTACGAAAGTTTTCGAGGTTATGTTTTATTGTTTTATTAAGACTGTGTCAGTCGTTTCAACAAATAAGTTTGAAAATAGTCTTCAATCAGCCATAGTCTGCGCATGCGTAATAAAAAAAAATCGAAACTTAAGGACAAATCAGTGATAGTCTGCTGGAACAAACTTTATAATGCAAAATGCATTATTATGAATTGGTTACTTTTATTCGATTGTACTGAAAACAGAAGTTTTCATTGGTGACTATAACGTTTAGTTTATTGAATTTTCAAAACGTGAAACTCTGTAATGTAAATATCAAAAGTTTCAAACAGAACAATAAAATCGTATAACTTTGCACATAATATTGGAAACTAAACGGTGACTTTAAAACTAGGACAGTTTTGCGCGGTATTTTTTTTTTAATATGTAAATGCAAGGTCTAGATAACTTTGTTTAAAACTGTGATAATTTATTAGTGGTGTGATTTTTTTGGTCAACATTTTGAGTTTCTAGAAATTAGCGTGGGTTAAACAATTTAATTTGGCAGACGCTAATAAAACCTCAGTTGTTGAACAACTGTAGGTATTCTACATATTTTTAACCTTAAAATATATTTTGAGGTTATAATTGTCTGCTTAATTGTATGGTATGTGTATTTTATTGTAAAGCTTACAGTCGAAAAATTGAACAACCAGCCAAGTTGTTTTATTTTTTTTTTTGTTCAACCTTCCACGACCTTGAAATTATTAAGGAGGTTGATGCGTTACAGTCCCAATCAAAAGTAAGTCGAGTTCTAAATGGGAACTTTTCCATAGTAAATTTTTACAAAAGGTTATAAATCGATGATACCAATAAATTATTGTCATAAAGCCATAAATAAATATTTTTTTTAATATTAAATAATTATTTCAGTATTTTACTTAATGAAGTAACTTTTGAATTTTTTGTACAAAGTTCGTCTAGAAAAAATAAATTTATGTAAATATATGTAGGTATTTTACGTATTTTTTGCAGTAAATTATTAAAAAATGAAATTAGAAATAATAGAAATTAAAATTAAATCATTAAAAAGTTGAAAATTCAGTTAAAATTGTTAAAATTGTCAAGAATAAAAGTCCATAATCGAAAAGTGCTAAGGTTTAATATTTTTTTTATTAATTAAAAGTCTCCTAATCAAATTGGAAAAAATGTTAAAATATGCGTAAGACATCAATGCTTTACATAGGTACTTAGTTAGTTTTTGGAACTGCTGACATTATTTGGTTATTTGCAAAAAATTAAAATGTACCGTTTGCATGCTAGGTTGACATATTTTCCATAAGACTACATATAAAAGTTTTTTTTATTTTTAACTTTATAAATCTCCTAATGATTTTGGATTTTTTACAGAAAATTTTGTCATAAAAAAATCTATTAAAAAAACTTTATTTCAGATTTTTTTCATTATCTTCGTAAAACGACTCAACCTCCTTAAAAACTGATGAACACGAAAATGCCGCAATACCCTCCCCACTCCTTACGAGGGAGTGGGGGTGAGTTTTGTGTGAAAACGATTTCACCTTCCAAGTTGGGCAACTTTTGTTCGAAACTGTTATCGCGAAAACCTACCCTCCAGGGAATTACGGACCGTTGCCGGACTTTTGCCGGAGCCTGTATATCCAAACGTATTAAAACCGGTGCCAGAATTCGCCCTCTGCACTAATTTAGCATAATAGTGGCAGCGTTCGTCTCTGATGATTGTTCAGAATGCTTTGCGTTTACTGCTCTACTCAGATAATTGCATGCCGTAGCTCTAAAGTGAATGAATGCATCGTCAAGTTACTATATACTTGTCTCTTTTTCTTTACTCTATCTTTCTACGTCTTTGTTTCGGTCCGTTTCTTGCTTCGCTACATTAAAATTACGATGTCGTGGCATCGCAAGACGGTGTTCTTTACCAAAAAAAAGTTGTTGCATCTTAAAATGTTGTGTTTACAACAAAACTTTAGCTGCTGATTATTTTAATTCGACTGAAATGTGAATACAATCCACTGAATAAAACATTGACAATACACTAAGAATACGTCCGCTGGGAACAGTTATTTCTCTAAAGATTAGTTACAAAAGTCTTGACGCAAATTGTTTAAAATTTTTCTTCATTTTTTACACGCTTTATATATTAGTTTCACTTGTAAGTTTGTATGTATGTATGTAAGTATGTATGTTTGTTTGTGACCTCGTTTGGACTACAGCAAGTGGTTTATTACTGTTAGTATGTTATGCCACTACTGTAAGAGCAATCGTTGACCGAGCGGTCTAAGGCGCTACTCTTCGCTGACGTCAACTCTCGGATTCTCACCAGTCGTGGGTTCTAATCCCGTCCACGCCGAAATAAAAAATTTGTTTTTTTTTCGGCAAATTTTTGACAATAAATCGAACTAAAAAGTAGAAAATAAATATAGTTTTAAAAAAAACTAAAAAACACGCTTTATGTCAAACTAAAAATTGAAAAATAAATATAGTTTAAAAAAAACTAAAAAACACGCTTTATATCGAACTAAAAAGTAAAAAATATTTTTTTTTAAATAAGCTTAAAACAATAATGAATAAAAAATACTAGTATTATTGTGAAAAAAGCGTGGGGCGCTCGATGTACGAAAATGTGGAACAAAGCGCTCCACGCTTTTTTCACAATAATACTAGTATTTTTTATTCATTATTGTTTTAAGCTTATTTAAAAAAAATATTTTTTACTTTTCAGTTCGATATAAAGCGTGTTTTTTAGTTTTTTTTTTAAACATATTTATTTCTTCATCAATTGTAAGGCAAAAAGTCTTAAAATTTACGCATTGGTGGGATTACACGAACTGATGCGAGAAGTACGTACGTTCGGGCAGCAGTAAAGAAAAAATAACCTACCGACTGTTGTTTAGATGTCGTTTCCATAGCAACCCTATTACATTTTAGCTAATAGTCGCGAACAGCTGTCATTCGTGCTTTACGTGTAACCTCAAAGCTGCTTGCTTGGAATTTATCTGTGCTTTTATGTAATTAATAAGTAGCTAGTTAATTAATGTTTTAATGAGCTTACACGACTGCGGTATGAAGAAAAATAGTATACACCACACTATCCGAAAGTTTGATATTTTGCACTGCGAACTGCGAAGATATGAAACTTTCGACCAAAAATTAATATTTTTTTACCAAATTTTGTAATAAATGTTAGGTTCCTCCTCTCTTAACGGATTCTCGGGCCGGGGGCCCGTGGCATTTTGCCCGTTCCGCCACCATGTTGCTACGCCACTGAGAGATAGGAAAATTAAATGTCAAGGGAAAAAACTATCTGAAACATAAATATTTTTCATGAATAATAAAATTCTGATTTCAGTAATGAAAGCAGGGCGGCGTTCGTCGCATAACTCATTTATAAACTTGTATGTTATGCAAAAATAATTAGAGACTCGTTATTTTCTTTTGCATAAACTTTAAATGCATGGCAACAATTTTCTCGTTTGTAAGATGCAGCCGTAATCTGAAAGTTATTATTTATATTAGTGTAGATGCTCAGATGCAGAATAAGTAATCTACATGAATATCATGGTAGGAGAGGGTTTCGCCTCATTTCAAATAGATATACACAAACTGCATCCTCACTGTTGTGAATACATTTCTCAAAGTT
The DNA here is from genome assembly GCA_963575645.1 of Xanthostigma xanthostigma. Taxonomy (NCBI): domain Eukaryota; kingdom Metazoa; phylum Arthropoda; class Insecta; order Raphidioptera; family Raphidiidae; genus Xanthostigma; species Xanthostigma xanthostigma. The sequence continues at coordinate 44,386,901 of OY754471.1, forward strand.
CTTTTGCTTGTACACTGCCGATTAAAAGTATAAAATAAATATAGTTTAAAGAAACTAAAAAACACGCTTTATATCGACATAAAAAGTAAAAAGTATTTTTTTTTAAAATAAGCTTAAAACAATAATGAATATAAAAAATACTAGTATTATTGTGAAAAAAGCGTGGGGCGCTTTGTTCCACATTTTCGTACATCGGGCGCCCCACGCTTTTTTCACAATAATGCCAGTACTTTTTATTCATTATTGTTTTAAGCTTATTTTAAAAAAAATATTTTTTACTTTTTAGTTCGATATAAAGCGTGTTTTTTAGTTTTTTTTAAACTATATTTATTTTCCACTTTTTAGTTCGATTTATTGTCAAAAATTTGCCGAAAAAAAAACAATTTTTTTTTCGGCGTGGACGGGATAAGAACCCACGACCCATGATTCCGAGAGTTGACGTCAGCGAAGACCCGTGCTTTAGACCGCACAGCTAAACACTGTAGTTACAGTGCTGGCACATTATACTACTGTAATAAACCACTTGCTGTAGTCCAAAGGAAGGTTACAAACAAACATACATACTTACATATACATACATACATACATACATACATACATACATACATACAAACATACAAACTTACAAGTGAAGTTAATATAAAGCATGTAAAAATTCCAGCCAATTGGGCGACGGAACCATTCCAACTTCATAAATATTGACATTTGATGTAGTGTAATAAAGAGAATAAAATTTCTGATATTGTGTGAGGTCACGCGGGTAATAGCTAGTATTCAATATATTTGCTATTCGTTACCATGGTTACATACATAATATGTTTCACGTCATGTAAAAATTAATCAAAGCATGCTTAACTAGGTAGTTTATTTCTGACATCTCTACAAAACAAAAGAGCAGTTTTTTTATTTTCAAAATATTTTCGAAACTATAAACTTTTAGAAAAAAAAAATTAACAAAACTTTCTTGAAAAAATAAATTGAATATTAAACTGTTATGAAAAGTATACCATTATTATATAAAAAAACAACGTTATAGCATATATATCTTTTGCGCATGCGCCGATTTCCCCAAAAACAATCGGGCTCTTGATATTTACGTATCAAACATCCTCCCAAAATTTGGTTTCAATCCGTTCATCCGTTTGACCTGTATCGTGCTCACAGACCTACAGACGCACAGAGTTTTTCCAAAAATATGTTTTTTGGATTCGGGGGACCTCAAAAAATATTGTAATATTGCAAAATTTTGAAAAGTAGTACCGTTCCCCACTTTGGGAACGAATGGTAAAACTCGAGTTGCAATGCCAAAACTCTGTCGACAATATAGCGTATTTGCCCTGTAACTGAAATTCGGCCCTGTAAGTAAATTTTGCCCTGTCAAATAAATTTCGCCCTGTAACTGAAATTCGACCTCTAACGAAATATAGTGCGTATACAAGCGGTGAACGTATTAAGTGTACTATAGTCGGATGGAACAGCACACGCAATATACAGCTCACACAGAGAAGCAACGAAGTGTATAGTATGCGCGCGCGCACACAAACACAGGCATGACGGCAAAATAATAATAATAAAATTTTATTTGCAGCGACCGACAGGTATACAAAACGTCAAAATACAAAATTCTTTACAATAGATCATTAAAATGATATGTAACTTTCAAAATTAAATATTTTTTTAATTCATTTTTGAATTTGTTTGTGTTCTTTATCTTTTGCAAGTTTTCATGTAACTTTAGGTACATTTTATGATTAGTGTACACAGAACTTTTTTCAAAAAATGTTGTTTTGTGTTTCGTTGAAAATTCGTTTTGTCTGGTGTGATAATGTTTGTTAACATAAGAGAGCGTCATGCCGTTTGAAGTCGGTTTTACTGCCAATAGATGTTCCACATCAAAAACCGGTTGTGCCGCTTTATTAAGCTTGTTGTTGAACATTCGTTACTGTTATCATTTCCAAACGTATAGCCATAGTCGTGTTTTGTAAATTGTTTCTTTGTTTCGTGTCAAATAATTGCATACGTATTTATACGTATTGTTAGTTTATAAACTATATTTTGAATATGACTTTCATTTCAAAGTTATTTATGCAAGAAAGTAAACATTGATGTTGCATCTTAAGAGTTGAATATCTGAAATTAACGCCGCGTCAACTTGTGACACATTTAAGTAATGAGTTAACTTGTTAACATGTTTAGTTTAACAATGACGGCGAAATTAGTCCCGTGCCATTTGCAGCAGAATTCAAGCAGTACAGTAGCACCTCTCTAAGTCCTTGCTTGTTGAGTTGGAGCTTCTAGTAATTTCTTATAAGACCGCTACTGCACACGAGCAGGGCCGGATTTACTCTAAGTGCCGCCCTGGGGCAGCGTGAAAAATGCCGCCCCATTACCTAAATCCTGCATAAAATGGAGTAAAGGTTCGGTATACAATTTTCAAATAAATAAAAAGATTCATTTATTGGAAGATTAAAAAGGAAGAATCCTGGTGACATAGGATCGATGATCAATGCTTTGTTCATCGATCCTATGCCACCAGGATTCTTCCTTTTTAATCTTCCAACATTTGAACAGGATCATCATCTCTCTAAATTCTTAGAGTTATCTTTCAGATTCATTTATATGTCAAAAGTCTTTTTTACTAATGGGATAATTAGACAAAGAACATTCTTTTTTATATTAAAAATCATAAATTGACAAACGATTGCTCATCAATTGCGAGATATTTTCAGAAACAAACGCGTCTGACTTAAAAAAAAAATTATTTATAATGTCAACACGATCACACTTTACGAAGAATTTTCTGCAACGCAAAAAATTGTTTTTCCACGTTTCAAATTTTGCCGCCCCTGAAAATTTGCCGCCCTGGGCACTAGCTCCTACTGCCCCTAGTATAAATCCAGCGCTGCACACGAAGCTGGAATTGCAGCTAGAATCACTGCTTATTATATTTTCTTATTTAAGTAATTGTTTTTTTTTTTGATAGTTAAAAAATAGTTATTAAAAATTAGATAAAATTTGACTACAGCAGAATAATTTGTATAATGTGTCTGACAAAGACAAATGTAGTTCAAACATGGTTGACAGCTAGAAATGACGTCACTTGCGTGCATGGTCACAAAATAGATTTCAAAATTAGAATCGGCGCTATTTTTCGTGCTTTTTTAATGACGGTTCGGTATTTGTTACCGAGCGTCTGTAATTTACAATATTTATTTATTTTAGCTTCGCGGTAGTGAGAATATAATTTTATTGCCTGGAGGTCAGCAATCGCCTTAAAAAAATCAATAATTGTGTCAATTATGTAATTCTCTCCGACCGTACCTACTATACCGGTGTCGGTGTTACGACTTGTTCTGTCTGTAAAAATTGTTAAACTAATTATTTTTTGGGAACATGAATTAGTCCTGTTCTAGTTGGCATTCGGATAACGTGAGCCTTGTATTAAGTGTAATAAAAAAAAGAGAATAGTTACTTATTACCACAACAAGTTTATTAGTGGATGTACATTTCGAAAGCTATGCTCTCATCTTCAGCAATACACTAAACTAAGTTCATAAACAAAAATCTGAAGATGAGAGCATAGCTCTCGAAATGTACGTCCACTAATAAACTTGTTGTGGTAAGAAGTAACTATTCTCTTTTTTTTTTTTTATTAGGTTCAAACCACAGTGCTCCTAATATTTTTGTTATTAAGTGTAATGTGTGTCATATACGCTAATGACCTCAGTTGTCGAGCATCTATATTCACAAACTCTTCTTAAAGGTAATTTTTATATCTACTATATGAATACTGCTAGTTCCTCTATCTATTTATTTCGGATTACATTTACATGATCTTATTTTTTAGTGACTTTTAACGCATTTATTATTATCAATTCGTCATATAGGCATAATTTAGACTGTATAAAAAAATCAACCATTTTTTTTAAGTGACCACCAAAATATTATTCTAAATAATGAAGTAAAGAGGCTGTCGGAGTTTCAGCTCTTAATATTAATATTAAGAGGTGTCTCATCGTGATTTTCTATTTCCCATTTAAATAACATAGACAAAAATATATGTAAATTTTGTTAGGGTATAGTACGTAATTCTAATATATATTAGAAAAATTTATTTCTTAAACAATGTCACCGTCGGGATAGGAACCCCGATTTTTTTCCATAGCATTGTAACAATGGGTGTTTCTTAATAATGTAGCATACAGTAGGTAGTTATTCTTTAAATTTATTAAAATAGAAAAAAATCTTTTTAATTTTGGAATTTTATAATATGTCAACGGATTAGCGTTTCGATAAAACTAATACATATTTTTGTAGGAAAATGAATGGTCTATAAAAAGGGGTCTCTTAGTACTTCATGATAAATCTACTCTTTCAAAAGTTTTCGGGGTTTAATTTGAATTTCACAAATTTTCTACTTGTTCCGTTAAACTATTAAACTTATCGTAATTTTTTTGTGACAAATTTGCTTTCAATCTTTTTTAAATAATTTATTATAAGCATATACCTATCAATTTTTTCATTGAGAATCATTACTTTATAGTTTTAAAATTATTATGAAGAAAATCATATATCAATTCACTTAAAAATTCCCGATCAATATTATTTATTTTCCGGATCGAAACGTCATCCTTTGTTATTTTGATTTATATTTTTTTATATAATTTTTGCCAATATATGGTCTGAAAAAAATTGGTCGATAATTGTATTTATTTGAAGAGTTCTATTCAGACGTTAATCAAAGATTTGGATTATTTATTTTTATTAAACACATGCATTTCCGAAACTGATAACTTTTGGATCGGGCATAATCGTCATTATTTGACGTGTAGTATCTTCAGCTTTCGAATTTCCCATTGGTAATAATTTAAATCATTCTGTATTATATACTGGCTGTCTTTTTTTAAACTTTTGACGTTTTTTTTAAAAATAACGGGCTGAATAACAGAAAAGTTCGAACGAAAGTTGTTGGGTTTCGAGGAGGAAATCGTTTTGGACACAATATCCACCCCCACCACCTCACCTTTAGCAGGGCGTGAGACGACCTTAGTCTTTTAACTAGAAACCCCCATTATGTATGGTCGGATGTTCTTTTAATAAAAAAAAATATTTTTTTTGTCTGAAATTTTCATCAGCTCGGCTGTTAGTTTTTTTACCAAAACGCTCATTAAAACAATCATTATTAGCGATTTGCATAAGAACTACAAGCTAAATTAAAAAAAAATTCCAGACAAAAGATGTACATTTTCACATAAAAAGAAATTCGATGATAAAAAACGTCTAAAGTTTAAAAAAACGATAAAAAAAGTCCAATTTCTAAATAAACACCCGGTATAACATTTACACATGTATAAAAGCGCAGATACGTAACTTAGACGTGTATAATACGCAACTCCAGAAAAGTTTTTATCATCAAAATACAAGTGGAGCAACCTCAGCTCTCCACCGCCGCGTCTTCCCCATATATCCTCAGGGATTAGGGAACTACAAGCCTGTCGAATATATTAAAACAAAACTCAGAAACGATAATCTCCGCATCTTGTGTGACACGAATCGATAATTCAGACAAGAAAATATTTTTCATTTCGAACTTTTTTTTCGATTTGATGTGTTTTGTTTTTAACTCGTGGGTTTGCTCGCGATATATTATGTGAATCCGATCCTGTAACGAATCTATTTATATAAAATTCTCGTGTCACGATGTTCGTCCGCGCTTATTATTATACTAGCAGTCCCCTCCGGTTTCACCCGGGTGTAAAAGAACGAATGGGGAAGGGAGGAACATGAGTACACACATTTATCTTAGTTTATCAAGATGAATGTTGTGTCCAAATTTTATGATGATCGGAGTTACCGTTCAAAAGTTTTTGTCGATAAAAAGCAGTATTTATACTTTTTTTAACTCAATTTTTTTTTAATTAATTAAATAAAATTTAAATGTAAGCCTTAGAGAAAGCAATGAAGAAAATAAAAAAAAAAAAATATATTCGCCCAACGTGGGGCTCGACACTGATATTGACAGTCGCATGGCCTAGCGATTGAGTCATTCTGGGTTGTGTACTCACAAAGCTAGGTAATATGAGTATATTTAGTTAGTGCATTTCACCTGAATAGAAGCTTATTTTTGAGATAAATTTTGCAACATTTTTCATTAATGCTCCGCTCCTAATGGTCGTAGCCTGATTTTATATAGCCTATAGCCTTCCTGGATAAATGGGCTATCCAACAAAAAAAGAAAATTTTCAATTTGAACCAGTAGTTCCTGAGATTAGTGCGTTCAAACAAACAAACTCTTCAGCTTTATATATTAGTATAGATGCGAACCTCAATAACATTCAAACTTAAAAATTTAATAAATTACGGTCGAATTTTAACCACTGGGCGACCACTAGTTATAATAAGCAGATTTCAACTCTAGTAAATCGGTTTTCAAGAAATAATTTCGGATTTTGAAACAGAATCGGCTAAAATTCAGACATTGCAATTTATACATTGCGTTTAAATAACAGCAAACTGTATGCATTGATATGACAGCACCCTCATAATTGTGTGCAATTCTCCCACCCTAGTCCTGGTACTTGAACCATATCTGTATCAGACATTCAGTGTTATGTACAATGCCTACCTATTTCATTTCTTCACATTACAAATGTAAAGTTGCGGTTCTAACAGTGAGAACGAATGCTGCATATAACCGAGGTCATAAGACGAAGTGGTTTGTTTCAAATTTTTGATAAAACATTAATCCAAGCTCGGCCCGCAGAAAAGCCTACCGGACAACATTAGGTACTACAATATTATTGTTGACTAGCGACCAAGTCCGGCTTTGCCCGAATTTGTAGATTGCGAGAATAATACGCACAATTTATCAAATAATTAAAAGGGAATCATGTCGACCCTACTTTAAAGAATTTGGCATGTTAACATTATCGGGTCTATATATATTAGAAACAATTTTGTTTGTTAAAAAAATGAAAAATTATATTTTAATAATGTGAACAGTTCATTTGATACGCGAAGACCACACGATAAGTATATAAAGAAACATCGCTTAGAGCTAACTGCTAAATCTCCTTCAATTCAATCCGTGGCCCTATAAATTGTTTAACGCTTTACCACCTGAACTAAAGGAAGTAAAATCATTTACCAAATTCAAAAATAATTTAAAGATCTTTCTAAAAAAAAATTGGTTGTCTGTACGGACGATAGTTTTACGTGATAACGTATTCCGCTCGAATATCATATTTAATAATCACGCACAGGGTCAGGCGGAACGTTAGGAACGTTACACTTTTTCGTGCATGTGTCTCATCTTTTTATATTGACGTGATTCATCAATTTATAAGACGTTATCACGTCAAAAATAAAAACTTTTATTCAGTTAATGAACTGTTCACGCTCTAATTTAATTATGCTCGTTTTTTCTATTTATGACGTTTTTTGTAAAACTTTTTTACAAAATAAAATTGAAATTTGAAATTCAATAATAATAAAACTGTGGTTACGAAGTTATAAACTTGTTTTTTTTTTTTTTGTTTTAAAAAATAGTCAACATAAGCCAGTTTTCCACGTGGTCTCATTTGTACAAACTCGAGTTCCGCGGACTCGTTCACTGGGGACAGATAAATGTAGAAATTAGATATAGTTTGTGACAAAAACATACCACAATTAACCGCACTCTGAGCAGATCCCTTCATCCATGCTAAGTAGCCTGCACTTCAAAATACCAACACACACGCACGTAACCACGCAGTGCTGCCAACATCACCGTCGACCGGTCCCTGTTTTAGCCCATTACTACACCAGTACAATACCGAGTTTAAAACTGTGTTAAACAAAGCATATTTTTAAAAACATTATGGGTCTAGTAAGATAACTCGATGTGCCCAAATTTTGACTTTTTTTAAGTCATAGAAAACGTTAAATTTTGACGTTCCAAAAAATAAATTTTCCGGATTATTCACAAATTTCCTCAAAAATACGTAAAAACTGTTCGTATTTCACTGTCATTTTTTTAATCTAACCAATTAGAAATCATTTTTAAATAAACAAAATTGTCAACCAATTTTTTTCAGACTATATATTGACAAAAAATAAAATTATAAATCAATATTACAAAAAATGAAAAAAATTTGTTGACAATTTTATTTATTTAAAGAGTTCTATTCAGACGTTGATCAAAGATTTCAACCAGAAATCACATATACACGTCATAACGATTGGTGTAGAATTACTGTATTACCATCTCACTTTATATACACGACCCCGTGACTGTTTTTTAAAGAACTTCCCCAAAACGCCCTTTCTTTTTCACTGCGCAAAAAAAAACCTATCGCATCAACACGACCCCGTAATTTTTTTTAAAGAACTTCTCCCAAACGCTTTCCCATGTACATTGCGCAAAAAAAATAATTTTTAAAAATCAATTTTCAGCACTTAAAACGGCTAATAATACTGTTATATATGTTATTTAAAATAATAATTTTGTATTTCCAATCGATATTTTGCACATAAAGCTATCGTAGTCTAACCGACTTTTTTATTGAGCGGCACTTCAGCTTGAGAATTACATAAGTCTACTGTAAAAAACGTGACGAAGGGGCGTAGGTACTTTTAAAAATTTGCATATTAAAGCATAACATTTCTTTGGTTAATTATTATCACGCTTAGTCTAGTCAAGAAGTATTTCTTTATCAAATATATCCTGCTCGCCCGAATTTGTAGATTGCCACCGTTTTTTCGTCGACTTACGTTGCAAAGCTGGTCTCCACGAAAAGCGCTTCTATTTTAACGCGACAATATATAGCCTATGTCCATCATTAAGGTGCATTCTAAATATTGGTGAAAACATTTTTAAAATCGGATGAGTAGTTGGGTCTTTGTCCTTGTAAGCAAATGAAAATATTTTTATCCTAATTTAAAAGTTATGAAATTCAAAGATTTGTGACTTTAAACACTTCAAGAATGCTGCCGATTGGACATTGAATGTATGATCGTAAAAAAAAATGTAATTTTTTAACTCAAAACTGTTTTTTTCGAATCTATTGTGAAAATAATTCTAAAAATATATTTTCTTTTTGTTTTAGGTAAGCAGTTCACATCATAGCAAATACATTAGTGTAGATATACTAATACGGTAAGAATTTTAAGATAATTCTATTATTTTGTAACATTGATAATAATTCGTTCGGATTGGCAGTGCTTGATTTGGATAAATTTGGCGAAGCCTTTGATCGCTTTTAAATAATTTATTTTCTCCTTATAAATAGGTAAGTACTAGTGATGTGCTGGATATCCGTATCCGCGGATATCCGAGGGAGAAGAAAGATCCGTATCCGTTAGTTTTTGGCGGATTTTTTACGGATCTTTTACCTTATTAATTTTCAATTCATAGATGAATATATATAATGAAAACCTGTAAAATTCCATTCAGATTATTTTTTATTTTTTTAAATCGTATTTGGCACCTTTATATTGCGAACATTTATCGTAGTGAGTACCATACTAATAGTACATAACTCAAAGGTACTAAATCAACTATCTTTATAATGAGATATTGCACATCGATCTTTGGAAAGAGACAATCTGTTATGAGAGTTAACTCTTAAAGAGGTCAATAACTTTTTCCCATAACAGATAGTTTCTTTCCAAAGGTCGATGTGCAATATTTAAGAAAGTTAAGATCCGTATCCGTATCAGCGGATCTTGAAACCAAAAATCCGTATTCAGATCCGTATCCGCGGATATACATTTTTAACGATCCGGCACATCACTAGTAAGTACATATTTTTGAAGTCAAACTTCACTAAGGTGAAAAATTTGTCTGGATCAGACGGCGGAGGATAGAGTGGGAGAATCGTTTCTACTCTCTCTGTCAAAGCGCCATGCGGACTCTACACGCATGCGTACTGCGCATTGCGTGTATACGTACCATTTTTTTCTAGCCACGGTAACAAATTTCCTATTTTTGAAATAGTAAAATTCTCAACAAATGCTAGAACCTAAGAAGTTTCACTTCTAACCCGTGAGAGGCAGAGCCTCGCGCATTAACATTTATAACGTGCGAGGGAGCACAATATTTCGAGGAAGTTCGATATCCTCTCTTTCTAGTTTTCTCGATTACTTAAAAGTTTGAGGATGAAAAGATCAACATTGCCAATACTAATCTAAATCGAAATACAAAAATATTTTGAGTTCTTTGTGCCAGTGTGTTAGATGCGTCTATGTTCTACTTTAGTTATAAACAATGTTATATTGTGAAAGTTTATCAGTGCTTTATTTCCCCTGCCCGTATGTATAACATTCCATCGACTGCCGCATGTTCCCCCGTCTCCCCTTCACTCTTACCCCTCTAATGCATACTCATTGTTATATATCCATGGTTACAAGCCAAAATGACATATCAAAATTTTAGTCTAAAGAAAATTAGTCTTATAAGGATTATTGAAGTAAAAGTATCTTTTGACACGCGACCTTTGCGCCCTCTCGCGTTTTTTTGAAGTGAAAACTTCTTTAGCGGCGTTGTACACTTTTTTTGTAATGGGTAAAAAATGTTAAACTTGCGTCAGGACACGTGACCTGATCGAAAATTCGTAAGACGTTAATATTCAAGTTTTCACTTCTGCCGGCACTCCCGGAGTGCAACCCGTCTTTTTTTTTAATTCTGGTTCAGTCAAAACCTAAGTGTCATATATTATACGTGCATTTTAATAACGATTAATTGTTGAATAAAATGGGATAAAAGCTATCAAATCGGAAGTGCTGTGTTGTTGATTGTAAAAATACACCAACTAAAAATTCAGAATTACAATTCCACCGTTTTCCCGGATTTTCTTATGAATTAGAGAGGAAAAAAATAGATAGCAGCAGTACGTCGTCAAGTGTAATAAATTTTATTTTACGTCTGTAATCATTATTAAATACATGGAAAATATCATAATTGTTATTATGCTAACAAAAATAAGATTTAAAAAATCTTGAAATAAAGAATTTTATCATTAATGTGGTTTTTTTACTGACATTGTGCGTAAATATTTTTTTATAATAAAAAATAAAGCTGGTTTCCATGGGTTTGTAAGTTTTTACTGAACCAGATTTAAAAAAAAAATCAAACACGAGGTAGCGCAAAAGTCGCGTGTCATAGATCATTCCTTGCGTATAGAGTCTCAGACATAAGTATGGATTCCACGCGTTTTCATCACCTGACAAAATATCCTACGGACAAAATATCCTATCAGCAAAACTGGTGTAGAATTACTGTATTACTATCTCACTTTGTATACACGACCCCGTAATTTTTTTTTAAAGAACTTCGCTCAAACGGCATCTCCTTTTCACTGCGCAAAAAAAACGCCATCGTATCGACAGGACTCCGTAATTGTTTTTTAAAGAACTCCCCCAAATCTTTGTCCCCATCTGTTAATATTAGTCGCCGAGCCATTATTTTTAGTACCTCTCGCTTATGACTTGTTTAATATTTTCGCTACCTTAAAGTAACCATTATTTAGTTATAAATCCTTGTGTCTGAAGCTTATCTAATATAATTATTCCCAAAATATTTAATCTCTTGTCAACTTATTTTTTTAGTTGCAAACAAGTAGTCACCCTTTAAGATATTTGTCGCCTGGAATAGTATATTGTGCAACGAGTGCGACAATGCCGCACGAGTTGCACATACTATTTTTTATTACGAATTAAATTAAAATTTTATTACGAATTAAAAAAAAAAAATAGATGTAATAAAAATTAAAATTAAATCATTAAAAAGTTGAAAATTCAGTTAAAATTGTTATTGTATTGGTAACTATGGTAACTCTGAATTTGCGTGCGGCAAACAATAATTTCAGTGCGACAAATAAAGTTTCCGCACGCAAATGAAAATAGCTACTTTTCAACCGTAATAGCGTGCGTAAACATACCACTTTTCCCGCATGAGTAATAAAAAATTATTTCCATTATTTTTTTCTGATAATTTTCAACGGTGACACTAGATAAAATTTTGAACAGAGCTTCCTAAATATGGGACTAACGTATTCTAAAAATTACGAATTTCATTATCATTATTATTAAAGTGTGATATTGTAATCAAAAACGTTCTACCCATTGGTGCTAAAAAACACATAAAATTTTGACGTAAGCGGTTTTGGTTTTTGAACGCAGATATGTGAATGTTTATGATTAACAACAATGAGATGTGTCGAAGTGTAGGGCCGCTGTTATTTGTTATCTGTGTTGTGGGAATGCGGGATCGCGACTCCTTCAAAATAATACGTGCAGGTCCTGTCTCTTTCTAACGTACAACAAGAAGATATTCTAACCTAACTTATGTTCACCCGCTGTGTAGCTGTCAAAACTCTAATAAATTAAGGAATTTCGTCTTAATTTATCTGATCAATAACAATAAACTTTGCTAATATCTTTTAAAATGAAAACTACGAAGGAAAACTCGACTTCTAAATAATTGAACCTTTTCTTATAGGTATACGTTTATAGTTAGATATTATGAGCAGTTTAGTGTTACTTTGTTGCCATTCATAGATGGCAGACAAAACAGTCGCAAATATTCACATATTTTTCGAAAAATTCATGCGAATATTGATACCTATCAGGAAAAAATCATTTTTTAAATGAAAATAATATTAAATAAAGAAATATTAATTTCTTAGGTTTTTAAGAGAAAAGTATTTTTCTTACTAAGTACTTAAAAAAAAATAACTAAAGTCTTCTCGCTAAGGTAACCTTACAATTATGTCTTTTAACAACCAAATCGGTTGAGTAGATCTTGAGATATCTTCTACTCCGTTTTGAAAAATATAGTTTCGAGGAAAACACAAAAGAAAAACCTAACTGACTGAATGCTCTGTGACAAATATGAACTAGTTATTCCTATAACTTTGGTAATAATTTGAATTTTGGAATAGCTATAAACGCTTAAAATATTCTTAAAGGTATTAACAATTCATATACACCCTAAAAAATCACTTTTTTGAAAATCTCAAGGTGGGGTAGCCCGTTAAAGGATCTAATTGAACTAATAGTCCAAACACGACTGTTGGTTAACTGTAAAGATACTATAAGCAAAGGTAATTAATGATTATTCAGATAGATATGTTTCTAGACATAATTTATGTAAAATAAAATTGGATTTATTTTTCTATTAAAGTATAAACAATCTTAAAGTGTACATATCCATTAATCATGTATTAGTAAAAACAAAACAAAGTTAATCTATCCAATATCATTATTTGCATTCATAGACACTCGTGCGCTACGTTCAATTTAAATCCCTAACCTTAAGAACGTCCCAAAGGTAATAAAAAGGAAGGCAAATGTGATTAATTTATTGTTCGTTTTGCAGTAGCTGTCATGCTGAACTTTGATTACATTTTATTTCTTAATCTTTTCTCAGGAGGATGGAATATAAAATATCCTTCAGTTCTTCAGTATTTATTTATTTGAAGTAGACAATCTGGTGACTTGTCCCAAGCGCAGGATAGAGATTTCAATACGTATTATGCGTTGAGCCTACAAACGACTTTTTTAAGTCTAAAAGGCCCTTCACACGATGCTGGATTTCGAGCTCGCTTGCAAGCTACCATGTTGATTTCGCTTTACACGCAGCTTGCTTGTTTGCTCGCTGTCTTGCTAGGTTTGCTAGGCATTTAAATATGGATGTAATGGTTATACTTATGCAAGAAATAATTCGTCATAGACGAATTGCTACAATGACAAAGCGAAAACTTATTTCTTGTCGAGTTCATTTACAATTTGATTTTACAACTTTTGGCCCGATCGCTGTTCGCTTGAAACTTTTTTCAAACAACACCATATTTAACGAATGTCAGACGATATCACGTGATAAAATACGATTTCATAATTGGTCAAATTCTCAAACTAGCAGGCAACGCTGCTTGAAAAATAGCATTGAATCTATCACCCAAATATAGCAAGATATTGAGCAATGGACCAATCAGTGACGTCACAATCTAGGAGCGTAGTGTGCCTGCAAGACTTCAAGCAACCAAGCGAGCTCGAAATCCAAACATCGTGTGAAGGAGCCTTAACTTAAAGAATTCTTTTGGGTGTTTTGTGTAGCACTTAAAACGACTTTACAATAGATATTTTTTTAACAACAAATTATGAAGTACCTAAGATTTTAAATTGCTCTGAAATCATGTTCTACGACTGCTGCATGATTTATTTAGTCCACAGCTCTCGCTGAGATTGATTCAGTTGTCCCTACTCTGTACTCTGCATCCGGCCAATAGTACGCCCGGCGTCGTTCTGACAGATTTAATTTAAATTTTAATTTTAAAAATGCCAGTTGCGCTTCTGTGACACGAAACACTCGATATCAATTATAATCTTTGATCGAGGCGTCAATTCGAAAGAATGAGTTTGCTTTTATTCTTTATATTCAATATATTGGCATGCATTTGAACAATTTTTTGACAAACCAGTGAATACAATTATTATTTCATATCGAACTGCGCCAAGTTAGGGAAATTTCATTTTACTTTTTTTTAATATCCGGGGGAAGTCAGCTGAAATATAACTGAAAAGCAAGCGAAAACACGCGTTGAATAAAATTCATTCCAAATAGATATATTTAAATATTTTGGTGTACACTTTTACCATTCCAACCCACAAGTGGGGAATAGTAGGTACTAGTTTAAGTCAAATATCGCTTTTTAAAAATTTTACAATATCTTTTCGTTTTGAGGTCTCCCGAATCCAAAAAACATATTTTTGGAAAAAAAAAACTGTGCGTCTGTTAGTCTGTTTGTCTGTGAACACGATACAGGTCAAACGGATGAACGGATTGAAACAAAATTTTGGGAGGATGTTTGGTATGTAAATATGAAGAGCCCTATTGTTTTTGGGGAAAATCGGCGCATAAGAGATATATGCTATAACGCGGTGTTTATTTATATAATAGTGGTATACTTTTTATAACGGCTTATTATTCTATTTATGTTTTTAAGAAATTTTTGTTAAAAAAATTTTTTCTTTACTTTATAACTAGTTTCGGAAATATTTTGAAAAAAAAATCAGCCGCTCTTTTGTTTTATGAATCTGTCAGAAATAAACTATTTCGGCATGCTTTGATTATTTTTTATACATGACGTGGAACATATTATGTAGGAAACCATGGCAACGAATAGTTAATATAATATTGAATACTAGCCATTACCCGCGTCACCTCACGCGATATCAGAAATTTTATTGTCTTTATTGTAATCTAATGTCAACATTTTTGAAGTTGGAATGATCCCGTCGCCTAATTGGCTGGAATTTTTTAAATTTAATTAGCAAAATAGCCTTCAATTTTCAATCGTTACTGAAATAATTATAAAATTTTAATTTTTTCCATTTTTTAAAACTCATTTACAGGTGATACGAATAGTACCTACCTTAGATACTTCAAAAGTAACTTGGATGTTTTATGTATGGTACCTAAAAAAGTTAAACATAAAAAAATTGACCCGACTACGGTAAAGAAGAAAAACAATTAATTTTTAATGTGTAGCTACTTTATCTAATTAAAGCTCTGAAAATTTAGTTTTTAATTTTCAAATAACTAATTACATATGTTTTAATTTAATTAAAAATATCACCCCTTTTACCTAACAAAACCTGGAAACCACAAAACAAAAAAAATATAACCTTTTTTTTGTACGCCATTTATATATTTTAATTAAAATTTCGAGCACTTTTGCAGTTTTTTTCATGGAACTATAAAAATGAAATGTAAATTAGCTACAAAGTTTGTAAAAATTCTGATCCAGTAGCCAACTGATGTAAATGAGGAACAATATTAATACGGATAGATACCGACGCTAAATATGTCTATATTGAAGGTTATTAGCTCATGGCCATTTACATCGAACGTAAGTAGTTATTTATTCGGTTCATTTGTTCTTCAGGTAGCTATTCCTCCGAATAAATAGCGATAATTCAATTTACCAACCATAATTATGTTATGAAAAGAATTTAATATCCAATTTTCAAGTTCCATAGCTTCATCGGTTTAATATATTCCAACAATCGCGTTTTATCTTCGGATGCTGACGTCACCCAGAAACAAAATGCTAGAGAGAGACAGACTACTACCTGCGCGTGAGCATATCTTATTGGTCATAGTATCATGGTAGTAATTACGTCCATATTTTGTAATTATAAAAAAAAGTAATGATTTAATAAATTATTATTTCTTTTATAAATATTATATCTATAACTAATATTATAAAGAGGTAAAGGTTGTAAGTTTGGATGTAGGAGGTAATATCTGAAACTACTCACCCGATTTCAAAAAAAAATTCACCAATATTTAGGCTCTTGTTAACGACCGTTTTAGTAAACGTGTAACGGGCCGACGCGAAACGGTTACCTTTGTACACGATCCGCTAATATAACGTGAGCGCGTCCGTTGTTATCGATATCACTTGAAGGGCGAAGAAATGCAAGTACGTTATGTCGAGTGCAAAGCTAGCCTACCTACTATTTGTACAAAAAACAGCAGCTACGAAAAAAAGGAGGAAGCTATAAGTTCATCCTATTTTATTATTAGAAAGAGAGTCTTATGGAGTATTCCATACTCTTATGAAGGATTTAAAGAAAGACCATATCAATATCAATTTTAAATTCCATATTCACAATGAGCAGCACAAGGTAGGTAGGTATAGGTAAAAACGTGCGTGCGCATCTGTCGTCGTCAACAGACTTCTAGGAAATGCCGTGGTCCACTGCATCGCACCGACCGCCGTCGCGCCGTGGGGCGACGTGCGGATATCCGTTGAGTTTTGTTGCAACGGTTACATGCCCGTCGCGTTATCAAACACTAACCTATTGAACACTGCGCGTCGGCCCGTCGCCCGTCATAAAAATCGGGCCGTTATCCGTTGTCGTTAACAAGAGGCCTTAGGATGGGTAACAGCACTTTTTGTGTAGACCAATTTTGCAACGTAAGCCGACGAAAAAACGGCGGCAATCCATAAATTCGAGCGAAGCTGAACCGGGCCGCTAGTAAAAAATACTGTGAATACAAATTTAAAATTAAATAATAACAATTAAAATAATAATAAGGGGTTTGTTTTTAACGTTCTTTTCAGCAGCTGCAAATTATTCGTCCATGCGATGCAGTCCGTGTATTGCATGTTTATATTTCATACTAAACTAATTATAATTTGCATTCTTTACTCCTTGTTCTTTTCTATTCCGTTCATCTAGCGTTTATTTCTTTCATTACTGTTTATTTAAAATTTTGCGTCGCGCGCTTTCTCTGCGTTTTATATTTAGAGGAATTTTTATGTTCTTTTTACGTCACTTTTATGACAACCAAGATGTAATTGAAGTCCAAAGTTCAGGGAACCAACTAAATTGGAACAAATGTCGACGAAACGAGTCGCGGCCGGATTTTATGAACGTCGTACACAAATCGTATGCATTGTATCTATGGTCACAAAACAAAACGGCGTATGTCGCATTTTGTATAGTTTTTACCGTGCTTTTCTATAATAATAATAATAATAATCTTTATTCGCTCTAAATTTGAACATGCCATAAGCCGGTGAGCTTGTCAGTATATACATGGTAACAAATACAATAAAAATGAAATAAAAAATAAAATAAAATATTAAAAACGAAACATTAAAATTAAAATATATAAACATTCAAAAATCACAACACTGGTAATTTAGATACTCGTTAGTTGAATAAAATGCGTTCGAGATTAATAATTTTTTAACAGAGAGCTTTATTTGGTTTTTAGATTTATTTTTTATGTTCTCCGGGAGTTTATTGTAGAACTTGACACAACTGCAGTATACACTATTACTAAAAAGTGTAAGCCGATGGTTTGGTATTTTTAGGTTAAGATTATCCCTAGTTTCACGAAGTCGAACATCACGCTGTTTAACAAATAAGTGTTCGTTATTTAAAACAAATTTAATACATTCATAGATAAACAGACATGGTAGTGTAAGAATCCCCAATGTTTTGAAAAGAGGTCGACACGGTGTACAGTATGAGGAAGAAGTCATGAAGCGGATGGCCTTTTTTTGCATTTTAAACAATGTCTTCATATTTGCAGAACTCCCCCAAAAGATAATACCATAAGTGCAAATTGATTGGAAATGTCCGAAATAAATTAGTTTTAAGGCCGCACTGTTCAAAAACTTTTTACATTTTAAAATCAAAAAACACGATTTACTTAGCTTGTTTGTAGTTCTGGTAATATGTTCATCCCATGTTAAGTTCGCAGAGAGAGATAGGCCCAAGAAATCAGTACCATTTGAAGCTACAATAGGTATATTATTTAGGGAGACATTTAGTGAGCTGTTTACTGCATGATAAGCAGAATGGAAATGCATCATGTGTGTTTTGCTAATATTCAGGATAAGACCATTATTATCGCACCATTTCTTAAATTCTGTTATACCACTATTAATATGTTGATCAGCATCTAGCAAGTTCTTAAAAGCAAACAGTTGACTTGTGTCATCAGCATATAAAGTTAAATCACCTCTGTTTATACACTGTGGCAGATCGTTAATAAATATTGAAAATAAAAGTGGACCAAGAATACTACCCTGAGAGACTCCACATTCGTTTTTACGCAGTTTAGACGATACAGTTGATTCATTAGAGTCGGAAGTGATTTTAACTGAAACATACTGAGCCCTATTATTTAAATAAGATGCAATTAACATATTCGGAATACCACAAATACCTAGGATATTTAGTTTAGACAGTAGTAAATTATGATTAATGGTATCAAAAGCTTTAGATAGATCATAAAAAAGCCCAACTGTGGTAAATTTAGAGTCAACTGCCTTGTAAGTTTTCGTAATAAAATTAAAAATTGCAGTAATCGTTGATTTACCACTTCTAAAACCATGTTGTTCATCACTCAATAATTTATTAGCATTAAGGTATTTAATAAGCCTGTCATGTATCACTAGTTCAAATAACTTAGAAAAAATCGACTAAATACAATTTGAAATAAACATTTAAAACAATATTCTTATTGCAAAAGGGGACTGTTGGGGTTGTTTTGTTACCCTGTATAATAAATTAAACAACTATATTATAGTTCGTTATACGAATTAGTGCAGATGTATCGCTCCTGAGCGAGACGTTCATAATGAACGACTCCTTTCTCGGAGCAGAGCGAGTCGCTCTTTTTTTGTGAATGACTCACTCTGAGCGCCATTGCTCTGTGCTGAGCTGTTCTGTACTGTTACATTCGCACATTTACAGAGCGCACACAGCACAGACTACAGAGGCACTAGTGAATTTTGCACGTACGGAGTTATCTTTGCAGGGTCATTTAATGTTGAATGATACATTGTAAGTGTAATAGTACTAAGCTTACAGTGACATAAACCATTCACATTGACGTCGTTGACAAAGATATAATATTGTAATGTAACAATAAACATTATTATTCAATAAATAATATTATCGACCAATTCTGAAAAAGGTCCGAATCCGGATTGAAACGTTAATGTATTAAATATATTTTTTTTTTGTTAATATATTGTCTGAAAAATTGGTCGATAATATTATTTATTGAAGTGTTCTAATCAGACGTTAATCAAAGATTTAAACATTATTATTGTTAAGCTATTATTATACTTTATAGTTTATCCAAAATGCGAATAATATAAGATCAGAATCATATTAAAATGAGCTCAGAGCTGTGTGTGTATTGTGCTGTGCAATGCTTCGTGACTCCTGAGCATGCATATGATGACAGTTTATACCTCTGCAGTCTGCACTCTTGTGTAGTGCGTACTGTCTAGTTTCGCTCCTTTCAACGACTCCCTTTGAGCGACTCTTAGTGAGCGGAGCGCACGGAGCCAGCTCCCAATAAAGACTCATGTGGATACATCACTAATACGAATTCATTTCTGAATGTTCGTTGGCTAAAGTAAGTATTAATATATAACTAGTGTAACCTGTGCGAATTATTCGCACTAAATTAGTATAATAATTATCACTTTACAAAATTATTTTTTAAATATGATTGCAGGTATTCAATTCGTTTCCAATTATGCACACTGCTTATAACGTTCTTCTTTTTGTTGTATTAGAAATATTTTACTAAAATTGTCATATAGAGGCGCAAGTAGCAAAAGCGTTGAGCTAAGCCAGATGGCATCATGCAGCATTGCTGTGACGTTGTTCAGCGTTGCTCGCTGTTTCAAAATTAAAACCGTCAGATGGCAGTATGCAGTATTGTATTACAATATGAAGGTCAGATGACAGATCGAAGTGTTGACGTTGTTTCAAAATTAAAGCCGTTAGATGGCAGACGTTGTTCAGCGTTGCTGTATTTTAATTAATTTACAAAAACAAAAGCAATAATATTTTTTTTAGTTGTCGATGTCAGTAGAGCAAGCAATTATCGGTAAATTGATAAATAATTTATGTGGAGAAATTGTGAGGTTTTTTTGTAAAAAGGGAGGCAAACATCTTTAACCTTAGCGTTTTAATATATATACATATGATGTTACACATCATTAATGAATACTGTAAGACTCGCTCATTTTTTTTTTATTATAGATATTAATTAAATTGTAGCAAACAGACAGACTTCCGTATCATTTCCTTGCGATAGAGGAAATCTGGGCCAATGATCTGTTAAGAGATTTGCGATGTAATGATCTTTACTTGAATGTGTCGCTAATTAATACGGCTGTAATTAATATATGTAGTAAATGCACGAAGAGCTATAATACCCTTATAAATTCACACAACACTGAATTCGTGATATTAAATTGATCCAATCGTTCACTTGACGTTACCACAATTCTCAGACTGTTTATTAATTAAACCAGCTTTTCTCAACAATTTTTCACCGCGATACAATACCGTATTATTAACTATAGCGGTCTGTCCCGGTTTCACCCGTGTTGCGATAGATATAATTCTGCAAAATGTATTTCGTTTGCGGCCCGGCGTTTGAACAAATTCTACCAGATTTGCTTCTGAACTAATTGCTTTGAGCAAATTCTATCAGATGTCGCTACTTGGTACTAAAATGTTTTTTTTTGTTTGCTTCTGAACTAATAGCTTTGAGTAAATTAGCGAGATTTTAGATATAGAGATATCCATTGAGTTCCAGGTTCAAATTTTGTGCTTTTGTAGGAATAGACAAATAATCTAAAACTAGGTAATGTTGGAAGGTGTCACCCTGTATAAAAAAATAATGTCATAGTTGGATTCAGCGTACTCGAAAACGTATTTATAGAGCTTAGGATTTTTTAAGATTGTGAATTCAATGGATATTCCTATATCTAAAATCTCGGTAAACATATCTGTAGCTAAAAATCTATTAGTTTTTAGGCTATGCGCCCAGGAACACTTTTTCTTAATAACCTTTAGACTATAAAATATTTTTAACAAAAAAATTGAACCGACTTCAAAATATGCACTAAAAAGTAAAAAATAATAATTATTGTTATTTTTGGAGTCTGTGTCACATCGGAATTCGAAAGTAGCAATTTAAATCTTACACGTCTCTAGTTCTCGGAATAGATTTCATTTTGGCTGACACCGACTCCAATAATGCAATTATTTTATTACTTTTTAGTGCATATTTTGAAGTCGGTTCAATTTTTTTGTTAAAAATATTTTATTTTTCTCTTTTTAGTGTTGCAATGGGTAGGCCAAGTATGCGTGCCTTTGAAATTTGAGAGTTTCCCTCGATTTCTCCGGATTCCACCATCAGATCCTGACTTGGTTCCGATAGGACCACCTCGGAAGTGCACCCTTTCGAATAAAAAAAAAATTTGAAAATCGAAGAAATCGGTGAACATACATGAAAAAACAAAAAAATATATACAGTCGAACATAGAACCTCCTCCTTTTTTGAAGTCGGTTAATAAAATAAAACCATTTTTGATCAATTTAACCGAGAACCAAATCCCATAAGGTTTGTGCGGGATCTTTTCAATTTAAATGTTGGTCTCAATCAACCCAAAAAGCAGCTGAAGTACGTAGCGTTTCTAATTTGACTAAATCAATACACCTACTACAATAAATCATTAATAAACTCGTATACTTATATTAGGTACATAATAATATTTATTTAACACGTCTGCTCTGGCACTAATGCAATAAAATCGAGATGTCGTAAATAATTGTGAGTTAATACACTAGGTAGATGCATATGTGCAGAGTTAGTAAATAGATGCATGTACAGGGTTCGACAGACAGTTCAGAATGTTGTTATTTTAAGTGAATATTTACCCGGAGTTGTCCGGGAACCATCCCACTTATTTAATTTCGGTTTTCGTAAAAGTCAAAAATAATCTCCGGCTAGGAGCACTTTTACACTTCACGTGGCATGTACAGGGTTCGACAGACAGTTCAGAATTTTGTTATTTTAAGTGAATATTTACCCGGAGTTGTTCGGGAACCATCCCACTTATTTAATTTCGGTTTTCGTAAAAGTCAAAAATAATCTCCGGCTCTGAGCACTTGTACTCTGCACGTGAAATGAGAAATCGACTGACTTGTTTGACCGTTTCACTTTTGTGGGAGAAGAGGGAATACCGGTTTCCTTTGGCAACACGTCACGAATTTATATAGGTACTAGCGGTCCGATTCGGCTTCGCCCGAATTTGTGGACTGTTACCATTTGTTCGTTGATTTTAAATATTGGTAGAATATTTTCGGAGATACATTGAAAAATACGGCATGTGGTGGAAGTCCCGGTATGAGATGGTGGAAGAACGTGTCTTTAATCGTTTTTAGGCGTTTATTTTTTTACAATTTCATTTGCACCTCTGTTGGGGTAAAATCTTCCACTTCCACTTGCACAAACGCCTTGAAAATTCGACTCTATTCGCTGGGTGCGTGACGGCAGCACCGCCACCGTCCGAAATTTGTCATGCTCTTAAAACTGAGCATTTTTCAAATAACCGTAATAATAGGTTTGTTCCAAGCAGAACCGTCACAATTTTTCTAACGTCATGCGCAGTAGCTCAAAAATCGATATAAACTATTTAAGCTACTGCGCAAGACGGCGACGGTTCTGTTGCCGTTCTCTGGGTGTTTAGAACAAACCTTATAAATAAACTAAGCTTTTAATTATCGATTTTTTTTATACAAAGTGAAGGAGATATAGTGTTTATGTTGTTGCACTGAAAAAAAAAACATATTGAGTGTAATTATTATTTGGAAAAATGCAGAAAAAATGTATTATTCCACGTTTACTTCCACGAAGACACTAGCGCCGCTAGCGGGCAATAGAACGGGCTTGAACTGCCTTGCTATTCTTGTTTTAATCCGCGAAGCTCTTCAATAAACGACATGGCAGGGGGATCGCGACGGAAACATCTGACGGCCACGCGAAATCGTAATTTATAACCGTTGCATGATTTATTGCTTATTTTGTCCGCAGCGCTGCGCTGCGATCGATTTAGTTGTCCCCACTCTTTCAAAAATTACAAATATTAACTATCTATGATCTCTACATTTTAGAGAGTAGCAAATTCGTCAAGAACAACCCAGAATTTTTTGAAAATAAAACCTACAATCATGAATACGATACAAGAAATAAGGAAAAATTAAAAATAAACACCGGCTCGTTAATTCTGCTTTAAAAAAATATCTGCTGTTAAAAAATTGCTATAGTATAAACGATTTTTAACATTGTACTTTATTTTAATCTTTATATGACCTTGTAACTGTAACGCAGTGGAATTTTTTGTTTGTTTGATTATTTTTAGGTTTAATGTTTTAAATAGATTTTATAAAATAAAATTACTTTTATTAAAATGATGTTTATTAATTTAGTACAATTGTTAATGCTGATAATTTATAATCTTAGAACATTAATTCTTTTAAACATTTATAATAAGTCTGGCGACTGTGGTCTGAATTTTATATTAATGTTATTTTGATGAATGATAATGTTTAACTAATTTAAAATATTTTTACAATAAATTGTGAATTCTAAAATTGAAGTAAGGATGCCAGGCCCATGCATAACTAAACTATAATTTGTAATAAAATGAAATTATGTCATTGCGCAGGGCCGGCATCGTTACAAGAGTTCGGTCTCGTTTACAGATAAATATATTCATATTCATACCCTGTACCCGGCCGATTCACATTTTGTGCTGTAATGGACAATTTTTGAGGAAAGGTTACTCAGAAGTTTCTGATGCACTTTGTAAGTAATACGTATATCCACCTACACTAAGTTGTTGGAACATGCAGTGTTAATGTTTCATAGGAAACTCCCATTGCATCGAGCTGTACGCCGTAAGTGAGTAGTAATCTAATACAAACCACATACAGACCCCGTGGAACCCACGGCGTTTGGAGTAGACAAAGTGCTCCTGTGTGTTATAACAATAGAAATATACCGCATGTTGAACGTGTTAGCTAAACAATAAACATGTACGGTTAATCACGTTATGTATTTTTTAGGGTTAAAATATATTTGTCTACTTTGCGCGCAAGGGCGTAGATATGGGTGTTAAAGGGGATAATTAGCCCCCCCCCCCAACACAATTATAAAAAATAAAACTGAAAATATTACGAACACCTAACTAAAAAATTTAATATATTAGATATCGTGTTCTTCGATATAATCTATACTAATTTATAAAGCTGAAGAGTTTGTTTAAACGCGCTAATCTCAGGAACTACTGGTTCAAATTGAAAAAAATTTTTTTTTGTTGGATAGCCCATTTATCGAGGAAGGCTACAGGCTATATAATATTACGCTACGACCATTAGGAGCGGAGCTTTAATGAAAAATGTTGCAAAATGTATCTCAAAAATAAGCTTCTATTCATGAGAAATGCACTAACTAGATGTACTCATATAAGCGATGTGAGAACACAACCTCAGGTGGATCAATCGGTAGAGCATGCGACTGTCAATATCAGGGTCGTGGGTTTGAGCCCCACGTTGGGCGAATATATTTTTATTTTATTTTTTACATTGCTTTCTTCTAAGGCTTACTTTTAAATTTATTTTAATTAATTTTAAAAAAATTATTAGTTAAAAAAAGTTTAAATACTGCTTTTTATCGACAAAAACTTTTGAACGGTAACTCCGATCATCATGAAATTTGGTCACAACATTCATCTCGGTAAACTAAGAATGTGTGTACTCATGTTCCTCCCTTCCCCATTCGTTCTTTTACACCCGGGTGAAACCGGACGAGACCGCTAGTAATTAATAACAAAAATCGCAGGATTGTGGACAAAAAGTTAGATTTATTAGTGTACAACGTTTTGTCTATAGATTTCGAGTTTTTCATAATGTACTTGTTTAAATTTATAGATAAAAAGTTGTACACTAATAAATCTAACTTTTTGTCGACAATCCTGCAATTTTTCTTATTAATTAAAAAATTAAATTTAAAAATCCTTGAAAAAGAATTTGTAAAATTAGTTTTGCAATTAATATTTTGCTTGACATCTTTCCTCGTAAGTATTCGTATGTGATATAAATAAGATATATAAAAATATTGATTTTTTTTGCTTTACCCCCTCCCAGAAAAAAAATATCTACGACCTTGTTTGCGCGGCCTCCTAAGTTTAAGCAATAATGACCGTCTGTCCGCCAGGCACAGAGTATAGAGTGGGGACAATTAAATCGATCGCAGCGCAGCGCTGTGGTCTAAATGAGCAATAAACAACGCAACGGTTATAGAGTATGATGTCATGTGGCCCTTAGATGTCGCTTTCGTCGCGTTCCCTAGCATATCGTTTACTAAAAAGCTTCGCGGTTCAAAACAATAATAACAGGCTCGGAAACAAACGTAAAGAAAACCATAGATTTTATATCAGAAACCGAAATTATAAATAGTTTTTAATACTTACCTTCCATACCATATACCTACCTTAAATTCCACAAAACCGGCACTTCACTTATTTTTTACAAAATTATATAAAAATACATTACTTAAGAATACATTATATAATTTTTTTTTCTCTTTCCTATTGTATATACATACATTTTGTAATTATACATGTAACTGTTTTTTATGTTATGCTAATGGCTTTTGCCAAAGCATTTTTTTCAAAATTAAAAAAAAAAAATAATAACAGGGCAGTTCAATCCAGCTCTATGATGCTAGGTGCTCTCGTGGAAATAAACATCGAATAATATATTTCAATTTGAATTTCAAAGTAATTAATCATAAAAAAATATAATTTTAAATTATTTAAATTAATAAAAGTTAAAATGGACACTATACGAGATACAGCTATATTAATTTAACATGTAAAACTGTATGTTTATACTAAACTTTTAACACACGGTATATAAGAATACAACGTACAGGATCCGACATAAATAGTTCTTGACTGCTCCGTTTTTATATCAAATACCGGATTTTATATGCGTGAAACTGGTCTTAAATTTTCAAGCAATACAAGTGACGCATGCGGCTTGATCTGCTAAGACAGCTTTTATATATTTTCAAATAAACACTATAAAAACAATTTTATAATGTAACGTCCGGGGTTCACGCGAGTACGATAAATATAATTTTACAAAATGTATTTTGTTTGCGGCCCGGCGTCTAAACTAATACCTTTGAGCAAATTCTACCAGATTTGCTTCTGAACTAATAGCTTTGATCGAATTCTGTCAGATGTCACTACTTGATACTAAAACAGTTTTTTTTTTTGTTATTTCTGAACTAATAGCTTTGAACAGATTCTGTCAGATGTCGTTACATGGTACTAAAACCGTTCTTTTTTTGACAAAACGCCGTAATTTTGTGGAAAATATTTAATAAAAACCATCCTATAGCGTAGTTGCACCGAGCAAGACACATTTACAAAATTTCATTAAAATCGATTCAATGGTTTCGGAGATTAGCGCGGCCAAAATTGTGACACGAGATTTTTATATATCGTCGTTGGTTCTGTAATAGCTCCTATGTGCATAGTTGGCAGATTTTACGTTTTTTAGATGAAAAGATTCAGGAAACGGAGCTCTATACACTAGTAATACCTCCAAATTAATTTTACAGTAACCAACAAGGGGAAGTAACTCTTATGTGAAAAGTTGTATCAAATAATTCCTCCCATGTACCAATTAATCCGAAATTAACGTTAAATATTTTTTAAGAAAATACTTCGTCTTAATTAAACACGTATAGTAGAGATAAGTATGAATTAGTAATATACCTCTGAAATTGCTAGTTCTTACTATCTATTGCTGAAATAACCACTTTTTGGCCTTTCCTGCAAATTTTACTTTTTGCACATAGGAGGTATTACAGAACCAACGACGATAA
This sequence comes from Xanthostigma xanthostigma, assembly GCA_963575645.1. Classification (NCBI taxonomy): domain Eukaryota; kingdom Metazoa; phylum Arthropoda; class Insecta; order Raphidioptera; family Raphidiidae; genus Xanthostigma; species Xanthostigma xanthostigma. The sequence continues at coordinate 44,414,181 of OY754471.1, forward strand.
TATGTAGATTAGCAAATTTATTTTTGTCAGAATGTTTGAATTTACCCGCCGTAGCTATGGAATAGTAAGGTTATGTTTCTGGTGGATCGATGACAAAAAATAATCGTCAACTTAATTCTGTAGGTCCGCGTACATATAGATATGGAAAACGTCTAGTTTTGTTAACACAATTGTTTAGTTCAAAACTTCTTGTTGGGGGAAGCTCGACTTGTCACGGCTACCGCAAATACGATTCACGGGACCGTATAGGTCGAAAGCTTTCTCATGTTTGGGCGTGGTGAACCACCCAAGACGTTCAACAACAGAACATTTGGCCAAGAAATTTATATGGTGAACCGTACCTGCTAAAAAAAAAATCCAGTAGGCCATTCCAACTTCGGTAATATTCTTTATATATAATATGCATAAAATTCTGATGTCACAAATTTTGTCCGCGCTACTCTCCGAAACCACTTTACCGATTTTAATGAAATTTTGTAAATGTGTTTTGCTTTGGGTAGATTTCGTCAGATGTCATTACATATTACTAAAACAGTTTTTTTTTTGAGAAAACACCGTAATTTTGTAAAAAATATTTAATAAAAACTGTCACACATTTACAAAATTTCAGTAAAATCGGTTCAGTGCCACGAGATTTTTATATGTATGGATTATTTTAGAAAATATGATCTGCACGATTTTGTCAAGTGTGTGTTATTATTTGAAAACTTTAAAGTTAATAAGAAAATCTCAAAAACTATTCCAGTATAAATTGTATCATTAAAAGTTAAATTTTAAGGAGCTCCGTGATGGATTAGAGGTTTAAGGAGGTTGATGCGTTACAGTCCCATCAAAAGTAAGTCGAATTCTAAATGGGAACTTTTCCATAATACATTTTTACAAAAGGTTATAAGTCGATGATATCAATAAATTCTTGTCATAAAGGCATAATTAAATACATTTTTTTAATATTAATAAATTATTTCAGTATTTTACTTAATGGACTAACTTTTGAATGTTTTGTACAAAGTAAGGTTAGAAAATCTAAATTTATGTAAATATCCGTATTTTACATATTTTTTGCAGTAAATAATTAAAAAAAGAAATTAGAAGTAATAAAAAATAAAATTAAATCATTAAAAAGTTGAAAATTCAGTTAAAATTGTCAAGAATAAAAGTCCATAATCGAAAAGTGCTAAGGTTTAATAACTTTTTTATTGATTAAAAGTCTTCTAATTAAATTGGAAAAAACATTAAAATATGCGTAAGACATGAATGCTTTACATAGTTAGTTTTCGGAACTGCTGACATTATTTGGTTATTTGCAAAAAATTAAAATGTACCGTTTGCATGCTAGGTTGACATATTTTCCATAAGACTACATGTAAAAGTTTTTTTTAATTTTTAACTTTATAAATCTAATGATTTTGGATTTTTTAGAGAAAATTTTGTCATAAAAAAATCTATTAAAAAAACTTTATTTCAGATTTTTTTCATTATCTTCGTAAAACGGCTCAACCTCCTTAAGGAAGTTAGATTTTATGCACGCTGTTTCACGCGAATTGCTTTTGTTTAGAATCTCATACATAACTGAACTGTTATATTAATTATTTATAACGGTTGACTTTTTTCTACAACTGCATGCATAACCATAATTAGTACTTTGTGTAAAAACAAAAGAATATCAAATAAGAGCATTTGTTATTAATGTTTCCATGGAAATAAAAACAGGAATGGTTTGAAAAAAGTCAGTTTTGCATGCGCTTTGTTATTAATATAAATAATAATCTACTTCAAGCTTTGCTTATAAAAAAAATACCAGTTACGAGGAACAGTTCACTTAAAACGGAAATCTCTTGGATAGTCTTAAAAATAGGAAATCCCATCAAAAACATAAATGTGAAAAGGGGAGCCAAGTACAATATTCAATACAAAAAGAATTGAGATGTAAAAGGGTGCCAAGTTTTTACTTGGCAAGCTGGTAAAAGTGTACATTTTGATTATGTATTACTTAGTATAACTTACGCATTTTCACGATGTAATTTTTCTTGTGCGGATATTTATTTATGATGTTAACTTTACTAATTATACTTAAAAACTAAAGCCTATGCTAGTTATTATCGTAAAAAAATATTTTTTTGACCTTTTATCCACTTCAATGGACCCTAAATAAGCCCAACACCCTAAAAAATATTTGTGTTCCTATACATAAGTGTTATAAAATATTACAAAAAACGAATAAACAACAAATCAACTTAATACAAATATTAAGAGCACTAGTAGTTGAAACAAAAATAAAAAATATAGAATAGTTACTTCTTACCGCAACAGTTTTATTAGCGGATGTACATTTCGGGAGCAATGCTAGTTTAGTGTTTGCTGAAGATGAGAGCATAGCTCCCGAAATGTACAAATAAAACTGTTGTGGTATAAGAAGTAACTATTCTGTATTTTTTATATTTAACAAATCAACCAATTAAATGATGCAGAAGGGAATGATTTAAGAAGGCGTGACGTCATTCGGTATTTCAGTCAGCAAGGCCGATTGCAGTATTTAATACTTTTATTTTATTAAAAATCTTCTTAATCTCAATGTTCATATTAAAACTGGGTCATTTTTTAGAATCCTTTCAACATATTGTAACAAAACTGTTCTAGTCCGTGGTGGAAATTATTTATTTACAGTAATAAACGTTTAACAAAATAGTTAAACACACCAACGAAAGCGTACTTCTCAAACTTACGTAACAGTAATAATAACGTTAACAGAAACAAAATAACGATAGTTCCAAATAATAAAATGTAAGACTCAGTACCAGAAGAGTATAGAGTCACTAATTATGTACACAAAATATTTACAATACAGGAACACACCAAAGTTTATTAGCACACTTGTCTATTAAATATGTACACACGATTATTTACAACACAGAAGCTATTTATGTTAAACCAGATTTATATAACTGCACTTAATGATTTATGTCACAACGCACTGGCACTGTATCACGAACATCTGACTAACTGACTGCCTGCGCCAGCGATCCGCTTGCATTTTATAGCTTCGATCCCGCCTGATCGAATCTTCTAGAAGACCCTTTCTTGACCTGCATTGCATTCTTCAGGGAATTCCAAGACGGTCTGGTTTTTATTTGGCTATCTGTTTTCCATTGTTGTTGTTGCTAGAAGATTCTACAGAACCCATAGTCGTCCCAACAGGGGGCACGCAACAATATATTTCCCTTTAAAACGATTTATTCTTTGATTGTTTTATACTGTCATCATGTCGAGTAACTAGTTGACGATTCAACTTCTTCATTTATCGTTAACAAAACGAAACCGATACACGAACCACAGCACTGATAAGTTCGTTTTTTAAAACCAACGAAATACAAATCGGTTTACAGTCGTACTTTAATCTGAGGTCATAAATTTGTTGCCTAGCGGTCGTTTTAGGTCATACTAATGAAATCGACTGGTTGCCGTGTTTCGTTTCGATTAAATTGTCAACGACTCACCACTATTCCGCATCGTACTGCACGGGAAACGTGTTTGTCCAGCTGTGTATAGTATAAAATGCAGTGCAGTATTGAATGGCGCAATTTAGTGCAACGATACAAAACAGCTGTTTTATCTAACAAGCATTTTCTTTAGTCAGCACTGTTAAAGTGATTACTTAGTTCGGTGAATCGAATTCTATTGCAGTAGTACACTACCGAACGCAAACGATCCAATAAGCAATAACCATGAATAAAATTGTAACCGAATCCCTGTCCGATATTTCGTTTTTTGCGATTTTTACACGTTTTATATTAACTTCACTTGTAAGTTTGTATGTATGTTTGTTTGTAACATTCGTTTGGACTAAGCAAGTGGTTTATTACTGTTAGTATATTACGCCACAAGAGCAATCGTTGACCGAGCGGTCTAAGGCGTAAGTCTTCGCTGACGCCAACTTTCTGATTCACCGGTCGTGGGTTCTAATTCCGCCCAAGACGAAATAAAAAATTTGTTTTTTTTCGGAAAATTTTTGACAAAAAATCGAACTAAAAAGTGGAAAATAAATATAGTTAAAAAAAAACTAAAAAACACGCTTTATATCAAACTAAAAAGTGAAAAATAAATATAGTTTAAAAAAACTAAAAAATGCGCTTTATATCGAACTAAAAAGTAAAAAATATTTTTTTAAAATAAGCTTAAAACAATAATTAATAAAAAATACAAGTATTATTGCGAAAAAGCGTGGGGCGCTCGATGTACGAAAATGTGGAACAAAGCGCCCCACGCTTTTTTCTCAATAATATACTTGTATTTTTTATTCATTATTGTTTTAAGCTTATTTTAAAAAAATATTTTTTTACTTTTAGTTCGATATAAAGCGTGTTTTTTAGTTTCTTCAAAACTATATTTACTTTTCACTTTTTAATTTGATATAAAGCGTGTTTTTTAAACTATATTTATATGTACTTACATATTACTAGCGGCTTGGCCCGATTTCATCCAGGTGCGATAGATATAATTCTGCAAAATGTATACTATATACCAGCGCCGGGCAAATCTTTAGATCGTCGAGCCACATTGCTGATGAAAATTGGAGCGTGGGCCAAAAATTGGGAGAGCAAAAAAAAAGATCCTTTCATTTCCGCAAACAAAACAGGTCTTTTTTCGTTTGTTGTGGCCCTTGCTATTTTTTTATGCGCCAAATTATATTGGCAAACTATTTTCGCTCTTAATAATCATTTATAAAGTGCTTCTCGGGCCGGATAAAATTCGGACCGGATCCGGCCCGCGGGCTGCCATTTCCCCATGCCTGCTATATATGAACTAATAGCTTTGGGCAAATTTTATCAGGTTTGCTTCTGACCTAATAGCGTGTAGCGAATTCTATCGGACGTCGCTGCGCGGCACAGTTTTTTGTTTGCTTCTGAACTAATAGCTTTGAGTAAATTCAATGAGATGTCGCTACATGTTACTAAAACAGTTTATTTTCACAAACTCACAAAATTCTCAGTCTCGCTGTATAATATTAGTATAGAAGGAATTTTCATGTCACCAGCTTCTTGATCAGGAGTGGCAAACCTTTTACATCTACGTGTCAATTTTAAATGTAGTCATAACGTGCCGACAAGCAACCAAAGAAATTTAGTTGTCAAAAAAATGAATGAAACATAAATAAAAATAATAATCTTGACAATACATTGAGCGCCATGACACTTTTTCATATTTGTTATTTGATGATAGTCAATTGTTTTCGGCATCTAGCATATTTTTAATTATTTCGATTTCTCACGTAAATCACTGCCGTGTCAACAATATTCTGTCGCGTGCATATAATAACTTCTATATTGCTAATGGCCGTAAGTGGAAACGTGGCCCATGAAGTGAGGCAGCAAATGACTGTTTTCTATCTCTGTCTTTTTACTTGACCCGTTGTGCGCAAGTGTCGCGTCTGTGGTGGGGCAATTTGTAAATGGAAAAGAGCAAGCTACCTCCCTTTCGGAGCTTAATTTCATGTGCAAACTGGCGTGCATCCGTTCATGGACATGCGCAGGAGACTCAGAGTATAATAAGTGACTCGGACGTGCAAATGTTTGCGCCGTAGTGTTTAAGTCTTTCTCCCGATCTTTGCTAGCAATATAGAGGGTTTAAATATATGTAAACGCTCAACATCTGAGGTCTAAGCGTCCATCATTCTACTGAGTTCTGTTCCAATCTCTCTGCTGCTCTCTACGAACGGTAACGGAATCGTCACAGTCATGCGCAGTAGCTTAAACGTAAATGTTTATATCGGTGTTGGCTACTGCTTATGACTGTGACAATTCTGTTACCGTTACAGCTTAGGAGATTCGGTCCAAATTTAATGTTGCATGTAAGTGAATTCTATTTCAGCGTTGCCAAGTAATTTTATATGTCTGCACCATAGTGTTTATGTCTTTCTCCCGATCTTTGCTAGCAATATAGAGGGTATTAAATATATTGTCACGTGCCATAAGTTCTCCACCCCTGTTCTAGATAATTTTTTAGCTCAAGTATAATATTAACGTTTGAATATTTGTAAACGGTCAGTTGTCTGCACGATAAGTTTTAATGGCATCTATAATAGCACTTTCTGAAACCAGACAAAAATAGGTATGAATACAAATGTGATGTTTTTATTAGCTGCTAAGATTTCTGACCGTTTCATATCCTTTAAGAAACTATACTGGGAAATTGAGATAGTTTTAAGCTTCTTATCGAGTTTGACAGACGACCTTTCTTCTTTCTAACTAAGTACTTTCTGCTTGGTTTCACACATGCATCTTGCATTATACATATTTATGCGCTTTCTTTCGAAAGAAAGTTCCCCTGTGTGGTGAATAAGCTATTAATAAAACGGAAAATTCCTTTCCAACAAATGCTGTAAACTAACTAGATAAGAATAATTTGTGATGAAAACTGCACGGATTTATTTACTCGAGATTTTCCGAATGTCTGAGATAAAATTTTCTTTATTAGTCTCACGGCGGCTGATTTAAGATTTTTGGAAACAAATTAATATTTATATCGTCTAAGGCAGTGATTCCCAAAGTGGTCTATATCGACCCCCAGGGGTCGACGACAACTTGCAAGGGGTCCATGTCATCGGAAAAAAAAATTGGGAGTCCATGAAATGAAAATAAGGGTCAACGATAGTGAATCTCCTAACAAAAAAAACAACAAACTGGACATCGTTAACCGAAGCGATTTAAGATTATATCTAACTAAATTGATGCCAAATGTGGAAAATTTATTATTAAAGCATCAGGTTCATCCCTCACACTAAAAGCATTTATTTTTGAGAAGTAAATATTTGGTTAGCCGTTATGAAATTTGGTTAGCAACAAAAATCAGCCATAAAAACATTTGGTCAGCATATAAAGATTATGTTTGCAATAATTAAAAATCGGGCTGCAATCCATGTTCTGCAAAGAATCTTAAAAGGATCAGTACTTTAACCATAAGCGGGCAGCTAGCAATATTATGTATCTGCTTAATAAACAGTCGTGCAGCAAAATGATTACTTGGTTAGCAATTAAATTAAATTTCAAAATTTCAAAATTGGTCAGCAGAGAAAACATGTGTCTGTATGCAGTTTGTCTCATTAGTATGCATATTTAAAATATGGTTAACAATATAAATAACTGGATTGCATTTGCGTTTGGGGGGAGTTCTTTAAAAAACAAGTACGGGGTCGTGTCGATGTGATGGAGTTTTTTTTTGCGCAGTGAAAAGGCGAGGCGTTTGAGGGGAGTTCTTTAAAAAAACAATTACGGGGTCGTGTAAAAAAGTGAGATAATAAACAGTAATTCTAAACCAGTTGCTATGACGTGTATATGTGATTTCTGATTGGTTAGATTAAAAAAAATGACAGTGAAAGACGAAAAGTATTTCCATTTTTTCTACGTATTTTTGAGAAAATTTATTAATAATCCGCACAATTTTTTTTTGGAACGTCAAAATTTAGCGTTTTCTATGACAAAAAAAATCAAACTTAGGCACATCTAGTACATAGATATTTTTGTTAGATTTTTAAAATTGAATATTATTATACCCTCTGAGTGCTTACCAAAATGTTATTTGACATGGGTCACTCATTGCAGCTTATATATTTAATCAGCTGTACAAATATTTTTACAGTTGTCGAGAATGGATTAAATTGATGATTGATTTAGAAATGTTTGCTAGCCACGAGTTGCTGACCAATTAGCTATTGTGGCTGACGGATTACATTTTCCTGCTCACAAAAACATGAACAATTGGCTAACCCATTAAATAACACCCTTTATTTTTTGCTTAGTTATTTTATGTAACGGAAAGTAAATTTTAATTTGATTTGTTTAATTTGAATCTAATTAATAAATGTATAAAACTAAACATTTCACACTACATTTCACACTACATTTCACTACCGTTATGAATTTAAATCGTTCACACTATACCGTTTGTCAAAAATACATTTGAAATTAATGAATTTGCAAAAAATCAATATCAGATAAGCAGGGGGTCTACCCAAAACCGAAAAATATGGCAAGTGGTCTACGAGACAAAAAAGTTTGTGAACCTATGGTTTCAGGTAATAAATAAATAGTAGGATAATAGAATAACTTTGACTAAGGTTGGGTTCAGGGCACTCGCGCCCCAGAGTGCGATGTGTGCGATGCACGCGGGCGGCACATTCAAGGGGCCGCAATTGTGTTATGTTAGAACAGTTTACTCTGCAGAGTGACTTTTTTTAACGTGAAGAGAGAATTTTTGAAGTTCACTCTGTACGGAGTGAATTTTCAAAATTCACTGTTTAATGTGTTTCATTTTAATTGAATATATTTGAGAATCAATTTTAGCTCCATGTTTCAATGATTGTGTTTCGTTTTTGTGCTCGACATTTTTAAAATCATTTTTGCTTAAAAATTATTTCATTCCGCTTTTGTCCTGATTAAAAATTAATAATAATAATAATAATATGAATTTATTGCATGGCCCAATAGGCTACAATCGTCAGTTACAAAGAATACTACGAAGTTATATTACAAATAATTAATAATACCTATACCTACATAATTTTATAATAATTCATGTATGTATTCAATAAACAAAATTATCGACCAATTTTTCAGACAATATATTAACAAAAAATATAACTAATACATTAACGTTTCGATCCGGATTTGGATCTTCTTCAGAACGAATCTAAAAATATTGTTTGTTATTATTTTTTCAATTTTCAATATCAAAAAAAATCTTTCACGAATTATACATAAAATAAATAGAAACTAAATATTTATTATTTTTTTATATTTTTAGATCCGTTCTGAAGAAGATCCAAATTCGGATCGAAACGTTAATGTACCTATTAATTATATTTTTTGTTAATATGTTGTTTGAAATTGGTCGATAATTTTATTTATTGAAGACTTCTAATCAGACGTTAATCAAAGATTTGAATTCATGGATGTTATACGGTTCTTTCGTTATGACTCATTTTTACTTTTAGCCTATCATTTGTAAAGTATCTTTCACTGTTACATTTTTCACATTTTTATTTGTTTTCAAAAATTATCTTATTAGTATTTTTACCTGTCCCAATCGTTTTGTAATGACGATGTGAAGTGAAGCATTGTTGCATTTCAGGAAAGTAATAAAAGAAAAAAACCTTCGGGTTTATTTAAATTTATAAGAAATAAAGTTTCTATTAATTGCACTTACAGTATTAGTTATTTAGGATTTTTAACGTTTTTCAATTTGACATATCGTCTAGTGAGTTTATCCCCAATAAGGGGCGTCAATTATGAATCCGCAAGCGGGCGCCGTGAAGCCTTACGAGGGCCCTGGTTAGGTTGTTAAAAAATGAGGAGCAATCTAAAAATTCAAACTACTTGTCATCTAGAACACGGGTGTCAGACTAATTTTCGAACGAAGCTGGATATCCGTATCCGTATCCGCGGATATCCGAGGGAGAAGAAATATCCGTATCCGTTAGTTTTTGGCGGATCTTTTACCTTATTAATTTTCAATTCATAGATGAAATTTTATATATATAGGTGATTAAGTAATAATGAAAAACTGTTAAATTCCATTCAAATAATTTTTTATTTTTTTAAATCGTATTTGGCACCTTTATATTGCAAACATTTATCGTAGTGAGTACCATACCAATAGTACATAACTCAAAGGTACTAAAAAACTATCTTTATAATGAGATATTGCACATCGATCTTTGGAAAGAGACGATCTGTTATGAGAGTTAACTCTTAAAGAGGTCAATAACTTTTTCCCAAAACAGATAGTCTCTTTCCAAAGGTCGATGTGCAATATTTACCGCCGCGTACTCTAAGAAAGTTAAGATCCGTATCCGTATCCGCGGATCTTGAAACCAAAAATCCGTATTCGGATAGGTTTTAAAATTAGAACAAGGGCTATTTTACTTGCTAGGTCCGCTGCTAGGTATGAGTAGTATCTCGTCACGTGAGTGTCTTGAACAAACGCCCACAAACAAACACTATTCCATAGTGTGTGTTCTGTTCAGAGACAATAAACATGCACTTTTGATACCTTTCTATCACTGCGCGCGCACTGAATCTACTTGCAAAGCAAGCTTGTAAAGACGTCTCGTGTGAAGCGAGCACATAGAACCAATCAAGAAAACCAGCGCTAGAAAACTAGTAGTGAAATCTAGCAAGGAACCTATCGACAAATCCAGCCTCGTGTGCAGGAGCAAGAACCAATCAAGAAGCAGTATCTCGTCACGTGAGCGACTTGAACAAACGCCCACAAACAAACACTAAGCCGTAGTGTGTGTTCTGTTCAGAGACAATAAACTTGCACTTTTGTTATCGTTCTATCAGTGCGCGCGCACAGAACCTGCTGCAAAGCAAGATTGTAAAGACTTCTCGTGTGAAGCGAGCACATAGAACCCGATCAAGAAAGCGAGCACATAAAACTAACTATTAGTGAAATCTAGCAAGGAACTTAGCGGCAAATCCAGCCTCGTGTGCACCGGACTTAAGGTCATTGTCAAATCGGATTTGTTGACAATACTTCCTGCAACCCGGCGTCAATATGGAAATGTATGGAGCAAAACTTCCTCAGATGAATTGTATATAGGTACAGTCAGTAGGTGGCATCGTGGAGACAATATCAAGTTTTCTTACAACGAAACAGAAACAATTTGATTAAAGTTCTTTTATCCGCATTAAAGATATTGAATTTACTTTGAGCTGAAGACGTTTGAAACTGTAATCGAGTTTTTCACTATAGTTTAATTCCATTTTCCTTCGTTGTTGGCTTTCATACAGATATTGTCAACACAAGAAGTAGATTTTCTAAACTCTTCAGTAGGTAGTCCGCTATATAGCAGAGATTTTAGAAGTATACTGGAGGCCTAAAAATAACAAAGAGAAAATTATGAGATTCAAAAATTCTACCAATTGTTATAAACAATTTAATTATTTAAATCGTTGATTAACGTCTGATTAGAATTCTTCAATAAATAAATATATCGACCAATTTTTCAGACAAATATATTAACAAAAAATAATAATTAATACATTGACGTTTTGGCCCGGATTTGGAGCTTCTTCAAAACTGATCTAAAAAATAGAAAAATAATTAATAATTAGTTTCTAATTATTAATTATTTTTATATTTCCAGGTCCAAATTGCACACAAAACTTCCACTAACTTTAATGTTTAACAACTATATAATTCACAAAAGATTATTTATATATTCACAAGAGCAAACTGTAGATATAATACTCCACGTTTATAGGTTAGGTATTATGATCTATGTGGCGGCCATTATTATTTTATCATTCGAATAAACATTTATACTCTTGAAGTAAGACAGAATAGTAGCAGTAAACATAATTGTGTTTGGTGAATTGAATTATCGCTATTTATTCGGTGGAATAGTTACCTGAAGAACAAATGAACCGAATAAATGAAAACTTACGTTTGGAGAATATGGCGGTATTAGATAAAAACCTGTCTTCAAATATCAAATATTAACTAACTCATTGTTTATTTTCTCTTTAATAAATATCTGACAATAAATTAATTTATCCTAATCAAAATTATATAAGTAAGATAGGTAGGCATTGTAGATTATAGACGCTCGACAATAGATATTATATGCGTCCCATTTCATGAACAAAATGACAAACACTCTGTATATGAAAAACTTACCGTTTCAGGAATAAATTGCTCGATTGATGTTTTTTATTGATCATTACGTTGAAAAATGTTAGACAATAAAAAAAAATTATATACGACAGGGCTTTGCCAATATCGTAAAAGGAATATCTTGATTTAAAATGTTTCCAGCCAAGTTTCAAACCTATGATGGGTTGAGATCTATTTTATATCGAAAGGTAATTTACTGTAAATTTTCCAAAGGGTGCAAAAGGATTCTTTAACAAGATTATATAGTTTTGGAATATTATAGTTGGTGCTTGTTAACATCGACTGCCGATTTTAATAAATCAAGGAACTGTACAATGACATTGGCACAATTTTTTTGTATAATTTGGAATAGATAGATAGATAGTAGATTATAGATGGTCAAGAGTTGGGTCATCAGCGTCTATGTGTAGAGAATCTCTCCATGGGCGTACCCAGGGAAAGGCAGAGGGGGGCAGCTCGCCTCCGGATTTTGTATGCTTATGTATCTACACTGTTGTTAATAAAAGTTATGTTGGAGTCGCGTTACGACTTACTTTATAATATACTAGCGGTCCCGTCCGGTTTCACCCGGGTGCAAACGAACGAATGGGGGAGGGAGCAACATGAGTATGCACATTCATCTTAGTTTACCGAGATGAATGTTGTGTCCAAATTTCATGATGATCGGAGTTACCGTTGAAAAGTTTTTGTCAGACGGATAAATTTTGAGTTACATTTTGCAAAATTTTTCATTGATGCTCCGCTCCTATTGGTCGTAGCGTGATAATATATAGCCTATAGCCTTCCTCGGTAAATGGGCTATCCAGCAAAAAAATTGTTTTCAATTTGAACCAGTAGTTCCTGAGATTAGCGCGTTCAACCAAACAAACAAACAAACTCTTCAGCTTTATATTATATTAGTATAGATTATTCGTTAATTTTTGAAAAAACTGCGCTTTGCATTCCTATGTTTTAGTAGTACCAACCTTAAATAAGAAAACCTGAAGTTAAATTCAATAAAAAAAACGTGCAAGTACAGAAACGACAACGGGAAACAGAAATCTTTGGTTAGACTAATAAAAAAATTAATATGAATAAATAATTATATCCATGATCAGACAGCTTACTAATTGGTCAACCTTCCTAAAGCTAAAAAAACACGAATTTTACTGTTAGATTTTATGTTGTGTATTAAAACTTACAATAAATAAATAAAAAGAAAATAAAAATTCTTCATAGATGTGCCGTTATCATAAAAAATGACGCATTTCCGACCCCCAAGTGATAAGGTTAAGTCATTCCAAATTAGTAATAGTTTCTTCTCCAGATCACATACATTATCATATACAGTATGTAAACGCGTAAGGTGCACATAGGGAAATTAGCATTGGGAAAAAATACTTGGATCAGAGTTAGCCATGACTGCATTAATTGCTATTTCTATTGAATTATCGTGGTAATCTTGAGGATTTCTATTTTATTTTGATTTATTTTTATTTTACTTGGCTTTTTTAATAATAAAAAGCTCTTATAAATCATTATTTTAATTTTTATGTACAAAAATAAAACAAGAAAAACAACTCCATCTGTTTGGAAACATTTCATTCAAAAATTGTCTGACTGGTATGACGTATGCGCGTTGGTAAATCAGTGACCCAATGTCTTTAGGTTCAACACGAATAGGCGGAGATATTTGATCTCGCACCATATTTAAGTATTTTTGGGAATTTAATGTCCCATCAATAAAAAAAGTCCGATTATGTTGTAATCATTTGAATATTTTCTTCGGTAGTATACACATTCATTTTGCAAAAGAATATTATCTGTCAAATTGAAAAACAAGATTTCATGGCTCACTCTGATCCAGTCATTTTTTCCCAATGTTAATTTCCCTATGTGCACCTTACGTGTTTACATACTGTACCTATATTAATAGGCTGATGAGCGATGGCCGGTTATTATCAGAATAATGTTTTTACCGCCTTGTGAGCCCATGCAATATTCCGAATTCAATAAAACACACAGACTTGATTTTTGTGTCGAATGTTTGTTTTGTTAATGCATCTTTCGTTAATAGATGTCATAAAACTCTGATGGAATAGATTTGTCTCGTAATTCGCATTTCTTAAGCGAAGTTTACGCCGAGGATGACTGATATAGGTGTAAGTTATATTCGGTTTCTTTATAGTATCTCGTGTACACAGGATTTTTATTGTAAAGCCAAAAGTTATAACTCGTTCAGCGCATAAGGTCGACTACTAAAAATTTACATATTATAATATTATGTATATCAATTTATCAGTGCTTTCATATGCCGACTTATATATAGAGCGTTCGCCTATTGAAACTTCGGCGCGTTTTTTATATTTTTTCAAGGTCTAATACTAGATTTTTACTGCGATGTCAAAAAAAACTTTGTTATGGTCAATTTACATCACGCGTAATGTTACGTCTATCTCACGTAATGTTACGTTGCCGTCAGTGGTGTCAAGACCATATATTATTGCTAGTGGCCGTAAGTAGGGTTGAGTAACTCAGATCTGAACCGGTTCAAAGAGCCGGCTCCGACAGAAGATCCCACTTTTTTATGAGCCGACGGCTCAACGGATCCGCATAACTCAGTGAAACACTTAACACACAGAAGCAATAAGTATCTGTCAGCTCAAATGACTCATGCATCATATGTCTGGCTATGGTACTCACTACACACAGGCGGTACAGTTATTACAGTGTTTTACTTAAGTCACAACTATTTAAGGTATTGTATTGCATATTGTAATATGCTTTCTGTAACATAGCAAGTAGCAATATGTAAAACCCCGCCTTATAATATGTGAGTCAGTCACTGGCATAATATTACGTGATATGATTGACTCAACTAACTCAGTTGACTCGAATAACATATATTCAGAACTCGGCTTTTTTTTAACCGGTTCAGGGAGCCGGCTCACATATGGGATCCAGATGCAAAGCTGCAGATCACTAAAAAGACCCGTTTATGTCATCTCTAGCCGTAAATGGAAGCGTGGCCCATGAAGTGAGACAGCAAATTACTGTTTTCTATCTCTTTCTTTTTACTTGACCCGTTGTGCGCAAATGTCGCGTCTGTTGTGGGGCAATTAGTAAGTGGAATAGGGCAAACCACCTCCCAGTCACAGCTTAGTTCCATGTACAAACTGACGCGCATCCGTTCACGGACATGCGCATGAGACTCAAAGTATAATAAGTGAGACAGACGTATATCGAAGAATCTCGTTAGAGATTCTTTTCTGTGCTAAATGCCGACGAATCTCCAACAATTTATTATACATTGATTTTGCCTATCTCCCATATAACGCCGTGTATATGAGGCCGGTTTCCAAGTTTTTTTAGTTCTGTGACCACGTGATTTTCGTATTACCGAATTTTCGTATCACCCATATATACTTCTATACGACAATAATAGCAAAAACTCTGAACGCCCGGTAGCCCAACGGTTAAGACGTAAGGCCAGTAACGGCATGGTCTTGGGTTCGATTCCCGCCAACATCATTGGAAATTTTTTTTTATACTTATATAATATATACATGAATATTGTATTAAAAATGTCCCTAGAACTAAAACTGCTAAAATGGCGTCGCTCGCTTAAAACCATATATTTAATATTCCTCTATATTGCCAGCAAAGATCGGGAGAAAGACTTAAACACTATGTCTGTCTCATTATACTCTGAGTGTCGTGCGCATGTCCGTGAATAGATGTGCGTCAGTTGCAGCGTCAGTTTGCTCATGGAACTAAGCTCTATTCCACTTACTAATTCGGAACCCAAAGGAATGGTGAGACCTCTGGTGAGAAATGCGCCGAACTGTCCTAAGGGGGGTTTTTGACAGTCAAACATTGATTTAGAAAAGCATGATGGAGGCTAACCTAGCCTCCATCTTGCTTTTCTAAATCAATGTTTACCTTATGCCTCCATAGTTTACCTGTCAAAAACCCCTCTTAGGACAGTTCGGCGCATTTCTCACCAGAGGTCTCACCGTTCCTTTGGGTTCCGAATTGCCCCACTACAGACGTGACGCTTGCGCACAACGGGTCAAGTAAAAAGAAAGAGATAGAAAACAGTCGTTTGCTTTCTCACTTCGTGGACCACGCTTCCACTTACGGCCACTAGCAATATAGAAGTTACTAAACGCATGGTTAAAACAAAGACGCCCCTGGCAACGGCGGTGTTGTTGAAGAAATCTCATCAACCGTAAATGTACGATTAATTTACTGATGCAGCATTTATATTATGTATGACATGCAACGTGCAGCTGATATCAGACAGCCGCCATTTTGACTTTATTATCCGAACGAAGTGAACCAACTATAAAAACGTATATTATAGATGCAAGATTGGTGCCAGTCTATGGGATCGCTTTTATGCAAGATACGCTCGTAAAAATTTCATCTCACTTGATTCCGGTGAGTTTATGGTCGCCTTGACATCGTAACAAAAATTTACAGTCAAAAGGATATAATGTAATATTCAATGCAAAGATATTCCTATTTTTTGTTATAACTTATATAAGTGTGTTCGATATTTGGGAGAGAAATTGCTATTGTAAAAATTATTGTATTATGCATCAAATGTATCCATCAGCTATTTAAATGTATTTTGATGATGTTTTTTTATTAAGTTGAGAAATTGATGTTTCAAAAACGAAAACACGGACATTGTAACGTTTCGTTCCGATTTTTTGAATTTTAAATGCGTTGTTTTTTAAGATCACCAGCCAGGGTTGCCAGATCCGGTCTCTTAAAAAGGACCAATTTTATATGTCAAATTTTCATCGAGAGCATTGATTGTAAAAATTTTTTTTTCCGAAAACTTTATGCTTTTTAACTTTTTTGTATCAATTTTAAACTTATGACATTTAAAATTTGAAAAAAAATTTTTTTTTTTTAAACTTAACATGACACAATATAATAGTATTTTTTTTTTAGACTACTGTTAGAGACGAGAGCCCATCGGTAAGCTTAGGGCATCAAGGAGTCTGAACCCAGCACTGCGTTCAGCACGTTCACTTATGTAAAAAACAGTTATTTGAACGCTTAAGGTAGTACGAGCACCAAGGCAATTTTAAATAAAAGGACTAAGTCTAAACCAATTCTGAAAATTTTAGGGGGGGTTGCCCGATTATTTAAATAAATAAATGACTTCAAAAGTAGGCATATTTAACATTGGCTTTATGGTAAAACGGTAGATGGATGATATGTTTTCATTGATTTCTCCAAAACTAGTCGGTGGAAATTAAAAAAAAACTATTTAAATTAAAGTTAGAACCTTAATAAAATATTGAAAACAAAAAAAACCGTTGTGCCCGACTAATTAAAAAGATATTTGATTAAAAATATTGAATATCTTTTTAATTAGTCGGGCACAACGTTTTTTGTTTTTTTGTTTTCAATAATTTATTAAGGTTTTAACTTTAATTTAAATAGTTTTTTTTTTAATTTCTACCGACTAGTTTTGGAGAAATCAATGAAAACATATCATCAATCTACCGAAATAAAAAAAATCAAGCCTTTTATTTAAAGTTGCCTTAATTGGTGGTACTTTAAATAAAAAGTATGTCGCTGAATGTTTTCCAAAGAGTACATTCTTTTATTATTTTAGATATGGCACAACATTAACAAAGAAATAAAATTATGGTATGTAGAATTTGTAAACTCCGCGTAAATTGGTACAGATGGCTTACAACACAAAACTGAATAGCAACAGAGAATAAAAATTTTACTGTTTATTTTTTATATACAGGCGTTATGAATGTACTGCAAAAGGATACGCTGTATTATGTAAACATAGTGTGTAGTAGACGTGGTAAACATTTTGCCATTGGATCTATTTACATGTGATAGATCGATTTTTTTGCATAAATTGATTAGAATATGTTGGTAAAATGGAGCGCTCAGTTGAGTTGTTGGGCACCTAGGATTTCCAGGTCGCCAAACCAAATATCCGGACAGACCAGCAAGTTTGGGCGGGTAAAAAGGCCGGAGGGCCTACAGTATTGAGGATTTTGTCTCACTATTAATAGGTACGACAAAAAAATTGTATGTAAAATCAAGCTTTTTTTATTATTACCATGAATCTTGTTAAATTCTAATGAAATATAACTTTATTTATTACTGATCAGCCAAAGTCATCTGTCAAAATTATTAAATTCTAGATAAACATTTATCAACATTTTAAATTCTTCTTAAATTCTAATGAAAGGCAATTGCACAAATAAGTCTTATGTAACTGCTATTAATTCCCAAAACAATCTAAACAAAACAAAACTTCTTTTCTTTAAATTAATAAAAATCATTATTCATATTCGCCTGCGCTCGGCCACGCTCGACGCTCGTTCGTTTGCGAAATGTAAAAAGCCTATCAAAAGCCGGACACCGTTTATTTTGGCCGAACACGCAATCGAAAAAACCTAACTATGTCCGGCTTTATCCGGATGCCAGGAAACACTATGGGCATCGAGCCTATTGTCACGTGTAGGCTTATTACTTGAGACCTTTTAAAACAAATGAGAAGCAAGCATGCAAAACCCCATAAATCCATTTTTTCGTTTTTGAGTTATATATTACTTTTAGTTAATTTTGATGGGCTTTTTGCAGATTAATGGTGAGTTTATAGTTTTTCTATTCCTTAAAATTGTTTTAAGGGATATTATTTAAAAAATGGAAATTAAAAAAACAAAATTATTTTTGTACTTAAGAAGTATTAAATAATATTGTAAGAAAAGTTTTATATCTATATCTAATAAAGGAACACGAGACAAAAAATTCAAATTTGATTTTTTTAGCCTACCAGTTTTTTTTTAAACAGTGTCTGGGACAATCCGACGTAGGTGTTTGACACGCCTGATTCACATATTAGCAACAGCAGGTTGTTTTTGAATAAATATATTGTTTCTGTCGAAACATAATTTTCTTTGACCTTTTTCCACTCAAGTGTTGGTAATGAAACGTAAGCTGTTTCGACGTTTACGATATATACACGATTTATGTTAAACTGCAAACTTTGCACATTGCACAGTGTGCCTGTTTTCTTTTATATTTCTTTATCCGTGTTTTCCAATTTATTGTATTAATCAGTTCCGTAAAAATACATATTTTCTCTTCCGTATTTGTACTCTTTTGTTTTCTTTAAGTTTTATTGAAGTTCGCATGTACAATAAACAGGTGCCAAATAAATTAAAAAAATAGATGAACATTTTTTTTTGAAGTAAAACTTCTTTACGCACGCTTGACTTGGGGAGTAAGCTGGTGAATGCGTGACGAGAGCCTTACGAAAAATGGCTATTTGTATTTGTGTATTTGGCATATTTGGCAAACAATTACCATGTGTGGACAGTCTATTTGAGTGTTGGCCTTATTTGCCTATTTGACAAATAAGGCCAATACCAAATACGCGTTACCGTGCGCTTGTCGGTTTTTCGAGGCACATCAAAGGAGTCAAATAGGCAAATACGCAAATAAACCGTCCACACAATGGCCATATTCAGAAGCGCACGCGCCGTGAACCTGTACGGACGTGCAGTATTTTTGTGTCTATGCTGTGAGCGAGAACTGGAACAATTACTATTGAAAATGAATTGGGACAATGAAACAGTGCTAACATTCCTGGAATTTTTAACCTTGCGTTCTGCTGCCAAATGTTTGTGTGTTTGTTATTTGACTGTCATGTGTGGATGGTTGTATTTGCCTCTATTTGCATGTTTGCTTTGAACGTCATATATTTTTCCAAATACATCAAACATCCAATAGCGAACACAAATAGCCATGTGAAGTGCCAGCATAAGACACAGTGTAGGCCTATTGTTTGTGTCACACTGTAGGAGCAAGAGGGAGCAGTGCGCGCGCACATTTTCTTCCTCTCTTCCTCTCATAGCCAATGCATGAAATATATATAATTATATCTGAGTCAGTAGTTCGTTTGCGAGTTTGGTAGCGGTGATTTCTTGATTATTTCGTAATTTCATGCATGTGATTCATAATTTAATTATCCATTCCCTCATTCCTAGCCCGTGTTTACCCTGCAAAATGCAAAATGGTCAAGCGCCACCAATGAATAGATCAGAAAATTCTGTGTTAATCCGGGCATTGTTAAATACTTAAGTATTCTTAAGGCCGATAAAGCAATTGAATCATACTGTGTAAGTAGTAGTGATGTGTCCACATGACTCTTTATTGGGAGCTGGCTCCGTGCGCTCCACTCACTAAAAAGAGTCGCTCAGAGCGAGTCATTCAAAGGAGCGACACTAAACAGAGTGCAGACTGCATAGTTGTGAACTATCATCATACATGCTCAGGAGTCACTTAACATTGCACAGAACCATACACATACTCTGTTCTGAGCTCATTTTAATATGATTCTGATCTTATATTAATCGCATTTAAGATAAACTTTAAAGTATAATAAAAGCTTAACAATAATACTGTTTATTGTAACAATATTATATCTTTGTCAACGACGTCAATGTGAATGGTTTAAGTCACTGTAAGCTTAGTACTATTACACTAACAGTGTGTCATTCAACATTAAATGACTCATCAAAGATAACTCCCTACGTGCAAAATTTACTAGTGCCTCTGTGGGCTGTGCTGTGTGCGCTCTGTAAATGTGCGAATGCAACAGTACAGAACAGCTTAGCACAGAGCAATGGCGCTCGGAGTGAGTCATTCACAAAAAAAGAGCGACAAGCTTCGCTCCGAGATAGGAGTCGTTCATTATGAACGACTCGCTCAGGAGCGACACATCACTATAATAAGTAGCTTATTTCACTTACAGTGTGTCATTCAACATTAAATGACTCAGCAAAGATAACTCCGTACGTGCAAAATTCACTAGTGCCTCTGTGGGCTGTGCTGTGTGCGCTCTGTAAATGTGCGAATGCAACAGTACAGAACAGCTCAGCACAGAGCAATGGCGCTCGGAGTGAGTCATTCACAAAAAAAAAATAGCGTCTCGCTCATCTCTGAGATAGGAGTCGTTCATTATGAACGACTCGCTCAGGAGCAACACATCACTAATAAATAGCTAAATATCTAATATTCAAACTATACGTATAATTCTACACAAGTAGAATAGTTCTTTTGCAATTAACCCTTTAACGACTAAAGGCAAGTATGCTTGCCCACAGGTTTTTATTTTTTTTAATTTTTTAGGTAACAGATAGCGTGTATCTGTTAAGAGTAAGTTGTAGAATAATGTTGGGGCTATAATATTATGTATACATTTGGTCTCTACCTGTTTGCTACCTGTTTGCTACCTGCGCTCTAATTTGGCCAAAATGTCAGTTTTAATCAAAGTAAATTTATGGAGGTGGGGAAGGACCTAACGAATTGTCATTAATATATATTGTAGATAACGTACATACCTTTCGATTGTGCATAGGTAAAATATTCTTTGATTTCATACCTGTCCTGTCAAAGGTCAGGTATTGGCGGCAAACATATTTGCCTTTCGGCGGCAATGGAAATTTCTACATTTCTTATTCAGTATTGTATTGACAGTCAAACAAGCAGCGAGCTGAACCTTATTTGATTTCATTGTTACTGATTTTTTGTGTTTTTCTTATTTTGTGAATAAATTTATTGACGATGAATAATCCACACAGTTCTGCCCGTGATCGCTTGTTTTTTGTTAGTCCGAATGAAATAGAACAGCTTCTTTTATGTGATGAAAGCGACGAATACGATGAAGAAAGTGTGCTGCAGTTGGACAATGAAGACAATGCATTTTTGGAAAATGATGCGGCCGAGTCACTAGCAACTGAGAACCTCGTCGAGGTGATAATCGAAAGTGCGAAGAGGGAGAGTGTCAAATCGCCGCCGCCGAAACGACAGCGTAAAGAACGAGAATTGACTGCACCAGTCGCCGATCCAATTCCTTCAACGTCATTTGCTTCTCCAGTCGCCGAACCGACTTCTTCAACTTCATTTACTGCACCCGTGATTGAACCAACTCCCCGTGTTCCTGTACCAGTGGCCGAAGAGCCACCAAGATTGAAGTTGCCAAAATATGACCCTGTTTTTCGTTTTCGCACAATAAATAATTATATCGAGCCAATATTCACAGGCGTTCAATTGGATTGTCTATACAAGCTAGTAAAGCCAAAAATCCACACAACATGGCGAAGCTAAAAAACTGGAAGTCGCACGAACGTATTTTGCATTCAGTGCAATGTATTTCTGTGCTTCACCGCATCCCCTGACTGCTTTGCACATTACCATCGCCAAAAATAACATTAAAATTTGTATGAAATCATTTCTTACAATATAATATAATTGTCAGTAACATTGGCAACAGAATTGGTTATGCGAAAAAAATACATAAAAAAATGTTATCGTTCTTTTTGTTTCATTTCTATTCAATCATAACATTTCCGTTTCCGCCGAAAGGCAAATATGTTTGCCAGGCCTTCACCGTGGGGTGGGGGGGAGGTCAGACCCCAGCTTATCATTTTTGACTAATTTTGGGTCGCTGATCACGAATATCAACTTTGTTTTTAAATCGGATCACGCGTTTTGACCTCGTCGTTAAAGGGTTAAAGCATATTAAATTGGATATTAGATTTTCCCTCGTAGGTATTATATTTGTACCTGTTAATAAACGTCGTGTTCATTCAGTACAAGGATCGTGCTCACTGAACGTGGCATTTTGATTGGCTGATTCATTGTCAGCAGCCAATCAAAATCTACGCTTAGTGATGCTGTTTTTACATTCAACGTTTGAAATATAGACTGCTTAAAAATATATTTTTGTACACCTCTCTATAAAATAGCTGTTTTTCATGCTTGTATAGTAAAGTGACTCATTTCACACTAGTCCGTAAAATAAAATAAACGTACATGATCTAATTCAACAGTAATTTTCATAAACCATTTAAGCCTGCTATTAGAAACAAAATGCGCGAAGTGTAATTTCCATAAATAACCAAATAAATTTTAATGAAATTTGGTTTGCAACAGAACTGTCAAAATGTTTGATATACTGAAACTTAAGTGAAAATCAGCTATTTTATTTATTTACTATATTTCGGATGCAATATTTTGACTCTTGTTGCAGTGAAAATTCGATTATTGTGGCACTTATTCGTCGAAAATACTACATTACATTCTAGACACATGAACGACTATTTTTACAAGCTTTTATATTAAACTTGCAATGTTTGTATGTTAGTTTGTTTGTTTAGGTAGCTGCATTAGAACCACTTCCTCTTAGCCTACGGAGTTGAATTTTTACATGTTGGTTGAGTTCCGATGACAATGCATTTTAGCGAAAACTAAAAAAATATAAAAATTAATATTATTTTCCATTTTAAAGTCCGTAATATTTATTTTAAATAATTATGAATAACGGGAATGCGGACACATAGGTATAATTATTTTCTTTTTATTGCTAACGCGTCATCAGAATTTCTGACTTTGTCAAAGCTCTGTAAGAATGGATATTACAAAATTTTTAATTAGTACAAAACAAATTTAAATAAAAATTATAAAAAATATACCTACATTACCAAAAACACTTTTTTATACTAGAAAATAAAGCTTAACATAAAAATTATAGTTTATTTTCCACTTTAGAAAAAATCTCTTAAATTTTTTCTATGAAAGCTTTTCGGAAGATTTTCCTGTGTAAATTTATTTTGTGAAAAACATGCATTTTTTCTTAGAAAAACTTGTGTCAAGATCAAGTTACATATTGTACTCTTGTTTATTTACTCAGGAAAATCTCGCGACAAGCTTTTATTTCATAAATTGTAAAATGTAATAAATGATTGGGTTTGATTTAATTAAAAGTTTATTTTCTTCTTTTTAGAGCATTTAAATAATATAACAGCTTGTTTTTTACTATTAATTTTTGTCTTATAATTTGATTAGCAGGCCCGTCCGGTTTCACCCGAGTGCAAAAGAGCGCACATGAGTATGCATGTTCATCTTCGTTTAACGAGATGGATGTTGTGTCCAAAAATCAAGATGATCGGAGTTACCGTTCAAAAGTTTTTGTCGGACTGACAAATTTTTTTGCAACATTTTTCATTGATGCTCCTCCCCTATTGGTCGTAGCGTGATATTATATAGCCTATAGCCTTCCTCGATAAATGGGCTACCCAACAAAAAATGTTTTTCAATTTGAACCAAGTGTTCCTGAGATTAGCGTGTTAAACCAAACAAACAAACTCTTCAGCTTTATATATTAGTATAGATAGATAACGCGACATCTTGTATATTTTATATAATACACATAGATTCTCACATACGATTTAATCAGACATACCACACATGGTGCTCATATAACGTGTCTTGGCAACTCAGTTCATGTGCCGTCTCTGATAAAACTAATCACATATTTGATACATCAAAAATTCGAGTCATGATATTTGGTGCCAAAATTAAATTATCCACAACAGGAAACATTTTTGTCTCTAGAAATGAAAATAAAGAACTTATTGAAGCTGAAACTTCCTAAATCGTTAAGTCAGGACATCTATCTATACTAATACATAAAGCTGAAGAGTTTGTTTGTTTGTTTGTTTGAACGCGCTAATCTCAGGAACTACTGGTTCAAATTGAAAAAAAATTTTTTTGTTGGATAGCCCATTTATCGAGGAAGGCTACGGGCCAAACAATTTCTTTTTCTAATTTTATAGCTTTTTTGAAACAACAATTTCAAGTTTTTAAACACTATTTACTATTTTTAAAAAATTCTTTTTATGCGCCAATTTATATTGTCAAACAGTAATATTTTTGCTTTTAATAATCATTTATAAAATGCTTCGCGGGCCGGACAAAAATTCTACTGCGGGCCGGATCCGGCCCGCGGGCCGCCATTTGCCCAGGCCTGCTATAGGCTATATATCACGCTACGACCATTAGAAGCGGAGCATTAATGACAAATGTTGCAAAATGTATCTCAAAAATAAGCTTCTATTTAGATGAAATGCACTATAACTAAATATACTCATATTAGCGTAGTGAGTAAATAACCCCGGCTAGCTCAATCGGTAGACGATGCGACTGTCAATATCAGGGTCGTGGATTCGAGCCCCACGTTGGGCGAATATATTTTTAATTTTTTTTTTATTTTCTACATTGCTTTCTTCTAAGGCTTATATTTAAATTTATTTTAATTTTATTTAATTAATTAAAAAAAATTATTAGCTGTTAAAATAAGTATAAATACTGCTTTTTATCGACAAAAACTTTTGAACGGTAACTCCGATCATCATGAAATTTGGACACAACATTCATCTCAGTAAACTAAGATGAATGTGTGTACTCATGTTCCTCCCTTCCCCATTCGTTCTTTTACACCCGGGTGAAACCGGGCGGGACCGCTAGTAAACACACAAAGTGCTGTCAAGATTGAATGAATGCCAATCGACTCTAGTCCTGCGCTGTCATCTCATTTCCCCCACTCCTGACAGTGTCGTTTTTCATTTTCGTTAAGCCGTTGAACAAAATTACTCTCGTGGCGGTTAAAGAAGTTTCACTTCAAAAATAATAAATTGAAAATGTAAATGTTGCTGGTAGCGTTAAAAAAAATATATCTCATGTATAAGCGAATTCTATTTTATTTATCGATGATATCTCGATGTAGGATTTCCCAGTGGTGCAGTTTATTTGTTCGGAGACTGTGGTAGCTCGGCGCAAGTTCGGTTTCCAATATTGGTAATAATTAGCTATCGGCAGAATTGCTTCGCAGAGATCCGTTCTTCCTTAATACTATGCATACAGTACGTGCCTCTCGTGCCATGCGCCTGTGGTTTTGAATGAATTATTATCAAACACGTACAGGGTACACGTTTCAAATACAGTCAAACCTGAGTGAGCGAGAACTGGGTAAGCGAAAAAAAAACGAGTGTGCTTTAGAAGTAAAACTTCTTCCTGCCATAAAATTGGTATTATTCACCCGAAAATTCACAAAATATGAACATTAAAATGATTTTACAATTTTATTCACTTTGAACGTAACATAATAATAATAATAACAATGTTTATTTGTTGCGTCATTATATAAAATGGATACAAAACGTCAGTACACGATAGCAAGTCGTTTATAGAATATGAATATTAATTGTGTATATGTTACCGGCCAAACCCGATTTCAGGACAAACTAGTTTGCCTACTATTCATACTAGGACAAACTAGTTTGGCCTAGGCCAAACTGGTTTGTAGAACTAATTTGTCCTGAAATCGGGTTTGTCCTGTAACATATATAATTAAGCAAATCTATTGCATAAATTGCGTAATAGGTTGGAATACCATTGTTCTTAAAGATGTGACGACAAGTTTCTCTATGTTTTAAGTTAAATTAAGTTAAGGGGTTAGGTGGGTTTCAAAATTTCAAAAAATCGATTTTTTTTGCTTATCTTATAATTCAATATGTTTAGAATATTCTCTTAAAGTTTTAAAACGATCTGAGTAATATTCTAAGAGATATAGCCTTCGGATGTTCTACCCTTCAGGCTATGTTATTTGAATGTAAATCTTTAATCGCGTTTTTCTCGAAACTACGTTTTTGAAATCGGTGGTCACGATTTCTCGAAAAATTATGAACCGATCTCTTTGAAATTTTGCACACTTCTTCAAAATAACATTAACTCGTGCTTGAACGAAGGATTGTTTTTTTTCTATTTTAAGTGATTTTTCAAGGCCATGAAGGGTGCAAATTTTACTCAAAAAAAGGGTTTTTTAGTTCTCAACGCCGCCAAAAATGCAATTTTATTTATTTATTTTTTTCCTTCGTCCAAGCACAAGCTTTAAGCATCTACTAACAGAAAATTTTTGGTTTTTGCATTTCCGATGAATCTGTCATGAGTTATCCTGACCACGCCGATAGAACTTTTTTTTGAGGGGTCACAGGAATCGACGTGCCCACGCCTTAATTTTCAATATTTTTTAATGAAAATTTCACAAACTACTTATGAAATATATACCTTTTATATGGTAAATTGATGGAATGAAATATTTTGTTGGTTAAATAAAAAAAAAATCGTAAAAATGTACCTGTTTTGAGCCTTTGAAACCCACCTAACCCCTTAATATTTAATGTATTGAACAAAATATTAATTTATAAAATTGTTCAAGAACGAAATGAACAGTCTAATGTAAGAAGAAATAAATATAAACATAAAGATAATGAAAACAAAAGTAATACAATTACTTAGCTCTCGTTGAATTTTAAGCGTAAATGAAATATTGTTTCAAGTAGGCTTACAAAACTTTTTTCTGTCACCCGATAGCGCCACTGGCAAGTAAAGTATGTGTCATTCTATTGTTAGTACTGTTTCAGTTGACACTCTACGAGCGAATCCATAGTCCTAAAAAACTCGAATCGGTTCAGCTGGGTTGTACCTCATTGTTCTTTATAAGTGCACAATAGTAATTAATTAACCATATGTAAAATACGGGAAGAAAAAAAGTCGTGATACTGATTAGAGTGTGTTAATTCGTACAGAATGTGATGAAACATACATCGTTCTCTTCGTTTTAATGACGGGAAGTGCGCAATACATGTTTAATCACGATGTGTACGAATTAACACCGGTAACATCGAATCAGGGGAAATCCATCTAAATAACGTTCAAATTTCATTAAGTACAATTAAATATCATTGTCAAATAACATTTTTTAGCAATGCTTTCTTCATTCCTTCATTCATAAGTCATGTATTTTTTTAAAAATAAATTTTCTTTATCCATTCCTCTTTTATAATATTAGTATACGTAAGTATTATTGAATCGAACATTTTTTGCTGAAATTTATGCAGGTTGTATGTAAACAAACTATTTGTTAACTCTTAGCTATTGTTTGTGTACTTAAAATTCAACTTGGAGAATATAAATGGTCGAATATACAAAAACTCATTTTAATTTTATTTTAATCCTGTTCATATTATCCTTGCGAGTTTAATTCCTTTTTTTTCTTTTTATTCTACTCTATAAAAACAAATCCTTTTTCAAATACAATGTGTAAAATAAAAATCATACGTTTTGGTATAAAAGGGAAATAAGATTAAAAATAAAGTTGCGTATTTGTTTAATTAGACCTTTGCCTCTAAATAATTATAATTTATTTATTTTTTATTCTTTTTATTCCCTGATTTAAAATTTACATTATAACTTACCTAAAGAATAGACAAACGCGATTTTCTATTCTTTCTAAATTGTCTATATCATGGTTTTAAACTTCGAAAGAGATTGCTGAATACTTAAGTTTTATAATTTAGTTTTTGATGAGAATATTATAATAAAAACTCCGGGTCGCAGTGCCAAACCCTGCCAACGATTATATAGTGCATTGGCTATTACGGGCAATATGACTTTAATATGTTAACTTGTTTGTTTTTGGACAAAATACAAAAAATAACCCCTAAAAATAATCTTTCTTTTCTTAATTTCTATATTGTTATCAAACCAACATCAGCGCCGATTAAATACACCATTTAGTAAGTTAGATCCATCCGAAAATTAGCCTTTTCATAATTTTTATAAGTCCGGTCCGGTCGGACCCATTTTATTAAAATTTTGACAGCACATAATCTTTATACTAAATGCTTACATTTCCATTTTGAAACGATTATGATAATTTTGTCTTCCATTTTAAAAGGACTTCGTACGATGATAATATCAACTTGTTAACCAAATTTCGTTTAAATTGTGTGTGTGTGTGTGTGCCCGCGCGTTAACTTAGATTTAAACTAAATTTGGTCTACTGGTTGGAATCTAACACCGCACGTAGTCTATTTAAAATATGGACCAATCGGCCCATTTTAAGTGTAGTTTATATATAAACACTATCAAAAATGTCGCCAAAATGTTCAGGCGAGAAACGTCGAGAGATCTTGATCCGGCTTCTAGGTCCCGCCCTCCGACCAACGCCAATATTCCATATGGCAAATACACTGATAAAAATAACACAATTTTATCTTCTACTGTAGGACCTTCCATTTAACATTGTGTGTTGTTTCTGTAACATATATCCCATCAAAAACATAAATCTGAAAAAGGGATACAAGTTCAATATTCAGTTGAGATCTAAAAGGGTGCCAAGTTTTTACTTGGCAAGTTTTCATGTTTTATATTATGATTCATCTAAACTTCATGTTTATAAGTGTGAAAACTTGGCACCTTTTTAGATCTCAATTCTTTTTGTATTGAATATTTAACTTGGCTCTCTTTTTTTTCGATGAGATATCATTACTTTTTGTAAAGAAATTATTATTATTTATCATTCAAAAGTGATTTGTAAAATTAATCTTTTTTCCTGTACATATAGTTTTCTTTTTCGAAAGGCGCTAGATGTTAATAAAAGTTGATTGCTTGGAAAATATTTTAAATCTTAAAAATTCACTGTTTTTTGATTTTTTCCTTTGTATACACACAATTACTTAGCTGGATGCCAAATTTCAACTTTCTAGATCATCTGGAACTAGGTTAGGTTTTTGATCTCAGTCAGTGAGTGATAAAGATAGGATTTTTAGACGTTAATATCTCAATAACCGTTTGAGCTGTATTTATGAAATTTGGGGTGCTAGCTAATCTAAGGAATCTTAATAAATAAACCAAATTTCATGTGTTTATGTTAAATAGATTTCGAGTTATTAAGGTGTCAAAAGTGGCTCCAAATGGTTCGTGTAATATAATACACGGTTGCTGCTTTCTTTTTCTTTGTTGAACTTGGCTCGACACACTGTGAAGATGAGTGCTGTTAATTTGCTGTCTTAAATAATATGAAACTATGTTCTTACAGGCTGACACTTCACTTATGTTAGGTTAGGCATGTGTTATTAAGTTTAAGGAAACACTTTTCCAGTATCTTCTCTTCTGTATAGACTCCCATAATGCACCTGCATGCTGCATACGATGCAAAAGTAATTGCTTGTAGTCTTTGTGTTAAGCCGGAAGGTCTTTATTAACTTCTTGAAAGGCTGCGCTTAGTGAGATAATCTCATGGATATGAATGGGTTTTAGTTTCATACTTTCAACTCCAAGGTTAAGATTAAGTTTTAAATTGGAGACGAATCAAATAATCAAGCTACTTTAATATACCGGGTGATTTCAAAGATCATAAATGATAATATTATTTTTCAGAGGATTATAGATCAATAAAGATATATGCTATTAAGCTATATTTTTAATCGCAACGTTTCGTTTTACTTATTAAAACTTCCTCAGGATCTTAAAGAATAACTTAGCATTGGTAATATTATATAGGTATTTCATTTCTAATATGTATGTTATTTTTTTATAATTTATTATGGAGACATTCAGTTAGTTTAAATTTAAAATAAAAATGTTTTTGACGTGATAACGTCTTATAAATTGATGAAACACCAGCTGCACGCACGAAAAAGTGTAACGTTCCGCCTGACCCTGTGCGTGCAAGCGAAAGCGCAGTATAAGCGATAGAGAGTCGGCAAAAATATAGTTTGACAGCTACTAAAATTTAGGTTATGTACTATTATTAAATATGATATTCGAGCGGAATACGTTATCACGTAAAACTATCGTCCGTAAACCGACTTTACAGACAACCAATTTTTTTTATTTTAAATTTAAACTAACTGAATGTCTCCATAATAAATTATAAAAAAATAACATATTATAAATGAAATACATAATATTACCAATGCTAAGTTATTCTTTAAGAGCCTGACGAAGTTTTAATAAGTAAAACGAAACGTTGCGATTAAAAATATAGCTTAATATACTTAGTATACTAGTAAAGTAGCAGTAGTATAGTAGTGTGTAGACCTTTTTAAATTTTTATTAAGTAAAAAAGTGAGTTTATACTCTAAAATATGTTTTAATTATTGTGACATATCCTTTTATTATTTTAATGTGTTTTCGTGTTAAATAAATAATATTTTAATTGTATTTTTTGATATTATGATATTAGTGGACTGTGCTTGTGTTATTGTAAGTTTTACTAATTGATTAATTATGTCTTATGGCATGCAGTGCCGTATATGCCAAGTTAAATCAGGCCGCTATGATGACGTTGTTGACTGCAAGCGCTGCACTCTACGCTTCCATATCATATGTGTTGGTTTATCTATTGATGAATTTTATAATATGAAAACTGATAAATCAGTCAAAGACTGGGAGTGTTCACAATGTCTTTCTTCAAGTCATTCATCGGATGCAAGCAACTTTGTTAATGGTGACAAAGACAATTCTGATCAGGACTCTGATATAACAAAACTTCAGTTTGAAGATGATTTCGATCAATTGAAAAAACTAAATTCTGATGCAAAAATTGATGTCATTCTCAAAAATCAAGCTACAATGAATAGTGCAATATTGGTTCTATCTAAACAAATTTCTGATTTGAAATCTATCTGTCATCATAAGGATGTCATTATTAATAATCTTCAGGATGAAATCACATCTTTGAGATCCATGGTTATTACCCCATCTACTTCCACCTGTACAGAAACAATTTCAAAAGAGACTTCTAAGTCTAATTTAAATATGACAACAAAAGCTTTACCTATTCAACCGAGTGTTGACAAAAACGTTAGTTCTGGTAATGTCGATAGTTCTGCTCCAAAACAATTAAGTAAATCTATAGGCGATTCAAATTTACCTAATACGGTCAGTAACTCGGACACTAGTTCGAATGATGTGAAAAATAAATTGTCTAGCGCAATTGATAACGATTCTGATTCTTCAAACCCTACTTGGTCTACTGCAGTTCGTAGACGCCCAAGAAAACAGAGATTTGTTCAAGGTACCTGTGAAGACGTCAGCATAAAAATTAAAAGTGCACCCCGTAAGGAATTTCTGCATATATATGGCTTAGATCCATCAACATCTGTAGATGAACTTACTTCCTACTTAAAACAGCATGCTTCCAACGTCGTCTGTGAAAAATTACAAGCTAAGCATCCCACTCTTTATGCTTCATTTAAAGTTACTATTCTTGCAGAAGATGCCGATAAAATCAAAGCAGTAGAAATATGGCCGAAAGGTGTTAGAATAAATAAATTTTTTCAGCGTGTTCCGAAACTTCAAGACAAAAGGTAAACTTCCGTGTGTGTCATCTCAACGTCAGAAGTTTCCGTAACAAAGCTAATGATTTGGGCACGTTGCTCCTATCGCTTAATTTACCAGAAGTCATCTGCTTAACAGAAATGTGGTGTAGTTTGACAGAAATCTCCCTTGTAAAATTAGACAATTATATTTTAGCATCATCTTATTGTCGCTCGACATTAAAAGGAGGCGGTGTTGGAATTTTTATTCGGAATGACCTTGTCTATACTGCTCAATCACTTTCTGTAGACTGCATTGATCAATGTTTCGAATTTACCTGTGTTGATATTAAATTAAATAACATGTGTTTATTTACTGTTGGCTGTGTGTATAGAACACCTGGTACAAATATTTCCATTTTTAATGAAAAACTGGATATGCTTTTAAACAATTATTTTATTAAAAAATCGCGTGCTCCTCTATTTATATGTGGTGATTTTAACGTGAATTTTGATACTGCGATTTATTCTAAGGATGCACATGACATTCGTAATTTGTTCTTGTGTTATGGTCTCACCCAATGTGTTCATGAATTTACTCGCATTCATAATGGAAGTAAATCTATTATTGATAATATTTTCTCAAATATATCTAATATTGCTGACTCTGAAATTATTTATACGGACCTGTCAGATCATTTTATGCAGATTGTTTCCTTTACACGTGTTCAATGTTACGATACTAAAAAACATAACATGTATATTCTAAAACAAAACTTTAATAACACGTTGTATATTCAGTGTTTTCAGTATTTCATGTCGCTGGAAAACTGGGAAACTATCTACAGTTCCCAGAATGAAAATGCGAGTGATAGATTTTCAATTTTTTTAAAAATTTTTCAATCAATTGTAGATAAAGCATTTCCTGTGGAATGTTTTAAATGTTCTAAACCCAAGTATATGAAATCTAATTCTTGGATTACATCTGAAATTATAAATCAAGGTTATTTATTAAGAGATCTTCACAAATTGTACAAATTTACGAACGATAATGAAATCCTTGCCAGATATAACAAACTGAAATCTGTTCATCACAAATTAGTTGATAATACTAAAAAAAACTATTATGAAAGTATATTTAAAAATTCATCAAATAAGTCAAAAACAGCCTGGTCGTTTATTAATAC
The DNA here is from genome assembly GCA_963575645.1 of Xanthostigma xanthostigma. Taxonomy (NCBI): domain Eukaryota; kingdom Metazoa; phylum Arthropoda; class Insecta; order Raphidioptera; family Raphidiidae; genus Xanthostigma; species Xanthostigma xanthostigma. The sequence goes on from OY754471.1 coordinate 44,447,023, forward strand.
ACAAGTGAATATAAAAGAAAACAAATCTTATCCATCGTCTTTTTCCGATGGTAATGGAAAATATTTTGCTACCAATAACGCAGCGGAGAAATTTAACAACTATTTTGTGTCGTCTGTTTCTGACTTATTGACAAATGGTCAATCAAATAATCAAATTAATTTTCCTAATAAAAATATGTTTTCATTATTTCTAACACCTGTTGATTCTTTAGAAATTATTGGATATATTCGCGACATAGCAAGTAGGAGCTCAGCAGGTTCTGATGGTATTCCATGTTCTTTACTATTACATGTAGCAGAGTTTATTGCACTTCCTTTATCTCGTTTAATAAATCAATCATTCGAAGAGGGTTTATTTCCCTCTCTTCTCAAACTGTCTGTTGTAGTGCCCATTCATAAGAAAGGTGATCGCTCTGTCATTAATAATTACAGACCAGTGTCGCTTCTGTCAGCTTTTTCAAAAATTTATGAAAAAGCTTTTTATTCTAGACTGTTACATTTTGTCAATGCTCACAATATTTTATCCAATAGGCAATTCGGTTTTACTAAGGGTTTATCTACTCAAGATGCCCTTATATCAGTGGTTAATTATCTAATAGAATGCCTAGACAATAAAAAACTCTGTGCATGTATTTTATTTGATTTGAGCCGAGCTTTTGACACTATTAATCATGTGATTTTAATCAATAAGTTAGAGTCATATGGTATCCGTGGAGTTTGTCGTAACTGGTTGAATTCTTACTTGTTAGATCGTTCACTAAAGGTGGCGCTTAAAAACGACAACGGTGTATTCTATTCTGAACCTCTAGCCACTACAAGTGAAGTTCCCCAAGGTAGTAATCTGGGTCCTTTACTTTTCATCTTATTTATAAATGATGTTGTTTCCAATCTCGGTGCTAACAATTTTACAACATTGTTTGCTGATGATACTTCTGTGACCACCTTCGCACACAATATACCTGAACTTTCACATAAACTTAATGTTTGTGCGGTCAACATGCAAAAATTTTGCCATATGAATGGCCTTGTTTTAAACAACTCGAAGTCGGCCTTTCTTCAATTTAGCACTAGAGAGTTGGATCAAAATGTTTTACTGAAATTTAATGGCAAATCTATTAAACAATCATCAGATGAAAAGTTCTTAGGTATATATCTTGATTCTAAACTGAATTGGCATAAGCAGATTAATGTTATTTCTGATAAGATGGCCTCATACTGCTATATCGTCCGCCATCTACGTAAATCCGTAAATATTGACACATTAAAAACATATTACTTCGGTTGTATCCAATCCACGCTCAGTTATGGAATTGTATGTTGGGGTAACTCCACACGTATTGGCGATATACTTATTATGCAAAAAAGAATAATTAGACTGATGTCGTTTTCAAATTATAGAGACTCTTGCCGCCCTCTGTTTAAAAAACATCAAATTTTAACAGTCATTTCTTTATATATTTATAATTGTTTAACGTATGTTAAATCAAATATTAACACATTTTCGAAAGTTAGCGACACTACTTGTCACTTTCTACGTAATAATGATCAGCTAACAATTTCGAAGCACCATTTAAATCTGTTTGCTAAAGGCCCAAATTCTATGCCTATAAAATTATATAATCAATTACCGGCTAATGTTAAATCCATTAATAGCCTATCTTGTTTCAAACGCACCATCAAGCGTCTTTTAATTCAGCACACTTTTTATTCAATCCAAGAATTTTTTTCGACCTCATTGTAAATTCTATGTTTGACTTGTTCCACACATTTATGTCAACGGAATAAATAAACTTTATTATTATTATTATTATTAATAGCATATATCTTTATTGATCTATAATCCTCTGAAAAATAATATTATAAAATTAATAGATCTGAAACACATATCATATCATAAATGATTTTATGAAACGATAGTGGCCCGGCCCGAATTCGTCCCGACTTTGTAAATTACTATCGTTTCGTCGTCGATTTGCGTCGTAAAATTCGTCTCCAAGAAAAGATTGCTTTACAGTTTTGCTCACTGCTCATCCCCATTTTGTGTTATATTTATACTAATATTGTAAAGAAATAAAGTTTGTAAGTTTAAATGTAGGAAGTAATCTCCGAAACAACTCATTCGAATTTTTTTTTCACTAATATTTGAATGGACCTTCAGGATGGACATAGGCTATTTATTGTCGCTTTAAAATAAAATCACTTTTCGTGGAGACCAATTCTGCAACATAAGTCGACGAAACAACGGTGGCAATCTACAAATTCGGGCGAAGCCGGACCGGACCACTAGTAGCTAATAAATAGGCTTTGCAACATTGAAAGAATGTTAAAAATCGATTCATTGGCTTTTAAATTTATCTACGATAAATTTTATCAGTGTAGGCCCCGTCGAGTTGGCATTAACGCAGTCAAAACTACAGGCAAAATTCTCGGGTAAAAGCTAGTACAGTGCAAATAATTTGTATGTATTATTTTGAGACTTAAAAATTCCAGAAAAAAAGCCGATATTAAAATTTGTCGCTCTACGAGATTATTCCTACTTAATATTAATTAGCGTTAAAGCATTTAATTAATTAGTCATTTATATTTTAATAATGATAACAATACTCATTATAAAACAATTTGTTAAGACATTGTTACAATAAATCAGTAATTTAGCTATATAAAACAGACACTTTCAAAGCCTATATTATATTTTTAATACAGTTTATAATTTTATTTTGTACTGTATACAGTGAATTTCATTTAAATTGCAATATATACGTCAATTTTGGTGATATAGTAGCTACGGAAATCATGAATGCATTACACAAAATCGTTCCACGTAAAATGTAACATAGACCGGACGCCCAAGGTTGGTTCGTGTATGCATTTAATGTGGAACGATTTTCTGTAAATATGTATTCATGATTAGCTATTATATCAACAAAACTCATGTGCGGGTATATAGTGCATTCTCATTGAAATTTACTGTATATTTTAACGTTTTTCAATTTCAAAGTTTTACATTACTAACGATACTGATTCGAGACGGACAGGAAAGAGTCGAAATTTGTTCCAATTTTGTTTTGAAGGTAGTCAACTGTCAATTAGCGGATTTTCGTAATTATATCACATTTTTTGGACACATTACGTTTGAGAAACGATGAGACAGATTAAAAATCTATATATTATTACGTAAAAAGAAAACTTTGTACTCCTTTTTAAACATATTTTGCGCACAGAGGAGTGTGAACTTTGGCATAGTTAATGTTCATATGTAGAAAAAGATAGTATTTATATGTATAGTATGTGTTAAAAATACATTAAATTAAATAAAATAATACGTACGTTCATGCACTATAAAAAAACATTCATTGTTTACGTTCATACATTGTAAACAATTAACGGAGTGAATTACGGTCGAATTTCGAGAACAGACCGGGTCGTTAGTCTGTTTACCATGGCCAGAAAACTATATAGAGGAGAGTTTTCTATTTTTCACTAAATATATAAAGCTGAAGAGTTTATTTGTTTGTTTGATTGAACACGCTAATCTCAGAAACTACTGGTTCGAAAAACTTTTGTTGGATAACCCATTTATCGAGGGAGGCTATAGGCTATATAATATCACGCTACGACCAATTGGAGCGGAACATCAATGCAATTGCAAGATGTATCTCAAAATTAGTCCGTTCGACATATATTATCAGGTGAAATGCCTGAACTAAACATTGCAATTATAACGCGTCACGTTCACAAGCCCGGATAGCTCAGTCGGTAGAGCGTAAGACTCTTAATGTCAGGGTCTTGGGTTCAAGCCCTACGTCGGCGAATATATTTTTATTTTTTATTTTCTACATTACTTTCTTCTAAGGCTTACATTTAAATTTATTTTAATTTGATTTACGACTAATTAAAATTAAATAAATCTAATTAAAACTGTTACAACTATAGGTACCTATATAAAAATAATTTTCCTACATATTTATTATATTAAAAGAAATTTATTACTTAAAAAAAGTATAAATACTGCTTTTTAACGACAAAAATTTGAACGGTAACTCCGATCATCATGAAATTTGGACACAACATTCATCTCGGTAAACTAAGATGAATGTGCGTACTCATATCCCTTCCTTCCCCATTCGTTCTTTTGCACCCGGGTGCAACCGGGCGGGACCACTAGTTTTTCACTAAATCAACCCACGCTGTGAACATTTTGTATTTTATGTTACGACAGTAAAACGCCCACTTTTAATTAATTCATTGTGATAGTAGCTTTAGAAGTAATGAATAAGATAAAATATTCATAGTAATTACAAAAGTAATTAGTTGCGCATTTTACACATGTTTAAAGCCAGTCAACTGTAGTTATTCTATTTCAATAAGCAAAGCGAGAAAAGATGAATTTTACTAAAATCATATTTTTCTTTGTATTGATTGTATGCTTGGCGATGCCTGCGTGGGTCGAGTCTAAGAAAATAAGGGTACACCGGGTCAGGTCTCTTGGATCTTTCTCAAGAGTTAAAAGAATGTTGGAACGTATTAATCGGCAGTAAGTAGTTTGTTTTGTTATATTTTTTAAGATCACCAATAGCTGCAGTTATTTAGGCTACAAATTGAACCATTTTAATTTAGTTAGAGTAGCAAGCTAGCAGGAAACCACAGGAGTAGTATAGATATAATTTTGACAGGGTTGCCAGATATCCGTTTCAAGAGAAAAGTGCAAAAAAACCGATACTCTTAACCTTTGATCTTGAATAATTTTTTAGCAGACGTAGGATCGGTGGGGACTTTTGAAATTTCATTTGTGATAGTGTGCCTAAGACCTGTAGCAATTTTCAGCTCCATGCGAATTATTGTAAACCTACCACTATTTTTTTTTGTCTATTTTGACCGGACTACATTCGTGATTTCATACAGCAATTTTAAAAATAGAGGATGTTCAAAATTAAGTTTGCACCATTGCTTACTATTGTAGCTACTAATCTATCTGCTAGTAGATAATTTTTAAGAATTCATTACCTTGTAAAAAGAAAATAATAAACTAATCAGTCATCTTTGTTTTAGTTATTGAGGACATCAGATGCAATTTCGACATGAACAATTCATAAAATTGATCTTTAACGACGTAAGAAAATAAAATATTATACTACATAAATACATATTATCTTTGAATTTACATATTATGTAAATAAAATATTGTTTTGATTGCAATTATTCAAATTTTATTTATATAAACAAAATATGTTGTTTAAGGGCTATTTGTACTCAACACAAAATGATAATATACAAGCTGTATCGCAATTTGAAGAAAACAGTTTAAAAAAATTGTATTTCCTTAAAAAAACCACCAAAAAGCATAAAGTAACACAGTTTTAGGGTCGGCACCAATTTTATTATTACAACTTTTTAAGCATCTATGTGCATTCTTTAAATTAACCTCAAAATTGTATTAGTTTACGCTAGTTAGTGACATTTATAAAAGAGGTTCTATTTTTTTATTTTCTACTTTTTACTAGCTTCGCATTACGCTGTCAGTTAAAAACCACTGAACTGATTAAAAAAAATTGTATTATCATTCCGTACACATTCTTAACAAAATGACGTTGATTTATTGTAAATCGGTCAACCCCTTATGACTAAACAGAGATTTAAAAAAATATCTTTAACAAAAAAATTGAACCGACTTCACACTAAAAAGTAAAAAATAATTGCGTATTGAAATGTTTTGGAGTCGGTGTCAGCCAAAATGAAATCTATTCCGAGAACTACACCGACTCCAAAACATTTCAATACGCAATTATTTTTTAATTTTTAGTGTGAAGTCGGTTCAATTTTTTTGTTAAAAATATTTTATTTTTCTCTTTTTAGTGTTAATCTAACACTAAAAATCGGTGAACATACATAAAAAACATTATGCGTTTCTTTGAAATTTGAGAGTTTCCCTCGATTTCTCCGGATTCCACCATCAGATCCTGACTTGGTTCCGATGGGACCACCTCTGAGGTGCACTCTTTCGAATAAAAAAAAATTTTGGAAATCGGTCCATAAATGACGGAGAAATCGGTGAACATACATAAAAAAAAATATATATATATACAGACGAACACAAAACCTCCTCCTTTTTGTTGAAGTCGGTTAAAAAGAGTAGGTATATATCGAATTGATTACTTTCTTTTGATGTCGATTAAAAACTAAGTACAGCGACAAAGATAGAAAACATTTACATATCCTTACATTGTTTTCCCTAAGTTTCCAATTCTGTGATACACCCTGTATAATTTTTTGTCTCCCCTAAAATTACAACTCCATGTCCAGTCATTGATTTACGTATTCAAATAATATAGTTTAGTACATTCTCTTGTCTCCAGTGTATCAATACAATTTCTTACACCCTGTATTTTCCGAAACAATGTTTTTGACAGATACCTAATTAAAAGTTTTTTTTAATGGTATATTCAGTTGTAAATGTCAGCACAACATATCCAGCAAGGGGTGACCTAAACATAGTTATTTAACCAGTATTTTTTGAAGTTAGCTTCGGGACAGGCAGTCCGCTGGGAAGAAAAACGAACAAGCTTGCGACATGTGAGATCGTATTTACATTCACAGCTTAGACGAGAAAAGAATCACAGAAACAAAGGGCACATACGTGATGTACCTACTCAATTAGCGACCCCGTCATACTTAGTCCGGGTGCAATTTTAATATATACCTACTAGTGATGTGCCGGATCGTTAAAAATGTATATCCGCGGATACGGATCTGAATACGGATATTTTTTTTCAAGATCCGCGGATACGGATACGGATCTTAACTTTCTTAGAGTACGCAACGGTAAATATTGCACATCGACCTTTGGAAAGAGACTATCTGTTATGGGAAAAAGTTATTGACCTCTTTAAGAGTTAGCTCTCATAACAGATTGTCTCTTTCCAAATATCGATGTGCAATATCTCATTATAAAGATAGTTTTTTAGTACTTTTGAATTATGTACTATTGGTATGGTGCTCACTACGATAAATGTTTGCAATATAAAGGTGCCAAATACGATTTTAAAAAATAAAAAATAATCTGAATGGAATTTAACAGTTTTTCATTATTACCTAATCACCTATACCTATATATAAAATTTCATTTATGAATTGAAAATTAATAAGGTAAAAGATCCGTAAAAGATCCGCCAAAAATTAATGGATACGGATACGGGTACGGATCTTTCTTCTCTCTCGGATATCCGTTGATACGGATACGGATATCCGGCACATCACTAATATATACCTACCAATCCCTTCTCCCCTTGTCGAGAGAAATAATAAATTAATCTAGCGCAGGGTTTTTTTTTAAACTTTTCCCTATATACAAAAAAAATAAAAGTGGTAACGCATAAGACTACTAATAAACAACATTCAAGTTAGCATTAAGTTTATTCCTCTGGGTAATTAATAAGGAACCAGTATATAAAAATATGTCAAATTGTAACTTACTTTTATAATGTGACAATAAAATCTTATCTTATCTAAATAATAAATTAGGCAGCGTAAGTCGTGCAAGTGTTCTAAAATCGTCTTTTTATATACACATAAATTTTCCGGAAGAAATTCTCTAAATGTTGGTGAAAATCGCATGAAAAATTTATTGTGTAGTTCAGAAGAACTAATTGAACGAGCAGGCAGACGCGGATAGCGACTTTGTTTTATAGTATTTAGTAATTAGAGACAGAAATGCGTAAGTATTTATATTCAGATTGACACAGTCTATTCTACCTGTGAACAGACGCCATTCGCACTATTACTATTTTCCATCTACATCACGCTTCCCGTTATTTTCTATACATTTTTAAACTTCCACTTAATTAATAACAATAGGCGAATGAAGGAATTTTAGGACATTAGGATAAGGAAGGCAAATTTTTGAGCATAGGAGTTTGACAGCTAATTGATCATGGCCTTGAATAAGGAACCGTCTTGAAATTTATCTGGAATTATTGAAGGAAACCGTGGAAAACCTCAACAAGATGGCCGGTACAGGAATTACCGTTTCTTGGAGAGAGGCAGCAAGAAAAAGTTCCAGCCACATCATCTGCCCCCGCCGGGATTCGAACCCGGTACCTCACGAATGCGAGTCTAGTGCTCTCACCACTACGCTACACCGTTCGGTCTATTCGGATAATAAATTGAGTATTTCGTTCATTTTTACCCACGACGGAACGGAGCAGGTATATGCGTTTAGGGTGAGAGATTGTTTGTGCACTCTCGAATGTTGCCAATTATCTCGAAAGCTGTTCAATCGATTCAGATGTGGTTTTCTGTAAATGATTTGTGTAATTGCTCAATTAAGATTTTCTAGAACAAAACTTCCGGCGATAACATAAATTAATTATGTAGATTTTGTAACCTTAAAAACTTTGATAACGATTAAAGGATTAGCTGCGCTTATAGTGTTTTTATTATTGCTTGAGTTGTTGAAAAGGTTACATTGAAGAAATCAAATAACGAAGATGAATTTCATAAAGATTTTAGTTCTGATTGCCTCTGTCTGTTTTGTGATGTTTGGAGTGGTTGAATCTAAAAAACAACACCCTAATAAAGTTTATCGTACCAGAACCAGACCTCCGGGCTCTGCCCCACTAAGATGTACCTCACAAGGGTGTGTTGCCGAAAGGAACCAACCACAAGAACCATTTTTGAAGGATCCTCGATTCTTTCCCAATGTTTAATATAGTAAGTATCGATATCTACATTTTTTTTGGGGGGGGATGCCTGTCCTTTTCATGAAATTCACAAAATAAACGAGCACGTTTTTATGATTTTGCTTGCATTTTTTGATGAGCTATGTTTTTGAAGTTATTTTAGAACGTTCGCTAAAAAATACTTTTCATTTTTTAATCTATGTTATACATTTAAAAAGGTTTTTATTAAAAATTAAACATTGTAAAATTTATTTTTGGATGATATTGTGACGTTTTTATTTCAATATCATAAATATTTTTTTCAGTTGCAAGCGATGAATTGCTGAATTATTTGGAGATCTATAAAATAATAAATGAAGCAATTTAGAATGTACTTTTACTGGAAAATTTCATATCAATAAAATATTCGATTTAAAATTATCAGAAATTTTATTTTCCTGATTTTATTAGTGTTACTGCATTATAGCGTATCTTTTCGAGAAATTGACGTTATATTAATTAATTATTTTGTTACCGGGAATTTGTTTATATAATGTGTAGCCTGAAGGCTCAAAATGAGCCACGCAAAGAACCACGTGATCTTTATATAACTTGATATTATAGAAACAAAAATATTTAATATTGGTTGAAATATAATATTTCGATACTTTTTTTAAATAAAGCGTATATTATCGTAGTACTCTTTTGTAGATTTAAAACAAATATTACATAAGCGTGATTTTTGGGGAAAAAATTTACTTATTATTTTAAACTCCGGTACTATACTCATCCGATTACAAAAATGTTTTGTCCACAATATTTAGAACGGATCTTCAGGATTTAATTCAATATCTTTTTTTTATATTCATTATAATAATGACCTCCAGGCTTCAGGCTATATATTATCGCGTTAAAATAAAAACGCTTTTCGTGGAGACCAAAGTCGATGAAAAAACGGTGACAATCTACAAATTCGGACGAAATTGGACCGGGTCTAATAAAACGATTTTTTTATTTGTGGTCGCAACTGATAGCGAAACTGATAAAAATTTTGGCAATTTTTAATTAGTTAATTAATTAAATACCATGTAAATTCTAATGTTAATTTTACCCGAAAAGTCGATTCTCAATGAAATCAATCAATTGGTGGTTTACCTAGTTACACATTTTACAAATGGAGGTTATTTCGACATATTTTTTGTTTTTGTTTTGTGTCTCTCTGTATGCTGAAGTGTTCGTAGATTTTCAAAAAAATAACATCTAATTTACCGATACATGTATTTTTATAGCATTTTTCATTTTCAAGTAGGACTTTTTATTGTAAAGGTTTTTTTTTGTTTACCTTTATGTCACAGTTCGTTTTTTTGCATTTCGGTATCCCATCATGTATGTAAACTTTAACTCCAGTGCAAGCATAATCCCAGTGGGGTGCGATATAGGGTACAAAATAATTTTAAAAGTGCGTTTGCCTTTTTTCCGATTCTACCTTAAAATCTACAAACAGACTAACAGATGCACAGAGTTTTTCCAAAATATGTTTTTTGGATTCGGGGGATCTCACAACGGAAAAATTGTAAAATTATTGAAAAGTGATTTTTGACCTAAACTAGTACCATTCCCCACTTGTGGGTTGGAATCAGCATTGCCAGACGTCCCGATTTTGGCGGGATGTCCCGATTTTTAAATCAAAATTAAATGTCCCGCGCGGGACAGGCTCAGTCCCGCTTTTCAGGGATAACTTATTATGAAGACGAATAAGACTCAACTATTTAACGATACGGTAAATCTGATTTAAAATATTATATTTTTATTAAAATACATTTTCTATGGCTATTTTTGCTATCTATTGTCACGTAAACGTATTTTTAATTCAAATAAAAAGATAAATATTTGAAAATTTCTGATTATATACGCTTTTTTACTATGTCCCGCTTTCGACGAAAGAATCCCGCTGCTTTCACTAAAAAAGTTTCAAAATCCCGACTTGGCAAAAAAATTTGGTTGTCTGTAAAGTCGGTTTACGGACGATAGTTTTACGTGATAACGTATTCCGCTCGAATATCATATTTAATAATACATAACCTAAATTTTAGTAGCTGTGAAACTATATTTTTACCGACTAATAATTTGATCAACCAAAGCAAAATACATATTTTAAGCAATTATAAAAGACATTTAAAAGAATGTATATATATTATATATTTGTTAACAAACCGTATAATTTATCTGCTGTTATGAAATGCAGATATCTCCCAAGATTTGTTTTTGATACAAAATGTAGCTGCGTTTGTGTACAAACTATCAATTGATCAATACATTTCCATTCGTTGTGAATAATATCATATTTTATCCATAATGACGGCGATCAGTTATTTTTAACAAAATAAAATGACATTTATTAATTATTATTAGCGCCATATTGCCATTGCCGATCGTGCCTCTCTATCGCGCTCTCGCTTACACTCTCAGGCTCAGGCGGAACGTTACACTTTTTCGTGTGTGCAGCTGGTGTTTCATCAATTTATGAGACTTTATCACGTCAAAAAGTGGCAACGCTGGTTGGAATGCTAACATATCCGCTGTTGTTTTTTGATAACCTTGTACAAAGCGTACACATATCTAATATATGTAGTACCTACAATAAGAATGGCAGGAATTTCATTCAAGGAAGTCAGGAAGTTTGCATGTTCCTTTTAACCAATGGCAGCCAGCAGCGAGAATGTATGTATAAATGTATATAAATACGGCAGCACACACGTAACATACATATATAGAAATCCTAGTAATACGCCAGTGAAATAATTTCACGCTAACCGCTCACCGTATTCCATACGTTTGTTACTGTTACACTTGCATATGTGGCGCTGCTGATACGCAATATCTCATAATATTATGCAGAGTGTTTCGTAATTTTATGAAAATTATTACGCTGAAACGTGAAAATCTTTAGATGAGAATGATAGCGATTGAAAGCAGCTTGACAGTAAAAGTGGTGATAACCGGGGTCTAGTATAGAGAAATAGTTAACTCGCCAATAGATGGCAGTAAAAAAAACTCGGGTCGCAGTGCCAAACCCTGCCGACAATATAGTGTATTTGGCTTTATTATGTGAATTAAACTTTTTCGTTTTTATACAAAATAAAAAATTTAACCCCTATACAGTGTGGTCACTTAAGTGTGCAACATATGGAAAAATTTTTAATTAAATGCACAACCAAAATACAAATATTGCCAAAAGTTGGTGCATGTCCGATAATCATTTTAGGTGCTCTTAGAATTGTTGAAACTCAAACAGCATACAGGGTGTTTAATATCGTTGCAACATACATAAAGTTTGTGATTCCATAAAAAATTAAAAATCTAAGTTAATTTTACAAATATGCCTGAATTTGAACAAAGTTATGCGAAATTGATTTGATTTTGAATAATTTATTAGTGTGTTTAAGGTTAGTATAAAAAAAAATTTCAAAAAAATTATAATTTTGGTTTTTCAAAAAAAAAAAATTTCTTAGAAGGCCATGTTTTGGTATTTGGGCATATCTTTTAATTCTTAACAACTTTTTTTTATAACATTTCGCTGAATTTTTTGTAATAAGGGCACTTTACTCTTGTACAATTTTTATATTTTTTGACCCACCCTGTATGCTGTTTGAGTTTTAACAATTCTAAGAGCACCTAAAATGATTATCGGACATGCACCAACTTTTGGCAATATTTGTATTTTGGTTATGCATTTAATTAAAATTTTTTCCATATGTCGCACACTTAAGTGACCACACTGTATACAACCTTTAAAATAATATTTTTTTCGTAGTTTCAATATTATTATCAATTCATGCCTGCACCAAATTAAATATCCACATCTACAAACTAACGTTTTCATAAAAGTTCGGTCCTGTCGGGCCCATTTTAATAAAATTTGGCAGTATACATTTCTATCTTTACTAATGAGTTAAATTTTAATTTCGAAACGATTCTGAGATTTTTTCGGTGTTTTTGGGCCCAAACACTTTTTTCGACCCCTAAATACCACCCTTAAAATAGCCCGATTCGGCCCATTTTAAATAGGCTTCGTGCGGTGATGTTTTTCAATATGTGGACCAAGTTTTTGTCCGTACATTTATATACATATTTTTCCAAAAATGGTGCCAATTCCGTTGGAATTTTTGGAAAAAATTAATTCTAACCGATTTTATAACGATTGAATATTGGAAAAGTTATATGGTTTTATACGTTTGTCTAAAATTGGTATCGCTAAAGAAATCGTTATAAAATCGGTTAGAATTAATTTTTTCCAAAAATTCCAACTGAATACTAAAGTTGAATGGATTTGTGATTTTTCTGGCTTGGTCCGACTAGCGAAACCCGTTTGTGAAAAAAATGACGCAATTTGCAATTAAGGAAACAAAAAAAAAAGTGATTGTTAATTACTCGAGAAGTAATTGACCGATGACGCTAAAATTATTCATGCATGTTTGGGTCAACATAGACATTATTTTTGAGAATTTTCAGCCATCTATGTGCGGTCATTTTTAGTAAAAAAATAGTGAACAAAACGTGTTTTTTTAACTTTCGGGGCTATTTGCAAGTTAACAATTGCACTTAGCGACCTCTGTCAGTGCTCATTTTTTAGGAAATTTCATAATGCTTTCTCAATGCATATGCTATACTAAAAGTCAAGAGGAACGGAGATATTAAAGGAAATAGAGAAAAAACACTATTTTCGTCACTAATTGTTAATTATAAAATCACGCACACCAACAATTTGTAAGCAAACTTAGGGGGTTGAACTACACCCTAAAACGAAACGATCCAACAATAATCTCGCTTGTGCCCGAATAATACACTTTTTAATGTTTTTACCTCCTAGCCGTCTAGCCTATAAAAACTAAAACACATACTAAATTAAAGTCTTTATTTAGTTTAAATCAATATTAATATAAAGGTAATAATATAAGGGTAAATTATCTTGAGCTTGAGGATCTAGACACCTGAGGTCTTTTGTTTTTGAAATGTAACTGTTAATTTGTTGAACAGAGCGTTTTAGCAACTCCAAAGTTCATGGAATAGAATGTTTCCATTATTTCCGAGGTCGATTAAAGTATACAGTCACAGGTACAAAAGTTAGGAAATATCATCACAGGAAAGTAACATTTTAACTTCTCTTGGTTTGTGTTGATTGTAGACACAACTAAAAATATATCAGAATGCTTTACATAGTTAAATTAAGTTCTCTGTGCAGCACAAATGTAATTATTTATTTATTCATTAACAATACGACTAGTTCAAATTGGAGCTATGCAAAACATGGAAGGAAGTATACAAACGTTAATAAACACTATACTTTTGCAGAATATTAGAGGTCCTTGTCGACAATTAGCTCTTGCATCAATGAGGACACTAATTAATAACAGATGGAGCTGTATTAATTGATTAAAAACTCGAGTCGCGGTGCGAAACCCTGCCGACAATATAGTGTATTTGCTAATACAGGCAGTGAGGCTTTATTATGTGAACTTAAACTTTCTTTTTGGACAAAATAAAAAATTTAGCCCCTTAATACATTCCTTAAAATAAGATGTTTTTACTTAATTTCAGTATTAATATCAGTCAGTATCAGTACCTAAGTGTTTTCATAAAATTTGTAAGTCCGGTCTTGTCGGGCCGATTTTATTAAAATTTTGGTGACGCATTTTAATCATTACTAAAGGGTTAAATTTGAAACGATTTGAAGAAACTTTTCGGTTTTTTTGGGCTCAAAAACTTTTTTCAACCCCTAAAAACCACTCACAAGATGGATTTCAAAATTAGAACCGGGACTATTTTTCGTGTTTGTTTGTCTGCTTGCTCTGAGCAAGAACCAATCAGGAAACAAGTATCTTGTCACCTGAGCGACATGGACAAACGCCCACAAATATGGTGTTATAGTGTGTGTTCTGTTCAGAGACAATAAACGTCCACTTTTGTTAACATTCGAACTGTCACTGCGCGCTGACCAAACCCAGCTACAAAATCAGCTTCAATACACGCATCGTGTGAAGCGAACACGTGAAAGCCAACACGAAACCCAGGGCCACCTATAGTAGGCAAATATAGCTAGGAATCTAGCGGCAAAACCAACCTCATGTGCCGTGTGCGGCGATCTTTATTTAATCTTTGAATATATTAATAATGAAATAAATAAAACAAAATAAAATTTGATTTTATCAAGACTAGATCATAGTATGCCTGATCACAACTAGATTAAAATTCAATTTTAATTTGTTGGTTTCTTCAGCGTGGCTGATAGAAACTCAAAACAAAAAATTTCTGGTCTGGAATGCAGAGTATTAATTTTGTGTGAAAAAGACCCAACAATATAATCTTTTGGGTGGAATTAAATATAAAAATGGTGAATCAGATATGAGTAGTCGGAAATTGGTGCGTTTACCCTACGCTAAAAATTATTCCCTGCGGAATTTCCCACAGCTTAAAGGGGATGACGCAATCTCAGTATATAAATTATAAATACGAAACTATTTGATTATAAAATTAAATATTCCGTTATAAATTGGTAATCTGAAGTCTAAAAACACGTATTTCATTTCAGCGCACTTATATAACTAAAAAAAAAATATATCAGTAGACAAAAAATAAAAACGATATATCTACATCAGTACGTTCATTTTTATAATTAAAAAAAAAACTTATTTGATGCGCGATTTGAAGGGAATCTTTCTATTCAACATTTTTTATGTGGAAGCTTTTTTACTATCGCTCTCTTCTCAAACTGCGAGCTGCTACTCAATTGAAATGTTAAGCGAGTATTTTGCACCTTGTAAGAAAAAATCTAAATATTAATGTTATATTACACGAACCATTTGGAGCCACTTTTGACCCCTTAATAACTCAAATTTATTGAACGAAAACACATGAAATAATTAAAATTTATTTACTTAAACCTCTTAGATTAACTAGTACCTCAAATTTTATATATAAAAAATAATAAATAATAAAAACGTTGGCCATTAGCGAAACACTGGTGAAGCTTATTTTATGATCCTCAACCAAAACCTTCCTTATAAAAAATAATATTAAATGCAATAAATACTATACAAATGTTCATAGGCCTTGATGATGAAAATATATTTTTCTTAACGTTGGCCACAAGCGATACTCTGGTAAAGG
Source organism: Xanthostigma xanthostigma (assembly GCA_963575645.1). NCBI lineage: Eukaryota > Metazoa > Arthropoda > Insecta > Raphidioptera > Raphidiidae > Xanthostigma > Xanthostigma xanthostigma. Next base: position 44,462,844 of record OY754471.1, read on the forward strand.
TGATTTTTCAATTGTTCCTCAACCAAATAAATCTCCTTCAATACATATTTTTGGAACACTACCGAACCGGGAAGGAAATAAAAAATAAAATTGTTTTAAATTTTCTGATTTGGTGTAGAACGCCCTAAACATATACATAATATGTATCATTTAAACTTCGTCTCAATCCGAAATTATTCGAAACTTTTATATCGGATTCGGTTACGGATAGATTTTACACGCTTTATATTAACTTCACTTGTAAGTTTGTATGTATGTATGTTTGTTTGTAACCTCCGTTTGGACTACAGGAAGTGATTTATTACTGTAGTATAATATACCAGCACTGTTACTACAGTGGGTAGCCGTGCGGTCTAAAGCACGGGTCTTCACTGACGTCAACTTTCGGAATCACGGGTCGTGGGTTCTAACCCGTCCACGCCGAAAAAAAAATGTTTTATTTTTCAGCAAATTTTTGACAATAAATCGAACTAAAAAGTGGAAAATAAATATAGTTTAAAAAAACTAAAAAACACGCTTTAAATATTTTTTTAAAATAAGCTTAAAACAATAATGAATAAAAAATACTGGTATTATTGTGAAAAAAGCGTGGGGCGCTCGATGTACGAAAATGTGGAACAAAGCGCCCCAGGCTTTTTTCACAATAATACTAGTATTTTTTATTCATTATTGTTTTAAGCTTATTTAAAAAAAAAAATATTTTTTACTTTTTAGTTCGATATAAAGCGTGTTTTTTAGTTTTTTTAAACTATATTTATTTTTCACTTTTTAGTTCGATATAAAGCGTGTTTTTTAGTTTTTTTTAAACTATATTTTTATATCGGATATCCAATAGTTCGCTTATAGTTACGGATCTTTCCTAACATCCCTACTGGAAATCATTGTTTTGTTCGTCGAACAGAATTTATCCTACTTGAATGAAAAATGTTCCGATTACTGATTCTGAACAAATTGTAGGTAGTCGGTAAGGTTAGGTTTCGTTTAGTTCTTAACACTGAAACCGTATCCGCTTGTTGGAGAGGTCGGCACCTACCTTTGACGCCTCCAACAGCACTAATCCTCGTGTCTCAAGGAACTGCTTAGCGCTTATAAGTGTATTGTACACTGGAGAATCATTACCTCTTGTTCCCTGGTACGTTGTTGCCTGTTTTATATCAGCGCTTCTCAACTTTTGCAAATCGAAACCTAACCACTTGGTTTGGACGGTATTGTAAGCACTATTAAGTTCTTACTTTAAAAAAAAATAAAACGCTTTACTTGAATTATAAATAATTCGTAAAATGATGTTTCCTCCTATAGAAAAAATTAATCAATTAAATTTTTCCTAAATAATAACAACATTCATTTTTCCAGCGTAGGAAACTAATTTTGACAATATTACAAAACTTGCTACAGTATAAATTACTTTCAGTGCTCCACATTCCCGGAAAAATAGGGGCAGAAAAAATTAATCGACCATTTTTCCGTGCGTGAAAAAAAAGCGAACCCTAACCGGATCTTACAAAATAGAAAATTTTCTTTTCAATGTGTACATCGACGGAAAAATAGAGGCAGAAATTTTAGTCGGGCTACTTTTCCGGCAAAATGTTGAAACTTGGTAAAAAAATGGTTAAAATTTAAAAAAACTTCTGCCGCTTCGTTTTTAGGTTCTGTTAGAGTCAAATGACCGGGAAATACCAGCGGCAAAAATGTTTGACCGATTGCATCCTCCCCAAGCCACCTCTAAGAGGGTGAATTTATGAATTGACCACCTCAGTGCATTTTTTGCCGCTGGTACGTCAAATTGCGGAAAAATGGCCCAATCAAAATTTCTGTCACTATTTTTCCGTCGATGTACACATCGCAAAGGAAATTTTCCATTTTCTTAGATCCGGTTAGAGTTCAACTTTTTTTATTCACGCACGGAAAAATGATTCATGATTTTTTCTGCCACTATTTTTCCGGGAATGGAGTACTGAAAGTAAGTTTTTTTCGCCCCCCTCCCGTCTTAAAATGGGTCCAGATTTCATATAAGAAAAAATGCTCCAAATCACTTAAATAGCTTATGTACCAGGCGACAGAAAGTTCGGACGCCATGGTTTTCCTTCCTTTGAAGGAACACATATCGCAGTTTGAGAAGAACTGGTCTTAGATACTATCTATGTAACTATAGTAGCGATCAAACTGTGCCCCTTTAGCCATGTTTATTTATGCTAACTAACTTGCCATTTTGTACAACTGGGAGGCGAAAATCGATGTACCGAATAATCGAAATATTTATTAAGCAGAACTGCTAATGAGAACACAGTTTATGACTGTTTGTAACGTTCCCCGTTGGCCCTTACGCCGTGTTGATAAGGACGAAACGCTACTTCTTCCTGAACAAATACCAACGCTATTGTTGATATCTGTAGAGGGCAAAATATTTAATTGTTTTCCAAAAAATGTATTTCTTTTCTTTTTTACATCAAAAACAACATTACTTTTAAATTCAAATTTTATTCAATCAAAATATATTTTAAATTAATTTCATTTATTTCACTTAAAACTAACTTAGCCTAAAATTAACTTTAACTTTTTTAACTTCTATTTTCAAAAATTATTTTACAATTTATTATATTTCAAAATTTTATTTTTATATTTTATAAATTCCAATTATTTCTCAACTTTGCTAATTTCAAATTATTTTCCAATTTACATATTATATTTCTTTTCAATTTAATTTATCTTATAATTTTTTATTTAATATTTAATTAATCAAAATATGACTCTATTTTTTAAAGTAATTCATATACCGCTTCGTTATCTTCGGACTTTGCTAAATCTTTTTATTATATCATTATTTCTATTCGATATTATGCGTTATCTCTCATTCATTCATTTTAACTTTTATACCATTTTTATATCATCATAATTTCTGTAGTTGCCCGATCTTTGCGGGTCTACAATAATAATACCTTTTTAAATACTTTATAATATTTCATAATTTCATCATAATAATTTTTTATAATTGCCCGTCTTTGCGGGTCGACAATTATATACTTTTAATACTTTATAAATTTTTATCATTCACTCTTAATTTTTAGATCAAACGCATTGTTTCTTATATTAATACTTCAATTCTATAAATATTGAGCAAAGTTCGATAGCAAAGGAAGAAGTATATGACAAACTTCTCTAAACATTATCCTATTCTTTTCAATATAAATATTCGCAAAGTATTGAATCTTTTTGAATTTAATATAAACAAAATTTATCATATCAAAAAAAAAAATGAAAATTAATATTCTTTAATTATTTGAAATCAAAATTATTTTCATATTCAATTTAATGTGGAGATATATTTTGAACTCCATTTTTTTATATGTTTAATATTTCTTACACTTAAAAACTAATACTTAATATCTGTATTTAATTTGTTTCTTTTATGATTTACAACCCCTTTTTGGGTATATTTATTTACATTGACGCGTTAATATTGATAAGAGTAAAACCATCGAACCAATATTAACGGTATTATTTATTATATTATATAAGGCATTTTTTGATCAATTGATTTTATTTTTTGTGCTCTCTTTTCCTATTGTATTTTTATTTAATTAAAAATGTTATCCAAAGTTTTATTACCTCATGATGACCAGAAAACTCCGTTCTTGATGAAATCAAGTAGGTAATGAAAAAGTGAAGCTTTACTGATTAGCAAAAATTAAATTGTAAACTTAACGCGTGTACTTCTTTCTAAAGTTCGCAAGCAAGAGAGACTCTTATCATATTTTAGATTTCAAAAATGCTATCAATGACGGCGTTATTTCGCCCCACCTAATCTTGATTTACCAATCAGTGCGATCGAAATTTTCAAGTTTACAGCAATATCAATCAGAATCAAACTTAGATAACATCTTTTTGAAAAGTACAGTGTGTTCATAAATGTAATTAGATTTAATAGCGTTTTGCATTTAAGATACTGAATGGTCAGAAATAAGTGAATTTAATTAATTAATATCATTTTATGTTTCGATTACTCAAAATAATGATTGGGGACAACGCCTGTAATGTTGTCACATTACATGTTAACTTCAAGTAAAATATATAGTCGAGACTTCGAAAAGTCGAATCTAAAGCCGAGCTTTGCTACAGCAGAACGCAAGGTTTGACGAAGACTAGATTGTGACCATACGTGTTTCTTCATCGATCCTTCTCAAAAGTTACTAATCAGTTAAAACAATATTGTGGCGCACGCCACTGACACTGCGCGCATTGATGGAAGCAGGTAGAAAAATTCTGAACATTGTGGCATAGGATATACAGATTGTATCAAATCAAAACAGTCCATAGAACATTCTGTGTGTAAGACAGAGACGATATTATATAAAGCACTAAAGCAGTAAGTAAGAATGAGATAAATGATCGCTAATAGTTACTGTGGTTATACAATCTGATAGTATCGTCTTTGTTTTCTACAGTAAAAATCACAATTTTATCAAATGTCAGTATTCACTAGTGAAATTATTGATAAAATGGCTATTTATACCTACTGTTCGGGAAAAAATTAAAATAATTAAATGGTTTTATGGTGGTAATTCAACCGCCAACATAATAAATTTATTTGTAGTTGTTTTAATTGATAAATTAGTAAAAAGATTTACAGTGTACGTAATTATTTATTTACGTAACTACAGTAACCATATTATTAGCGATCATTTATCTCATTCTTACTTACTGCTTTAGATCTTTATATACCTATCGTCTCTGTCTTACACACAAAATGTCCTATGGACCGTTTTGATTTGATACAATCTGTATATTATTTACTGTTCCGTAAGTAGAAATATAGATAAATAAAAGAAAGAAAATTTGTCACTGCATATTTCTGTTTGTTTACTTAAAGAAAGTAGATTTCTAGGGAGTATCGAATAAATAAAAAAGATAGGTCAGATAAGTTTAGGAATCTCTGATGTACATCAATCTCATGTACGTAATAAAAATTTGGATAACGGCATTAGACTGTTCTCGCATGTATATGTTATTATTATTACAATCTAAGATCATTTTCAAACCAGATTTTATTAAGTTGTAGCTTCCAATTGGTAGTATAACAAACTAAGAATAGAGTGTTTTATTGAAGAATTCATGAATAAATAAATGATGATTGTTAACGATGGTTTTATCAATGTTTGTTATTAAGCTGGGGCTAATATTAAAATGGATTTCGTTATATTAAATTCATAAAAACCGCTACTTGACAGCTAAAGCTTTGCGATGGTATAAAACGTTGTAAATTTTAATCTATTACACATTATCACGATGTGATGTGATGTCCCTAGCTCAGCCCACCTTCACGTTGTTATTGTAAACCACATTTGACATCACACACTGACGACATGCACGTATAGTCGCGTCGAAATTGGAAGAGGCCAGGGCGTGACTTCGTCCACAAAACAAAACGAATGTTGTTTGATTTTCTTCCTCATTTCTAAACATCGGATCTCCCTCTAGTTGTAATCCTTCATTACTCCATCCACTTCTTCTATCCAATTTCTCATTTGCCTTTCTGTAGAGTTAGGTCATCATTAATATACTTATACTTCTTTCACCGACTTATCCACTTCTTCTTTCTAATTTCTCATTTGCCTTTCTGTGGAGCTAGGTCATCATTAATATACCGACTTATCTTTTATCCAAGTGTGTAGGCTTTCACGGCCGGTGTTGATCCAAATCTTCTTGGTTTCCGGGCTTGTATGCCGTGGTCCATTACTACCAGACGTTTCGTCTACAACTGCGGTAGACATTATCAAAAGCGATGTGGTAGCGAGCGAAGTTTCCTTCTAGGCTGCTCACAGGTAAGTGTGTCGACAAGTGTGGTACTTCCGTCTTTTATAATCAACGTGCTCGTATTCTCTACTCGGTCGTTGTATGCTCTTCTGTGATTGGTCGTTCCATTCAGTGGGTTGGTATTGCACAGTGCTGGTGTCCAGGTTTTACTTAGAGTCAAACTTTCATCTTTACGGTTGAAATTATTTGTGTGTTTCTATGACTTATCTTTTGTCTTTCTTTAGAAACTAGAGCTATAATTTTGTTTAACTCACCACTAGTCCATCGAATTCTTCTCGTTTACCTCCTTCTCCTACTTGTTTGGAAATTACTTGTGAAAGTCGTCATTACTCCATAACGACCTCTTCTCTTCAACTTCTCCTTTGCCTTTCTTCAGAGTTAGGAAGAGTCATCATTTGTTTAGGTCATCTCCTTCTTCTTAACGTCAATTTTGTATCCCTTTAGAATATAAAGTTACAATTAGTATAAGTCACGATAAGTCCATCAAATTCTTCTTTCTAATTCATCGTTTAGCTCCGTCTTTGTCTTTTCTTGGAAATCTAAGTCATATTTTGTGGAAGTCGTCATTACTTCACCACCTTTTCTCTGCCATGTCTGGTTTGTCCTTATTTAGAACTAGCACCCCGTTCCGGCAACGTTCGAATTTCTAGATTGCCACCGTTTTATTTTTTTTTTTGTTGACTTATATTGTAAAATTGATCTCTACGAAAAACGCTTTTATTTTAATGCGATAATGTATAGTCTATGACCATCCTGAAGATCCATTCTAAATACTGATGAAAATTTTTTGAAATCGGATAAGTAGTTTCCGAGGTTACCTCCTACATCCAAACTTACAAACTTTACCTCTTTATAATATTATTATAGATATAAAATCGTATTTTTTTAAATCTTCTTCATCTTTCCTCGTGTAACCCATCCATCTATCACTTCTACCTCTCCTTTGCCTTCTTCTTCTTCGTCTTGTTTATTTAGATAAAGTTTCTCCTGACATCATTTATCCATACTATTATTTATTCGAGACGTTTCTAGTTCAAATATGGGTGATATGAGTTCCTGATATGGCTTAGCACCAGAAACAGTTCTTTACTCCCTCGCATCCCGCTATCTGACTTCCATCAATTGCATATCTCATCAGAATTGTCCTACAGCATTATTCAGCCTTTATTCGAACAAGTGCCGAAGAAGCCACGCCCATACGTCCTCCGATTTTAATTTTATTACATAATATCATAATCTCGCGTCTAGAGGATCGTGCATACGTGTCACTCGAGCCATTTATCATAACCTCACATTCACTCGCTCACTCACATTCAATCATCGACATTGCGTCTTCTGTCTTTCTCTTTTCACGTGTTAAATAATCCTCATCCCTTGTCAGTCTGTCGCCTCGTTTGCCACTGAAAAGGGTTGCAATACTGAAGGATGGAAAAATATTGATTTATCAGGAAAAGTTTTACAATCTGCCGGTTTAATTATATATAGTACCCAGTGCTACTAACTTTGTTATCTAGATAATAATAGGTAATTCTACTAGCTCGATACAAAGACGTCAGCAGCTCATGTTTTACAATAGGTTTAAAGTCAAAATGGATCACAGTGATCGAAAATTATTGAGAATGTTTTAAAATGCAGGTTTGCCAACGTCGAACGTGGGTTAATCTCTTGCAACTTTTTTTTAAATAAAGATCAAACGATGTCAGAAGTGTTTTTGAAAGTCAAATAAGTCTCGTTCATTCTTTAAATAGCATAAAACAAAGTCGCTATCCGCATCTGTCTGTTCGCTCAGTTCTTCTAAACTGCATAATGGATTATGATGCGGTTTTCACCATCATTTAAAGAATTTCTTCCGAAAGGTTTATATGTTTTTCCATAACTCGTATCATAATAACATACATTACGCTCTACATAGAATATAGATAAACTAATGTTTTAGTGCCAATGGCAAAATGCCGATGCGCATTTTGGTTTTATTTGTTTAATAAATAATTAAAAAAATCTGGTCATAACGTTGTGACGTCTGGCAGTGATCAGTTCGAATTTCGACAAATTGGTACAACGCTTTTTTTGGTAATAAATATAATCAGGCCCGTAACTAGCTTTTTGACGGCTTTGGGGAAGACGTCATTACTGGGCCTACTTACTCTAAAATTCATGAATTAATTAAGGCTACTCATTTCCCCTAAAATAGTTATTTTAACCATCAGCAATATAACCAAAAAAAGAAATTTTAGACGACGCAAAAAATACGTGTTCAAAAGGTATGCATAATACGCGCCACGAATCTAAAATGCTCGGAAGTTAGATGCGAATGCGGTCTTGCGCTTGTACAGTCTGTTGAAAAACTGCAAACTCGCAACTCAGCAAAACTAAAATAGCAATAACAACTTGACAATAGCGTACTCGACTGTACTTTAAAGCAGGAAAGCGACAAGTGACAAAGGCAACGAGCGATCACGGCCAATCACCGACGAGCGCACGTTCCGTGCAGGTAGTTGAGAGGTGGTGGGAGTATTAACGACTCTAAAATGTACCTTTTAGACTCGTGGCGCGTACTATAAGTGTGCAAGTAAAGGGGAGGGATTCTATGCCTGTGTTTGAAGTAAAAAAATTAATACTCTTGAAAAATACATTTAAGAGCTTTTTAATAGCACACAAACAAGACAGGACTTTTGCAATTTTTAGATGCAATTCGTTTCTAAAATTTAATTTAAAAAAATACGATAAGCAAGCCCATTGTGCGCAGAATATTAAAACCACTGCGCACATTTCGAAAAATTAGTTCATAGAGGGAATTTTGCGTTTTTACGGCCCCGAATATAATAGCTTATACTCAATCTTCTTTTAAAACCTTTTAAAAAATTGATATCAGTGTACATTAAAGAAACGATTAACTATTAATCTTTGGTGAAATATATATCATAAACTTCACGTACTTACAATAAAACTTATGATTTATCGACTTGCATTATTTATAGGTACAAGTTTGTATCTTTAATATTTAAATAGTTTTCACTACTTTCATAAATATTGAAAGTGGAAATAAAAGTTATCTTTCTCGAACGTTTAAAGAAAACTAACAAGAAGTACGTTTAGATTTTTAACACCTTCAATAATATTTTATGACGGTTTCAATTTATTGATGGCGACAAATTCAATGACAAAAATTTTGATTCCATGTTCCGTTATTGAAAATATACCGATTTTAATAACTTAAGGCCGTTGCACACGAGGCTAGAAACACTGCTTGAACTTCTGCTGGCCGGTAGGCTGGGTACTGAGCTGGAAATGACGTAACTGCGGGCTCGCTTGCTAGCTCACAGGTTTAAAAATTAGAACGGGGGCTATTTTTCTCGCTAGGTTCGCTGCTAGGTATGAGCAAGAACCAATCAGGAAGCAGTATCTTGTCACGTGGCCGACTTGAATAAACGCCCACAAACAAACACTATGCCATAGTGTGTGCTCTGTTCAGAGACAATAAACATGCACTTTTGTTACGCGCACCGAATCTACCTGCAGAGTAAGCTTGTAAAGACGTCTCGTGTGAAGCGAGCACATAAAAGCAATTAAGAGTATTCGTCCCTTCATCTCAAATCTTTTCCCCTCGCCTAAAAACGGTTCGCACTCTCCCAACGCTATTTTTAAAGCTAGAGGGTTCTGGTAAACGCCAAATGAAAGACTACAGACTACAGATCCTTCAGGCGAATTTTTTGAAAAAAAATCCTGAAAAGACTTACAACCTTTTGAAAAAAATAATAAGTTACGTAATATTTAACACGTAGGCGAAACTGTTTTTAAAAAAATTCGCCTGAAGGATCTGTAGTCTGATTCTTTGTCTTTCATTTGGCGTTTACCAGAACCGTCTAGCTTTAAAAATAGCGTCGGGAGAGCGCGAACCGTTTTTAAGCGAGGGGAAAAGATTTGAGATGAAGGGTGCAGGGGGTATTTGCAGGGACGAATACTCTTAAGAAAACCAGCGCTAGAAAACTAGCAAGGAACCTAGCGGCAAATCCAGCCTCGTGTGCAGCGGATTTTACTATCACTTTGTTACTAACTAGCAGTCTGGTCCGGCTTCACCCGAATTATTTGTTAGTACAGTCCTGTATCTTTGTGGAAAATTTTCGTTTTCAACTATCTTAAAAAATCTAGAGCCGGCGCTTTGTATATGCACCGTGTAGGTATAATCAACAAATCGATTTCAGGACTCGATGACGGATTTCAGACACAAGTAATAATTTATAACATCATTGTTTACCGTGTACAGTCGACTTCATGTTTGATATTTGTTTTTTTAAAAACATGCGGCATAATACGCTTAAACAACGCTTGACCGTTTGTAATAATGAAAATTTATATTCCAAAATATTTTTTAGAATTTTCATAAACATATTTAAAATACTTAATTAAAATAATAGTATATTGTGCGACTAGTGAAGGAGAACATTCTATGAGTGTGAAATTTGCCGCACGAGCGTAGCGAGTGCGGTAACACGCACGCGAGTGGAATATTCTCCTTCGATCAATGGTCGCACATAATATTTTATTCAACTAGCAAGAGTAATATGTAATCGGGGCCCTGATAAAAGAGGGAAAAATAATAAATCACTTCATTGATTGACGTACCCACCGCCACGATGCACACAAGATGGCCCTGACTTTCACTGAATTGCGATGCTGTTTTCATATATACAATACCGCCTACCACGTTCCTATTGGTCCAGAAGCTGTGCAGTTTTTTTTCATTATTTAACGACTTGGGCTTGCTACTGCGTTCCTATCGGTCCAGAAAATTCATTATTTCACAGTACGGCTCATTATTAGCACTCTACGCGTCAACATGAAGTAATTTATTATTTCTCTCGAATTTAGCAGGGCCCCGAAATTACATATTACTCACGCGTGTTAAATAAAATATTTTTTTTAATGTGTGACTTCAAACATTGCATTACGTCAGTTTTGTGAATTTCTAATTATTAAATAAACTAGCGGCCCGTCCCGGTTTCACCCGGGTGCAAAACTGTTCTGAAAATAATTGACCTTCCCATCTACACAGCAGAATAATCAAAGTACATTGCTTTCATGTATCTCTAAAGATTAGGCCAGCGTTAGCCATGTAAGTGTACGAAAACAGTTTTTTTTTTTTGACAAAACACCGTCATAGTTCAGCTATTTTGTGCAAAATATTTACAATAAAAATATTTACCAAAACTGTCTACAAAACAAGCTTCAATACGCGCACCGTGTGAAGCGAACACATAAAAGGCATCACGCAAACCAGAGTCACAGCAAACTTGAAACACGGAATCCAGTGGAAAAACCAGCGTCGTGTGCAGCGGCCTTAATAGAAACGTAGCTTAGTTTGTTTAAATAAGTTCAAAACAGTATTTTTTAACAGTCTGTTTCTAGATTTTAAGATAAATACAGGTTCATAAAATTATGATGTCAAAAATATGTAAGACAAACACGCTTTTTAACGAGCGGGTCTTATATTAATATCTCAAAATTTATTTTTGAGCTTACTTGAAACCAAAATGAAGGAATTTAAGGGACCATTTTGTTCTGAAATTAGTACTCTATAAATCTAAGTATACTAATATATAAAGCTGAAGAGTTTGTTTGAACGCGCTAATCTCAGGAACTACTGATTCAAATTGAAAATTTTTTTTTGTCGGATAGCTCATTTATCGAGGAAGGCTATAGGCTATCACGCTACAACCAATAGGAACGGAGCATCAATGGAAAATGTTGCGAAATGTATCTCAAAAATAGCTTCTATTCAGGTGAAATGCTGTAACTACATATATCAATATTAGGTCGTACATTCACAAGCCCAGCTAGGTTAGTCGGTAGAGCATGCGACTGTTAATATCAGGGTCGTGGGTTCGAGCTCCACGTTGGGTGAATATTTTTTTTTTTTATTTTCCACATTGCTTTCTTCTAAGGCTTACATTTAAATTTATTTTAATTTTATTTACGACTAATAAAAATAAAATAAATCTAATTAATAGCTCATTTGAAAACTGTTATAACTATAGGTATCTATATATAAAAATAATTATCCTACAGTGTTTACAATTAAATATTTATTATATTTTATTAATTACAGTAATTATTGATTTAAAAGAAATTTATTACTTAAAAAAAGTGTAAATACTGCTTTTTAACGACAAAAACTTTTGAACGGTAACTCCGATCATCATGAAATTTGGACACAACATTCATCGCGGTAAACTACTCATGTCCCTCCCTTCCTCATTCCTTCTTTTGCACCCGGGTGAAACCGGACGGGACCGCTAGTATAACAAAAAATAAAAGTCTCGGTCTCGGTAATTCCTCATAAACACCTTTCTCGCATCATCAGCAACGAAATCTCGACAGTACGTCTCATCTCGAAATACGAGACATTCTCGTCACGGTGCGACGGCAACACTGTCGAACCGTCGCGACGCCTGTAGACGATTCTTTTAAAATGCATCTTTTATTACTAACATGAATTGGTGTTGTCAAGTAACTTCGCAGCGTTGATGCCATCGGGATTGAAATCGGATACGCTATTGTTTTTAAATTGGTACGAGAATGCCAATGAAATCAATATATAAACCGGATTAAATGACTTTTGTAATTTAGTTAGCATGTTACAGTCGCAGCGTTAATTTTAAATCACGATTGTGTTTTGTTCATACATTTTTTGCAGATGATTGAATCTTTTTTTCAACTGCAGATCAAATGTCAGCATTTCATCCATAAATCATAAATCTGTGTCATAGTCATATAGTAAAAAGTTTATGTAATTAGGGAGTACATGAAAGCAGCATAAAAGTTGCCTACAGCGCAAGTAAAGCTATGTGTATATATGCATAAAGATGCCTATAGAATACCGTAACGTAACGCCGTAGCCTACACTGAGTATAATTATTATTTGGAAAAATGTAAAAAACTAAATCCCGACTACTGAAAAGTATTGTAACAAAACTGCTGTAGTCCGTGGCGGAAATTATTTATTTGCAATAATAAATGTTTAACAAACAGTAAAACACACAAACGAAAGCGTACTTATTTAACTTAACAGAAATAATAACATTAACAGAAACAAAACTAATAGTTCTAGATAATAAAATAAAGACTAAGTAACAGAGAATAAAGAGTCACTAAATTATACACAAAATATTCACAACACACAGGAACACAACACAAAGTTTATCAGCACACAATCGGACCATTTTAAAGGCGGTATTTATAGAAGTTAAAAACAGTTATTGAGCCCCAAAACACTGAAAAAATTCTCAAAATCGTTTCAAATTTGAATTTTAACCCTTTAGTGAAAATTAAAATGTGCCGCTAAAATTTAAACAAAATTGGCGTAACAGGACCGGACTTACAAATTTTCAGAAAACACCAGTTTGCGGATATGTATTTAATTGGATGCAGCTGTTAGATTGGTATTAATATTGAAATTAAGTATAAATAAATATTATTTTAAGGTATGTATTAAAAGGCTAAATGTTTTACTTTGGCTAAAAAGAAAGGTTAAGTTTGCATAATTAAGCCACACTGCCTGTGTGCAACTACACTATGATGTCTGCAGGGTTTGGCATTGCGACCCGATTTTCACTATCGTTGTGAGGCATCGATTTGATGTCAAACAAATAAGACAACAGAGAATTACGCCGGATTTCCTTTGTTTCTGTTTTTTCTACGTCTATATTAATATTTTATTTATTGACTGTTCAATAAGCCCTTTGATAAAATCTATTTCAGGTCTACAGATTACAGAACTATGTCGCAAAAATGCGTCTAGACTCTAGACTATAGAATAATATAAATGGACTACAGATTTGAAATATATATCGATTTAAGGCGACAATAAAGCTTAATAAAGCTGCAGATTCGAGTAATATATAGAATATGTGTATACAGTATGATCAAAAACAGTATATTCGCTTTTTGAATACATGTTTGGGTATTTCTTGTACTAAGAATCTGTCGAAGATGTTTCCTATCATTCCTTAGTAGATAGATAGATAGATAGATAGATAGATAGATAGACAATTTATTTGTGAAGCTATATATACAATATAGATACAAAACGTCATATTCCATTAATAAAATATAAAGTGCTAAAATAACTATAAATAATTAAAACTCACTAAAAATATATCCTTGCAATTTATACACTGGTTTTTTAACAAGCATTAATTCTTTTTTAAATGGTTTTATTTCTGTTATATTTTTAAGTCTTTCCGGCAATGTATTATATATGTTACGGTTAATACAAGAAAGTAGTTAATTCGCGAATTAACCGGCTAATACCCGAATTAACCAATCCTTGACGTTTGTTTATTCGGGTATTAGCCGGTTAATTCGCGAATAAACTACTTTCTTGTATTAACCGTAACATATATATCAACACCTGCAATTGATGGGGTATATTTTTATTTCATCACGAGATCCGTGATATTTGTCAAGTTCAACAACGGCAACATAATGATGCTCGGTTGCTAAAAGATTTGTCAGAAAATCTGATTTGACAATGTCCTGAGTTTGTGATCATACATATTTCTCCATATATGAAAAGCATTGTCGAGTTTTAAATCGATCCTGCTCGAAAAATAATTAATTGATCGGTCGAAACGATATTATTCTTCAACTGTACCTATATACATGTATTTAGAATCATTTTTTGTAGTGTTTCAACTTAGAAACAACGTTTTGGTCAAAATTTAGCTTGAGGAGAGATCTTTGTCTATATAAAATAATAATGTTTTTGTTTGAGTACAAAATAATGTTCTAGATGATAGAGAGTTTGAATTAGACTGCCCCTGATGTACAAACTGCAATCATATGATCACAATCTAAGGTCATTGTCAAATCAGTTTTTTCGACAATCCTTTCTAAAACCCTTCATAAAAAGGATAAATTATCTTGAGCTTGAGGATCCAGACGCTTGAGGTTTCTTGTATTTGATAAGCTCATTGATATCAAGTGTCTAAGATCCTCACTGGATACATTCTGGTCGCGGGCCGTGTTGAGATGGGTTGAGGGCCGGATGCGATCCGCGGGCCGTATCTTTGACATCACTGTTCTAGATACCAGATAGATTAGACTGCTCCTGATGTATGTAAGGAAGCTGTAATAATATGATCACAATCTAAGAGGTCATTGTCAGATGAAATTTTTTGATAATCCTTTCTGCAACTCAGCATAATTACCTCGCCCATTTTTTCTGATCGCATTGTATTTAGACTATCTAGAATCATGAAGTGCGGTATCTATGCGATATCTAGCCAACGGCAGTCCTTATACAAGTATACACTATAGACAGTTATCTGGACTATGAGCGTGTAGTTAAGATAAATCACTCTAGAGGTCTCGCTTTATCTCCCAAAGCTGTCTCTTATATACCTTTACCGATTGCCTCTGCGGCTACTTAATGTACAATACTTTATAAAGAAGTGGCATTGAGTCAATCCTAATTTGAGATACATTCCCGTTAACAATAAACAGATTTTTTTTAACGTTTTATTAGGTACACCATTTTCTAAACCCTAAAGAAGATTGATTGCTCGAAGCGGACCAATCGACAACTGCTGTTCGAAAGTTACAATTACAATTTTAGAAGCAATTATGAACTCGAATCAATCTAAATAACTTGGAAGATTTGATTTCAGACTCACAGGCAGACAACGAGACAAGTGAAACTAAACAAAAGCTTGTAAAATGACTCAATTTTATGTCCACGGTGAACCCTTCTATGTCTACGCTGGATCCTTCTATATGTTTACGGTGGACTCTTCTATGTCCACGCTGGATCCTTCTATGTCCATGATCCTTTCATGTACACGATAGACACTTATGCCCAAGGTGGCCACTTCTATGTCCACGGTGGAGAGAGAGAGAGAGATGGGGGGGACATTATTAGAGAAGGATTGATATATGCCAATATTAAACATATTACATAAGTCTGGCCAGTATGGGACCAATATTGTGCTATCGTTATTTATAGTCTAAGATCTAGTATTAGACATATATACCATAATACCCTCATCTGTTATTTGATGATGATAAAGATTACATGTTAGAAAATATATTCATTGATAAATTGCACATGGGTTGCCTAGCTAAATCGCGTACCGATGCTGTTAAATTAAATAAATTCTAATTAACTTTTTTGGACCAACTTCCCCGATTTGTAAATCATAAAAATCGAGCCTAAGATGAGAAGAATTGGAATATACCATTGATTCTATACATAAATATAGATCAGCCACATAAACATACCTTGTAAATAGTTGTGTTCTGTGTACTTTGAGTTTATTCGTATTGTTAACATCTTATTTGTGCCATATTCTCTCATCTTAGGGTCGATTTTTATGATTAACAAATCGGGGAAGTTGATTCAAAAAAGTTAATTAGAATTTATTTAATTTAACAACATGGGTATGCGATTTTCCTAGAAAACCCATGGGCGATTTATAATACCATATAATCTTTGTCATCATCAAATAACAGATGAGGGTATATATTTCTAATACCAGTTCTTGCAGTATAATAATACCCATATGTGAATTTTAAAACCATCCTCTATTTTACCCCCTTGAAAGATGATTTCGCAAAAACACTGAAACACGTAATTCTTTATTTTTTACCAAAAACATAAATATGAATTTTCATATCTGTAATTTTAAAATAGATGAGTTCCTCAAACAAACTTTCATCCCCTATTTCATGCCATTCAGGTTTTTTTTTTAGACAATCTATCGTCTTGCCAAGTTTTATAGAAGTCTGTTCAGCGGCTTTGGGGGTCAAAAGATAACAGACAAACAGACAGAGTTACTTTCGCGCTTATAATATTAGTATGGATTTCGTTGAAAATGTACGCAAACGAAAATAATAATTAGCCTCTTTCAGTTATAGTACTACTCTAATATAAATAAATACACACATACACTTGTGCTTTCTACAACAAATACTTCCTCCTCATAAACGATCTAAGTTCTTGAGAATTATAACAGCCGTTTGATATTTACAAATAGTAAACATCATCCACTGTTTAGATGTAATGCTCTATTTTAATTAAAGATTAATTAGTATTGAAGCAATTTACAAAGACTTCACTTGCTATTCAAGCAATTGTTTTGACATGTTTAGACCAATTAATATGGAAGTCACATCTACAAGCATTTTAAAAGCTTAAAAATAGAACTAATCATTGAAGTGTTAATATTATTATATAGGTGACCGGTAATTGTTCGTATTCCTCTCGGGAGAAGAAACTATGACTAATTTGGAATGATAAATCTTTATCACTTGCAGGGTTGCCAGACGTACGAGAAATCTCGTACCATTACGAGATTTACAGTTTTTGTACGAGATACAAGAATAACAAAATTCTCGTACAATTTTGTACGAGATTTTAACAATATGACTGCCTTCGCTAGGTATCAGCCAAACAGTGTAAGAATTTGCATATTTATCTACTTCACACACCACAAAACGATCGACTGGGCGCATCACTAAATGCACTACCTCATCACTATATGAAACTAGACAACTTGAGTGGGGAATCCCCGTTTAATGTATTTATTTGTTGTTGTCCTTATTACACTAATGTTAATCACTAGCAGTTCTAATTATTTCATTTGAATTGATAGCTAAAAGTGCAAAGAATATGACTACTCAAAGTTAAAAAGGACAGTAAATAGCATAAATTATAAATTTTATTCGATATACCTACTTTAAATTTATACTTGTACGAGATTAACTGTTGAAAGTACGAGATATTTAGCAACACTGGTACGAGAAAAAAAATCCGTCATCTGGCAACCCTGATCACTTGGGGGTCGGAAGTGGTCATTTTTTTATGATAATGACACTTCTGTGAAGAATTTTTATTTATTGTAGGTTTTAACAACACACAACATAAAATCTAGTTGTAAATTTCGCGGCTTTTAGCTTTAGGAAGGCTGGCCAATTAGTAAGCTATCAGATCATGAAAAAATTCAGGCCAAAATGTGAGAATATTTTTTTTTAATTTTTAACTCTAATTCGGATTTTTGTAAAAAGAAAACCGAAGTAGATTTTTTCAAAAATGACGCATTTCCAACCCTCAAGTGATAGAGGTTAAATCATTCAAAATTAGTCATAGTTACTTCTTCCGGAAGGAACACGATCAATTACACAAGGCTTAGTTCTCGTGATATACTAACGGCTCGGTCCGGCTTCGCCCGAATTTGTACATTGCCACCTTTTTTTCGTAGCGTAGCTTTACGTTGCAAAATTGGTCTCCACGAAAAGCGCTTTTAAATCAACGCGATAAGGTATAGGCTAAGTCCACTCTAAATATTGGTAAAGAAATGTTTGAAATCGGATAAATAGTTTCGGAGATTACTTCCTACATCAAAACTTACAAACTTAATCTATTGATAATATTAGTACAAATTATAGCTTTCGCCTGTGCTCTGTGCTTTGTGATCCTCTTAACTAAAAATGCATTTTCTTGTCTGAAGAGCTTTTGCAGATGTATTGGCAACAAAAATAGTACATAAAATATAGATAACGAAGAGAAAACACCATCTTGGAAACGTCGCTATTGTTAAAATTAATAAAAACTAATAAATCGCTTTTTATCATTAAATCCGCAACTGTTCGTATAAAATATTTTTCTGTATAGATTATATATTTTTCACTTTAGTAAATACAGTGTAACCTCTTTATAGCGAATCTCAAGGGACCGAGCATTTTTTTTTTCGTTATAAAGAGTTTTCGTTATATGGAAGGAAGAAAGAAAAATAACCTAATTAATTTATTCCAAACACATATAGTCTGTTAACTTTGCCTGACATTTTTTGCTATGCCAACATTTGTTTTGTATTTTATTAAGTATCTTATGCATGTTTTGGGATGTGGTGGAATCATCATCATTAAACGATGGGAATTTTTCGATAAGTTTGGCGGCATCAAGTGCTTGTTGAATAGTTGTTGATGGTACAGAATCGTCCTTTTTTCGTCTGTAAACATTAGCTGACGCCTAAATATGAACATATTTCTTCGTAATAGAGAATGGTTGTTGCGCTATAAAAAGGGTACCTATTAATGTTTTGGTTTTAGGGTAAATCAACCAAACTGTAAAATATTCTGCGTTATAGGGAGTTTTTCGTTATAACGAAGAACGTTATAAAGAGGTTACACTGTATTTTGGAATAATTGGAGCGTAAACAAGAATAATGCATTTTACAAAACTACAAAAACATTCGACCAGATTTTCACAAAAGTTTTACGTTCAATTTTATAATAAATAGTGTTGTTACTAACTCGCCATTAATGTTTCTGGAACATTCAATATTATTCCTAGTTTTGTTTTTATTTGGTTTTATTTTATTTTACTAAACGTACAATATAGCCCTGCCATGTTTTAATATAACAAACAGACTAGAATAATTTGATTGTTACGTCATAATCAAATTAATTGTTACAGTGATCATACTTACTCAACTGTTTTAATAAAATTGTTTGATTTTTTTGTCATAATTAGGTACTCCTTTTCGACGCAGACACCCAGTAAGAACGGATGCAAGTCGTATCCAACCATAGATATATAGAAATAGAAATAATTTTTATTTGTGTTGACCATTATGGTATACAAAAATGTCAAGGGAAAA
Source organism: Xanthostigma xanthostigma (assembly GCA_963575645.1). Lineage (NCBI taxonomy): Eukaryota > Metazoa > Arthropoda > Insecta > Raphidioptera > Raphidiidae > Xanthostigma > Xanthostigma xanthostigma. Next base: position 44,482,313 of record OY754471.1, read on the forward strand.
AAAAGAAATCAGAATAAATCAGAAAAATCATATGGGACAATACAAGACAAATGTTTTTTTAATTTGTTTCTAAACTTATTTTCATTTTTTATATTTTTAGATAATCTGGTAACTTTTTATAAATCTTAAATCCTGTGTAAACTAGACTTTTTTCAAAGAACGTGGTCTTATGTTTTATAGAAAAGTCTTCATTCCTCGTATTATACGGCTTTTCCTGTTTTTGATCAAAACAGCCTAAACTGTACATATGCTTCAATAATTCATAGGCATATATTGCAAAAAATGTTAGTAAATGTTTTTCAAAAAAAATATTTCTACATGATTATATATATTAATAGATAGCGGATCCCTATCCTTGAGCATTCTGCGGAATGGTTCCAATTAGAATATACGGAGCCGCGGGGAGCAGCTAGTATACGGATGAATTTGAATGGTTGCGTAATGGGAAGGTCAATATTTCCAGAGAAAGAGAGAGAAAAATATATGTTTTGACAGATTCACTGACTCATTTTCAATTGATTATACATAACTAAAATGTTTTCAATTCGCCTATCTAAGTGTGATAATTTAATTTTTATGTCCAGCGAAGCGGACGGAGTTCAGCTAAGGAGATAATAATTTCAAAATTTTACGTCTCTCTAAAAGAACAGACAGTCCAGCGTACCTGTGTATCCGCCGTTTGTGGACCGCTGTTTTATTTGCATGTGAATTCATTCACCGAAGTTAAAAATTCTGTTGTCAACATATTTATTTTTCAACGAGTTTTATTTGTTGTGAGTACCCAATATTTATTTTAAATTGCCTATGTTCAAACTGGGACTGCACATTACCGTTGGGACAACGGACACGAAAATATAGGAAAAAAACAAAAACATACAAACGTAATATATGCCAACGTAAATCTTTAAACATGCATAGCAAAGCTGTGCAAAACATGTATATTAACTAGATTGAAATATTATTATTTTTATATATTTAGTATATTTATTTTTAAACTTCAGTATATAGACTAAAGCGGCCTACACACTTTGATACAAGCTGCGATGCAGGTAACTCTATGTTTCATGAAACTTGCATCAGTTGCATAAAAGCCTACTTAAATCGAAACCTATTGCGATGCCTGAATCGACTCCATGTTCATGAAACACAAGAACAGTAGGTTAAGTTATTTTCTAGGTACCTAGTGCTTGACGAATAAAATGAGGTACGTTTTTCCAACACCAGTTTTATTAGCAGTAGTTGGGGCACTCTTTATACTCCATAAAAGAAAAAGGAAATGGTCAAAAAGATGGTTTATAGAAAGAAAACGTTATTCAAATTCAAATTTATTGGAAGAGCTAAAAGTACATTTGTATTCCAAAGACACGTATGCAGATGATCTTCCCAAAATACACGATCACTTTCCATCCTACACACATAAAAAACAAAGTAACCTCTAAAATGGCGCAGGAAAATAAATTAATATCGTCTTGGTTTTCACGCAATTCTACACACGCTGAAACTTGCATCAGCATCGCCGACTCGGCGTCGTGGCTCGCCGATCAAAATGGGATTCCAGACTCTGAATCGCTGCAAGCCGGAACTGATGCCAAATACTACTACACACACTGCTACTTGCATTATGAAACTAGAGTCGATGCCTGCATCGCAGCTTGTATCAAGGTGTGTGCCGCTTAAAGAATAGGCGTGGCGAACCTATGACACGCGTTCCACAGGTGGTACGCTACAGATTTATTGTTGACACGACCTTGATTGAGGTGCAAAATTGAAATAATTAAAAATAGGTCAGAGTACGATAACTCAGTGTGCAAAATATCGATTGAAAATACACAATTATTATTTTTAATAACATGTAACATTAGCCGATTTCAGCGTGGAAAATTGATTTTTATAAATTAATTTTCCTTAAAAAACATTTACTAGGTCGTGTCGATGCGATGACATTTTTTTTGCGCAGTGAAAGGGGAAAGATATTTGGGCGGAGTTTTTTAAAAAATAATTAAGGCGTCGTGTGTAAAAAACAATTACAGGCGTCGTGTCGATGCGATTGCTGTTTTTGCGTAGTGAAAAGGGGAGGATGTTTGGGGGGAGTTGTTTAAAGAAACAATTACGGGATCGGGTATACAAAGTGAGATAGTAATACAGTAATTCTACACCAGTTGCTATATGATTTTTGATTGGTTAGATTCAAAAAATTACAGCGAAAGACAGAAAGTTTTTACGTATTTTTGAGGAAATTTATGAATCATCCGTTATGGCCACATTAAACATTTTTGAAAAAGTTGGCACGTGGGTCTAGAAAGGTTCCCAACTTGGGTTTACTAAATAAAGAATTATAAGAATACTTAATTTCTAGTCGTCACAAACTTTTATTAAGTTTATAAGTACTACATACAAATAAAATTATGCTTTCCGATAATTCTATTTCCGTTAATTGTTATTTGGAATGAATACGGTAATAAAAAGGTCACTGACAAAGGATATTGTTATAAAAAAAAATCGGTTAAGTACAAATTATTAAGCACATAATAAGCGTAACCCCTGTACAAACGAATCGCATCTTTTTTTTCTGTTTTATATCTCTTTAATACTTCGCTTTATCCATTATGCATTATTGATAAAGCATTTACGACCTAGTAGCTTGTAAAATTAATTAAATGGATTTTGTACAGGCGATCCAAAAGTTTACCATCAAAAATAACGAGTTTCTGCAAACAGTTGAATTTTTATTTGTATATTAAACTTGCGGCGCGATCCGGCTTCGCCCGGATATTTCGATTACCTATTGAAAATAGACATATATTACGCTGCAGCGGACTTTCTTATGCAGGGCGCTGTCAGATATTTATTAATAATAGCCGTTACCCGCGGTCTTGCACGCGATTGAGTCCAAACATGGCAACGACAACAATAATGTTGTTGAACAAAATTTTTATATTTAAAAATTATCTTTTACTTTTTAGTTAACATTGCTATTGAATGTTTTTTTTTTGAGTTTTTTAAAGTTCAAAATAATTTATTATTACACCAGCGGTCCGGGCCAGCTTCGCTCGATTTTTTTCGTCGACTTACGTTGCAAAATTGATATCCACCAAAAGCGCTTAACATTAAAATTGTATTGTATTCTAAGCTATATATATTATATATGCGCTTGCATTCATTTTTGTCTAGAATTTGGCAACAAAGCCCCTTTTTACCTACGCATATTGTTAGACCAACAAGCCGATTGTTGCCCCACAACACTCTGTGTATCATTGTTAGAATGCCGAACCTATTGTTGTTAGACAACAATCTGTATGTCATTGTTAGAATGTCGAGCCGATTGTTGTCTCACGAAATCCTTTGTCGTCGCAACGGGAAGCGTGTAACAATATGTTTAGTAATTATAAATCGGGTGTTTTATTATGGCTCCCACTGTATTCTTAAACAAGTTCGAAAAGTGTTTCCTTTTTATCAAATCACAGTGTAAATATTGCCATTAATAAATGACCATTACGTAAGTTACATCATCTATTGTATTTTGTAATCTCGTAATATGCAACTAAAAATACTTTTTCTTTGTTTCAGATTATTAAAAAGACATGCGGCTTAGCAGCCTGTTGGGACAAGCAGCAATTTCAGTGCGTTGAAATAAAACCTACATATCGAATGATTTACGAATAATTTAGATTTTAGATTAAAATATAATTAAAATAAGTGATTAGTGAACGATTGAATTCGGTGTTTTGTTTTATAGTTGAACATTTTGTGGTTTATAAATAATAAATATTTTAAAAATAAGTTTATCGCGAACTGTGTTTAAGATTTAAAAGTGAAAACTGTGATTTGATTGTGAATTAATATCAAGAATTGTGATAAACCCGTTCAAAAATGCTGACAAATATATCAGGTAAATGATTCTTATATTATCTATTTCTCAGTCCTTTTCTACGTGAATCCTGCGTTAGAAGTAGGGTTACCAATTTTGAAAAGATCGTTTTTGGAGGTTATATTTAAAAATAATCGGACTACTAAAAAAACGAAACATATTCATGTTCTAGAGTTTTATTCAAATTCTCAATAAGTAAATGGCAACCGTATCTATATGTTACGGTCAATGTCCGGAATACGGACAATGTCGATAATGCCCGAGCCACATCGGGCAATGTCCGAAATCGGACAAGGTTCAAGAAATAGATTTTTTACAAACATGAAACGCAGACATTTGATTGTATCTTTATCATGATAAGTTATCATTAACGCTTTATAGAATTTTTATCACTGATATCAACTATTGAAGAATATATTTTTCAGCTTGTTTAGCTCAGCTGCTTATCGATAAGTTATATTCTTAGTTGCCCACAAACTTGTAAACTGTGAACACGGCGAGTAAAAGAAAATCTTTGTGTAGGTATTATTTCTTCTCTTTGTTTAAGAGTATTCGTCCCTGCAAATACCCCCTGCACCCTTCATCTCAAATCTTTTCCCCTCGCCTAAGAACGGTTCGCGCTCTCCCGACGCTATTTTTAAAGCTAGAGGGTTCTGGTAAACGCCAAATGAAAGACAAAGAATCAGACTACAGATCCTTCAGGCGAATTTTTTGAAAAACAGTTTCGCCTACGTGTGAAATATTACGTAACTTATTATTTTTTTTAAAAGATTGTAAGTTTTTTCAGGAATTTTTTTTCAAAAAATTCGCCTGAAGGATCTGTAGTCTGATTCTTTGTCTTCCATTTGGCGTTTACTAGCGTCGGGATAGCGCGAACCGTTTTTAGGCGAGGGGAAAAGATTTGTGATGAAGGGTGCAGGGGGTGTTTGCAGGGACGAATACTCTTAACGACAACTCTCAATAACGCCACAAAGTGCACAGTCTCTTGAGTGTCGCTTTATAGAATTTACACTATATTTACAAAATATTGCGAATGCGAATATTCGCGAATTAATCGTGTATAGCGTAAAAGCGAGAACCTATTGTAGTCGGAAAGTTTTAATATAATATGTCTGCCTCTAAAAAACAGTTTTTATCTGCTCTGGCAAGTGTGATAATTCACTTCACATACCTATACATGTGCGTGAACTTGTATCAAAACAAATAAACAAAACCTAATGAGTTCTAACCACATCCTTGTGAATATTTTAAAAGTATTTTGAATTCCCCCAGATCCGCCCATTTTATCCAGCATACATATTTCGCTATATTTCGTATTGCTGCCATGCTAATAATTAATAAAATACAATGGAACAGAGCGCAACCCTTTTTAACCCATTAATTACCTGGAAGTTCTGTTGTCACATTCTATTAGGCTGTATCTTTTGTCCGTTCAAAGTGAAAATTTTAGTTTGTTATTTAATATTTATAGGTTATAAATTGCATTTGGCGCTATCTGTTTATACATATAGTAAATACAAATAAATAAAATCGTAACTTTTTTACCGTAATAGAGTGCAAAGTTAACAAAATAAAAATGGCGTATTATTTATTGATAATGATAATAATATAATGTTCTGTTTATAAAATTACGTCATGATAAATATTAATGGATCTGAAAAATTCAAAAAGATTATTGCCCTCGAAGTAAAATTTGGTTTCGGCTGAAACCGACACTGAAATTCGGTTGCGGTTGTAATCAATAAACGATTTTTTTTAAAACAAGCTTTTATTAGTTGTTAATAAAAAAGAACTAAAAAGTTAAAAATAATTTTATTCCGATTAGAAATAAACCGTTTTATACGTAGATATTTATCACAGTCCCAATTTTCAAATAAAAACGTTACACCCTCTTTTTTTGTCTCTTGCTTTAAAATGTAACACGCTTTTATTTGTAATTTAAAACTGTGATAAGTCCGTATCAAAACGGCTTATTTCTAATCGGAATAAAATTATTTTTAACTTTATAGTTCTTTTTTATTAACAACTAACAAAAGCTTGTTTAAAAAAAAATGTCGTTTACTTATTTTTAAGTTTTTAATGTGCTTTATTAAAATTGCAATTTGCAACCGGACGAAAGCCGGACCGGTCAGTTAGTTATGATAATATTGTATTGTCATCGGAACTACACACGTATGCAAAATTTCAGCTCAATCGGAAACCGGGAAGTGTGTTAAATTTAACTTGCAAGATTTGATTTCAGACAGACATCAGGACAGGTGAAAAAAAATAAAATCTTGTAAATACTAGTTTCGGACGAACACAACAGGTTTGTTCCAAGCGGTCAAAGAACGGTAACAGAACCGTCACCACCATGCGCAATAGCTAAAGCGTGTTCCAAAAGCGACACCAACAGTATCGTTTTAAATTTAATTTAATTGGTCGATAATTTTATGTATTGAAGATTTCTAATCAGACGTTAATCAAAGATTTGAGTATCGTTTTATCTATTGCGCATTTCGTTTTAGCCACTGCGCAAGGCTGTGACGGTTCTGTTACCGTTTTCTGGCTATTTGAAACAAACCTTATGTGATCCCTTAACAAAAACCTTATTTTGTCGCTGCAGGGTTTCTGTGCCCTAATGTGCATGTCTGAAAGTTTGCATAAAGCACGTATAACAAGTTCGTTTCAAGCAACCAGCAAACGGTTTCTAAACAGTCACCCGCATGCGCAGTAGGTAAAACGAAGCTGTTAGTGGCCACGTTTTAGCTACTGGGCATGCGGGTGACGGTTTAGAAACCGTTTGCTGGTTGCTTGAAACGAACCTAACGTCCGCGTCGTTATAGCAGTAGCAGTGATATATAACTAAAATGTTATTCATCCAATTTATAAAATTGCTCATTATCGCGGCCGGTTCGTTTCACGTTAATTAAAATCTCGTAACAAATTATAATTTTCTCAAGTAGTGTTTCGTCATATTCACGTCGTCGTCGGTCGTCGTCGCCGCCGTTTTGTTTCTCACACCCAAACGCCTTATCACGCCGCGCGGTGCTGTGCATAGATTTTAACAACAAAGTTTTTGACACGAGGATGATTAATTTCGCGCGACAGGAAACGTTTTGAATTATACACTCCCTTTACTGTACCTAAACTAATTAAGAAAAGGTCCGTCGCGTCCTCAGATGTCTACACCTGTATATCTTTAACATGCGCCGTTTATATAATAATAACAATAATAATAATGCGTTTAACGTCCGTTTCTCGACTTTATGTCATAACTGACGCCATTCGCACCATTACTATTTTCCCGTTATTTTCTACAATTTTTAAACTTCAACTTAATTAATAGCAATGAAGGAATTTTAGGACATTAGGATAAGGTAGGCAAATTTTAGGCATAGGCGTTTGACAGGTAATCGGCCATGGCCTTGAATAAGGAACCATCTTGATATTTATCTGAAATTATTGATGGAAACCATTGGAAACCTCAACAAGATGGCCAGTACAGGAATTACCGTTTGTCGGCGAGAGGCAGCAGGACAAAGTCCCCGCCGAGATGCGAACCCGGTACCTCCGCGCAGTTCAAGAATATCATACTTTCTGCCCGTGTTGTGTATACTATTTTTCTTTATACCTTGTTCGAAAGTAGGTATGCTTATTTACATTAATTAATTACTTACTTATTAATTAATTAATTATAAATTCCAAGCAAGCAGCTTTGAGGTTATACGTAAAAACACGAATGGCAGCTGCTCGCGACTACTAGCTAAAATGTAACGGAGTTGCTATGGAAACGACATCTAAACAACAGTCGATAGGTGATTTTTGAAGTGAAAACTTCTTTAGCCGCGTTGTACACTTTTTTTGTAATGGGTAAAAACTTTTAAACTCGCGTCAGATCTAACGCGTCAGGCGTCAGGGTCACGTGACCCTGACGAGTTGTTGAGACGGTTTACCGTACTTGCTTCGGCAGTACATATACTAAAATTCGCTAGATGTCAGTAGCAATATAAGTTATATGCAGTGCAAAAAATTATAAGCTATAAGCTTTAACAAAACCTTAAGAGATGTCGCCATGTACTCAGGTTTCGTAAAACTACAAATTTAAAAAATTACATCCAGTGACTGGCTGCATGTAATTTTATAAATGTGTAGTTTTACGAACCCTAGATGCATAGCGACATCTCTTAATGTTTTGTCAAAGCTTATAGCTTATAATTTTTTGCACTGCATGTAACTTATATTGCTACTAGCGAAATTTAGTTTAAGTACATCTAGGTTTTCACTTCTGCCGGCACTCCCGGAGTGCAACCCGTCTTTTTTAATTTCCCGCTTTAAAAAAAAAAAATTTTTTTTTTTTCAAAAATCGGGAAGTTATTGGTTTCACCCCGATTTTCGAAAATCGAGTTTTCGCCAGATCTCGACGTTTTGAGGTCCTAGGAAGCTATTAAAACTATTTTGGCGATGATGTCCGTAGGGCTGTATGTATGTGTGTGTGTGTGTATGTATGTATGTAAACCTTTTATATCTTTTGAACGGAGTGTCCGACTGAAACGCGGTTTGCGGCATCTGACGTGATCTTGGTGAACTTAGACTTCCTGAAAATTTGAAACGATTCGGCCCAAAAAATTTTGAGAAATCTTAAAAAAACAAGTTTCAAAAATTTTTTAAAATTTGTTTTTGTAAAATATTTTCTAAACTACTAAACCGAATAATTCCAAAATCTAATCAGCTCTTCTCCTTAACAAACTGCGTCGATTTCCGCAAACCGCATCAAAATCGGTTCATTTGTTCACGAGATACCGTGAACGAAAAAATCGTAAAAAAGTGTTTTTTTAAAATGATTCTTAAAATTGTTATCAGATCGATTTTTTTGTAATAAATTACTTTCTTAGGCTAAAAAAACTGCGTTGATCGCCGCAAACCAGATCAAAATTGGTTCATTTGTTCATGAGATAACGTGAACGAAAAATTAGGAGAAAAGTAATTTTTTATAATTACTCGTAAAATTCTTATCAAATCGATTTTTTTGTAATAATTTACTTTCTTAGGCTAAAAAAACTGCGTCGATCGCCGCAAACCAGATCAAAATTGGTTCATTTGTTCATGAGATAACGTGAACGAAAAATTAGGAAAAAAGTAATTTTTTATAATTACTCGTAAAATTCTTATCAAATCGATTTTTTTGTAATAATTTACTTTCTTAGGTTAAAAAAACTGCGTCGATCGACGCAAACCGCATCAAAATCGGCTCATTTGTTCACGAGATATCGTGAACGAAAAATTTGTAAAAAAGTGTTTTTTTTAAATTGCTCGTAAAATTCCTATGAGATCGATTTTTCTGTAATAAATTACTTTTTTAGGATAAAAAATTGAGTCGACTGCCGCAAATCGCATCAAAATCGGTTCATTTGTTCATGAGATATAGTGAACGAAAATTTCGTAACAAAGTGTTTTTTTTTTTGAGCTCGAAGAGCTAAAAAATAAACTTCTTGCTATATTTTATATATTTTTGAGCGTTTTGAACTCGAAAATAGCGGGAAGTTACAGGGATGGCCTGCAGGGTCAAACTTCTTTTCAAATTTTTTTCTTTACTGCCGCCCGAACGTACGTAAATGCTAGACTTTCTGCCTTACAATTGATGTCGAAAGTATGTATACTTTCGATCGGGGTATAAAAAAAAGCTAGCTACGGCCAAGATATAAATGATACGCTTATGTTTTATAATATATTGCATAAGTATTAAGTATGTCGGAAGAATATGAATGGAATTAATTTTGTAGTAGGTACAATGTCCTCTCAATTAATATGCGAGATACTGTGTAAATTTGCAGATCCCTACATTCCAGTTGAGATAACATAGCAATCATAGTTTGGTTTACGTCCCTTAGGTGCTCCGCCACTATGTACAGCGCACGGCTCCGCTATGAATACTTTATTATATATGCTGGCTGGTTGAAGTGCTTAAGACTTTAATAGTTCAGAATATTGTGTTGCCTTGTAATGCTAATAACTAGATAGGATCGCATTTCGGAAGTATTGGGTTTGAATCCCGGGTGAGTTATATTCGATCAAAATCGTATTTTGACCCTTAAGGGGTTACACTACCCAGGCGCGTCAATAAATAAGCTTTTTTTTTAATTTTTTACTAGTTCTAGGTGGCGGATCAAAAAAAAATTATTGCTTTTTACGCATATATTAAAGTTGTCAAAAATTTTGAAAATTTCATATAAAAAATACGTTTTCAAACTTTAAACGCGTTTTTCTTGAAACTGTGTTTTTCAAATTGGTGTACACCGTATCTCGCTCAATTTTTGTCCGATTGACTTGAAATTTAAATGACAACTTCTTAGATAGATTTTCCGTGGAAGTACACACGATTTTTATGATTAAAAAATTATGACGTTTGCAGTTAACAATTTAAGCTCGAGTTTTTGCTAAAAAATGAAAAAAAAATTTCTAACTCATACAAGTTTGTGAATTTTCAAACAAAATTTAAAATCCTCGGTACTTCCATGGAAAAACGATTGTAAAAAAAGAAAAAACAATCTTTTTTGTTCCTGATGGTAGACCAGGACTGCTACAATGTTCACCGTTTTTCACCTAAAAAAATTGTTGTCTCTTTTTTATACTATCGCGACGCTATTTTGTTATATATATAATAACAAATATTTTTGAGAACTTTGATATATGCGTAAAAAAGCCCTAATTTTTTTTTTGATCCGCCACCTAGAACTGGTAAAAAAAATTCACAAAAAAAGCTTATTTTTTTGACGCGCCTGGGTAGTGTAACCCCTTAAGTACCTATCGAAATAATTATAAAAATAATAAGTAAAAAAGTTTTTTAAGTAAAAAGATTTTCTGTTGTAATCGATGATGAAAACTAGAAAATAATTATGAGTCACAATAATTGATTAAACTAAAATAAAATCGTGGGGCGTATTCACAGTTATATTGTTGATTTATTTATTTAAACATGGATGCTAAACAGACTCTCCACAAAAGCATGAGTTGTACAAAGACACCCATCTTGAGAAAAAGGTTGTTGACGATCTCCATAATTTCGACTGATTGGCTTACCTCAAATAAAAAAATTAAACGGCATCTAAGCCTATGGCAATAAAATGATCTAGGATTGTTCGAAAATATTGAAAATTGAATAATCGACAGACTTTTGAAAATTAATTTGTAAATTTCATGATTTTTTCCGATAAATTTGCGTCGAAAAAAATATCCACTCGAATTTTTCCAAAAGATCCTAGTTCATCCTACGACTATACATATGCCGAATCTACTATAAAATTTCAAAGTAATCGGTCAAACCGTTTTTTAGATATCGTGGAGACAAATTAGAAAAACACAGTTTGGAGGAAAACGCGTTTAAAAATTCAAGTACGATTTAAACTATGAAACTATTAACTCACTATTAATCTGCAAAAAGATCACCAAAATTAACTCAAAAACGAAAAAATGGATTAATCGGGTTTTGCATGTTTGCTCCTCATTTGTTTTAGAAGGTTTAAACAATAGGCTCGGTGCCTAATCGCTCAACTGAGCGCTCCGAAGACCTCTTCTTCTAACAGCTGTATCTTTCCAACAACTTGGAATCATATATATTAATACCTACGCTAAGGTTAAGAATGTTTGCCTCCCTTTTTAGGAAAAACCTCACAATTTCTCCACTTAAATTATATATCATTTTACAGGTAATTGCTTGCTCTACTGACATCGACAACTAAAAAATTTATTACTGCTTTTGATTTTGTAAATTAATTAAAATACAGCAACGCTGAACAACGTCTGCCATCTGACTGCTTTAATTTTGAAACAACGTCAACACTTCGATCTGTCATCTGACCTTCATATTGTAATGCAAGACACAATACTGCATACTGCCATATGACGGCTTTAATTTTGAAACAGCGAGCAACGCTGAACAACATCACAGCAATGCTGCATGATACCATCTGACGGCTTAGCTCAACGCTTTTGCTACTTGCGCCTCTATATGACAATTTTAGTAAAATATTTCTTCGATCTGTCATCTGAGCTTTATATTGTAATACAACAAAAAGAAGAACGTTATAAGCAGTGTGCAAAATTAGAAACGAATTGAATACCTGCAATCATATTTAAAAAATAATTTTGTAAAGTGATAATTATTATACTTATTTACTGCGAATAATTCGCACAGGTCACACTAGTATTATAAAATAATTTTACCAACGTATTCTAAACATGTTTAGGAATCAATTTATGCAAAAAAAAATCCATTTTTTCACATGGGGTGACCCCTTTAAGTCGACTTAATTTAAAACGTTAACAACAGCGTACGTTGTTGTGAACCGACATTCAGTTCGTGGCAAAGTAATATTATACTTAAGGTAGTGAAAGGAGAAAAAAAAGAGGAGGACATGCAAGTCTTTTTGTATGAGATCTTTACATAAAAAGATGTTTCACGGGACATATTCATAGTTTTTGTAACGATGAAGGTGTAATGCCAGAGATAAGTAATGCGCGTATCTTAGATATAATAGGTGGTTGAATGTCCGGTCGTGCTTCTACAGTTGCTTTTATGCCTGGCGTTATTGCGTCATTAAAATTATAATACGATATTTTGAAAGCTTTAACGTTTTTATTTTTCAGTTTGTGACACATTAACAAATGTAGTAAACCGATACTTTGTATCAGAATAGAAGTACTTGCAGAGAATTTTTTATCGCATATAATACGACAATATACGTCAATTAAAATAAAAATTTAAAATCTGAGAAACATTGAACGAATTGTTGAAGCTCTGCAATAATAAAAAAGGTCATTTATTTTAGTTTATTTTTGTATTTCATTGTACAGGTATTTAATATTACACCACAAGGGCCCAAAGTTTGATATTGTTGCACTGCGTGGGGAACGCCCTCGGCATCATGTTTGAAATTTCCTGAGCGATAAGTTCAGGTGCCCTTGAGCATAAAAACTCAAGTCTGGCATTTCGTACCCGGGACAACCCCCATTTGGCAAAAGTTTGAACATGTCAAAATTCGTAGCTAGCTCAAAATATTTCCTCGAGGCCCTGCTTTTATCAAATCTGACAGTATAACAATAATTCGATGATTCTATATTATTTCATGCCTGTATTAGATTTGAAAAAAAAATCAGCCTTGATGAAATATTTTAATTAAGGGAGCTACAAATTTTGACATGCTGAAAGACTGCGGTTTTTACGTTCAGGATAGTGCCCTTAATGAATGTACAAAAACTCAGGTTTGAGGAAATACTATAATTAGTAAAATCGTCACTAGCTCTCTACTACAGTGAATACCGTTTAATATCGTTATGTTATTCACTAATTAATTTGTGATAAAGATTCTGTGCAGATTAACATTTTATTAATAATATAATTCGTTGTTAAAACAATTATTTAATATTATATTCATGCAACAAAAAGTATTTCGTCATTCACTTATTTCGGTTTATAAAATAACACCAAAAAATTATTGCTACTTAATTATTATTATTGATTTTTTTATCACAATATAAATCTGACATAATTTTGGTGTGATAAGAAATTTTGTTTTGGCAACATTGATGTTACCTCAAACCATATACAGGTTAGATTGATAGCCGGCCACGTGACCCGGTTTCACCACTCACGTCAAGTTACTTTATTGTCTGCGCTCGTGAATCCGTGAAAAAATATGTGCCGCAAAAGAAGGCATTAGAATATTTCACATTTGCGTGTTATATCTCTACCTTGAGCTCTTCTTCCTGCTCCCATCTCCAGGTTCCCTACTCCTGTACCTGCGGTTTGCGGTTGTTGGGATACAGGCGTTCCGAAATTACGACTGTTTCTACATCAACTTTGGTGAGATGTACTACACTGCCGTAAAAAGGCAAAAGGCAGTAAGTGAACAACTTATGAATTTGAGTAAATCAAGGTTTACTAAAAATGTATTGACCGTCCAGAATTTTAGATTATGGAAACCAAAACATGGGAGAAACATTTTTTAAAGACAATAAAATTATTGCTGCAGCACTTACTGCTGTCGTTGGTTTCAGTATGAACTCATTTTTCAACAAATGTCACTTACTGCCCTTTGTCTTTTCAGGGCAGTACCTACATTGTACAACGTTTTGTCAGGACATCTCGAACCAACGGGATTCACAGAGATGCAAATTCGAACGAGACTGGATTTGCCGCTAGATTCCGTACTAGATTTGACTACTGGTTGTCTAGCGCTGGTTTTTTTTTATTACTTTCATGTGCTCGCTTCACTTGAGACGTCTTTTCAAGCTTGTTTTGTGGATAGATCGGTTGTGCGCGCGCAGTGACAGTTCAAATATGCACACAGAGCAAAACGCGTCTCTTGTCTGACTCTGACTGTCGCCATGTTGGTTCGTTCATGTCGCCCACGTGACAAGATACTATTTCCTGATTGGTTCTTGCTCAAAGCAGGCAGCGGACCTAGCAAGAACAATTCTAATTTTAAAATCGATCTTGTGAGCTAACAGGCGAGCCCGCACCGCAGTGGCGTCATTTCCAGTCTGCCGGCCAGCAGAAGTCCAAGCAGTGCTTCCAGCCTCGTGTGCTGTCGACGAAAAAATCATGGTAATTTATAAATTCGGGCGAAGCCGGACCGGGCCGCTAGTGGTTAATAAAAATGCATGTTTTAACACTAATTTTGTATGTCGATTTTCGAAATAAATCTTGAGAATATGCCTGTAGATGGCGCAGAGATGTTTTCGGGAAGATCATCGCAGGCTTGGCGCGTTGAGCCAGGCATGCATGATGGATGGTTCGGACTTTGCACTGCGTGTTACATAAATATATGTCACATTTAAAATTTTACACAGATGAAACAATTTGTTTATTCATGGCGCGGCGAACTATATTTATAATGATGATACATTTTTATTTAATGTAATGTCATTATTTAGTTGAAAAAAAAATGTAGGTTTGTTGTTTTAATAATTATAATGCATCTGACGTCATTTTCTCGACATTTAGGGAAGCGGGGGGCTAGTTGTAACAGGGGCAAGTAGTAACGAGCATTTTTTACCTAGTTAATAAAAGAATATTCATTTGTTTCTCAACCTAACCTACCATTTAATACCTATTCTATTATATGAGCGCAATCAGTATCCCGCTAGACGGCACAGGAGGCGGTGTTGTGCATGCGCTCCGATAAGACCAGATAATGGACTTTTTTTTGTTTGTACAAAATTGATTATTGTTGATTTCAAATTGTTCAGCAATTGTTGATTTATTCAAATACATTTAGCATTTGTTTACTTTATGTTAACTGCAATTTTACACCAAATAAGGGATATATTTTTTTATAACCGTTATTTTAAAAAACCTTGCAGTGGGGTATGTTGTAACACTTTCATGGGGCAAGTTGTAACATATATTTTTCTATTAAATTAAGAATAAAACTTAAAAGTCTATGTCTGTTATAACGTGTCTTCAGTTTCTAATGCTAAATACGCTAAATGAATCAAAAGTCTGATTATTATTAAGTAGTTAAGATTATAAATGACTGTGACAAAGTTCCTTTATAGTTTATAAAAAGAAAGAACATGTTTTTGTTAATGTTTGAATATTTTTCTGTTAGATTAAGGATGAAACTTTAAAGTCTATGTCTGTTATAACGTGCCTAAAGTTTCTAATGCTAAATATGCTAAATAAATCTTTGAAAAATAGAAAACTAGTTTTCAATTCCTACTGTTACAATTTGCCCCAAGCCTGTTACAACTAGCCCCAATCTCGGGGTAAGTTGTAACTCTCGTCACTTTTTTTCTAAGTCATTTTTACAAGAATTCGTCACAGATTTCATCAAAATTTCAGTTGAATAAATAGACCATTCGAACAGTACTACTGCATTTCCTAAATACTCAACAAATAAGCTTCCATAGCCAAGAAACGAAAAATTGTTACGACTAGCCCCCCGCTCCCCTTTTCCTAAAAGGCGACGCCCACACTGCCGAAGCAGTATGATTGCGGCTGCTAATTTTGGTAAAAATTAATTTTTGAAGTGAATACTTCTTTAAAAACGAGGGTAACCTTGTTTCCCTATGTAACAGAATTTGTCACGAAATTGTACTATTAGTAACACTATATAAACAATGATTCTTTGTAAGCATTGGTAGCTGAGTGGTTGAATGTTGGCATACCACGCGGCCGGCCCGGGTTCGATTACCATCAGGTGCGCGCAACAATTGTTTTTTTTTATTTTTATTATTTTTGAGTATACCTACCTATTATATGTAGAATTTTCTACTAATTTATCAAAATAATACTCGAGGTTAAAAAACAATATTTGCAGAAAACCTGAAAAAATAAAAAAACAATATTTGCAGTAAATTTTGTTGTCTGCTTGTGTTTTCTTATTTATTGTTTGCAGTAAACCTGCGAAAACATCAAAAATGTGTAACGAGAACGCATTACAGAAGTGAAACTTCTAGTTGCAAATCATATGATTGCATTTAGGCAAGTGAAAAAAATGTGTTACGAGATAGTTTCACGTTCAGATTAACTTGTACAGACGAAATATTTGAATGTGAAACTATCTCGTAACACATTTTTTCCACTTGTCCAAATGCAATCGTATGATTTGCAACTAGAAGTTTCACTTCTGTAATGCGTACTCGTTAACCATTTTAGATTTTTTTAAATACAGTAGAACCTCTTGGGAAACGCCAAAAAATTCGAGTTAAGAATAGAGTTTTCTACTTATGAAGGATTATGTAAGAAAATGTTCGACTTGTAGAGGTTAAGATTAATTCTAACCAATTTTAAGTTGCTATGTTCGAGATACAGAGGTCCAATTTATTTCGAGTTATGGAGGGAAAATATGTACCAAAATGACTTGTACGGACTCTACTTCGACTTATAGAGGGTTGAGATTTCGAATAATGGAAGTTTTGGGGCTTGTAGGGAAGGGAACAAAACATTTTTTCGAGTTTTGGAGGTTATCGAGGTTCAACTTAAAACGGTTCTACTGTACACGAAAACATGTATTAAGCTAGAGCCAACTAGTTGTCAAAAATATAATAAAAAATGAATTCAAATATCGACACATAGAAAGGTTTAAAGATAGTAGAAATTACCTCAGAATAACTCAAAATTAAAGTTATTCTGTGAATAGAGCAGTTACCAGACGAAAATATGAAATTTTGATATGTTATTTATTCAGCTATTTAAAAAAAACTAAGTTTCTAGTTTTCAACTATTAATTGTTTAAAATGTGTTATTTTACACAATAATAAATGAAAGCCTCGGCCCTCGCTGCCAAACCAAAATCTATACAGCTGAAACAGATCGTACATAATGGAATTTATTTATAAATCTGAATAAACGGTATTTTAATAAAAATCACTACTAAAGATCTTTTTTCTTTAATTTTATATTATTCTCTTTTGAAATAAGAGGATAATGAGAGAAACGAGAAAGATAAAAAGAGTATTCGCTTTTCGTAACGACGTCTTCTTGGTATAATAATTATTATCGACATAGAATCGTACAACTGTAAAGCTTTAATGTGAGTACTTACAGGGTGATTCATATGTAAAGAAAATGTATTTCTTTCAGTTTGAATTTTGCCGCGCTCCGTGTCGGTGGTATGGACATATACTTTTATTATATACCGAGCATATATTTAATAACTTCTATATTGCTAGTGACCGTAAGTGGAAGCGTGGCCCATGAAGTGAGACAGCAAACGACCATATATTTAATACCCTCTATATTGCTAGCAAAGATCGCGAAAAAGACTTAAACACTACGGTGCAGACATTTATACGTCTGTCTCACTTATTATACTCTGAGTCTCATACTCATGTCCGTGAACGGAGCATGCGCATCAGTTTCTTTTTGTAAAATAAAAGTAGCCTAAGCTACTCCTTATAACATCGGCTATCTGCCAGTGAAAGTCTCGTCAAAATCGGTCCAGACGTTTTGGAGATTAGCCGGAACAAACAGACATGTACAGATAAATATGTACAAAAATATAAACAGAAAAAAGTGATGAAAACTGAAAATTCGCTCTAGGAATCGTTAAAACTGTTAAATTGCAGCTTAAGTTACTATTTTTTATTTGTTTGTATTAATTGAGCTAACGTCTGTATAATTCATTTAAAAAACAACTCTCGCAGTTTGTGGATTTTGTAATCCGTTACTATATTATAGCACGGCAGTGGAAGGATTTCTGGTAACGTAGGTCCATTCCCACCTGTGAATAAATAAAAGAAAAAGGACGGACAGATTTCTCAAAACGGTGGATTGTTTGGGCTGTACCGGTGTTATTTTGGGCCCATAGTGATCAGAGAGGGTACAGCTCCACTTCTTCTACTGTTCTGAGAAACTTGTACAGAAATGTAACAAAGAAAAGAATATGCAGTTGGTCGATAACAATTATATTTCATAATCACTTCAAAAAAAAAAACGTGTCGGTGATAAGGTACAAAGAAATCTGATTTACAAGTACATTCTTAATATTAACAATATCATTTGATCATGATTGACAATTAGGAACTGGGGGTAGAACCCTGACGAGGTGATCACTTAATTATCTAGGGAAGTACATTTAATAAGGTTGCTTAAATTAAAAAAAAAAAAAAATAATAATAAAACGTGAAAGAGGAAAAGAAAAACTAGGCGTGAGCGTCATACCTTTTTCTGAAGAGTACTTACTTACACTTGAACAATACTTATTCTAGGAATACTTTACATAATTCGTGAGTGACTACGGGTATTTAGGCGCTTCATGGTAGTACAATGAAGTCTAAATTCGGTTTGGAGAAGAAGCTTGAAGATGATTCTGTGGTTTATTCCATGAGCGTCCTTTTCATGCGACCACACCGAATCCCGGAAAACAACTTAATGTTTGTTATTTTTCCGTAACTAATAAATATTGATTTTAATTATTTCCAACCTAACAACTATTGTTTGTCACTTTTTCACTTTTGAAAATCACAGATACCGCGTATTTAGAGTCAGACGACTGGATCACACGATAGACACACTTATGTTTATAAGTCCAAGCCACGCGATCCAAATCGTACCGCGCATGCAATACCCGCGAATTTAGTGATTTGATTTCCTTATTTATTTATTTTATTATAATAATTTTTATGCTAATATTAAAAAATTGTCGCGGTGCTATGGCACCACGTGACAGGCTCCCCCTCTTTAGTGATTAGGAGGTACTCCGCTATACTACTAACTGTACATACAACAAGAAATTCACAACAATGAATTTATCTTTGTTGTAACTAAGTCAACAATCACTTGACAATCTACCATATCCCATACTATGGCAGTTGAAGTGTGCTCTTCATAAATAAGCTCTAATTAAATTTAACTAATCTAAATTGATCTAACGAGATGAAACAACCACCGATAATACGGAAATTATGGGGTCGTAACCTGACTGGCTGAAGGAGACAGCTTAAACGTTAGACGAAATTGGGCCTTAGGAAAGCGCCGGAATGTAAACAAGGACAAGCTTATAATCTAAAACAAAGGACGAGAATAACGAAATAACACAGGGAGAATTCTTTATTTAGGAAAATAAAGCATAACTCAGGTACGAAAAATAACTTAAACTTTTATTGTTAGTAATATCCTAACCTAACAACACTTGACGTTTGACAGATGTCAGCTGTCTGACATTGAACTTGAAATTAAACTAGAGGGCAATGACCTCGGGTGAATTTTTCAATTGTTAACAGACGGAATTTTCTTCAGATGTTCAATATGAGATTTAAACATCTTTTTGGAGGATGGATCTTGAAGGATGCAGCTAACAGGACTCGTAAATTCTAAAATTACACGGGGATTACTGTAACGAGGACAAAGTTTGAGGTGAAAATTCGGTTTCATTTTGTTATAATGTAACCTTTGTACAACAAAATCGCCAACTTGAAACTTCGACTGCAACGAACGGTTTTTATTGAAATATTTCGCTTGTAGATCATGTGATTTTGACAGAGCTAGGCGAACTTGATTTTCGGAAGGCAAAGCGTCTTGTTCCCACACAGATGACAAATTCCATTGTAAATCGAGTGGAAATTTGATTTCTCTTGACAAAAATATCTTACAAGGTAAATTTTTAATACTTTCATGATATGAAGAATTATTGGCGAAGGTTATGTGATTTAATAACAAGTCCCAACTGAGATGATCGTCAAACTTTTGTTGAAGTAAAATTGACAGAGCAGCTCTAACGTTTCGTATTACTCTTTCTACAGCATTGGACGAAGGATGATAAGGCGAACTGTGAATGACACGTGAACCCCAGGAAGTACAGAATTCATTAAACTTGTTTGACGTAAACGAAGTCGCGTTATCGGAAACTATTTTAGTTGGTGGACCATACGTGGTAAAGACTTGATGCAGACATTTTATTATCGACGTGGAACTGGAATCAGGAATCGCGTAAGTTATTAACCACTTGCTGTAACTATCCAGAATTAGAAGAACATATTTATTCCCGGAATGTGATTTGACAAGCGGTCCCATGAGGTCAATGTAAATTTTGTCCCACACAGATTGTGGAGGATTAGACGACATAACTACTTTATCAGGATGTTGATCTGATTTATGCGTTGCACAGAGCATACAATCTTTAATAAATTGACGAACCTCAACAAACATGCGCGGCCACCAAAATCTTCGTGATATTGAACGATACGTCTTCGTGACTCCGGGATGACTGGCGATTTGTGAATTATGAAACTGTTCCAATATTTCTTTCTTGGAGGCGGACGGAACAACAATACGTCGACGACGGTTGCGGCCTACGAGTCGAACCAGGAAATTCTTGTGAATAGCGAAATTTTTCTGAGGTAAACCTTGATTAATTTGACTTTTAAGGCGGTTTAACTCAGGATCTTGATCTTGCAGGATATTAAGTTCGGTAAACGGATTTTTAATTTCCGTAATGGGATTGAGAAAATTTGATTGTATTGCATTTTTCTCAGAAGTTTCGGATTCAGCTACCAAACGGGATAAACAATCGGCAGTACAATTTACTTTACCGCGAATATGTTCGACTTTGAAACTGAAACGACTGATGCGAAGTAACCACCTACCTACACGACCTAAGTTGCGGGGGTGCTGAATTAACCATTTGAGACAGGAACTATCTGTCTGAAGAATAAAAGTTTGATGCGAGAGGTAAGATTTCATTTTTTCCATAGCCCAAATACATGCTAAAGCTTCTTGTTCGTACGTACTGTATTTCTTCTCGGCGGATGTCAAACGTCGGCTTGCGTACTGGATCGGGTGTAGACCATCTTCAAAGGATTGTAAAAGAACACAACCAACATGATTTTGACTGGCGTCGGTTTGCAGAATGAATTCGCGTTGAAAATCGGGAAAACGTAGAACTGGTGAACTTGACAGAGCTTCACGAAGTTTGCGAAAAGACTGAATATGCGTTTCCGTTAAATTATATTTGACATTTTTCTTCCGTAGATCATTGAGTGGCGACATTATCTGAGCGTATTCGGGGATAAACTTAGCGTAATAACCAACCATTCCAATAAATGTTTGAAGCTGTTTCAAATTCTTCGGAATTGGCAAATTCTTTATCGCTTCTACTTTGTCGGGATCCATGGAAAGACCGTTGCTTGAGACACGATGACCCAGGAAGTTGAGTTCGCTTTGGGCGAATTTTATTTTATCCGGATTCACGGTAAGATTAGCTTCTTTTAGACGTCTTAACGTTTCTCGAACGTGTACCATATGAGATTCCATATCGGGACTGTATATTAATAAGTCGTCGAAAAATACAATCACAAACTTGTATCTTAAATCGGCAAAAATGTCAAACATCAGACGGTTTAGAGCACTAGGTGAAATAGATAGCCCGAACGGAGCCTTATGAAATTTCCACTGGCCTTCAGGAGTGACGAACGAAGTTAGACTCTTTGATTTGTCAGATAATTCAACTTGGTAAAAGGCGCTGTTTAGATCCAACGTGGTGAAAACTTTAGCGTTTTTTAAGCACTGGAAAATATGCTCAATCGACGGAACAGGAAAACTATCCATGACAACCTTTTTGTTTAACTGGCGATAATCAATACAAAGTCTATAACCTCCACTTGATTTCTTGACAAGAAAAGCCGGTGAAGCGTAAGGGGATTTACTAGGTGAAATAACGCCTTTATTCAAAAGATCACTAATATGTTCCCTCATTATTTTAGCTTGAGGTGGGGAAAGTGGATACGGGGCCTTTCGGACTGGAATATCGTCAGACAAATGAATTGAATATTTGTAATTTTTAGCTTGACCTAGTTCTTCGGTAAGAACTTCTGGAAATTCAGCAAGCAAACTACTAAAGTTGGCCGCATTTGAATCTATACTGGTAACGTGATCCAGGGAGAAGGTTTTGGACGAAGCGGGTAACGGTACAAAGGGAATGACGTGAGAGGAATCGAATTTGAAAGAAAGATTATTCTCGGTACAATTAACGTTCGCACCCATTTTGCATAAAGAATCATAACCTATTATGACGGGATACGACAGAGCGTCGAGAACTAGGAAATCAATCTTCCAGGTAAATTTACTAATAGTAATGACTACTGTTAACGTGAAATTAGATCTCGCGATAGAACTGTTGGCTACTTGGGCATAAGAAATCGAATTTGTGATCGTACCTATTTTTAACGATGACAAATAATTAGCAAGTTCGGAATTGATGTAGTTCTTGGTAGAACCGGTATCAAGCAGTGCCGAAGCTCGAACATGTTGGAAATAAAGATAAACTAGAGGTATCGTAGAGCTACTTGATTGACTTGGGGAATTATAGGAATAATTCGGGACGGGAGAAGTCAATCGAATAGACGTATTTACAGGAGAGGACAAGTTAGCTGGAGGGGGGTGGTTTGAAAGGGGTGACTTATTAACTAATGTGGTTAACCGGGGAAAGACATTAATTTGTTCTACATCTTTCGGTTTACTAAAAATTTTGACAACGCTATCTCACCCTTGAGAGGGCAGGATAGCCTTAGGTTCAGAAGGAGAAGGACGTGGGGGACGAACCGGACACTGGGCTATAAAGTGACCTGGTTGTTTACAATATCGGCAACAAGGGGAAAAATTAGGAGCGACAAGTCCGGTCGAATTGGGGTGAGTGTACGTTTTACGTTGACGTTCAACTACTCTCAAATGTTTTATAAGCTGGTGAAGCTCAGCTAAACAAGTTGGGGTATCTCTGAATTGTAGATAATTAAATGTGGATTCGTTTTGGTTAAGCCAAATGCGCGCAATTATCTCCGATTCAGACAGGCTAGGACCCAATAATTCGACGTATTTCAAGACGTCTTCAGCATATTCGGGAAAATTCTCAGAGAGGTTCTGACGCCTACTGATATAGCGTTCTATTAGCATAGCCCGATCTATAGAAGTGGTGAAATGGTTTAGAATAAGATTTTTGAGCTGTGTCCATTCGAGTTCAGAATAGACATTAAGTCTCCACCACTGTCGGAGGGGTCCGTCAGTCTTAGTGCCTAAACTCTTTAACAAAATATGAAATGGAACTAAAGCGAATTGACTCACGTTCTCGATTTCTAACAGGAATTGTATCAAAATGTCAAGATCTGTACCTGTAGCGGTAGGTACGTTACGCAACAAGTCCCGGATATCGCCCATATTTGCATGCGAAGCGGTATGATTTGGAACGGAAATAAGAATTGGCTCGGACTTACTCGGTGAGTGCACTGGAGGATCGTCCATCGCCGGCGGAGAGTCTGGAAGTTCAGCGGTGGTCGGAGGCGGACCTGGAGATTTGCTTTGGCCGGGTGTCGGCGGAGACTTTGGGCTGCGGCAGGACTTATGGCGCGGCATGGTCGACTGGAAGACGTGGAATCGGACAGGAACAGGACTCAGGAATTAACTACGCTCCTTGCTACCAATTATAGCACGGCAGTGGAAGGATTTCTGGTAACGTAGGTCCATTCCCACCTGTGAATAAATAAAAGAAAAAGGACGGACAGATTTCTCAAAACGGTGGATTGTTTGGGCTGTACCGGTGTTATTTTGGGCCCATAGTGATCAGAGAGGGTACAGCTCCACTTCTTCTACTGTTCTGAGAAACTTGTACAGAAATGTAACAAAGAAAAGAATATGCAGTTGGTCGATAACAATTATATTTCATAATCACTTCAAAAAAAAAAACGTGTCGGTGATAAGGTACAAAGAAATCTGATTTACAAGTACATTCTTAATATTAACAATATCATTTGATCATGATTGACAATTAGGAACTGGGGGTAGAACCCTGACGAGGTGATCACTTAATTATCTAGGGAAGTACATTTAATAAGGTTGCTTAAATTAAAAAAAAAAAAAAATAATAATAAAACGTGAAAGAGGAAAAGAAAAACTAGGCGTGAGCGTCATACCTTTTTCTGAAGAGTACTTACTTACACTTGAACAATACTTATTCTAGGAATACTTTACATAATTCGTGAGTGACTACGGGTATTTAGGCGCTTCATGGTAGTACAATGAAGTCTAAATTCGGTTTGGAGAAGAAGCTTGAAGATGATTCTGTGGTTTATTCCATGAGCGTCCTTTTCATGCGACCACACCGAATCCCGGAAAACAACTTAATGTTTGTTATTTTTCCGTAACTAATAAATATTGATTTTAATTATTTCCAACCTAACAACTATTGTTTGTCACTTTTTCACTTTTGAAAATCACAGATACCGCGTATTTAGAGTCAGACGACTGGATCACACGATAGACACACTTATGTTTATAAGTCCAAGCCACGCGATCCAAATCGTACCGCGCATGCAATACCCGCGAATTTAGTGATTTGATTTCCTTATTTATTTATTTTATTATAATAATTTTTATGCTAATATTAAAAAATTGTCGCGGTGCTATGGCACCACGTGACAATATATACAGACACTGTTATGTAATATATATTACAAACAGACACTTCAATTTTATTTATTCAACACGCGTGAGTGCAGTTTCGGCTCATTATTCGCACTCTATACGCGTCAACATGAAGTAATTTATTATCTCTCCTTCTTTTATCAGGCCCCGATTACATATTACTCGTGCTAGTTGAATAAAGTATTATGTGCGACCATTGATCGAAGGAGAATATTCCACTCACGTGTTACCGCACGAGTGTAACGAGTGCGGCAAATTTCACGCTCGTGGAATCTTCTCCTTCTCTCACTAGTCGCACAATATACTATTAATTGTGTAGATATGAAGGCATATTTGTTTACTGTGTCTTCATCCTGTATATTACGGCAATGGAATTGAAACCGAAGATAATTACGGATAGGCATGTAGACTATAGCAGGACTCCGCCATTCTAAGTTTATACATAAATCACTGGTGTCATTAACGACATTTAATTAAACATAAATGATTAAGTATAATACGGAGTACATAATTATAGCTTTGTAACAAAACCACTAAACCTCTTCTATATACAATAATACTAATTATAATAATATCTATATTATTCTATATATATTGTACGTTCAGTGTATAGGCATTTAAATACTAGTGGTAGAATAATACAACCCGTTATTTCAATACTATAATTAGATTTTAATAACAGTATATTACAACACAAGAGCCGATGTTCTTGCACTGCGCACCATGATCCCAGATGCGAACCAAAGGCATCATGACGCGCAGTGCAAGTTATCAAACTACAAAATACAAAACTCTTGCTTCATTACTATTTAAATACAAATACTTTTCATGCATAACTATAATATATATAAAATTCCCGTGTCACAATTTTTGCCGCGCTAATCTCCGAAACGATTGAACCAATTTTAATGAAATTTAGTAAATGTGTCTTGCTTGGTGCAACTTACGCTATACAATAGTTTTTATTAAACATTTTGTATAAAATTACGGTGTTTTCTCCAAAAAAACTGTTTTACTAACATATAGCGACATCTGATAGTATTAACTCAAAGCTATTAGTTCTGAAGCAAACAAAGAACACTGTTTTAATACCCAGTAGCGACATCTGTTAGAATTCGCTCATAGCTATTAGTTCGGAAGCAAATCTGGTAGAGTTTGCTCAGAGCTATTAGTTTAGACACCGGGTCGCAAACGAAATACATTTTGCAGAATTATATCTATCGCGCCCGGGTGAAACCGGGACGGGCCGCTAGTATACTTGTAAAAAATACTTTTTAAAAGTATTGAAAGTTGAGCCGTTTTACGAAGATAATGAAAGAAAATTTGAAATAAAGTTTTTTTAATAGATTTTTTTATGACAAAATTTTCTGTAAAAAATTCAAAATCATTAGGAGATTTATAAAGTTAAAAATTAAAAAAAAACTTTTACATGTGGTCTTATGGAAAATATGTCAACCTAGCATGCTAACGGTACATTTTAATTTTTTACAAATAACCAAATAATGTCAGCAGTTCCGAAAGCTAACTATGTAAAGCATAGATGTCTTACGCATATTTTAATATTTTTTCCAATTTAATTAAGAGCCTTTTAATCAATAAAAAAAAACATTAAACCTTAGCACTTTTCGATTATGGACTTTTATTCTTTACAATTTTAACTGAATTTTCGACTTTTTAATGATTTAATTGTAATTTTTATTACTTCTAATTTATTTTTTTAATTATTTACTGCAAAAAAAAATGTAAATTCAGATATTACATAAATTTATTTTTTCTAACCTAACTTTGTACAAAAAATTCAAAAGTTTGTCCATTAAGTAAAATACTGAAATAATTAATTAATATTTAAAAAAAAAATTATTTATGCCTTTATGACAATAATTTATTGGTATCATCGACTTATAACCTTTTGTAAAAATTTATTATGGAGAAGTTCCCATTTAGAATTCGACTTACTTTTAAATGGGACTGTAACGCGTCAACCTCCTTAAAATACAAATACTAGAAAAGTATTTGTATTTTGAAATACTTTTACTCAAATTTACAAGTCTGCAATTAACGTACGTTTTAGGTATTTGATATAGCGAAGAAATAAATTTAATACGCTTTGCGGTGAGTGAAATTAAATAAAAGTTCCGGTAATGAAATGTTTCAAAAGTACGTTATGAACTAATTAACAGGAAAACAAAAACTTCAATTTCCTCCTTTTCATTTTAACAGTATTATCCAGGTGCTATATAAATATTAAATAAGTAAGACAATTATTAGTATAGATAATTAGCTAACATTTTGAAATATATTGTGTAATATGTAGTGAATAATTTACTTGGTTTTCTCTAAAGGGACATTAACGATACTAAATATTGAATTAACGGGTAGTACATATTTTGTATATGACGGAAATGGGCAGGTGTGTCTCTACATAAAGCCAGGGTCGAACTGACTATCAGTCTAAAGGCCACTGCACACGAGACTAGAAACACTGCTTGGACTTCTGCTGACCAGTAGGCTGGGTACGAAGCTGGAAATGACGCCACTGCGGGCTCGCCAGCTATAGCTCACAAGATAGGTTTTAAAATTAGAACGGCGGCTATTTTTCTTGCTAGGTCCGCTGCTAGGTATGAGCAAGAACCAATCAGGAAGCAGTATATTGTCACGTGGGCGACTTGAACAAACGCCCTCAAACAAACACTAATCCGTAGTGTGTGTTCTGTTCAGAGATAATAAACATGCACGTTTGTTACCGTTCTATGGCTGCGCGCGCACCGAATCTACCTATAGAGCAAGCTTGTAAAGACGTCTCGTGTGAAGCGAGCACATAATGGCAGTTAAGAAAACCAGCGCTAGAAGACTAGTAGTGAAATTTAGCAAGGAACCTAGCGGAAAATCCAGCCTCGTGGGCAGGGGACTTAATTTCCACCCGACTGCCCAGAAGAGGGAAATTTTTTTTTAGTGTATGCATGTTTTTCTGCATGCTTTGCAGCCTAAACGGCTTGATGGATTTTGACATATTATAAGGTGTCGTTATCTTCGTCTTAATTAATTACTTTTTACATGTGTTTAATAAGCTGTTTTTTTTCGGTCCCATTGGCTAATGTTTTAGCATTGGATCTAAAAAAATTCTTCCAAAATTTCAGCTTACTAGAAGTTTGTACTTAAACATGGATAGTTGGTAGAAAAAAATTTCGATAGCAGAATTAAATTTCACACAAAATATGTTCTTAGTACTAAATCCGTGAATTCATTATTTTCAAAGATATATGTTCGATTAATCATTAATTAAATAAATAAAATCCGATTTTAATGAAAATGTTTAAACGAACATAACTTTGAAAATAATGAAATCACGGATTTAGTACTGAGAACCTTTTTTGTGGAAAATTTAATTCTTTACAAAAATTAAAAAAAAATCTACCAGATATTCATGTTTGAGTAAAAACGTTATTTTAACCATGTCGATTAAGTGGGAATGATCTAGGAAGCTGAAATTTAGGGAGAATTTATTTTAGGTTCAATGCTAAACCATTAGCCAATGGAATCGAAAAAAAACACCCTATTAAATAAGTGTATATAAAACAAAATATCGTTTCAATCGATCAATTATTCGAAGAGTCGATTTAAAACTGTACAATGTTTTTCTTATGGAATAATATGTGTGGTCACAATTTAAGGCCCTTGTCACATTTTTTTTATCAAATTATTCAAAATTGCACAATTAATTTCAATACTTCCGCAATATACACAATATACGTATCAGGCACACAATAAAATTGCGTATTATCAATTATTGCACAATATCGATCGTGTAGGGGCCATAGATATATATATTTAATAGATTTCGGATACACTAGCGCCTCCTGTCTCTTTTAGAAGCCATTTTGTATGTGGAATACGCCGTAAAAAGCGTGCGAGATTCAAAAAGATTAAATATTATTGATGCCAAATTGACAATGTAAAATGTTCTAAGCTTTTATATTATATTTATGCTCAGTTTTGTAATTTTTGAAACGTTTTAATATAAAAATAGGTTTTGGAGCGAAATATCACTGTTTAGTGCGAGTTTTATTGTTTTTCCATTAACATCATATTATAGAATATTTAATCTTTTAAATCTCGCGCGCTTTTTACGGCGTATTCCACATACAAAATGGCTTCTGATTGGAACCATTCCGCACAATGTTCAAGGATAGGCATCCGCTATCTATTAATATATATATATATATCTATGGTTGGGGCCCTTTTAGAGTTGGAATTTGTGTACACACTGTATAGAAAGCTACCTGTATTAACTGTAAAAGTTTGGAACTCTAAATATTCATACTTTTTATAGAATTTCAAACTTCATCTCAGTATTTTACTCTTTTTACCGGAAAAAGGTATAAAAATGTAAATGTAATATTCCAGAAACAATAAAAATATACATTCAAATGCTAAATATTAGTGATGGAATGAGGATATCATGTATCTCCGCAATAGGCAACTCTCTAAACAGCCTCGAGGGATATATTCTAGAGAAACACATTCAATGCACACGGGGCTTACTTGTTTTTTTTTTGTATACCTATTTACGTGCATACAGTGTGTTCATTTAGAAGTGTTACATAGATTAACTAGAGTGACCTGTGCGAATTATTAGCACTAAATAAGTATAATAATTATCACTTTACAAAATTATTTTTTAAATATGATTGCAGGTATTCAATTCGTTTCTAATTTTGAACTCTGCTTATAACGTTCTTCTTTTTGTTGTATTACAATATGAAGCTCAGATGACAGATCTAAGATATATTTTACTAAAATTGTCATATAGAGGCGCAAGTAGCAAAAGCGTTGAGCTAAGCCATCAGATGGCATCATTCAGCATTGCTGTTACGTTGTTCAGCGTTGCTCGCTGTTTCAAAATTAAAGCCGTCGGATGGCAGACGTTGTTCAGCGTTGCTAATAATTAATTAATTTTCAAAAACAAAAGCAATAATAAATTTTTTAGTTGTCGATGACAGTAGAGCAAACAATTATCTGTAAAATGATATATAATTTATGTGGAGAAATTGTGCATCAATTCCGAAGTTTCCTGATTCTATCTTGCACAGCTTTTAAACGAACATATACGGGAAAATATGAAAAGCTGTTTTTGATTCCGGGGAATTATTTCGGGGGGTAAATTGGAAAATGAAAAAGCACATTTTTTTCAAAGGCATCGTGTAGGTCGTAGGATGTCAAAATAAAGCTCATTGACTAGCGAATTCAACAATATAGTAGCATTTAAAAAAAAATTTAATAACGAATTTTTTCATTTACTGTCACACAGGGTATAGATTCGATTCCACATCATGTATACATATTTACGTACATATGCTTAGTATGTAGCTTGTATCATTAATGTGATAATATGACGTAGCAAGAGTACTTCTATCACATAGATAAGCACGCCCTAGTTAAATATATTAACATTGCCTCTATCGAAACGATATTTATATACTTGACATCATTTTCAAAGCTGCACTTGTATAATTAAGACCAAACGTCAATAGCTTAATTAATACGCGGCGTTTGCAAATATCTGGAATTATATAAGCAGTGTATATAATAAAATCAATAGTAAAAAAAAACATTTTTAAAAACAAGCTTCTATTTATATGCTCTAAAAAGAAGAAAATAAACTTAAAATCAAACGCAACCGTTTATTATTATATATAAAAGCTTGTCGCGAGATTTTCGTGTGTAAATTTAGTTTTTGAAATATATACATTTTTTCTTGTGTCAAGATCAAGTTACATATTGTATTCTTGTTTATTTGCACAGGAAAATCTAGCGGCAAGCTTTTATATCATATGAATTGTATAATGTAGATTAGATTAGATTAAATGAGGGAATGAGTCGCGCCTCGTCGACACTGCGACCTTATTAGTCTATTGTGTAGCCCTGACGTGTTTATTCCTGAGTGAGGTTAAGCCTAGGATGGCTCTGGAATCTGTATCCAAAACCGACGATTGTATAAAGTAATAAATTGTTGGGTTTGATTTAATTTGAAGTTTATTTTCTTCTTTTTAAAGCTTGCTTTTAGTTTTAATTTTATTTTTAAGTTTTTGATGTGCTTTTTTTTTGAAGTGCGATTTGCATCCGGACGAAAGCCGTGTCGGATAACCTGAAGTCGTTCTCATTCAGCTTTCAAGATTTGACCTAAACAAACAAACAAGTTATATAAAAGCTTGTAAAAAGTAGCTCAGAACAACAGAACAACAAATAAAATGTAGAGTAAATTGTTTCGTGATTTTCCCTGGAGACGTTTTAAAAATAGTTATAACGAAAAAGTAGCTAAAATATAAATAACCAAATTTAAAATTATACAGAATTTCAATAGCTGAAGAGTTTGTTTGTTTGAACGCGCTAATCTCAGAAACTACTGGTTCAAATTGAAATTTTTTTTTGTTGGATAGCCCATTTATCGAGGAAGGCTATATTCTTAAATTTCGCGGAACTATTAATACGTTCGACTATCGCTTATAGAGGTACAGGCAAGTAGTAGTCTCAGTTATAGAGGTCCATGAGTGAATAACGTCTTTCTGTTTCGCACTTATAGAGGTTTCAGAGGGTTACAAAGACGGTACCTGGCAATTGCTCTCACTTAGAGAGTTTTCTCGCTTACCCAGTTCTCACTCGCTCAGGTTTGAGTGTAAATGTTTCTATTAGTTCTTCTGCATGTTTCTAGCTCACTTTTACTGTTATGCAATATGTACTTAAAGAATGATGTGTAGCCGTTGTGTACACACTTCTTATGTAATAGAAAACTGAACAAAAGAAACAATATCACGCTTCATGCATCCGACTTAAAAATAGAGTTCTATTTTACCTTCCTAGCTTGTGGATTTCCATATATGATAGCGTCCGTAGACAATGCATTTTATGTTAGTTAGGGAGCTGAAAAAAACATGTCGTCCCAACCTTATGCCGCTTGGTCCATAAGCTATTTAAGTAATTTAGAGCATTTTTTCTTAAATGATATATAGGCGGAATCTGGACCCATTTTAAGATAAGGGGGATAAAAAATTCAAAGGTCGTAAAATAAGGGTTAATTTTTGAAGTAAAACTTCTTTAGGCACGCTTGACTTGGAGAGTAAGCTGGTAAATGCCTGACGAAATCGTTTGTGAAAGTGCATCATCGCGATGCCTGACGAAATCGTTTACGGAAGTGCATAATCGGAGTTGAGACGGAGATAGAAGTTAGTGAGTGCGACAAAGACGGAGCATTAATACAACTATTTGACGTTTAAAATGAAAACAACTGTTTTTTTCTATCAAAAATGCATTTTAACGAATTTTGCTATATTTTGTAACGGGGAATAATGTAGGTTAGTTAATAAATCCTTTTAAATGTATTATAAATTATGCTAATAAATATATATTCATATTTTGTACTATATTAATTAATCAAAAATTATATTTTGTAGATATGTGCTACAGAATGAGGTTATATTGTGTTCGATAAACTTTGAGACGAACCGACTGCATATTATTGTTCGTTTATGAATTTAACATGAGCAAATTTGAGGTATTTACGCATTGTTCTTAATAAATATATTTAAAATAATTATGGCAGGAAGAAGTTTTACTTCAGTCGTGTAGTCTAAAGCATGTTGAATTATATGTATAAGTATTGCAACAATTATAATACCAATGTGAATGGAGCTTTACTATAGAATATTATTATTTTAATCTTATTAAATTATCTAACATTATTTAAAACTTATGCAATAAATATTTAGTTAAAATTATTTTTTCAAAATCAAAATTGTAAAAATTCCATTCCATAATTATTCACAAAATTATTGTTCGTCTGATTGGACCAAATAAAGGAATTATCAAAATTAAAGTTGTACATTAATCAGTATACAAATAAATATACTAACAGGTTATGGGCCCAGGTGATCAATACTAAAGATATAAGGTTAAATATGGCAGATTCGTTACGTTCATATGTAAATAAATTGAACAATGATAATTATCAAGTGTGGAAATTTAAAATGGAATTATTACTCATTAAGGAAGATTTATGGACTGCAATAGTCACAGAAAGACCAACGGATCCGACAGCGGCTGCTGCATGGGATAAGAAAGATAACAAGGCGCGTGCTACTATAGGACTGCTAGTCGAAGACTCTCAACTGATACACATACGGAAGGAAAAATCAGCTAAACTGGTTTGGGAATCATTGAAAAATTATCATGAGAAGTCGACACTAACCAGCAAAGTGTATCTGCTGAGGCAGATTTGCAATTTGAAACTCGCTGAATCAGGAAACATGGAAGAACATGTAACGACCATGCAGGATCTCGTGGATAAGCTTACGGCACTTGGAGAAGAAGTAAAGGATCATCTCTTCGTCGCCATGCTGCTCAGTAGCTTGCCTGAGTCTTACAGCACTCTAATTACAGCATTGGAAAGCAGACCCGAGGAAGAACTAACACTGAATTTAGTTAAAGGTAAACTCATTGATGAACACAAGAGAAGACAAGGTGTTCCAGACTCAGGGGAGTCAAGCACTGCTATGAAAGCATCAGAAAAGCAACAATCAGTCGCCAATAAAGTCACTTGTTTCTTCTGCAAGAAAATGGGACATTTCAAACAGGATTGTAGAAAGTATCAAAAATGGAAAACGAATAAAGAAAAGGCAAATAAAGTTGAGGACAATGAGGGCGAATCAGAGCATGTTTGTTTTAGTGTTCATCACAACACGAGCAATAAGAACGTGTGGTACGTTGATTCCGGTGCCACGAGTCACATGACAGACAACATACAGATCTGTGTCAGCATACTTGGCACAAAAGGTTTGGCCATAGACACATTCAAGACATAAAGATACTACAAGATAAAGGAATGGTGTCAGGGATTACAATACGTGATTGCGGAATCAAGGAAATATGCGGATGTTGCGCTAAAGGAAAACAAACCAGAGCATCTTTTCCAAAGACGTCGACTAATAGGGCGACTTCCATATTAGATCTTGTACACACTGATCTATGTGGACCAATGAACACAGCAACGCCAAGTGGTAAAAGATATTTTATGACAATGATTGACGATTATAGCAGATATACGGAAATATATTTCTTGAAAAATAAGTCGGAAGCACCGAAGCAAATCAAAGAGTACATCAGGTATGCAGCAAATAAATTTAATAAAAAACCAAAAATAATAAGATCTGATAATGGAGGTGAATATGTAAATAAAGAGTTAAAGGAATTTTATGCTGAGGAAGGTATACGAGGACAATATACAGCGCCGTACTCACCTCAACAAAACGGGGTTGCAGAACGCAAAAACAGGACGCTTACTGAGGCGGCTAGATGTATGCTTATAGACGCAGGACTTCAGAATAAATACTGGGCAGAAGCAGTGAACACTGCAAATTATTTACAAAATAGATTGCCCATAAAAATAACAGGAAAAACACCTTACGAGCTGTGGAACAACAAAAAACCAGGAGTGGAGCATTTGAAGATATTTGGATGTAAAGGATACACGTTCATACCTAAAGAAAAAAGAAAGAAACTCGATAATAAGGCAAGGTTATTAACATTTGTTGGATATTCTACAGAAGCAAAAGCATATAGAATGCTCGATACAGAAACAAATAAAATTACTATCAATAGAGACGTGAGATTTGTGGAGCTCGACGATCATGACAATGAAGTGATGAAGGTGAAAAGACCGACAGTAGAAATGAAGAAGAAACAATTGCAAAACGTACAGATACGACTTGGAGAAGATTTTGACGAGAAAAATGAAGAAGATCAAGATCAAAACGACTTGATCGAACTGCAAAGGCAACAAGTAGCA
This sequence comes from Xanthostigma xanthostigma, assembly GCA_963575645.1. Lineage (NCBI taxonomy): Eukaryota > Metazoa > Arthropoda > Insecta > Raphidioptera > Raphidiidae > Xanthostigma > Xanthostigma xanthostigma. The sequence continues at coordinate 44,516,915 of OY754471.1, forward strand.
GTTATACCAAGAAACATTCTGGATATGTCTGATGCAGAATTAACATTTGAACAAACAGAAGAAGCAGATCAGACATACGTGTATCCAGGATCTCAAGAAGATCTAAGCGACTTAACTGAAAGGCGCTCTGAACGCCAAAATAAAGGAAAACCTCCAGAGAGGTTTGAACATTCAGCAAAGACTGTGATTCAAGAATATAGAGAACCACGAAACAGAACGGAAGCTCTTAATGGACCAGATTGCGATCACTGGAACAAAGCGATGGACGAAGAGCTGCAATCTCTACAAAAGAATCATACTTGGGAACTTGCAGAGACACCAAATGACAGAAAACCAGTCGGATGCAAGTGGGTGTTTAAGAGAAAGGAAAATAAGGATACCGGGATAATGAAATATAAAGCAAGACTGGTCGCGCAAGGTTTCAGCCAAAAATACGGCACAGACTATGACGAAGTATTTGCCCCAGTTGTGACAGCAGTAACTTTACGTTTATTGCTTACAATTGCAGCTAAAAGAAAATTACTAGTTCATCATTTCGATGCTAAAACTGCATTTCTCAACGGGAAGTTAGATAAAACGATATATATGAAGCAACCCGATGGTTATATAGTTCCAGGCAAGGAACATCTGGCATGTAAGCTCAAGAAAAGCATATATGGTCTAAAACAGGCGGCGATGACATGGTACGAAAAGCTACACATGACAATTGTAAACCTTGGTTTCAAGCAGAGTCAATCAGATCCTTGTTTGTATTCAAGACACACTGAAAGGGAAACTGAATACGTGGTGTTTCATGTAGACGACTTACTTATTGTTTGCTTGGACATGTCCGCCATCGAAAATATAGCAAGAGGGCTAGAAAAGGAATTTGAACTCAGTCATCTTGGTGAGCTATCTAATTATCTCGGGATCGATGTACAACGCGATGAGGAGGGGATTTTTTACCTAAATCAAACTACATACATTGAGAAAATTACTGAAAAATTCGGATTAGAGAACGCAAAATCTTCAAAATTGCCAATGGACACAGGTTATCTGAAAATATTGCGTGATCGAAAAACTATGAATAACAACAATGATTATCAGAAGCTTATTGGAGCTCTACTATACGTGGCGACACACACACGTCCAGATATTACAGCATGCGTATCTATTTTAAGTCAATGGGTCAAAAGTCCTACGCAAACCGACTGGAACGAGGCAAAAAGGGTTGTTCGCTATTTAAAAGGAACAAAAAATCTCAGATTGAAATTAGGAGGAGACATGAGTAATCTGATCGGATTTGCGGACGCGGATTGGGCGGAGGATAGAGAAGACAGGAAGTCACACAGTGGTTATCTATTTCAGTACAACGGAGGCACCATTGCCTGGACATGCAGGAAACAAACATGCACAGCTTGGTCTAGCTGCGAAGCAGAATATATAGCTCTTGCAGAAGCTAGTAGAGAACTACTGTGGATACGGCGACTGTTAGAAGACTTTGGGGAAAAACAAGCTGAAGCAACTGTAATATACGAAGATAATCAAAGTGCAATACAATTGGTGATGAACAAAGGGCATAGAAGTCGAAGCAAACATATAGACACCAAATACCATTTTGTAAGTGACTTAGTCAAGAAACAAATTATAAAGCTGCGATACTGTGCAACAGAAAACATGACTGCAGATATCTTAACAAAGCCACTAGCTGGGATCAAGCTAAAGAAACACAGAGAAGAATGTAATCTTGTCGATTGACAGAACACACGGAAAACATATTATAATTGTTGAGGAGGGGTGTTGAATTATATGTATAAGTATTGCAACAATTATAATACCAATGTCAATGGAGCTTTACTATAGAATATTATTATTTTAATCTTATTAAATTATCTAACATTATTTAAAACTTATGCAATAAATATTTAGTTAAAATTATTTTTTCAAAATCAAAATTGTAAAAATTCCATTCCATAATTATTCACAAAATTATTGTTCGTCTGATTGGACCAAATAAAGGAATTATCAAAATTAAAGTTGTACATTAATCAGTATACAAATAAATATACTAACAAAGCACACTCGCTTTTTTTGTAAAGTTAGTGTTAAATATATAAGTGATGGAAATAAGTGGATTTAAGTCGGCCGAAAAAAAAACTAAACTAAAATTACATTTTCACAGAACCTGTAGGATTACAAAAAGGATTTTTGAACGCTGAGATGATGCATTGTCTGGAAGCTTTTTTGATTGTATTTATTTTGAACTTACATTTGTAATTGAAAAAAAGATGTAATTTTAAAACATCTGGAAGGGTTTTTGCACTATAACATCTTTCTCATAAAATATAGAGTTCTTTAATTTAAACTTTTCCATCAGTGAACAATGCGTTTTTTTGTACTCGTCTTATAGTTCTTTTTACTTTAAAAAGCAATTTTTTAACACTAAGTTCTTTTAAGTATTTTTATAAATTATTATTTTTTTTCTTATAGTCACTTATATTTTGTCATTCAGAAAGCTTTTAAATATTTGATTGAAAAATCGAAAGAAAGCTCCAGCCTTCGTTTTAGTAGAACGGTGTGAGCGTATGAAGCACGCAGTCTTTATTTTTCAAGAGAAAGAGACAGTTCTGTTGCTCATAAACAAGCTATTTATTTTGTAAATAAATAACTATTTTTAAATAACTTGCAAGCATCAAGGGCGTAATGAAGATGATTCTGGCGTCTAAATTATTCAAATCGCTTAACCGCTCCATAAATTAAGACTAAGAGCGTATATACAGAATGACCGGTAATTGCTCGTAGTCCTCTATCACTTGTGGGTCGGAAATGCGTCATTTTCGAGAAAAACTAAGTGGGTTGTCTTTTTACAAAAATCCATATTTTGGGAGATAAAAATTAAAAAAAAATTTTCTCATTTTTTGGTCTGACTATTTTCGTGATCTGATAGCTTACTAATTGGCCAACCTTCCTAAAGCTAAAAACCACGAAATTTACTGTTAGATTTTATGTTGTTTGTTAAAACTTACAATAAATAAAATAAACATTCTTCACATAAATGTCATCATAAAAAATGACGTAATCCCGACCCCAAGTGATAGAGGTTAAATCATTCTAATTTGGTCATAGTTACTTCTCCCGAGAGGAATATGAGCAATTACCGGTCAGCCTATATATATAAAAATTGGTTGTCTGTAAAGTCGGTTTACGGACGATAGTTTTACGTGATAACGTATTCCGTAATACATAACCTAAATTCTACATATAATAATTATAATAATTCGAATCTATGATATTGCATCTTTCGCTTCAAATTTAGGTTAATTTTATTTATTTAAATTACTCACTATATAATATAATTGTTTTTTTAACTTTCTTTCTTTCGTATTTATTTTAAGTCTCAAAGATTAGCTGTCATAATATTTATAAAACAATTGTTTCACTGTTTATAATATAAAATTCCAAAACCTACTTACAATATTTAAGTATTTTCATACGTCAAAAAATTGATTTTTATAATGATAAAATTTGTAAGAAAACGATTTTTTCGAGAGATGAGACCTAGCTAAAACGATTTTTTGCCCCCCAAAATCCCTTTTCAGTAAATTTCATCCAAATCGTTAGGGCCGTTTTCGAGAAAAGCACGCACAGGGTCAGGCGGAACGTTACGAACGTTAGGAACGTTACGTTAGGAACGTTACACTTTTTCGTGCATGCAGCCGGTGTTTTATCAATTTATAAGATTGGTGATTCATCAATTTATAAGACGTTATCACGTCAAAAAAAGATATTACCAATAACCAATTTAATACGGGATCATTCCGTCAATTTTCGATCGCAACGGCGTTAAAATTATTTAAATTCGTTAACCCTTTTAGAAATTATGGCTAAACGAACTTAAAAAAAAATTATTAATATACGCATCAAAATGATAATGTTTTTAAGTCGGTCAAAAAACATTCTTGGCTAGCTCAATGGTATGGTCTTAGTACGTAAAGTCAATATGTCCAGCGTGCAGTTAACACATCAAATATTTAGTAATCCGTTCGACAAACGAAATTTAATAATTGTATTTTGATTTACACAATATTCTCTTTTATAAGTTGTCAAATATTTGTTCATCTTTTGGAGCGCCTTTTGTTCTACTAGTGAACGTTTTCTGTAAGGTGAAGTGGGGTAAGATCGGACCGGTTTTTGTAAAGTTCCACTTTTAACGCATTTATTTTTATGTCCTTTTTTAAATATTTAACATATATTTGTATCAACGCAAAATAGAGTTAATACTCTATATAATTTTTATTGAAAAAAAACACCAATTTTCCTTGGAAATTTTCATCTATATGGAAAATTGTAACAAACTGTACCCACTACGAACTTGCCCCGCATTCGGGGCAAGTTCGTAAACGGCTATTTAAAAAGTATCTTACTGTGTTCTAAGGCAAAATCGGAATAATTCATAAAATATTTACAGAAGTTGTATACTGTATAATGAATATAATATAATACGGTTATTCTCCGCATGAATGAGATACATCTCTATGGATCGCCTCTTATTAATTTAATGCAGGTTTATTACCTACTATTAGCTATTATAGTCTCATCTATACTAATATACCTATAAAGCTGAAGAGTTGTTTGTTTGTTTGTCTGAACGCGCTAATCTCAGAAACTACTGGTTCGAATTGAAAAATATTTTTTTTGTTGGATAGCCCATTTATCGAGGATGGCTATATATAATATCACACTACGACCAATAGGAGCGGAACATCAATGAAAAATGTTGCAAAATGTAACTTAAAATTTGTCCGTCCGACAAAAACTTTTAAACGGTAACTCCGATAATCATACTTATGAAATTTGGACACAACATTCGTAAACTACTCATATCCCTCCCCCTATTCGTTCTTTTGCACGCGGGTGAAACCGGGCGGGACCGCTAGTGTATAAATAAATATAGACCGATTACAATCTTGCCCCGTTCGCGATCTTACCCCACTGCACCTTACTATATTTTCATTATTTTCTCAAATGTCACACAACATTCCATCTGTCTGCTTGCATTTTACTTTTTTTAAATGTCTGTCGTATGTTTATAAAGCTCTGTTTATAATCCTTGTTTTTTAAAAGGTTAGCCTGTTAAACCGTTTTACTGCAAATGAAAAAAATAACTTACCCTCCGTTTGTAAATTATGAAATGTGACATTTATGAGAATGTGTAAAATTTAAATAGCGGTTAAAACTAAATGAATACTCCCTGAACCCTCTATTTCAAATGTAGATACTTCCTTTACGTATGAAGGTAGCTTTATTTTATCACTAGCTTTTACCAGCGACTTCGTCCGGGTGGAGTCAGTGTGCATAATTGATTTAAAAAAATCATAAATCAAACTATATCCTAATTTAAGACGGCTTTATTTACAATGTGTTTTGTTTACAATCTTTTTCAAAAACAAAGATTCGATACACATGAGCAAGCACATACGATTGTTTGTGCGAGAAACATGGTTTTTCTAAATGAATGCCAGATATCTTAAGTGTTTGCTCCTGGACTTTGTTTATAGCTATTCCGAAAGCAGTTTTTTAATGGACATTGCAATATTTTAAATTGAAAAGAAAAACCCGTTGGTATAATTGGTATTCGTGGTATTAAAACACTGCCTTCTTTAGATTTGCCAATGATTATAACAGCCCTGACAATATTTCGATCCAGAGGAGAAACTTGTAAACGTGTCCTATTACACAATTTGGGCACATCAAGATTTCACATTAAAAGTACCGGAACACCCAGTTTAACCTTAATGTATTAGAAGGCGTTTAGCAACCTTAAGGGTTAATTTTTTTGGAAAAAAAGTAGTTATGTTCTTCCCCAGAGATTAAACTATCTCCATATTAAATTTCATGACAATCGGCTCAGCGGTTTGGCCGTGAAAGCGTAGCAGACAGACTGAGTTACTTTCGCAGTTTGGAATATTAGTATGGATTTTTGCATGCAGATATCAATATTTAATGTTGAACATTTGTCTAAGTTCAAAGAGTTTGTTTGTTTGTATCGTATTTTTCAATTTCTGTAGGTTGAAAAGAAACATGCGTGAACAATTACGATTTGTTACTAACTTAATTGTGATCCGATATAAAGTTCGCTCTCCAAACCGACGCTTGAAATCGACATTCACGCTGGTAAAAGCTAGTTAAATTTATAATTATGTGCATTACTGAATTTTTTATCGTGTAGACGGTTTGTTTCAGTTGCTTTTATACTTCTAAACAAAATAATATAAAAGTAGAAAAGAATATACAAAGGAGAAAATTTTAATTTTCTGGTTGCAATTTCTTTTAAAAAAATGCTATGACATGTATTTTTACTTTGTTAGAGATTTAATTATTCTTTGAAATTCTTTTACAATTCTTTAAATATTAATTAAAAATAAAAGAAACATTAAAATATGACTTTGAGGCTGCAAAGTACTAAATAATTTAATCGTCATTTAAAAAGAACATTTCGTATTAAAGAAAAAACTGAAATATTATACAACAAACCAATGGAATTTTCCCGATGAATCTTTTTTATCATTATTACACTTCACTTGGTTTACTGTCTTTTATTATCGTTTAAATCCACTTGAAATCTTTTGGGTATAAACTTGATTATTCGTTTTATTAATTTTATGAAATTAATTAAAATGTTTGCATTTCAAAACAAACCTATTTAAGCGTTTCTTCGCTCATAATTTACGAAAATCTTGGCAACGTATTGATTTTTCAAGTTCAAAATTTTAAAGAGATTTATACATACAAGCTTATTAACCCCTTCGGTCTAGAACCTAAGAAATTATGAGAAATTGTCATTAGATCTTTTTATTTAAAATTAGATTTTTCGTAATATTGACGTTTTCTGATACAATTTTTAAGAAACAAAAATTTATTTTCTAAAATTTTTAAACACCAAGTCAAAGTTTGTAAAGCTGTACAATCATTGCTGATAAAAACGGTAGTAAAATACCTTTTTACGACCACAGTTGGAAATTTTCCGAGAGCGTTTTTTTGCAGTATATATAAATAACGTTACGCGGTATTTCAGAGCGACGTTCAGTTGTTTTACAGTGTTACCGACGATAAGCTTTTGTTTTTTCATAAGCTTTTATTTTGCAATGCATTTTTGACACATTTTTAGCGATCCAAAAATGGAAAAAATTAAATGTGGTGGAAGTCCCGGTTTTGGGTGGTGGGAGAACGGGCCTCCAATCGTTCCGTGATAAATAAACTTTTGAAGTAAAGTTTTTGGAAATTCAAAAATGGCGACAGAAACACTATCAACTAAACATTTTCTACACATTCGTTTGGAAAACTGAAAAAGCCAATCTCCGTTCTGTAGTTATGAATAGATTTAAAACTTGAAGTCGGACATTTCAAGGAAACAAATTTAAAAAAAAAATATACCACGCATATCACAATTACAAAACAAGCGTCCAGTATAAAAAGTAGCTGGGTAAAATGCATTTGTTTTGTAATAATGTGATAGGCGTGATCAGATTCTTTTTTCAAAAAAAAAAAAAATAGTTGGCAAAACCAAAAGTGCACATCCCGCAAGTTTTCCACTGTATGATAAAAAAATAACAATTAAAAAATATTTTTAATAAATTTAAAAAGATTTAAAAATTTAAAGAAATAAATAATTAAAAATTGAAAATATATTTTTTTTTAAGTTTGCAAAAATAAAAAAAATTAAGAACTATACATAATATAATATATAATTAATATCAAGTGGAATAAAATAAAACAAAATAAAAAGAAAAAAAAAAGAAAAAACTCAATGATTTCGTAAGGAATCGAACCCAGGACCTTGCCCTTGGGGATCCAACGGCATAACCATTACGCCACGGCGGCCTAATACGTATAGTGGTGTTATCACGGTATAGAAGTGTAGCACTTGTTTTATGGAATTGTTTTTAAACTATTAGCTGTCAAATATAATAAAAAATAAAACTGTTTATAAAAATTAAACTACTGAACACATTTTAGTGAATTTAAATAGGGTTCTGGTCTGATAGTAAACAAAGTGAATAAAATATAACCCAAGGCAATCCGACCAAAATTGCGATCTGTAGAGTCGTGACGTTCGTACGTACGTACATACGTACAGACCAACCGACAACTGCTGTTTGTGATTTTCAATTACAATTTTAATAGTATTTATGAACTCAAATTGATTTAAAAATGGTTCTATTTTATAGATTAGAATCTCCTCTTTTCAAAAAGCTTCAATTTGAATGGATTTCGTGTGAAATTAACTTAGATATAACTTCTTATATGAACGAAAGTCAGCTCTGACACACAAAGCGATAATAAAGCACATACCGCTAGTTTAGCGGTATGTGCAATAAATAAGTTGTTGTCTTAAAATGACTAATTAAAAAAGTTAAGGTGAATATTGTTTTAGTAAAATGAAAAAAATATATATTAGTTAGCTTTATTAATAATTGCAAAAGAGTAGGTCGGCTTTTATAATATTTTTACCACGTTTTTTTAACTCGCTTTCTTTATTGTCTCTTAGATGTTTGGCCGGGTGGAACTTTTTAATAGATTTTAAACTACCTTCCTGATGAGATAGAAACTTGAAATCTTAAACATAACTCAGAATTAAATGACAATACAAGAAAATACTAATAAGAAAAAAATAATAAAAGAAAGAAATAAGAAACGTTTTTAATATATCACCTTTTTAAAACGAACTAAAACGTATAAAATAGCTTTTTTACAGACAGATTTTTAACTTGTAGGATTTGAAACGAAAAACGTAGAACGCATTATTCGTTTTATCTCATAAATAGATTTTTTTCATTCATAGCTACCTACTATCTACACTTTTTATATAACTTTCGTTTCAAATCCTACAAGTTAAAAAAATTAATTACCTACACTTTTTAGTTCGTTTTAAAAACGAGGTATAATAAAAATGTTTTTTATTTCTTTTATTTTTTTTTTCTTTTTAGTATTTTGTTATATTCAATAAATAAAATTATCGACCAATTTTTCAGACAATATATTAACAAAAAAATATATAATTAATACATTAACGTTTCGATAATTTTATTTATTGAAGAGTTCTAATCAGACGTTAATCAAAGATTTGAATTTTGTTATATTGTTTAGTATTTGTTATTGTCATCTAATTCTGAGTTTTGTTAAAAGTTTCAAGTCTCTATATCTCTATTTCTTTTATTATTTATTTTCAGTACATTTGAATGAAAGCACATTTTTAAACATATACTTTTACCTATTTTAATATGTAGACAAGGCCACGGCATTCCTACATTAATATTGCGATACGCGAATATGTTTAAAGCTTCCGTAATTTTTTACACCGTTTTTGCAAACGTGTGCATGTTAATTAGCTATATTGGTGTTAATTTCAAAAAAGTAACGTACCTACATACAGCGTTTCACTAAACTCTTGAAAAAGGGTAGTATTACCAACTTTAACATAAAAAAAACTTTTAGTAACTTTTATCAAAGTGACTAGTAATGAATATTATGACGTAATTCAAGCCGTGCTAATGACAAAAACTTTTGTACATTTTGTTCCGTATTAAACTAACTATATACAGGCTGTAACAAACTTGGAACTATATTAATTTGCATAATGGTAAATACTTAGTAGTTACAATTTTTGTCTGCGAACGGAACAAACTTGTCAAAATCTTTTGTTGAGTGGACATGTTTCCGAGAAACGTTTCTGAGGAACAATATATAAAAAAATATTTTATTCAAAACGCGTGAGTAATATATAATTTCGGGAGAAATAATAAATTACTTCATGTTGACGCGTAGAGTGCAAATAATGAGCCGAAACTGTACGATAATGTATTACTGCATAGTTTCTGGACCAATAGGAACGCGGTAGCGAGCCGAAACTGTACGGTAATGAATTATTACTGCATAGTTTCTGGACCAATAGGAACGCTGTAGCGATTTGTATATATGTAAACAGCATCGCAATTCAGCGAAAGTCAAGGCCATCTTGTGTGCATCGAGGGCGGTGGGTACGTCAATCAATGAAGTGATTTATTATTTTTCCCTCTTTTATCAGGACCCCGATTACATATTACTCGTGCTAGTTGAATAAAATATTATGTGCGACCATTGATCGAAGGAGAATATTCCACTCGCGTGCTACCGCACTCGCTAAGCTCGTGCGGCAAATTTCACGCTCATGGAATCTTCTCCTTCTCTCACTAGTCGCACAATATACTATTATTAAAATCTCTTTTAATATTTCCTTCTTTATTTTCTCGTATTGTCATCTAATTTTGAGTGATGTTAAAAATTTCAAGTCTCTATCTCATCAGGAAGTTAGTTTAAAATTAATTACAAAGTTCCGCCCGACATACACGAAAAGCGAGTTTATATAAACGTGCAGGTAAAAAATCGTACCATGGCGATTTAGGAATTGATGCTCCCTGTGCCCGCTAGACGCTTTTGGCCATCTTGATAGTATATCTTCACTAAACAATATTAGTCTACCTACCTACGCACGTCTAAGCCGCTCGTAACCCCTGAGCTACGCGAATAAATATTTGTATTTAGGATAAACTGATAGTCATGAATGCATCTTCTTGAGTATATGTACAGTGTATACACAATTTCCAGGTATGCACGTTACACTAGCGTCTTTCATAGTAATGTGGATAGAGTTATATCAATGCAGACTATATAACAAAGCCGTAGCAAACTTTCTCAAGGGATTATTGTAAATTTCAGAAAGTACTGTAATACGACGATCGTGTTACGTCATCGTCTTCACCAGTGCTTCTCAACATGTCCTTTAAAATGTTATTAAGGTTAGAGTACGATAACTCAATGTGCAAAATATTCATTGGAATTATTTGATATAGCATATAACAGGGTTATAAGCCGTTTTAAGGACGTAGTCTGGTGTTCGGGTTTTGAAAAAACGAATTTATTTTTTTTACATTTTTAGTAAGTGTAATATATTAAGAAAATACTGTAAAAATTTTAGACCGAAATATTAAATATTTACAAAGCTATAGCATATAGTCGAGAGCAGCAACGGTCTTACGGTAAGACTCTTACCTCTCAATTGTTATCACGTTACCCTTATACTCTCGCAGAGTAGAGCAAACAAATTAACAGAAAACGATGCCTTTGAAGAAACGGAAGGTTTAATATACACCAGGCGTAGCTGATTAGTGTAAATATTCATTTTCATTTTTTTGTAAGAAATCTGAAATTAAAACTTTAAACGCGTTTTTCTCAAAACTACGTTTTTCTAAGCGGCGCGGGTGATTGAAACAATTGTATACAACCGATCGCTTTCAGTTTTGCACAGGGATTTCTACACAACAATAGCTCCGTCCGGTACTAGAATTACTTAATTACAAAAATTATTTATATTTTTTTTAACAGATTTTCAACGAAAAAATCACGATTTTCTCGTTGTTTTTTTTTCTAAAACCCGCCATTTTGTTATTTATCAATAAAAATGTTTATTTCTAGTACGGGATAGAGCCATAAGCCTACGAAACAATAACCAATTTAATTTTTATAATTCAGATGACTCCAAGTGAGGTTATCACCCGCGCTACCCACCTACCTCCATTTAAAGTTGTCTACTTTAGGTTAAAAAAACAATTATAAAATGGCGTAAAATTAAGCAAAAAACATTTTTTTTTCTTAGTTTACGATGTCAGTAAAAACATGTAACAAAATTGAAAACATCGTACATTATTTTGATATTAAAAAAAAATTCTGAAATAACGGTTGAAAACGAGCCTGAACATAGGACTACGTCCTTAAATGCGGAAAATTGATTTTTATAAATTATTTTTTTTTGCGCAGTGAAAAGGTGAGGGTCGGTTGTGGGGAGTTCTTTAAAAAACAATTAAGGGATCGTATCGATGCGATGGCGTTTTTTTTGCACAATGAAAAGGGGAAGGCTTTTGGGGGGAGCCTTCCACTGACTACGTTTTTTTATAATTCCGAGCACATTTGTGAATTACCTATATGTAAAACAATATATGTTTAACTACTTTGTAATTTCCAATTTTCACTTATATTCCGGCAACTATTTTTGTTGTCTCAATCTAGGTCCTTGTAGGGCTCGGCGAGCTCTTTAAAATCCCACTAGAATCAACGTCCTAGCTAAACGCGTTTCGACGCTATACATTAATTTAAAACTTTACACAAAGCTAATTCGTGACTATCTCACGCATGCGCCTACACTCATGCGATGACGTCACGATCAAAGCAAATCGTGCGCGACAAACTCGTAACGACACGCTCTATCTGCTGTGAGGTCAACCGCTGTTAAGGCATTAATTCGTCCCGCAGTTATTAGCGATTGAAATCTAAGATAACAAAGTTCGCCCGGCTATCGCTGCATTCAACGAGCGAATAGACGTTGTAAAGTCAGAAATCGATATTAATGTAATAGTACGCCCCTGTGCAGTAAATATGCCAATTTTGCATTATTATTATGATGGATTTCAAAACGACACAACAATGGAACTAAGGTTCATTAACCGATGGAAGTAAAGTCCAAAAGCTGACATAGGATTTTCGGCGGCACGAGGCGTTGGCCCCGGCTGATAAAAGTAGACAGAGCTAACGCTCATTCAAGCAGTTCATTCGAGTTCAGCTCATTCAATTCAATTCAGGCATTCAGTTCAAAGCATTCAAGTTAAGTCAGTTGATAATAGTGAGACGCCGGATGGTAGACGGTGAGACAGCTGACCGTTCGTCGGTCAGTTAGTCAGTCAGTTATTCATTTTCAAAGTTAAATATGATATTAAGTTGATTCGGTTCAGTTCATTACAGTGCAGTCAGATTAGTGTGAGTTCTATTAATAGTAGGGGAGCGAGGGGCTTGTTGTAACAGGGGTAAGTAGTAACAGGCTCTTTTCACTAGGATCTTAAACTTTATTAGCGTATTTCTTTGACTCGATTTGACCTATAAACCGCGCCGCCGCATGTTGCCATAGCCAGAGTCCAGCCGGCCGGCGCAGTAAGCGGAAGTGTGCACGCGCCAGGTAATATAAAATTGTACTGTCGTAAAATTTTGGTTTGCGTTAATATTATCGACTAATTTCAAACTTTCTATATCTCATTTACATTCAAATTTATCTATCTCTGATAATGTGTAACAGTTTTTAAGATTGCTAAATTGTTTAAATAGTTATCTTGATAAATGTTAAAAGTCATACCATGGGGTTAGTTGTAACAAAATCGCGGGGCTTGTTGTAACGTGTATAATAAATGTGTATATAAATGCAATAATTTGTTAGATAGATATTAAAAAGAGATAATTACGAAGCATACCTTAGATATAAATAATTTAATTACTTACTGTGATTTAAAAGTGTCATGATGATTATAAGTAGTGCTTAACTAAATAAAACTGTTAATTAATTAATTTTTAGGTGTTGATTACTTAAAAAGTGTATTTAAGTTGTTTTTTGATAGAAATTACATAATACCTACTTTAGAAAGATGTCAATTTTGTAAAAAATAAACAAAGAATAAATGATTAGAGGTATTATTGTTGTTTTTTTTTTGTCGTTACTACTTGCCCCGGTAGATGTTACAACTTGCCCCAAGCACGAGGTAAGTTGTAACACCGCACTTCTAGAAAATAATTGATTGTAAAAAAATGACCAATAGTTATGGTATTATTTTTACTTGATTTGGTAGAGGAAGAGTTACAGCATCCATCCATCTTTATTTTGTAGCAATTTAATCAATGGATCTCAAGATATATTAGTTTTCATGAAAACTGTTACAACAAGCCCCTTGCTCCCCTAAGTTAACATTAAATGATTAAAGTTTTGGTTGATATGGATTTGTTATAAAAGTCAAATAGTTTTAAAATTGGGATAAAGTGTTTGTTCTCTAAATCTATAAATAAATGTTTATGAATAAATTATAACCGGTAAGCAAACTTCATCCATTTATCTATTTCAGAGTAAAATCCCTACTATGATCAAATATGAGTCCTCCTCCTTTAAAAACTCGGCCCAAGGTCAATTCAAAGACACGCTACTTTTACATTAACGCCAGTTGTGTCGCGGATAAACGCTAGTAAATAAATCAAGACAATCTTCTTTCAGAGATTGTAAATGCTCTCTGTGCAGAGTTGGTTTCGTATTTTGCGATCAATCTGTGAATTCACTGTACCAATTCGTGACTCTTGATTCGTGAATAATGCATAAGTAGTAATAGAATCGAATTGTTGCAGCGAGCTGTCAGTTTGTCTGACAGGTGCCAGTAGCGCCTGTCATTATATAATCCGTCTGTTTAAGGGAGGTTTAGTTGTCAGTGTGTTAGGAAAATCAAATCTGCTATGTAACAATACTCGACGTATCATTGTTAGTAGTTTATACTAATAGCGTTATAGTAATTAGTTATTCAATAATTGGACTAGCCTATTAGTAGGGATGCAAACGATGCATCGATTTTTAAAAACAACGATGTATCGTTCATAAACATCGATGTTGACACTGTTAACATCGATGAAACATCGTTCTTAAGAACGATGTTTTATGAACGATGTTTTCTCAGCGCCATCTATGTATTGGTTCGTATTAGTGATGTGCCGGATATCCGTATCCGCGGATATTCGAGGGAGAAGTAAGATCCGTATCCGTATACGTTAGTTTTTGACGGATCTTTTATCTTATTAATTTTCAATTCATAGATGAAATTTTATATATATATAGGTGATTAGGTAATAATGAAAAACTGTTAAATTCCATTCAGATTATTTTTTATTTTTTAAAATCGTATTTGGCACCTTTATATTGCAAACATTTATCGTAGTGAGTACCATACCAACAGTACATATCTCAAAGGTACTAAAAAACTATCTTTATAATGAGATATTGCACATCGATCTTTGGAAAGAGGTCAATAACTTTTTCCCATAACAGATAGTCTCTTTCCAAAGTTCGATGTGCAATATTTACCGCCGCGTACTCTAAGAAAGTTAAGATCCGTATCCGTATCCACGGATCTTGAAACCAAATATCCGTATTCAGATCTGTATCCGCGGATATACATTTTTAACGATCCGGCACATCACTAGTTCGTATACTTGCCAAAATAGGTGTTGCCATTACAAAATTTGGCGCGGCTATACGGTTTAAAATAAGTTACGTTAGTGTTACTAACTTTTTTGTAATAACTAATTAAATATAATATGATTAATTTGTATTTAATGTGTTTTACTCCTAATTAATAATTTTGCAACATTTTTCATTGATGCGCCGCTCCTATTGGTCGTAGCGTGATATTATATAGCCTATAGCCTTATATCAATAAATGGACTATCCAACAAAAAAAATTTTCAATTTGAACCAGTAGTTCCTGAGATTAGCGCGTTCAACCAAACAAACAAACAAACTCTTCATCTTTATATATTAGTATAGATGTTCAGTCCACGCATAAATCAGCGTCCTAAAAGTTCAGTAGCTTTTGGACTTTCACTTCTGTATTAACTATCCTAACTCTGCAGCGACTCTATAATGTACTTAGTACATGATATCACCTTTTACCCACACTCTATTTATATAAAGAAAACCTCTAAAAGAAACTTTAAAGACACGTAAAATGATCATTACATTTTTACGTTTTAGGTAATGGAATTGTTCTAAAATTAAACACCAAATTTTCCTTTCTAACTTTAAGTAAGAATTGATGTTTACCTTTCCTAGCAAGTTTAACACATCTACGTCCTTAAAAACTTTTAATAGATTTTTTTAAATTATAGTTGTTTTGGGACAAACAGTTCGGTAATAAAACTATCGAACTGTAATTGTACTAGTCACCTGAGAGTACTTAATATTATTTTTCAGGTTAACGGGCAGTAATAAATGCATCTTTCTGACCTGTGAAAATATCACAAATATCTACGAGTATTCCCTCGACAATGATTACTACAAACTTAAAAACGTGTTTACGTCAATTATCTTACTTTATATGATTGATAAAGATATCGTGTAAAAATGAACACAATAACCAGGGGCGCTTTAGGGATTGAAGTGCAACGGGGACCCATTTTTTGTTAGTTTAAGAATTTTTTTGTGGTTTAAAATTAATTTTTAATATCAAAGTCAGAGTTGAAATTTGTTGACCTGATCAAACAAATAATTTACCCAATAAGTTGTCGAAATTCACCGGAAAAAATGTCAAAATTTTTGATAATAAATCGAACTAAAAAGTGGAAAATAAATATAGTTTAAAAAAATCTCTTTATATCAAACTCAAAAGTGAAAAATAAATATAGTTAAAAAAAAACTAAAAATCACGCTTTATATTGAACTAAAAAGTAAAAAATATTTTTTTAAAATAAGCTTAAAACAATAATAAATATGATATACAATAAATATAGTTTAAAAAAAACTAAAAACACGCTTTATATCGAACTAAAAGGTAAAAAAATATTTTATTAAAATAAGCTTAAAACAATAATGAATAAAAATTACTAGTATTATTGTGAAGAAAGCGTGGGGCGCTCGATGTACGAAAATGTGGAACAAAGCTCCCCACGCTTTTTTCACAATAATACTAGTACCTATTTTTTATTCATTATTGTTTTAAGCTTATTTTAAAAAAAATATTTTTTAAGGTTTAGTTCGATATAAAGCGTGTTTTTAGTTTTTTTAAACTATATTTATTGTATATCATATTTGTGTAAGATATGTAAATATATTGTAAATATGAGCACAGTGACGCCATCTTACGGTGTAAAAATGAAAATGCAAAATGTATTTTCATTCTCGTAAATTTAGTAGATCGTTTGCCTCACGAACAAGTCGATCTACCGATCGCCTCGATTAGAATCCGTGCATCGCTTGATACAGGTTTTAAATTGCTTCTGTAGCGGTTAGTGACGTAATTATAGACAATTGTTTCCGTCTCTGTCGCACTCGCGTACACAGAGGGTCTCTCTAAGTGTTTACGTAATGAAGCATGTACATTTGAGGACGTCTCCATCTAATTTCGTTCGGTCGAGGAAGTGTCTACTAAACAATTCCAACTGTGCCCGAACTGTAATTATCTCCGCTGATCGTTCAACGAATGACAATTTCAACGGCAATGGACTCTGTGGCCCCTCCCCGCACCGTTCCATCCTATGTTTACGCTCTGCAGAGGAAAGATGCCGACTACAGGCTCCTCTTTCCCACTGGGAACTCTGGACACATGCCCAGGACCCCCTAGTTTCTGACAGTTCCCCAAACGATAATGTGCTATTGATTATGCGATATACAGTATGGAAACGCGTAAGGTACACATAGGGAAATTAGCATTGGGAAAAAATACTTGGATCAAAGTTAGCCATGGCTGCATTAATTGTTATTTCTATTGAATTATCGTGTTAATCTTGAGGATTTCTATTTTATTTGATTTATTTTTATTTTACTTGGCTTTTTTAATAATAAAAAGCTCTTATAAATCATTATTTTAATTTATTTGTACAAAAATAAAACAAAATAACAACTCCATCTGTTTGGAAACATTTCATTCAAAAATTGTCTGACTGGTATGACGTATGCGCGTTGGTAAATCAGTGACCCAATGTCTTTAGATTCAACACGAATAGGCGGAGATATTTGATCTCGCACCATATTTAAGTATTTTTGGGAATTTAATGTCCCATTAATAAAAAAATCCGATTATGTTGTAACCATTTGAATATTTTCTTCGGTAGTATACACATACATTTTGCAAAAGAATATTATCTGTCAAATTGAAAAACAAGATTTCAAGGCTCACTCTGATCCAGTCATTTTTTCCCAATGTTAATTTCCCTATTTGCACCTTACGTGTTTACATACTGTATAAAGGAACTAAGACTTTGACGGGTTTTTTATTGCAGAAATCGGTAAATGGATCATTTACGAAGAAAAAATCGCGGAGTGTTATTTAATTAGAGGGTGGAAATTGAAGATCGGGGTAAAATGCACCCTTTTCAGTTTTTTATATATCGCGCAAAGGAAGCAAAATTTCGATATAGTTTATATGAAACTTTTTGTAAAGAATTGAGTTTTCTGTCGAAATTCTAACAAAATAGTACTCTGTCAAGGTCATAGGGGCCCCATTATGCTAATGTGCCCCTGGTCCAAACCAAATAATTATAAAATATTTTCACAAAGTTCTAAAAAAATATCACACTACCGGCATCTTTCCTCTATGTATCTCTTTCTCTCTTTTACATTGGCGTTGCTTTTAATGTACTCCTTACACCACTGGTCAAATTATGTGCAAGAACCATTACAATTAGGTTGTAAATTAAATAGTAAGGGCAAGAATGGGTTGTGAAAACAACGCTAGCAACAAATTGTCGTTTTATTGTTGAGTATTATGTTTAATTTTAAACAAGGTTTGGAAATTATATGTTTAGATCGTATTTTACTAGTTTACCAACTATAATTTATACATATATTAACCAATTCCATTACTTTTAATTTTTGTTCGGTTTTGTGTAGTTAATAGACATATCTATACGTATTTATATTGATAATACATATAAATAAAATCTATACATAACGTACAAAAAATTCTTTTTTTGATTGTTCAAAAAATCTGTTATAAAATTACATAAAACGCCTTGAAAATATGGATTTATCTGAAATATTTATTTTTTATTCAAACAGATGTTATGTTGTATGAGTTTTTTTTTTTGAAATGAAAGAGAAATATGTTTCATAAAAGGCCGTATAGAGAGAAAAAAGACATTCAAAACAACTGAACACAAAAACAAGTAAATATGAAAAGAGTAATATGGCCGAATATTATATATTTCACAAAGGTCAAAAAATACCTTTATTTAAAAACAAGATATATTTGTACATTATGCAATATGGCCTACGTTTTCCTTTAATTGTTTTTTTTTTACCATTCCAACCCACAAGTGGGGAATGGTACTAGTTTAGGTCAAAAATCACTCTTCAAAAATTTTACAATACCTTTCCGTTTTGAGGTCCTTCGAATCCAAAAAACATATTTTTGAAAAAACTCTGTGCGACTGTTAGTCTGTGAACACGATACAGGTCAAACGGATGAGCGGATTGAAACCAAATTTTGAGAGTATGTTTGGTATGAAAATATGAAGAGCCCTATTGTTTTTGGGGAAAATCGGCGCATGCGCAGAAGAGATATATGCTAAAACGGTGTTTTATATATAATAATGGTATACTTTTCATAACGGCTTATTATTCTATTTATTTTTTCAAGAAAGTTTTGTTAATACATTTTTTTTCTAAACTTTATAGTTTCGGAAATATTTTGAAAATAAAAAAAATCAGCCGCTATTTTGTTTTATGGATCTGTCAGAAATAAACTAGTTCGGCGTACTTTGATTAATTATTACATGACGTGGAACATATTATGTAGACAACCATGGCAACGAATAGCAAATATCATATTGAATACAAGCCATTACCTGCGTCACCTCACGCGATATCAGAAATTTTATTTTCTTTATTATAATCAAATTTGGAATCAAGTTGGAATGATCCCGTCGCCCAATTGGCTCGAATTTTTTAATTCAAATCGAGTTTGGTTCCACAAAGCATGAATATTTATACCGATACTGTTCAAAATAAAACGTTTTCGAACTGTTTTAAGCAAAAATCTAATTTGCGAAAATTGTCAATCTGTAATCCGAAGATTCAATTTTCTCTCGTTTAATTTTTAATGACGAAATAATGATTTTATTACAATCTGGTGGCTTAAATTTGTACTCTTGAAAACGTTTGTGTATAAACCAATTCATTCATTTTAAATCATTTGCTGTTAGTGCAGTGGTAATAACAATCGTTTAAATTGTTTAAAATAAAAGATTACTAGTGTGACCTGTGCGAATTATTCGCACTAAATAAGTATAATACAGTGTATCCTCTTTATAACGTCCTTCGTTATAACGAAAAACTCCCTATAACGTAGAAAGTTTTACAATTTGGTTGGTTTACCTTAAAATCCATACATTAATACCCTCTTTATAGCGCAACATTCTCTATTACGAAGAAATATGTTCATATTTAGGCGTCAGCAAATATTTACATTCGTAAAGAGGACAATTATGAACTATCATCATCTATTCAACAAGCACTTGATGCCGCTAAACTTATCGAAAAATTCCTATTGCTTAATGAAGATGATTCTACCACACCCAAGACACGCATAAGATACTTAATAAACTAACCCATAACTACATCTTCAAAAAAGAAAATATACCAATCTGCGATATGTGCCATGTCCACTTAACTATCAAGCATGTTCTCACAGACTGCATAAAATACTTTCAGGCCAGATATGATTGCATACTCCCGGAAAGCCTAGAAGAAATACTAAATAATACACAACTCAACATAAATAAATTAATGAAATTTCTACAAGAAACAGAACTTACCAATCAGCTCTAACAAAACGTTCTCTCAAATCCACCGTCTACATTCATAACCTCTTTTCCTCCCTATCTCCTAAATACCATGGTGCAGTGTTTCTGAAACAAACCAAAAAAAATTAATAAATAAATAAATAAATACCTAAATAAATTTAAAAAAAAAAAAATTACTAAGGCTCTATAATACAAAATATTGACTTTAACTAACTACACTATATCAACATTGTACTTACCTTATTACTATACTTACCTTCTATTAACTACTGTACTTACCCTTTACTACTATATTATCTACTATTTATTAATGTCTATACTCTAGTATCGTAAGTTTATACTTACCTAAATATCTTATAATATTTTGTATACCATAACATATTTTGTAACCTATTTTTAAAATATTATGTGCTAATGACCTGAGTAGTCGAAGCGCATTTCTTTTTTTTCTCTAAATAAAAAAAAAAATACAAAACAAATATTGGCATAGCAAAAAACGTCAGGCAAAGTAAACAGACTATATTATGTGTTTAGAATAAATTAATTAGGTGAAATTTATTTTTTTTCCCTCCATATAACGAAAACTCTTTATAACGAAAAAAAAATGCTCGGTCCCTTGAGATTCGTTATAAAGAGGTTACACTGTAATTATCACTTTACAAAATTATTTTTTAAATATGATTGCAGGTATTCAATTCGTTTCTAATTTTGCATACTGCTTATAACGTTCATCTTTTTGTTGTATTACAATATGAAGCTCAGATGACAGATCGAAGAAATATTTTACTAAAATTGTCATATAGACTATAGAGGGTCAAGTAGCAAAAGCGTTGAGCTAGGCCGTCAGATGGCATCATGCAGCATTGCTGTGACGTTGTTCAGCGTTGCTCGCTGTTTCAAAATTAAAGCCGTCAGATGGCAGTATGCAGTATTGTGTCTGTTGTATTACAATATGAAGGTCAGATGACAGATCGAAGTGTTGACGTTGTTTGAAAATTAAAGCCGTCAGATGGCAGACGTTGTTCAGCGTTGCTGTATTTTAATTAATTTACAAAAACAAAAGCAATAATAAATTTTTTAGTTGTCGATGTCAGTAGAGCAAGCAATTATCTGTAAAATGATATATAATTTATGTGGAGAAATTGTGTGGTTTTTTCTAAAAAGGGAGGCAAACATCTTTAACCTTAGCGTATTAATATATATGATTTTTCGCATCAATGAGAATCGCAATTGACTGATTTTAGTCACTGTCTATTATTTTCGAACTGGGTCATAGGCCACAAAAAAACGACCATGAATTGTGGAACTCTAGTTCAACAATATTTTATACAGCTGTACTGCAATGCTTTCTTGTGAATTTTTGATAGAATTACATTTTATTTATTTGGGTCAGTCGGCAAGTAAATTCAGTTCTAACATACGTACGTACGTACCTACAATCTATTATAGCGGCACAGAGACAAGCTTACATATATTTTCATGTCCTGTATGGCTCTTTGGAGACCAATAACCATCTTAGGTTATATTATTCAATAAAATATAGGTTTATGCTGGCACGTGTAGTGTTTATGTACCGAGGGTGTCTTTCTAAGTTAATGTCATTTTTATTGACATCAACAAAACTGACAAGTCAGTCTCACCAACTTTAAAAAAACCCGGAACGCAGTGCCAAACTCTTCCCACAATATACTGTATTTGCTTTTATAGGCATATTATATGAACTTAATTTTTTTGGGGGCAAAATAAAAAAATTACTGTATCCGGTATATCAGTGTTTTCATCAGGTACAACGTAAACGTATCTTCTGAAACTAATAATGTGTTCATATGTTTCATCTTGGAAACCTGCTTTAATGAAGTATATGGATGAAACTAATTTCATTTTTAATTGGCTAAATTTTCTTTCTAATGTTTCATTGGGAATAGTTGGCGCTACGTTAGATAATAAGAGTTTTTTTGCAGGAGTAATCATTTTGCGTATATTAATTCGCTGATTTTGAACTGTGATAGTACTATATTCTGAAATTAATTTATCGACAATTTCTGTACTAGCTAAGTAAATACATGTTCGATTATTCGAGATTCTGGTGGCTGCGATAATATTTCTGGGAGTAATTTTCAGAATGATCGGCCTACTTTGATAAAATCCACTTTTGTTTTGTTTTGTTTGAAAAACAATCGCGTGGAGAAAGCCAAATAGAGTATTTTAAGTTTAATTTATTTTTTTTTATAAACTAAAAATTTGAATGTTAATTTGACACTTCTAATCATCCTGTTTTTTCATCTAAGATTTATCATGTAATCGTTAATAATACATATTTTTCTACTTCTATTATCAAAGTAGGCCGATCATTCTGAAAATTTGCACAACGCCATAATTTTTCATTGTGAACAACTTTTCTTAGTGACACTTTTGCGTACTATGAACGGAAAAGGTACTTTACCTAAAACGAAAAGACGTTTTGCTCAACTGTAAAGCCCTACTTGATTTAAAAAAAATCGAAAGTAAACTAAAAATAAGTTTCAGACCAAGCAGGGCGGAATCCCAAAATATGAAATTCCAATTCGAAAATTTTTGTTCAATCTCACCTATTGTGAACTTAATCCGGGGACACACTGTATTTAATAGTATTTGAGATATTACGCCCGCAAACTTCGAAAATGATGTTTTGAGAAAAACACGTTTTAAAAAAATCAGGTTTGATAGTGAAAAAATTTGTAATGTACAATTAATATCGTAACTATTGTCGTATTTGTAGGCATATTTTACATAATATTTCGTATATTTTTAAGCAAAAAAAAAAAAATAAATTCTTGAGTTGTTACCTACACGGGTGCCCCTTTTAAGTTTTTTGATTAAAATACCTAGAAAAACGTTGTTTCGAAGTGGAAAAAAAGTACAAAAAACGATGCTAAATACATGAATACACAGTTTAAGAAAAATATCGTTTCAATCAATCAATAAATTATTTTTCGAGCAGGATCGATTAAAACTATGCTTTTCATACGGAAAAAAATATGTATGATTGTTCACAATCTAAGGTCATTGTCAATTCAGATTTTTTAACAACCCATTCTGCAACCCAGTATAGTTATACAAGCTGCTGTTACAAGCCCACAGTCGGAAATATGGTAAACAATATTAACATCATTATGATGACACAAAAATTTTTAGTTGTGTAAATCCAACCTGCCAAAATACGATAATTATTAATCTGTGAACCGCAATAATTTTTCCACCCCAAATATAGCCACAGTATGGACAGTCCCTTTGTATAACCACACTTATACAGAGTGGTTTTTAAATATTTCAAGTCCATATATACTGTAGTACAGGAAATAGTG
Organism: Xanthostigma xanthostigma; assembly: GCA_963575645.1. NCBI lineage: Eukaryota > Metazoa > Arthropoda > Insecta > Raphidioptera > Raphidiidae > Xanthostigma > Xanthostigma xanthostigma. The sequence continues at coordinate 44,540,647 of OY754471.1, forward strand.
CGCTCACTTTCAGGGGAAAAAGAGGTGCGTCGATGCGTTGACACACGACGGAAGCTGTGCTTCTTACACATTTTATATTAATGGTTAAAAAACAACAAAATTATTAAATCTAAAAATTTTTATTTATTGATAAGAAATATAAAACGAACAAAATTACTTAATTTTAAATTGTTTATTATTCATCCGAATTTGTAGATTGCCACCGTTTTTTTCTTCGACTTACGTTATACAAAATTATTCTCCACGAAAAGCGCTTTTATCTTAAACGTCCATTCTATATATTGGGGAAAAACATTTTTGAAATCGGATGGGTAGTTTCAGAAATTACCTTCTACATCCAAACTTTACATCTATATAATATAAGTATAGAAAAAAAGTTGTCGTTAGTAAAAAAAGAAAAAAATAATTTTTAATTAATAATATCTACAAACAATAAACTAAATTAATACATATTTATCACCAAGCGAGTGCGCCTGCGCGTGGCGATTGCGCAGAATTGATTTCCCCCTTATACACTTCCGTTGCAAAATCGAATTAGGCCGCCGTATAAGATGTTTGATTGAAGCACATTTTTTTTCTTTTCTTATAACAAAAAAACAAAAGCGAGTGTGCTTTGGACCACACGACTGAAGTAGGTAAAGCTTCTTCCTGCCACAATTATTTTAAATATGTTTATTAAGAATAATGCGTAAATACCTCAAATTTGGTCATGTTTAAATTCATAAATGAACAATAATATGCAGTCAGTTCGTCTCAAAGTTTATCGAACACAATATAACCTCACTCTGTAGCACATATCTACAAAGACGAAATGTTTAAAATATAATTTTTGATTAATTAATAGGCAAAATATGTATATTTATTTATTAGCATAATTTATAATACATTTAAAAGGATTTATTAACATAACCTACATTATTTCCCGTTACAAAATGCAGCAAAATTCGATGAAATGTATTTTTAATACAAAAAAAACAGTTGTTTTCATTTTAAACGTCAAATAAATGCTCCGTCTCTGACGCACTCACTAACTTATATCTCCCTCTCAACTTCGTTCGCCTCGAAGGATCACGCACCGTCGCGATGATGCACTTCCGTAAACGATTTCGTCAGGCATCGCGATGATGCACTTCCGTAAACTCGTCGGGAATTTACCAGCTTACTCCCCAAGTCAAACGTGCCTAAAGAAGTTTTACTTCAAAAAAATATTTTTTTTTTTAAATAAGCTTAAAACAATAATGAATAAAAATACCAGTATTATTGTGAAAAAAGAGTGGGGCGCTTTGTTCCACATTTTCATACATCGCCCCACGCTTTTTTCACAATAATACTAGTATTTTTTATTCATTATTGTTTTAAGCTTATTTTAAAAAAATATTTTTTACTTTTTAGTTCGATATAAAGCGTTTTTTAGTTTTTTTTAAACTATATTTATTTTTCACTTTTTAGTTTGTTATAAAGCGTGTTTTTTAGTTTTTTTTAAACTATACTTATTTTCCACTTTTTAGTTCGATTTATTGTCAAAAATTTGCCGAAAAACATACAATTTTTTTTTCGGCGTGGACGGGATTAGAACCTACGACCCGTGATTCCGAGAGTTGACGTCAGCGAAGACCCGTGCCTTAGACAGCACGGCTAACCACTGTAGTTACAGTGCTGGCATATTATACTACAGTAATAAACCACTTGCTGTAGTCCAAACGGAGGTTACATACAAACATACATACATACATACAAACTTACAAGTGAAGTTAATATAAAGCGTGTAAAAAATAAGATGTTTGCACATCAAAAATCTGATATTTTTAAACGATCATTCTGTGAGTTCACTTCACCTTTGCATGGACCAAATGTACCAGTTTCCGTCTGTATATTGTGTATTACACACATACATACATATACATATACACACTCGAAGCGTGTATCAATATGTAGTGATATTGCCTTGTTATCAGTCTAGCGCAGGGTCGAATGTAAGCATTGAATACCTACGGCAATACGAGGGTCACATATAATATAGTATTACCTACGTTCTATACGTACTTAGCGGTGCATGCGCTCATTTTATACATATTATTATGTGTTCGCTTATATACCTACTCGTGTGCGCTGGTATCCTGATACTGACACAGAAATTTGTGCCATCCAAATTAAAATACTGCTAGAGATGGGAAAAATTGATTTTTTTAGTGATTCGCCATCTTTGCATATGGATGCCGGATCTGACTCTCTAAACCAGTGACTCCCAAAGTGGTCTATATCGATCCCCAGGGGTCGACGACAACTTGCAAGGGGTCCATGTCAGGGGGAAAAAAATTGGGGGTCCATGAAATGAAAATGGGAGTCAACGATAGTGAATCTCCTAACAAAAAAAGAAACAAACTGGACATCGTTAACCGAAGAGATTTAAGATTAAATCAAACTTAATTGATGCCAAATGTTGAAACTTATTATTAAAGCATCAGGTTCATTCCTCACACTAAAAGCATTTATTTTTTGCTTAGTTATTTTATGTAACAGAAATTAAATTTTAATTTGGTTCGTTTTAATTTGAATCTAATTAATAAATGCATAAAACTAAACATTTCACACTACATTTCACTACCGTTATAAATTTAAATCGTTCAAAGTGAGTAGCACAATACCGGTTGTCAAAAATACATTTGAAATTAATGAATTTGCAAAAAATCAATATCAGATAAGCAGGGGGTCTACCCAAAACCGAAAAACATGGCAAGTGGTCTACGAGACAAAAAAGTTTGGGAACCTCTGCTCTAAACCGAAATATGGCACCCCGTTATGCTTAAACTACAAGGGCAAGAAGTTTGAGAGCCTTCTGTCCATATGGTTTATACTATTTTCTTCATACCTCGGTCGAAAGTACGCTTATTAATTACATAAAAACACAAATCAATTCCAAGCAAGCAGCTTTGAGGTTATACGTAAAAATACGAACGAGAGCTGTTCGCGACTGTTGGCTTGTGGCAGTAGCGGTGTACATGCTAACTGTTTTTCTTTATAGCCGGTCGAAAGTACGTACTTCCGCCATCAGTGCGTGTAATCCCACCAATGCGTAAATGTTAAACTTTCTGCCTTAAAATTCATGCCGAAAGTATTGTTACACAATTCCCGTTGGGACGCCAAAGGATTTTGTGAGACAATAATCGGCTCGTCGTTCTAACAATGACACACGGATTGTTGTGAAACCATGTTCGGCTTGATTATGCAAACAATAACAATATGCGTATGTAAAAAGGCTTTTTTGCCAAATTCCAGACAACAATGAATGCAAGAAAAATAATGAATTATCCAGCGCATATATATTCCACGGGATAACTCAGTGGACAGACAGTCATACAATTGTTTCATAGAGTTAACAATCGACAAATAATTGTGACATTAATTGACAGTCAGTATCGTGAACAGTACTGAGGTAACTGCTAAGATAAATAAATGAACTGTGTAGTTAATAAATAAGTGTGCTAAATAAATTTTGGTGTGTTCCTGTGTTATAAATAATTTGTGTACCTACATAAACAGTGACTTTGTATTCTTTTATTTTATTAGTTAGAATTGTTGTTTTGTTTCTGTTATTTTATGAAGAAGTACTTTTCGTTTGTTTGTTTATTTGTTTTGTTAACGTTTCACTATTGTAAATAAATATTTTCCACCACGAAAAAGAACAGTTTTATTACAGTATTGTAACAAAACTGCTGTAGTCCGTGGCGGAAATTATTTATTTACAAGAATAAATGTTTAACAAAACGGTTAAACACACAAACGAAAGCGTACTTCTTTAACTTAACCGAAATAATAACGTTAACAGAAACAAAACTAATAGTTCTAAATTATAAAATAAAAGACTAAGTAACAGAGAATATAGAGTCACTAAATTATGTACACAAACTATTTACTACAACACAGGAACACAACACAAAGTTTAGCTAGAACAGTAGCTGATTCACACTTGTGTTTACAAAAAGTTATTTAAACAGATTTATTTAAATTGCACTCACTAAAGTTATTTATTTTCACAGTATAACTGAATAATTTATGTAGTAATGCCAGAGCACTGTGTCAACCCAACGAACAGCTGCAATAACTGACTGACCTACTTGCTCACTCTGCTCGCCTTTTTATAGTCTTCCAGTCCATGCTTCTAGAATGTTCTCCACGCATCGAGATCCCTTTCTTTACATCTATTGTTCTCTCCAAGCGATTCTAAGAAATCGGGTCTAACTTCGCTACCTGCTTCCCGCACAGAGATACTTTCCTTTACATATATGTGTGTCTCCAAGGTCGGATGTTCTTTACCTGTTTCCATTGTTGTTGGTTCTAGTAGTTTCTACCGAATTCCATTGGCGTCCCATCAGGGCACGCAACAGTATGTACTTTCGATCGAGGTGTGAAGAAAAATATAAATTGGGGCGAGTATAGTTTTGCAACTATTATGAAGTCTTGTTCAGCAGAGGTATTGCTGTACATCGTCAGTGTCTCTCCAGTGTTATGCTATGTTGTTAGCCGTAATTGATATAATGCATGCATATATAATAAGGTCACCGCCAGAATACATTACACCTTGCTTGAAATCATTGTGCACTTCATACTTGTACTATGCTATACATTCTCCGTGTAGTTTTGCTCATCCTGTCAACATTTTCTATAGGAATCTGTTGGTTATGCAATAACTAACTGGGTGTATGCAGAAAAGCTAGATAAATATCATTGTTTTCTCTCACTAAAGGCCGCTGCACACGAGGCTGGAAACACTGCTTGGACTTCTGCCGGTCGGCAGGCTGGATACAGGGCTGGAAATGGTAACAAAATAAACGAAGACACCTTGATATTATGATATGATAAAATTATACGGGATACAAGACTAAAATATTAAAACAATTTTTTTCACTAGAACATTATTGGTCAACGTTTCAGCAATATTTATTGCCTTCTTCAGGACCTTAAAAATCTTTAGTGAAAAGTCACAAATTTAAAATGATAAATTTTAAAATTATAACAGGGGCTACTTGTCTTGCTAGGTTCTCTTCTTGCTCTGATCAAGAACCAATCAGGTAACGGTATCTTGTCACGTGGGCGACATGAACAAAACAAACCAACATTCATTCTGCTCAGACTCAGACAATAGACACGTTGTTCTCTGTGTTTATATTTAAGGAGGTTGATCCGTTACAGTCCCAATAAAAAGTAAGCCGAATTCTAAATGGGAACTTTTTTATAATAAATTTTTACAAAAGGCTATAAGTCAATGATACCAATAAATTATTATTGTCATAAAGGCATAAATATTCTTTTTTTAATATTAATTAATTATTTCAGTATTTTACTTATTGGACTAACTTTTGAATTTTTTATACAAAGTTAGGTTAAAAAAATAAATTTATGGAAATATCTGTATTTTACATATTTTTTGCAGTAAAAAATTAAAAAAGAAATTAGAAGTAATAAAAATTAAAATTAAATCATTAAAAAGTTGAAAATTCAGTTAAAATTATTAAAACTGATAAGAATAAAAGTCCATAATCGAAAAGTGCTAAGGTTTAATAATTTTTTTTATTGATTAAAAGTCTCCTAATTAAATTAGAAAAAATATTCAAATATGCGTAAGACATCGATGCTTTACATAGTTAGTTTTCTGCTGACATTATTTGGTTATTTGCAAAAAATTAAAATGAACAGTTTGCATGCTAGGTTGACATATTTGCCATAAGACTACATGTAAAAGTTTTTTTTAATTTTTAACTTTATAAATCTCCTAATGATTTTGGATTTTTTACAGAAAATTTTGTCATAAAAAAATCTATTAAAAAAACTTTATTTCAAATTTTTTTCATTATCTTCGTAAAACGGCTCAACCTCCTTAAATCTACAAATTCGGACGAAGTCGGACCGGGCCGCTAGTAGTATATAATAACTTTGTTCTTGTAAATACTTTGCTTATACTCAATCGATTTCAGAAGCACAATGCGAAAGATATAAGGAGCTTTATGGATAATGACTTTCGTTTTCAAATGATATTCAATATTATAGTCATTTGCTGATATTTCAATAGGTTGCTAAAACATACCTAAGTACAGCTATATATTTTGCATTTGAACTATTGTAAAATACCTGACTTCAATAATCTTTTGAGTGAGGTAATAAGAGAGATGGGGTTAATTTACCTTGAAACGGTTCGACATACCTATATACCAGGGCTGCCCAACTTATTAGTAGGTGCGGTCTACTTTTTTTTAAATAGTGTCATCGCGAATCGCGATCTACCAATATGCGGGAAAAAAATAAAAATCGCTTTTATAACGTTGCAAATATAGAAAGTTTATTAAACATTTAAGTGGGAACAAAAATTATACAATATCGAGTATAGTCATATAAAAAAATAAAGAAACAAAATTAGGAATAGGTATAGTGAAGTAATTTTAATGAGATCGCTGACACTGTCCAGATTTGGACATATTTTCAAAGGCGGGAGTATACGATGAAAGAGCTAGAAGAGCTAAATGAATTTCGTATATCTGATCGCAATCGACTGGTTGGGCACCCCTGCTATATACGATCTCAATCACTTTTATAAAGCTGAGTTGCAAACAGCTTTCACCGAAAATCTGATTTGACAATAACCTTATATTGTGACCACGCGTACTTTTCCGTAAGAAAAGCATTATAGATTTTTAAAACGAACCTTCTCTAAATATAATTGATTGATTGAAAAATATTTTTTTAAAAAGGGGGAGGATTTCATGTCGATTTTATTATTTTTTTTCGTGTCCGTCGATATCTTTACCGGCTGTGAAACGATTTCAACGATTCGTTTGTTATTCGATAGAGTATGTCTCAAAGTTGGCCCCATGTAAATTTTAGCAAAATCGGTTCAGCAACTTTTTAGGAAATAAACAGAAATCAGAGGCATATTTACAAAGTTGAACTTGTAAGCGTGAATGTTGCTCTTCAGTTTCATTAAACAATAAAAAAGATGACTAAGAAATTTAAAAAAAAAAATTAACCTCCTTCAAAAAAGTATTACTAAAAACGTAAAATAACAAAGTTTTAAGGTCAGAACTAATTTAATAAACCTATGTACATTGCTGGTTTAATTTATTTTTGATCTTCGGTTTCATTAAACTCTAAAAAAGACCAGTAAAAATTTAAAATAAACAACTTTTTAATAAGAAATTGAACCTCCTTCAAAAAAGGGTTACTAAAAACGTAAAATAACAAAGTTTTAAGGTCAGCACCAATTTAATAAACCCAAGTACATAAAACGTTATGGTAATTAAATTGGCGTGGTTATTTTAAACTTACTAGTATATCAGCTGCGGCTAAAGATGAAGCCACCTCGTCATAGTGATGTGAACGTATTGCGCCCGCCTATTGCCTGTTTCGGAGATCCATGTGCGTCGAGTGTTTATTTTTATATTCTACCGTTATAAATGGAATTTATTCCACACGACACTGTCTGCTTGCAAGTAGGCGTTCAACTAGCATATTATTGATGACGTGCCTGGCTTCAACTCTCACCGCGGGTACTTTTTGAATATTTAATAATAGGCAATAAGAAAATAGGCAGGATTGTGGACAAATATATTAGTTTTAATTAATGTACGACGTTTCGTTTATTTCTTGCGAATTTTCTTTTTTTTATTTTTTTGATTGCTGAACCAATTTTGCTAAAATTTCTATGGGATCAACTTTGAGACATTTTACCATTCCAACCCAACTAGTTTAGGTCGGAAATCATTTTTCAAAAATTTTACAATATCTTTCCGTTTTGAGGTCCCCCGAATCCAAAAAACAAATTTTTGGAAAAACTCTGAGCGTCTGTTAGTCTGTGAACACGATACAGGTCATACGGATGAGCGGATTGAACCAAATTTTGGGAGGATGTTTGGTATGCAAATATGAAGAGCCCTATTGTTTTTGGGGAAAATCGGCGCATGCGCAGAAGAGATATACGCTAAAACGGTATTTTTTATATAATAAAGGTATACTTTTCATAACGGCTTATTATTCTATTTATTTTTTTAAGAAAGTTTTGTTAAAAATTTTTTTTCTAAACTTTATAGTTTCGGAAATATTTTGAAAATAAAAAAAAATCACCCGGTGTTTTGTTTTATGGATCTGTCAGAAATAAACTAGTTAGGCATGCTTTGATTAATTTTCACATGACGTGGAACATACTATGTAGGTAACCATGGCAACGAATAGTTAATATCATATTGAATACTAGCCATTACCCGCATCACCTCACGCGATATCAGAAATTTTATTTTCTTTATTATAATCAAATGTCAACATTTTTGAAGTTGGAATGGTCCCGTCGCCCAATTGGCTGGAATTTTAAGTGTTTTTTAGTAGGTCAAATCGACGATACGCGAATTGGTTGGTGTATTGTGTTTCATATATTGATTTCCTAATCGCTGCAACTATAAATGATACACTACATAAACAAGCTTTACACGATTTGTCAATTTATGCATGCAAATGCACTGGCTGTCGATGTATGCAATTAAAATATCCACTCATGCACCGCAATCGCTGGTCACAAATCGCGATAAAACAGGACGGTATCTCATATCAACTGCTGAATAAATTGCAGCACTACGTACAGCAGTTTATTAAAAAAAACAGCTCTGGATTATTAATTAAATTCCGGTCTGGCAATATTTATATCCGAAGTCAAAACAGTTGTCTGTGCATCTATGCATTAAATGTTCCCTCGCGGCGCCTGAACCGATTTTATTAATTTCGGTTCCAATCTATTCGTTGTATATTAAGAGCTACATTATTTTAGAGAATTCAATGTGTTTGACGGAATAATAGAAATAAACTCTGAAATTTCATACAAATTTAAAATACAGATTGTATCAAATCAAAACGGTCCATAGAACATTCTGTGTATAAGACAGAGACAATATTATATAAAGCACTAAAGCAGTAAGTAAGAATGAGATAAATGATCGCTAATAGTTACTGTGGTTACGTAAATAAATAATTACGTACACTGTAAATCTTTTTAGCAATTTATCAATTAAAACAACTAAACTGTAATATTAATTCGTATTATTATTATATTATATCTGGTACAAAAGTTTTAACAATACTTTTAATAATTAATTTATTAAATGTTCAAAAAGACCTCCACGTTCTGCCAAACAATATCCTAATCAATTATATATATTCTCCCTCACATTGGCTAACATCTCATGGTCAACGGACTGACATGCATTGAAAATCTGTATTTTCAATTCGTTCAAATTATTAGCTCTATTTTCTTAAAAGCCATAAATTTTGGATTTTACAAATTCCCATAAAACCATTTAATTATTTGGTTTTTTTCCCGAACAGTATAAATAGCCATTTTATCAATAATTTCACTAGTGAATACTGACATTTGATAAAATTGTGATTTTTACTGTAGAAAACAAAGACGATACTATATCAGATTGTATAACCACAGTAACTATTAGCGATCATTTATCTCATTCTTACTTACTGCTTTAGTGCTTAATATAATATTGTCTCTGTCTTACACACAGAATGTTCTATGGACCGTTTTGATTTAATACAATCTGTATAATAATTAATTTTATTTCAGATAATGAAGATGCTTAAAGAAATAAACAAAAACCCAATTACGTAAAAGAAAACAAACATCGCGTGTATCAATAAATTACACCTTTATGGTATAAAATAGTCTTAATTTTAAAGTTTTAACAAATAACCGGCACCAAATCGAATACCAAATATTCGGCAAGGTCACATTAAAAATATTTTGGACCATAAAAATTTTGTAGTTCAAATTTCATACATACATAGTACCGCTACAACACAATAAAATACTTTTTTTTATCAAGATTTGATCTACAAAACCGGTTTTTTCGTCATCGAAATGAATGTAACTGTACCGCCACCTCCACCATAAATGCCCCGTTTCTCCCGCCATAAAAATGTTTGTAATGCAACAATATGGAAACCATTGTGCTCTTTATTAGTAACTATTGCAAACTGAATTTTTTTCATGTCTCCAAGAAAAAGACTAAAAAAATTACCAAAAATTCGACTTTCACTGCGCCTTGTTAATTGATTTTCGATTTATTTATCTATACTATAATATTATAAAGAAGTAAAGTTTATAAGTTTGGATGTAGGAGGCAATCTCCGAAACTACTCATCCGATTTCAAAATTTTTTACACCAATATTTAGAATAGACCTTCAGGATAGATATAGACTATATATTATCGCGTTAAAATAAAAAGCGTTTTTCGTGGAGACCAATTTTGCAACATAAGTCGACGTATAAAGTGAGTTAAACCCCACGTCTTAAAAAGCCACGCCGCTACTGGTATACTCTGGTGGTCATGTGGAGAAACAGAGGCAAGATGGCAGCGGAGCGTATGAACATGTTAAAAAATTTAAATTAATAAATGTATTGAATTAAATAATATTCATGTTGCAATCTTACGTTAATAAATATGTTGAATTAAATAATATTTATGTTACAAACTTACGTTAATAAATATGTTGAATAAAATAATAATAATTGTAACACATGTTATTTAAATGGGAAATGTATCATGATTTTGGCACGGTTTAATATAAAAATTAAGAGTTTTTATTGGTCTGATACTTTTTTTAGGACAAAAACTAAAAATTTAGGGGGGACTGCAAAAAAAACAAACTTGGGAAGTAACGGACACCATAATAATTATAGCTGCCTGATTCTAGAACTAGTGTGACGTGTGAGAATTATTCGCACTAAATAAGTATAATAATTATCACTTTACAAAATTATTTTTTAAATATGTTTGCAGGTATTCAATTCGTTTCTAATTTTGCACACTGCTTATAACGTTCTTCTTTTTGTTGTATTACAATATGAAGCTCAGATGACAGATCGAAGAAATATTTTACTAAAATTGTCATATAGAGGCGCAAGTAGCAAAAGCGTTGAGCTAAACCGTCAGATAGCATCATGCAGCATTGCTGTGATGTTCAGCGTTGCTCTCTGTTTCAAAATTAAAGCCGTCAGATGGCAGTATGCAGTATTGTGTCTGTTGTATTACAATATGAAGGTCAGATGACAGATCGAAGTGTTGACGTTGTTTCAAAATAAAGCCGTCAGATGGCAGACTTTGTTCAGCGTTGCTGTATTTTAATTAATATACTAAAACAAAAGCAATAATACCTACATTTTTTAGTTGTCGATGTCAGTAGAGCAAGCAATTATCTGTAAAATGATATATAATTTATGTGGAGAAATTGTGAGGTTTTTTCTGAAAAGGAAGGCAAACATTCTTAACCTTAGCGTATTAATATATATGATCTTCTAAACTTCGTTCCAATGATTGGCGCCAAGATAGGTTTACTGATTCGGTCGAATCGGTGTAAAATCGCGTTAAATTCTAATTAAAACAAAACAGTAATATCAAATGCAAAGCCTGTCATTGTTGGCAATGTACATTGTTTAGATTTCTGTGACGAGATTAGTAGGATGTAAGGGTCAATGTAATAATGAGTAACTAAACAAAACATTTTTAATTTGTTAGTGTACAATGTATTGTTGAACTGTCAATTATTATGCTCGCAGTGTACATTCATTTATACTTCAGTCCATTGTTGTCTGTACAATAGATATAACATGGAGTGATATTAAGTCTCATCCCTAAAAGCAAGCTCTGTGGCGCACTATCGGTTAATGGCGATTGCTCTCGACTGTAGCCTCGGACAACATTTTTACTTCCCATCTCTGCCACAAAAATCTATACTAATACTAGCGGCCCTGTACGTGCTTCGCTACGTATAAAGTAAAATAATAAAACAATTTAATTGGAACATCTATCTATCTATCTATCTATCTATCTATTTTATTAATTGCTAGCTATTTTAAAATATGCATGCGCGAATATGTGTGTATGTCGAGCACTCCGGCTGCGCCGTCGTGCTCGAAAAAAAAATAGCGTAAAGTATTCGTGGATAACTGGTCTTTAAAACACTTGCTCTATTTCGAGCACTCCGGCTGCGCCGTCGTGCCGAGCAGTTTTAAACTTTTTTACATCCTCGATCTAGATATATGGTTGTTAAGTTCGTTGCGCCATCTATTGAATATTCACTCAATCCAGTCAACAGATCTTATATGGTTGTTAAGTTTGTTGCGCCATCTATTGAATATTCACTCAATCCAGTCAACAGGTACGCCATCTTATATGGTTGTATTATGACTGTCAAGGAATAGACAAATAATTTGCAATAAAATAATATTGCGACTATAAATTGAAATGTAAGCTATCCTATCTTTCAAGTTGGGTCGAATTGCACACGGTGTGCAAATCAAATTTAAAATCGGTTCAGTAGTCTAGGAGTTCATCGAGGACAAACGCGGACAAACAACGTGACACGTAATTTTTATATATAAAGATTATAAATGCAAGAGTCTGTCTGTTTGTCTATTTGTTACGCTTTCACGACCAAACCGCTGGACCGATTTTGATGAAATTTAATATGGAGATAGTTTGAAGCCTGCGGAAGGACATAGGCTATTTTTTTTTAATTCAATCCATATGGGGGTGAAGTAGGGGTTTGTAATATTGTATGAAGTTACGCTTTCACTACCAAACCGCTGGACCGATTTTGATGAAATTTAATATGGAAATAGTTTGAGGCCTGCGGAAGGACATAGGCTACTTTTTTTCAAAATTCAACTCCAATGGAAACTAAGTTGGGTTGTACCTAATATTGTATGAAGTTACGATTTCACTACCAAACCGCTGGACCGATTTTGATGAAATTTAATATGGAGATAGTTTGAAGCCTGCGGAAGGACATAGGGTGCTTTTTTTCAAAATTCAACCCCAATGGAAATTAAGTTGTGGTTGTAATATTGTATAAAGTTACGCTTTCACTACCAAACCGCTGGACCGATTTTGATGAAATTTAATATGGAGATAGCTTGAAGCCTGCGGAAGGACATAGGCTATTTTTTTTAATTCAAATCATATGGAAGTGAAGTGGGGGTTTGTAATATTGTATGAAATTACGCTTTCACTACCAAACCGCTGGACCGATTTTGATGAAATTTAATATGGAGATAGTTTGAAGCCTGGGGAAGGACATAGGCTATTTTTTTTAATTCAAATCATATGGAAGTGAAGTGGGGGTTTGTAATATTGTATGAAGTTACGCTTTCACTACCAAACCGCTGGACCGATTTTGATGAAATTTAATATGGAGATAGTTTGAAGCCTGGGGAAGGACATAGGCTACTTTTTTTTCAAAATTCAACCCCTATAGGGATGAAGTAGAGGTTGTAATATTATATGAAATTAGACTTTCACGGCCAGACCACTGGGGCCGATTGTGATGAAATTTAATATGGAGATATTTTGAAGCCTGGGGAAGGACATAGGCTACTTTTTTTCAAAATTCAACCCCAATGTAAATGCTTAAGGTAGCCGGCATTCATTTAGAAACATCATGTTTTTCGCAACGTTGCTCACGTGTATCGAATCCACACAATCTTTGTTTTTGCAAAAGACAGTAAAATAAAAAACATTGTTTATAGAGCCGTCGTATATTAAGAGCCTTGCTTGAATTTATGATTTTTTTTTATCAATTGTACACACTGTTTCCATGCAGACGATGTCGCGGGTAAAAGCTAGTAATTTCATATAAAGTTTATTAAAACTTTGTTAACATATATTGCGTATTTATTACCTCATTAAAATAACACATCTTTAATAGCTATTGGCGTAACTAGTAGTCTAAGTCATTCATCGCGCTGACAGGTCATGACTTAGCCTACAAGCTGCGCCCATAATTTTTATCAACAATTGCGCGTTATTCATGTTTTAATTATAATGAGATGTTGTAAATATCTATTTATTTCTTTATAAAAAAAACTGTCAATACTAACAGCACCAAACAGCACGATTCAATGTTTTGGTTTGAGGTTAGCCAGTTATGAATAAACTCCATGTCGAAAACATTCGGCCTCTCAATTTTAGTCTCAATGGGTAACAACGGAGTTGTTGTTACCTACTATTTCGTTACGACTCAGAAAATAGTTACGTTTATTTTCATTACTCCACAATGGCCGAGCTAGTAGGAATCTTCATTGAGTTATGACAAGTAATTGTCACCAGTCGGTAAATGGCTATTTAGGGTTCGGTTTTTAGGCATGATAAAACATGAATAACGCGCATGAGTTGAATAAAATTATTTTCGATTTTAATAACACATATTGTTAACAAACGTGTTTGAAAAAAAATATAGGTAGGTAGTGTTTGTAAATGTAAATGTAAAAAAAAGTTTTTAGTTACTTCTCTTATTATTAAACTTTTTTTGTTTAATATTTTTTTTGTTACCTATATAGAAATCGGTTGTTTCAATGAAACATACAATCATGAACAAAGTATTATTTTGTAATTTAGGTAATTTTATTAAATTGATCAGACTTTATAGTGTACACATTGTAAGTATATTTAAAGTAAAAACATTCAACTAACTTTCAAACGCTAAGTATTTTTTGTAGAAAAAAAAAACAAATTGATTTTTTCAAATATTAACGACTATTTTGACACTTACACGTTAAACCTAACCTTACTAAAACCCAGCAGGCTTACCAGCTATCATTCTGAACGCTAAATTAGATTCGTTTGGAATCCACAGAAAAAATCGAGACAAAGCGAGAGATGTAAGTTCTCTGAGAATTCATAATTTTATAATTATGAACCTAAATATTTTTAAAGATTATTTTTTCCTTTTTAGTACACTGCTTTAAAAAAGTTTTTTCTTCTCATATTTAATTTTCAAATTTTTAGTTTAAATTGTGGGTTATAGACCAGGGATATCAAACACGCGGCCAGCCAATTCATAGATTGCGGCCCGCCAAGACGTTAAAAAAACATTTAATAATATAATCATCCTAACAATCGTATTTTATTAATATGTTTTGGCATTAAAAACATGCGGACCCCAGCTTATGTACGAAATAGATAATGTGGCCGCGATATCATAATATGAGTTTGACATGCCTGTTATAGACGCTCAACATCACAGTAGTTACGTTTTAACCTATACATTTCTCATGACAGAAAAAAGCTAATCCGTCATTTTTGGACGTCTGCTATTTTAAATTTAGCTTATTCTATTCTACTCGTCAAACACGAGTCGAGAGAGGTACGAAGAAACAGTTAATCCGCCATTTTGGAACGCCCGCCATATTGAATTTCAAACTACATTGCATTGTCACCGAACATGTACACGTGTGCAAAATTTCAAAGCTCTAGCTTAATTAGAACTAAACGAAATTTTGATTACAAAATTTGACCCAAATGTGAGATTGTAAACAAGTGCGTGAGACGACCTCATAATGAATACTTTGAACACACCTAGTAGACAGCTGGTGACACCAACGTCACATTAGGGGAATGTGGGCACAATATCGTGGTTTGAGGTTTATATATCCCCACAATCCCCTATTGTCGAGTGCGCTCTGTTGATGCGTCGAAATTAATTCACAATTTGTTTGAATTTATCAATATATTGCCTAACTGTTTTTTGTCGATAATCTCAAACGACTTTTTTTAATTTTAAAATTCAAATGTTCAAGCGGGTATCTTCGTGTAATCACAAACATATATACTACTAGCGGTCCGTGCCGGTTCACCCGGGTACGATAGATAATAATAATAATAATCTTTATTAGTATAGATTAGTGCACTAAAAGGCAAGGTTCAGCCACAGGCTGCTTTTCAACCTAACCTAATTCTGCAAAATGTGTTTCGTTTGCGTCTGAACTAATAGCAAATTCTACCATTCTGTGCGTCTGTTTTTCTGTTTGTCTGTGAATCTCCGAATCCAAAAAACACATTTTTGAAAAAAAAATATATTGAATACTAGCCATTACCCGCGTTACCTCACGCGATATCAGTTTAAGTTGGAATGGTCCCGTCGCCCAATTGGCTGGAATTTTTTTACCATTCCAACCCACAAATGGGAAATGGTACTAGTTTAGATCAAAAATCACTTTTTAAATATATTTTTCCGCTTTGAGGTCCCCCGAATCCAAAAAAAATATTTTTGGAAAAACTCTGTGCGTCTGTTTGTCTGTGAACACGATACAAGTCAAACGGATGAACGGATTGAAACCAAATTTTGGGAGGATGTTTGGTATGCAAATATGAAGAGCCCTATTGTTTTTGAGGTAAAATCGGCGCATGCGCAGAAGATGTATATGCTATAGCGGTGTTTTTTTATATAATAATGGTATAATTTTAATAACGGCTTATTATTCTATTTATTTTTTCAAGAAAGTTTCGTTAAAATTTTTATTTCTAAACTTTATAGTTTCGGAAATATTTTGAAAATAAAAAAAATCAGTTGTTCTGTTTTGCAGATTTCTCAGATATAAAGTAGTCAATGATTAATTTTTACATGACGTGGAACATATTATGTCGGTAACCATGGCAAAAAATAGTAAATATATTGAATACTAGCCATTACCTGCGTTATCTCACGCGATATCAGAAATTCGATTTTCATTATTATATACTATATCAAATGTCAACATTTTGAAGTTGGAATGGTCCCGTCGCCCGATTGGCTGGAACTTTTCCACAATAATAATGCACCTGAAAATCACCAGTGAATGAAATTGTGAAAGACATGTTAGTCAGCTGTCAAATTCATAGTTGGCTGTCAGTATCGTAGCTAGATTCATAGGCGCCTGTGGCAAAATTCTGATATCGCGCCCCCAAAATTGTGTCGATTGATATATTCAAATAAAACAATCATAATCGCATTGTTGATTGCGCCCTGATGGATTTGCGCCCCAGGTGCCGCCCCCTGTTGCCAAACCCTAGTTACGCCACTGTAATGGCAATGCATTATTTTATTCGAAAGTAGCCCACGCGATTGAGACGAAACACGGATGCATTCCCATTATTTGGCATAGTTACTACTTTCTCAACGTAGACCCCTAAATTCCAAAGTTGATGACGTTCACGTGATCAACGACCTGACAAACTTTGAAAATGAAACTCATGTTGATTTTTAGACTATTTACCTCTTTTCATCCTCTGAAGGGGTTGTTTTTGAAAAAACACGAAACACGTGTTTATTTATTTGTTGACAGGAGCAATACTGTCCATTTTCGAATATGATTTCTCCATGCAAATTTTGAGCCCTCGTTGCACCCTTTCAGGGGTTGAATTTTCAAAAATC
The DNA here is from genome assembly GCA_963575645.1 of Xanthostigma xanthostigma. Taxonomy (NCBI): domain Eukaryota; kingdom Metazoa; phylum Arthropoda; class Insecta; order Raphidioptera; family Raphidiidae; genus Xanthostigma; species Xanthostigma xanthostigma. The sequence continues at coordinate 44,557,883 of OY754471.1, forward strand.
TGTTCTTATCGGATGCTTACGTCACAATACCTATGTATGTCAAATTTTAACTCAATCCGTCCATCAGCCAATCAGTTAGTCACGGTTTCCTTGTATATATTTAGATATAAAGGCTGGATTGAACTTGCCCCGAAAATGCACTTGCCCCATCTTACCTTAGATCTTAAACTTAAGCTGTACTGACTGGTTGCTAGCTAGATACTTTTTAAAATTTAAGTATCTTCTACAAGCCTGATTGTAGAGTCACGCATGAACAGAACAGCTGATGTACTGCACTTGCCCCATCTTACCCTAGATTTTAAACTTAAGCTGTATTGACTGTTTGCTAGCTACATATTTTTTTAAATTTAAGTATCTTCTACAAGCCTGATCGTAGAGTCATGCATGCGCAGAACAGCTGATGTACTGCACTTACCCCAAAAATGCACTTGCCCCATCTACTTAAGTCTTAAACTTAAGCTGTATTGACTGGTTGCTAGCTAGATACTTTTTAAAATTAAGGTATCTTCTACAAGCTTGATCGTAGAGTCACGCATGCGCAGAACAGCTGATGTACTGCACTTACCCCAAAAATGCACTTGCCCCATCTTATCTTAGATCTTAAACTTAAGCTGTATTTGACTGGTTGCTAGCTAGATACTTTTTAAAATTTAAGTATCTTCTACAAGCCTGATCGTAGAGTCACGCATGCGCAGAACAGCTGATGTTTTGTAGCGCGCGTATACTCAAGTTTTGTAGATTAAGCTGGAATAAAAAGCTGCACTGCAGTTACGTTATTTTAAATACAGAACTTCAGTCGATTGCAGTTTAATTGAATTTATGTGACTAAATGCAGATTTTATTCAGTTTAAAAATTCAATTTAACTATTTAAAACGTTCAACCAGTTTAAATTGATTTTTTTATTCATTTAAAAACCGACACCAGCAAACATTATTACACTCAACTACCACTTTTTAAACGCAATTTGTTAAATTCAATGGTTTTTCAGATTTTCCTGAAGACTCAAATAATTTGTAATTACAGTGTAAACTATATATAGCGCAGCGCTGCCAGTTTTTTTTTGCCAAGTCGGGATTTTGGAACTTTTTGAGTGAAAACAGCGGGATTCTTTCGTCGAAAGCGGGACATAGTAAAAAAACGTATATAATCAGAAGTTTTCAAATACCCACATACTCGTATTTATCTTTTTATTTGAATTAAAATTACGTTTACGTGACAATAGATAGCAAAAATAGCCATAGAAAATGTATTTTAATAAAAATATAATTTTTTAAATCAGATTTACCCTATCGTTAAATAGTTGAGTCTTATTCGTCTTCAGAATAAAAAAAAAATCAAAATCAAAAAAGTTTTATTCATTAGAAAAATATGGCGTTTCAAACAATAGTCTGTGAAGTGAATATTACAAATTGCAATAAGAGAATAATTATTTATAATAAATACTTATTCATGATATTTCTCTGAAGATTTAACTTCTATTAAAGTTATCCCCGAAAAGCGGGACTGAGCCTGTCCCGCGCGGGACATTTAATTTTGATTTAAAAATCGGGACGTCTGGCAACGCTGATATAGCGACACTTAAGGGACTGTGCACTTTGTGGCGTTATTGAGAGTTGTCGTTAAACGGAAAGAAGAAATAATCCGTTAATATTTATTTTACTATATTATTTCAACTTCATTTATCTTTTGTCCTACCTCTATTGCGCGTATTAATAATCCCAACAAACAAAAGAACGAATTTCTTAGAAACTTCAGTACGCATGACGCCGACAACAAAGCAACAAAATAACAAACAAGTACCTATTCTTTATTGTTTAATGATGACGTATTGTTGTCGTTATTTAGACTGTATCATTGTATGAGCAACAGGGTAAATCAACTAGAGTTAAGTAATTTCGACGTTTTAAGGAGTTTGTCGTTATATCGAGTGACGTTAAATGGAGTTTACACTGTACTTGCGAATAAGATTTAGCCAATAGGTCATGGATTAGGGACTTTAAACGCTATATATTTTCGGTTATTAAACGGTGGTTTAAAGAGAACTCAAAATAGCTCCGAGAAATTTTTATCCGAATTTGCATACTGGACTGTTTCTCATATTAAACAAAAGTATTAATGTCAAAAATGGCAATAAATTAAAACAAAAAAAATATCAAAGCGCTGACACTAAGTATTAGAAAACGTTCTCTTTTTAAATTTTTCCTATCAAATTTGAACTATGTACTGAAAATTGCTGCTATCGCTTTTTTAAGTCCAAATAGAAATTAATCTGACATTTCAAATTTTAATTAAGAAAATATCGTAAAACTATATATCCGTTAGCGCAAAACTTAATTTTAATATATTTTGTTTTGTTACAGGCTGTTGCAGTTTCAAAAATAGGACATGTGCAACGAAAAATTACTTCAGGATTAAAAATGGTGAGCTGTCAAAATATTTTCTAATAATTGAATTGCCCTAATAAATACTTTGGCATCGTAGTCTGGTATTTTGATTATAATACAGAATGATTTTTAAGTTGATTTTTCTTTTTTAACAGCGTGTAGAAATCGAAATATAGACAAACAATTATTTTAAGTTACTGTGAATCAGGTATCATAGAGCTTACGAGCGTGTAATTTTTTCTTTTAAAACAAATTAATAAAAGCTTATTTTTGACATATTTTATTTCATAATAACAGTAGCGGCTCGGCCCGGTTTCACCCGGGTGCGATAGATCTAATTCTGCAAAATATATTTCGCTTGCGGCCCGGCGTTTGAACTAATAACTTTGAGCAAATTCTACCAGATTTACTCCTGAACTAACACCTTTGAGCGAATTCTATCAAATGTCGCTACTTGGTACTAAAACAGTTTTTTTTTGTCTGTTTCTGAACTAATAGCTTTGAGCAAATTCAGTCAGATGTTGCTACATGTTACTAATGTTTTGACAAATTTTGTACACAATATTATAAAATCTTACTTATAGTGCAGAGGTGTTAGACTGATTTTTCTAAAGGGCCATTTATAAGATTTAGGATGTGTTTGCGGGCCAGATTATAAATTTAAAACTTAAAAATCTGTATTTATTTAGTTTAAATCAATTTCATTTAAAGGTAATCAAAAGAGTAAATTTATCTTGAGCTTGAGGATCCAGATATCTGAGGTCTCTTGTTTTTTGTAACGATGCCGGCCCTGTGCAATGACATAATTTTTTTTTATTACAAATTATTCTGCAGTTATGCAAGTGCCCGGCATCCTTACTTTCAATACTAAAATTTACAATTGTATATTATATCTTAAAAAAAAACTTCGGAGAAGTAAAAACTTCGTTCTGTGCTAAATTCAAAAACTTGAGGCGACTGAATCTCAGAATTATAACTTAAAAAAAAAAGAATTTCGAGGCAGACAAGAAATAGAAATCAAGCTCGAAGTTCTGTGCCTAAGACGTCGAAAAAAAAAAGAATTTTGAGGCAGACAAGGAATTGAAATCCAACTTCGAAATTCTGTGCTTATAAAAGCTACAAGAGCAACAGCAAAAAAATGCAAAGACGGTGTTCGCATAACTCCTTTAGTTACCACTAAAAAAACGCCGTCTGTGCACTTTTTTTTTGCTGTTGCTCTTGTAGCTTTTATAAGCACAGAATTTCGAAGTTGGATTTCAATTCCTTGTCTGCCTCAAAATTCTTTTTTTTTTCGACGTCTTAGGCACAGAACTTCGAGCTTGATTTCTATTTCTTGTCTGCCTCGAAATTCTTTTTTTTTTAAGTTATAATTCTGAGATTCAGTCGCCTCAAGTTTTTGAATTTAGCACAGAACGAAGTTTTTACTTCTCCGAAGTTTTTTTTTAAGATTTCACGTCTTTTTCCAAAGTGTGAGACATTATTTTTATTTTTTCTCCAAAAAATAAACATATGTGCATTTTTAGAATTAAGAGGCCACAGATTCCATGAAGGCCAATTTTGAAGGCATGAACAAAAATCAATGAACAAGGCCAACCATTAAAAATACAAAAATTTTTTCATATCATTAATTGTAAAATACTTATTTTGCATTAAAAAAGAAGTTTCACTTTAAAAACTTTCCTCTTTTTAATTTTTGTTGCACTTTTTATGATGAATATGTTTTTTAATAAATTAAATTATTTAAATCTAACTTCAATCATATATTTTGTTATTTTTTAACAAAAAATTTGACGAAAGTGTATTTTTCAAAAAACAAGAAAAAAAATTAAAAATTAAAAAAGAAATAAAAATATGTTTATGAGAAAAAAATTGAGAAAATAAATAAAAAATAAAAAAAAACAATTAAAAATATAAAAAAAATAAAAATATAAAAATAAAAAATATGATTATATATAAATATCAAATGGAAATAAAATGGAGTAGAAAAAAAAAATTTTCCAATGATGCCGGCGGGAATCGAACCCGAGACCCTGTTATTAGTGTTATTACTAGTCTAACGTCGTAACCGTTAGTCCACGGGCACACTCGCAGTATAAGCTGTTATTGTGATACAGAAGTATATATGGGTGATACGAAAAATCGGTCCTATGAAAGTCACGTGGTCACAGAACTATAAAACTTGGAAATTGGTCTCATATACACGGCGTTATATGGGAGCTAGGCAAAATCAATGTATAAGAATACGTTAGAGATACGTCGGCATTTAGCACAGAAAAGAATCTCTAACGAGATTCTTCGATATAATAAGCTCATTGATGTCAGGTGTCTAAAATCCTCACTGGAGAGATTCTGGTCACAGGCCGTATTGAGATGGCTTGAGGGCCGGATGCAGCCCGCGGGCCGTATCTTTGACACCACTGCTATAGTGTTGAACCAAGCAAGACACATTATTCAAAATTTCATTAAAAGCGACTCAGTAATTTCGGAGATAAGCGCATACGAACATTGGGTCAGGAGACTTTTATAAATTGATCATAATCTAGGAACGTTTTCAACACAGGTTTTCTGATAACGCTTTGTGAGATCGAGTAGTTTATTTAACCGTAATTTATATAATGGCTGAACTCCAGATAAATTATTGACATAGATTCGCTTTATTAAAACGAAGCGTACCTATGTCTACATATTTTATGTTGGGATGCCTTCAATGCCGGTTAGAGAGATATTTTACATAATAAACGCAAGTTTATGCGCTCCATGTGGTTAGTTGAAGTTGTCGCCGAGGAACGTCGCCACCGTCACTTTTGTATTTGTACATCTACCTCTCATATAATATACCTACACGCGTCTATTCATTCTCGTTCATTCATTCTACCAACTTTGGCCATTTCTCATCTATTCAGGAACAAATGATAGGGCTTTCTCCATACAGTTTTTGAACAAAAGATAGTGCACGTGAATGGAAATTCCAATTCTAGAAATCAATTTAGACCGGTGGAATATTCTAAATGTATGCTTTTTTATTTGTTTATGTGTTTTGATTTGTGTATATTTAATATGAGCGGTGTAGCGTAGTGGTCAAAGCACTAGACTCGCGTTCTGGAAGTACCGGGTTCGAATCCCGGCGGGAGCAGATGTGGCTGGGTACTTTTTCTACTAGTCAGAGTGCCCGTCGGCAAGAATTTTATTGATACATACTCTCCCCAAACTTTGTATATGGCTTCATTAGGCCTAGTCTGACACCTCGAATACGTTCGACATATTCGAGGTGTCAGACATTTTAAATGGTTTATGTTATTTATCACAGAACATTATTTTAGCGTTTTGGTTGAAGTTTTTAAGCTATCCAATTAAAAAAACAAACAATATCTATAAATTTTTACATGTCGTCAAAACGATATCTTTCGGAAAATTTAGAGGGAAAACGCCCCAAAATCAAGAAAAGTCATAGAGGAAATAGGTGTCAGACTAGGCCTAATGAAGCCATATACAAAGTTTGGGGAGAGTATGTGTCAGTAAAATTTTTGCCAATGGGCACTCTGACTATACTGCCTCTCGCCGAGAAACGGTAATTCCTGTCCCGGCCATCTTGTTGAGGTTTTCCATGGTATGCCTCAATAATTCCAGATAAATATCTAGATGGTTCCTTACTCAAAGCCATGGCCGATTATTTGTGCACAAAATTTGCTATTTTATCCTAATTTCCTAAAAACTTCTTCATTCGCCCATTGTCATTAATTGAGTTGAAATTTAAAAAATCTAGAAAATAACGGGAAGTGTGATAGATGGAAAATAGTAATGGTGCAATAGGCGTCGAAAAACTGCACGTTAAACGTATTATTATTATTATTATTAATATTTACGTTTTTTGGTCGGTTTATCCCGGCGGCGGCAGATGTGGCTGGGACTTTATCCTACTATCTCTAGACGAGAAACGGTAATTCCTGTACCGGCCACCTTGTTGAGGTTTTCCATGGTTTCCCTCAATAATTCCAGATAAATATCGAGATGGTTCCTTATTCAAGGCCATGGCAGATTACCTGTCAAACTCCTGTGCTCAAAATTTGCTACCTTATTCTAATTTCCTAAAAAATTCTTCATTCGCCGCAATTTAAAAAATCTAGAAAATAACGATAGGCGTCGAGAAACGGACGTTAAACGTATTATTATTATTATTTATAATTTTTTGGCCAGTTTTTTTTTTTTTTTTTTTGTTTTAAGATACGGAACCCTAAAAGTGTAAATACCAACTGAAATAAGTACTCCAACTTTAAAGTAAGATTCTGGATTATTGAGAGCCATAACTAATAAGTTATTTTTCTATTTTTTAGATTTGTCAATATTATTATGTAACCAATTATAAGATGCCGCTGTTCCAAATATATTTTTTAGGTATTATTTTGTAAATCTTTGTATTCTGTTCACAAATTATTGTATGTTTTTTTCTTTGCAAGGGAGAGTTGAAAAACAGCATTTTTGCTGAACTCGTTTACCCTTTTGATTTCGTTATCAATGAACTACTATTATTATTATCGGATGGAGAAATAGCGGCTATGGATCAATGAATGCTGTACTTTGTATTATTCATTTAATATATTATCTTACGTTTCGGCACATTGTTTATTGCCATCTTCAGAGATTCTAATTATAAAATATTTATTAATTTAGGTACAATAAAAAAACATATAATAACCTTGAACAATGCTATTTTTTTACATACCTATATTAGTCAAAAAGAGAAGTACAAAGTCAATAAATTATAATGAAAATTTATGTTAAACACAGTTTTCTTCATGGTTTTGGTTTTTTAAATATTTTAATTCTTCAAAAATTAGTTTTTTGAAACTTTTTGCAAAAAGATTTTTATATTTTGCAAAAAGTTTCAAAAAACTAATTTTTGAAGAATTAAAATATTTAAAAAACCAAAACCATGAAGAAAACTGTGTTTTTTTATTGTAAATTAATAAATATTTTATAATTAGAATCTCTGAAGATGGCAATAAACAATGTGCCGAAACGTAAGATAATACTTATATTAAATGAATAATACAAAGTACAGCATTCATTGATCCATAGCCGCTATTTCTCCATCCAATTATTTCGATTAAGGATCGCAAATCTACAAATTTTGTAGTAGAAGACTAATTATTATTATCATTAAATAGGTTGAGAGTGAAGCGTCTGTGGACTATCATACGGAAACGGCTTGCGTTTTTGAGAGAGCGTAATCTCATTCAGTATAAGGAAATAAAGGTGCACAGTGTTTAGTGTTATTCCATAAATAGCTTTGATTGTTATGGACTGTACAACAACATTCAGTTAACCGGCGTTGTGAGAAACGGCAACAGCTGTGTGTTATTTAAAGCGTCACGTGATAAATTGATGTACCATGTTTGGTTGTTAAAGCGCCAGGCTGCGCGAGGTCCCGAACTTCTCTCTCTCATCTGTTTGTCTGTCTGTCTGTCGGTCCATTTTCACCATTTGTGTTTACGTGTGTTCTGTGCATTAATTGTGGTTTCACGCATTACTGATTAGTACCATTACTCCACACCTTCTGTTCACAATGCTGCTTTCACGAATCAAGAAACACAATATAAAGCAATTGTTTTGTATTATTTATATGCTGATGCACTACTTTAAAGTCCCGAAGCCGTTGATGAGTTACAGTCCCAATCAAAAGTAAGTCAAATTCTAAATGGAAACTTTTCCATAATACATTTTTACAAAAGGTTATAAGTCGATGATACCAATAAATTATTGTCATAAAGGCATAAATAAATAATTTTTTTTAATATTAACTAATTATTTCAGTGTTTGACTTAATGCACTAACTTTTGAATTTTTTGTATCTACAAAGTTAGGTTAGAAAAAATAAATTTATGTAAATATCTGTAGTTTACATATTTTTTGCAGTCAATAATAATGAAAGGAAATTAGAAGTAATGAAAAATTAAAATTAAATCATTAAAAAGTTGAAAATTCAGTTAAAATTGTTTAAATTGTCAAGAATAAAAGTCCTTAGTCGAAAAGTGCTAAGGTTTAATAATTTTTTTTATTGATTAAAAGGCTCCTAATTAAATTTGAAAAAATATTAAAATATGCGTAAGACATCGATGCTTTACAAAGTTAGTTTTCGGAACTGCTGACATTATTTGGTTATTTGCAAAAAATTAAAATGTACCGTTTGCATGCTAGGTTGACATATTTTCCATAAGACTACATGTAAAAGTTTTTTTTTAATTTTTAACTTTATAAATCTCCTAATGATTTTGGATTTTTTACAGAAAATTTTGTCATAAAAAATCTATTAAAAAAATTTTATTTCAGATTTTTTTCATTATCTTCATAAAACGGCTCAACCTGCTTAAAACGTCGAAATTACTTAGCTCCAGTTGTTTTACCTTGTTTGCTCATACCTGATACACTCTAAATAACGACACGCTCACTCAAAATAATGACAATAATACCTACGTCATCATTAAGCAATAAACAGTACATGTTTGTTATTTTGTTGCTTTGTTGTCGGCGTCATGCGTACCGAAGATTCAAAGAAATTCGTTATTTTGTTTGTTGCGGGATTATCTTTCATATGTTTAGCTCAGCTGCTTATCGATAAGTTATTATATTCTTAGTTGCCCACAAACTTTCAAACTGTGAACATGGCGAGTACGAGAAAATCTTTGTGTATTATTTCTTCTCTCCGTTTAACGACAACTCTCAATAACGCCTCAAAGTGCACAGTCCCTTGAGTATCGCTATATACAAAGTGAGTCAGACCACCCGTAACGTTCGTTTTTTTTTTTCGAAAACGGTTAGTCGTAGAGAGTTGTGTCAAAAATCTGCATTATAAAAGCCCTATTGAAGAATCGAATGGTGATATTTTTTTTCCCCGGAAAGGTCTGCTTCCCTATTAGTTTGCTCCAGAATGTTTAGAACTCCGGAATATTAAATGGCACGATAGGCGAAAGTGGTATTGTTGAAAAGATCTTTAAAAAATAAGCAAGTTTTGTAGGACATTTTTTTTTGTTACTGCCACCCCTGTTAAGTAATATACGTTTGAAATTATTAAATTAACATGTTATAATAACGAACTTAATTTTAAAAGTTGGCATTTAAAATCTAGTTCTTAAACAATAATAAATGTCACAATATTTTTTTAATAATTGCAATTGTTTTTTTTGTGTCGGAAAATACTTAGAGGTACCCATAGCATATCTAGAAGAGCTCATCAGTGTTTAGAAGTAAATGGAAAACAGTTTAAGCACTTATGGCATTGTTTAATTAGATAACTAAATTTTAAATGCCAACTTTTAAAATTAAGTTCGTTATTATGACATGTTAATTTAATAATTTCAAACGTATATTACTTAACAGGGGCGGCAGTAACAAAAAAAAAATGTCCTACAAAACTTGCTTATTTTTTAAAGATCTTTTCAACAATACCACTTTCGACCTATCGTGCCATTTAATAATATTCCGGAGTTCTGAACATTCTGGAGCAAACTAATAGGGAAGCCGACCTTTCCGCGAAAATAAATATCACCATTCGATTCTTCATTAGGGCTTTTATAATACAGATTTTTGACACAACTCTCTACGAATAACCGTTTTCGAAAAAAACAAACGGTACGGGTGGTCTGACTCACTCTGTATAGAGTTTAGTACTTCAGGTTGTTGTTTTTGTAAATAAAATTGTCATACAATCCAGATGGCTCAATACACGGAAATTTGAATAGTGTAAACAATAGCTAGATAGATAGATAGATAGTCAGTTTATTTGTGTTTCGCCCTTTGGATACGGAACCCCAAAAACTGGTTAATCGAAATCGCAACATAACTTCCGTCATGAAAGGCTTTCTTCTCTAAGCTGATTAATCATTCGCGATTCAAAAAATCACGGTTATACATAAAGTGCGTCATTTTGTTTGCACGTGCTGTGACGATTTTTGTTTGTAATGGCGGTTTATTTAATTCGTTTTATATATGTCTATCTTTATTTGTTTTGTCACGTTCGAGTGATAATTATGTTTTGTTTGGTTGGTAATTGTTTGATGATGAACTTCACGTGCAATGAATACGTAGGTAGGTTTTTAAACAAGTTTTACATATTGTGTTAATTAGTCGTGACGTTGGGGGTGTCAAATTATGATCAAGTCACGTTACGGAATACTTGATGCAGTTAAAGCTGTTAACATTTCCAGATTTACACAACAAATGACTTGATAAGTACACGTCTACCGTTTGATGTGTTGTCTGCAGTATTGGAAAATAGATAAAAGAATAACATGCTTAACACTAACGTGCCCTATAGAAAAGCTACGCTAATACTGCGTTGCGAAAATGATTGCCAAAAAAACGAGTGTACTTTAAACCACACGGCTAAAGTAAAACTTCTTCCTGCCATAATTTGTTATTATTCACCCGAAAATTCACAAAATATGAACTACAAAATGATTTAACAATTTTATTCACTTTAAACGTAGAATATTTAATGTATTGAACAAAATATTAATTTATAAAGTTATTCAAGAACGAAATGAACAGTCTAATGTAAGAAGAAAGAAATATAAACATAAAGATAATGAAAACAAAAGTAATACATTGCAATTACTTAGCTCTCGTTAGATTTTAAGCGTAAATCTTTATGAAATATTATTTAAAGTAGGTTTACAAAGCTTTTGATTTGACAATAGATATAATTCTAAGGTAAAATTAATAATGCATTTTTTGTCTTTATTGTAATAGTTCTCAAAACTGCAAGCTGCCATTTTTGTGGAGGAGAATAGCGCCGGTCATCTGTATGAAAAAAAACAATATTCACGACGGGATCGGAATCGTACAGTGCGAAATGCGGTATTAGAAATATATACCCTCATCTGTTATTTGATGACGACAAAGATTTTACGTTAGATAATATATACATTGATAAATCGCACATGGGTTGTCTAGCTAAATCGCGTACCAATGCTGTTAAATGAGATAAATTCTAATTAACTTTTGTGGATCAACTTCCGCGATTTGTTAATCATAAAAATCGGCTCTAAAATGAAAGAATATGACACAAATAAAATGTTAACAAAACAAATAAACTCAAAGTACACAGGACACAACTATTTACAAGGTATGTTTATGTGGATAAATAAATGGTATATTCCGATTACTTGTGTCACAATCTCATTTAAGGCTCGATTTTTATGAATAACAAATCGGGGAAGTTGATCCAAAAAGGAACTTGTTTAATTTAACAGCATCGGTACGCGATTTAGCTAGGCAACCCAGATGCGATTTATCAATATATATAATTATCTAACATATAATCTTTGTCATCATCAAATAACAGATGAGGGTAGATATTTCTAATACCGGAATAGTTGAGTGGGTTACATTCGGACCAAAATTGTTCTTCGATCGTGCTCTACTAAGTGCCATGACAAAAATTCGTTCATATTCCATTCTTATTTTTAGGACATGATAATGATTCATTAGTGATCGTTTATTCATGAGGACCTTTTTTTATTCCATGAATATGTAATGAAACACACATTGCATTTTATAATTTTCTCATATATTTGATTTTATGGTTGCTACAATCAGCACATATTCTATTTTATTACATTTATCAGTTATATTATGCAATTTTGATAAGCCGCTCACATTCCTGAAAATCGATTATAAATTACCATATTTTATATTACATAACAGCAAATAACAACATATGAACAGCTGAAAGTCACTATTTATTTACCATTTAGTCCAAGCTATGACTGTACAAAAAGCTACTGGACAGCAGTACTAGGTACTATTAAAATGTTGAACTCTTTGACTCAATGCATTCAATAGTTAAGATGAGGCAAGACATTTTAGATGCATACTATAGATAGTTCGGCCATTAGATCACAGAAACTGGTGTTAAACCTGAAAAGTTTTAAGGGAATTTTAATATTCTGTATGCACACATGATTTTCGGGGTATAAAAAATCGTTTAATTAATAAATTCGCAATTTATCGTTCTATTTATATACAGGGTGTCCCCCGACATGACTGCCATAGCCTGGGACTGTGTTGCTGGGGAAATTTCAAGTCAAAAATGTCTATGAACATATATCTGGAACGCTATCTTAACTGAACTAGAAGCATTTTGTCGTTTAGAAGTTACAGCGTTTTCAAGTTTTTCTTTAAGAATATGAAGAAACGCTCATATTTCCAAAACTAAAAGTGATACAGAGTTGCGGATGATCGGAATCGATTCAGCTTGAAATTTTCTATAAGTTCGGTTAGTATAAAACGGTCCAAAAGTCGCTTAGTGCCTTAAAAAGTTGCAAATTTGCAAAACGGATATGAAAACATGAAAAGATTTGCGATATTTGGCAAAATATATAATTTTTTAGATATGCTTAATAGTAACGTGTCTTATAGAAAAAGTACGCTGAATCGAATGGGACCAAGCGCACATTCGTATCTCTGTTAGTTTAGACGCTATGACGGTTTAAAGTGTAAAAAAAATTAAACAGTTTAAATTGGCTATATTCCGAGACTACAAGAGATACAAGGTTGCGGGTGGGCGGAATCGATTCAGAATGACTTTTTTATAAGTATGTACATTATCAAACGATACAGAGCGATTTTTTTTATCAAAAATTTTCAATTTCGGAGGAAAGGTCTCCCCTTCTAACTTTTTCCGTTTTTAAAAAAACCGCAAAATCAGTCACAAATTGGGCGTATACGATTTATAACTGAGGTTATTATTATGTAAAAAATCGCGCTGAATCGATTCCGACCACTCCCATCTCCGTATCATTAGTCGTTAGTTGCGGCGTTTTTAAGTTTTTCTCAAATAATATTATTAAACGCTCGTGTCTCTGAAACTAACCTTCCGGATGAACACAGACTATGTATATTTTTGATCTCGCTACTGCAACAGGTCTACCTTTTGTAGCTAAAACTTATTTATGTATTATACATGAATTATTATCAATAATAAAATTATTCTTATTCTAAAAATTATTCTCTTATTATTGCGTTAAAACAAAAGCGCTTTTCGTGGTGACTAATTTTTGCAACGTAAATCAACGAATATACGGTGGCAATCTACAAATTTGGGCGAAGCCAGACCGGGTCGCTATAGTAAATATATGAAAATACAACACAGCCTGTCATTGCTCAAAATTGAACCGTCAAAAATGATTTTTTATGTGAAAATCAGCTATTTGATAGGCAGTACGTGCTAAAAATACTGCATATATATCGTGCTTAATTATAACTAGTGTACCCGTGCAAAACCTTTTGCATGTATTTTCATATTGTTTTCAAAAATCGATATTTTGATACCGACCTACGAGAATAATCTTATTGCTCTTGCATTAGTTTCCATTTACAGTTATTTTTCTTTTGATTTAACTTGATCCATCAAGTTGTCTCTATATTTAATTGGTTATAAATTCAAAGAAAATGTATGAGATCTGTTCATCGTTGTCATGGTTACCCCGCAAGAGCTGTTACAATTCATTTTTAGAAAATCTAACCTCATTTGATACATTTACGATTTTCACTATTTTTTTCTGATCTGAGACCAAATTTTAGACTTGGTACAGTCCACGTAATATTTAAAAACTCTATTTTGGCATTAAATTAACATAAACTTACACGTTCTTAAATTATTTGGAAAATGAAATAAAATTTATTTGTGTATTAATTTTTGGAATATTTATGCTACAAAACTAATTTAAATATACACTTAAATTGTCAAAGTCGACTTGTCAAACTGTTTGTAAAATCTCCGACATACGTACATATTTGCATTTCTCTCACACTCATGTCTCGTGAACATTGAAGGATTTTCTCTCTTTACGTTCCTCTTCACCCCGCTACCCCCTCGTCTTTTTTAATATTATCGCTTGAAAGAAGCCCTTTTAAAGAAATTTCACAAAAAAAAAATAGCGATAACATATCTGTGGACTAAAGGCTTCAGTTTAAAAAAAAAAAAATGTGTCAATCGGTTTAGTGGGGATGGCTGGCGGATTGTCTAGAGATTTAGGGCTTGTGTTTTAAATATATAGATATGTCATCACGCACTTGAAATTATGTACGGCTTGTTTTTAAAATATTTGGTATAGTTTTAATTTGGCCAGCAATGAAGCTACCTTTCCTTAAAACATCTCAATTATATTTTATTATTTTAAATTTTATATATTTATTTTTTGTGAAATGTTATTTCCATCTAAATAAATATGCAGCTAATAAAAGTACCTACTATCTGAACCGTGAATCGTTGTAGCGTATTTATAAAATAAAACATATTTTACAGTACTGCAGAAATATAATAAAAATACATAAATTTATTTTATAATTTGTTCTGTAATTTATGGTGGCCGATATCACAATGGTTTAGATATGCACACAATGCAATAGGTATACAAGTTTTATATAGCTTTTTATCGCAAAATCTAAATTCGTGCTTTTTTGTATATTTCAAACTTGATGTATACCCATATAATGGCACGGTAGCCAGTTTCGGTTGAGAATGCAGTCATTTTTTTTGCGTTCATTTGTTTTGTAGATTTCAAATGTATAAAAATTGATATCAGTATGTACACATATTTTTTTGTAAGACATATCAAAGTTACCTTGTCAAAAACAAACACAAACGTGCTTTAAAAAAAATTTTAAAAAAATATTACTCATACGTTTTGGTTATGTAATCAGTTCTCATGTTAAATGGATGTATACAATTTGAGTTAACTTTTTTTTATAAAAATAAATACAGTAGAACCTGGATAAGCAAGAGTTCAAGGAACCTCCGATCCTTGGAGGTTTTTCACTAAGTTTCCAGTTTATAGAGACACAGGAGTGGCCTTTATCATTTATAGAGGTCTATAAAAATACAGCAAATATGTAGTGAAAAACATGTTTGTATTATTCGACATAGATGCTAAAAAAAGAAAAAAAAACAATGATACAAAAACAATGTTAGTTATCTCAGTAATTCACGACTCATTTTTAAATTTCGTGAAACTTTAAATACGTTCGAATATCGCTTATAGAGGTACAGGCAAGTAGTAGTCTCAATTATAGAGACCCATGAGTGAAAAACGTCTTTCTCTTAAATAGAGGTTTCTGTTTCTCACTAATAGAGGTTTTAGAGGGTTACAAAGACGGTACCTGACAATTACTCTCACTTAGAGAGTTTTCTTGCTTACCCAGTTCTCACTCACTCAGGTTGGACTGTATAATGATCGTTATATTTTAATTATCTATCTTGATGCGTAGGTATATCATTATAGTCAGAGTGCCCGTCGGCAAAAATTTTACTGACAAATACTCTCCCCAAACTTTGTATATGGCTTCATTAGGCCTAGTCTGACACCTATTTCCTCTATGATTTTTTTTTTATTTTGGGGCGATTTACCTCTAAATTTTCCGAAACATGTCGTTTTGACGACATGTAAACATTTATAGATAGGTACTGTTTGTTTTTTTAATTGGATAGCTTAAAAACTTCAACCAAAACGCTAAAATAATGTTCTGTGACAAATAACATAAACCATTTAAAATGTCTGACACCTTTAATATGTCGACATATTCGAGGTGTCAGATATGTTTCGGAAAATTTAGAGGGAAAACGCCCCAAAATCAAAAAAAGTCATAGAGGAAATAGGTGTCAGACTAGGCCTAATGAAGCCATATACAAAGTTTGGGGAGAGTATTTGTCAGTATGCCGACGGGCACTCTGATTATTATGTACACAACAAATCGGGAGCGTTTTAAAAAATAATATAGCTTAGATTAATCTAAAAAAATATCCATTCAACTTCTATGCAATTCATTAGCGGCCGGTACGGCTTCGCCCAAACTTGTAGATTGCCACCGTTTTTTCGTCGACTTACGCTGCAAAATCGGTCTCAACGAAAAGTACTTTTATTTTAACGCGATAATATATATCCTATTTTCTTCTTAACTGAAACTCTTTTTTAACGCTAATTTATATTCTGAGAAAAAAATAATAACGCCCCCTATAAATAATTAATACGTCACCATTAAAATATGAACATATTATAATGATCTTTGTGACGTTATTTTTAGTATAGTTAAATGTTGCATTATTATTTTGTACAACGGGTGAGAGAATTTATGTAAAGCAGCCACGCAAAACTTAACTTACTGTTACATAATGCTCAAATTACATGCTCGACAAAATTACACCAATTAAATTATTTTTGATGTCTTCTAAATAGGATAGTACGACTACTAAGGTTACATAATGAAAACGTAAGTAATTGATTAATTAAATATACAGTAATAATTATTTTTCATAGCATTTCACACATGTGTAAATTATTAATATGTTAGTACTGTTTATTTAATTAATAAATTGATAACGTTTTTCTCGAATATTTTCTTATGCAACCTTACGAAAATATGAATTTTTAGTAAGAAAAATGGAGATGCAATAAAAATATGTTGTCATTTGAAAAAAAATGCATGTACATACTAGTGATGTGCCGGATATATCCGTATCCGTATCCACGGATATCCGAGGGACTGGGAGAAGAAAGATCCGTATCCGTTAGTTTTTGGCGGATCTTTTACCTTATTAATTTTCAATTCATAGATAAAATTTTATATATAGGTAGGTGGTGATTAGGTAATAATGAAAAACTGTTAAATTCCATTCAGATTATTTTTTATTTTTTTAAATCGTATTTGGCACCTTTATATTGCAAACATTTATCGTAGTGAGTACCATACCAATAGTACATAACTCAAAGGTACTAAAAAACTATTTTTATAATGAGATATTGCACATCGATCTTTGGAAAGAGACAATCTGTTATGAGAGTTAACTCTTAAAGAGGTCAATAACTTTAACTTTAACTTGAGATAGTCTCTTTCCAAAGGTCGATGTGCAATATTTACCGCCGCGTACTCTAAGAAAGTTGAGATCCGTATCCGTATCCGCGGATCTTGAAACCAAATATCCGTATTCAGATCCGTATCCGCGGATATACATTTTTAACGATTCGGCACATCACTAGTACATACACTTCGGGTTGAGTTTGAAGTACAAAAAAATATACGTCATTAATTTCCAATAAAAATAATACACGAATTATTCACTGTTACCACTTTCGTTTTTTTTTTTAAAGCAGAAAAAAGGACTTCGGTATTTTAATTGCAGTTTCTTATATATTTCATCGATAAGCAGCTGAACTCAACATATGAAAGATAATCCCAACAAACAAAAGATCGAATTTCTTAGAATCTTCGGTACGCATGACGCCGACAACAAAGCAACAAAATAACAAACAAGTACTGTTTATTGCTTAATGATGACGTATTGTTGTCGTTATTAAGAGTGGGTGTGTCGTATTTGGATTGGATCATTGTATGAGCAACAAGGTAAACCAATTAGAGTTAAGTATAATTTCGACGTTTTATGGATGTTTGTATCGAGTGACTTTAAATGGAGTTTCCGCTGTAATTATTTCACGTTTTTAAGAGTCGGTAATGTTTTACACGCTTTATATTAACTTCACTTGTAAGTTTATATGTATGTTTGTTTGTAACCTTCGGTTGGACTACAGCAAGTGGTTTATTATTGTAGTATAATATGCCAGCACTGTAACTACAGTGGTTAGCCGTGCGGTCTAAGGAACGGGTCTTCGCTGATGTCAACTCTCGGAATCACGGGTCGTGGGTTTTTTTAATCCCGTCCAAGCCGGAAAAAAAATTGTTTTTTTTTTCGGCAAATTTTTTACAATAAATCGAACTAAAAAGTGGATAATAAATATAGTTTAAAAAAACTAAAAAACACGCTTTATATCGAACTAAAACGTCGAAAAATATTTTTTTTAAATACGCTTAAAACAATAATGAATAAAAAATACTAGTATTATTGTGAAAAAAGAGTGGGGCGCTTGTTGTACGAAAATGTGGAACAAAGCGCCCCACGCTTTTTTTACAATAATACTAGTATTTTTTATTCATTATTGTTTTAGGCTTATTTTTAAAAACATATTTTTTACTTTTTAATTCGATATAAAGCGTGTTTTTTAGTTTTTTTAAACTATATTTTTTATTTAAAAACGCGTTTTAATACCCTACTTTAAAAAAAAAAAAACGTTTTATATGTGGATAAGCGACATAATATGATTAATTTATTACTTACGTATGCTAACCGTTACGGGAAGCATAGGTGTAAACTACCCTTAAACCTGCGAACCGGAAGCAGGTAATATGCGATTCATTAAAATGATATTTCTATTAAATTTAAATTTTAAAAGGGTTGTTAATATGTTCCATGACATGTTCACTGCACGTAATAAATTGCTGCTTTAGAATTAATTTACAACTTAGATAACATACTCTTAAGGTCGCTGTACACGAAGCTAGAAACGCTGCTTGACCGGCAGGCTGGCTACGAGGTTGGAAATGACATCACTGCGGGCTCGCCTGCTAGCTCACAAGATTATAGGTATTAAAATTAGAACAGGGGCTATTTTTTTAGCTAGTGCCGCTGCTAGGTATGAGCAAGAACCAATCAGGAAGCAGTATCTTGTCACCTGGGCGACTTGAACAAACGCCCACAAACCAGTACTATGTCATAGTGTGTATTCTGTTCAGAGACAATAAACATACACTTTTGTTACGTGCGCACCGAATCTACCTGCAGAGCAAGCTTGTAAAGACGTCTCGTGTGAAGCGAGCACATAATAGCAATTATGAAAACCAGCGCTAGAAAACTTGTAGTGAAATCTAGTAAGGAAGCTAGCGGCAAATCCAGCCTCGTGTGTAGCCGACTTTTGAAACGTACAATAATTATTTCGGAGTAAATAAGGTAATTAAATATCAGGTAGTTCAAATCAGTGTAACTTCATTAACCAGTCATTCGAGAAAAACTGAAATAACGTCGTTTTAAAGCTCTGGTTTCCTAAAATGGCGGTACCGTAGTATAGCGGCCGTAACATAACGACGAATGACGTCACAAAAAACGTACGCATAGAAAGAAGTTTGTAGTTTTGCCGGTAGCGGTGACACCGCCGCGCCGTAACGTAATTGAAATTAGAGTTTAAAAAACTAAAAAAAAAAAAAACTCTTTTTAGCAGTGCGAAATAAAAAATAATTTCAAAATATAAAGATTTTGTTCAACAGCGATAAGAACGAGTTGGAGGACTCCCTCGACTAACTCGATATCTCGAAGAAAATGGCTGACGATTCACGTGCTTGTTTGCATGGTGTCAGGTGTTTGAATCTTTATCTCTACAAGTCGAATGTTTCCATGTTTCCTAACAAAATTTTTTTGGTGTCTCCTTTGAAGTTCGACTTGAGGTTCTGCTGTATTATATGAATAATAATACTGCAATTAAAAAAGGGGGGTGTATTAAGGGGTTAAATTTTTTATTTCGACTAAAAACGTAGCATAATAAAGCTACAATATCTGTATTAGCAAATACACTATATTGTCGACAGCGTTTTGGCACTGTATTAGTGTAGAATTTTTTATGGTTTACAAAAAGTATTTGCTTTGATAAAAAATTCAATTTTTACCTGCGTCATAGCCTTTGACATTCTACAGCAGAAGTTCCCAAACTTATTTGTCTCGTAGACCACTTGCCATGTTTTTCAGGTTTGGGTAGACCCCCTGCTTATCTGATATTGATTTTTTGCAAATTCATTAATTTCAAATGCATTTTTGACAACCGGTATAGTGCTACTCACTTTAAACGATTTAAATTTATAACGGTAGTGAAGTGTAGTGTGAAATGTTTAGTTTTATACATTTATTAATTAGATTCAAATTAAAACGAATCAAATTAAAATTTAATTTCTGTTACATAAAATAACTAAGCAAAAAATAAATGCTTTTAGTGTGAGGGATGAACCTGATGTTTTAATAATAAATTTTCAACATTTGGCATCAATTTAGTTAGATTTAATCTTAAATCTCTTCGGTTAACGATGTCCAGTTTGTTTCTTTTTTTGTTAGGAGATTCACTATCGTTGACCCCCATTTTCATTTCATGGACCCCCAATTTTTTTCCCGCTGACATGGACCCCTTGCAAGTTGTCGTCGACCCCTGGGGGTTGATATAGACCACTTTGGGAATCACTGTTCTACAGCGATAAAAATTAAAAATAAAACATTATACATGTATATTGTTTTTTTTTTTGTCATGCTAATGGCTTTTGCCGAAGCATTTATTCAAAATTAAAAAAAAATTATTGTTTGTTTATTTATTCCTTTTTTTCAAAAAACAATTATGAAATGTAATATTAACTGAAATGTTTTTATTTTTTTTGTTTCAGAGTGTCTCTGACGATGAGTGCGTGGAAATTGGCGGCGTTAAATAATTTAATGTGATCAAACAATCTGTGCGTTAAAAAAAAGCAAATTAGCCGTGCAACGGTTTCAGTTGATTACATTTTGTGAGTGTTCGTTAGAAATATCAAGCTGTGTTAACGTTGGAAATCGGTGAACCGTTAATGAAATATGTAAAAAGAATTTTTATATAAAAAGCACCGGATTAATGTTGACTCTAAAAGTGCAGAGAACAAAGTTTTTTTAAATGGACAGACAACTCGAGCACATCTGGCGGTGACAACGTGCGCTGGTTTTTTGACATGGCTTCGACGGTGGAATTAATGCTTTCATGGTGCACATTCTGGATTGTTGGTGAGTAACTTTTTAATTCTTTAATGACCACATTCACCGAACGTAAGTAGTTATTTATTCGGTTCATTTGTTTCATTCCTTCGAATGAATAGCGATAATTCAATCCACCAAGCATAATTATGTTTACTGCAGGTATAGATTCAATTCAATAGATCATATGCATTTATTTTTTTTATATTTTTAATAGATTATTTAGTCAATTATGATACGGAAAAAAATTGATAATCATTTAAAAATGTAATATTATCATAAGAAAAAAAATATTAAATTTCACATTCAAAATTAGACAGTTTAAACAATCGGCCATGTTGGAGGGCTTATGTGACGTCATGATATAAGATGCATATTATTGCATATCAACCCTTGATGACAAGTTGTCAATGTTCTAAGTGAAGTTTATTTGTTGTTTTCACTAAATACTGACATAATCGAGACGACACAGTCGTCATGGAAACTGTTGTTGATATATACGCTGCGTTTTGAAAATTCGAAAATAGCGCGTATTTTCTACATTTCTTTTTTATTATTTGTATAATTTTCAGTGATTAAATTAATAAAATAACCATTACGATATGATCAGAAACTAAAATCTATTTCGAAATTAAAATCTAAACCTATTTGGAGTCTCATGTATATGACCTATTCAATTCAACTTTATTAGTCAAAAACACAATTAAAATTGTAAAGACATTGTCAATAAAAAGAAAAATGATACAGAAATTACAATTTTAAATGTATTTTTTTAAAACTTTGTGTCATATTGCACATATAATATTCGTCAAAACTGTAAAATGGTTCTAAGATAAAAATTGCTTAGTGATTTTTTTGAAATATTTAAAGAAAAGTCCTTGTATTTTCTTCGGTAAAAAGGTGAAAAGTTTATGTCCCATGAACTCTGGGCTTTTCTGACAAATTTTTAAGCGGTGATACATCACAAGAACTTCATTTTTACTTCTGGTATCATAGTCATGATGATCGGCACCGGTTGATAAATTATCAATATTTGCTTTGAAGTTACACAATTTACGTTGAAGATATACAAGCTAAGTGGCCTACACACCTTGATACAAGCTGCGATGCAGGCATCGACTCTGTTTCATGAAACTTGCATCAGTTGCATAAACGCCTACTTAAATCGAAACCTATTGCGATGCCTGAATCGACTCTATGTTCATGCAACACAAGAATAGTAGGTTAAGTTATTTTATAGGTAGGTACCTAGTGCTTGACGAATAAAATGAGGTACGTTTTGCCAACACCAGTTTTATTAGCAGTAGTTGGGGCACTCTTTATACTCCATAAAAGAAAAAAGAAATGGTCAAAAACATGATTTATATAGAAAGAAAACGTTATTCAAATGCTTTATTGGAAGAGCTAAGAGTACATTTGTATTCCAAAGACACGTATGCAGATGATAAATTTTTATGAACACACAAACAACAAAGTAACCTCTAAAATGGCGCAGGAAAATAAATTAATATCGTCTTGGCATCGACGCAATTCTATACACGCTGAAACTTGCATCAGCATCACTGACTCGGCGTCGTGGCTCGCCGATTAAAATGGGATTCCAGACTGCATCGCTGCAAGTCGCAACTGATTCCAAATACGTGATTCAGTACTACCCACACTGCTACTTGCATCATGAAACAAAAGAGTCGATGCCTGCATCGCAGCTTGTATCAAGGTGTGTAGGCCGCTTTAAAGACAGTCATAATACGTAAATCAGTAAACAGTGGTTTACAAGTAGCACCAGAAATACACCTTATGGCCTTTTTTTGTAGTAAGAGTATTTTATCAACATCTGAGGCGCAGCCCCAAAGCAATATGTATTCCGCCCAAATTCTCAGATATAAATATATATTCGCCTGAGAAAATAATAATGGTCGCCACAAATATGAGTCGCTTGTATAGTGGAAATCTATAAGGTTCAATTTTTGAACACGTTTAATTAAATTATATGCGAAAGGTTTTTAATCCAAATAAAATAATAAAACATGGCACTTTATAGGACAACTATATTTGACGCTGTCACCGTTTTAATATTTTACTAAACTTCGTTTCAAAAGACAGCGGAGTCTCGTTTATTTAAAGTAATGATCTGGAGGGAGTACGTAAATAGTCGAAATATGTCCCTTGAGTCCTTTGGTTGTATGATTAATATGATTTTTGCACATCGCTCTATAAAATAGCTGCGTTTCATGTCTGTATAGCGGTAGTAAAATGACCCATTTCACACGAGTGCGTAAAGTAAAAAAACAAAAAAAGAATATTAACCGTTAAGCAATATTAGTTTCCGAAATCGACCTGTCAGCGGATAACCCAGAGATAGCGAGTGACATAAAACAGGCGTAGTTTTCGTATAAGCAATCCTATTGAATTGCAATATGGTCGCATACACAGAATATGACAGCTGTCAGATATATTGCTATGAAGTGAAAATAAACTATTTATAGGAGGTGCGTTCAAAAAATGTAGTAGGTATGTATGTTGTTTGTAATGATATCACTCGAGTGACTGTTAACACAATTCGCACATAAAAGATTGCATTACAATCTAGATACTAATACTAATACTAATAATACTTAATAATAATGCGTTTAACGTCCGTTTCTCGACTTTATGTGATAACAGACGCCATTCGCATCATTACTATTTTCCATCTATCACACTTCCCGTTATTTTCTACATTTTTTCAACTTCAAATAATTATAATAGCAATGGGCGAATGCAAGAATTTTTGGACATTAGGATAAAGTAGGCAAATTTTGAGCAATAGGAGTTTGACAGGTAATCGGCCAAGGCCTTGAATAAGGAACCATCTCGATAATTATCGAAGGAAACCATGGAAAACCTCAACAAGTGGTCCGTACAGGAATTACCGTTTTTCGGCGAGAGGCAGCAGGAAAAAGTCTTGGCTTTGGAACTATTGACTTTAATAATAATATTTTTGTGACGCAGCGCATCAACGCGATGTGCCAATCTAGCATAAACCAAACGGAAGCAGGTGATTGTTTTCGTTCAATTTTCCAGGAAGAATAGAATAACTTCCGACACGATATTACTTTAAAATTAATTGCTTTGGTCCTTTGTTATTTTTCAGTATTCATAAACCGCATAACGCGTTTGGAAAAAGGAACAAGTCAAGAATTGAAATTGAAAAATTTATATTTCGATTGGAATGTTATAGTTTCGTTTGTTTTTAGTGTAGGCATTTGTCTATGCGGCACGTACACTATTGGTGTTGGTCGGATGGCGGGATCTAGGGACTGGACCATAGACGGTTCACATTGCTGTTATTTTTACTCGAGAAAAACAACTAAATAGGCATCATGACAGATTTTGGAATCCCGTTTTATAATGTAAAGATACACGTCTACTATTTCCGAAAAGAAAAAAAAAACATTATTTCAGCAATAAATTAAATTTTAACGCAATTTATTACATTTTAATCTTTCTATTTTGAATTAAGCGCGAAAACGGTCGTAGGTGTCATGGCGCCTGCTTGTGACGTCACGCCTAAGTGACAACTGGCATTAGATGTTGAATTTATGGGTGCAGCGCTTTGGTGCAGAGGTATTTCTTAATGATATGATTTATATTAAATATTTCCTGAAAAGTAGGTACTTATAGTAGTAAAAATAGTATGACTTTCTTTAGCTGTGAGTTAACTAACCTCAAAAATAACCAATGACATAAGTGTTGTAAAATATTACAACAAATAATGAACAACAAATCAATAATTAAATGATGCAGAAGTGGCACGGTGATTATTTACTTCAACAAAGCCAAAATGTATTCGTATGCCTGTAAACAAGGCTTTGTCTGTTCTCGCGAACTCGGCTATTTACCTTGATATTGTTGCAAAAAGAAAATTATGTGGCGCTATTGGATTTTGTCCACATAGCAAGTGCAATATTATGTTGTCGGCAGGGTTCTGCACTACGACCCTCGTTTTTTATACTATTTGCTTTGCGTTGCACAATCGCGTTTCCGATACATTGTCATGATGTTTTGTTCTATGTTGTAAATTTCAGTCAATTGCGGCTATTCAACCGGTTACAAACAAGTGAATTGAAGTTTAAAGGTCGCGTTCATTGATAGAGATATTATACTAGAGTACGCGAGTGAGCCATGAAAGTGTCTGCAATTCAGAGAGAGAAAAGTTCCTTATCTGTGCGGTAACTAATAATACAAAACAATGCTGATTTGAGTAAACAAATATCGCAGCAAAATTCAATGTTATGTCGTCAAAATTACTTTTCCTTAGCTACGCAGTAAAATTTAATTGAATTTTGCTGCGTAGCTAAGGAAAAGTAATTTTGACGACATAACATAAGAGAGAGACAGTTTATGTAGCTATACTTTATTTCGTCCATCAGCAGTTGAGTTTGAGAGAATTTTTTTTTTCACTTGTCACATAAAAGTAGATAAAAAAACGAAAAAAATGGCGTCTGGTTTAGGTCGAAACGTCAATTAGAACTAAAGTTATGGAAGATTTAAAAAAAACGTTTTCGCTCTCTCCTGCCGGTTTTAATTGACCCACCGCGTTCAACTTCCGGTGCAAAGAAGGGGTCTTTAATACCTTTGCTATAAAAAGAAAATTAAGCTCCTAGCTGGAATGGATTTTTAAAAAATGGCATTCCATTTTTCCAATTTTATTGAAGAGAAATTAGAAAAATGCAGTAGAATCACTTTTTTGTGATACGATTATGAAATAAATATATTTTATTCGGCTAAGAGTTAGAATTTTGATACTTTATAAATGTAATATTTTCTTGTCCCCTTTTTAAAAATATTTTATTAACCTATTGTTCATTTATATTAAGAAAAGAATTAATAATCGCACCTTCAATACATAAAATAGTATAATGTATTCTTATCTCTCTCCCACTCATCTACTTGGCAGCTATCACTCTATTACAGTCACGATAATACTGCGGTAATTGACGATTTTAAATCTATTTTGCTCTCTCTTAACAACCGAATTAGTGTCTGTCAATTTAATTTAATACTCTTTTATATTTAAATAAAATAATATTAAAATTCCAGACGTTTTAAAATGGTTTCAAAATTTTTTTTTTTATTTATAAAAATAGCATCTGGCATATTATACCTAATCAACAACCAAAATGCCTGGCAATAATAAATTTATATTTTCAATAATTTTTAAAAGTAATTGAAAGAAAAGAAAGTTTCTTAAAATAATTTAAAAATCGATATTTTTACCTGTACAGGTGTTATGCGCAGTAGTGAACGCAACGTCTACTAGCAGCCAGATGGACCGCTTACTGTTCGAGAGAGCATAAAAAATGAAATATAAAAAAAATAGCTTTCTTAAAATTGTTGTTTTCCCGACGTTGCTAGCTCTTAAACTATAACAACGGCTCTAAAATGTGCCTTTGCGACGCTGTTTGTGACTAACTTCTGAACCTTTTTTGATACGTGGCGCGTATTATATCATTGTATGAGCAACAAGGTAAACCAACTAGAGTTAAGTAATTTCGACGTTTTAAGGAGTTTGTCGTTATATCAAGTGACGTTAAAAGGAGTTTACACTATATTTACATTTTCCAAAAAAAATAGACTTCTATACTAGCCGGTAGCCCTCATGATCATTGACAAAATCAAATCAATGTAACAACTTGCAGTCAATTGTATTGGGTAAAGATGTAAATATATAAAAACTCAATGGTCGGTGCCCTAAACAAAATCGACTAAGTACTCCATTAACTGAGATTCCTTAACTAGAAGTAGTATGATATAACTAATTAGAATAAGCGCTCTCATAATGAAAATCAGTTGAGAGAACTTACATAATATTGTTAGCGCACGGGTATTATAGAGCTTTACAATACTTAACGTTCCCGCTTTGTCCATCCATGTATGAACATTATTATGTAAAATATGGTTTTAGATTATTATTTTTTGTGATTAAATTATCACGCTTCCATGCAATTCATTCTGCGCTGACGCAATATAGAGGATTAGAAACTTTCTTCACTCGGAACTATAAATACGTTGCCTTTATTTTTATTATTAATACACTCATTAATCTATAAGCACACAAGAGACTCGTTTAATTAACTTTATATTGTTATAAGAAAACACAAAATTGTTCTTTGTTGGCGGTTAAAAATAAAACTAAACGTTAATAAAAACAAACTAACAGTACTTCTCTATAATAATGCAACAATGAAATAATAGAATAAATAACAAACGAATTGTAAAACAACAATAACAACACTAAACTGCTATGTACACAAAATATTTATATCACGGTTCTCTATTTATCTTGTAACGGTTATTATCATATTATGTCACTATTTAGAAACTTTCTTCACTCAGAACTATAAATACGTTGCCTTTATTTTTATTATTAATATACTCATTAATCTATAAGCACACAAGAGATTCGTTTAATTAACTTTATATTGTTGTAAGAAAACACACAAAATTGTTCTTTGTTGGCGGTTAAAAAGAGTTATTTACAAAACTAAACGTTAATAAAAACAGTACTTCTCTATAATACTTAATGCAACAATGAAATAATAGAGTAAATAACGAAAAACTAATTGTAAAACAACAATAACAACACTGAACACAGAATATTTATATCACGGTTCTCTATTTATCTTGTAACGGTTATTATGTCACTATATTATTGTTTCACTGTTACTGACACTGACTGACTCGCTAAGCACTGTTTATATACCTCGCGTTCTGGAACATTCCACGACATTCTAAAGGCTTCGGTATGCTTCCATGCGATTCCGATAACAATGTGCGTGTAACAATACGCGCATTGTTCTCTATGCGATTCCGACAACAATACGAGTATTGTTGGCTACGCGGCTCTGACAACAATACACTGCCGCCGCCTCCAGTGGCGTCTCGTTACATTATAAAGCCAACTCGCTTTTTAAGACCACCAACGGCTGAGGTTATTTGGGCCTAGAACTAATTAATATTTTCAAGTTATTTATTTTTTTATAATATCGTGCATTTTTTTTAATCTGGCGTTCGGTTATTGCGATATTCTTGATTGAAGTTTTTTAAATATTTACTGCTTCAAGTGTCAGATTTAATAATAATAATTTATTCCACGTAAAGAAAAAAGAAAAAAATCATATACAAAAAATCGATTTGGAATTTTCCAACCCTACGTCCCTACTTGACTATTGCCAGTGCTAGGGTTGGAATTATTATGGACGTACGCGAGAGTGAGTATATACTTAAAATTAAAGAAAATCAAAAAAGTAAAAAAAGAATATAATAATAATATAATAGCAAGCAAATGATACGATATTTTTTTTTATTTAAGAAGTTATTGCGGTTAGTTGATTAGTTTAAGATATTATAAATGACTTCAAACTCTTTTCTGTCGCATAACCACCTGAATATTTTTTATTAAAAGTTCTAATGTTTCGAATTTGTTTGAATTCAACCGGTATGCTATTGTATGGCACGCTGTTTTACTATTTAATAGTAAAATATTTTTCCAAAAATTATAAAAATATTTAACAATTTTAATTTCAGAAAAAAAAATTAGAGTGAATTTTTTTATGTGGTGACAATAAAAATACATTATTATTATGTCGTGACGTAATTAAAATACATTATTTTTATGTCATGACATAAAATTAAATGCTTATACATATAGGAAGACATAGGAAAAACGACGAATTAAAATTATTATGTCATGACATAATAATAATGTATTTTTATTATGTCACCACATAAAAAAAATCACTCAAATTTTTTTTCTGAAATTAAAATTGTTAAATATTTTTATAATTTTTGGAAAAATATTTTACTATTAAATAGTAAAACGGCGTGCCCATACTGTTGTATAGTTTTGGACCAAGGAACGCTGTGTGTTTTTGACTGAAAGTTTTCGATATTTTTGGGATCTGGATGGGATTTAAGATCTGCGATCTTGTACTGTAGGGATTTTGGTAAGCTGCTTGGTTTCCTGGATGTTTATGGAACAAGGATAGAAATTTATTTCCACCAATGCCGTTATTCGCCGCAGGTTAGTTCAATTGAGTATTTGTTTATTTTTTTTTATACCGAATAATCCGTTGAATTTACGGCCAATAGGAATGGATCATTGATTGCGTCATGGGAATCCCACAATGATTCTGATACATAAGCATGTTTTCAAGCCCTTTGCAATATTCATGTAATTATAAGAGACATGGTCGGCTGCTTACGGTTTTAAAAGTTGCTCAATTTTACACAGTTTTTAATGAACACTCACACACAAGTCAACCCTCTGCCTTCACTTGTTTCCTTTTATGTTGTTTTGTTTTTAAAAGAGATCTATTGTTTTATGTCATATTTTTTAATGTTATTATAAAAAAATTAAATTACCTCGAAGTTTTCTTCACAAAGCACACAATGCTTGAAGTTGGACGACACTTTTTTGTGCGTGTTTTGTATTCAAAAATGTATTCGTTTTTATTACCGTATAGAAATATAAAGTTCACATCTACTTATGAAATGGAATTGGAAAGCATTTATTTCCATTTCCAAAATTTTGCCTGGCGTGAAACTAAATACAAGTTATTTTTAATAGTAACTATTGACGAAACTAAAGGACGTTTAGAAAGGAAATGTTTGTAGCAAAGCCGTAGGCAAGGGGGGTGTTTTAGGGGTTCAAACCCCTTAACCAACCCACCGTTTTATACATAGTATACTTATTGAAATATTTTCGACTCTTTTTTTTTGATCTGTGATTCGTACATGTTTGAAAAATATGAATTTTAAATGGTTGGGTTAAAAAAACATAAAAAACAAATTCCGGACGGCGATGTTTTTCCAGAGTAAATATTAGCAAACAAATAATTATTTAATAAATAAAATATTTTAAATATTATTTATAGAAAAAAATATTTCATTATTTATCTCCGTCTCTTTTGTGTTTGCTTGTTTTTTTCAATGTGTATTTTTCATAAAACGCTTTTTAAAGGCCGTTGCCACTGGAATCACTGCTGAGACTTGTGCTGACTAGCGCGCTGGCTGCATAAATGAAAATGACGTCACTGCGGGCTCGCGTGCTTGGTCATAAAATGAATTTCAAAATTAGAACCCAGGCTATATGTTTCGGGCTTGTTAGTCTGCTTGTTTTGAGCAAAAACCAATCAGGAAACAGTATCTTGTTAAGTGGGCGACATGGGCAAACACCCACAAACAAACATGGCGTCATAGTGTGTGTTCTGTTCAGAGACAATATTAACGTTCACTTTTGTTAACATTCGAACTGTCACTGCGCGCGCACCAAATCCATCTACAAAGGTTGAAAACAAGCACCGTGTGAAATGAAAACATAAAGGCCATCGCGAAATCCAACGCCATAGCATATTTGAAACTTAGCAGCCAAATCTAAGAAGGAATCTAGTGGCTCAACCATCCTCGTGTACATCGGCCTTTATGTATTTTGTTTATCTGTTAAAATATATAAATCAATGTTTCTCATTGATTTGATATATTGATTTGAATTTTACTTTTAAAATGTTTTTTTTTTTATTTACTGAATAAAAAATATTAACCGGTATGTAATGATAATAATAATGCGTTTAACGTCCGTTTCTCGATTTTACGTCATAACAGACGCCATTCGCACCATTACTATTTTCCATCTATCACACTTCCCGTTATTATCTACATTTTTTTCAACTTTGACTAACTAATAGCAATGGGCGAATGAAAGAATTTTATGATATTAGGATAAGGTAGGCAAAATTTAGGCATAGGCGTTTGACAGGTAATAGGCTATGCCCTATGGCCTTGAATAAGAAACCATCTCAATATTTATCTGGAATTATTGGGGGAAACCATAGAAAACTTCAACGAGATGGCCGGTATAGGAATTACCGTTTTTCGGCGAGAGGCAGCAGGAAAAAGTCCCAGCCACATCTACCCCCGCCGGGATTCAAACCCAATACCTCCCGAATGCTACACCGCTCGGTATTAAGTGTTATGTAGAATATGACTTCTATATTTAATACAAAAAAATTGAGTAGAATTTATAAGCTACCTACCTTGTACACGATATTTAGACGATATTGTTATGGGTACAAAATATGCAAAAAAAATCGTAAGTTTCCTAATTGCTATCAAACAGTCGTCACGTCACTTGTCACGTCACTTGTCACTTCACTTGTCATGTCACTTGTCACGCCGGAAATCGCTTATACATATAACAATTTTCGTTTGTGAACAGTGAATCTTCATTCGCTTTTAATTCGTTTGAAAACTCCGAAGCCTTTGAGAATGGTCGGTACAAAAAAAAGCAAACACGCCAAGCTTGATCGACGCCAACGACGCTTTGAATAGGACGGCGTCGGTATGCGTACGTGTATAGTTTTCCTACAGAGGAAAAGCTTTTTCCCTCCATAAACCAAGCAACGGATTTGCAATTAGTCACTTTGTTGCCTTTGACCACTGGCACCGCATGCGGACTTTTTGTGGTCAATTCGCAGAAAGAGATGTGTGTATATGTCTTTTCTTTCGTTTATCGTGAAACCATTTATCTAATCCTGTTCCCTGTACACGTTTAAGCTTTTTACGTATATAAAAATCGTCATGTTGTTCCCCTCTTCTTATAGATCAATAAAAAACCAATATCTGCCACTTTGTACAGATTTGTCGCTGTGACAAAGTCACGGCTACCTAATGTGATTCTTTTTGCAGCGTTATTAAAACCGAAACATTTTTTTATGTGACATTTCTTACGCTAGTATGGGCCGTTTGCTGCTAATTCTTTCATAAAATAAAAATAAGTTCAAAAACTAAAACCCGACTACTGAAAAGTATGAAACAAGAAAATATTCTCATCTGAGGATAGTCGTGGTCATATCCCACCTACTCTCTAACAAAACATCACATTTTAACAGTAGTAAGCGATCATAAGTTCTAGGGCAAAGTGCATCACGCTCTACATCTAGAGGGGCCTCATATCTTATACTTAATATATAAAGCTGAAGAGTTTGTTTGTTTGAACGCGCTTATCTCAGGAACTACTGGTTTAAATTGAATAAAATTTTTGTTGTTGGATAGCCCATTTACCGAGGAAGACTATAGACTATAATATTACGCTACGACCATTAGGAGCGGAGCTTTAATGAAAAATGTTGCAAAAAGTATCTCAAAAATAAGTTTCTATTCATGTGAAATGCACTAACTAGATATACTCATATTAGCGATGAAAGAACACAACCTCAGGTAGATCAATCGGTAGCACATGCGACTATCAATATCAGGGTCGTGGGTTCGAGCCCCACGTTGGGTGAATATATTTTTATTTTTTTTTTTTATTTTTTACATTGCTTTCTTCTAAGGCTTACATTTAAATTTATTTTAATTTTATTAAATTCATTTAAAAAAAAATATTAGTTAAAAAAAGTTTAAATACTGCTCTTTATCGACAAAAACTTTTGAACGGTAACTCCGATCATCATGAAATTTGGACACAACATTCATCTCGGTAAACTAAAATGAATATGTGTACTCAAGTCCCTTCCGTCCCCATTCATTCTTTTGCACCCGGGTGAAACCGGGCGGGACCGCTAGTATTATATGAGATGGCATACGATCACAGCTATCCTCAGATGAGAATATTTTCTTGTTTC
The DNA here is from genome assembly GCA_963575645.1 of Xanthostigma xanthostigma. NCBI lineage: Eukaryota > Metazoa > Arthropoda > Insecta > Raphidioptera > Raphidiidae > Xanthostigma > Xanthostigma xanthostigma. Next base: position 44,590,574 of record OY754471.1, read on the forward strand.
ATACTTTTCAGTAGTCGGGTTTTAGTTTTTAAACTTTTTATTTAAATTATTTTTTTTGAAACTTATTTTTTATTTGTTTTCAATTTGCTCCCCTCTGGGACCAAAATTCAAAAATAAATGTAGCCTGTGTTACCCGTTATTGTCGTTATTTCATCAAATCTAAAAATCACTGACAGATATTTAAAAAAATCTAAAACTGAATAAAAAGATTTGTTTGTACTGTAAACAGTATTTTTTGCTCACATATCCGTTAAATGTTTAATAAAATCGGTTGAACAATATCACAGAAATGGAACGAGTTTGTATTTTTAACTTTTTGTAAAGTTTTTAATATTTGATGAACAGTAAACTGTTTTAAAATGCCAGCGGACATGATTAAGCCGATTTGAAAATTTCAACGTATTGATTTTTCTGTATATAGGTACTCTTTTTTCCATGTGAAAATAATTCCAGATATTTTAAACTCTATTTAAGTTAGACTTATAGTTATATTCAGGAGGTAATCCCCGAAACAATTGAACCGATTTCAAACTTTTTTACCAATATTAAAAATGGGTGTTCAGAATAGACATTGGCTTGTTGAAAATGATTAGCCTCCAGAGCTGCAGAAGACACGATATATTATTTTGTATCGTATAATTATGATTATTGAATATTTATTACTTTCTTCATTAAAAAAAAATATTTTAGAAGTTATAGACTTTAGATCTGGAATCTCGTAAAAATAAATTGTTTAAATTTTTTACTGTATTTGTAATTTATTTTATTATGTAAAAAAAATTGTCCGCCATATTGAAGCCGCCATCTTGAATTATTAATCTATACTAAAATTATAAAGAGGTAAAGTAGCAGATTTGTGACCATCGATACGTGATTTTGTTTTTTTTTTTTAATGGCAATCAACATCTTTTTTTTTGTTTACTATGTAGTTTTTGCTATACCTGTATATGAAAGTGTAACATTTTTTATCAAATAAATACAAATTCAATGTAAATTTTTCAAAAATTTCGTTGATATTTTTTTCTGTTTAATTAAAATAAAAATATTGACCTTTCAAAGGAACTTTTTTGGAAGATTTTGAGAGTATATGCCTATTTTTTAAGCTCTGTGTAGTAAGCCGTAGACCAGACTAGTTTACAAATAAACCAAATTTGAAGTTGGCATGTAATAGAATTCATTATTTTAACAAACAAAATTTTAATTCAACCAATTGAATTTTAATTCTATGCTGCTGAAGAAGTCATAATCAATGACGAAACGTCCGTTTTATTAAATTTTAATTCATTTTATTAATAATTCCAACTTCTTACTATTTTATCCAAGTGTGTAGGCTTTCACGACCGGTGTTGTTTCCAAATGTTTTTGGGTTCCGAGCTTGTAGGTAGGACCACGGCCTACAAGCCCGGAAACCAAGAATATTCCTACTATTTTATTATACTTTATCAAAAATGTTTTCCATAAACTGTCGACACGCTGTATATTCACGACGTCTTTGTTGGATTCTTCAGAAATCACGATTTGAAAGTCTTATCTAAATAATCCGGTTGAAATGTTTGAAATCCTTAAAGGCTGTTATAAAGTATTGCAATCAAAAGTAACTCTGTATAGATGCCATATTTCACGAATTCTGAAGCAGTACAAAATAACATATTATTTTAACTGCAGGGTACTTATTTCTTTATCTTTTTAACTGGATATTATATCATTTTACGACTTATCCATATAACCAAAAACTTCGCTCACGAAACCATAGAAAAATGAAAACAGATATAGAAGAATCCTGCGAAGATGGACATGACGTCGGTCGGGCGCAGCTATATCAATGCATAAGTATTACGCGTTCAGTGCAGGGCTGACAATTTGCTCCGTCGCGCTTTCGGTAATCGTCGGTCGAGAAGAATATCATGTTCATCCAATACTTGTAGAGCGGCTAATTAAAGGCGAATTCTGTACACAGTTTTCAAAATTGCGATAAGACGAGAAAAATTTGTCGATTAAATTTTGTTTTGTACTGTACAAAAGTACGTACGCGCGTACTCGTTCAGCGTCGTACTAAATGCGTTCATACATTTTCATGGCTCGTGGGTCGACCGACGCAATTCAACCGGCGAGCTCGAACGACGATTCCCGTCAGCGCGTCGTAGCTGTACGCGCGTGGAAAATTGTCAGCGCTGCACTGAACGCGTAATACTCTTGCATCGATATATAGCTACGCCCGACCGACGTACGCGTTGGCTGTCGGTCGAGCACTGTTTCCAGCCTTATACGGTTGTAAATTATAACACAAATACCGATGACTTTGTCAAGTGACTTTCTACGGCGTTCCATTTATTCATTTAAGTGAGACGTAATGCAAACCATGAATCTATCTCGACAATCGCAATACCTTAAACCGGTGATAAAACTGAAGTCGTAAAGATGAGATGAACAGAGTATAGGCACCGGCGATAAGCTATCCAAGCTGGAATAACTACTTCAGTTTCACTTGAGAAAATAATTCATCGTTATATATATCAGCCATATCTACTCTCGATTCTTTTGTCACCTCTTGCATATAATTATCTGTGCAAGGGAACGATTCCAAGAAAATAATAAAAACCGGCCGAGCGCGAGTCGGACTCGCGCACCGAGGGTTCCGGACAAACTTGTAGGTATGTAAATAGTTCGTCGATGGCGGGAATCGAGTCTCGAAGCCGTTGGAAAACTGTTGTCTCCGCATACATCGACAAACGTCGCAGTCAGTTTGCCAACTAAGCGTGCAATTGCAATGAGTTCAGAGGGACCACTGAACTGTATTGTACCTCGTGGCTATATTTGATAGTCTAGTTGTCGTATCGTGTTGTATGCGAGAGTTCTCATATTGTGCTGTATAAACGCACCGGTAGCAAACGGCTGTTTTGTATTAGAACTGTTACTATTAACTATGTACGTGGTTCTATGACTCTATATCCTCGGACAAAATATCCTGGACAAAATATCCCGGACAAAATATCCTCAGACAAAATATCCTCAAGACAAAAAATCCTTCGGACATAATATCCTCGGACGGAAAATCCTCGGACAAAATGTCCAAAATTTCACATTTGCCCCTTCCCGTTTCACTGCGAGACAATTCGCATACCCCTTTATCGTTCACCCCGGAATTACAATTCGCATACCCGTTTATCGTTCACCCCGGAATTGTTTTTTTAAAAACTCCACATTTGCCCCTTCCCGTTTCACTGCGAGACAATTCGCATACCCCTTTATCGTTCACCCCGGAATTACAATTCGCATACCCGTTTATCGTTCACCCCGGAATTGTTTTTTTAAAAACTCCACATTTGCCCCTTCCCGTTTCACTGCGAGACAATTCGCATACCCCTTTATCGTTCACCCCGGAATTACAATTCGCATACCCGTTTATCGTTCACCCCGGAATTGTTTTTTTAAAAACTCCACATTTGCCCCTTCCCGTTTCACTGCGAGACAATTCGCATACCCCTTTATCGTTCACTCCGGAATTACAATTCGCATACCCGTTTATCGTTCACCCCGGAATTGTTTTTTTAAAAACTCCACATTTGCCCCTTCCCGTTTCACTGCGAGACAATTCGCATACCCCTTTATCGTTCACCCCGGAATTACAATTCGCATACCCGTTTATCGTTCACCCCGGAATTGTTTTTTTAAAAACTCCACATTTGCCCCTTCCCGTTTCACTGCGAGACAATTCGCATACCCCTTTATCGTTCACCCCGGAATTACAATTCGCATACCCGTTTATCGTTCACCCCGGAATTGTTTTTTTAAAAACTCCACATTTGCCCCTTCCCGTTTCACTGCGAGACAATTCGCATACCCCTTTATCGTTCACCCCGGAATTACAATTCGCATACCCGTTTATCGTTCACCCCGGAATTGTTTTTTTAAAAACTCCACATTTGCCCCTTCCCGTTTCACTGCGAGACAATTCGCATACCCCTTTATCGTTCACCCCGGAATTACAATTCGCATACCCGTTTATCGTTCACCCCGGAATTGTTTTTTTAAAAACTCCACATTTGCCCCTTCCCGTTTCACTGCGAGACAATTCGCTTACCCCTTTATCGTTCACCCCGGAATTACAATTCGCATACCCGTTTATCGTTCACCCCGGAATTGTTTTTTTAAAAACTCCACATTTGCCCCTTCCCGTTTCACTGCGAGACAATTCGCATACCCCTTTATCGTTCACCCCGGAATTACAATTCGCATACCCGTTTATCGTTCACCCCGGAATTGTTTTTTTAAAAACTCCACATTTGCCCCTTCCCGTTTCACTGCGAGACAATTCGCATACCCCTTTATCGTTCACTCCGGAATTACAATTCGCATACCCGTTTATCGTTCACCCCGGAATTGTTTTTTTAAAAACTCCACATTTGCCCCTTCCCGTTTCACTGCGAGACAATTCGCATACCCCTTTATCGTTCACCCCGGAATTACAATTCGCATACCCGTTTATCGTTCACCCCGGAATTGTTTTTTTAAAAACTCCACATTTGCCCCTTCCCGTTTCACTGCGAGACAATTCGCATACCCCTTTATCGTTCACTCCGGAATTACAATTCGCATACCCGTTTATCGTTCACCCCGGAATTGACGTCAGAAACAGTTATAAAGAATTATATGTAGAAAGTCAATTTTTTTTTGGATTTTTTGTCCACGGATATTCTGACAAAGGACATTTTGTCTCATGGATATTTTGTCTCAAGGATATTTTGTCCAAGGATATTTTAACAAGGATATTTTGTCGGGGATATTTTGTCCGCGGATATGGAGTCCGGTTACCATGTACGTGCGTAGCATTTTGTTGCGAGTTAAAAACATTTTTTTTGTGATGTAATTACAAATTTAATTAGATAGCAAGGCAAAGTTTACTTACTAGAATTTCGTTAGATGACAAGACGAAATTTAGTTGTTAGAATTTCGTCAGATGGCAGGGCAAATACTAGAGTTTCGCTGAAATTTGTTTTCCACGACGGTTCACATTTTTTTATTTATTTATCTTATACATAAAACTCTGGTGTGCGTGTGTTCATAATTCTTTTCCTCCTAAACGGCTTGACCGATTTTGATAAAATTTTTGGTTTGAAGTTATGTACTTATGGAGTCACCTCGATGGTTCTTAGCTATGGTTGAGTCCGCTAGGTAGATACAGATTTTTTTTTTAATATTCTGACGAAATTTTTCTAAATATTTTTGTTTTTTATACTCACATATAATTCCAAATTTTCAACTTCCCAGCATCTCTCAATATTATTTAATTCAATTTCAATAAAATAAATAAAGGATTTTAGGGTCCAGTTCGATAACACTATGCACCCAAATTTTGAAATTTTTTTTTTAAGTCATAGAAAACGCTAAATTTTGACGTTCAAAAAAAAAAACTTTGCGGATTATTCACAAATTTCCTCAAAAATACGTGAAAAAAATGGAACTACTTTTCGTCTTTCACTGTCATTTTTTGAATCTATCCAATCAAAAATCACAAATACACGTCATAGCAACTGGTGTAGAATTATTGTATAACTATCTCACTTTGTATGCAGCTTTCGATTGTGTTATGGAAGCAGGGTCGTATTTAGATTCGCATACCCGTTTATCGTTCACCCCGGAATTGTTTTTTTAAAAACTCAACATTTGCCCCTTCCCGTTTCACTGCGAGTAGGGCATGCAGAACCGGGTCCGGTTCTATATTTTGCACACCCGGTTCTAGGGGTAGTCGGAACCGGTTCACCCGGTTCTACCCGGTTCCAAGCGAACAAATCGTATTTTTTATGTATTTTTTTGTATAAATGATAATGGAGAGTTTGGTTACGTAGGAATTATAATGAGATAATGAATAAAATACAATTTGATATTAAATGATTATATAATTAACAAAAACTAACTTTTGAAACTATTATTAAATAATCAACAAAAACTTACTCTTGGAACTCTTATTCAATAATCAACAAAAACCTACTCTTGGAACTATTATTAAATGATCTACAAGAACTAACTCTTGAAACAATTTAAATAATTTGGTTTGAATTTTTTTGGTTTGCAGATGACAGAAAATTAGGAAATAATAGTACCTACTTAAATAATAGATACTAAAACACTTAAAACAGAACACACGCGTAATTTAAATTAGCAATTAATACAAAATTATAATAATCTTATCAGAACCGGGCCAACCCGGTTCCATCGCTCAGAACCGGTTCCACAGACTTATTGAAATACCCGGATATACCCGGGTATTTCAGAACCGGGTACACCCGGGTGCATGCCCTAACTGCGAGACAATTCGCATACCCCTTTATCGTTCACCCCAGAATTACAATTCGCATACCCGTTTATCGTTCACCCCGGAATTGTTTTTTTAAAAACTCCACATTTGCCCCTTCCCGTTTCACTGCGAGACAATTCGCATACCCCTTTATCAAAAAAAGCGGTGGTTTTCAATCTTCATGAAAATGTGAATTTTAAATTTAAAATTCGTTTTATAAATTAAAATTTCCAAATACGACTCTGCCCTGAACGTTCAGTTGTATTTCATTCCAACCAATTGATATTTCTATCTTTGTTTATCATAGATACAGGCATATATAACTTTCTCTTTTCTTATCACTATATAAGACAAGATAGCGATCGCTATAGTAAATAATATACTCTTATCCTATACCATATTTAATTTTTTTAAATTAATTTATAAAAATTAATTTTCCGCACTGAAAACGACCAATAACGCTGTTATATGTTATATAAAACAATAATTGTGAATTTCCAGTGGATATTTTGCATAGCAAGTTATCGTACTCTTACCAGGATTTTATGTCAAGAAAGGTATTTTGCTAGTCTGTGGCAGGACAACGTCTGCCTACCGAGTCCGCTAAATATAAAAAATTAAATTAAATTTCCTTCAGAGAGTCACTGAAAAGGGCTAAATATAGTTTTGAGGTCGGAGCCAAATTATTTACAATAAATTTTTGTGTATCTATGTACTTTTATTTTAATTGACGTCGACCTTGAAACTTAATTTACGCTTTTTTTAAAAACGATGTTGATTTTTTTAGAGTGTTTTTTCATTTTTTACTTTAGATGTGACGTGATTATTCTATTAAATATTGTAAATAATTACAAAAGTACCTACGTTAATATTTTATTGTCTTCAAACAGCCTTCATTTGACGAGTCACTTTTCTACTTTGAATAATTAATAAAATCGAGAAATTAAATTTTTACAGTTTTTAGTAGATATCCATCGCTTTTTATTTGTACTTTGTGATAATTTGAATGTTACGCGTGCGACGATGGCAGGATTTGCAACGCATTCAATTCCCAAGGGCCTCGTTCGCATTTTTCTCTTTTAACCCGCGTTATTTTATATTATCTACAACACTGAATTCTAACGTTCTAGTGTATAACTGTATATCGTTTTATATTTTTAGATTGATAGATTTGCGCTTATTTTCTGTGTTTATTTTAGAAAGATTTTTTTAAATAAATAAATAAATTTCAAACGTTTTAAAAATCCAGAGCGTAAATGTAAACATGCTATTTTGTATGGCCAAAGACTTAATCTATACTAATATATTATAAATCTGAAAAGTTTGTTTGTTTGTTTGATTGAACGCGCTAATCTCAGGAACTACTGGTTCGAATTGAAAAAATGTTTTTTGTGTTGGGTAGCCCATTTATCGAGGAAGGCTATTAATATCTCAATAACCGTTTGAGCTATATTTATAAAATTTGGGGTGCTAGTTAATCTAATTGGTTTTAATAAATTTTATGTTAAATAGATTTTCATTTATTAAGGGGTCAAAAGTGGCTCCAAATAGTTCGTCTAATATAACACACGGCTCGTGTCTCTTTTTCTTTGTTGAACTTGGCTTAACACGCTGCGCTGCCACGTCTCTAAATACTGTTTGTATAATACTCAAACGATTTCCCGTACAGAATAACTTTTTGATCACCTGTATATTCATTACGATGTCACCCTTTTAAACTGCTTATTTAGATTAAATTAAATTATTATTAAGAAGGAGTTTTGCATAACGCTAAACATATACCAATCTAGTAAATTAAAAGCAAGCAAAACTGGAACTTAATAAGTAATTATCTTAAATAGACTTGACATAGTTTAAATTTCCCGCCTTCCGGATGTCTATTATATCTACTTCCTATATTGGGGTAGTCAGCGAAAAATAATAATGTATGCGTTGTATTTTGTACATAAAAAATGAACCGCTCGCGCTGTTGTGCGAGAAAAAGTAGGAAAAAAAACGATAAAAAATGTATAAAAACATTCTTTTCAGAAATTGATATGAAAATTAATATTTAATGGTCCTTAACGGGGTTTTTATGATCTTTAAGAGTAACACTGTTACCAGTTCGCGAAATTGTTACTTTCCGTTTGTCTTTAATTTATGTACACTACTGTGCGAAAGAATTCGATGCCTGCCGTTATTTTTTAAGTATTCTGACCAGTCGCTTTTTGTATTTGCACTAGCCGTTACGCGCGGCTTCGCACGCAATTGAGACGAAACACGGATGCATTCCCATTATTTGGCACAGTTACTCCTTTCTCGACGTAGACCCTCCTAACAAATTTCCAAATTGATGATGACATTCACGTGATCAACGTCCTGACAAACCTTGAATTGCTTGTATTTCCCTCAGGAGAAGAAACTATGATTAATTTGCAATAATTTCATCTCTTGGGGTCGAAAATGCGTCATTTTCATGAAAATCTACTTTATGGGTTATCTTTTTACAAAAATACGAATTTTGGGAGTTGAAAGTTTAAGAAAAAGATTATCTTTTTTTGGCATGAATTTTTCCATGTTCCAATGGCTTACTAATTGGCCAACCTTCCTAAAGCTAAAAACCACAAAATTTACTGTTAGATTTTTTGTTGTGTGTTAAAACTTACAGTAAATAAAATAAAACGTCTTAATTAGTCATAGTTTCTTCTCCCGAGACGAATACGAGCAATTATACATTTTTTTTTAATTACAATATTTAAAAAATTTATTTTTAATTATAAAACTGATATTCCATATCCAAAGACTGGACAATTATCTAATAATAATATAATCATAATCTAAGTCCCACAATAATATACTGGTATAATCTAAATTATCTTTTAAAGAATAAAAATATAGCTTAAAAAAAACTAAAAAACACGCTTTATATCGAACTAAAAAGTAAAAAATATTTTTTTAAATAAGCTTAAAACAATAATGAATAAAAAATACTAGTATTATTGTGAAAAAAGGCGTGGGGCGCTTTGTTCCACATTTTCGTACATCGAGCGCCCCACGCTTTTTTCACAATAATACTAGTATTTTTTATTCATTATTGTTTTAAGCTTATTTTAAAAAAATATTTTTACTTTTTAGTTCGATATAAAGCGTGTTTTTTAGTTTTTTTTAAACTATATTTATTTTTCACTTTTTAGTTTTATATAAAACGTGTTTTTTAGTTTTTTTTAAACTATATTTATTTTCCACTTTTTAGTTCGATTTATTGTCAAAAATTTGCCGAAAAAAAACAATTATTTTTTCCGGCGTGGGCGGGATTAGAACCCACGACCCGTGATTCCGAGAGTTGACGTCAGCGAAGACCCGTGCATTAGACCGCACGGCTAAACACTGTAGTTACAGTGCTGGCATATTATACTACACTAATAAACCACTTGCTGTAGTCCAAAGGAAGGTTACAAACAAACATACATACATACAAACTTACAAGTGAAACTAATATAAAGCGTGTAAAAATTATTGATTTACGTCAAATTATGAGTTTTAGTGCAATTGATCCTTTTCTACTAAAACCAAATAAAATCTTACGTTAGAAGGGGGAGGTATCTTATGTGCCCTTACATGGGAAAGGGGGGTCAAAAATGGCGAAAATCGCCCTTACGTAATTAATGAATGGTCCCTCCGACTTATAGGGACTCTACTGTATTTACACCTTCTCATTACTTAATTTGATCTATCAACATCTCTTTCTGTGTATTTGTAGATTATTAATAATCGAATTGTTCTGAAACATTAGTTCAAATAAATAATTCATTAGATAAATGTATTTTACTATCAGTGCGTCATTAATTCTAGTTCATTAAACATAGACGCACGTATACCACAGAAATGTGACCGTTCGTAAATTACAAATTTAATATCATTGTTCGATAATGTGTTTTGAAATTGTAATTAGAAAAATATTGGGTTTTGTTAATAGGAACACCAATTCGAATAACGTTATATTATACACTTCTGTAAAAAAGATCTGGCGGGTTTACTATTTTTTCAGGCAACTATTTGAAAAACCACTGAACCGATTTTGAATTGTATTATATTTTGTTGTTAGCTGTAATCGTAATATACAGCGTGTACATCGGAATCTATATATAACATTTTTATTACAGTATTATACCGGGTGATCCATTGTAATCTATATGGAACATTATTGAGACAAGGCAACATTTTCTGAAAAAAAGTTTCAGACAAAAGTTGTTGAGTTTGAAGGTGGGCATCGTTTGGAGACAGATACCAGCCGGCACCCCCAACCCCTGCACGGGGATGAGGGTAACTTTGACATTTTTAACAGGAATACCTATTTTTTATCACAAATTATGATTTTTATGCAACATTTGTCTGAAACATTTTTTTACCCGATGCCTCTCTCAACCTTAAAATGCATCTCAAATAATCGGGTTTCCGAAAGTCTTAAATTTGTATGTCTAAACAACGACCTGGTAAGGGTCATTGATTAAACATAGAAAACACTGTCCCTTGCGCGGAGGTGGGAGTGACTGAAATTGTGTTTGATCGGAAAGCCGATTTTTGACATGCATTTTAGGGGTTGAGGGAGGCTTCGGGGAAAAAAAGATTTCAGACAAATGTTGCATATTTTTTCTCGAAAAATCATAATTTGTGATAAAAAATAGGTGTTTCTATTATAAATGTCAAAGTCACCCTCATCCTCGCGCAGAGGCTGGGGGTGAAGGTGGTGTTTGTCTCCAAACGATGCAAAAATTGTGCAATGACCTTGAAACATAAAAGTGTTTCAACATTTTTTATTTTTTTTGTCGGACCCTACACTATTTTTGCACTATTTTCTTAAAAAGGAGTATTTCATGTGTGTGCGTGTGTGTGTGTGTATATACGTACGTATGTATGTACGTACTCATTTCTTTAGAACGATATCGACCACGCTAGGGTATCGATCGACGCGTATTAACGTGGGAATGATATATGAAAGATTTTTTTTCAAAATTGGTCCGAGTTCTTGACGTTGAAAATATCGTTGTTGGTTCTATAATACCTCTTATGTGCAAGAAGTAAAATTTGCAGGAAAGACCAAAGAGTGGTTATTTAAGCAATGGATGGTAAGAACTAGCAATTTCAGAGTTATATTACTAATTCATACTTATCTTTACTATACGTGTTTAATTAAGACGAAGTATTTTCTTAAAAAATATTTAACGCTAATTTCGGATTTATTGGCACATGGGAGGAATTATTTGATACAACTTTTCACATAAGACCCCTTGTTGGTTACTGTAAAATTAATTTGGAGGTATTACTAGTTTCCTGAAGCTTTTAATTTAAAAAACGTAAAATCTGCCAACTATGCACATAAGAGCTATTACAGAACCAACGACGATATGTTAAAATTTATATTTCAATTGAAGTCTAATTGCGTTTCAAATATTATGCGACACCTCGTATGCAGCTTGCGTGTATTATTTTAATGTGTACATGTATTTCTTTCTTTTCGTAAATGATATTTACAATGAAATTTTATTATTTATACTCGGTAATCAAACGTAAGTATGTACATTTAGAAAAATATCACGAAACAGGGATAAGGGAAATCGGAAATCAATATATGAGAAAATAAGTAAAGTTTAAAGGAGATGTCTTATTTTATTATCTTATCTTTACATCGTTTCCTTTTTACTGCTGTATCCAGAATTCTTTTTTCAGCATTATAGAGGATCTTTTTATGAAGAGAGCCCATTGGGAATTTGGCTTATTTTTCTACCTTACCTTACTCGAATAAAAGAAAAATTCAACTGATGACTTTCAATAAAATACTGAATTTAGTGAACTATTTTTTTCCTATTTTAAAATCTAAAATGGGTTTTGCAATGCGCTATAATGTGATATAAAAAAGCGATGCGTCGGTTCCGGAATACACGGCGGAAGTTACACTTCTTGAGTATTTTATATTCGTGTTTTAAATTTACAAATATACAAAAAAAAATCAACAAAATAATCAAATTTGATTTTTTTTATCTGTACTAATACATAAAGCTGAAGAGTTTGTTTGTTTGATTGAACGCGCTAATCTCAGGAACTGCTGGTTCGAATTGAATTTTTTTTGTTGGATAGCTCATTTATCGAGGAAGGCTATAGGCTATATAATATCACGCTACGACCAATGGGAGCGGAGCATCAAAATAATGTTGCAAAATGTTACTCAAAATTTGTCCGTCCGACAAAAACTTTTGAACAGTAACTCCGATCATCACGAAATTTGTACACAACATTAATTTCGGTAAACTAAGATGAACGTGCGTACTCATGTCCCTCCCCCATTCGTTCTTTTGCACCTGAATGAAACCGGGTGGGACCGCTAGTTTATTAATAAAAAAAAGTTGTCAATATAGTAAAATAACAGAAAATTTTAATTTATGCTGATTTAGGATTTGAACCTAAGATATTTGACATCTAAAGGTAGGTACCTACTATAAAGAAAGAGTGCGAATTTTGTGAGTTTGTGTGTATGTCGAGGGTAATCTCCGAAACCACTGCACCTATTTGAAAAATTATTTCACCAATATTTACAATGAACCTTGAGAATGGACATAGGCTATATATATTATCGCATTAAAATAAAAGCTCTTTTCGTGGAAACCAATTTTGCAACGTAAGTCGACGAAAAAACGGTGGCAATCTACAAATTCAGGCAAAGCCGGACCCCGACCACCAGTATCTAATAATTTAAAAACGTTCGTACCGATTGTCTTTGGCTGAAGACCTTAAAACTGTTATACATAATGTAGCTAGGCGTCACTCACCCCTTCAAAGGTAGAATAGCGGTCTTAACACAAACGTATATAATATCAGCGACGTATGTGCGTTTTGTTTCTAAGCTATGGTTTAAACACAAATACATATGTGCGCCTTGGTTTCCTGACCGATCTCACAAATCACTCGCTCGCTCTTTTTTTCCCCAGTTGACTTCATGCCCCGAGGTTTAAAAAGCATAGTTTTAAATATAAAACAGGTACAGTGGTACCTCGACATACGAGTTTAATTCGTTCCGCAACCTTGCTCTTATCTTGAATTACTCGTATCTCGAAGCAAATTTCCCCATACAAAACAATTGAACTACCATTAATCCGTTCCAACCCCCAAAATGTCACCCCAGTTATTTTTGTTACGTGGTTTTGAATAATAAAAACGTATTTATAAATGACAAATATTTATTGTACAAAAACAAAAAAGAGAATGTAAAGAAATTTAAATTAGATATCCTCACTGGTCTTTGCCTTTTTCGCTACATTTTTCTCGTAGGCCGTATAGAAAAAAACTTGTCCAAGGAGGTTTGTTTCTTCCTCCCTCTCAGCATGTTCCGGAAATGAGTTAGGCAAGTGTCATTAAACCTAGCTAAACCGAACTCGTATCTCGAATTTCGCTCGTAACTCAAAGCAAAAAATCACTCGCTCGCCGGCTCGTTCTCGGAGAACTCGTATGTTGGGGCACTCGTATGTCGAGGTACCACTGTATTTTTATAAATTGAAATAATTTCTAGACAGCTTATGAATAAAATATTATATTAACCCTATTTTTTGCACAATGTATTGTTAAAGATATATAAATAGTCACATTTTACGGATTGGCTAACAAAAGAAAACAAAAGAAACAGTTTTTGTTTTACGATTGAACTAAAATGTTTAATGTCGCGGCAACAGTTGTTTGAGAACTTCTGGATATGAAATATTTTAATGTTTTAAAATTGTATAAAGTTATGTAACTTGTCTAATCTAGTTGCAGCTATGGATCGGTCGTACAAAAGTTATTATTTAATTTTATAATTTTTGTACACCTTTTAAACAAAGTCAGTATTTCTGCGGTCGTTGTATTTGAAGGTTGTTTAGTGTAAATTAATTTTATTTTGTTAAAAGTGTAGTAGGTACTTAGTGGTTTAGGAGTGACTTTTCCAGTAAATAAGCAGTGCTAGTATTTTGTTAAGATGTGAAAACGGTGCAAATGGAAGAAGAAGAATTGCAGATTATAAACGCTAAAGAACTGAGGTCATCAGTGTACTTATGGAGCTTAATACTTAAAACATTATATAACATTCTTTGCCGGTGAAACGAAACAAAAGGTACGTCTTTTTCTTTCTTGTTTTACACTATTGAGAAATTAATATTAATGTTTTCTGTATATATCGTGTATTTTTAAAAAGAAAACATTATGATCATTCGGGGAAAAAAGCGCTTTGTGGGCATCGAATGTCATAAATCACTCAGTTTTTTCCAGGATTGCAGATTATTGTACCACGATTTTTTTTTCAAACAATTAACACTTTTCTTCTTGAATATGCAACACATTTATGAAAAATTGCTTGGTTTTCGAAATCTGTTCTGGAATGCCGAGAAATGCTTCAGTATTTCACAATAATTAGGTTATAAGTAGAATTTATGAATTCATTAACATTATTTATATTGGATTTGTCAAACCAGCAAAATAGCAAATTACCTATTGTAAAGGGCATTATTTAAGTAAATCAACCTTAATTTATTACTAGCGGCCTAGTTCGGCTTCGCCCGAACTTGAAAATTGGTCTTCTGCACGAATAGCGCTTATATTTTATCGCGATAACATATAATCTATGTTTATCCTGAAGGTCTATTCTAAATATTGGTGAAATTTTTTTGAAATCGGATGAGTGGTTTCGGAGATTACCTCCTACATACAAACTTACAAACTTTACCTCTTTATAATATTAGTATAGATTTTATTTTAATCAGTTCATAATTTTTAATATCTTGTTTTGTTTCGAATTTTGACTGCCCAATTACTCGAAGTTCGTACTCCAGAAATTTGTCGGTTCTAATTCAACACCCTGTAAATAATTTAGTGAATTGAATGGTAAATACGACTTTATTTTTCAAGAAATATGCATATGATAAGCCGTAATGAAAAAAAGATTTTAAATCTCCGCGGAACTCTAATCTGGTAGTTTTTTTCATTTCGCGAAAGTACATTGTAAATACTAAAAAAAAAAGAAAATAATTTTGTTTTGATATCAAATAACACATTCATTTATTTCTCAAATTGCAGTCTTATTGAAAAATATTTTAAATTTTCTGATTTTCCATTTTCCACTCCATTTTCACCACACATAAAGCCTGAAAGAAACTCGTTAGGTCTCAAGGGGCAGCACAGAAATATACGTAGGCATTATCCATTTTGTATTTAACTGATTCGATTCGATATTTTCGAATCACTTGACTCTAGTCTCACCTTCCAAGTTCATTTTATTTCTGCCTGGTTTCTGTAGTAATAGTACCTGCACATTACATTTATAGATACAGTGTAAACTCTACATAGCGACACACAAGTTACTTTGTGAAAATTGTCGTTAGACAGAGAGAAGAAATATTGCATTAATATTTTTTTACTATAATATGTATTTATTCATGATATTTAAAAATTACAACTGACCAATAAACATTCATCCTATTACAAAGCAGCTGAGCTAAACATATGAAAGATAATCCCAACAAACAAAATAACGAATTTCTTAGAATCTTCGGTACGCATGATGCCGACAACAAAGCTGTTTATAGCTTAATGATAACGTACTGTTGTCGTTATTTAGAGTGTATCATTGTATGAGCAACAAGGTAAACCATTACTATTTTCCATCTATCACACTTCCCGTCATTTTCTACATTTTTAAACTTCCACTTAATTAATAGCAATGGGCGAATGAAGGAATTTTAGGGCATTAGGATGAGGTAGGAAAATTTTGAGTATAAGAGCTTGACAGGTAATCGGCCATGGCCTTGAGTAAGGAACCATCTCGATATTTATCTGGAATTATTGAGGCAAACCTCAACAAGATGGGCGGTACAGGAATTATCGTTTCTCGGCGAGAGGCAGCAGGAAAAAGTCCCAGCCCCATCTGCCCCCGCCGGGATTCGAACCCGGTACCTCCCGAATGCGAGTCTAGTGCTCTCACCACTACGCCACCCCGCTTGGTTAACGTTCAATATTAGCGAGTTAAATAAAAAATTTAAGGGAAGTTTTTTACTGTAGTGAGTCTTTTGAATTGCCTAAGAAAAAAAAAACGATACAACGTTAGTTTTGAACGAAAGAATGTATAGTGTATATATTTCGAGCAAGATTCTCTTTCTTGTATTACAGTGGAGATATGTTTTAACCCATAGCACAGCTGTCTCTCCCGTAAAGTCGGCAGAATTCCAATTCTCTCTGGATTATACCGGGCTTGTGATAAATGACACTAAGGTTATTGCCATGTCCTTTACTAATATCACTGAAAAGATTTACTCTGTATCTACATATTCTTTAAATGCTGATTTTAAAGTTTAAAAAATATTTAATAGTCCAAGCAGGCGGATGTAAAAAACGGTTCCGATTTTGGAAGAGGATGAAACTTCCAGAGAAAATACTTCGATCACCCTACGAGAACATATTCCGACAGCGGTAAAGACCTCTTCCGGTTTTCAGTTTGATATAGTTATGGCTTAATAGTCCGTTATGCACGTCATCCTAAAGAATTTTTTGTACTCCCCCTTGTCGTGGATCTAGTCTTATAATAGTTTGGATCTCCTCATTAACTCCAGAAGATTGGTGACTAGATTGTCCTGAGTAATTACTCTGCTCTCATTAATGGATCCAAAGAGTTGGTCCCTTAGAGTTAGAGCTTTTAATACGTTCATTTCTTTGTTGATCGCTAAGAGCTTTTTAGGCATATACGGTATGTAAACGCGTAAGGTGCACATAGGGAAATTAGCATTGGGAAAAAATACTTGGATCAAAGTTAGCCATGACTGCATTAATTGTTATTTCTATTGAATTATTGTGGTAATCTTAAGGATTTCTATTTTATTTTGATTTATTTTTATTTTGCTTGGCTTTTTTAATAATAAAAAAAAACTCTTATAAATCATTATTTTAATTTTTTTGTACAAAAATAAAACAAAAAAACAACTCCATCTGTTTGGAAACATTTCAATCAAAAATTGTCTGACTGGTATGACGTATGCGCGTTGGTAAATCAGTGACCCAATGTCTTTAGGTTCAACACGAATAGGCGGAGATATTTGATCTCGCACCATATTCAAGTATTTTTGGGAATTTAATGTCCCATTAATAAAAAAAGTCCGATTATGTTGTAATCATTTGAATATTTTCTACGGTCGTATACTTACACATTCATTTTGTAAAAGAATATTATCTGTCAAATTGAAAAACAAGATTTCAAGGCTCACTCTGATCCAGTCATTTTTTCCCAATGTTAATTTCCCTATGTTGACCTTACGTGTTTACATACTGTATATGGTTCCCGCTTAAATAATGGTTGAACATTGTGGCATTTTTGTAAAAGACTATACCCAACACATCTGAGCTTTAATATACCTACAGATACACACTCCTATACAAATTACAATAAATTACAAGTACAATAAAATATTTGTATTTTAAAAATCTATATTTTTTAACAAATCTTCAAGAAATTTATAATTTTTGAATTTACATTGATTTAGTTTTTAAAAAATATATTAAGAACCGTTTTCCAGATACTCTGGAATGTCCTCGTTTTCTTTATACGTGGTATACTTCCAGGATATTATTTAAGAATAATGCACATTTTGATTGTTAATATCTTATTAGCCGGTGAAACAATTTCCTTTTTTTAAAATTAAGTATAAGGCACTTTTACCTTATACTTCAATTTTATTAAATTCCTAACGAGTGAACTACCTTAATGACAAAGAAAAAAGGGCACGGACTTTTAATTTTTCTCGAAATTCTGGTCGTTACTTCAGGGACATCTGTACAGTCAAAAAACAAACTACACGAGTTTTGGAACCCGTTAGTACTATTATTTTGATCATTTAATTTAACATTTTGTCAGGAGCAATTGAATATTTCACGTCTTTTGTATGTTGTTTTTGTATTATAATTACAAACCTTGAGTTGTTCATAAGTTACCACGAGGCGGGAAGGAAGCTATAAACAACAAAACACTACAGACATTTTGCTCCTTGAGGAACTCTTGTTCTCAGTCGGTACTCGGCGTTTGTGTCTGTCATCAGGTTGGTATCCTGTGGAGAGGGCTTGCCGTATAATAAAACACTGTTCTATATAGTAGACAGTAGACACACATACCTAACCCGGCTTCAACATTGCTTTACACTAACCGTCCAAATAGTAGAAGAGTTATCAAACATTTTTGGGTAGGTAATTGAAGCAACTTCTTTTGTAATGTCTGAACACAAAATCGAAGCCCTGGCCTAGCCAAGCTGTGGATTTTTAACTTTGTGATGTTAATGACATATTCAAATCTTTGATTTACGTCTGATTAGAATTCTTCAATATATTAACAAAAAATAATAATTAATACATTGACGTTTAGGTCCGGATTTGGAACTTCTTCAGAAATATGTAATCCAAAAAAAAATAATATAAAATAATTAGTATCTACTTATTTTACAATAGAATTAAGAAAAAAAATCAATCTTAATTCTTTTGTAAAATAACGTCGTTGGTTCTGTAATAGCTCTTATGTGTATAATTGGCAGATTTTACGTGTCTTAAATGAAAAGATTCAGGAAACGGAGCTCTATACATTAGTAATACCTCCAAATTAATTTTACAGTAACCAACAAGGGGAAGTAACTCTTATGTGAAAAGCTGTATCAAATAATTCCTCCCATGTGCCAATAAATCCGAAATTAACGTTAAATATTTTTTAAGAAAATACTTCGTCTTAATTAAACATGTATAGTGAAGATAAGTATGAATTAGTAATATACCTCTGAAATTGCTAGTTCGTTCCATCCATTGCTGAGAAATAACCACTTTTTGGCTTTTCCTGCAAATTTTACTTTTTGCACATAAGAGGTATTACAGAACCAACGACGATAAGTAGATACTATTTTTTTTTGTATTTTTTAGATTACATATTTCTGAAGAAGATCCAAATCCGAACCGAAACATGAATGTATTAATTATTATTTTTTGTTAATATATTTGTCTGAAAAATTGGACGATAATTTTATTTATTAATGACATATTAATTCAATTATAATGTAATATTAATTTATTAATTTTCGTCAATAAGTCGGGGATTAGGCGTTGTTTATTAATATAGTTTTGTTTTCCGCTCAACTTAAACATGATAATTATTTAAATTCACGGTACATCGAATCTTTTCTCTCCTGAAAATTTTACCATTCCAACCCACAAGTGGAGAATGGTACTTTTTTTTTTTAATTAAAAGTATAAAGGTGTTTCGACGAGAACGGTACTAATTTAGGTCAAAAATCACTTTTTAGAATTTTACAAGATCTTTTCGTTTTGAGGTCCCCCGAATCCAAAAAACATATTTTTGGAAAAATGTGCGTCTTTTAGTCTGTGAGCACTATACTGGTAAAACGGATGAACGGGTTGAAACCAAATTTTGGGAGGATGTTTGATACGTAAATATGAAGAGCCCTATTGTTTTTAGGGAAAAACGGCGCCTACTCAAAAGAGATATATGCTATAGCGGTGTTTTTTATATAATAATGGTAAACTTTTCAAAACGGTTTAATTATCTATTTATTTTTTCAAGAAAGTTTTGTTAAAACATTTTTTTCTAAACTTTATAGTTTTGGAGAAGTTTTGAAAATAAAATATTTCGTTTTGTTGATCTGTCAGAAAAAACTAGTTAAGTATGCTTTAATTAAATTTTACATGACGTGGAATCATAGAGATATTAGACTAGAGTACGCGAGTGAGCCGTGAAAGTGTCTATAATTCAGAGAGAGAAAAGTTCCTTATCTCTGTGGTAACTAATGATACAAAACAATACTGATTTGAGTAAACATATATCTGGTTTTCTGGACTCGCTGCAGCGTTCTCTCTCTCAACTAAGGACACTTTCACTTATGGCAAGCATACGAACTAGCGAACTCTAGTTAGGTATATCTCTATGCGTGGAACATATTATGTAGGTAACCATGGCAAATATCATATTGAATATATTAGATATTACCCGCGTCACCTCACGCGATATCAGAAATTTTATTCTCTTTATTATACTATATCAAATGTCAATATTTTTGTGGTTGGAATGGTCCCTTGGCCCAAGTGGCTGGTATTTTATTCTCTATTTCGCGATCCTAAATCATCGATCCGAGACATTCTGTATTTCTCAGTGGACCGTTAGATTATTATAAGAGATTTCAATTTGTTCTTTGCCTAAAGACGCGGAAAATGTGTTTTAGTCACTGGATTTTTACTTTGGTGTAGAATTAGTAACAATTTGATAACTACATTAGATAGTGCGCTTGTCTCAAATATAGTTTCGAGCCGTTCAAAGTTGTAACCGTTCCAATAATCGGCTTATATTGTGAACGATAGCGCATAAACACGGTACACTTATTTTGTGTAATACATATTAGGCTTCCAACTAGGCTTGAAACGTCTTAACTAAACAGGGCCGGACTATAAAAAAGATAGGAACACAGAATACACTGTTAGTTACAATAAAGTATTAAAACACACTCACGCCGTAGTGCCAAACCAGCTTTTTTAAAACGTCGAAATTACTTAACTCTAGTTGGTTTTTCTTAATGTTGATTATACAACGTTACACTCTACATAACGTCACACCCACTCTAAATAACGACAACAATACGTCATCATTAAGCAATAAGCACTATTTGTTTGTTATATAAATCGTTGAAAGTTGGAAAGGTAAATAAACTTGTATTTGATTTTATTAAAGTGGACGTTTCGTCATTTAATTATGACTTCATCAGCAACTTACTAATAAAATTCAATTGTTAAAAATAAACACTTTTTTGTTAAAATAATAATAGATTCTAATAAATGCCATTTTGTCACTTTTTATTTTAAAATGACAAACTGACATTTATTAGATTTTATTATTGAAGTGATAACGTCTTATAAATTGATGAAACACCGGCTGCACGCACGAAAAAGAGTAACGTTCCGCAAGCGAGAGCGCGATATAAGCGATAGTCTCTCTCTTCTCGCGTGACGTCAGAGAGTAGTGTGCGGTCAACATTTTTTTCGGCTGCTCCAGAGAGAGCTACATCTGACAGATGGCCAGATAAATTATACGGTTTGTTAACAAATATATAATATATACTTAGTATACATTCTTTTAAATGTCTTTTATAATTGCTTAAAAATATGTATTTTGCTTTGGTTGATCAAATTATTAGTCGGTAAAAATATAGTTTGACAGCTACTAAAATTTAGGTTATGTATTACGAAATACGTTGTCACGTAAAACTATCGTCCGTAAACCGACTTTATAGACAGCCAATTTTTTTTATTTTAACAAAAGAGTTTTTATTTTTAACAATTGAATTTTATTAGTAAGTTGCTGATAAAGTCATAATTAAATAACGATCTTGAGTAATTTGACCCGACTAACAGGTTTCATAGTTATTTTACCTGAAAGTGAAACGGACTATTAACAAAACATTCGAACGTTTAAAAATTTACTGAACCAACAAAGTAGTACGGAATGGAAAAGGTTGATGATAGGTCCGTTAGGCGTTAACGTTTGTCAGAATAATTGCTTCCGTTGTTCTGTTTGTTCCTTAAATATTTGTCGGCCCCTGTTAAAATATTAATTATTAATCACTTTAGTAAACAGTCAGGGAGAAGTCAAATTTTAAAATTCACAAAATATAATTAAAATACATAATACAACGAAGGCAAAACGTTTGCTGTAAAATTAAAACAAAGATACCTTTTTTAATGGAATTATAGGTAATATGGTTGTTCTTTATGCTTGACCACACGAAAACTTTCCACGCATTTTATTGTTTTACCTTTTGAATTAGAACTTTTGAAAAGTTGCATAATCGAAATTCGGAAAAAAATAACATTAGATTTCCTGGGTGGTAAATGGTTTCAGCACTTTCACAAAGTTGTAAAATTATTCTAATCTAGCGGCCCGGTCCCACTTTGCCCAAATTTGTATATTGTCATCGTTTTTTTCGTCGACTTACGTTGCGAAATTGGTTCTCACAAAAGCGTCTTTATTTTTACGCGATAATATATAGCCTATGTCAATCCTGAAGCCACGCGTTTTATTGTTTTACCTTTTAAATTTGAAATTTTGAAAGGTTGCATAATCGAAATTCGGAAAAAAATAAAAATAACATTAGATTTCCTGAGTGGTAAATGGTTTCAACACTTTCACAAAGTTATAGTAAAATTATTCAAAACTAGCGGCCCGGTCCGGCTTCGCCCGAATTTGTTAATTATCACCGTTTTTTCGTCGACTTACGTTGTAAAATTGGTCTCCACGAAAAGCGTCTTTATTTTAACGCGATAATATTTAGCCTATGTCAATCCTGAAGGTCCACTCTAAATATTGGTGAAAAAATGTTCCAAATCAGATGAATAGTCTCGGAGATTATCCAAACTTTACTTCTTTATAATATTAGTGTAGATTTTTTAGTCATACTCTGTAAGTTAATTGAATGTTGTAACAATGAATAATTTATTTTTGTTTGTTCATGCATTGTTTACATTTTGTTCATTAAATGTTCATATTGACATGAAAATGACAGTTACCTGTAAATGTATAATATGTCGTCTGAGTAGTCGGCATTAATATGATTTATTAATAATATTGCGATAGCCGATACCAGGGGTCGGCAACCTGCGGCTCTTTTGATGTAAAGATGCGGCTCTCCAGTTCCATACGCAAAAAATAATAATTGCACATACCGCTAAACTAGCGGCATGTGCTTTATTATCGCTTTGTGCGTCAGAGCTGACTTTCGTTCATATAAGAAGTTATATCTAAATTAATTTCACATGAAATCCATTCAAATTGAAGCTTTTTGAAAAGAGAAGATTCTGATCTATAAAACAGAACCGTTTTTAAATCAATTCGAGTTCATAAATACTATTAAAATTGCAATTGAAAATTACAAACAGCAGTTGTTGGTTGGTCTGTCTGTATGTACGTACGTACGTATTGTACGTTACGACTCTACAGATCGTAGTTTTGATCGGATTGCCTTGGGTTATATTTTATTCACTTTGTTTACTATCAGACCAGAACCCTATTTAAATTCACTAAAATGTGTTCAGTAGTTTAATTTTTATAAACAGTTTTATTTTATTATTTTTGACAGCTAATAGTTAAAATAATAAAAAAAACAAAAAAATACCTATTACTGTTATTGTAAATGTAATATAATATTACGTAGAATAACTGCTACACTTCTATACCACAATAACAACCCAAGCTTCGATATCGGTATGGCTTAGCGGTTAAAGCGTTAGTCCAGTAATAGCAAGGGTTCGATTCCCGCTGACGTAATATTTTTTTTCTATTCCATTTTATTTTAATTTTTTTTTTCTATTTTTTGACGTGATAACGTCTTATAAATTGATGAATCACCAATCTTATAAATTGATGAAACACCGGCTGCCTGCACGAAAAAGTGTAACGTTCCTAACGTTCCGCCTGACCCTGTGCGTGCTTTTCTCGAAAACGGCCCTAACGATTTGGATAAAATTTACTGAAAAGGGATTTTGGGGGGCAAAAAATCGTTTTAGCTAGGTCTCATCTCTCGAAAAAATCGTTTTCTTACAAATTTTATCATTATAAAAATCAATTTTTTGACGTATGAAAATATTTAAATATTGTAAGTAGGTTTTGGAATTTTATATAAACAATGAAACAATTGTTTCCAAATATTATGACAGTTAATCTTTGAGACTTAAAATAAATACGAAAGAAAGAAAGCTAAAAAAAAACAATTTTTATTATAGGTGGTAAGTAATTTGAATAAATAAAATTAACCTAAATTTGAAGCGAAAGATGCAATATCATAGATTCGAATTATTATAATTATTATAGGTAGAAGATAGGAGAAATAGAACATAAATTATTGACGTGATAACGTCTTATAAATTGATGAATCACGTCAATATAAAAAGATGAAACACCGGCTGCATGCATGAAAAAGTGTAACGTTCCTAACATTCCGCCTGACCCTGTGCGTGATTATTAAATATGATATTCGAGCGGAATACGTTATCACGTAAAACTATCGTCCGTAAACCGACTTTACAGACAACCAATTTTTTTAATTGTTTTTTTTTTTAATCTATTTTCTCAATTTTTTTCATTATAATATGTACAGTGGAAAACTTGCGGGATGTGCACTTTTGGTTTTGCCAACTATTTTATTATGTAAACCCTTAAAAATCGTCCAAACGATACATGATTGAGTACCATGTTAAATTTTAGAAATGTATTAAATACTCACCTGAAGAGGGCCACAGCTTGAGCTGAGATGGCCGAAACGTTGTGATGTGAAGTGTTTATTTTAAATAAATAAATAAATAGATAGCGAAACCAATTGTTGTTTTTTTTTTATTATTATTAATCATACAGCTATCAATCGAGCCAATTATCAAGTATTTAATTAATAATATCCGTCGCCGCAAGAAATCTAAAATTGATTTCAAACGAAGATAACACTTTTTTTGAACGTGTGACTTGGATCATAAAAAATTACTGTAATCCTGGAGATATAATTTTGATTGAAAAAAGATTAGATATTTTAATTAAACTTTCACCACGTACACCACAAATAATTACAAAACCGAATCGCTGCGGATTAATAAAAACTTTGTTCCGAATTTGTTTATGTTTTAAAGAGCAAATGTGAATGATCTTACATATTTAATTTTAAAGTTGGTAACTTGGATCAACTGAAATCCTGTTGCAAAATGGTGTAGTGCTCTAAAAATATCAAAATATTTTTATTTTAACTGACGATGACCATACGTTTAGTCATTACCGATTTAAAAATATCTTTTTTGCACAATCCCTTAAAATTGCTGCTTTTCGTGCCTGTATAGCAGCAGTAAAAAAACCTATTTCGCCCTAGTGTGTAAAGTAAAACAAAAGAAATGCAAATCGTAGTCGTATTATGATTAAAAATTCAACGTAGCCCACAATTGGAATTAAATCGGACTTCCGAGCAACAGCATTCATTTTACTAACGCCACCGGCTCTTCCACCATTATGACCCATCACTTCCACTCAGAAACTAAGGTTATAATAGACTAGCGGCCGGTCCGGTTCGCTCGAATTTGTAGATTGCCACCGTTTTTTCGTCGACTTATATTGCAAAATAGGTCTCCACGAAAAGCGCTTTCATTCTAATGCAATATGCCCATACTGGAGGTCCATTCTAAATATTGGTGAAAAAATTTTTGAAATCGGACGAGTAGTTTCGGAGATTACTTCATACTTACAAGCTTTACCTCTTTATAATATTAGTATAGAGGAACTGAAAGTGTATCACTTGAATTTATTATCTAGCGTCTATAGCCTACAATCATTGTCTATTTTATTTTGCAAATAATTTTCAAATAAATTTTGTTGATATTTTGAAATAAAATATTATTTGATTTTAGTATTAATTTCCGTCAATTTTAAAACTATTTTTATATACTTTTTGGAAAGAATAATCACTTTTGATGATTCAAATTTACAAAAGAAATACAATTTTTTTATTACCAGCGGCCCGGCCCGGCTTCGCCCGAAATTTTAGATTGCCACCGTTTTTTCGTCTACTTACATTGCAAAATTGGTCTCCACGAAAAGTGCTTTTATTTTAACGCGATAATATATAGCCCATGTTCATCCTGAAGGTTTATTCTAAATACTGGTGAAATAATTTTTCAAATAGATAGATAGATAGATAGATAGATATTTGTGTGGTCAGTTGAGACTTACATCTATTTGACACTTCAACGAAATTATAAAGCTATCAGAAAAATAAAAATTCATTAATACTATAAAAGGCCCGTTCTACTAAAGAAAGTTGAATATTTTTCTTAAAAAGTGAATAGGTATTGTTTTTCAGCCTTTCAGGTAATTTATTATAAATAGAGGCTGAATAATTTTCTGAACAATACTTATAAATGTCTTTTGTTGCCAACGGTAGTTTTATCGCTTTTTTAGCTCGAGTATTATGACCATGTCCATCCTAGGTACAGTGGTTCCGGTGATTACCCTCCACATACACACAAACTCTCAAAATGCTCTCTCTCTCTCTCTCTCTCTGTCTTTATAATATCAGGATAGACCTTATTTTGACCTTATTTTGATGACATTTTGGAATAAAACGCTGTGTATTTTTATACATCACTATTAAAACCTTTTTTTAAACTTTTTATAACGAATCTCAAGGGACCGAGCATTTTTAGTGTATTTGCCATAAGGCACTTACACTATTGGCGTCGGTCGGATGGCGGGACCTAGGGGTCGGACTAAAATTTCTCGACGTTTCATAACTTTCTAAGAAGTTTGGCGCCATTTTTGGAAAAGTATGTTTATATATGTATATATATATATATATAGATGCGGGCAATAACTTTCGAAAGAGTTAATTGATTTTAACGAAATTTGGACCACATGTTAAAATCCATCACCGCACGAAGCCTATTTAAAATGGGCCTAATCGGGCCACTTTAAGGGTGGGATTTAGGGGTTGAAAAATATTTTTGGGCCCAAAAATACCGAAAAATTTCTCCGAATCGTTTCAAAATTGAAATTTAACCCTTTAGTAATGATTTAAATGTGCTACCAAAATTTTATTAAAATCGGCCCGACAGGACCGGACTTAAAAATTTTATGAAAACATTAATTTGTAGATATGGATTTACATAGTGCAGGGTGAATTTATTTGGTAAATTGATAGTAATATTGAAATTAAGAAAAAAAATATTATTTTAAGGGTTGTATTAAGTTAAAATTTTTATTTTGTTCAAAACCAAAAGGGTTAAGTTTACATAATAAAGCCACACTGCCAGTGTAAGCAAATACACTATATTGTCGGCAGGGTTTGGCACTGCGACCCGAGTTTTTTATTTTTCGTTATAAAGAGTTTTCGTTATATGGAGGGAAGAAAAAAAAATAAATTTCACCTAATTAATTTATTCTAAACACATAATATAGTCTGTTTACTTTGCCTGACGTTTTTTGCTATGCCAATATTTGTTTTGTATTTTATTAAGTATCTTATGCGTGTCTTGGGTGTGGTGGAATCATCTTCATTAAACAATAGGAATTTTTCGATAAGTTTAGCGGCATCAAGTGCTTGTTGAATAGATGATGATGGTTCATAATTGTCCTCTTTACGTATGTAAATATTTGCTGACGCCTAAATATGAGCATATTTCTTCGTAATAGAGAATGACTGTTGCGCTATAAAGAGGGTATTAATGTATGGATTTTAAGGTAAACCAACCAAATTGTAAAACTTTAATAATAATGATCACTCAATTGTATATTAATATTATAGAAAAGAAACGAAACGGTTGATTTATGAGTCAAATTTGTTTATTGTAGGAAGACTACGTTTCGACACCTGTTTTGGTGTCTTCCTCAGGTCTTTAATTAATTGACATTAATTGGCCATAACCTCAAAAAATCTAATTCATACTTTACTGAAATTTAACAACGATCGCAATAAATTTCAGTAAAGTATGAATTAGATTTTTTGAGGTTATGGCCAATTAATGTCAATTAATTAAAGACCTGAGGAAGACACCAAAACAGGTGTCGAAACGTAGTCTTCCTACAATAAACAAATTTGACTCATAAATCAACCGTTTCGTTTCTTTTCAAATTTTAAAACTTTCTACGTTAGGTATAGGGAGTTTTTTGTTATAACGAAGGACGTTATAAAGAGGTTACACTGTATATTATTTACATTGTTGCTGAACATTTTGAAAAGAATTATTTAAATTAATAAAATGTGTTGACAACATTCGATTATTAATAATGGTTTTCATTCATTGAACCGTTTTACATTCATGATTTCTGCCATGCATACATATACATAGGAAACACATGTAAACTGATTACGTTTATGGCGACTACGCGGCACAATAAAAATTCGGATAGCGAATTCAGTCGATCATTTTTCAACGACCGTTAATATCCCTATATTATACAGTGTGGTTTAAAAACGTAGATCTCGTTTTCACAATCTTTTATTTAACTAGGGCTGGACGAAACTTTTGGCGCTAATGGATTTAGAAGGCCAGCGTTTCACCCATTAAATTATATAATGATCGTATCTGCAAATCTTTGGTTTTTTGAAGGAGATTTAATTTTTGTGTTTTAATTTTTACCTTTAGCAAACCGTAACCCGCATGCGCAGTACTTTGGAACACGTTTTAGCTACTGCGCGTGCGGGTTACGCTTTCGTTACCGTTTGGTGCCTGCTTTGGAACATTATAACTAGTGATGTGCCGGATATCCGTATCCGTATCCGCGGATATCCGAGGGAAAAGAAAGATCCGTATCCGTTAGTTTTTTTGCGGATCTTTTACCGTATTAATTTTCAATTTATAGATGAAATTTTATATATATAGGTGATTAGGTAATAATATTTTTTTAAATCGTATTTGGCACCTTTATATTGCAAACATTTATCGTAGTGAGTACCATACTAATAGTACATAACTCAAAGGTACTAAATCAACTATCTTTTTAATGAGATATTGCACATCGATCTTTGAAAAAAGACAATCTGTTATGAAAATTAACTCTTAAAGAGGTCAAAAACTTTTTCCCATAACAGATAGTCTCTTTCCAAAGCTCGATATGCAATATTTACCGTCGCGTACTCTAAGAAAGTTAAGATCCGTATCCGTATCCGCGGATCATGAAACAAAATATCCGTATTCAGATCTGTATCCGCGGAAATACATTTTTAACGATCCGGCACATCACTAATTAGAACACTGTAGAATGTAGACCTCTTTTATTGCCTCAGTCGGTACATAATATTTAGCATTTCAGTACATAGTCATACAAGCCCACATACGTACATAATTCTGAATGTCTTTTAATCGCATTAGGGATTACAATTTGTTTATTTTGTTTAAATTATTTCAATGTTTTCATGAACGTTAAAATGCCGCTGATTAAAAACAGACAACAAAGCGTGGCGGCCATTGATCCCGAGCTGTATTATTTTGTCAAATATTTAATGGCTCATTATATAACTACATTGTGTTTATCTCAAATTTGAAACGATTATTATGAATCTGAGTTTACGTATCCCATTGTGAATTATTACAATTGATTAATTATAATATTAACAACAATGCATTTAACGTCCGTTTCTCAACTTAATGTCATAACAGACGCCATTCGCACCACTACTATTTTTTTTTCTACCACACTTCCCGTTATTTTCTACAATTTTTAGTCTTCAACTTAATTAATAGCAATGAGCGAATGAAGGAATTTTTTGGAAATTCGGATAAGGTAGGCAAATTTTGAACATAGGAGTTTGACAGGTAATAGGCCATGGCCTTAAATAAGGAACCATCTCCGTATTTATCTGGAATTGTTGATGGAAACCATGGAAAACCTAACAAGATGGCCGGTACAGGAATTACCGTTTCTCGACGAGAGGCAATGGGAAAAACTCCCAGCTACATCTGCCCCCGCCGGGATTCGAACCCGGTACCTCCCGAATGCGAGTCTAGTGCTCTCACCGTTACGCCACTCCGCTCGGTACAATTGATTAATTATTAGCAGTAATGATTTCAGTGGTTGATTACAGTTCTATCCAATTGTGTAGGCTTTCACAGCCGCTGTTGTTGCAAATCTTCTTGGTTTCTGGGCTTATAGGTCATAGTCCCATCTTCAGAATTTGAAAGCTCTGAAGAAGCGTACCGAAACGTCAGTAATAAATGCAAGTTTAAAAAGTTCAGTATTGCTTTGCTTTGATCCTTATGCCATGGAATTTTTTCCAATTACCTCTCATTGAGTTCAATGTTTCTGAGAATTTAAATGTTGTTCTGCAGAATACGAGTTTGATGTAAAACTTCATTCAATCTTATTATTGTCCACCCCTGATGTGTGCGTTCGTATATTTTGTAAGGCGGCTGTCATCACAGACACACGCCATTCTGATTAATGAACTCCGTTAAAAAACATCGTTAAAATTATATTTTTATTTGGAATTTCACCGAGCTAATTCTACAAGAATGAAGAAATTAATTTTTCACACTTTTCTCGAGCAAAATGAAAATGTGGAATGCGCCGGCCAAGTTCTCACTGTATATTATATTTACACGAACCATTTTGAACTATTTTCGAACATCCTTTATGTCCGATGCCTACCTAGGTTAAGATTTTTTTCAAGGGAGTTAAGGTTAACCATGAAGAAACAGAATTTCAAATTTCATGCGTCTAGATGGAATAGTTTCCAAGATACTAATGTCTGATTTTATAGGCATTCACTCACTGACTGACTGAAAAATGTTCAACTACACACTATATAATTAATTCAATATTCAAAAGATAGTTTGTGATAAAATATTTATAAAAATAATGTAAAAATGTCGTGACAAACAAAGAGTGTGTTAATTTACAATACAGTGAGTTCATAAATTTATTTTATACTAGCGGTCCCGTCCGGTTTCACCCGGGTGTAAAAGAACGAATGGGGAAGGGAGGAACATGAGTACGCATATTCATCTTAGTTTACCGAAATGAATGTTGTGTCCAAATTTCATGATGATCGGAGTTACCGTTCAAAAGTTTTTGTCGATAAAAAGCAGTATTTATACTTTTTTAAACTAATAAAATAATAATAATAATAATAAACAACAGCTTTGGCGATGTCGATCGGTTTTAAACACTCAAGGGTAGAAAACGCGTTTGTTATAAATGATTTGCTGCCCATATTATTCGATGTATCAATTTTAGTTTCAACTAAGCCAGGACTGAGACTCTGTAAAAGAAAATAATAGCATAAATAAATATAAGAAAAAAAATTCCAGCCAATTGGACGACGGGACCATTCCAACTTCAAAAATGTTGACATTTGATTATAATAAAGAAAATAAAATTTCTGATATCGCGTGTGGTGACGCGGGTAATGACTAGTATTCAATATGATATTTGCTATTCGTTGCCATACCTACATAATATGTTCACGTCATGTAAAAATTAATCAAAGCATGCCTAACTAGTTTATTTCTGACAGATCCATAAAACAAAAGAGCGGATGATTTTTTTTATTTTCAAAATATTTCCGAAACTATAAAGTTTAGAAAAAATTTTTCTTGAAAAAATAAATAAAATAACAAGCCGTTATGAAAAGTATATCATAATTATATAAAAAATACCGCTTTAGCATATATCTCTTCTGCGCATGCGCCGATTTTCCCCAAAAACAATAGGGCTCTTCATATTTGCATACGAAACATCCTCCCAAAACTTGGATTGTATCCGCTCATTCGTTTGACCTGTATCGTGTTCACAGACAAACAGACTAACAGACGCACAGAGTTTTTCTAAAAATACTTATGTTTTTTGGATAAGGGGGACCTCAAAACGGAAAGATATTGTAAAAGTTTTGAAAAGTGATTTTTGACCTAAACTAGTACCATTCCCCACTTGTGGGCTGGAATGGTAAAATGTTTTTTATATAATTGAACATGGTGTATATTGATCAATCGCGATAAAAAATAATTATACTGTTTTAGATTATCATTTTATAATTTCTGGAATCAGTATTCCGTATGCCAGTTTAACACTGGTGCTTGTATCACATGATACAGATTTTTATCTTTTAAATAAGTATCAGAGTCCCTAGTTCATTAAGGGGATATATTAAGAAGAGTGTAAAATATTTCAATTAGAAATATTCACGAAACGACGTGAAAGCACTTCTTTCTTTTTTTTTAATTATTTCATATAGCGGTCCCGTCCGGTTTCACCCGGGTATAAAAGAACGAATGGGGAATGGAGGAACATGAGTACACACATTCATCTTAGTTTACCGAGATGAATGTTGTGTCCAAACTTCATGATGATCGGAGTTACCGTTCAAAAGTTTTTGTCGATAAAAATCAGTATTTATACTTTTTTAAACTAATATTTTTTTTTTTAATTAAATAAAATTTAAAAAAATTTAAATGTAAGCCTTAGAAGAAAGCAATGTAGAAAATAAAAAAAATAAAAATATATTCGCTCAACGTAGGACTCGAACCCACGACCCTTATATTGACAGTCGTGTGCTCTACCGATTGAGCTAGCCGGCGTTGTAATCTAACGACGCCAATATGAGTATATTTAGTTAGTGCATTTCACATGAATAGAAGCTTATTTTTGAGATACATTTTGCAACATTTTTCATTAATGCTCTGCTCCTAATGGTCGTAGCCTGATTTTATATAGCCTATAGCCTTCCTCGATAAATAGGCTACCCAATTTTTTTTTTCAATTTGAACCAGTAGTTCCTGAGATTAGTGCGTTCAAACAAACACACAAACAAACTCTTCAGCTTTATATATTAGTATAGATAACCAACCAAACGTATTCTGTAGTTCAGGGGTGGCGAGCCTAGGCATGCGACAGATTATTGTTGGCACGGCATTGGTTGAGGTGCAAAATCGAAATAATTAAAAATATGCTAGATGCCAAAACAATTGACTATCACCAAATAACAAATACGAATAAGTTTCATTATCAAAATTGTTATTTTTATATTTGGATAATACTCGTCAGGTGGTTTATTATTTTTTTTTTAATGTTTCTCAAGTCGAGAAACAATGCAACCATGTTTATAAATACTTAACAAAAAAATGTTTTTTTGTGCTTTTTAATATTTAATAATTCCCAAGGGACTAATTTCATACTAACAGCCACTCTGCGTAATTGTTACTTAAAGCTTTTCGTGACTTTAGATGACATGTTTTTGTTTTCAGTCTAAAACCAACTGTTGAGCAAACATATTCCCAAAATAAATAAAAATAAAATGAACAAATCAAAAACGTTTGTACTTTTAAATATTATTTGTGCGGTTTCAAATCTATTAGTACCAATAGAAAATATATACCAAAATTATTTATATAGTCTTGCATCACTTATTCAAAATCATACAAATTATGCTGGAACTGTCATTATTGACCATCAGTTGGATTATTTAATTGAATTATTATCGAATACTCCAAAAATCATCAAAGCTAAAGATTCAAATCAAACTTTACCATTTTTACGACCGGATATTTATGTCATAGAAATAAACAAATTTGAACAATTAAATATTATCAACTCAAAACATTCACTTGCAAAAATTATATTGGTATCTAATGTTAAACCATCTTTTTTAAAAGAAGTGTACATATTTCTGAAAGAGAGATATATAAAAAATTTACTTATTTATCAAGTTTACAATAATTCCAATTTTGATGTTTTATCATGGCCTTCCAATGATTTGTCGGAAGTGTTTTTGCCAAACCTAACTGGTGAATTCTCAAAAATAGATATTTGCAACAGTGGCAAGATAACAAGCTATTCAAAGAACATTTTTCCAAAAAGATATTTTAAAAACTACGCCCAATTTTCGGTTAAAGCTATGTGCGTAATTGCGCAGCCATATGTTATAAATCCGGACGCTGAAATTAATCCAGGCCTTGAAGTGACAATACTTCGAGTTTTTCAACAGCGATTCAAATTTTCATTGACTTTAGAAACGATCCCATTCGAGCCAGCGCATGTCAATAAAAAAAATTATGCTTACGCTGTGCTTCCGCTTTTGAATAACACAGCGGATATTGCAATTGGAAAAATCCATGGAAATCCTACATACGTTGAAGTTTTCGATAGCATTGTGCATAGTATGGATTGTGCCGCTTGGTACGCACCAGCTCCCCTTCTTCTTAAAAAGTGGCAAAATATAATTTATGCTTTTTCGCCAACTGTGGCTATTTGTATTCTGATAACTTTCCTGGTCATGGTTATTTTACATATTCTAATGGGAAAATGTCATTCGGACCATAATAGTTACAAAGATGAAATGATTTGTGCTTTAAGAGTGTTTTGCGTTCTTCTTGGTCAATCCATTGCCGTGATGCCAACAACAAGAAATTTTAGAATCATCTTTTTGTCGTGGTTATTCGGTGGATTTTTTATAAACTTCTTCTTTATATGTAAATTTACCGGAGACTTAACAACACCTGTGTACGAAAAACCAATTACGACAATTAATCAAGCAATAAAAGCCGATTTAAAATTTGGAATGATGATCACGGTTGTTATCTTATATAAACGTACAACATCAGCATCATCATTATCTTCAAATATATATGAAAAAAGAGTATTTTGTGAGTCTTCTATAGAATGTCTTAATACCGCAATGTCATATAGAAATTTGACTATGTTTATTTCGAAATCTCGTATGAATTATATTATGCCAAGACAGTACTCTGATTCTGAAGGACGACCACTTTTTAAACTTATAGAGGATGAACAGTTTGTTTATGGCGTGATGATAGTTATGCGCAAAGGACATCCGTTGATGGAACACCTGGAAACATTTGTATTGAGACTTCAACAAGCTGGTCTTATTCGAAAATGGTTTCAGGATTTAAATGTTTATCATTCGATGAATGCAATAGAAGACGATAATACTCCTATGGTGCTGACATTAAACGATTTACAAATTGCTTTTATTATGTTGGCAATAGGATGTTTAATAGCTTTGTTTGTGTTTTTTGTCGAGATATTTTAGGACCTTTATGACATCTGGCATTAACCTGGTTTCAACGAAGTACTCCATTGCACGAAACTGATATCCGGCATTAAACCTGGATTAATACCTACCTAAAGAAGGTTGTAAAGATCAAAGCGTTCCGAAATTGTGATGAATACTTTTGAAGCGATTAAGAAACTGTGGGATATATGAAACGCTGTGCTTTACTTATATCAGAAAACAATGGGTGTTTCTTAACAATTAATATCCTAGAGTAGCTTAAGCAACGAATAATTCTAGATGGAAAAGTCGAAAGCAGAACATTTGACTTAGGAACTTTGTTTGGACTAGTTAGGAGATAAACATACTAAAAGTCCTTACCCCTCCGAGGTACGCCCGAAGGGGGGGAGCACAAAGAAGGTCCCGTTTTTTGGTATTTTGCTTTCATCTCGAAAACGGTACGTCGTACGAAATTTTGTTGGAATACATAATGAAAGCTGATAAAATTCTCTACAACTTTAGTTTTCACACTTTTTATGTATCTCCAATCTTTGCCTAGCTATGAGCTCCGAAAAATGGTCGATTTTCAAAAATGTGTTAAATTCTCTGTAGCACATTGTAACAATACGAATTTGTCAAAATCATTTCGTATCGCTCATCCACACTATTAAAAACACCCACACACTATTAAAAAATAACATAAGCTGGGAGTACCTCCACACAGGGCCCTCTTTCCCACTGGGCACTCTGGCACGTGCCCAGGGCCCCGTGATCGATAGGGACCCCCCTAGTTTAATGGTATACTAAGTACCTAAACTGTTTTAAACAAAAATCATCAGTGAACTATTTTTCATATACTTATTTTTTTTGTGTCCTTCATGTTAAAATTGGGAACGTGATCCTTTTAAATATATGCATTTTATATCACATTCCTCGACTTAGAATCTAGAACCTTGTTTA
This sequence comes from Xanthostigma xanthostigma, assembly GCA_963575645.1. Classification (NCBI taxonomy): domain Eukaryota; kingdom Metazoa; phylum Arthropoda; class Insecta; order Raphidioptera; family Raphidiidae; genus Xanthostigma; species Xanthostigma xanthostigma. Next base: position 44,626,385 of record OY754471.1, read on the forward strand.
TCTATTTTCTTTGTCTATTCTAACAAAATAGTGCTCTGTTAAGGTCATAGGGGCCCCATAATCCTAATGTGCCCAGGGCCTTCAATAGGTTAAAGCTTATGTTATTTTTTAATAGTGTGTGGGTGTTTTTAATAGTTTGGATGAGCGATACGAAATGATTTTGACAAATTCGTATTGTTACAATGTGCTACAGAGAATTTAACACATTTTTGAAAATCGACCATTTTTCGGAGCTCATAGCTAGGCAAAGATTGGAGATAGATAAAAAGTGTGAAAGCTAAAGTTGTAGAGAATTTTATCAGCTTTCATTATGTATTACAATAAAATTTTGTACGACGTACCGTTTTCGAGATGAAAGCAAAAAACCAAAAAACGGGACCTTCTTTGTGCTCCCCCCCTTCGGGCGTACCTCAGAGGGGCAAGGACTTTTAGTATGTTTATCTCCTAACTAGTCCAAACAAAGTTCCTAAGTCAAATGTTCTGCTTTCGACTTTTCCATCTAGATTCCCCTTATGAGCACTCATTGACTAAACTAAGAGATATTTTTTCTCTGAATAAGTAAACATAATTGTATTAGTAACATTGTTTAATATTGATATTTTCCTATTGTAAGGACTGAAGATCAATCTTTAACAGTAATAAACGAAGAATATAAAATCAATATAATATTTTTTTTAATTTCTTCATATCAATAAACTCAATAAACGTTAACAGTGTTTTAACGAAAGTGATATGAAAATGAAAAAGTAAATTTAATAATAATAAATTAATAATAAATTTAATATTTAATTAATACATACTTATAAAATAAAATTATCATAATCTTAATAATAATATGGTTTTGATTCTATTTTACGTTAAACTAGTTTTGTTGAATAAGCTGAAATAAATTATTTATGAAAATAAAACTATATTCTTTAAGTTATTTTGATGTAATGTTGTTATTATTTTAAAAGTTGTGTAAAAATAAAAATATATTCCTGATATTTAAATATGTCCGTGTATGAACTTTTTCTGTTGGGAATTATTTTTATTATCAATTGACCCTTCAAAGATACTTTCTATAGTTCGTCAATAATTGACAAAAATATAAAGAATTCTGAGTACTTGAGCCTTGATTTGAGTTTTCATTTTGTTAATAGAGTTTTTCAATATACTAGAAAAGCTACTAATCTTTTCTGGTTAAAAGAGTCGAACCATGAAATAAGATGACTTGTTTTTGGCTATGATTGCATACAGACTACCAAGTAGGGTTGTTGCAGACGTCTTTATCCGCATCTGCAATCGCGGACTATTCGCTTCTGCAGATGTCAGTAGCATCTCTGTTACAGATAGTCCAACCAGTGTGGCTTCTTAGCTTTTGGTGGAGGGCTACCCAATTACAAAACAAACGAAATTACCTCTAAAATACGGTAATAGAACAAACATGTTTTTTATTTATACAATTATAGTTTTCCCAACCCTTATTGCATAATAATTGTATAGTTTATTTTATCTTTTTATAATTTCTGCTATCTATTTGTATATTTTAAATTGATACTTGTGTTAAATTATAGAGAACGTAACTTTATATTAAGTTTTATATCTACTAGGTGCAAAAAAATGAATATGTTACAATTAAAAAAAAAGTTTAATGGTTGGTCGCGACGCGAAAGGTCTCCTAGGACTGACAATGTAACGAAAATCGAAACACGCCTGGCTCCTCTCACTGAAGTACTGAGTGTCCGGTACAGGCGTTTCACTTTTTGTTACCCTCGCATTTCTGACACTGCCGTGGTGTAAGAACATTCACTTAAAACATTACCGCATAAAAAGTGGTTTGTTTCAGCTTTTGTTAAATAATAATCGAGATACAGACCTGGAGGGTCGTGTTTTGGACACCATGTATACCGGGTGTTGAATATGTTGGGCAAACATGCTTTTACATGAAAAACTATTTTAGCTCCTTTTCTAATGTGCTGATTCGGAGCGCCGAACAACTCCTGAACGGAAGAAAGTCTGCCACACAAAATAGACACGAGCTTTGTGGTCTGCCATGTGACTGTTATGCCGGCACTTCACATGGCTATTTGTATTTGTGTATTTGGCAAACAATTACCAAGTGTGGACAGTCTGTTTGACAAAGTGTTGTCCTTATTTGCCTATTTGACAAATAAGGCCAATACCAAATACGCGCTACCGTGCGCTTGTCTATTTTTCGAGGCACATCAAAGGAGTCAAATAGGCAAATACGCAAATAAACCGTCCACACAATGGCCATATTCAGAAGCGCACGCGCCGTGAAGCTATACGGACGTGCAGTATTTTTGTGTCTGTGCTGTGAGCGAGAACTGGAACAATTACTAATGAAAATGAATTGGGACAATGAAATAGTGCTAAAATTCCTGGAATTTTGAATCTTGCGTTCTGCTGGCAAATGTTTGTGTGTTTGTTATTTGACTGCCATGTGTGGATGGTTGTATTTGCCTCTATTTGCATGTTTGTCTTGAACGTCATATATTTTGCCAAATACAACAAACACCCAATAGCGAACACAAATAGCCATGTCAAGTGCCACCTTTAAACTTTAGCGTTAATTGTGAAATTATTACACCATATCCTATAATCTAATTATCGGTTAAATCTCTAAAATATAATTAATTCTAAAATTACGAGCTGTCTAAGATTTTGGTGGTTCTGCAGCTTTTCAGCGCTTATAGAGGAGGTAATGTAGGTACTCTTGGTGGAGTGGCATTTATCCTAATATTAAAAAATTTGATTGATAAGTCCCCAGTGTGTCAAACCAACCCAAACTTTGATCATAAAATTCCAGTAAGTAAATGAAGTGGAGGTATATATATATTTATTTGAAACGCTTCATATAGATTTATTTTACTTTGGTAAACACACAGTAAATGAATTGATGTTGTATTACTTCATTCATCAAATGCCAAAACAATTTTTTTTAAAACTAACTGTCCTTTGTTTTGATATAATGTTCGTCAAAATATATATAGGCTGACCGGTAATCGCTCGTATTTCTCTCGGAAGAAGGAACTATGACTAATTTGGATTTATTTAACCTCTATTACTTGGGCGTCGGAAATGCGTCATTTTTTTTATGAAAACGGCACTTCTGTAAAGAATTTTTATTTTATTTTTAATTAATTTATTGTAAGTTTTAATACACAACATAAAATCTAATAGTAAATTTCGCGGTTTTTAGCTTAAGGAAGGTTTGCCAATTAGTAAACTATCAGACAGTGAAAATATCTTTTTTTATTTATAACTCCCAAAATTCGGATTTTTCTACAAAGAAAACCGAAGTAGATTTTCTCGAAAATGACGCATTTTCAACCGCAAGTGATAGAGGTTAAATCATTCCAAATTAGTCATAGTTTTTTTCTCCCGAGAGAAACACGAGCAATTACTGGTTAGACTGTACATAAATAATAGTATATATTTTGTAATTGGCTATTTACTAGCTTTAATTTGATATCCAGAACAATATTGTTTTTATTTCCCCTATCTTTTTTGATTCGATATGTCACTCCCACAATTAAGACGAAACTAACGACACCTCATATGTTAAAATCCAATAAGCCATTTAGATTGCAGAGCGTGCCAAAGATATACATACATACCCTCGAAAAACATTACCCACCTTCTGACAGGTGAAAAATAAGCTTTTTCTTAATGTCTTAAATATCTGAAAATCGCTTAATACTGTATCTATATTTTCTTTTGAACATATTGTATCTCAAATGATTCCTATAGTTATGTTTTGTATTAGGCTTGATAATATATTGTTTCAAACGTTTGATCAGTCGAGAAATAACCGTCTTGTAAGCATATTTTCAAGTGGAAAAAATGATTAAATCAAATATTTTTGTGCTTATAAATATTTTTTGTGGAATTTCAAATTCATTATTGCCAATAAAAACGACACATCAAAATTATCTGCCTTGTCTTGCTTCAGTTGTAGAAAAACATACAAATGGTACTAAAACAGTCATTATTGACCATCAGGTGAATTTTTTATTAAAACTTTTATCAAATACTCCAAAAATCATCAAAGCTAAAGCTTCAAACCAAACTTTACCAATTTTTCAAACCGATATTTATGTCATAGAAATAAATAAATTAGAACAATTAAATATTATCAAATCAAAACATTCACTTGCAAAAATTATATTAATATCTAATGTTAAACCATATTTTTTAAAAGAAGTGTACATATTTCTAAAAGAGAGATATATTAAAAATGTACTTATTTTTCAAGTTTACAATAATTCCAATTTTGATGTTTTATCATGGCCTTCGAATGATTTGTCGGAAGTGTTTGCGTCAAACCTAACTGGTGAATTCTCAAAAATAGATATTTGCAACAGTGACAAGGTAACAAGCGATTCAAATAAAATGTTTCCACAAAGGTATTTTAAAAACTACGCCCAATTTTCAATTAAAGCTATTTGTGCAACTGCGCCGCCATTTGTCATAAATTGTGACAGTGAAATTAATCCAGGGTTCGAAGTAACGATACTTCGAGTTTTTCAACAGCGATTCAAATTTTCATTGACTATAAAAGCGATCCCATTCGAGCCATCACATGCCGATAAGAAAAATTATGCTTACACTGTGCTTCCACTTTTGAACAATACAGCGGATATTGCAATCGGAAAAACTAATGGAAAATCTATATACGTTGAAGATTTGGACGGCATTACGCATAGTATGGATTGCGGAGCTTGGTACGCACCATCTCCACTTCTTCTTAAAAAATGGCAAATTATCCTGTACGCTTTCTCGCCAACTGTGGCCTTTTGTATTCTGGTAACTTTCCTGGTCATGGTTATTTTACATATTCAAATGGGAAAATTTTATTCGGACCATAATAGTTACAAAGATGGAATGATTTGTGCTTTAAGAGTGTTTTGCGTTCTTCTTGGTGAATCCATCACCGTGATGCCAACAACAAGAAATTTTAGAATCATCTTTTTGTCGTGGTTAATAGGTGGATTTTTTATAAACTTCTACTTTATATGTAGATTTACCGGAGACTTAACGACACCAGTGTACGAAACACCAATTACAACAATGATTCAAGCACTAAAAGCTGATTTAAAATTTGGAATGATGATAAGTATTGCCAACTTTTATAAAAGTGAAACAAAATCATCATCTTTAAATATATATGAAAAAAAAGTACTTTGTCAGTCTTCTAAAGAATGTCTTAAAACCGCAATGTCATATCGAAATTTGACTATGTTTATTGGGAAAGCTCATATGGAGTATAATATGCCAAGAAGGTACTCTGATTCTCAAGGACGACCACTTTTTAAACTTATGGAGGACGAACAGATTGTTTATGGTGTGATGATAGTTATGCGCAAAGGACATCCGTTGATGGAACACCTGGAAAGATTGGTGTTAAGACTTCAACAAGGTGGTCTTATTCAAAAATGGATTCAGGATTTAAATACTTATCATTCGATGACTCCAAAAGAAGACGATAATGCTCCAATGGTGTTGACATTAATCGATTTACAAATTGCTTTTATTATGTTGGCAATAGGATGTTTAATAGCTTTGATTGTGTTTCTTGTAGAGATAATTTTGAGAGCTTGAAGGTCTTTATATAATAGAAAATGTTATAGTCAATATCTCAAAACAATTTTTAGTGAACTGTATATTTCTTTTTATTTGTCCGTGTCAGTAAAGTTACAAATTAATCGTATTTTTACGGTAATTCAAAACTGTGTTAAAATTTAGAACATAATTTATTGTTGTGCTTTCTTAGAAATGTGAGATAGAATAGATTTTTTATTTTGTAAAAATTCTTCTTAATTTTGTTTATAGTAGCTACTGTTTGCTACAATTGTTAAGAAACACCCATTGTTACAATGCTATCAACATAGAAAAATTAGTTTATTTTTTCAAACAATGTCACCGTCGGGATACGAACCCCGAATCTTTCCACTCTCGCGGCGGACTGTGTTACATTACACTACAGTGACACAAACTATCAAACTATCATTCTAATATTTATAGCATTGGTAACTGATTTTTTCACATCATGCGAGAGCCAATTATATTAGTAGTTCTTAATACTATTGTAGCTCTGTTTATATATATAAATACTAGAGTGACCTGTGCGAATTATTCGCACTAAATAAGTATAATAATTATTATCACTTTACAAAATTAATTTTTAAATATGATTGCAGGTATTCAATTCGTTTCTAATTTTGCACACTGCTTATAACGTTCTTCTTTTTGTTGTATTACAATATGAAGCTCAGATGACAGATCGAAGAAATATTTTACTAAAATTGTGATATAGAGGCGCAAGTAGCAAAAGCGTTGAGCTAAACCGTCAGATGGCATCATGCAGCATTGCTGCGACGTTGTTCAGCGTTGCTCGCTGTTTGAAAATTAAAGCCGTCAGATGGCAGTATGCAGTATTGTGTCTGTTGTATTACAATATAAAGATCAGATGACAGATCGAAGTGTTGACGTTGTTTCAAAATTAAAGCCGTCGGATGGCAGACGTTGTTCAGCGTTGCTGTATTTTAATTAATTTACAAAAACAAAACCAATAATAAATTTTTTAGTTGTTTTTTTAATCTTAGCGTATTAATATATATGATTTTTAACAATACATCATAATATTGAAACGAACTTTAGTTTAAACAAAACACTAAAGTTACTATTATTGTATTTACTAATTTATTACTTTTTTTCAATTCTAAAACGTTTGCATGGGTAGAGATTTTCTCTTTTGTATATCTTCTCTTTACGAGGATTTGGAAAATATAAAATATATGCCATAACTCACCGCACTACGCCTATTTAACTTGTTTATAAGTGATGCTAGGTTGCAGGAAGTAGAGTTAAAAATCTGTTTTGACAATGATCTTTGATTGCAGTCAGCTTTTATACATTCAGGAGCTATCTGATGTTATGAAACTCTCTGTTGTGAATATAATGTTAGTAATGCAAAAACAAATTATTGATCTACATAGAAATAGATCGCTTTCCAAGCTAAATTTTAATCAGAATGAGTTGTTTCGAAGTTAAAATGGCACCAAAAAAATTAATAACTTGATATATACCTATATATACAGATTAAAAAAAATTGTTTCGGTCGTTTTATGACTAGGATCCGTTTAAAATATTTTTTTAATGCTTTTCTTTTGTGTGGTCAGAATCTAGAGTCACTGTCAAATCAGATTTTCTGACAACGTTTTCTGCAACCCAATATGACAGTTCCACGTAGGCACTCTGATTCACTTAATACTCTTATTTTTGAGCAGAGTAAGAAACTAAAAACAACTGTATTAGACAAAAATAGTATAAAGCTTGCCACTACTTTTTGAAGTAAAACTTCTTTAGGCACGCTTGACTTGGGGAGTAAGCTGGTGAATGACGAGAGCGTTTACGGAAGGTGCGTGATCGGGCGAGGCGAACGGAAGTTGGGAAGAAAATATAAGTTAGTGAAGATAGAAAGAGAGAGAGTTACGTTTCGTATATTACTGGAGGGGCAAGAGAGAGAGAGGTGCGCGCGCACATTTTCTTTCTCTCTTTCTCAACAAATACTTCACTGGCTAGTGGCGCCATCAGGTGGCTGAAAATGTAATCAGTACTAACAATATAATGACACATACTTGGCGCCATCAGGTGGCGCTATCTGTTGACTAAAATCCAACGAGAGCTAAGTAACTGCAATGTATTACTTTTGTTTTCATGTAATATTCTACGTTTAAAGTGAATAAAATTGTTAATTCGTTTTAATGTTCATATTTTGTGAATTTTCGGGTGAATAATAAAGTTATGGCAGGGAAAAGTTTTATTTCAGTCGTGTGGTCTAGAGCACACTCGTTTTTTTTATTTAATTTAATGTGTTTTTCTGTCCTTATTGATTACAGTTATTATACAGTCTATTTTTCCGTTTTATATTATCTGGTAGGTATATATGTCGCCGGGATATTGTCAAACTCGTGATATTATAATTTCACTTAGTGAAATTATAATATCACGACTCTTTGTCAATCGTGATATTGTAATTTCACTAGTGAAATTACAATATCACGGATTTGACAATATCCCGGCGACATATACAGGGTGTCCCATTAAGAATGGGACATAGAACAACCGCAGATTCTCCAATTCAAAATAAAACGCCGCTGTCTAAATTTTAATTTTGACTATAATTTTAATTTTTTGTATTTTCTAAGTCAATAATGTACACTTGTTAGTTTGTTGTAAAGTCATTGGTTTTCGAGATATTCGCAGTTAAAGATAGATAGACATGTACTTTTTATTTGTATTATTATTAATAATATTCATTTTTACAATTTTGTCTTAAAACCAAACTAACTGCGAATATCTCGAAAACCAATGACTTTACAACAAACTAACAAGTGTACATTATTGACTTAGAAAATATCAAAAAAATTAAAATTATAGTCAAAATTAAAATTTAGACAGCGGCGTAACATTTAGAAGGGGTACAAGCATTACTTACTCCTGCCGTACGCCACTGGTAGAGCGTACTTTTTATTGTTAGGTGCATTTTATGATATTTAACAAGTGTGCCGATTTGAGTAAAATTATACGGTGTATTAAAAAAATTATGTACATTAATAATTTTTCAGTTTTCAACTTCAACACCCTGTATTTCGGAAACGAGCAACATTTTATCTAAGCATATTTCGCTTTATCGTTTTATTTTGAATTGGAGAATCTGCGGTTGTTCTATGTCCCATTCTTAATGGGACACCCTGTATATGCATTTACCGGTTTTACATTGGCACTATTTGAATAAATTTTATCTTTATAATATAATAACTATAATTTGTTGTACTGAATGTAGTAGATACTGAAAATATTATACAGCATAAAATATTTCTTTCGTTTCGTTTTAAATATAAACAAAGCTCAAATTTTACACTAATTGAAGTCGAAACCCAAAAATTCGATAATATTTTACGAATTTTTACATTAAGATTTTAAAATTACCTTTTCAATATACCTACACTAGCGGTCCGTCCCGGTTTCACCCGGGTGCAAAAGAACGAATGGGGGGAGGGACATGAGTACGCAAGTTCATCTTAGTTTACCGAGATGAATGTTGTGTACAAATTTCATGATGATATCGGAGTTACCGTTCAAAAGTTTTTGTATATTTTTTCCACCTTGGGTTTCATTATTGGAGTTTTCGTAGGGATCTCTAATTAACCTCGATTAACAATATAGCCTATGTTACTCAGTGATAATGTAACATTCTATTATTGAAAGAATTTTAAAAATCGGCCCAGTAGTTTTTGAGTTAATTCAATACAAACAAAAATACTAATCTTTTCTCTTTATAATATTAGTATAGAGAAAAATTTCGAAATAAATCCGCAATTTTACTTGGGAAATTTAAATATTTAGTTAAACAACTTAATATAAAATTCAAAGCTTGCCGAGTAAGAGCCAAAAGGCGTTAAGCTGTAATTTCAGAATCCTATGATCCAAGTTCCGTTTTTCTAATTTCGACTTGGATCGAAACTTTCCATTTATAAACGTTTGTATTTAACTTCACGTTCCATAAATTTGTTTATATATTTGTTCCAAATCTTGCAACTGATTCTTCACCCATTTTCCATTCACCGATTGAATTGAAATTTTGCACACACGTGTAGTAATAAACGAGTTTCTAGATAGTACAGTTGTTATTGAATAATAAAAATAAATATAGTTTAAAAAAAACTAAAAAACATGCTTTATATCGAACTAAAAAGTAAAAAATATTTTTTTTTAAAATAAGCTTAAAACAATAATGAATAAAAAATACAAGTATTATTGTGAAAAAGTGTGGGGCGCTTTGTTCCACATTTTCATACATCGAGCGCCCCACGCTCTTTTCACAATAATACTTGTATTTTTTATTCATTATTGTTTTAAGCTTATTTTTAAAAAATTATTTTTTACTTTTTAGTTCGATATAAAGCGTGTTGTTTAGTTTTTTTAAACTATATTTATTTTCCATTTTTTAGTTTGATTTATTGTCAATTTATTGCGTGGACGGGATTAAAACCCACGACCTGTGATTCCGAAAGTTGACGTCAGCGAAGACCGGTGCCTTAGACCGCACGGCTAACCACTGTAGTTACAGTGCTGGCATATTATACTACAGTAATAAACCACTTGCTGTAGTCCAAACGAAGGTTACATACATACATACATATATACAAACTTACAAATGAAGTTAATATAAAGCGTGTAAAAAATATTCTCGGTTTTGAACGCGCTGTATCTAAAAATAAATCCCTAGAGTAATTTATTTCATAATAATAATAACTTCAGCTGAATGATAATAATCAGTAGTGTTGTCCCTGATCCTTAATGACATGTTTGTTTATATACTTAGTCGCGAAACATTTGTCGTAGAGTCGTATTCTCAAAATGAAACAATCGAATATTGTTGTGGTTTTAAATATTTTTTGTGCGGTTTCAAACTCGTTATTACAAATAGAAAACACAAACCAGCAAAGTTATTTCTATTGTCTTGCTTCAGTTATTGAAAAGCATACGAAGTTTGCTGAAACGGTCATTATTGGTCACCAAATGGATTTTTTAATAAAATTATTATCGAAAGTTCCGAAAATTATCACAACTGAAGAATTTAACCACAGTTTATCAACTATTCACTCGGATATTTATGTAATTGAAATAAATGATTTGAAACAGTTAGATTTTATCAATCCAAAACATGCACTTGCAAAACTTATATTAGTGTCTGATATGAAACCGTCTTTTTTGAAAAAGGTGCACACATTTTTGAAAACGAGATATTTTAATAAACTACTCATTTTTCAAATTGACAATTCTGATGTTGATGTTTTATCATGGGCGTCGGATGATTTGTCGGAAATATTTTTTTCGAATCAAACAACTGGTGAATTTCTAAAAATAAATAGTTGCAACAACGGCAAGTTAACAAATGAATCAACGAGTGTTTTTCCGAAAAGATATTTTAAAAGCTATGATAACATGTCGGTCAGAGTATTTTCTACATATTTTCCGCCATATATTATAAATCCAGACAAGGAAATTAATCCAGGGGTCAAAGTGACAATATTAAGAGTCTTACAACAACGGTTGAAATTTTCTATGACATTTAAAAATATGACAGTTAAGCTAGGGACACGTATTTCGACTGAAGCTGTTATCCCGATTTTAGACTATACTCAAGATATTTCTATTGCAGCTTTTTATATACTAGATGCAGAAAATTTATCTAGTGTCGAAATTCTAATGGACAGTGCAGTATGGTACACATCAGCTCCACTCCTTCTCAAAAAATGGCAGATTATCTTATTTATTTTTTCACCAGCTGTAGCCTTTTGCATCCTCGTCACTTTTTTGGTCATGGTTGTCGTTCATATTCTAATGAGAAAATCGAATTCCGACAGTTTTAAAGATGGAACACTCTCTGCTTTGAGGGTATACGCTGTACTTCTTGGTGCATCCATTCCCGTGGAATCAATCATAAGACGCTTTAAAATAGTGTTTTTGTTGTGGTTTTTCGGTGGCTTTTTTATAGACTTCTTCTTTATATGTAAATTTACTGGAGATCTAACGACACCACTCTACGACAAACCAGTTACAAGCACTGATGAAGCATTAAATGCTCATTTAAAATTTGGAGTAAATGGATATTTCTTGAAACCTTTTTATAAAGATTATAATAAAAGAATCTACGATAACATAATAATATGTCCATCCACTGATGAATGTCTTAGACGTATGTTATCAAAAAGGGATTTAGTTACAATCAAAACGAAATCACTTATGGATTATTTAGTACCAAGACAGTTTACGGATTCTCAAGGTCGACCGCTTATTCAACGCATATCCGACGAAGGATTCATGTTTGCTGCGACGATTGTTATGCGCAAAGAGTATCCATTATTGGAACCTCTGCAAACTTTGGTGTTTGGACTTCAGCAAGGTGGCTTTATTGAAAAATGGTATCGGGATATAAATGAGTATCATTCGATGAGTGCAATTATTGGAGAGGATGGTGGCCCCATGGTGTTGACATTCGATGATTTGCAAATAGCTTTCATTATGTTGACAGCAGGGTGTCTACTGGCTTTAATTGTGTTTCTTGTAGAGATAATTACAAGGTTTTTTTAACGATTGTAAGTGGATATATTTTTACTTTTAATATTCAAAACTGTGTGAAAATTTAAAATTGAATTGATATTCTTTATGTCTATTTTTTTTTTGGAAATAAAAAGTGTAATAAACAACCTTGACTGATTTTTTTTATTTTAAAAGATTCTTCGTAATAATGGAGTGAATGGTTTAACAAAACATTATAACAATTAAAACGAAACTCTAATAACCAATACAGTATACCTACTAACAATTGTATCTAATTTTTTTTTTCAATCCTAAAACATTGTGCTAGTACAATTTTTTCTTTTTCAAATCTTCTCTTTGTTTATGAAGATTTTTAAAATGTAAAATTTGTGTGATGCCACAAGGCGAAGTTATCTTTTACATACAGTTCGTAAGCTAACTGTGGAATAGTCCATATTAAAAAAAAAAAGCCGTGTCATCTGATCCCAACATTCTCAGAAAGTTGTTTAGATTAGATTAGATTAGATTTATTTGGGGTGATAAGACACTTGATATTTCACAAACACTACGACCTAAAAGATCTTTTGTGTATCCCCTAATAGTATTATTCCCAGTCTGGTAGAATGCTTTTTATGAACCTTATTACCTTACTGGGGGCTGCTCTCAATATGTCCTCAGGATTTGGAAAAGGCCTGTTAAGATATAGCAGCCTTTTGGACAGCACTGCTTCACATTCACATAGGATGTGCTCAGCAGTTTCTTTTGCTTCTTTACAGAAGCGACAGTTATCTTCTTGGGCTTTACCCATTTTTGAGAGATGGTATCTCAGAGGGCAGTGGCCTGTAAGGAGTCCTGTCAGTACTCTCAGTTGTTTAAAGACGTGCAGTTTTTTTAATATAATGCGATTTTTTTCGATCTTTCAGAGCTCTGGGCACGTGTCCTTGTCTAGTTACGACCCTGCATATATATAAGTTGTCCCTTCGCGCCTAAAGCAGTTCAACTTCAGCAGACAAAAATAATTAACTACATACGTACAGACCAACCGACAACTGCTGTTCATGATTTTCAATAACAATTTTAGTAGTATAGTACGCGCCACGAATCTAAAAGGCTCGGAAGTTAGATGCAAATGCGGGCTTGCGCTTGTACAGTCTGTTGAAAAACTACAAACTCCTATCTCAACAAAACTAACATAGCAATAACAACTTGACAATAGCGTACTCGACTGTACTTTAAAGCAGGAAAGCGACAAGTGACAAAGGCAACAAGCGAACACGGCCAATCACCGACGAGCGCACGTTCCGTTCAGGTAGCTGGGAGTCACAACGGCTCTAAAATGTGCCTTTGCGACTAGCTTCCGAACCATTTAGATCCGAGGCGCGTACTATACATACGTATCAACCGAAACTGCAGTTCGTGATTTTCAATAACAATTTTAGTAGTAATAATGAACTCGAATCGAACTAAAAATGGTTCTGTTTTATAGAACTGAATCTCCTCTTTTCAAAAAGCTACAATTTGAATGAATTTCGTGTGAAATTAACTTAGATGTAACTTTTGAACGAAAGTCAGCTATGACGCGGTAAGCGATAATAGAGCACATAACGCTAGTTTAGCGGTATGGATAGCTCACTTTTCTTTGTACTCTCAAATATGTGTGGCATACTTACAAAAACGATTTACGCAAATGTCGGTGGACTCGTCTCCGGGGAACACGAACTTTACATTTCATACGAACTCATTCACATAAAAATTGATGTTGCAATAAAGAAGCGGTGCTGATGCCTAGATCCGACTGTGTATAGGACCCGGCGGTCATCCGTGTCCCCTGTTTTTCTATTTAGCTTGTCTCACTGTGAACCAAGTAGTGATGTGTCCACATGACTCTTTATTGGGACCTGGCTCCTTGCGCTCCGCTCACTTAAAAGAGTCGCTTAGAGCGAGTCGCTCAAAGGAACACTAGACAGTACGCACTACACAAGAGTGCAGACTGCAGAGGTGTGAACTGTCATTATGCATGCTCAGGAGTAGAGCTGTAACAAACCGTATGTATTCGTTACTGAGTAACGGGTACATCGTCTGACTCGAAGTAACGAATCGTTACTTACAAATTCATTTCGTTACTCGCATTTGTCGTATCCATGTCAGTTCGACTCGTTTGATACGGTTATAAGAACACAATGTGTTATAAGTATTCATAAAGTACGAAGTCATGACTCATGTCGTATCACGTATGCGACGCGCTTTGTGCGAAGCTACATGCTTATTGTTTGATGCTGTTAAGTACACTATTGTATGTCGTATGAAAAGTACCGAGTAACGTAACGATACGAAAGTAACGGGTACTGGTTCTTTAAGTAACGAATACATACGGGTACACAATTTCTCGTTACTTTTACAGCTCTACTCAGGAGTCACTTTGCATTGCACAGCACAATACACACACTCAGCTCTGAGCTCATTTTAATATGATTCTGGTCTTATATTATTCGCATTTCGGATAAACTATGAAGTATAATAAAAGCTGAACAATAATAATGTTTATTGTTACAATATTATTGTATCTTTTAACGACGTCAATGTGAATGGTTTAAGTCACTGTATTACCCTTACAGTGTGTCATTCAACATTAAATGTCTCAGCAAAGATAACTCCGTACTTGCAAAATTCACTAGTGCCTCTGTGGCCTGCGCTGTGTGCGCTCTGCAAATGGGCGAATGCAACAGTACAGAACAATGAAAAAAAATAAGAAAAAACAATTTTTTCTTTCTTTTTATTTCCATGACTATTTAATAAAAAATTGTTTGTTATTACTTTTTCAATATTTCAATATTAAAAAATCTCACGAATTTTCATAAAAATAAATAGAAACTAAATATTAATTATTTTTTTAGATCAGTTCTGAAGAGGATCCAAATCCGGATTATATATGTTTTTGTTAATATATTGTCTGAAAAATTGGTCGATAATTTTATTTATTGAATAACTTTTGTTGTTCCATTGTCCGTGCAGATATAGAGATTGTCTAGTTTGCCGTCTCTAGAGCATGCAACAGATAATTGTCCATGTGAGAAGCAATCCGTGTCTAAATCTAAAAAATTCAAATTTACAACGCAATCGGAAACATTAAAAATGCCAAGTGACAACAGCTATCATGAAGCACGCTGTCCGGCATGAACAATGTTTTGTATTGCGTGTAGTGCTTGAACGTTCAACAGATGGCGCTGTTTTTTTGCAAAAAAAGCATATTTTCACCTGTCACAGGTGTGGCATCTACACAATAAAACCCGCGCGTATTCGAGTGCAACGTTGTGTCAAAATTTCATAGCAATCGGTGAAGAACTTTCGAAGATGTGAGATTTTTAACAAACGAATATTTATATTTTTATTTATCGTCGTTGGTTCTGTAATAGCTCTTACGTGCATAATTGACAGATTTTATGTTTTTTAAATGAAAAGATTCAGGAAACGGAGCTCTATACACTAGTAATACCTCCAAATTAATTTTACAGTAACCAACAAGGGGAAGTAACTCTTATGTGAAAAGTTGTATGAAATAATTCCTCCCATGTGTCAATAAATCCGAAATTAACGTTAAATATTTTTTAAGAAAATACTTCGTCTTAATTAAACACGTATAGTAAAGATAAGTATGAATTAGTAATATACCTCTGAAATTGCTAGTTCGTACCATCCATTGCTGAGAAATAACCAATTTCCTGCAAATTTTACTTTTTGCACATAAGAGGTATTACGGAACCAACGACGTTATGTAGATTTTTTCGGTACATAATATTTCTTATGTGACGATTATTTTTTTCACTAAAGTCGGTAGTTAGTTCACCGGTAGTTGAAGTCACTCCAGTGAAATCTAAATAACAGCGATTAAATCACCGGTAGTGAATTATAACTCATCTCTATTACTTGTTAAGTAGTAATTATACAATGCAACGACATTTCTTATCATTGTTATGGATCTGACATGTGTAGAGCCAATTCTCATTCGTGCTTTGATAGACTTGTCCTTAAGTATATAACCGATGAACCGATCATTCGATGTTGTTATCCTTCTTTAACCTTTCTGCGTTTCTTTTCCACGTCTGGACGGCTTTTGTAATCTTCTTACAGTACTCAAGGGGGTAGAGTCTTCGCTTCACGTATTTAAGTATCATCAGATACTTTCAATCAGTCCGAAACAAGAAATGTACAATCAATTAATCATTCTTATAAAACAATAAATAATATTGTTATGAATTACCTGCTATAAATTGAAGATAGAATGCGAACATTGTTAACCTATTTATCCGTTTTCGTTTATGCTTTCAGTGTAAAAATTTATCATGCCTCATTCATTTTCTTCAAGTTTTTGACATTTACAATCATTTAGGAATTCAATCGTTTCATATATTATAATTTTACCGAGCGGTGTAGCGTAGTGGTGAGAGCACTAGACTCGCATTCGAGAGGTACCGGGTTCAATTTCCGGAGGGGGCAGATGTGGCTGGGTCTTTTTTCTGCTGCCTCTCGCCGAGGAACGGTAATTCTTGCACCGGCCATCTTGTTGAGGTTTACCATGGTTTCTCTCAATAATTCCAGATAAATATCGGGATGATTCCTTATTCAAGGTCAAGGCCGATTACCTGTCAAACTCCTGTGCTCAAAATTTGCCTACCTTATCCTAATGCCCTAAAATTCCTTTATTCGCCCATTGCTATTAAGTTTAAAAATATAGAAAATAACGGGAAGTGTGATAGATGTAAAATAGTAATGGTGCGGATGGCGTATGTTAAAGTCGGGAAACGAACGTTAAGGGGTTACCTACACTGCCCAGGCGCGTCAAAAAAATAAGCTTTTTTTGTGAATTTTTTTACGAGTTTTAGGTGGCGGATCAAAAAAAAATTTAGGGCTTTTTTACGCATATATTAAAGTTCTCAAAAATATTTGTTATTTATATATATAACAAAATGGCATCGTGGTAGTATAAAAAACAGAAACAATTTTTTTTTAGGTGAAAAACGGTGTACATTGTAGCAGTCCTGGTGTACCATCTGGAACAAAAAAGAATTTTTTTTCTTTATTTACAATCGTTTTTCCATAGAAGTACACACGATTTTTATGATTGAAAAATTAAGACGTTTGCAGTTAACAATTTAAGCTCGAATTTTTGCTAAAAAATAAAAAAAAAATGTTAACTCATACAAATTTGTGAATTTTCAAACAAAATTTAAAATCCTCGGTACTTTCATGGAAAAACGATTGTAAATAAAGAAAAACATTTCTTTTTTGTTCCAGATGGTACACTAGGACTGCTAGTATGTATCTACACCGTTTTTCACCTAAAAAAAAAGTGTTTCTGTTTTTTATACTACCACGACGCCATAACAAATATTTTTGAGAACTTTAATATATGCGTAAAAAAGCCCTAAATTTTTTTTTCATCCGCCACCTAGAACTCGTAAAAAAATTCACCAAAAAAGCTTATTTTTTTGACGCGCCTGGGTAGTGTAACCCCTTAAACCAATTATTATTATTATATTATAATATATATTAGAAATCGTGTCCATCGATACAATTATTAATAAGAATCGCAGGATTGTGGACAAAAAGTTCTTTATAAATTTAGACTTTTTCAAGTACAATTAAATTAAATTTTCACATTAATTGTACTTGAAAAAGTCTAAATTTATAGACGAAACGTCGTACATTGAATAAAGAACTTTTTATTAATAATTATATTATAATTTTAACAAAATCGATCAGACAGGGCTGGATTTTGAAAAAAGACAGAAACTGTTCGTTTTATGATGTTTATAGATACCTACACTATTTTGACGGCAAAGGTTTGCACTGCGCTTGAAGTTTTTATGCAAAGTTAAACTCAATTAAAGCAACTATAATGACTTTTTTTAAATAAAAAAAAATACTATTAAACCGAACACTATGTTACGATTCAGTGCAGCGATAACAAATATATTACGTTCGTTATGGCATGACTTAACGCCTAGGCCGCGTAATAAATATTACCTGCACGGGGTAATATTACTTCCACACACGCCTGGAAAAAAAAAATATAATTTCCTTTCACACATATGGCGACGAGAGCGGGGAGAGAAAGAGAAAGAGAGTGTGTGAGAGCATGGCATGTTATCACCTCATTGACCACATTAACCTCTCGCTAACAATTCCACACCGGAACATGAACCCATAATCTAAAAGCTAGCGGGGACCTTTTTATCCCCTCAACGAAGAAAAACGACATTGGGTGTCTCTCTGCGACGTACGAAATAAATATGTAGACACGTCGCGCGCTCTATGCGTAGAATATCAGCGGCGTGGCGTAGCGGTGAGAGCACTGGACTCGCATTCGGGAGGTACCGGGTTCGAATCGGGCGCAGATGTGGCTGGGACTTTTTACACGCTTTGTATTAGTTTCACCTGTAAGTTTGTATGTATGTATGTAAGTATGTATGTTTGTAAACTCGTTTGGACTACAGCGAGTGGTTTATTACTGTTAGTATGTTATGCCACTATTGTAAGAGCTATCGTTGACCGAGCGGTCTAAAGCGCTAGTCTTCGCTGACGTCCACTCTCGGATTCACCGGTCGTGGGTTCTAATCCCGTCCACGCCGAAAAAGAATTGTTTTTTTTCGGCAAATTTTTGACAATAAATCGAACTAAAAAGTGGAAAATAAATATACCTAGTATTATTCTGAAAATAGCGTGGGGCGCTTTGTTCCAAATATCGTACATCGAGCGCCCCACTCTTTTTTCACAATAATACTAGTATTTTTTATTCATTATTGTTTTAAGCTTATTTTAAAAAAAAAATATTTTTTACTTTTTAGCTCGATATAAAGCGTGTTTTTTAGTTTTTTTTAAACTATTTTTATTTTTCTACTGCCTCTCGCTGGGAAACGGTAATTCTTATACCGACCATCTTGTTGTGGTTTTATATGGGTTTCCCTTAATAATTCCAGATAAATATCGAGATGGCCGATTACCTCTCAACTAGCAGTCCGTCCCGGTTTCACCCGGGTGCGATAAAGACAGTTCTGCAAAATGTATTTCGTTTGCGGCCCGGCGTTTGAACTAATAGCTCTGAGCAAATTCTATACCCGATTTGCTTCTGAACTAATAACTTTGATCGAATTCTAACAGTTGTCGGTACTCGGTACTAAAACAGTTTTTTTTGTTTGCTTCTGAACTAATAGCTTTGAGTAAATCCTATCAGATGTCGTTACATGTTACTAAAACAGTTTTTTTTGAGAAAACTCCGTAATTTTGTACAAAATATTTAATAAAAACTATCCTATAGCGTAAGTGGCACCAAGCAAGACATTTAAATTTTTTTTATTAAAATCGGTTTAGTGGTTTCGGAGATTAGCGCGGCCAAAATTGTGACACGAGAATTTTAAATATATAGATTATTATCTATTCATTTATAATGTGACTGTAAAGAAATAAAAATAAATCTAGAACCTTGCTTCTTTGCTTTCTTTGTCTATTCTAACAAAATAGTGCTCTGTCCAGGTCATAGAGGCTCTATTATCCTAATGTGCCCAGGGCCTCCAATTGGTTAAAGACGGCCCTGGTCGTGTGCAGTGTCCGTTAAGCTTACCCACTGATATTCTTATTTCTCTGACTACATTATGGTTGTCCAACTAAAATCCCCTGCGTCCTTCACGTAGGCCGCACGTGTGTTGTCCAGTGGGTATATGAATGTATAATCAACGTCTTTTGGAATATTAGAATGTACGACGCGTACATAAAAGGGTCAAGAAAATTTTATTGCAGTCAGTAAGCTTATTACAGTACAAACAACAGAAGGGATATTTTATTACTAACGCTGGGAGATCTTGATTTTTGATGTAAGTATTCATTTTGATTCACACATGAACAAAACACGATTACAATCGCGGCTTGTATACGATTTGGTTTCTGAAAATATTTAATAGTTAACTCAAAATTGATAAAATGCGCGTTTTTTCAATTTTTTGTTAACTATAAAAAATTATATAATATGACAAAATAATCATTTTTTTTTAAACTTTTATATATAGGTATATGTAAAAAGGGCTCCATGAAGCAAAAAATGTATAGGCTAATTATTTAAATATTTTTTGTTGTTTTTAATGAAGACGGTTTTTCGAAAAAATAGCGTCGCTTTTAAAAAAAAAAAATTAATGTTTTTTCAACGGAACGTTGTTCTTTCAAGTGTTAAGATGACACTAAAATGTATTCAAAGTTTTAAATTGTTATTTAATACTATAAAAAAATTATTTTATGTGTTGTACTCGGACTGTAACGGCCACATGGAACCCTATTTTCGACGTTAAATTAAAACTATAAATAATAGAGATAGAGTTCTGGAAGCCATGTTAAGTAATAAGTGTTATTATAGTTGTAAGGAATATATTTAAATGACACGATCTGATTTTGTATGTACCATTTCTTGACTTTTCAATATGTACCTATGTATACATCATATGAATAAATTATTATTATTATTATTATTATTAGTTCTGGAAGTGGGATTTTGATATTGGAAATTTTCTCCTCTTTAAGAATCTTTTTTTCAATTTGCGCTATAGCTTATAGTTTTCGAGTAATTGCCAAAAATCAGAAGGGCTTTTTTTCTTTTCGTTTTTTGTTAATGGCAAATGCATTTTTTGTCGGCGAAAAAAATAAAAAAACATGTATTTTCCAGACCTAAACTATTGCTCATATTTTTTGAAGCCTTGGATCTATTTTTCTCATTATACTCATTTCTTAACTAGGCTATTCTCTATTCAAAATGATGGTAAATTGTTCAAATATCAATGCGGTAGGCGGGGGCCCTTTTGAAGACCTGAATATCAATATATAAAAAAGACAAAAAAATATTTTTACAAATAAAACTAAAAGCGATCCGATAACGTCGACTGTTTTAATAAATAATTTTGTCTGTTCTGATTGGCTATCAATTAAATTTATTGAATAATATTTTTTACACAGATGTTAAACCAATAAAATCGTTGTAATTGATAATATTTTTACATACATAATACAGTAGAAACTCTGTAAATCGAACTTCAAGGAAGACGCCAAAGATTTTCGACTTATGAAGGATTTTGTAAGGAAATATTCGACATGTAGAAGTTAAGATTCATTCTAAGTAATTTTGTATTGCTATATTCGAGATACAGAGATCCAATTCATTTTTTCGAGTTAAGGAGGGAAAATATGTACCGAAATGGGCACTGATTATTTCGGCCTATGGAAGGTTGAGATTTCGAGGGCTTGAAGGGAAGTGAACAAAATAGTAATAAAAAATATAGAATCGTTACTTCTTACCACAACAGTTAGCGGATGTACATTTCGGGAGCAATGCTAGTTTAGTGTTTGCTGAAGATGAGAGCATAGCTCCCGAAATGTACATCCGCTAATAAAACTGTTGTGGTAAGAAGTAACTATTCTATATTTTTTATTTTTGTTTCAACCGCAGTGCTCTTAATATTTTTTAACAATTTTGGAGTTTTGGAGGTTTTCGACTTAAACAGGTTCTACTGTAGCAATTTATGTATCCAGGTTGTGATGAAGTTTATTTTAGATAAATATATGACACAATGTTACGCAAGTCATATACTATAGTAAATTTTAACAACCAAAATATCATCAACTATTTCTCTCGCGCTGTTTGGAGTTGAGTGACCACGTATTTTATTCTTGTTTAGAAACGTTGTTTTAGGTAATATGTTTCGTGTAATTTCATCCGCTCGTCCTTTCGAATCGCATTAATATTTTACTAAAGCGTTACAATTTGTGAACCGTAACTGCAATGCTGAAAGCATACGCCTGAAGCCTATAGAAAGCGGTTAGTGTTTTAACTATAGCCACGTTATTTAGGTAACTACATTTTAGATATGAAATGAAGCCATTACCCACGTCAAATAACAGAACATTATCGCGTTTCCATGTAACTCTCTCTCACGTTATAATGGATAGTGGTCAACATATGCACAGGGTGCTTATATAAATATAGTTATATAATGGGTTTGGATTTCTACAGTGGGATTCCAGCCAGTTGGGCGACGGAACCATTCTAACTTCAAAAATATTGACATTTTTATATATAGTATAACTAAGAGAATAAAATTTCTGATGCCGCGTAAAGGGACGCGGGTAATGACTAGTATTCAATATGATATTTGCTATTCGTTGCCTTGGTTACCCTATATAATATGTTCCACGTCATGTAAAAATTTATCGAAGCAACTAGTTTATTTCTGACAAAACAAAAGAACATTTAATTTTTCTTTCATTTTGAAAATATTTCCGAAACTATAAAGTTTAGAATAAAAACTTTTTAACAAAACTTTCTTGAAAAAGTAAATAAAATAATAATCCGTTATGAAAAGTATATCATTATTATATAAAAAAACACCGTTATATTTAGGTATATACTAAACAACCTCCCAAAATTTTGTTCAAATCCCTTTGACCTGTATCGTGCCCACAAACTAACAGACAGACGCACAGAGTTTTCCAAAAATATGTATTTTTGATTCGGGGGATCTCAAAACGAAAAAATATTGTAAAATTTTGAAAAGTGAATTTTGACCTAAACTAGTACCACTTGTGGGTTGGAATGGTAAAATTCCACTGTAGAAATAAGCAGCAAGCTACTGCACAATATCATTAATTATATAGTTTGACTCTAAAGTCTAAGGCAACTTGCAGTTACTTTAAATCGAGATGTGGTCGGGTCACCTTCTTCTAGTGTCCAACCGAACTTTCGGTTTCGGCGAGATTCAGTTAGTTTCGGCGTCGGCAGAAAATCTGCCAAAACTAGGATCGAAGCCGAAACTTAGGTTCGTGAGCTTCCGTGCGGCACTCGGGGGCGATCGGCGTAGTGGAGACGCAGCGGACAGTATTTGTGTCATTGTCGGCTTCCTCTCGCGCCCGTCCGCTGGCGTTTTTATGAACACAAACTCAATTTCACCGTATTGTGATCATTCATTAAACGGTGAGGATACAATAAACAAGACTTGTACTGTACATCGACTATGTACTGTAAAATTCTCTAACATTGGCAGTTGACATGCCATAAACCCCGCTATCAAATAACTCGGATCAAACCTATAATAACCAGTGATTTTACTCGACTTATCGAAACTTACAGTCAAAATGTATTTCTCAAACATCATCATTATACTAATCAACATTCCAGGTTAACAATGGCATGTTCTGTTCTTTGTTAAGCTAATTAGCCAATCAACGTACCCTCTTTCAACTTTAAAAAGTACATATGTGGATATTCAAAATTATTTATAATTAAACTGAACACGCAATTGAGAAATATCCTATTTGATTTGAACTTTAGAATAATCACGTACCCTTTTGCAATACAACGGGTTCTATTTGCTAATAATTGTATTATTGACCTTTTACCTAACAGGTCACTGTTTTTAGACAAGGAGAAGAGAATAAATAACGAGTTAAAAAATAAATTATGGCAAATACTAGAGTGACATGTGCGAATTGTTCGCACTAAATAAGTATAATAATTATCACTTTACAAAATTATTTTTTAAATATGATTGCAGGTACTCAATTTGTTTCTAAGTAATTTTGCACACTGCTTATAACGTTCTTCTTTTTTTTTGTATTACAATATGAAGCTCAGATGACAGATCGAAGAAATATTTTACTAAAATTGTCATATAGAGGCGCAAGTAGCAAAAGCGTTGAGCTAAGCCGTCAGATGGCATCATAGAGCATTGCTGTGACGTTGTTCAGCGTTGCCCGCTGTTTCAAAATTAAAGCCGTCAGATGGCAGTATGCAGTATTGTGTCTGTTGTATTACAATATGAAGGTCAGATGACAGAACGAAGTGTTGACGTTATTTCAAAATTAAAGCCGTCAGATGGCTGACGTTGTTCAGCGTTGCTGTATTTTAATTAATTTACAAAAACAAAAGCAATAATAAATTTTTTAGTTGTCGCTGTCAGTAGAGCAAACAATTATCTGTAAAATGATACATAAGTTATGTGGAGAAATTGTGAGGTTTTCTCTAAAAAGTGAGGCAAACATCTTAAACCTTAGCGTATTAATATATATGACGATAATACGTTAAAAGACACTGCACAAACCTTATGGGATCTGGTTCTCGATTAAATTGATCGAAAATGGTTTTATTTTATAGTTTAAAAGTCACTAAGAAAAAGTGTCCATGGGCACATAGCCTAAAAACCAATAGATTTGTACCTACAGATATGTTTAGCGAGATTTTAGATATAGGTAAATTTGGTAATTTTGCGTACCGGCACAATGTGTTGTTGATACATTGTATAAGACTTTGGGTATGTTTCGAAATATAACCCAGTATATTGACCAGTGCTAATGACGTCTTGAATCCGACGCCATGATTGAACTGGTACGCCACCATATTGTACTGGTGAGACAGATATGACGTGTGTGCATCAGACTTTGTGGAATTTTTTATTTTATTATTTGTTATTAATATCTGCTCAACAAAGTAAACAATTACTTTTGGTGGACGAGGGAAATAATAATACGCCAACGCGCTGGCCAGTATATTTCGGAATTAATCAACAGTATGGCGTCGATTCATGACGTCATTAGCACTGGCCAGTATACTGGGTTGTATTTCAAAACACACCCTTTAAAAATGGTACGTGTACCAAGAAATCGGTATGTCTAACGTCACTGAATCGAAGACACCTTAGTTCTCATTGTAATTAATAACTTAATGAATGACATTATTGTTATTTGCGTTTAACGCAATGCGTACGCGGCGTTCTTATCTGCTTACATATTTAGACAATAATAATATTACTATAATAACTTATGATCTGCTATAATCCGCTTAATATAAGCAGAACATCGGAAGTTATATAACATGGATTGTAGTACTAAGAGTGTGCCAATCAACGTCATAACAGATTAGACTTCAGTGAAATGTTGTATGAGTAGCGGGGTGGCGTAGTGGTGAGAGCACTAGACTCGCATTCGAGAGGTACCGGGTTCGAATCCCGGCGGGGGCAGATGTGGCTGGGACTTTTTTCTACTGCCTCTCGCCGAGAGACGGTAATTTCTATACCGACCATTTTGTCGAGGTGTTCCATGGTTTCCCTTAATAATTTTAGATAAATATCGAAATGGTTCCTTATTCAAGGCCATGACCGATTACCTGTCAAACTCCTATGCTCAAAATTTGCCTACCTTACCCCAAAGTCTTAAATTCCTTCATTCGCTCATTGCTATTAATTAAGTGGAAGTTTAAAAAAGTAGAAAATAACGGGAAGTGTGATAGATGGAATGGCGTCTGTTATGACATAAGGTCGAGAAACGGACGTTAAACGCATTATTAAAATAATAATAATAATAAAGCTTTATTCACTTTTGTAACTAAAAAGATCATAGAATGCGTCAGAAGATAGTAGGTACCTACATTTATATTACAAAATATTCTTAAAATTTATGTCATAGTATTCATTTAAGCTGTATATTACTTTATCAAGAAAAATGTTTTTTTTTATAGTATTTTTTAATTTGGGTGCTTTTAAATTTAAAATATTTGTCGGTAATTTGTTACTTTTATCTATTGTATTGTAAGGACTATTAAGTGTGATGTTTAAGTTACTAGTTTTATAATTAATGTCTTCTTTAAATCGTGTGTTATGGTTATGTACAGTTATTCTTCTACTGAAATATTTACATTCTTCTTATAAAATAATATACACCTTAAAATATAAATACTATAGACAGTTAAAATTTTTAGTTGTTTAAAAAGAAGTCTACATGAGTGACTAGGGTGAACCCCAACTATAGCTCGAATTATTTTCTTTTGTCTTATAAAAATATCTAAAAAGTCAGTGGAATTTCCCCAAAATATTACACCGTACGATAAGTGACTTTCCACGTAAGCATGATAGGCTATTAAAAGTGTTTCACGACATACAATATGTTTCAAATTACATACAATGAAGTAAGATTTAGCTAGTTTACCTAGCACATAGTTAATTTTTATATGACAATTTATTATCAAGCAAGATTCCTAAGAATTTATTATTAATTATTATTAATACAGTAGTCACCTGATTACACTTCTTGTCCTTCCTCTCTGTGCGTTTGTGTTTTCGACCGTTTAAAGTCCTTGACTAGATGATGAAAAAGAAAATAATAACGGTTTGCTGAAGTAAACTCGGAACTGAAAAGCATAAACACTACTGACCTCAATTCTCAGAAATGAACCAGTCTGTTTTCCAACAAATTCAGGTACTTACATCGGTTGCATAACATCAGCCATTTTAATGACCATCATAACACGTGTTTTGTTTCTACTTTTGCCGTCTTATCAGAGCCGTATCCAGGAGGGGTCGATACGGCGCCGCCCTTCCTAAAGCAATTTTCTCTATAAAATTAAATTAAAAATAAAGTGTAATGTATTGAGATAAATAATTGAACGCCTTTTTAATAATAATGTTTCTTTATTAAAGTTCAGAAATCAAGTGATTAAAATAGAGAATAATTTCAATACAATTTTAACACAAAGCATATTTTAGTTATTAGGTAACTGACACCATCTATTACATAATATATCAAAATAATCAAATTCTAAAGTACAGTGAAACTGTACTTTTCAAACACTACAATATCTTCCCCCAATCAAGAAAATAATTAAAAAAAATTGAAATACCAATAATTAAATAAATCACAATCCTTCGGGAAAGCGAACGGGTTGTCGCAATTGACTTCGCCGTCGCAGAACTCTTACATCATCATTATTATTTTCCAGATTATCAGGGTTCATGTTTTCATTGGTGATGTTGAGAGATGATCGTGGAATCATCTGGGTGGAAGGAAGAACTGAATCTGTTGATTCTTTTTTAAGGATCTGATTTGTGTGTCTACGCCAAATCTTATCCTCAACAGTTTTGCAAAGATATAATTTTGTACCAATTGGCTTAACAATAGTTGCGTCAATCCAAGACGGTTTCTGTCCACGATAATCTCTCACAAGAACTAATTCATTTTCATCAAATTTCACTATTCTTTTCCCTCTATAATTTTGTATTTGTTTATCTTGTTTAGTTTCGACAGTATTTTTCACTGACGGAATAATCAAATTAAAACGACATTTTAAATTGCGACCAAACATCATTTTTTCCGGACTCTCATTTGTAGTCAAATGAGCAGTATTTCTATAGTCAAATAAAAAGCGATTAATAACTGTAGAAACTGAGACACTTTTGTCCATATATTTAGCTTTACGAATAGCATTTTTCATTATTTTCACCGCATTTTCTGCCAATCCATTAATTTGTGGATGAAGTTACTTCTTTCCACAACAGTTTTATTTGCGGATGTACATTTCGGGAGCTGTACTCTCATCTTCAGCAAACACTTAACTAAGTTACTTAGTTTAGTGTTTACTGAAGATAAGAGCATAGCTCCCAAAATGTACATCCGCTAATAAAACTTTTGTGGTAAGAAGTAACTATTTTTTATTTTTGTTTCAACCACAGTGCTCTTAATATTTGAATTTTCTATCTATATTAAGTTTTCTTTATTTTTGGTAACGGATGATTTCAAAACTTTAAAGCAATCCACTTTAAAAAAAAATCTAAGACTGATGGACGGACAACGCACAGCCTAAACAGATGGATCTAGAAGCCTTTGGCCAAAAAACCCACCTTCGGCGAGACCTTTGGCTTCGGCCAAAATAGATCGAGGTTTTGGCCGAACCGAAGGTTTCTAGCAAGCGTCGAAATTGAACGAACTGTTACGAATGAGCGGGAGCGCGATGAACGTGGCGACTTCTAGAGATGGTTAAAATTTCCTTTTTATATTATAGGTAAAGTCAATGTAAAATTGTTAACCTTCAATTTAAAAGTTTTAAAATCATTTATATTATTAATTAGCTTGTAGCAGTTGTAGCCAATTTAAACTGAATTTCTTAGAGTTTTTGAGTCTTCGGCTTCGGCTGAAGGTTGCAGCGATAACCGATTAATCGGCTTCAGCTTCGGCCAGAAATCGATCTTCGGTCGGACAATAACGTCAACTATTGGTTTTTAATTAATTGACAATTTAGTTTAGACGTCAATGGAATCAAATCGATTCAACCAATATTCTTCTATTTTTTAAAGTTTGTTAAATCAATTCTTTGGTCCTTTCTAAGATTAAAATTTAGCTACGGCCCTGCAAGCACGATATGTTAGCTAAAACATGGAAGCATTTAGATTACAGAGCAGGGCCCCAGCTATGAGTTACTTGTCTGCAGGAAATTCACTCCGCTCTGTTATTTTCTGAAAACTGCATACTTTGACCAGCGTTTTTCACAACTAGTTGTGCATGAAAATAAAGTTATTATATTTTACACGAACGCTAACTCCTCGTACATAAAATTACAGACATTATGTTCGAACTTCTACAATAACCTTAGCCCGACAGAAAATGGATTTGTGTTCAGTAGCGTCTCGTCAATAGTAACAACTGCTCTTCAAGTCAAAGGTGTGCAAATTAGGGGATACGAACGGTAGGCGTATTTTTTTTTTGTAATATAGCGATGTACTGTCACTGGAGCTTACACCTTATATAAATAATAAGAAAAAAATTTGAAACAATCAAAGTTAAATAAAATAAAGAAATATAATAATCGTATATAACAAATTTGTTAGCATTTTATTATAATAAAGTTTGACAGATATGCTTCGTTGTAAAATTTTATAAAGTTTATTTTATTTTATGCAAAGCTTCGGTACTTCCTGATACAGTTTTTTATATAATATTATAATAATAACAATTTATTGATTCATATAGCTGTATATGTTACGGCTAATACGAGAAACTAGTTTATTCGCGAATTAACCGGCGTCAAGGATAAATGCCGAATATGTCTTAGTTTCTCGCTTTGTCGCCTATTATCAAGTGCAAGCAGGTTAAAACGCGAATTATCCAAAAGCAACCGTATATTTTGTTTATTGTCTCATACCGGTTATTTAAACAGGGTATTCTTATTTTTATGATAAATCTATTTGTTTTTTATCAGTGTTGTTTTATTTTATTTGGAGAACATTTGTTATTTTGTATTATTTTTATAAAAATTACAGCTCACTACTTATACGCACGTCTATGAATTTGAGGTTAATTGCTTACTTAACATATTATCCGGCTAATTCGCGAAAGAGCCAAGAGCTATCGGATATAACCGATCATATTGTCTAATTCGCGTTTTAACCGAATAATTTGCGAAAATTGTTAAATCATATTTCTTTTTTTGGTAATAACCGGCTGTATTGGTTAATTCGGGTACTAGCCGGTTAATTCGCGAATAAACTAGTTTCTCGTATTAACCGTAACATATATACAGATATGAACAGTCAAAAATATAACATCAATCAATTAAAAAATTAATTTATGCCATAAAAACATTTTTCGAATAACAATACTTTAAGCGTTTTGCTAAATAATTTTAGGTCATTAATTTCCTGTAGCTGGGTAGGCAAATTGTTGAACAGAATAGGTCCAGCGCATTTAGGAGACAAACATAATAATTAATAAAATATTTGAAATCTGATTACGCCATTTTTTTTATTAAAGTTTAAATATTTAATAAAAAAATAGAAATCACGGTATTTTTTTTTCAGGTGTACTATTTTATTCAAGAAAATCACGATTTACAACGATTTTTAATTTTTAAAAATTCATAAAAATTCACCGGTTGAAGATACGATAATGAGTGTAAGGACTTTTTCGATTCAAAATAGTCTGAAAAATATATAAAAAAATTATTTATTGCAAAAAAACTTATTTTGCAATATTTTCAATTTTTCGTTGTTTAAACAATAACGGCAACAGATATTGAGTGTCATGTTACACTGTTATAATCAGGAGAGCCTCCTGGACATTTAAAAAAAAAATATACGAACTTACCAAACGAATTTTGCAAACGAATGCGCCACTATGCTCTGCTCTATTAATTAATTATCTAAAGTAATCCCTAAAAAGGAACAACAAGTAAACACTTCAAGATTTGTACCATTTATCATGCAGTTTATTTGAGGAAATATTTTTCTTTTATAAAAAGCAGACACACCGTTTTATTCACATTTAAGACTAAGCTATTTTTGAAACACCATTGCGAAAATTCTGATAGCACTTTATTAATGCTGTTTTCAAGATCGATCGAGGTTTTAGCAGAAACAATAACCGAATTCTGCAGCAATTTTTAAACATAGTCAAAACCAACTGTTGAACCCTGTATTTGAAACGCTTAACTTAATTTTTTTATCGCGTATCAATTCAATTTATATCGACATGCAATTTATCAGTTTCGATCAAGCACGTAGATTACAAATTTATCATTTTTATGTAATAGGTATTTTGTAAAATTGATGTTTTTATTACGGCATCATTATATAATAGTTCGGGAAAGTAAAATAAACAAATGACTAATCATTTATAATATCTTGAATATATTTTTGATGTGTAGTATAATTTCGAAAACAAAATGACCATTTAAGCTGTTCTTATAGTTCAGTCTCGTATTACCACCACATTTCGACCCGTACTCCCACCACATTTTGACCCACACTCCCACCATGTACAGAGATAGGGTCGATAGTTCTGATTTTATAATTCACTAATTCTTATTCAAAAGTATGTTAAAAATGCTTTTGGGACAATACATTATAGGTTTTCCATTCCAATATAAAATGTTATGTGGAAAATTCATGTTTTAATATGCCATGTGTAAATGATATTTATATTTATATTTATATGCTTCTAGCTCAGTTAGGATAACGTTCCGGGTATATGTTCATTAGACATTTTTGACTTGAAATCACAAATCTACCAATCTGCCAAGTTTCATTAAATTCTGAACAGTAACTATCTAACCGACAGTACTACCTTAAGGAGGTTGAGGCATTAAACGAAGATAATGAAAAAAATCTGAAATAAAGTTTTTTTAATAGATTTTTTTATGACAAAATTTTCTGTAAAAAATCCAAAGTCATTAGGAGATTTATAAATTTAAAAATTAAGAAAAAACTTTTATATATTGTAGTCTTATGAAAAATATTTTAAACCTAACATGCAAACGGTACATTTTAATTTTTTGCAAATAACCAAATAATGTCAATAGTTTCGAAAACTAACTATGTAAAGCATCGATATCTTACGCATATTTTAATATTTTTTCCAATTTAATTAGGAGACTTTTAATCAACAAAAAAAATTATTAAACCTTAGCACTTTTCGATTATGGACTTTTATTGTTGACAATTTTAACTGAATTTTCAACTTTTTAATGATTTAATTTTAATTTTTATTACTTCTAATTTCTTTTTTTAAATAGTTACTGCAAAAAATATGTAAAACACAGATATTTACATAAATTTATTTTTTCTAACCTAACTTTGTACAAAAAATTCAAAAGTTAGTCCATTAAGTAAAATACTGATATAATTAATTAATATTAAAAAAAATTATTTATGCCTTTATGACAATAATTTATTGGTATCATCGACTTATATTCTTTTGTAAAAATGTATTATGGAAAAGTTCCCATTTAGAATTCGACTTACATTTGATTGGGACTGTAACGCATCAAACTCCTTAACACGTTATTAAAGCAAAAATTAAATATAGTTTCAATGTTCCACAAATATCGACAACGGCATGCGAGGTAAAGCTTTATCAATAAAGATCAGATCTAGACAGCTGGTTATACACACTGATTTTTTATATAAATTATGGTGCACTTTTATCTACAAACGGCAGTTTCGTGCACAAATTAACCTTTTTTTTATTATAACTTTAGTAACGCTCGTTCGGTCTGCGAAATTTTTAATATCAAAAATACGATCTACAATAATAAGGGTGCATATTTTAACATGATTTATTTTATTTCCAACACCTGCTTTAAACGTCGACTAAGTTTAATCGCGTTGGTAATTTTATTTTCTTTTTCACGAGGAGAAAACTATTTTTAAACAACGCGGATATTGTAATATGAAACGTTTCCGTAACTTTGAAGGAAATGTCGAATTATTAAATTCTACACTCCAGATATTATCGGAAAGTTGTGTTTACTTTGTTTTGGAAATTGTTGCAGAAATTTTAATATGTAATATGTTTAAGATTCGTTTTTTGATACGGCTTTAATAACCAAACGTATACGCTAGGAAAGTATCTTTACAGGCAACTTTTACGCCATCTTGTTTTTTTTTTTTTTTAATCTGGTTCAGTCAAAACCTAGTGTCATATGTTATACGTGCATTTTAATAAGGATTAATTGTCGAATAAAATGGGGAAAAAGCTATCAAATCGGAAGTGCTGTGTTGTTAATTGTAAAGATACACCAACTAAACATCCAGAATTACAATTCCACCGTTTTCCTGGATTTTCTTATGAATTAGAGAGGGAAAAAAATGGACTGCAGAAGTACGTCGTCAACGGTAATTAAATTTTATTTTACGTCTGTAATCATTATTAAATACATGAAAAATATCATAATTGTTATTTTGTTAACAAAAATAAGATTTAAAAAATTTTGAAATAAAAAATGTGTATCATTTATGTAGTTTTTTAACTGACATTGTGCGTAAATATTTTTTTATAATTAAGAATAACACTGGTTTCCATGTGTTTGTAAGTTTTGGATGAACCACTTCTGAAAAAAATCAAAGACGAGATGGTGCGAAGGTCGCGTGTCAAAGATACTTTCCTAGCGTATAGCCGGGCGTTGTTTCTATTGAGTTTCTAGGGCTCCCGAATTACAAGTTTCCAATTTCTAGGTATTAATCCGAGAATAGGTCATATGCATGAGACTCCAAATTGGTGTCGTCTCAAAGAAAACAACAAACAAACTTCATTTAGAACATTGACAATTTGACATCAAGGTTGACATGCATCGTATATCATGACGTCACATAAGCCCGCCAACATGGCCGATTGTTTAAACTGTCTATTTTTGAATGTGAAATTTAATTTTTTTTTTCTTATGATAATATTACATTTTTAAATGATTATTAATTTTTTTCCGTATTATTGTTTAAATAATCTATTAAAAATATAAAAAAAATACATGCATGTGATCTATTGGTAATTTTTTTTGACGTGATAACGTCTTATAAATTGATGAATCACCAATCTTATAAATTGATAAAACACCAGCTGCATGCACGAAAAAGTGTAACGTTCCTAAATCCTAACGTTCGTAACGCGTAACGTTCCGCCTGACCCTGTGCGTGCTTTTTGCTAATTTCTCGCTCAATTTAAATCAGATCGGTTTGAAACCAGTCTTAAACGAAAGAGGAGAACATTTTACATAGATTTCGTATAACAGAATTTGCCTAAACAGTTTTTTTATACAAATTTATATAGAAAAATAGCTGTATAAATGCAATGTTGTCTAATGCATGGCGCGACGCGGTCGGTCGTCTTTGTTTGCCGTACATGGAAATTAGAAGATAACGTATGTCCTGTCTTAACATGAAAACGGCTGCATTTCTAATGTTTGATTCAATTTTTTGACATTAGTATTTTGTGAAATGCAACGCCTTCTAAGTTAAGTATTGGAATAACTAATTATTATTAGAACATAATACTTTGACAGTTGCAAACGTCACTTTTGACATTTCTTATCATTCCGACACCAAGGATAAGCGGATTGAAACCAAATTTTGGGAGGTTTAGGTTATGTATTACGGAATACGTTATCACGTAAAACTATCGTCCGTAAACCGACTTTACAGACAACCAACTTTTTTTTTGTAAAAATCTGTAAGATAATAGTTTTTCGAATGTGTATTGAAACCTCTTAAAAATGTTTTTGTTTTATTATTTAATTTTCTGTCATTGTTTCAAAGCATTAATGTATTGTTTTCTTTTTTTACAGGTAAGCAGTTTTACAAACATGTTTGGTTACGTACATAAAATATGTAAGTTTTAAAATTATATATTAAGTATAAATATTTGTATTTCAATTATTAAGTACTTTGATTAGTGCTGGCAGTGACTACAAGAATATATTTTACTAACGGCGCGGTTCGGCTTCGCTCGAATTTGTAGATTACCGCCGTTTTTTCGTCAACTTACGTTGCAAATTGGTCTTCACGAAATCGTTTTCTTCTATAGCCTATGTCCATCCTGAAGGTCCATTTTAAATATTGGTGAAAAAAATTTTTGAAATCGAATGAAGAGTTTTTGAGATTACCTCTTACATCCAAACTTACAAACTTTACCTCTTTATAATATTAGTATAGATTAGTATAAGATAGATTAGTATAGATAAATATTTAAGTATACTAGCTTTTTCCCGTGAACGTCGAAAATATATTATCCTCGCGTTATTGTCGATTTTTGCGGAAGAACCACTTAAACAAACATAATCAGTTAATATATTATATTTTAAGTCTGAGTAATTATTGATGTAGCACCAAATTTAATTTAAATCGGTCAAGTCGTTAATAAAAAAAATCGGAAACAAATTCTTTTGTCGCACCTCCTACAATAATATCCGAAAACAAAATGACTGACTGAAATCCAATTACTATTTAATAGTGTGTAATTTTTCATTATTTGCGTTATGAGTTTTTACACAATTCCCATTTTTCCTGTTTTGAACCTTTTTAATTGCACCTTATCAAATTATGTTGTAAGGCCATTATGCCATATAATATATCTAGCAAACTTTATAACGGTGGTCATAAAGTAAAATGGCTTATGTCATTTTTTTTATCAAATACATACATACATAGCTTCTTTATTCATTTAGACAGGTGTACAGTGCATAAATAGCGTCAACAAATATAAATATAATAAAAACATATATCAATCAAAAATTCATATCGAAATACTCATTGAGGCTGTAATTGCATTGATTTATTAGAATATTTTTGAATTGTTTTTTAAACTGATTCAGAGGCAAGTTTCTGATTTTGGTTGGTATTTTGTTATAAATTCTTATAACAGAGTTTGTCACGCCAGTATAAACTACGTGAAGATTTGTTTTTAATAGATTTAATTGATCCTTCGATTTATGTCGGGTATTGTGATCATGCCTTATCTCATGTAATTGAAATAGGTCTGGATTTTGCAAGTAGAATAGTTATAGCACATTTTAATATATGTAGCAGTCATAAACTGTTAATATTTTTAATTTCTTGAAAAAATTTCTGCATGATGTTCTACTGCTAATTTTGGCTATTGCTCTGATACATTTTTTTTGTATTAAAAACAAATCTTCAATGTTGAGTTTCCCCATATGATAATACCATACTGTAGGTTAGAATTTACTAATCCATGATAAATATTTATTAATTCCTTTTGGGATATTTTTGAATTTAATCTTCTGAGTAAATATACATAAGAGATAGTTTTATTTATAATATTTTCAACATGTTGCTTCCATGATAAATTTTTATCTATGGTAATTCCTAAAAATTTTATTGAGTTGCAAAAATCTACTTGGTTCTGATCTTTAATTGTCAATTTGTCAGGATTTTCACCATAATTTCCAAATTTGATAGCCTGGGTTTTAGGTATATTTAATTTAAGTCCGTTATTATCAAACCAGCACTGAAATGCATTAATCGAAGTCGCGATATCTTGCTCTAGAATATACAATAATACATAGTACGTGTCTGATTTTTTTTCCATTATCTAATAATATATAAAAATGAATATTCGTCTGTCTTTCTATGCTAGGCCTCTGCGTTTCTATACCATTCATCCGATTACGGTGAAACTTTATAGAGCTATTGTGCTCTCCCCCGCAAATGTTCTCGGCAAAAAAAAAATGAAAAATTTAAAAAATATTTTTTTTTATAAATCAAAATGTAAAAACAGTGTTTTAAAGTGGCGATGTTATACGGTAGAGCTGAAGGCTTCACTGTTGTCTCTACTGAGGGAAAACTAATACGGTGGAGTCAAAGGCTCCATTTTTGTTGTCGGTATTCTGTGAGGCCAGATTAATAGGGAAAATCCTAAAAATCCCTACTTAAGGAGGTTGAGCCGTTTTACGAAGATAATGAAAAAAATCTGAAATAAAGTTTTTTTAATAGATTTTTTTATGACAAAATTTTCTGTAAAAAATCCAAAATCGTTAGGAGATTTATAAAGTTAAAAATTAAAAAAAACTTTTACATGTAGTCTTATGGAAAATATGTCAAGCTAGCATGCAAACTGTTCATTTTAATTTTTTGCAAATAACCAAATAATGTCAGCAGTTCCAAAAACTATCTATGTAAAGCATCGATGCTTTACGCATATTTTAATATTTTTTCCAATTTAATTAGGAGACTTTCAATCAATAAAAAAAAATATTAAACCTTAGCACTTTTCGATTATGGACTTTTATTCTTGACAGATTTAACAATTTTAACTGAATTTTCAACTTTTTAATGATTTAATTTTAATTTTTATTATTTCTAATTTCTTTTTTCAATTATTTACTGCAAAAATATGTAAAATACAGATATTTACATAAATGTATTTTTTTAACCTAACTTTGTACAAAAAATACAAAAGTTAGTCCATTAAGTATAAAGTACTGAAATAATTAATTAATATTAAAAAAAAAATATTTATTTATGCCTTTATGACAATAATTTATTGGTATCATCGACTTATAAACTATAAAAGTTCCCATTTAGAATTCGACTTACTTTTGATTGGGACTGTAACGGATCAACCTCCTTAAATTCATTGTGAATCGAGAAACAGACGTTAAGCGCATTATTATTATTAATAATAATAATCATTATTATTATTAATAGATAATTAGAAGAAACAATGGAGTTCCGCCGTTCGTGTATGGAAAAATGACATAATCAATTTCGCCTTGTGTTTCCTCAGATATGAATGATAGCGATATACGAGTGCTGGTTTAACAGGGGGAGACGTCTGGCGGCGTCATAACATAACTATATCACTCATCTGTTCAAAGATTGATGAGATAGGGTTAGCGGAAGAGAAGAGTTGCGAGAATGGAAGACGGAAGTCGAGTATAATACGTCTGCTGGAATAGGATAGATTTTATATATTGTACTCGTATAGTATGTTTCAGACGAACTAGATTGCGCCGCAAACCTTTCAACTTTCGTTTTGCAATTCTTTCCGTTCGTTAAACTTATATATGCCGAGTTGCACAAAGCGGTGTCAGAAAATTTAATTTGACAAGACCTTAGATTGTGACTACACATTTTTCTCCGAATGAAGAGCGGTGTAGAACTTAGAATCGGTCCTGCTCGAAAAAATATTGATCGATTGAAGCGATATTTTTTAATGGGTGTACGAAAAATACTTATAAAAAACTAGCGATCCCGCCCGGTTTCACCCGGGTGCAAAAGAACGAATGGGGAAGGAAGGGATATGAGTACGCACATTCATCTTAGTTTACCGAGAGGAATGTTGTGTCCAAACTTCATAATGATCGGAGTTACCGTTCAAAAGTTTTTGTCGATATAAGTATAGATAATAAATTTCTTTTAAATCAATAGTTACTGGAATTAATACAGTATAATAAATATTTAATTGAAAACATTGTAGGATAATTATTTTTATCTATAGTTATGACAGTTTTCAAATGAGTTATTAATTAGATTTATTTAATTTGAATTAATCGTAAAATAAAATTAAAATAAATTTAAAATTTAAATAAAATAAAAATATATTCGCCCAACGTGGGGATTGAACCCACGACCTTGATATTAAGAGTCACGTACTTTACCGACTGAGCTATTTGGGCTTCTGATGCGCTAGGCTAATATTGGTATATTTAGTTACGGCATTTCACCTAAATAGAAGCTTATTTTTGAGATACATTTTGCAACATTATTCATTTATCAAGTAAATAAAATTGTCGACCAATTTTTCTCAGACCATACGATATATTGACAAAAATGACAAAAATACAAATCAATATAACAAAAGATGACGTTTCGATCCGGATTTGGATCTTCTTCAGAAAAATCTAAAAATATAAAAATTAATTAGTATTAAATTATTAATTATTTATTAACACGAATGATGGAAGTTTGAAAGAATCAAACAAATTAATGAAAAATTAATAACAAACAATTTTTTAATACGTAGTCATGGATATCAAAGTACCCATAAAGAAAAAGTTATTTAAAAACAAAAATTTATTTCAAAATAATATCATAAATTTTACTTAAATTTTCGGTATCTAATTGAGCATTAAGAGAGTTTTGGTTAGATTTTATGTATAACATTTCCGAAATACTTCTTTTAAAATAATTACTTTCATTATCTAAAATTTTAACATTATTCCAATTAATTTTGTGGTCATAGTCAATTTTATGCTTAGTAAAAACTGGAATAATGTTAAAATTTTAGATAATGAAAGTAATTATTTTAAAAGAAGTATTTCGGAAATGTTATACATAAAATCTAACCAAAACTCTCTTAATGCTCAATTAGATACCGAAAATTTAAGTAAAATTTATGATATTATTTTGAAATAAATTTTTGTTTTTAAATAACTTTTTCTTTATGGGTACTTTGATATCCATGACTACGTATTAAAAAATTGTTTGTTATTAATTTTTCATTAATTTGTTTGATTCTTTCAAACTTCCATCATTCGTGTTAATAAATAATTAATAATTTAATACTAATTAATTTTTATATTTTTAGATTTTTCTGAAGAAGATCCAAATCCGGATCGAAACGTCATCTTTTGTTATATTGATTTGTATTTTTGTCATTTTTGTCAATATATCGTATGGTCTGAGAAAAATTGGTCGACAATTTTATTTACTTGAAGAGTTCTATTCAGACGTTAATTAAAGATTTGTATTATTCATTTATGCTCCGCTCTTATTGGTCGTAGCGTGATATTATATAGCCTATAGGCTTCCTCCATAAATGGGCTATCCAACAAACCAGTAGTTCCTGAGATTAGCGCATTCAACCAAACAAACAAACTCTTCAGCTTTATATATTAGTATAGATACCTATAGATAAAAAAGTTTTTTTTTTGTTGTCATCAATAAATAACGTGCCATTTTTATTTAGTTTAATTGTTACTTTACACACCGTAAAAAATCCTATAAAAACGTTCATTTTGAAGGCATTCAGGTAGATGTGAACTCTCAAGAATGGCATCTTTATTATAAAAATATTACGTGTCATTTTTTAAAACATTTAAATAATTTCCTTAATGGAAACTTATTGTTCTTCTTTTCCTTGTGTATATTTTTTTCTGACCTAGGTACATAAAATTATAAAAAAATATAATATATGAGAAAATATAATTTTTACTTAGATGTCTAAAACCGCAATATGCACAAAAGCTAATATAAAAAGATGTTGCAAAGCCTTGAGGTGTTTTTTCCGCAACAAACTGAATTTAAAGTTTTAATAAATTGTTTTAATAAAAAATATGTGCGTAATGCTTGAATATTATTAAAGTTCATCTTGCGACTTAAACGCGGACGGGGTGAATAATTACATGTTTTAGAGTTGTACAGGGCTGGATTTACATCTCATCAACCGATCTTCCCGAAAGACCAACGTTAAATAAAGACTGCGCGTAAAAGAATTTTGTGAAACTTCAAAATGTGCAAACAAACTTTTCCTATACATTTTTATTGTATGTATCGATAAAAATCTTTATATTAATACGCAAAGGAAAGACTTTGTACCGCACAATGCGCGTACGGAGGAGTGTCAGCTTTGGCATAGTTAAAGTTCATATGGAGAAGGAGTAGACAAAGACAAAATGTGTGTTTTAAATACATTAAACTAAATAAAATAATAATAATAATAATACCTAATAATTTTATAATATCTCAGATATATTTTGATTTTTCATCTACTTAATTGTTTTGACGACTGTATCCATACTTGGCTATACAAATAAAGAACTATTCTATTCTATTCTATGCACTGCTGGATTAAGCTATAAGCAAAATAAGCAACTGCCTAGGCCATCACGTCTCAGGGGGCACCAAAAATAACAACTCAGAAATGAAAAGTACCTCACCAGACCGTTTTAACAATTTTTTTTCTTTTTGTCATGTCCTCAAAATGTGATCTACTGATATAAAACTGTCTTCAGAAGTACAGAAATTAAAAATAAATAATAACTTATGTTTGAAAATGAAAACAATGTTTTTTTTCAACTTTAAATTTTTTTTTTAGTTTTTTTTTCAATTAACTGTATAAAAATGCCTAAGGACCGATTTTATAGACAGTCAAATTTTCAAAGAGGGCATTAATTGTAAAATTCAATTTTTTCCCTAAAATTCTATCAATTTTAAGAGATTCACAATTTGATTTTTTTTTCATTAACGTAACATGACAGAGACATAATATTAGAATTTTTTAGACTGCTGTTAGAGATGAATGCCCATAGGCAAGAAAGGGTTAGGGCATCAAGGAGCCTTAATCCGGCACTGCCTGTATGTTTGTGACACAATGAACTCCGGATCTGAGAGAATAAAATAGACGGTTTCTTTTTGATGGCACGTTTTAATGAGCAATGAGCATAGGTTTTTACACATCGCTTGTACATTTGCCCTGGCACACGGCACTGCCATAACGACGTTATTAGTTTTTTAATTTAAAATTGTTTTTTATAAAAAAGAAAAATGCTTTTCAACAGCACAGTACGGGAATACAATTTGCAATTCAAATAGTCTTGTAATTTAAAAACAATAATAGTATATAATCGAGTCTTTTTTTTAATATCGGAAAGAAAAATATACGAAATATGTCTCTTGCAGACGAAGACTAATAGAAATAAACAGTAATTTAACACTATCGCTTTAACCCCTGTATTTATTAGCTTATATGTTCAGAATGTAGTGACGTTTCTGAAAAGAAGAAACTTTAAATTGCATAAAAATACTTTTTTTACGATACTTCTTTTTGCGGTATGAGTATTTAAATTTGAATTTCACTTACAATGCATTCTTTCGTGAAAAAACTGTCTATTTGTTCGTTCGGAAAAGAGAGGTTTTTTTTTTTTAATATTTTTAAAAATATTGAAGTAAACTCAATGTTTTGAAATATAAATTTATTTGTGTTTAAAATCAAAATTTGTTGCCAAAGGATATACCTATAAATACAGTTTCAAAGTTTAAAGTATTTTTTTTACGGTTCATCTAAAGGTCGGATCGTAAGTTCGGTTATCTGAAAAAGAGATACGAAAAATAGAGATTAATCGTTTTTGTAGTATCTAAGACAATATAAAACAAACCTGAGAAGTATTTAGTATCTAAAATACTTTTTGTATCTTGGATGCTTGTGGCTTGAATTTTTTTTATTGAAAATGTTTGTATTCTAAAGTGAAGATACTTTTGACGATATGTTTGAAAAATATAGTTTTAAAATTAATTTAGAATAAAAGTCACTCGCTGACGCTTAAGGTAGTACGAGCAAAAGGCAACTTTAAATAAAAGGCTTGATTTTTTTTATATTTCGGTAGATTGATGATATGTTTTCATTGATTTCTCCAAAACTAGTCGGTGGAAATAAAAAAAAACTATTTAAATTAAAGTTAAAACCTTAATAAATAATTGAAAAAAAAACACGTTGTGTCCGACTAATTAAAAAGATATTAAATCTTCTTATTAAATATATTTTTAATTAGTCGGGCACAACGGGTTTTTTTTGTTTTCAATAATTTATTAAGGTTTTAACTTTAATTTAAATAGTTTTTTTTAATTTCCACCGACTAGTTTTGGAGAAATCAATGAAAACATATCATCCGTCTACCGTTTTACCATAAAGCCAATGTTAAATATGCCTACTTTTGAAGTTATTTATTTATTTAAATAATCGGGCAACCCCCCCTAAAATTTTCAGAATTGGTTTAAACTTAGTCCAACTTCATATAAAAAAATCAAGCCTTTTATTTAAAATTGCCATAGTGCTCGTACTACCTTCAATACTTTAAAAAGTGCTTATATTACTCTTTAAAAGTGTCTACAATGCTTCTCGAGGGCGTAGATGGGCGAGGGGGAGGATAAAGGAGGTAATTGCCTCCCAGGATTATAATAAAAAAATAAAACTGATAATTATA
Source organism: Xanthostigma xanthostigma (assembly GCA_963575645.1). NCBI lineage: Eukaryota > Metazoa > Arthropoda > Insecta > Raphidioptera > Raphidiidae > Xanthostigma > Xanthostigma xanthostigma. The sequence continues at coordinate 44,668,566 of OY754471.1, forward strand.
AGTACAAATACCTGCAGGCTACAAAATAAAATTTAGAAATACTTCTTGAAAAAAAATTGTAAAATTGTATTTTGCTTGACACATTCCTTTGTGAGTATTCTTGCGTGATATTAATAAACCTTAAAAGAAATATTTATTTTTTTGCTTTTGCCCCCCCCCCCCCCCCAATAAAAAATATCTACGCCCTTGATGCTTCTTAAAAGTATCTAAATATCTTTTGGAGTATTAACTTTTTGTTATCTTGTATGGGATTATTTTTTTATTTTTTTCAAGTAACATCTACACTCCAGCTTCCCAACATATAATTCATGATGACAATATTTTTTGCGCTTCTACCGAAATAAATGTCACTCGGTTTTTTAATGTTTGTGTAGAGCCGACACTTTTCGAACGTGTCTGACAGGTTTTTAATCGTTTTTTCACGCCGATAATGTTCTGTCATTACAAATATTCATAAATGTTAACTCGTTAATTTTCTAAAGCTTACCAGAACGTGGGGAGGTGTTCCCAAAACAAAAACAACAGCTTTGGCGATGTCGATCGGTTTTAAACACTCAAGGGTAGAAAACGCGTTTGTTATAAATGATTTGCTGCCCATATTATTCGATGTATCAATTTCAGTTTCAACTAAGCCAGGACTGAGACTCTGTAAAAGAAAATAATAGCATAAATAAATATAAGAAAAAAAATTCCAGCCAATTGGGCGACGGGACCATTCCAACTTCAAAAATGTTGACATTTGATTATAATAAAGAAAATAAAATTTCTGATATCGCGTGTGGTGATGCGGGTAATGACTAGTATTCAATATGATATTTGCTATTCGTTGCCATACCTACATAATATGTTCACGTCATGTAAAAATTATACGAAGCATGCTGAACTAGTTTATTTCCGACAGATCAATAAAACAAAAGAGCGCCTGATTTTTTTTTATTAAAGTTTAGAAAAAAAATTGTTAAAAAAACTTTCTTGAAAAAATAAATAGAATAATAATCCGTTATGAAAAGTATACAATTATTATATAAAAAAACACCGTTATAGCATTTATCTCTTCTGCGCACGCGCCCATTTTCCCCAAAAACAATAGGGCTCTTCATATTTGCATACCAAACATCCTCCCAAAATTTGATTTCAATCCGCTCATCCGTTTGACCTGTATCGTGTTCACAGACTAACAGACGCACATAGTTTTTCCAAAAATATGTTTTTTGGATTCGGGGGACCTCAAAACGGAAAGATATTGTAAAATTTATTGAAAAGTGATTTTTGACCTAAACTAGTACCATTCCCCACTTGTGGGTTGGAACGGTAAAATCGATCGGGAGCGTGTACGGAATTATGTCAATTCAAGTCTCACCGTTGCTTTAATTTTGGATTTGTTGTGTAACAATTCTTGTCGGAGCGATTCGGTAATTGCCGTGACGGCGTGTTTCGACGCCGGGTACACGTTGAGCTCGTGGCCGACAAACGACGGCACTTTGTGTCCGACGACGCTGTTGATGTTAATTATGTGGCCGGCGACGTCGTGCTTCTTCATGCTTCTGATGGCCTCTCGTGACGCCACGCACAATCCGATCACGTTCGTGTCGAACAACAACCGCCAATCCGCAGTATCGCCATCTGCAATATGTTATCTATACTAATATATAAAGCTGAAGAGTTTGTTTGTTTGTTTGAACGCGCTTATCTCAGGAACTACTGGTTCAATTTGTTCAAATTGAAAAAAAAAATTTTGTTGGATAGCCCATTTATCAAAGAAGGCTATAGGCTATACAAAATCAGGCTACGGCCATTAGGAGCGGAGAATTAATGAAAAATGTTGCAAAATGTATCTCAAAAATAAGCTTCTATTCAGGTGAAATGCACTAACTAAATATACTCATATTAGCCTTGCCAGAATACAACGCCGGCTAGCTCAATCGGTAGAGCACACGACTGTCAATATCAGGGTCGTGGGTTCGAGCCCTACGTTGGGCGAATACATTATTATTTTTTTTTCTACATTGCTTTCTTCTAAGGCTTACATTTAAAATTATTTTAATTTTATTTGATTAATTAAAGAAAAAATGATTGGTTAAAAAAAGTATAAATAGGTACTGCTTTTTATCAACAAAAACTTTTAAACGGTAAGTCCGATCATCATGAAATTTGGACACAACATTCATCTCGGTAAACTAAGATGAATGTGTGTACTCATGTTCCTCCCTTCCCCATTCGTTCTTTTACACCCGGGTGAAACCGGACGGGACCGCTAGTCATTAATAATAATTATTATAAAATTTTGTTTGTTTGTTACGCTTTCACGCGTAAACCGTTTAACTGATTTCGATAAAATTTGGCAAGAAGATAGATTGAATATTGAGGAAGGACATAGGCTACTATTTGTCTCAAAAAACAACTCTGAAGGGATGAAAGTTTGTATGGAGAACCGATCATTTCTCAAGTTAGGGATATAAAAATTCATATTTAGGCTTTTAGTAAGAAATAAAGAATTACGTGTTTTAACGTTTTGGCAAAATCATCCCTCAAGAGGGTAAAATAGAGGATGATTTTAAAATTCACACGTAACATATATAGCACGCAAAAACTGCTGGGGAAAACATCAAAGTGAATCAACATTGTTTTTTAAAGTGGAACGGCTCCACTATACTGTTGTCGCTGTCCCGTTTCATCTCTATCGCGTGCGGAGCCGCGGGTAGCAGTTAGTTTTAAATAAAACCATCCATTGATACTAATATAAAATTGTTCCGGGATCCGGGTTTATAATTTCATATTCATACGAACCACTAAGTGACGATTTGCGAACTATCCCAGCATTGTTTACAAGTATATGAATTGGTCCAACTTTATTGTTAGCGAAATCTATAGCTTTGATGATATCCTCTTCTTTTGTAATGTCACATTGGAAAGGATGTATTTCTCCTTTGGCTCCTGAAAGTGACTTGGCCAAAGCCTCCAAACGATCCAAACGTCTTGCTAAGGCGACTACCTGAAATTATTACAACTTTATTGTATTTTTGTCAGTGGGTACTTAAAATAATTTTTTAAATATAAATACACTTTTTTTAATTTTCGGGTTATTACCCAATCGTTGGGGGCACAAATATTCGAAGACAGAGTGGCTTAGTCAAATTTATACTGTAGGTATAGGATCCTTACTTGGCAAAGCAACTGTGATATGCAATACAATACAATTCTCTGACGTCAAGTATACAGAATGAATTTTTAGTTGATTATTTTCTTAACAGCGTGTAGAAATGAAATTGATGAATAAGTAACTTTTTTATCAAAACTCAAAAATTAAAAAGAAATGGGCTTTCAAAGTTTTATTAAATTTTGAGGTCGGTCCTGGCGTTATGGAAATATGTTATGTCATTACCAAGTATTCACAGAAATTGTTCGAAGTTGTTCCCGTTTTGTTGGACACAAAGATGAGTGCGTCGTAGCCATGCTTGTAGCAGCGATAAGAGCCTTCCGCGTATTATTTGGGATGCATTGCCGATTCGTGCTATCATTTCTTCGCGAGTGTTAACTTTCTTTTGAATTAATTAAATAAAATTTTAAAAAATTAATTAAACATTGATCGGCTGTTTCTCTCTTATTTTTGAGTTTTGATAAAAAAGTTACTTAAAATATTTGTTCGTCTATATTCTACACGCTGTTAAAAAAGAAGCATCAACTTAAAAATCATTCTGTATACACTTAAGTCAAAATTTGTTAAATTTTATTTTTTACTGGATTTCTCTTTCGTTTGGTACTAACGGCTTAAAATCTAGGTTTCATTTTAGTCCGGTTATCGGTTTCAGTTTTAAGAGGTTCCGCATTCGATTTTATTTCGGTTTGGTATTATAGAATTTGCATTTGTGGTTTCATTTTCAATTACAGTTTATCTGAGAATTTAATTTCGGTTTTGGTTGGCTCTCGACTTGGAAAGGAAACTCAGTATTTATATTGTACATCCTTTGGGAATACCAAATAATACTTTAAAAGTGGATAAAGAGTATTGTGTTCAAAATTTCTGGAAAATATATTAAATATTTAAAAATATTTTTTGTATTGACCGCAAAAAATTCCCTTCTTTTAATTTCTAAGAATAATGCTACTGCAATGTTAATTACATTCTAAATGCACCAAAACCGGTATCGGTGTTTTTAGTAAGGTCAAACTTTCGACCGGAAACCACAAAATATCTATCCGAGTAACCTTAGTGATAGAAAGGTCATTTATTCAACTGTATGGTAAATTTAATTTTCATGAGTTGGTAAGATTAGAATTAATAATTTATGATTTTTTTAATTATTTTCATTTATGTAAGAAAATTAATAAATTCAATAAATAACCATTTCACAGATAAATAGCGGTAACACACCTATTAAAATTATGAAAAAAGCATTGTTTTGTTCGGAAAACTTAAGTTTCAGACAGTGTTGCCAATCTAGTACAATTAGATCTAGTACTTTTTTTAAGCAAAAATCTAGTACTTTTTAATATCCAATGTCCACAATACATAATGTTTTAAGGTTGTGCAATTTGACAAATGAGAATTTTCCCATTTTGACGTGATAACGTCTTATAAATTGATGAAACACCAGCTGCACGCACAAAAAAGTGTAACGTTCCGAAAAGTGTAACGTTCCGCCTGACCTTGTGCGTGCAAGCGAGAGCGCAGTAATGTATTATTAAATATTATATTCGAGCGGAATACGTTATCGTCCTTAAACCGACTTTACAGACAACCAATTTTTTATTTTTGTGTTTTGATATTTTTGTTTTTGTTGGTATTTTTGTGTTTGTTTTTAAAGGTAACTAAGCATACAGGTATAGGTAGGTATAGTAATAGGTATCTACTACACCGTCCTGTGGTAATGTGTAGTATACTTATAGATAAAACATTTTGAATAATTGTTTAGATTATAATTTTGGATTTTTTTTAACAAGAAAATGTTTTATTTTTTATAATTTATTTAAACACATGCATATTAAAATTTAGTACATTTTTATGTATGTATGTTTGTTTGTAACCTTCGTTTGGACTACAGCAAGTGGTTTATTACTGTAGTATAATATGCCAGTACTGTAACTACAGTGGTTAGCCGTGCGATCTAAGGCACGGGTCTTCGCTGACGTCAACTCTCGGAATCACGGGTCGTGGGTTCTAATCCCGTCCACGCCGAAAAAAAAAATGTTTTTTTTTCGGCAAATTTTTGACAATAAATCAAACTAAAAAGTGAAAAATAAATATAGTCTAAAAAAAACTAAAAAACACGCTTTATATCGAACTAAAAAGTAAAAAATATATTTTTTAAAATACGCTTAAAACAATAATGAATAAAAAATACAAGTATTATTGTGAAAAAAGCGTGGGGCGCTTTGTTCCACATTTTCGTACATCGAGCGACCCACGCTTTTTTCACAATAATACTTGTATTTTTTATTCATTATTGTTTTAAGCGTATTTTTAAAAAAATATTTTTGACTTTTTAGTTCGAAATAAAGCGTGTTTTTTAGTTTTTTTTAAACTATATTTATTTCAACCCTAATCTAGTACGCAAACAAAAAAGTTCTGGCAACACTGGTTTCAGACCTAAGGCTATCTAGCCGAATATTTTTGTAGCAGAATGCCATCCAATAATTTTTTGAAACTTACTTTTACGCCGGCTTTAGCTAATTCTTCGACAATAGCAGAGCCGATCCCGGCACTGGCACCAGTAACCACAGCAACTTTACCGACCCATCTATCCATTTTATTCGAGATGATATTTAATTTATTTAACGCGAATTATTTTAAAACACAGCCTTGCTATAAAGAGTCGTGTTAAACCGAGAACTAACTCAATAATACTGAATGTCAATCCGTCAGCAGACCTCTGCGCTATGCACAATACTAACGTCACATTGGTTCTGGCAAGTGGAAAGTAATTATTTATCAAGGTTTTTACACTGTTTTTTAAACAACATTAGAATAACCTTGCAAACGCACTTCATTTGTTATTATTTATAAAAGACTAGCGCTCCGTCCCGGTTTCACCCGGGTTGCGATAGTTATAATTCTGCAAAATGTATTTCATTTGCGGCCCGGCGTCTGAACTAATAGCTTTGAGCAAATTCTACCAGATTTATTTCTGAATTATAACAGATGTCGGTACTTAAACTGTTTTTTTTTGTTTGCTTTTGAACTAACAGCTTTGAGCGAATTATAACAGATGTCTCTACGTGGTATTAAAACAGGTTTTTTTGTTTGCTTTTGTACTAATAGCTTTGAGTAAATTCTATGAGATGTCGCTACATGTTACTAACACAGTTTATTTTCACAAAACATCATAACTTTGTACAAAATATCTAATAAAAACTACCCTATAGCGTAAGTTGCACCACATTTACAAAATTTCATTTAAATCGGTTCAGTGGTTTCGGAGATTAGCGCGGCCAAAATTGTGACACGAGAATTTTATACATATACCTAGATATGTTTGGTGGAATCGTTTTTTTTTTTATTTTAGTTTTATTTGTTTTTGTAAATTGGGGCTAGTTGTAACAGGGGCAAGTATTACCACAGATTTTTAATTTCTCGTATAATGACCCGAAAATAGAAAATACAAGTTTTTAATAAATTTTTAAGTTTTACGCTAAAATGTGTTTTTTATCCGTTTTGCAAGCGAATGTATTTTTTTATTATTTTGTACAATTTTTTTAAATGCGAACGTAATACCTATCTAAATAAATGTTGTATTGTATTTGATTTTGATAAAATACCACATGCATTACTTATCAAAACATTTCTAAGTATAAGTACAATATCAGTTAAAGTGAGATAAAAATGTAAATAAATGATGTTTTAAAACAGATCTTTATAATTTCTCGTTTTAACAAAATACATATCCTTGAAATACGTCACCATATCGATAGTGTATTATTAAAAACTGTGTGCACGATTGTCATTAAAAGATGTTTATACAGTAGAACCTTGTAAGTCGACTCAGTCACCACAAACTTTCGAGCTATAGAGCTTTCGACTTATGAAAAATTTTGTAAGGAACTATTCGACTTGTAGAGTTTAAGATTCATTCTAACTAATTTTGAGTTGCTATGTTCGAGATACAGAGGCCCAATTTATTTTTTCGAGTTATGGAGGGAATATACGTACCGAAATGGCTCACTGATTATTTCGACCTATATAGAGGGTTGAGAATAATGGAGGTTTTGACTTTTGAGGCTTGAAGGGAACAGTACAAAACATTTTTTGAAGTTTCGACTTAAAGAGGTTTGCTGTATCTAAATGTGTGAATTAAAACAAATATTTACTAGCAGCCCGGCCCCGGATTTGCCCGGATTTGTAGGTAGACATATCTGTCGTGGACTTTGTTAATTAATTATTTACGCGGCGCGGCGTTGGAAATAACTTATCTTTTATGAGAGCAATAGCACAATGAGATATAGTCTAAAACCATCTCACATATTTTATTTCGATATTCGTGGAATTCAAGACTGCCTCCGGCGCACGTCCGTGTGAAGTTAAAAGTCGAGCAACTAGCCACTGACTGTTCCACAGGTAATATACAACACAGGCGCGGGAGAAGAGGGAATACCGGTCTACCTTGACAACGCGCTATGGTTTTATGCAGGTATTTGTATAGAAGTATATACCAGACAATAATTTAATTAACTTTGTAATAAATTAATGAAATAATACCATAACCTATAGCCGCCGGAACTATAAGACACGTTTCAAAAAAAGTTGCATCAAAAATGTCAAATAGTTTTTTTACTTAAATCCGTCCATGTATACACACAAAGAATTTTTATATTAGTATAGCTTTATTTATCAACTAGCGGTCCGGTCCGGCTTCGTCCGAATTTGTAGATAGCAACCGTTTTTTCGCTGAGTCGAGTTGCAAAATTGATCTTCACGAAAAGCGCTTTTATTTTAATGCGATAATATACATTCTAAATATTGTTGAAAACATTTTTGAAATCGGATGAGTAGTTTCGGAGATTACCTCATGCATCCAAACTTACAAACTTTACCTCTGTATAATATTAGTATCTAGATCAGTGATTCCCAAAGTGTTCTTTATCGACTCCCAGAGGTCGACGACAACTTGCAAGGAATTCATATCAACTAAAAAAAATTGGGGGTTCATGAAATTTAAAATGGGGGTCAACGATAGTGCATCTCGTAACAAAAAAAAGAAACAAACCAAGATTTGAAATCAAACCTAACGAAATTTATGCCAAATGTTGAAAGTTTATTAAACATCAGGTTTGTCCCTCACACTAAAAGGATTTATTTTTTGCTTAGTTATTTTATGTAACGGAAAGACAATTTTAATTTGGTTCGTTTTAATTTCAATTTTATTAATAAATGTATAAAAAGTAGCACTATACCGGCTGTCAAAAATACATTTGAAGTTAATGAATTTGCAAAAAATCAATATCAGGTAAACAGGGGGTCTATCCAAAACCGAAACACATGGCAAGTGGTCTACGAGACGAAACAGTTTGGGGACCTCTGATCTAGATCAATCAACAAAGCTGTGCTTCAATTACAGTAATATTATGACTTTTTTGTTCACTAATATAATATTATTCCGCAGTAAAAGTGCACTGTTTCAATAGAAAAATCATAGCACATGACCTTGGCCATGGTCTTGACAGCATCACATGCCCACTCGACAACTTTGTATTAAATATACCGTTTACGAGATAAACGCTTGTTTTTTTTTGTAATGAACTACCTGTATAATACATTTTTTTATTATTATTTTTAATAGAAAACGTGCTTTGCAGCTCTGGCTATATGCACGAGAAGAATATATTATAATTATTATTGTCTTCAGTTAAAGTAGTGTTGATCCAATAAAATATTAAGATGAAGGAAGGTTTTGTTTGAGGATCATAAAATAAGCTTTACCAGTGTTTCGCTAGTGGCCAACGTTTCGAAAAATTTATTTTCATCTTCAGGGCCTCAAGCTGGTCAAGTAGTGGTAAATTTTTCGAAACGTTGACCACTAGCGAAACACTGGTAAAGCTTATTTTATGATCCTCAACCAAAACCTTCCTTCATCTTAATAATTATTATTGTATACTCATTTGAACAATAGATATAATTATTGTTGTGCATGTAATTGAGTAATAAGTACCTACTTTAAAAACAAGATGCAATTTTTTTGCCATTCTAAGGTCATTTTTTTAAGATACCCGATCACATATCGTGAGGCAACAACTAACAGGAACGGTTATTTAATAACTGTTACCACAAAATAACGTACCTGTTATTTAAACGTCGCCATCAACAAAAGCTATCCAACGCATGCACACAAGAAGCGTTAGCACACATTTTTAGGCTGCCACCTAACGAAATTCCTGTAACTATAAAATTAAACGTAACGCGTCCAATGAACAGCGTCGTTTTTACTCCCATCCAATAACGTCTTATAAATTGATGAATGACCAATCTTATAAATTGATAAAACACCGGCTGCATGCACGAAAAAGTGTAACGTTCCTAACGTTCCGCCTGACCCTGTGCGTGCTTTTCTCGAAAACGGCCCTAACGATTTGGATGAAATTTACTGAAAAGGGATTTTGGGGGGCAAAAAATCGTTTTAGCTAGGTCTCATCTCTCGAAAAAATCGTTTTCTTACAAATTTTATCATTATAAAAATCAATTTTTTGACATATGAAAATACTTAAATATTGTAAGTAGGTTTTGGAATTTTATATAAACAGTGAAACAATTGTTTTCAAAATATTATGACAGCTAATCTTTGAGACTTAAAATAAATACGAAAGAAAGAAAGTTAAAAAAAAACAATTATATTATAGGTGGTGAGTAATTTTTATAAATAAAATTAACCTAAATTTGAAGCGAAAGATGCAATATCATAGATTCGAATTATTATAATTATTATATAAATTTAGGTTATGTATTACGGAATACGTTATCACGTAAAACTATCGTCCGTAAACCGACTTTACAGACAACCAATTTTTTTTTTAGTAAATTATTTTAAGTCAATTTATACGGTTTGTAAATGAAGGTCATAAATCATAAACGCGGAGTGCAGTAAGTTGACATCTCTGACAATAAATAACATTGTTCTTATACTTTTATTTTTTGGAGTATTCGTTTGTTTTTCGTCAGAGAGGAGAGAGGGGAAGAGAAAGAGAGAGAGGCGGTGACAGGCCAAGTTTGTAACCGGATACATGTTATAAATGGGTGTAGCGTGTGACGGTTGCACACTGATGCCGGAGCCCCGCTTATCGTCGTCGAGGCGGCTCTTCATCGACCACTGGATCACCGTTCTGGGGTTGTAGTTGTACTAGAATAAACCCCCACATCCCATCAGATAAATTAAGGACGAATGATATATAAAAATGCCTATATATACTGTCGGTCTTGCATCTAATGGCCGGTTTCTTCACGCCTCGCGGTAGTTGCCTTCCAGATAAAAATATCCCACCAAAAACATAAATGTGGGCCAAGTGAGATCTAAGAAGACGCCAAGTGTTCACTTGGAAATTATATAAGCTTGCCAAGTGTAAACTTGGCACCTGTCTAGTGATGTGTCGCTCCTGAGCGAGTCGTTCATAATGAACGACTCCTTTCTCAAAGCGGAGCGAGTCACTCTTTTTGACGTGATAACGTCTTATAAATTGATGAAACACCGGCTGCATGCACGAAAAAGTGTCACGTTCCGAAATGTGTCACGTTCCGCCTGATCCTGTGCGTGCAAGCGAGAGCGCAGTATGACAGCTACTAAAATTTAGGTTAAGTATTATTAAATATGATATTCGAGCGGAATACGTTATCACGTAAAACTATCGTCCGTAAACCGACTTTACAGACAACCAATTTTTTTGTGAATGCCATTGCTCTGTGCTGAGCTATTCTGTACTGTTGTATTCGCACATTTACAGAGCGCACACAGCACAGGCCACAGAGGCACTAGTGCATTTTGCACGTACGGAGTTATCTTTGCTGAGTCATTTAATGTTGAATGACACACTGTAAGTGCAATAGTACTAAACTTACAGTGGCTTAAACCATTCACATTGACGTTGTTGACAAAGATATAATATTGTAACAATAAAAATTATTATTAAGTTTATAGTTTATCCGAAATGCGAATAATATAAGATCAGAATCATTAAAATGAGCTCAGAGCTGAATGTGTGTATTGTGCTGTACATTGTGCAATGCTACGTGACTCTTGAGCATGCATGATGACAGTTCACACCTCTGCAGTCTGCACTCTTGTGTAGTGCGTACTGTCTAGTGTCGCTCCTTGGAACAACTCGCTATGAGCGACTCTTTTTAGTGAGCGGAGCGCACGGAGCCAGCTTCCAATAAAGAGTCACTAGTCTGGTCGGCTTTAATTCTTTACGAGAGAACAGCCCAATTGTGCACGCAGTCAATAAACGCCAGTTGTACAACTGCGAATTATGTCCCTACTACAGCCTGCGTAAATACTCCACTCACCGTTAAAGGGATTCGTGTTGAATGTCAGTCGACAGTCTTCTGTTTTACAAACAGCGCATCCGGGATTTATCTACGTTCCATTTAATATATCGTCAAGATTTATAAAGACTCAAACTCCCAAAGGTCCGTTTTAATGCCACCTACGCCGCACTAAAAGTCACTGTTCATTTTCTAGTGAATGTTAATAATTCCTAGAAATTGTTGTAAAATATACATATGTATAGATATACGCTGAATCGATTAGGCTTAAGCGCAAATTCGTATCTCGATTAGTTTAGACGCTATGACAGTTTAAAATGTATACAAATTTAAACTGTTTAAATTGGCTATATCTCCGAAACTAAAACAGATATAGGTTTGCGGGTGGTCGGAATCGATTCAGAATGAGTTTTTCGATAAGTATGCATAATATCAAACGAATCAAAGCGAACTTTTTTTTTTCAAAAATTTTTCAATTTTGAAAGAAGTACTTCTTACTTTTTCTGTTAAAAAAAAACCTAAAAATCTGTTAGATATTGTTTACATACGACTTATAACTAAGGTTATTCTTGTAGAAAAAATTGCGCAGAATCGATTCCGGCCACTCCCACCTCCGTATCATTAGACGTTAAGAAGTTACGGCGTTTCATATATTATAAATTAGAGATTAGGTCGTACATTCACAAGCCCGGCTGGGTCAGTCGGTAGAGCATGCGTCTGTTAATATCAGGGTCGTGGGTTCGAGTCCCACGTTGGTCGAATATATTTTTTATTTTCTGCATTGCTTTCTTGTAAGGCTTACATTTAAATTTATTTTAATTTTATTTACGACTAATTAAAATTAAATAAATCTAATAAATAGCTGATTTGAATACTGTTATAACTATAGGTACCTATATAAAAATAATTATCCTACAGTGTTTTCAATTAAATATTTATTATATTTTAATAATTACCGTAATTATTGATTTAAAAGAAATTTATTACTTAAAAAAAGTATAAATACTGCTTTTTATCGACAAAAACTTTTGAACAGTAACTCCGATCATCATGAATTTTAGACACAACATTCATCTCGGTAAACTAAGATGAACGTGCGTACTCGTGTCTCTCCCCCCATTCGTTCTTTTACACCCGGGTGAAACCGGACGGGATCGCTAGTTTAGAAATAAAAATAAAGACTGATTATTTTTTTTTTTTTTTTTTTATATATTATGAGGCTTCGGCAGCAAGGCCATTAGCTCTAAGTATGAAGTAGGTTGCTGAAAGTAACGAGGTTTAACTGATGCTTAGATTTTGTTATAGAGGTCGGTATTTTTTAAGAACTGGAATAATTTTTCAATATTTTCTCTGTTGTCACTGAGGATGTCTTGAAGTTGAGCGGGGAGTTGTATTCTATTGTAGGCATATGCTTGACATTCGGTGAGGATATGATGAACGGTTAGTGTTGTATTGCATGTGGGGCAGATGTCCGGGTCGGTTCTTCTGAACAGGTGGCTATGCGTTAATAAGGTGTGGCCAATTCTCAGTCGGGTCAGCACAGTATTTTCTTTGCGATTTATGGGCAGGTTGATCCATTTCAATACTGTAGGTTTGATGACTCGAAGCTTGTTGTTGGAGATTGTCGTCCATTCGGATTGCCAACTTTCGCGGATTTTATTCTTGATGAGATTTTTGACGTCAGGGAACGGAATAGGAATGTTGGTTATGGGAATATTTGTGGAGTTTTTAGCAGCGGAGTCAGCTTTCTCATTGCCCTCAATTCCTACATGCGATGGGGACCAAATAAAAACGACTTCCTTATTTTGAACAGACTGGATTTCATAGAGTACATTTATTATCTCAGTCTTTATGGTGTTTGTTGACGAGGGAGATAAGATATATTTTATTGACGATAAGGAGTCGGAGCAGATAATAAAATTATTTGGATTTTGAGTTGTTATAAACTTTAGGGCTTCAAGGATGGCATACAGTTCTCCAGTGAATATGCTGGCTATATTCGGGATGCGGAAGGTCTGTATAAAGTCGTCACAAATAAAGGCTGCCGAAGTGTTGTCGTTTGATTTAGAGGCGTCTGTGTAGATGGCGGTGTGTTCACGGTAGCGATTCTTGATGTTTAGCCATAATTGTTATGATAATGTTTACTTTATTTTTCCTACGAAAACATGAAGTTTCGGTTTCGGTCGAAACTGAGACTGAAGCCGAAATTCGGTTTCGGTTTCGGCCGTAAAAACTAGTTTCGGTCGGACACTAAATTAAAGTGAAAAAACCGGTTCTGATTTTGTGATTCTTGTCCGTTGCTTTTCTTTATGGACGAATTAATCCGGGATTCATATACAAACATAAATTTATTAACAAGACAAAATGGTCGTTGTTACGGCTTTGCATCCACTTTAAAGTTTGTTCAACAACATACACAAGTTGTGAAAAGGAATTATGAATTGAAACTTCCCACCTTTTAAACAATAAGCGCCATATCGTCTTACATAAAACTTACTTCCCCTTCAAACTCTATTATTAACCCAGCCATCTTCTTTTGCCCTATTACCACTCTAATAGCGAATGGATAACGCAATTATATAATATTGAATTCGACACTCGGCCCCAAAAGCACATACGGAGAGAATGATTTCAAATACAGTGGCGGCACGTAAAGGCAGGCACGATAGACGCTGAAAATTCGGCAACAAAACAAACATTTTGTGCGTCATTCAACAACTTTTGATGTGAAACATTTATTGACACATTTTATTCAGAGTAAAGCCGTGCAGTTTGACGCGACGCTTTATTATAGCATGAGAGCCCGTAACACTAAAACCCTATGGATCACCGAATAGGCCGAGCTCATGAATATTTAGAAAATTTAAACCCGGCTTAAAAGAAAAATACAATGGTTGGCAGGTCAAACGGATGAGCGGATTGAAACCAAATTTTGGGAGGATGTTTGGTATGCAAATATGAAGAGCCCTATTGTTTTTGGGGAAACTCGGCACATGCGCAGAAGAGATATATGCTAAAATAGTGTTTTTATATAATAACGGTATACTTTTCATAACGGATTATTATTCTGTTTATTTTTTCAAGAAAGTTTCGTTAAAAAATGTTTTTTCTAAACTTTATAGTTTCGGAAATATTTTGAAAATAAAAAAAAATCAGCCGCTCTTTTGTTTTATGGATCTGTCAGAAATAAACTAGTTCGGCATGCTTCGATTAATTTTTACATGACATGAACATATTATGTAGGTACTTATGGCAACGAATAGCAAATATCATATTGAATACTAGCCATTACCCGAGTCACCTCACGCGATATCAGAAATTTTATTTTCTTTATTATAATCAAATGTCAACAAGTTGGAATGGTCCCGTCGCCCAATTGGCTGGAATTTTTTTAATAATTTTGCCCAACTTCCTTAAACAACGGCATCACTGTTGGCTTAAATTAGGGTGCATTATTTGTTAACACTCAAAGCTAGAATTTATCACATTGAATACAAAATAACCTTTTTAATTTTTCATATGCATATCTAACTATATAGAAGGATTGTCATATAACATATTCATTTCAAATTCATATCACTTATCAATACAAAAAATATATATAGAGGTCTTTCGAGAGCTTTAAAGAAACTTGTGTTATCTGATATTTTTATGAAAGTTTGTACTTGTTGTGAACAATTCTCTTTACTTTTTTTCCAATAAAAATACAAACTTCTTGATCAATTTAAACTGTGATATGTCAGGAAAGTCTTATTAAGTAAGATGGATTAAAACTGCACATTCTTTGAAAAGAAATAGTAATACAAAGCGTCGTTCCAAGTCGTGGTCCATTGGTGGCATCTTTGCCGAGATGTCCTCCGCCTTTGAAAATGTCTACCGCAGTCAGGTATAATACGCACCACGAATCTAAAAGGCTCGAATGTCAGATGCGAATGAGGGCTTGCGCTTGTACAGTCTGCTGTAAAACTAGAAACTCCCAACTCAACAAAACTAAAATAACAATAACAACTTGATAGTAGCGTACTCGAATGTACTTTAAAGCAGGAAAGCGACAAGTGACAAAGGCAACGAGCGATCACGGCCAATCACCGACGAGCGCACGTTCCGTTCAGGTAGCTGGGAGGTGGTGGGAGTCTTAACGGCTCTAAAATGTGCCTTTGCGACGCTGTTTGTGACTAACTTCCGAACCTTTTAGATCCGTGACGCGTATTATAGAAGCACTAATGGGCTACGGCACAGAAGCCCGGAAATCAGGAAGAATTGTAAAACAAATTCAAATTTTAAAGTAATAGAAGAGCAGAATAACTCATGAAAAATTCAAAGATGCATGAAATAAGTGAATTAGGCTTTAATTCTAAGTAAAAATAGAAGTTTGTCTTGGAACCATGCAAGTGGCAGGAAAATTTCGAAGTATTTAGAAAATTCTTAAAGTAGAAATTATCTTAAAATCTCCAGAGTGATAGGAAAAGAAGAATTAGACGAAAGAGTATAAAAGAAATAAAAGAGAGTAAAGAAAGGTGATAGAAGAAGTAAGAAGTCGAAAAATTAGAAAAATCAAAGTGCAAAAAGAAGATTGCAATAAATAAATATCTCGCTTGTTTAATGAGATATCTTATTTCCTTTCCACCGTGAGTCGTGACCAATCAGCTTCTCCAGAAGAAGAACTGAGCTAGGAAGCACTGCATTGCTGGTTCCTGTAAGTGGAAGTGTTGCCCACCAAGTGAGACAACAACTGCATACTTCTATCTCACTCAAGCGTTGCGACTGTAGTGGGCAAGTGCATGCTCCATTTTCGGACATGCGTATAACGTTTGAGGTCTAAATGACGGACACAAATGCCTGAACCGTTGGGGCGTTATGTTTTCCAGACCCCTACTAGTAATCATATATATTAATACGTTACGGTTAAGATTTTTGCCTCCCTTTTTAGAAAAAACCACACAATTTCTCCACATAAATTACATATCATTTTACAGATAATTGCTTGCTCTACTGACATCGACAACTAAAAAATGTATTATTGCTTTTGTTTTTGTAAATTAATTAAAATACAGCAACGCTGAACAACGTCTGCCATCTGACGGCTTTAATTTTGAAACAACGTCAACACTTCGATCTGTCATCTGACCTTCATATTGTAATACAACAGACACAACACTGCATACTGCCATCTGACGGCTTTAATTTTGAAACAGCGAGCAGCGCTGAACAACGTCACAGCAATGCTGCATGATGCCATCTGACGGCTTAGCTCAACGCTTTTGCTACTTGCGCCTCCATATGACAATTTTAGTAAAATATTTCTTCGATCTGTCATCTGAGCTTCATATTGTAATACAACAAAAAGAAGAACGTTATAAGCAGTGTGCAAAATTAGAAACGAATTGAATACCTGCAATCATATTATTAGTGTATTTGCCATAAGGCACTTACACTATTGGCGTCGGTCGGATGGCGGGACCTAGGGGTCGGACCAAAATTTCTCGACGTTTCATAAGTTTCTAAGAAGTTTGGCACCATTTTTGGAAATGTTTATATATATATGTATGTATATATATATATATATATATATATTATAATATGTTGAAATTCGTCGTAAAAGCAAGCCCCCATGACGTTCTTTATATTTAGGTTTCATGGCACAACATTCCCTTACAATTGCACATTTTGAATATACACCTCAACTTTTTGGACACCTTGTTTGCCATAGCATGATAGCCTGGCTTAGTTGTGGGTTTTTGTCACGCGAGTGCGTTGAATGATCTACAGAGATCTGTATGTTGTGTTAATTTTAATAAGATTCCGATAAAATGTTAATAGGTGGCGAAGCCCGTCCATTAGTTGCGTTATGAAAACGGATATTATTAATTACTTGATGAATTGTCAATTGATATGATTTGATATCACAGAGAAATTATCAATGAGTGGAACAAGGACACACTTATGACTTTTTACGTACGTGAGACAAGGCGCACTGTTGATAGATACCGCTTGGAAACAGTTGATTCTGGTCGAGAGCGGTTTTAATCAGTCGTGCCAGAGCTGCCTTTCACGATACATCGGCGAGAAATATCTTTTTAC
The DNA here is from genome assembly GCA_963575645.1 of Xanthostigma xanthostigma. Lineage (NCBI taxonomy): Eukaryota > Metazoa > Arthropoda > Insecta > Raphidioptera > Raphidiidae > Xanthostigma > Xanthostigma xanthostigma. Next base: position 44,686,111 of record OY754471.1, read on the forward strand.
AACAATTAATTATGAGACGATTTTTTTGAACTGCGGAACAGACTATCAATTTTTCGGGACTTTAACGTTGTATTTCTGGAGCATTGATAGGAGCTGTAATGTTCTTTTTGGTGTTTTTCGATTGTTTACCCTTTCTCCTTCAATTCTGAACCCATCCTGAGTTAGAAACTCTCCTGTTTCCTGGAATCTTCGGCTTTCGTATTTTTTTTGATTGTTACTGATTGTTGGCTAGGCTTTAGTTTTCCGTGAAGTCCAAATTTAACCTGGAGTAGGAACATTTGACGCTTAGGAATTTAATATCCGTGCTTTATTGTCCAATACCTTGTTAGGATTTTCTCTGTTGTTTGTTTTGGTTGGAAAAGTCTGGAATTTCTGGATTGAAGCAATTTATTCCGACTTATTTATTTGTTTCGTGCTTAACCATATTGTAAAGGATGTTTACGCCAGTTTCTGACTTTTTTTCGTTTTATAATTTAGTATCGGATTTTAATATCAGAATTTCCTTGAAGTTTTTTTGGCTAACTCTCAAATGTTCCCGTGGGACAAATTGAAGTTAATTGCTGGAACAATGTAACAATTTCCGCTAAAGTTCATTATCTAAGGAATGTTTTTAACAAAGCGAAGTTCAATTCCTGAATGACAGTTAGTGTCTGAATTTTGGAGTTTTATCATAACATCCTAGTTTGTTCTCGCTTCCCGTATCAAATTTTAATGGAAAAATAGAACCTTATGTCTCGAATTCTTTATCGTATTGCCGTATCGCTGGAAATTTAAGTTTCTTATTCGAATTTTTGTTTGGCTACATATTCCCGTGACGTCAGTGGATACTTATACAAGGTGTCCGATTAAATAGGTGGATTATTTCTCCACAATTATTTTATCGTATCGATTTGATTGTGAATTTGTATTGTCTCGAGGTTGAGTCCCGTGACGTTACAGGACGCCTATACCGGGTGTTCTATTGCAGTAGTGGATAATAGCACCACAATTTCTTGCGTTTTTGGCACGACTAAAAAATTTTAATTTGTTTTCGTTTTCGAATGATTATTCGTGTTTGTGATCGTCGAATATTTTCGCTAGTCCTGTTTCAGTGTGATTGTTTACGCTCCCGAAAATACTTTTATCTTGTTTAATTTTCGCATGTTTTTCAGGTTTAGGTTTTAGGATCTTGGGTCTGATTTTAGGTCAAATATTTGTGTTTTTTTTTGGAATCTTTCAAATATTTTTCTTGGTAGCTTACTATTGTTTTTATTTTGGGAAGAATTCCGAAATAGTACCGGATGTTCGATTTCGGTTTCCAGTAGTCAAGAACCATTCTAAGCCTCCTAGTCTGGACTATCTAGGCGTGGCTATTCACGATTCGTGTCCTGGCGCCTGGTAAACTAGTCGGTGAATCCGTGAATTTATTTGACAGTAAGATTGAACTTGACTTACTATTGGTTGTCGAAATTTTGTGTTGTCTTTTGTGTCGAGTGGTAGGTGGTTGGGTTTGTTAAGCCTTTAGTGAGGCTATTCATTTTTTGGATATTTTTTTTGAAATCTATTTTTTGTCTTTGTCCTTTGTGTCGTGTGGTAGGTGGTTGGGTTCTCTTTTTAGCATCCTTAGTGGATGTTGATTTTGTATTTTTTTTCTCGGTAATTCGTGTTCTTTTTATTTTTGTTTTTCTGGCCCCACATCTTTGCGAACTCACCCCCAGCGCCGCTGACTATAGCTAGCCCGGCTCTATAATTTTGCCCCCCATTAAGGGCAAACATTATAAATTGGCGCCCAACGTGGGGCTCGATTTGCGTCTTTGTTTTCTTGATTTCCAGGTTCTCGTTTTCTTTTATGTCAATTTTTTGGATTTTATCTCGTCTCGCTTTCGTTAATTTTGAATATCGATCTGTATTGTGGTGCGTAAATTAAATTTGTTTTCTCTTATCGATATGGATATCTCTTACGACATGGATGTCGACTCCCTTACCAGTTATGAGGTAACTTATGAATTGGCGGTCCGTGGTTTTGCCTTAGGTGGCGAAGATGTTCAAAGACGTAAGTGTTTGCGGCGTTTAGTGGCGGCCGATATACAGCGTGCCGGCATCGTTTATACTTATGATTCGTTCACTAGAGATACCGACGGGGCAGAGATTGATCGTAGCATTACTTCCGTCAGTTCCTTGATTGAGGCCTTCTCTAGTGACGAGGACTCAACGTTCGCCGTAATTAGAAGCCGTCTGAATCACCTGAAGTGTCGCCTGATGAGAATAGGCAGTGAAGAGGAAGCTATTAAAACTTTTAAGAATGACCGTTTAATTACAGTCTTATCATTGGAAGATGACTTTCAGCTTAAGATCAACGATACTTCAACCAATGACAGAAATTTAAGCGTCGTTGAACCAGTTGACGCTGACGTCACTCCTAACAATTACAATACTTTGATAACTGCTCCTTCTCCTACTGCTGCTACTCGCGTGACTACCGCTCAATCTACGCATTTCGTTCCAGTCTACAAGTGGAACCTCACCTTTGATGGAACTCAACCACTTGGCGAGTTTCTACTACGTCTTGAAGAAACTCGAGTAGCTAGACATTGTTCTAAAGAAACGTTGTTCAATTCTGCTGTCGATTTTTTTACCGCCGATGCACTAGCTTGGTATCGTATGGTTGTCTCTCAGGGTGTCCATGATTGGGATTCTTTGGTTACCGCTCTTAGGAAGCATTTCTTACCGTCTGATAATGATTTTACCATAACGCAGAAAATGTATGCCCGGACTCAAGGTGTTAATGAATCCATTACCCGTTTTGTCACCTGCCTCCACGACATGATGTTACAATTATCGGTGCCGTTAACTGACGAACACTTAATTAATATAATCAAACGGAATGTGTTGCCTTTGTATGGCCCGCAGTTACACCAGCGACATTTCAGCTCTGTTAAGGACATGTTTGATTTTTTAGTATCCTTGGAAGATATAATTCTGAAAGCTAATGCCTTTACGTCCACTACTTCTGCTACCGCTCTTTCGATCCAATCAGAGGCTGCCGCTGATCTGCGATCCAAAGCAAATTTAAGTGCCGTCACGACTACCAGCAAATGTTGGAATTGTGGTCAAGCGGGTCATCGATATTCAGTGTGTAAAACACCACGTCAGAAGTTCTGTTACCGTTGTGGCGACCGACAACACTTTGCTAGCGCTTGTGCTCGCAAACCTTCGGAAAACTACACGGGCGGAAATTAACTGGGAACCGTAATTTTCGTCGGGAGTTTAAGGTTCCGCCGCGAGTATTTTTTGATCACGTCAAGTGGAAGCAATGGCTGAATAAGGTTAAAACTTTTTGTCGGAATCCAATTATCGAGTCACGCACATTTTCGTCCCGCTCTTGTCTAATACCCCGTAACATTCACAATTTCCGTAAACTCCCGAACAAATCGTTTCGTCACGTATTGCCGACTTTTCGCGATTCTTTCGATTCTCGTACCTATTCAAATAATTCCGATAAAACAGTTGACTTTCAGGAAGTGTCGAATAAAGTTTGTAAGAAACCTTCGGACGTCCCCCCATTAACGACTAACGTTTCGCCTGCTTTTACATATAAATGCGGTGACAACCGACCTTACGTTTCGCTAAATATTTTTGACCGTAATTTCGTGTGTCTGTTGGATACAGGAGCTAATCGCTCAGTTCTGGGCCGTTTTGGTTTAGAAATTTTAGACTTATTCTCGCTCAAATTATCGCCGTCCAATCAATCCCTCTCTACTGCTGACGGCGCCACACAAACAGTTACAGGATCTGTACTACTGCCCATTACTGTTGGAGGTGTCGTCAAGCTTTTAGATGTTGTTGTCGTTCCGTCTCTTCGTCATGCTATTCTTTTAGGCATGGATTTCGTTAACGAATTTCACGTTTCCGTTGATTTCCCGAAAAAGTGGTATAGCATTCCTATTCCGTCCCCTATGCATCAGACTTGTCTTATCGATTCTCCTCATTCTATCTGTGACCGCTCTGCGCTTTCTAATAGTCAAAAACTACAACTTTCTGCTACCGTTGAGCTTTTTCAATCCTTATCGTGGTGTGATGGCCAAAAGTTAGGTCGTACTTCTCTAATGGAAATGGACATTGACACTGGCACTTCCAAGCCGATCAAACAGCGTCAATATCCTCTCTCTCCTTACATGATGCAACACCTGCACAGAGAATTAGATCTCATGTTATCCATGAAGGTCGTTAAAGCATCCACTAGCCCCTGGTCATCTCCCGTATTATTGGTTAAAAAGTCTAATGGTGATTTACGTTTTTGTTTTGATGGTCGTAAGTTAAATGCCGTAACTAAACCTGATGCTTATCCTTTACCTAGGGTTGATCACATCCTTAGCATGTTGTCTGGTGCTAAGTTTTTGTCGAGTATCGATCTTAAATCCGCGTTTTGGCAAATACCGTTATCACCTACCTCCCGAGAAAAAACCGCTTTTTCAGTCCCTGGACGCGGACTGTTTGAATTTGAAGTCATGCCTTTTGGCCTTCGTAACGCCCCTCAGACCCAACAACGCTTAATGGATCGAGTGTTGGGTCCAGAATTAGAACCTTTCGTTTTTGTCTACCTTGATGACATTATTATCGCCACCCCTACCTTTGAGAAACATATCAGTGTCTTGACAGAAATTTTGTCTCGTTTCAAGCATGCTAACCTAACGATTAACTTATCTAAATGTGAATTTTGTCGGCCGTCTTTAAAGTTTTTAGGCTTTGTGGTTGATAAACTTGGTCTTCGGACAGATCCCGATAAAGTTACCGCCATGTTGAACTATTCTCGACCTACTACTACGACCGAGATCAAACGGTTCATTGGAATGTGTTCTTGGTATCGTCGTTTCATTCCGCATTTTTCTTCTTTAACAGCACCCATTACAGAACTCATTAAGAAACGACCTAAAGGTCAAACTATCCTTTGGACTGACGAGGCTGAAAAATCGTTTATTGCCATTAAGCACGCTTTAGTTTCTGCTCCCGTTTTGGCTAGTCCGGACTTTACTCGCCTATTTACGATTCAATGCGACGCCTCCGATTATGGCCTAGGCTGTGTTCTAACTCAGCCCAATGATAACCATGTTGACGTTCCAGTCGCTTTCGCTAGTAGAACTCTGAGCAACGCCGAACGTAAATATTCCACCACTGAAAAAGAGTGTCTAGCTGTTCTCTTTGGGATCGAAAAGTTCCGTCCTTTCGTTGAAGGCACCCGATTTAAAGTCTTGACTGACCACCATTCTCTTTTATGGCTTCAAAATTTAAAAGATCCTTCCGGTCGATTAGCTCGTTGGGCTGTGAAAATCCAACAATATAATGTCGTTTTTGAGCATAGAAAAGGTTCTATGCATGTCGTTCCTGATGCTCTCTCTCGTTCCCCTGTCGAAATTTCTACTATCACTTTTAGCAATGATTTTTGCAATGCTGATCCCTGGTACCAACGAATGATCCAGAATGTACTGCAACATCCAAACGAATATAAGCGATGGCGTGTGGTTGATGGCCGTTTGTACAAAAGTTTCCCACTTTCTATGGATGAAGGATTAAACCGAAACGATTGGAAGATGGTCGTTCCTAAACGTGCTCGTCGTGAAATACTAGAACGATTTCATTCACTTCCCACTGCTGGTCATTTGGGTATTGCAAAAACCTTATATAGAATTTCCGAACAATTTTATTGGCCGAAAATGAAAGCCGATATCTGTTACTTTATCGCCCGTTGTCGTATCTGTGCCGCCCAGAAAGTTCCGCATACCGCTCGTCCTGGTTTTATGGGTCAGCCCAAACAAATCAAGTTTCCCTGGCAGCTTGTGGGCTGTGATATTGTCGGTCCTCTACCAAAAACCAAAAGTGGTTATCGTTATCTTTTAGTTGTAGTAGATTGGTTTAGTAAATTTCCTTTATTGAAACCTTTAAAGCAAGCTGACTCTTCCTCTATCGCTTCCTATTTAGAAAATGACGTTTTCCTCATGTTTGGCGTTCCGCAAATATTATTGAGCGATAATGGTACCGAATTTACGGGTAAACATGTCAAGTTGCTCTTGGAGAAATATGGTGTTAAGCACTGGCTTACTGCTCGTTATCATGCTCAAGCCAATTTTGTTGAACGTGTCAATCGTACTATAGGTACTGCTATTCGTTCTTTTCTGACAGACTCTACTCATCATGAATGGGACTCGGTTGTTCCTCAGATTGCTTTCGCTTTACGCACCGCCGTACATAACTCTACTGGCTTTGTACCGGCCCTGCTCAACTTCGGTCGTTTTCTCCCTTTGAATGGAGGTTATTATGGCGACCTTGGTGAGCAAGACACCGTTGAACTCAGTTGGTCAAGTGACTTTTACGCGCGTCAGATGCAAGAACATCCTGCTATTTATCATCAAGTGCGACAGCACCTTGCTGATGCCTATAACCAGCAAGCTATTGCGTACAATCAAGGCAAACGCCCTGCCATTAGTTTCAAAGTTGGTGAACGAGTCTGGAAGAAACACTATATTTTGTCCAGTGGAGCACATGGCTTTTCCTCTAAATTAGCGCCCCGTTATATACCGTGCCGTGTCGTTAAAATTATTTCGCCTCTTATTTACGAACTAGCAAACGAAGATGGTCTATCACTAGGTCGGTGGCATGTGAAGGATTTGAAACCGTACGTGGAAGATTCGGATTCTGATTCCGGTACCAGTGCCTCTAACACTGAGGACAATAACACTGATTCCGGCAGCGAAGATGAGCCTTTAGCCCAAAATGCCGATCAGCCCGACTTTGATAGTGATGACTCTGCATTTGCGCTTTTCGACTAAATTTTTTCGTTTACAATGTCGCATAATGTCGTCTTTAAATTTTGTTTTCGATTTCTTTTCGTACCGTATACCTACTGTATCGCATCACGTCTCGAATTCTTCAGTATCGTTTTCGTGATATTAAGAGTTACCTGTTAACGTTTGAATGTTAGCCCTTTCGCTACATGTGTTACCTACCCTCTCGCTTGTCTACTTAAGTTACCTTTACCTTCAATTACTTTTAGTTGCGCTATCTTGTCTTTATCTAGTTTTATGCCTGGATTTTCGTACAGTGTACCTACGCTTTTACGGTTGGTTACGAAAATTACTACGTAATTTTCTTGTGAGGAAGAGGGGGTGTATAATATGTTGAAATTCGTCGTAAAAGCAAGCCCCCATGACGTTCTTTATATTTAGGTTTCATGGCACAACATTCCCTTACAATTGCACATTTTGAATATACACCTCAACTTTTTGGACACCTTGTTTGCCATAGCATGATAGCCTGGCTTAGTTGTGGGTTTTTGTCACGCGAGTGCGTTGAATGATCTACAGAGATCTGTATGTTGTGTTAATTTTAATAAGATTCCGATAAAATGTTAATAGGTGGCGAAGCCCGTCCATTAGTTGCGTTATGAAAACGGATATTATTAATTACTTGATGAATTGTCAATTGATATGATTTGATATCACAGAGAAATTATCAATGAGTGGGAACAAGGACACACTTATGACTTTTTACGTACGTGAGACAAGGCGCACTGTTGATAGATACCGCTTGGAAACAGTTGATTCTGGTCGAGAGCGGTTTTAATCAGTCGTGCCAGAGCTGCCTTTCACGATACATCGGCGAGAAATATCTTTTTACAACAATTAATTATGAGACGATTTTTTTGAACTGCGGAACAGACTATCAATTTTTCGGGACTTTAACGTTGTATTTCTGGAGCATTGATAGGAGCTGTAATGTTCTTTTTGGTGTTTTTCGATTGTTTACCCTTTCTCCTTCAATTCTGAACCCATCCTGAGTTAGAAACTCTCCTGTTTCCTGGAATCTTCGGCTTTCGTATTTTTTTTGATTGTTACTGATTGTTGGCTAGGCTTTAGTTTTCCGTGAAGTCCAAATTTAACCTGGAGTAGGAACATTTGACGCTTAGGAATTTAATATCCGTGCTTTATTGTCCAATACCTTGTTAGGATTTTCTCTGTTGTTTGTTTTGGTTGGAAAAGTCTGGAATTTCTGGATTGAAGCAATTTATTCCGACTTATTTATTTGTTTCGTGCTTAACCATATTGTAAAGGATGTTTACGCCAGTTTCTGACTTTTTTTCGTTTTATAATTTAGTATCGGATTTTAATATCAGAATTTCCTTGAAGTTTTTTTGGCTAACTCTCAAATGTTCCCGTGGGACAAATTGAAGTTAATTGCTGGAACAATGTAACAATTTCCGCTAAAGTTCATTATCTAAGGAATGTTTTTAACAAAGCGAAGTTCAATTCCTGAATGACAGTTAGTGTCTGAATTTTGGAGTTTTATCATAACATCCTAGTTTGTTCTCGCTTCCCGTATCAAATTTTAATGGAAAAATAGAACCTTATGTCTCGAATTCTTTATCGTATTGCCGTATCGCTGGAAATTTAAGTTTCTTATTCGAATTTTTGTTTGGCTACATATTCCCGTGACGTCAGTGGATACTTATACAAGGTGTCCGATTAAATAGGTGGATTATTTCTCCACAATTATTTTATCGTATCGATTTGATTGTGAATTTGTATTGTCTCGAGGTTGAGTCCCGTGACGTTACAGGACGCCTATACCGGGTGTTCTATTGCAGTAGTGGATAATAGCACCACAATTTCTTGCGTTTTTGGCACGACTAAAAAATTTTAATTTGTTTTCGTTTTCGAATGATTATTCGTGTTTGTGATCGTCGAATATTTTCGCTAGTCCTGTTTCAGTGTGATTGTTTACGCTCCCGAAAATACTTTTATCTTGTTTAATTTTCGCATGTTTTTCAGGTTTAGGTTTTAGGATCTTGGGTCTGATTTTAGGTCAAATATTTGTGTTTTTTTTTGGAATCTTTCAAATATTTTTCTTGGTAGCTTACTATTGTTTTTATTTTGGGAAGAATTCCGAAATAGTACCGGATGTTCGATTTCGGTTTCCAGTAGTCAAGAACCATTCTAAGCCTCCTAGTCTGGACTATCTAGGCGTGGCTATTCACGATTCGTGTCCTGGCGCCTGGTAAACTAGTCGGTGAATCCGTGAATTTATTTGACAGTAAGATTGAACTTGACTTACTATTGGTTGTCGAAATTTTGTGTTGTCTTTTGTGTCGAGTGGTAGGTGGTTGGGTTTGTTAAGCCTTTAGTGAGGCTATTCATTTTTTGGATATTTTTTTTGAAATCTATTTTTTGTCTTTGTCCTTTGTGTCGTGTGGTAGGTGGTTGGGTTCTCTTTTTAGCATCCTTAGTGGATGTTGATTTTGTATTTTTTTTCTCGGTAATTCGTGTTCTTTTTATTTTTGTTTTTCTGGCCCCACATCTTTGCGAACTCACCCCCAGCGCCGCTGACTATAGCTAGCCCGGCTTTATAATTTTGCCCCCCATTAAGGGCAAACATTATAATATATATATATATATATATATATATATATATATATATATATATATATATATGTGTGACCACGATAACTCTCGACAGACTTAATCGATTTAAACGAAATTTGGTCCACATCTTGGAATCCATCATCGCAAGAAGCCTATTTAAAATGGGCCCGATCGGGCCATTTTAAGGGGGGTATTTAGGGGTTGAAAAATGTTTTTGGGCCCAAAAATACGGAAAAAATTCTCAGAATCACTTCAAATTTGAAATTTAACCCTTTAGTAATTATTGAAATGTGCTGCTAAAATTTAAATAAAATCGGCCCGACAGGACCGGACTTACAAATTTTATGAAAACGCAAGTTTACTGATATGGATTTACATACTGAAGGGTGTATATAATTTGGTACAGATGTTGAATTGGTATGTAGTATTGAAATTAAGTAAAAAAATGTTGTTTTAAGGGGTGTATTAGAGGATAATTTTTTTTATTTTGTCCAAAAACAAAGTTGAGTTCATACAATAGAGCCACACACTGCTTATAAAAGCAAATACACTATATTGTCGGCAGGGTTTCGCACTGCGACCCGAGTTTTTTTTAAAAAATAATTTTGTAAAGTGATAATTATTATACTTATTTAGTGCGAATAATTCGCACAAGTCACGCTAGTATAGTAGTATTAAGTATATGAGTAGGACTTATCCAGCACCAACAACGCTTAATTATCATAGATCGGTCTAGTTAGATGAAACGAATCGCTGTACTTTAATGTGGTCAGTGTATAGTTCGGGATCGGTCTTCGAACGCCTTACATAATTTTAAACTGTGAGCACATACCAACGTGTTAAACTTCCTCAGTCCGATAAATAACGCAAATGCATAATTAAAATTATAACGATAATAATAATTCATTCTAAATATTATACACACACAGGATATATGTTAGGTTGGTATAAATGGGTTATGGCTGACTTGCAGTCACCTTCATACGTGTGTCAGTACAGTGTTGCCAATAATATCCCCAGACAGTTTCATTTCGATACCAATCATGAAAACATTAAAGCCCCTATTGAAATATTGCAGAGTTCGTCGTATGTATTTCACTGTCTTCTTATGATCTAAAATTAAAAATCTCATAAATATTTTAGATACCTATACTTTTTGTAATCAAATCTTTGTTTAACGTCTAATTTTGTACATTATGTTATAAATAAAACTTTTGACAAATTTTTTGTACTTTATTTAAAAAAAAATGAATCAATGAACCAATTGACGTTTCAATCCGGATTTTGAACTTCCTCGAAATAATTCTTGAGCTAAAAATGAACAATAAAAAAATATTTTTCTGAGGAAGATCCAAATCCGATTTGAAACGTCAATTGATTTATTGATTCATTTTTTTAATAGTCCAAAAAATTTGTCGAAAATGTTATTTATTGTATTTTTTATAGTTTCTAAATATTTCAAAATCTCTATATTTTTAGATATTTTCTCACCATATCATATCTTTTGACTTATAATTTCGTAAGATTAAAATCTCTATAAATATTTCAATGGCTCCATATCTTTTGATATAACTTCACCACAACCTCCAAAATTTTAAATCTTCATAAGTATTTTAGAAGCCGCTTTTTCCTGTGAGATTTTATAATCGATTGAAATGAAAATTTTACAGAAGGATTGAGCAAACTTCCCCACTAATTTTTTCTGCATTTATAAACAAAAACTGGCATGATGACAGTTAAATAAAAAAAAAATATGGTTGTTGAGCTGAAGAAAATACAATAGAAGAAAAGCCCATTTTTTTAAATTTACCATTCATTTGTAATTAACAAGATACCGCAGTGTGTTAATTCTTTTAGACACAGCTTTAAAAGATCAGCATACGTTTGGCCTTGAAAATAGCTCTGGTTTGGAAATCTGGCATCACTGCACTCGTGCATATTCGGAGTATATTTGTAAAGGAGAGAGCGGGACGCAAAGAGTGAAGAAGAAAGAGACGCGTGTATAATGGTTGGTAGCGGTGTATGTTTTCATCTGCCAACGCTATATTTTATGTAAAACAATAGCCGCGGAGCTATTTGAGCTGTTGGCGGTTTATACACACATACATATATCACACTAGTTCATAGTAACAAGCGAATGTGTTCCACCTAGCTCCTACATGCTGTGTGTATTATATACATACGCTATACGTATACGAGGTGTCACTGAAAAATATCAGCCGTCATGAGGCGCCTGTCAGCAGTGCCGGATTAACCTTTAAGAAAATTAAGCAACTGCTTAGGGCATCACGTCTCAGGGGGCACCAAGAAGCACAACTCAGAAATGAAAAGTACCTCACTAAACCGTGTCAACATTTTTTTTTTGTAAAAGGTAAACTTTTAATTGTAAAGAAAAACCATTCCAAATTGTAAAAATTTTTATTATATTATAAGCGCTTTCGACCTAAGTCATCATCAGATAAAATTATTTCTTACACAATGAAAAAAAAATTTTTTACAATTTTGGAATGGTTTTTCTTTACAATTAAAAGTTTACCTTTTACAATTAACATGCTTCCAAATTTCTATAAGTACAATTCTAAATTGATTTTTTTTTCTTTTTGTCATGTTCTCAAAAATTTGATCTATACTGGTTTGTCTTTAGAAGTATAGAAGTAAAGTTTTGAAATTGTTTGTCTATTAATTGTATAAAATGCCTAAGGCCTGATTTTATAGACAGCCAAACTTTCAATGAGAGCATTGATTACAAAATTCAATTTTTTTCCCAAAAATCTATGCTTTTTAACTTTTTTCTATCAATTTGATTTTTTTTATAAACTAAACATATTAGAGCTGGGGCCCATAAATAAGAAATGCTTAGGGCATTAAGGAGTCTTAATACGGCACTGCCTGTCAGATTTATTTATATGGTATATTAGCGGCCCGGCCCGGCTTCGCCCGAATTTGTAGAGAGTAACCTTTTTTTCTTCGACTTACTTTACAAAATTGGTCTCCACGAAAAGCGCTTTTATTTTAACGCGATAATATATAACCTATGTCCATCCTGAAGTTCCATTCTAAATATTAATGAAAAAAATTTTAAAAGCGGATGAGTAGTTTCGGAGATTACCTTCTACATCCAAACTTACAAATTTTCCGGCTTTATAATACCAGTATAGATTTAATGTTAGTTAAAGTGAGAAATAGTATATTATTGTGCAACTAGTGCGACAATGCCGCACGAGTTGCACATACTATTTTTTATTACGAATTAAATTAAAATTGAAATTTTATTACGAATTAAAAAAAGAAATTAGAAGTAATAAAAATTAAAATTAAATCATTAAAAAGTTATCAATTCAGTTAAAATTGTTATTGTATTGGTAACTATGGTAACTCTGAATTTGCGTGCGGCACACAATAATTTCAGTGCGACAAATAAAGTTTCCGCACGCAAATGAAAATAGCCACTTTTCAACCGTAACAGCGTGCGTAAACATACCACTTTTCCCGCATGAGTAATAAAAAAATGTAACAGCATTGTAAATTCCAACATTAAACATACAAAATGGCGGATTACCTAAACTGTTGAACGTTAGAATCTACAAAATAGCACCGTTAATGATAGTTGGAAAGTATTGTTGTGCAGTCTGTATATTTTTTTACCTTTACGCATTGTCAGTTGCAAAAATGCAAAATGAGTGAAAAAAATTATTAGCGGAATGTTTTGAATTGTTGAAAAGATTTTCACTGAAATATGAATTTTAAATTGTTTGAATTGAATTGGACTCATGTTTGCATAATGATCTCACAAAAGCAGCATTTTTATCTAAATTAAAAACCGGATTTCAATTTAAATAATAAAGTTATAGTCGAGTTTAGTTTGATAAAAAACTAACGTCTAATGAAGAGATGAGCTCCGCCCGAAGCACTTCTCTTTATTACATAACTCCGGATTCGTCCGGGTAGATGTTTGATTTGGCAGCTAAAATGTCAGCAAAATATGAATATCTTCCAGTATTATTGATGTTATCCCGAAGTTATAAATAGCATAAAAATGTTTTTGAGTATAGATATAGCTCAGTGAACAATAAGCATTTAGCTTGACAGTAGCTCTGTCTGTTACGCTGGACCGATTGTGATGAAATTTAGTAGTATATAGATAGTTTGAAGCCTGGGGAAGAACATAGGCTACTATTTCCCCAAAAATTAACCCTAAAGGATGTTAAATGCCTTTTCATAAATTAAGATTAAAAGTGGGCGTTCCGGTACTTTTAATGCGAAATCTTGATGCGCCAAAATTGTTTACAAGTTTCTCATCTGGATCGAAATATTGTTAGGGCTATTATATAATTAGTTGCAAATCTAAGGGAGACAGTATTTAACAGACGAAAAACAAAAACGGAGGAGGTTCTCATTTAATGCCACAAATACCAATTATACCAACGGATTAGCTTTAAAATATTACAATTTTCATTAAAAACTGCTTTCGAAATAACTATGAACAAAGCCCAGGGCAAACACTTACGGTAGCTGGCATTCGTTTAGAAAACCCATGTTTTTCGCACGGTCAGCTATATGTTTGCTCACGTGTATCGAATGTATAAAATCTTTATGTTTTTGCAAAAGATGATAAAAATAAAAACATCATCCAAGTGTGTAGGTTTTCACGGCCGGTGTTGATCCAAATCTTCTTGGTTTTCGGGCTTGTATGCCGTTGTCCATTGGTATTACTACCTGACGTTTCTTATGGTTGTCTAGAATCAACCATGAGAACGTTTTTCAAGAAACCAAGACAGAACATCGAGTTACTACCCGTGCATATAGAAATACACAAACACACAAATATTTTCAACCGGAAAGATGAAGGTTTGAATCTAAGTAAAACCTGGACACCAGTACTGTGCAATACCAACCCACTGAATGGAACGACCAATCACAGAAGAGCATACTACGACCGAGTAGAGAACACGAGCACGCTGACCATAAAAGACGGAACTAACACACTTGTCGACACACGTACCTTTGAGCAGCCTAGAAGGACACTTCGCCCGCTATACCACATCGTCTTTAATAATGTCTACCGCAGTTGTAGACGAAACGTCAGGTAGTAATACCAATGGACCACGGTATACAAGCCGATTTAGACTAAAAACATTGTTTATACAATCGTCTTAAATTGGAGTCTTGCTTGAATTTCTAATTTTTTTTAATCATTTATATCGATAGTACACACTGATTACACGCGGATGAATTCGCGGGTAAAAACTAGTAAGCATATAGCAGGACGTTATTATGATTATAATGATACAATTAAGATGTCAGCTCATCGGTTCCTTCCTAAATTACACTACACTACTACATCGGCAGCACGAACAAAACTTACATAACGTTCAACTTGATCAAGTGCGTCTCTCAAATGAACACTTGAGACGCACTTTGGCAAGTCGCACTTGAATGTTAAGTATGCGGTCGGGTGCCGTACCCACGCGAGACTCGTAACCTGAAACCCTCTAAACGCAACATGTGGGGTATTATAATTCGACCTTCGTATTAGGGGTGTGCAAGTTATAGATTTTCCTTTCAAACGCAGTGCAAGCTCCATTTAACCTCACTTGATTATAACGACAAACTCCTTATAACGTCGAAATTACTTAACTCCAGTTGGTTTACCTTTTTGCTCGTACAATGATACACTCTAAATAACGACACACCCACTCTGAATAGCGACAATAATACGTCATGATTAAGTAATAAACAATAATTGTTTGTTATTTTGTTGCTTTGGTATCGGCATCATGCGTACCGAAGATTCAAAGAAATTCGTTTTTTTGTTTGTTGGGGTTATTTTTCATACGTTTAGCTCAGCTGCTTATCGATAAGTTATCATATTCTTGCACACAAACTTGCAATAACGACAAACTCCTTAAAATGTCAAAATTACTTAACTCCAGTTGGTTTACCTTGTTGCTCGTACAATGATACACTCTAAATAACGACACACCCACTCTGAATAACGACAACAATACGTCATCACTAAACAATAAACAGTACTTATTTGTTATTTTGTTGCTTTGTTGTCGGCATCATACGCACCGTAGATTCTAAGAAATTCGTTCGTTTGTTTGTTGGGATTATCTTTCATATGTTTAGCTCAGCTGCTTATCTATAAGTTATCATATTCTTAGTTGCACACAAACTTGCAAATTGTAAACATGGCGAGTAAAAGAAAACCTTTGTCTATTGATGAATAAAATATTATACCTATAATAAAATACAATTAAAATACTGTTGTAGCAAAAAACGTCAGACAGAAATAATAGACTATACGCAATAAGCGTTGTAATTTGTGAAACTGAATTTTTCTTCCTGCATTACTCAATTCGAAAATATATACTACTTCCCCGATGGTCGATTTTTCGAATATTCACACATCCCTAGATCAAATAACATCTTCATTATGCTTTCCAGTAAGTGGAAAATAGAAGTTTTTTTTTCGTAGTTTTTATCGCGATTTCACATTGAAGTTGATTTTATAGAAAACCAATTATTTTACTTTATTGTTGAAATGACATCTGCAAGACAACCTTTTGAAAGTAGTGTATCAAAATATCGATGCTCTAAAGCCTAACTTTCTTAAGATAACGATACCGCAATATGATGGCTACAGGGTACCAGAATGGGCAAAACACCAGGTCCCTCCGATTTCAAAAAACAAGCTATCAACTGTTGTTTAGATGTCGTTTCCATAGTAACCCTATTACATTTTAGCTGATAGTCATGAACCATTTAAAATGTCTGACACTTCGAATGTGTTCGACATATTCGAGGTGTCAGACATTTTAAAATGGTTCATGTTATTTGTCAGAGAACATTATTTTAGCGTTTTGGTTGAAGTTTTTAAGCTATCCAATTAAAAAAACAAACAGTATCTATAAATTTTTACATGTCGTCAAAACGACATCTTTCGGAAAATTTAGAGGAAAAGCGCCCCAAAATCAAGAAAAGTCATAGAGGAAATAGGTGTCAGACTAGGCCTAATGAAGCCATATACAAAGTTTGCGGAGAGTATTTGTCAGTAAAATTTTTGCCGATGGGACTCTGACTATTACGACCGAGGTATGAAATAAAAAATAGTATATAACACCACACTGGCCGAAAGTTTGATACCTTGCACTCCGCGCCATGATACCTTTCGGTCCTTGTGGTGTAATATACCTACTATTATTCAACACGCGTGAGTAATATATAATTTCGGGGCCCTGCTAAATTCGGGAGAAATAATAAATTACTTCATGTTGACGCGTAGAGTGCTAATAATGGGCCGAAACTGTACGATAATATATTACTGCATATAGTTTCTGGATCAATAGGAACGCGGTAGCGAGCCGAAACTGTACGGTAATGAATTATTACTGCATAGTTTCTGGACCAATAGAAACGCGGTAGCGATTTGTATATATGAAAACAGCATCGCAATTCAGCGAAAGTCAGGGCCATCTTGTGTGCATCGAGGGCGGTGAGTACGTCAATCAATGAAGTGGTTTATTATTTTTCCCTCTTTTATCAGGGCCCCGATTACATATTACTCGTGCTAGTTGAATAAAGTATAATGTACGACCATTGATAAAAGGAGAATATTCCACTCGCGTGTTACCGCACTCGCTACGCTCGTGCGGCAAATTTCACGCTCATGGAATCTTCTCCTTCTCTCACTAGTCGCACAATATACTATTGCACATACCGCTAAACTAGCAGTATGTGCTTTATTATCGCTTTGTGCGTCAGAGCTGACTTTCGTTCATATAAGAAGTTATATCTAAGTTAATTTCACACGAAATCCATTCAAATTGAAGCTTTTTGAAAAGAGGAGATTCTAATCTATAAAACAGAACCATTTTTAAATCAATTCGAGTTCATAAATACTATTAAAATTGTAATTGAAAATCACAAACAGCAGTTGTCGGTTGGTCTGTACGTATGTACATATGTACGTATGTACGTACGTCACGACTCTACAGATCGCAATTTTGGTCGGATTGCCTTGGGTTATATTTTATTCACTTTGTTTACTATCAGACCAGAACCCTATTTAAATTCACTAAAATGTGTTCAGTAGTTTAATTTTTATAAACAGTTTTATTTTATTATTTTTGACAGCTAATAGTTTAAAAAAACAATATAATAATTGCTGTGCAAATATAGTGTAATCCATAAAAAAAGTGCTACACTTCTATACCGTGATAACACCACTACACGTAGTAGGGCGCCGTGGCGTAATGGTTATGCCGTTGGATCCCCAAGGGCAAGGTCCTGGGTTCGATTCCTTACAAGATCATTGATTTTTTTCTTTTTTTTTTTCTTTTTATTTTGTTTTATTTTATTCCACTTGATATTAATTATATATTATATTATGTATAGTTCTTAATTTTTTTTATTTTTGCAAACTTAAAAAAAATATTTTTTCAATTTTTAATTATTTATTTCTTTAAATTTTTAAATCTTTTTAAATTTATTAATAATATTTTTTAATTGTTATTTTTTTATCATACAGTGGAAAACTTGCGGGATGTGCACTTTTGGTTTTGCCAACTATTTTTTAATACTGTTTCCGAAAATAATATTAACGTGAACACATATCGACTACAGTAATGTTTCTATATTTATTTTTGTGCCACTGTAAGTCGATATATTAGATTTTGTGTGAGAATTATTTACTTTACGTGAAATAAAGCAATAGTTGACAGATCACAATAAAGTTCTTCTTCTATATCAAAGAGTAAAGCACGCGTCGTCGTCGTCCACTTTTTACTATACCGTGGGAGCTAGCTTTTGTATTTGCAAGAACCGTTCCAAACTTTGTTTTAACTCCAGGGGAATACTTTGAAGATATTTTATTACTTTTTATGTGAAACTGAAGTATTTGTTGCATGAAACATGAAAAATAAGAAGCGGTTACGTACTTTATTTTAACTTTGGTAAAATGCTTTTCTAAAGAATGTATTTTATTACTTTTTTAAAACTCAAATTTATTTACATATTATGTAATTCAAAATTATTGCCCCATATAGTTTTATTTTTTTGTATTTTTACTACTTATACAAACGCATTATTTTAAACAAGGGTAGTATTTAAACGAGTGACTGTAAATTACAATTTTGGGTGACAAAAATAATCAATTTGGGTTACTGTATTACTAAGTGAGCGACTGACTGCGCGTGACGAGAAAATAATAGTTGGGTGACTAAATTACTAAGTGAACGACTAAATTACTAAGTTCTTAATAGTTAATTGTTTGAATAGAACTGCGTTTTCTAAAAAATATATATCTTATTGACTGTCAATTAAATATACACTTTTTAGAAAACGCAGTTCTATTCAAACAATTAACTATTTAATTCGCATATCCCGTTATCGTTCACCCCGGAATTATTTTTTTAAAAACTCCACATTAATTGCCCCTTCCCGTTTCACTGCGAGACAATTCGCATACCCCTTTATCGTTCACCCCGGAATTACAATTCGCATACCCGTTTATCGTTCAACCCGGAATTATTTTTTTAAAAACTCCACATTAATTGCCCCTTCCCGTTTCACTGCGAGACAATTCGCATACCCCTTTATCGTTCACCCCGGAATTACAATTCGCATACCCGTTTATCGTTCAACCCGGAATTATTTTTTTAAAAACTCTACCTTTGCCCCATCGCGTTTCACTGCGAGACAATTTGCATACCCCTTTATCAAAAAAAGCGGTGATTATCAATCTTCATGAAAATGTGAGTTTTAAGTTGTAGTCTCAAAATGAAAAAAAAATAAAAAGTAAAAACAAAAGAAGATATCTGCTTCAAAATTACCGAAGGCATTCTAGTCGCTCACTTAGTAATTTAGTCACCCAACTATTAGGTATTTTAATATAAGTTATTAAAACAGTATCTCATCATCAGTCATCAAATTTTTTTTTATTCGACCGTTTTATAATTCCCCTTTAAATAACTGCCCGGTCCGGCTTCGTCCGAATTTATAGATTGTCACTGTTTTTTCGTCGACTTACGTTGCAAAATTGGACTTCTCATTTTTACGTATTTTTGAGGGTAAATAATCCGCAAAGTTTTTTTTTTTGGAACGTCGAAATTTAGCGTTTTCTATGACTTAAAAAAAGTCATTTGGATCGAGTTATCGTACTGGACCCTTTATATAATTTTGTCGGTAGGTTTTGAACTGAGATCAGGGTTTTTTTTTAATTTCAAGGATATTTACGCGCGCAGTTCAGAACTGAGATGACCTCTTTCAAGTTTATATTTATTATTAAAATTATTTTTCCTTACAACAATACTGCGTAACAAAAATTGAGATACCGGCAATAAATCAAAGAAACACTCTACTTTGAGGACTCCTGTCTCATACAAATATATATACTTTCAAAGTACGTACTTATGTTTTCTTCAGATGAAAACATTTTGCTGGGTTTTTATTACGTCAATTTTTATGCGTTGAATTTTTCCACGAATACTTTTGTGTACTTAGAAAATTGACTACACAGATATAATAATAATAAAATAAACATGCAATGAAATGTGCGTTATTATAACTGTTTACAAAAAAAAATCAGTATACAAAAATGAAGTATCAAAGTAGCTGCTACCGGTGATTATTTACAAAGAAAATAACAAAAGACTGTAGCAGCTTCGTTTGCATTGAAATTTTATGCTTTTAACAATAGCTGCATTACAAAACTGTTGGATTAATTAATTATATACCGGCGGGCGAACATGTAATCTCAGAGCGTACTAAGTGTAACGTCAATTATTTAACAAAAATCTTTTAAAAAAATTGAACCTCTTTCAAAAAAGGGTCACTAAAAAGCGTAAAATAAGTTTTGAGGTTGGCACTCATTTAATATATTATCTAAGTACATATATACAGGGTGTTTGGCACATGAACCGACACAATTTTTGGGGGGTTCTCGTGGTCATTGTGATCATTTTAACCCCAATGACTAATTTAGTAATTTCTAAACAGCCGTTAATTTTTTTTTTTAATTATTTTTAAATGATTTTTAAATTATTTTTTTCTACTGGTTTTTATTAATACAGGCACTTTAAAAGTCCATAGGGTATTTTTCCTGATACTATTTGCATAAAATTATGATTCATTTAGAACAAGGAGTCATTCGAGAACTCAATAAATGTATTTTCATGTCTCTAGTACCAAAAACACACAGGTTACGATTTTTTGAAGGCAATATTTAGGCCAATTTTCGAAAATAACTAAAAAAAAATCGTATTTCGATAACTATAACACTTAGGGCAAAAGTTATTGGAGTTAAAATGATCACAATGTACACGAGAACCCCCCAAAAATTGTGTCGATTCATGTGCCAAACACTGTATATCAAATTTTTTTGTTATTTTACGTTTTTTAGTGACCTTTTTTTGAAGGACGTTCAATTTATTTTTCAATTTTTATTTTTAACTTTTTAGTTTATGGTAAAGTATTGAAATCAGTTTTTGATTTTTTCTGAAAATTAATTTTTTTCTAATTGCTGAACCTATTTTGCTAAAATTTATATGGGACTAGCTTTGAGATACTGTATCGAAGAAAAAAAATAGCGAAACCGGTTCACAGTCGGCGAAAACATATTAAAAAAAATTATAAATTTGTAGCTAAAAATTTGAATTACATATAATGTTAGACAAGCTAGTGTTTTAATGAGTGGGAACCTTTTAGGACATAACTTTTTTAAAAATAAGGTTTTTGTTAAAGAAAAATAAATTTTTATTTAAAAGGTAGGTACTAAAATTAAATCACCTTTACACTGCCTTCGGTAATTATCGTTTAATGATCACGACCAAGGCACCTTCCCCTTTGAATATGTTACTGTAAGTATATATAGGTTGACTTATCAACGATTTTAGGGATATTAACCCCGTTTGAGACAAAAATAATTTTGATATCGAAGTGATAACAAATAAGCTAATTAGATTTTAACATAAATTTGCTGATAAATTTATTTTATTTGTATAAAACGGTCAGTGAACAGTTGTGCAAGTATGATATATATGCATGGTAATTGGGTTCCGTTAAATGGGCGGAGCTTTAAAAACATGGCGACGATGGGGTATAATTTCCCATAGTCCCTGTATAGTATACAGTGCAATTGTGAATTTTTTGAAATGCAATAAAATGATAAGTTTCAGCACAATATATGACTGGGCTGATACAAATCATCGAAAAAGGAATTTTCTTGACGGGGAGCATGTATTTAATGCCGGTCATATCATAAAATTTGGGAAAAATTGATGTGGAACAAAACCTTCAAGTAAAGTGATCTTTAATGCTTTCTGTTTACAAACTCCCGATTTAAAGAGTAATCCACATGAAGTAAAAGTAGTAAATAGATATATTATATCAATACAGTGTTGATAAACATATTATTGAAACATTACTTTATTGCAACAGGTAAGTTCCTAACCTAAAAATAGTCATCTGTCAAAATGTATTTTCAGTTTGAAGTTAACTTTATTTTTTTTAACCACAATTCTTAATGTTATTTAATAATAATAACTATCCAATTAATAAATTAAGTTTTCAATTATAATATCTACTTGATAAAATATTTAATCATCTGCATTAATACAGACTAACTTTTATATTTGTTTTTTGCACGAAGCGAAAGTTTCGCAGGTTTTATAATAAGTCATTTATTAATTTATTCAACGCTTTTTATTATTATAATAAAAAAAATCACGATTAACAGCACCGATTCACAGTACGATTCATAATCATGTTTACCTGATTATAGTTGTTAGTTTCGCCGCCAGATAGAGTAGTCCATGTAAAGGATTCCAATAGTGACAAAGATTTGTAGTGAGATAGCGGCTCAATAATGGGATTAACGGGATCATTTATGTATCTCAAATTGTAAAAAAATCACGATTAACAGTACCGATTCACAGTACGATTCATAATCATGTTTTCCTGATTATAGTTGTAAGTTTTGCCGCCAGATAGAGTAGTCCATGTAAAGAATACCAATAGTGACAAATATTTGTAGTGAGATAGCGGCTCAATAAAAGGATTCACGGGGTCATTTATTTATCTCAAATTGTAAGTTTTAAAGTCCAGGTAATTTTTTGACTGAAATTCGTCAGAATGTTCAGATTGTACAACACTTTAGAACGAAGGTCAAAGAACCGACGAAAAACATGAGCTACGTTTACTAACTATATTATGCTTCATTTCTGCTCTGGAAAGAAAAAAATTACAGTCTATTTTATTTTATTTTACGTGCCACCTAATAATATAAAAACGGTAATATCGCCCTTCCTATTTTGAATGCAATATCATGTTACATGCATGGATTGTTTTATACTGTTATTCTGTAAGCAAAAATAACAATTTTTGCAACACGTCCGTATAAAATAGCTGCGTTTTATGCCTGTGAAACATTTAACACTAGCGCTGTAAAATAAAGGAAAATAAACGTAGTCGCACAACAGAAGCCATTTTGTATGTGGAATACGCCGTAAAAAGCGCGAGAGATTCAAAAAGATTAAATATTCTATAATATGATGTTAATGGGAAAAACAATAAAACTCGCAGTAAACAGTGCTATTTCGCTCCAAAACCTATTTTTATATTGAAACGTTTCAAAAATTATAAAACTGAGCATAAAAATAATATAAAAGCTTAGAACATTTTACATTGTCAATTTGGCATCAAGGTTGACAAGTATATACGATGCTTGTCAACCTTGATGCCAAATTGGCAATGTAAAATGTTCTAAGCTTTTACATTATATTTATACTCAATTTTGTAATTTTTGAAACGTTTCAGTATAAAAATAGGTTTGGGAGCGAAATATCACTGTTTACTGTGAGTTTTGTTATTTTTCGCAATAAAATCATTTTATAGAATAATAAATATTTTTGAATCTCGCGCGCTTTTTACGGCGTTTTCCACATCCAAAATGGCTTCTAAAAGGGACAGGAGGCGCAATCTATTAAATATATATATATCTATGGTTCAAACAAGTCATCGCGTGCGCACCGAATCCTTTTTCGGTTTCAAACCAAGCATCGTGTGAAGCGAAAACATAAAAGCCATCACGAAACCCAGCGCTACAATACGTTTGAAAGCTCGTAGACGAATTTTCCAAAAACCCGCCTCGTGTGCAGCGGCCATAATTTATTTTTTTTTTTAATTATAGACAAACTTGATGATATATCGTGTCAGTGAGTCACAAGCTTCTATACATACAAATAGACATTACAAGGTAGATACGAGAAGATCTTTTCTAAGAGAGCGGAGACTTTACACTCTTCTCTCCCTGTCTTTCTCTGTGTCTGTCTTCTGTTCTCACCTTGATATTTCTACTTGATTCCCTCTTTATTATTTCCATCTCTTTTCCCCTCACATTCTCAGTTTTCCTTGTACCCTTTCTGTTTGCGTTTCTCTGATCTACCTTTATATTAGGTGTAGACCCGTTTAAAGAAATTGTGCGGAAAAAATTGCTTTGAAATTGTTAAATTCTGCACTAAATGTTTATTAAACACAAAATGTAGGCGATTTTTAAATTCGAATGACGAACTGTTCAAAAATGTTTTTATTTACTTACTGACGGTCCGTCCCGGTTTCACCCGGGTGCGATAAATGTATTTCGTTTGCGACCCGGCGCCTGAACTAATAGGTTTAAGCAAATTCTACCCGATTTGCTTCTGCACTAATGGCTTTGAGCGAATTCTGACAGATGCCGCTACTTGGTACTAAAACAGTTTTATTTTGTTTACTTCTGAACTAAAAGCTTGGAGGAAATTCTATGAGATGTCGCTACATGCTACGAAAACAGTTTGTTTTCACAAAACACCGTAATTTTGTACAAAATATTTAATAATAAAAGAACTATCCTATAGCGTAAGTTGGGCCAAGCAAGACACACTTACAAAATTTCATTGAAATTTCGGAGATTAGCGCGGACAAACATCGTTACACAAGATTTTTATATAGATGTATAAAAAAATAATTAAGTACATCATTTTTATTTTATTTTTTTATGTTACGGCATAATAATAATTATTCCATAAATAAAATTATATATTTTTTTGTTAATATATTGTCTGAAAAATTGGTCGATAATTTTATTTATTGAAGAGTTCTAATAAGACGTTAATCAAAGATTTGAATAAGGATTGCAATTATTTTATGCGATGACAAAATAAATTCATTAAACTATTATGTCCCGAAGTAGGTAGAATAAATGTTTCAAAATTATGGTGGAATGTCAAAAAGAATTTTTTTTTAGTTTATCCAATGCAAGTGTTAATATTTCATCATAGTTCGATATCTTTTCTGCATTTGAAATAAAATTTATGATCACACACAATTTTTTTATTTCAAACTAGCGGTCCCATACGGTTTCACCCGGGTGTAAAAGAACGAATGGGGAAGGGAGGAACATGAGTACACACATTCATCTTAGTTTACCGAGATGAATGTTGTGTCCAAATTATATGATGATCGGAGTTACTGTTCAAAAGTTTTTGTCGATAAGAAGCAGTATTTATACTTTTTTTAACTAATAATTTTTTTTAATTACTTAATTAAATATAATTATAATAAATTAAAATGTAAGCCTTCGAAGAAAGCAATGTAGAAAATTAAAAAAAAATAAAAATGTTTTCGCCCAACGTACGGCTCGAACCCACGACCCAGATATTGACAGTCGTGTGCTCTACCGATTGAGCTAGCCGGCGTTGTATTCTGACAACGCTAATATGAGTATAATTAGTTAGTGCATTTCACCTGAATAGAAGCTTATTATTGATATACATTTTGCAACATTTTTCATTAATGCTCCGCTCCTAATCATCGTAGTCTGATTTTATATAGCCTATAGCCTTCCTCGATAAATGGGCTGTCCAACAAAAAAATCTTTTTTCAATTTGAATCAGTAGTTCCTGAGATTAGCGCGTTCAAACAAACAAACAAGCAAACAAACAAACTCTTCAGCTTTATATATTAGTATAGATGAAAAACCTAGGTATTTTGTTTTTAAACAAAACGGCGTGCAATTTTTATGAGTCAGCATAAATGGATAACAGTCGAAGTAACATATTCAGAACTCAGATCATTTTGAGTCTGTTCAGAGAATCGGATCCTACACAGGATCCAGAAGCAAATCACTAAAAAGATTCGTTTTTTCCATCTCTCATCTCAACTATAATAACGTGGTCTTAATCCGTCTTTTCCTGCATTCTTTAAGTACAATTATTTTGTGGATTTATAAAATTTAAATTATAGTTATCAAGTTTTTGCAGTAACCTCTTTCGGTAATCTCTCGGGGAGAATACGATGCATTAAAAGCATTTTCCGTGTAGATGTGTGTGTTTATTTTAAACTACCAAGTGTCACGTGCGACCTGCATCTTAGAGGTTATATAATATGGAGTGCTTATCTCTATCTCCTGCAATTAGGGATTGCAATCCGGTATCATTTTCAATCCGGCCGGATTTTACCGGATTGACGCCAATCCGACCGGATCCGGACGGATTTTAAAGTTACTTAGGGCCTAGTATTTAGTGATTCTTAATTTTGAATTTTTGATAATAATACATAAAAAGAAACATAAAATGCGTATTTATGGAAAATAAAATCACTTTTAATTATATTTTTTTGGTATTAGGTAATTGTAATTTGTACTATTTGTACTAAATGAAATTATGAAACTATTCTAAATAATAAAGTAATCAGTCTCACTTATTGCTGTAGGTATTGGAAAGTACTTACTTAAGTAATAATACTATTAAACTTAACTTATTAATAATCTACAAAGACTTAACATAACAGGCCCTTAAATTTGTACTTATAAAATCAACTTCAGTCATTCTCTAACAAACAAAAAAAAAGCAGCATTTATTTTTTGCAATGCAAAATGCAAGTGAATATTATTTCTATGTCTGAAAAAAAGATCTAGATAAGAAAACATATAGTGTTGATTGTACTGTTCCCTAATCTGCTTCTGATGGCACAACAAATATAACCTGCAGCAGAAAATTGAAATGTAAGCCTTAGAAGAAAGCAATGTAGAAAATAAAAAAAATAAAAATATATTCGCCGACGTGGGGCTTGAACCCAAGACCCTGGCATTAATAGTCTTACGCTCTATCGACTGAGCTATCCGGGCTTTTGAACGTGGCGTGCTAATATTGCAATATTTAGTTAAGGCATTTCACCTGATAATATTTGTCGGACGGACTAATTTTGAGATACATTTTGCAATTCATTGATGTTCCGCTCCAATTGGTCGTAGCGTGATATTATATAGCCTATAGCCTTCCTCGATAAATGGGCTATCCAACAAAAAACATTTTTCAGTTCGAACCAGTAGTTTCTGAGATTAGCGCGTTCAACCAAACAAACAAACAAACTCTTCAGCTTTATATATTAGTATAGATTGAAGAACCTATATTGTGAACTCCATATTGTATATCCTCTAAGGTGGCAATACAGTTCGTCCCTTTAAACGAGTCCCCCATCACGTTATCCATTAAGAGAATATTCTAATTTGCATCCATTTTAATTAAGGAGTTTGTGAAGTGAACAGCGAATTTTCTATTTTATTTCCGTTCATTGCAGACGATTAACGAACATGTTTGACGACAGTTATCCTAATTGTGTGTGTTTTTTTCTCATTGTAATTACTAATTAGTATTACAATAAAAATTAAACGTTGAAAGCAGCGTTTTTGTTTAATTACATAATTAATAAAAAAGAGTCGACATTATTCGTAGTGTGATTTCTTACTTCCTGTGTGTTTGCAATAAACTTGAGAACCGATTTCAAATTGGTTTTCACGATTATAAACAGTATTATTCGAGGAGTGCTCTGCAAAATACTGATTGTAGAGAATATCATCGTCTGCTTTGCAAATTTCATTTGCGTGCCTGGCAGACCTCCTATCAAACATTTATTAATTGGAGGAGTGCTCTGCAAAATACTGATTGTAGAGAATATCATCGTCTGCTTTGCAAATTTCATTTGCGTGCCTGGCAGACCTCATATCAAACATTTATTAATTTGAAGAAGGTCTGCCACAGGTATCCAAAAAAAATTGCAAAGGAAAAAATATATTTGTAAATATAATAATATTAGTATTTTTTTGCATATTTGCGGCAGACTTCTTTCTAAATAAATGAATGCTCAATATTAGGTTTGCCAGGTATGCAATGACAGGCGATGATAATCGTAAATGATTGATACTTTTCTA
Organism: Xanthostigma xanthostigma; assembly: GCA_963575645.1. Lineage (NCBI taxonomy): Eukaryota > Metazoa > Arthropoda > Insecta > Raphidioptera > Raphidiidae > Xanthostigma > Xanthostigma xanthostigma. The sequence continues at coordinate 44,713,750 of OY754471.1, forward strand.
TAAGCTGTTTATATTATATTTCATTGAGTATTTTTGAGTCCTATTCGCCAAAAATGAAAAAAAAAATTTAATTACTCTCGATCGATTTGTTGTTTGTCTGTATGTAGCCTAGTCAAGAAGTGAGATTCATGAGAAAAATGGATCCAAGTCTCCAAAAAATATGAGCAGTTGCTTTTCGATTCGGAAAAGTATTCCGAAAAAGACGTTTTTTTTATTTTTTTCGCCGTCGAAAATTGAATTTGTTCCAAAAACGAAAAGACAAAAAAGTCCCTGAGATTTTTAGCAATTACTCAAAAACTAAAAATGATCGCGGAAATCTGAGGTGCTTTTTATGTCTTTTCGTTTTTTATTAGTTTCGGCGAAAAAAATAAAAAAAAACGATTTTTTCGGAATAATTTTCCGAATCGAATAAGCTATTGCTCATATTTTTTGGAGACTTGGATCTAATTTTCTCATGAATCTCACTTCTTTGCTAGGCTAATATTATCTGTTAAATGTAATATTGTTCGGTAGATTTTTGTACGATCAGAAATTCAACTCAAGACAATGCTTAATATACGTAATATAAAGTATCTTATAAAATGTTCCAGTTGCTAATAAAATACTACCCATTAAGTTTATAAATCAACTTCAGTATTTATTGCTTTCGTAACGACTTCAGAACTATTTTAATATAATGTAATGAATAACTTTATATACATATAAGTTGTACACACAACCAAAGATCCAAAGCATGTAAGACTACATTAAGTCCGGGCCTTTTGTTGTATAGTAGCTGTTGAAATAGTTCCATCTATCACACTTCCCGTTATTTTCTACAATTTTTAAACATCAACTTAATTAATAGCAATGGGCGAACGAAGGGATTTTTAGGACATTAAGATACGGTAGGCAAATTTTGACAGGTAATCGGCCATGGCCTTGAATAAGGAACCATCTTGATATTTATCTGGAATTATTGATGGAAACCAAGGAAAACCTCAACAAGATGGCTGGTACAGGAATGTTTCTCGGCGAGAGGCAGCAGGAAAAAGTCCTAGCCACATCTTCCTCCGCCGGGATTCGAACCCGGTACCTCCCGAATACGGGTTTAGTGCTCACACCACTACGGTACACCGCTCGATGTAAACAGGTAGATACGTTCGTTGGTATTATATTAATACCAACGTAAGAATATATATTATAATAATTAATAACACCAGGGTATTAGATGACTTAATGACGTCACGGTACCCTTGTTATCTCCCAACGGATTGTTGGAAGGGCAATAATGAAGGACACAGAATAGGTAAACTTGGCAAAGGTCCAAAAGACAGTTTCAACAAGATGTTCTCTAAATATGAAAACTTTAGTAAACAATTTAGAGGTTGAGTTCAGAGTCGTTATCTCTGACGCTTAAAATTAAGTTGAGGACAAAATTGAGAACTCTACACTGTTTAAACAATCGCCAAATAATGTAGATAAGTCATTGAAGTGAAACAAATGAATTGACATTTTCAATTATAGAGCACTGAACTATAATAACAGTGGAACGCGCGAACAGCCCAGTGCAGTGAGGCAAGCCAACAGAAATAGCTGCCAAGTACTTACTAGTGACGTAACAAATGCGAATATATTTTGTCGCCGATATTTGTGGATGCAAATATTAAGTTTCCAAATTTGACGTCATTGGTCCAAGGTTTAAAGCTGACAGTTGATTGGCCAAGTCGCACGCACGCATTTGTAATGGTTCTAGGCACTAGGTTGATTATTAATACTAAATCTAAAGTTTTGTTACCTAATCTATCATATATTTTGATTAGACATCCTGATTTAACGACACAATATAACCTCACTCTGTAGCACATATCTATAAAGACGAAATGTTTAAAATAAAATTTTTGATTAATTAATAGGCAAAATATGTAAATAGATTTATTAGCATAATTTATAGTACATTTAAAAAGGATTTATTAACTAACCTACATTATTTCCCGTTACAAAGTGCAGCAAAATTCGATGAAATGTATTTTTGATACAAAAACAATTGTTTTCATTTTAAACGTCAAATAGTTGTCCAAAAAAAAAAAAAGAATTTCGATTAATGCTCCGTCTTTGTCGCACTGACTAACTTCTTCCTCTCAATTACCGTTCGCCTCGAACGAACACGCACCGTTTGCCTCGTCCGATGATGCACTTCCGTAAACGCTTTAGTCAGGCATTTACCAGCTTACTCCACAAGTCAAGCGTGCCTAAAGAAGTTTTTCTTCAAAAAAAGTGGTTGTCTGTAAAGTCGGTTTACGGACGATAGTTTTACGTGATAACGTCATAAAGAAACATTGATGAACTCTCTGACGTCACGCGAGAAGAGAGAGAAATGCGTACAAGCCGACGCTTGGGCCGATCGTGCCTCTCTATCGCTTATACCGCGCTCTCGATTGCACGCTCAGGCTCAGGCGGAACGTGACACTTTTTCGTGCGTGCAGCCGGTGTTTCATCAATTTATAAGACGTTATCACGTCAAAATTCTAATAAAAATGCAAAGAAATTAATATTTGTTACCTTATTTAATATTTCTTTTACAATTTAAAAAAAAACTATACATCTGTTTGACAGAAAGGGGGCAGTGTATTTGAAAATGGAGGATATATTGCAGACATACAAACTAAATGAGATTTTTTAAACAAATTGTGAACTGTCTCTTCCTTAACTTTAAGACAAAGAATCAAATTGATCCTTAAATTGTCTTCACAAATTGGTATCTGTACAACAAAAACATCGTAATGCCGATATAAAGACAAATAAATACCATGCACTGATAACGTTCCTACTTCAAATCAAACGGCCTTACAGAAAATTAGGTACCTACGTAAGAAATATTATATAGGATGTAACAAAAATATCCATATTTTATTAATAACTAGCAACCCGGTTCGGCTTCACTCGAATTTATAGATTGCCTATTAACGATATACATATTATGCTGCACCAAACTTTCTTATAGAATAATAATTTGCTCGGCGTTATTTTTTATTTATTTTATTTCTATCCAAATGCCAATTTACACAATAAATACATCACAAAACACCAGATTTATATTGCCAGGATTTTCTGCCCAACTTGTTAAGCCAGTACTAGGGCAGGATATATGTGAGATATGGTGTCTAGACATGCGTCTCTGGTACTCTGTGTGTCTATATATAATAACAGATTACAAAATCCACATACTTACTGTGAGAGTTGTTTTTTTAATGAATTAATACAGACGTTAGCTCAATTAATTCAAATCAAAAAAAATTGTAACTTAGTCTGTAATTGAACAGTTCTAAAGATTACTAGAGCGAATTTTCAGTTTCATCACTTTTTTCTGTTTATATTTTTTTTTGTATCTATCTTCTCTCTATCTATACTAATATATAAAGCTAAAGATTTTGTTTGTTTAGTTGAACGCGCTAATCTCAAGAACTACTGGTTCGAATTGAAAAAAAAATTTGTTGAATAGTTCATTTATCGAGGAAGGCTATAGGCTATATAATATCACGCTACGACCAATAGGAGCGGAGCATCTATGAATAATGTAACTTGTCCGTCCGACAAAAACTTTCGAGTGGTAACTCCGATCATCATAAAATTTGGACACAACATTCATCTCGGTAAACTAAGATGAACGTTATTACTCATGTCCCTCCCCCCATTCGTTCTTTTGCACCCGGGTGAAGCCGGGGAGGACCGCTAGTTAATTATACCTTCGGTGAATTTATATTAATATAACTTGCCTCATAAACTTTTCGATCACTCTGTAGTACATCGTATGAGTTTACACGACACATCGCCCGTGTCAACATGGTGATGGGATCTGGGGAAAACCTAAGAACGAGAAGCTGTGCCCTTTTAACGATCATTCTTGCCCTAACTACTTTCCTTCGCCCGGTGTGCCGTCTCTAGGTACATATGTCCGCGTCCACAAGGAAAATGGCCTATGTCGAAAAATAGCTGATATTCACGTAGGTGATATTCACGTAGGTGACGTCTTACAGCAATCTCCAACGCGTTTATCCATATTACCTACTTTTTTATTTTTGTTTATTAGGTATTCATTTTGATTTGTTTTTTTATGTGACACATCTAATGGCACGTTTGGTTGGGAGTAAAACCGTGCAATTGCGACGACGTAACGTTTGCGTGCGTTGAATTGAAGGCGACATCTATATAACCGGGCGAAATTTAATTAGTTATTTCGTTATGTGACGTTTTCTTTGTGTATGCGTTGGATTATAGTTTGGTTTTTGTTAAAAGCGACAGCTAGATGATAGGGCAAAATTTAGTTGCAGGGCGATATTTAGTTACTAGAATGTCGTTAGTTTACAGAGCGAATTTTAATTTCTAGAATTTCGTTATTTGATAGAGCTAAATTTAATTACAGGGCGACATTTAATTACTAGAATTTCTTTAATTGACAGAGCGAATGTTAGTTATAGGGCGATATTTAGCTACTTAAATTTCGTTATTTGACAGGGCGAAATTTGGTTACAGGGCGATATTAAATTACCAGAATTTTGCTATTTAATAGAGCAAAATTTGGTTACAGGGCGATATTTAGTTACTAGAATTTTGTTATTTGACAGAGCGAATTTTAGTTACTTGAATTTCTTTATTTAACAGGGCGAAATTTAGTTGTAGGGCGATATTTAGTTACTAGAATTTTGTTATTTGATACAGCGAAATTTTATTACAGGGCGATATTTAATTACTAGAATTTCTTTAGTTGACAGAGCGAATTTTAGTTATAGGGCGATATTTAGCTACTTGAATTTCGTTATTTGACAGAGCGAAATTTGGTTATAGGGCGATATTTAGTTACTAGAATTTTGCTATTTAACAGAGCAAAATATGGTTACAGAGCGATATTTAGTTACTAGAATGTTGTTATTTAACAGAGCGAATTTCAATAACTATAATTTCGTTTTTTGACAGGGTGATTTTTGTAACTAGAATTTCGTTATTTAACAGGGCGAATTTTATTTATAGTGCGATATTTAGTTACTAGAATTTTGCTAGTTGACAGAGCGAAATTTGGTCACTAGAATGTCGCTCAAATTTATGTTTCGCATCTGTCAGGCGTCCCGCGACGACGGCTCTCATTTCTGTCAGCTCTGACGCGCAAAGCATTAATAGAGAACACCCGCCGGCAGTTTAGCGAGGCAACACCGATATGTAAACAACTTTGCCTTGTGAATATTTATGTTATTAGTGTATTTGCCATAAAGCACTTACACTATTGACGTCGGTCGGATGACGGGACCTAGGAGTCGGACCAAAATTTCTCGACGTTTCATAGCCTCCTAAGAAGTTTGGCACCATTTTTGGAAATGTTTATATGTATAACGATAACTCTCGACAGACTTAATCGATTTAAACGAAATTTGGTCCACATGTTGGAATCTATCACCGCACGAAGCCTATTTAAAATGGATCCGATCGGGCCATGTTAAGGGTGGTATTTAGGGGTTGAAAAAAGCTTTCGGGCCCAAAAATACCGAAAAAATTATCGGAATCGTTTCAAATTTGAAATTTAACCCTTTAGTAGTTATTAAAATGTACTGTTAAAATTTTAATAAAATACATACTGAAGGGTGTATATAATTTGGTACAGATGTTGAATTGATATGTAGTATTGAAATTAAGTAAAAAAATGTTGTTTTAAGGGGTGTATTAAGGGGTAATTTTTTATTTTGTCCAAAAACAAGGTTAAGTTCATACAATAGAGACACACTGCCTATAAAATCAAATACACTATACAGATTGTATCAAATCAAAACGGTCCATAAAACATTCTGTGTGTAAGACAGAGACGATATTATTATATAAAGCACTAAATCAGTAAGTAAGAATGAGATCAATGATCGCTAATAGTTACTATATGGTTAATCTGATAGTATCGTCTTTGTTTTCTGCAGTAAAAATCACAATTTTATCAAATGTCAGTATTCACTAGTGAAATTATTGATAAAATGGCTATTTATACTTGATAAATTTGCAAAAATGTTTACAGTGTACGTAATTATTTATTTACGTAACCACAGTAACTATTAGCGATCATTTATCTCATTCTTACTTACTGATTTAGTGCTTTATATATCGTCTCTATCTTACACACATAATGTTCTATGGACCGTTTTGATTTGATACAATCTGTATTGTCGGCAGGGTTTGGCACTGCGACCCGAGTTTTATATATTATGTATTCGCTTCGTAGTTCCGTGCGCCAGGCATATGCTTCAAATTGCTTCTCTACAAGACGTTTTCGTTTTGCATATATGTACCCACGGCAACTGGCACGGCATTGTAAGTCCAGGTTAATTTTATATCTGAACTCGAATAAGTGGTATTACTTCGTTTCCTCGTTGATGAACTCGACTCGATTTTTTTCTCGATGTCACGTTCCGACACTAAAAATATCGACAATCTCTTTTCACGTTCTCGGAGATTCCGGTGTCTGGCGTCGGCAATAAAACAACCTGACAGATTTTATATAAACCAGAATATAATACGTGTATTGCAGTAAAACTATGCTTGTAAATGAATTATTCAATTATTCGACGGCGTCTGGAAAACACTGAGTTAACATAATTGACGACGTGGTGGGAGTACGGGTATAAATGTGGTGGGGGGACGGGACTTAAATCTGGAAAACACCATATGAGTTAGATTGTTCGGCTATGTGGTGGGAGTACGGATCGAAATGTGGTGGGAGGACGAGACTTAAATATGAAAATTTTAAAGCTATTCGCCTAGCACCGATTAGTAGCAATTACGGCTGTATTTTGTTGTAAAAAAAAAAATTATACGAATTAATAAATTATTCTTTCTTATCATCGTATAAGTCAAATTTTTTTTCTTGCATATTTTCAAAATTTAGAATATGTCCTCCAAAGGAATTTTCGAATTCCAAATTTTTAAGAAGATATAGCTCAAATCTTTAAACACGTTTTTCTCGAACCTAGTTTTTCTAGACTGTTGAGCTGATATCTTAAGTTCTGATGAACCGATTTACTTGAAATTTGGCACAAACCTTCTCTATATAACCCTCTGTCGCCCCTATCAAAATTATATCAAAATTTTTATTTTTACTATTTATAAAAATTAAAAAATATGAGGAAAAGGACAAAAAATGACTTTTGTTTTCAAACAGTCGGCATTTAGTGATTTTTTTACTTTCTTTTCTCTCAAGTAGGGGTTATACCGACATCCTTAAATTTTTATTTTGTATCTGACTAGAAGAGTTGAATTCTAGTCAACCATGACGCGCCATTTTTTTACCAGTCTGGTACTTATTGAATTTTGATTTTTTTTTAAATTTTTTGATGTATTCTTAAAACATCAATAAATATCTGGTAAAAAAATAGTTTTTGTTTTTTTTTATCGAAATATGTCCAAACGTTGTGCCTCTAGACTAGAATACCCTCTTAAGAAAATAGTAGTTAAACATTATTCATGATTTGACTACAGCCGAAAAACATTTTTTATCAACATAGCAACTAATAATTAATCGATTTAAAAACTCTTCGTGTACAGTGTGTTTCATAATATGTTTGCCCTTTACAAATGTCTATTAAATGTACTAACTTTCTAAGTTTGAGTGTTATTTTCACTATAAAAAGTTTGCTTACTGTGTTTTGATTACCTAAATTAGCATATAGTTCCACATTTCTACAACAGAAATGTTCTTCATAAAGTTTAAACAAGTTGACTGTTTTTAATTACTATTTTTAATGACCGATATGTTTCAACAATATCTTTTATCGTCTGATTTGCTAAAAATAAACCTAAGTATTATTAAACAAAAGCAAGTTTTTTGAGATAAATTTTCGGGGAATAAAAATTTAAGTCTTGCAAAAACAGTCGGTATAGAGATATTAGACTAGAGTACGCGAGTGAGCCGTGAAAGTGTCTACAATTTAGAGAGAGAAAAGTTCCTTATCTCTGTGGTATCTAATGATACAAAACAATGCTGATTTGAGTAAACAAATATCGGGTTTTCTGGAATTTCTGCAGCGTTTCCTCTCTCAACTGAGGACACTTTCACTTATGGCAAGCATACGAACTAGCAAACTCTAGTTACTTATATCTCTATGGTATACCCAGCAACTAATGTTTTCTTGTATACGGTGATTCGATCATACTTAAGCGTTTTTAAAAATCTTCCTGAAAACGCGTTTCAAAAAGTGATTCCCGTCTGTATTTCCAAAACCACTATCTTCAGTTATAGTTTTCAGAAATTCAAAGGCCGATGGTACGGAACCCTCAGCGTGCACTTGTCCAATCTTTTTTTTAAGTTTTTTGATTTCTATTTCAATTAAATATAATTAATAGCACACTTGAAAGATATTTTATTTCTCGACGTGTCTTTTTATATATTCACGTCTATATTACAATAAATTAATATCAGACACAAATGTTGGGACTTTGAAAGCATTTGTAATATTCAACTTATTGTAGTATAATGTAAAACGTTTGGAGGAAGGAAGACAGGAGATTAATGACTTAAATACGACACTTTGATTATGTAATAAACTGAATTCCCGAACAATCCGACAGAGGAATCGGATCAAAACAATGTGATTTTAAAACTAAACTAGGTGTTTGAAAAAGCATACGTAAGGCACTCGCATGAAACTTCTTGGGTTCTAGCATTTATTGACTACTAGTGATCCCGCCCGGTTTCACCCGGATGCAAAAGAAGGAGAGGGACGCACATCCATCTTAATTTACCGAGATGAATGTTGTGTTCAAATTTCATGATGATCGGAGTTACAGTTGAAAAATTTTTGTCGGACGGACAAATTTTGAGTTACATTTTTCATTGATGCTTCGCTCCTATTGGTCGCAGCGTGATATTATATAGCCTATAGCCTTCCTCGGTAAATGGACTATCCAACAAAACATTTTTTTGTTCAATTTAAACCAGTAGTACCTGAGATTAGCGCGTTCAAACAAACAAACTCTTCAGCTTTATATATTAGTATAGATAGAAGATGGGTACAAAAACTGTTCAATTACAGACTAAGCTACGATTTTATTTATTTGAATTCATTGAGCTAACGTCTGCATAATTCATTAAAAAAACAACTCTCACAGTATGTGAATTTTGTAATCCGTTGCTATATATACAACACCGGACAACCATACCATATTATACAGTATGTAAACACGTAAGGTGCACATAGGGAAATTAACATTGGGAAAAAATGACTGGATCAGAGTGAGCCTTGAAATCTTGTTTTTCAATTTGACAGATAATATTCTTTTGCAAAATGAATGTGTATACTACCGAAGAACATATTCAAATGATTACAACATAATCGGACTTTTTTTATTAATGGGACATTAAATTCCCAAAAATACTTAAATATGGTGCGAGATCGAATATCTCCGCCTATTTGTGTTGAACCTAAAGACATTGGGTCACTGATTTACCAACGCGCATACGTCATACCAGTCAGACAATTTTTGAATAGAATGTTTCCAAACAGATGGAGTTGTTTTTTGGTTTATTTTTGTACAAAAAAATTAAAATAATGATTTATAAGAGCTTTTTATTATTAAAAAAGCCAAGTAAAATAAAAATAAATCAAAATAAAATAGAAATGCTCAAGATTACCACGATAATTCAATAGAAATAACAATTAATGCAGTCATGGCTAACTCTGATCCAAGTATTTTTACTCAATGCTAATTTCCCTATGTGCACCTTACGTGTTTACATACTGTATGTAAAATATGTTATTAACAAACTCTTCAGCTTTATACATTAGTATAGATTTTATTATTGCAGAATTCGGAAATGATTATGTGAAATTTATTATCTAGAGAAAATGCTACGTATACACACTGTACGCACTGCACATGAATGTACAGTGCGAGTTAAACACGGACTATGTTTGTGAATTCAATGTATATCTGTATCTAAAATCTCGCTAAACATATCTACAGCTCAAAAATCTATTAGTTTTTAGGCTATGCGCTTATGGACACTCTTTCTTAGTGACCTTTAAACTATAAAATAAAACCATTTTCGATCAATTTAACCGCGAATCAAATCACATAAGGTTTGAGCGGGGTCGTTTCGAAAAACATTTTCGCGGAACGGTGAGAGCATTTTCTCGGAAAAACATTTGAGTTAAATTTCGATTTGGCGAAACAATCCCCAATCAAATTCATTTCATTTATCTCAGTCTGACATCTATCACTTCCATTCGCTGTCTCATCTAAACTACTCCTTTGTGATGCCTGCCTCCATATTCTATAACATTATGGATGAATAGAAGGTTAACGATATAGAGATGACGGGACGCGTTCATTTTTGAAATCGAGTACCCGACACAAATATCCGATTAACCATAGTCTTAAACCTGTAGTTCCAGGACCTTCTTTCTGTGTCGGAGATATTCTCTAGAGCGCAGCTTAGCATGTTCGTATAGCTCTGATTCCAACCGGTTTTGTCCGCCGGCAAGAGCTCCCAGGTGTCAAAGACCCACAAAAATTGATTTATTATCATAAATTCAAATCTTTGATTAACGTCTGAAGAGAACTCTTCAAATAAATAAAATTGACGACCCATTTTTTTTTTATATGAAAAAAATTGGTCGTCAACTTTATTTATTATCATAAATGTTTAATATTTTTTCTTTAAGAGTATTCGTCCCTGCAAATACCCCCTGCACCCTTCATCTCAAATCTTTTCCCCTCGCCTAAAAACGGTTCGCGCTGTCCCGACGCTGTTTTTAAAGCTAGAGGGTTCTGGTAAACGCCAAATGGAAGACAAGGAATCAGACTACAGATCCTTCAGGCGAATTTTAAAAAAAAAAATTCCTGAAAAAACTTACAACCTTTTGAAAAAAATAATAAGTTACGCAATATTTCACACGTAGGCGAAACTGTTTTTCAAAAAATTCGCCTGAAGGATCTGTAGTCTGATTCTTTGTCTTTCATTTGGCGTTTACCAGAACCCTCTAGCTTTAAAAATAGCGTCGGGAGAGCGCGAACCGTTTTTAGGCGAGGGGAAAAGATTTGAGATGAAGGGTGCAGGGGGTGTTTGCAGGGACGAATACTCTTAAGAATGAACAGTTATCGTGGAGTGAAAAATAGTTTTTTGGGTAAATATGTGTCGAATTTTGATAATTTTTCAGGTGAATTGTGACCACATTTTGGGTGAACAATGATATAAAGTACTCGTTGACGAACTTGAACAGGTATAGTCATCCAATAGTAAATACACATAAATAGAAAGTCACCGGGCTACCTTTGTGTACTCTCCTCTTTGTGAAAGTTTATCAGGCTTAAAACCGACTAACCGCCTTGTCTGTGATAAGAGTTTAATTCAAACTCGGCTTAGAGATTAACCGGTACAAAAGCACTAAAGCCTAGTCTGTTTTATTAGTGCTAAGGCTAGGGTTATCAACTGGTTTTCGAAAAAAAAATCTATATACTAATATATAAAGCTGAAGAGTTTGTTTGAACGCGCTAATCTCAGGAACTACTGTTTCGAATTGAAAAATTTTTTTTTGTTGGATAGCCCATTTATCGAGGAAGGCTATAGACTATATCACGCTACAACCAATAGGAGCGGAGTATCAATGAAAAATGTTGCAAAATGTATCTCAAAAATAAGCTTCTATTCAGGTGAAATGCCCTAACTAAATATATACCAATATTAGCGTTGTGCGTTCACAAGCCCGGCTGGCTCAGTCGGTAGAGCATGCGTTTGTTAATATCAGGGTCGTGGGTTCGAACCCCCACGCTGGGCAAATATATTTTTTTTCTACATTACTTTCTTCTAAGGCTTACATTTAAATTTTTTTAATTTTATTCACGACTAATTAAAATTAAATAAATGTAATTAATAGCTCATTTGAAAACTGTTATAACTATAGGTGCCTATATAAAAATAATTTTCATACAGTGCTTTCAATTAAATATTTATTATATTTTATTAATTAGTAATTATTGATTTAAAAATAATTTATTACTTGAAAAAAGTGTATATACTGCTTTTTATCGACAAAAACTTTTGAACGGTAACTCCGATCATCATGAAATTTGGACACAACATTCATCTCTATAAACTAAAATGAATGTGCGTACTCATGTCCCTCCCTTCCTCATGCGTTCTTTTGCACCCGAGTGAAACGGGGCGGGACCGCTAGTAACTAAATAAAGGCGCAGTTCGGGTCCAGCGCCGTACATTTTCCGAATATCGTAATATTGACAGCCCTGGTTCGCCTATCGATCGCTACAAAAGACGTTATTTATATTATCTCATTGTTGATTGTATATAAAATCAGTCTTTGTTCTTACTAAATCACAATTATTGTTATTTGAGGACCATTATAACAGAATAATTAATGAATCAATCATTGAAAATATATTTAAATTGTTTATTGTCCATTCAAATTAAAAAAAAATCACAACAGATTTTCATTAATTAATTACTACCTAAAGAAAACATTCATGTTTTTGTTTTTATTTATTTCTCTCTGTTATTTAAGGCTAGATTTCGCTGCTAGGTTTCAAGCGTGCTATAGACGCTGGGTTTCGTGATAGATTTTATGTTTTCGCTTCACACGATGCGCGTATTGAAGCTTGCTTTGTAGATGAGTTTGGTACGCACGCCGTGACATTTCGAATGTTAACAAAAAGTCAACGTTTCTTGTCTCTGAACAGAACACACACTTATATGACGCCATGTTTGTTTGTGGGCGTTTGTCCATGTCGTTCACGTGACAAGGTACTGTTTCCTAATTGGTTCATGCTCAGAACAAGCAGGCAAACAAGCACAAAAAATAGTCATGACTTTAATATTTTTAAGTCCATCAATGATGTCTTTTCCATCTTCGCAGCCAGCGCGCTAGCCAGCATAAACCTCAGCAGTGATTTCAGCGGCAAACCAGCCTCGTGTACAGCGGCCTTTAGTTCAGATAATTATTTCAAAATAATACAAAATTGCCGTTAAGCGTACATAATACAAGGTGTTAAGAAGTTACAACAACAAACTAAGGAAACCCCTTGGATAACAGCTATTCTCCCTAGGGATTCGCGGTGACGTATCAGGGATATCGCGTCGGAAGAAAATACATACAGACCCTATTGACCTCGGTTCTCGAGCGTCTATAATCAACAGTCTATTTTTTCAAGAGTTGCGAAGTGATAATTTAATGTTTTTTTACGTTTTGGCCTTAGTTATCCAACATCTACAATCTATACAGATATATAAAATTGAAGTGTCTGTTTGGAATGTTTGTAATGCATATGAAAGTATATACGGTACTCATAACAAAAAAACAATTTTTTTGTCTGTCTGTCTGTTTGTTCCGGCTAATCTCCAAATCGACTGGACCGATTTTGACGGGACTTTCACTGCAGATAGCTAATGTTATAAAGAGTAACTTAGGCTATTAAAAACTAGTTCGTCAACATACATTCGCATTGAAAAAAAATTGAGTGTCATTCAAAAAAATTGATGTCATGAATTGGTAGTTGGTTGGTAGTCTTGAATACCACCAGTTGATCAGAATCTGATCAACCTGTCTCCTTATTATTTTTTATTGAATTTGTTCAATGTTGGTTATTTTTTATGTTGCATAATTCCGATAATTTTAAGTCTGTATTTTAATTTCGTACTACAGATTTTAAAGTGGATTGAATTTACATATTTTAAAGATTCGTCTTGTTGAAAATTTCAATTGATAATTTGAAATTTTCTTTTTTTAAATTTTAATTAACTTTGTTATTTTGTTATTGTTTTGGTACTTTTTATCAATTGTGAAAGTGAATTTACTCCGATTTACTGCAATCTGTTATTTATTTTTCTTGCAGATTTAATAATAATAATAATAATAATAATAATAAATATTTATTTCCCAACAGATGTAACTCCAATAACAGGGAAATTACAATTACAGAAAATGAATACATGTTAAAACAAAAAGAAAAGAAAAACACGTTATAAAAATATTACCAATATCTAAATCATAAGTTCATGACCTTATTAATTTTCTTAAAGCCTTATAACTAATTTGGAAAAAGTCTAAAAATGGTTGGTTAGCTTGCAGACTATTCACTAATGTAACCATCCTACACAATGCTGAATTGTCAAAATGTTGTGTTGAAGCTTGAGGACGTGACAAAAGCTGATGTTTTGGCCTAGTTTGTACATTTGAAACTTTAAAATTAATTTTACTTAATATATAATTGTCATTGACCATATTATGAACAAGTTTATAAAAGAGAAGTATTACAGCATGATTACGTCTATTTTCCAATGTGTCCACATCAAACATTTTAACTAAATCTTTATATGGCATCATTGTCGGATAAATATGGAAAACACTAAAAAAAACATATCGCAGAAACTTACTTTGTATCACTTCAATACGTTTGATATAATTATGGTGATATGGACTCCAAACTATTGACGCATATTCTAATTTACTTCTAACAAAACTATAATATAACGCAAACATTACTTTTAGTTTATTAGTTTTAAATTCATTGGAAAATCTCATAATCATACCAAGCATTCTATACGACTGATTCACTATACCATCTATGTGCATGTGAAAAGTTAATTTGTCATCAAAAATTATTCCTAAATCTTTAATAGATTTACTTCTGCTTAGCGAAATGCCGTTAATTATGTAATCACCATCGATAATGTTAACCTTACGAGTAAATGTCACGATTTTGCATTTATTTTGACACCACACATGTATATTATTTAAATCTCCCTGGAGCAAATCACAATCCTCTGTTGCATTAATATGGCGAAAAAATTTAGCATCATCCGCGAATTTCAGTTTTTTTATTTGTATTTTTATAAAATGCCGCGAAAAACGATATTTTGTCTGATGTCTATTTGTCATAGCGTCACGCTAGAACAGCTAAATCGATTACAATACAGTTTTTAATCTTTTGATGATGCTAACATGCTTAGCGAAACGTGTGTCTGCTCCCTTTTTAAGCATCTTCTCCATTGTCTTCACACCAATAATTCCATCCTGATACAGTGTAAACTCCATTTAACGTCACTCGATATAACGACAAACTCCTTAAAACGTCGAAATTACTTAATTCTAGTGGGTTTGCTCATACAATGAAATTCTAAATAACGACACACCCACTCTAAATAACGACAACAGTACGTCATCATTAAGCAATAAATAGTACTTGCTTGTGATTTTGTTGCTTTGTTGTCGGCATCATGCGTACCGAAGATTCTAAGAAATTCGTTCTTTTGATGTTGGTATTATCTTTCATATGTTTAGCTCAGCTGCTTATCGATAAGTTATCATATTCTTAGTTGTCCACAAACTTGCAAACTGTGAACATGGCGAGTATAAGAAAATCTTGGTGTATTATCGAAAGAGAGAAAAGAAGAGTGATGTTGGAAGACGCTTTGGACGAGCTCGACCGTATCGACAATATGGAAGAACAAAGAAAAAATTCTAGAAGCAGAGGAGGATGGAAAATCTTCTAAGAAATTGAAGAAACCTAAGTTCGTTGGATTATTTCTTCTCTTCGTTTAACGACAACTCTCAATAACGCCACAAAGTCAATCGATGTCTTTGAATAGCAGAAATTGCGTAAAAAGATCTGACTGTCACTATCAAGTCGCGCCTAAAAAAGTTTAACTTGAAAAATGTTTTTCAATTTGTATCGCTTAACTCCACCCCAATGCAAGGGAATGCTCGAGGGGTACGCACGCGAGTAAATGTAAGCTACACGCATTATATGCAAGAAATGCGGTGATAATATTAAGTATGGCCACCCCGAGTCCAAGATAAATTCCATGTGATGTGATTTCTGTGGTATTGGGAAATGGAGTGTGTACGACCTACGTTATGTCTCAGTACTACATCATCGATTGAGTAGCTCCCCTTGTCTGACATTCGGGAAATTGAACTTCCCGTTGGGCTATCTTTTCATACCACATAAAATATAAAATATAGCATCTATGTAGCTGTGTCCAAAACTCAAAAACACTTATGTCGAACGTAGGGCTTTAATTCTCATATATATTTGGGGTGAAAGATGGCCGTTCCGATACCGGGATTAAAATTTTCGAACAAAGTTGAAAGAAAATTTACTGTTATATACATTAATACGCTAAGGTTAAAGATGTTTGCCTCCCTTTTTAGAAAAAACCTCACAATTTCGCCACATAAATTATATATCATTTTACAGATAATTGCTTGCTCTACTGACATCGACAACTAAAAAATTTATTATTGCTTTTGTTTTTGTAAATTAATTAAAATACAGCAACGCTGAACAACGTCTGCCATCTGACGTCAACACTTCGATCTGTCATCTGACCTTTATATTGTAATACAACAGACACAATACTGCATACTGCCATCTGACGGCTTTAATGTTGAAACAGCGAGCAACGCTGAACAACGTCACAGGAATGCTGCATGATGCCATCTGACGGCTTATAGCTCAACGCTTTTGCTACTTGCGCCTCTATATGACAATTTTAGTAAAATATTTCTTCGATCTGTCATCTGAGCTTCATATTGTAATACAACAAAAAGAAGAACGTTATAAGCAGTGTGCAAAATTAGAAACGAATAATTGAATACCTGCAATTATATTTAAAAAATACATTTGTAAAGTGATAATTATTATACTTATTTAGTGCGAATAATTCGCACAGGACACTCTAGTTAATTAATTAAAATATTAATTAGGTATTAAATAAGCTATTTTACTGTTTGAAAAACGAATAAAATCGTCAAAATATATTATAAAGAGGTAAAGTTTGTAAAAATTTGGATTAGAATGTAATCTCCAAAACTAACCATTCGATTTCGAATTTTTTTTTAAATAAATTAACCAATTTCTCTATATGCATATACGAGTTACAAAAATGTAATTCCGGTTTCAACGCAAGGTTTAAATTAACCGAGATTTCAGAATTGGAAGACACAGTCGAATGTTTCAATTTTTTTTTATACAATTTCAGAATAATAAATAAATCAATTCTACCTTTTTTAAGGGATTTTATTAAAGCTTTATGTTTTGATATCCTATAAGAATTGTTTAAAATAATTATATGATTGGTGTATATATATTTAATTATTATGTTCACAATTGTTAACAATATGTATGATAAAATTTTGGTCCTTCGATATCGTAAAAATAGAACAGCATACGATCATGAATGTTTTTTGTTGTACAGAATTTAATCTTAGATCTAATTAGATTTCGTGTGAAATCGGTTTAGAGGTTCTTTGAAGAAATGTTCTCAAGATCAGAGATACCAACAGCTACACATAACCTCAAACAGAGTGATAGCTGACCAATGAAGATAAAATACCGCTTCTGTCACATTTCACCGAACTACTTTACAAATTTTTGGGGGGAATGGCACTAGTCAAGATGTTTACACATAAAAATTCGACATAAACAGTTTTGCCGTTTCACCACTGATTTTGTAATGTCCGTACGTTTAGAGATATCATAACTGCGTTGATCCTTGTTGCTCTCGCGGATTCTGAACGAACTTTAGAAGACCGCCGAAACCGAACGGACCAGTCCAGTGAATCCTGCACGTCTGCTGCTGCTGCACTTGTCGAATTCTTCGCGAAGAAGTCGGGAAAAAAAAGAAAAACATACTCAATCTGAATTTATTTCGTCTAGAGAAGACATCGGCGGAGATGTTTTTTGCAATTTATGGCGTGTACAGCAACGGTTTTCAATTTACTGAGTTAGATGAAAATAAAAAGGAAAAAAGTAATGCTAGTTTTGCTTCAGTGGATCGCGATAATTTGTGGGAACTAACAAAAAATGTAAAAATATGAAAATATACTTGCAAAGTCAAATGTGGTTTCGATAAAATAATTAATTACAATAAGATTCGTGTTATATATTTTAAATTTTACAAAACACATGGTTTTAATTTAATAAATACCCTTAATTAATACCGTTTTGCAAGCGCATTTTGTCGAAGATATTTTAGCATTTTTTAAGGATAAAATTGTTGCGCGCTCCGTGTTGGGACGACTATGCTTTCTGTGGAATATTCTCGCAACAACAACAATGGAAAGCAGGTAGTCAAAACCCGACCTTCATAAAGTTGCCTGAAGAAGGCGATACATGTAAAGGAAGGATATTGGTGTTTCTAGAACATTCTACCAGGCAGGGGACGAAGCTATAAAATGCGAACGGAGTGGTTGGAAAGTCAGTTGGTTAGTTGCAGCGCGTACGAAATTATAGATTTAACGATTTTATTTATTATGGATTGATAGAGCAATTTTATGTTTTAGGTATTTGAAAGTCAGCAACCATTAAAATTGACAAGCCATCAAATAGACATAGCATAATTTCGACGAAGGCGCTAGTTGCTCATAAAATAATATAGTATGATCACAAACAAATATTTTTTTTTTGGCAATGCTTTTTGCAACCGGGCATATTATGTCTGTGAGCTGTACCGATAGCTTAAAATTATTTGAAAACTTAGTGTGACGCCACTGTATCAACACTACATGTTATTACGGTGAAATGTGTTCGGAATAGAGATAACTTCCTGCTGCTCTATCCGTCGCGCGATTTCCCCCTTCGAAGTGCGTTTTAATATTCACGTATCTGTCTTTATTTAGCCCCTGTTTGTGCCATTTAAATCTGTATCTACCATGTTTAGTCCTGTAAAAAGCTTCTGGTCTTTAAATTTATGTGCTTTTACTCCAGTTATGTCACTCTTTGGTGAAAAATCTCATATTTTTTCTAATAAAACTTTCCTTAACACTAATAATGCCTGGATACAGTTAAATTCCTTTACTACGCTTCCCGAGAAATTCGAATTTAAAATATATAATATATACGCAATAGTCTAAGATCCCGATTTGG
The DNA here is from genome assembly GCA_963575645.1 of Xanthostigma xanthostigma. Classification (NCBI taxonomy): domain Eukaryota; kingdom Metazoa; phylum Arthropoda; class Insecta; order Raphidioptera; family Raphidiidae; genus Xanthostigma; species Xanthostigma xanthostigma. The sequence goes on from OY754471.1 coordinate 44,732,641, forward strand.
CTCGATTTTCATCAATCGAGTTTTACAATGAAATTTCAATTTTGAAATTATTCAATTTCTTTAAGTACATCTATTTTTAATAAAAAATTAAAGCTGTTAATATTATTTCATTTATTTAGTATTAAATATTATTCGAAACCCAAAGGAATGGTGAGACCTCTGGTGAGAAATGCGCCGAACTGTCCTAAGGGGTAATTCCTGAATCGGCCATCGTGTTGAAGTTTTTCATGGTTTCCCTCAACAATTCCAGATAAATATCGAGATGGTTCCTTATTCCAGGCCATGACCGATTACCTGTCAAACTCTTATGCTCAAAATTTGCCTACCTTATTCTAATTTCCTAATAATTCCTTAATTCGCGCATTGCTATTAATTAAGTTTAAAAATTATAGAAAATAACGGGAAGTGTGATAGATGGAAAATGGTAATTGTGCGAATGGCGTCTGCTATGACATAGTATACAAATTTCATGATGATCGAAGTTACCGTCCAAAAGTTTTTGTCTATAAAAAGCAGTATTTATACTTTTTTTAATTTCTTTTAAATCAATAATTACTGTAATTAATAAAAGATAATAAATATTTAATTGAAAACACTGTAGGGAAATTGTTTTTATATACGTATAGTTGTAACAGTTTTCAAATGAGCTATTAATTAGATTTATTTAATTTTAATTAGTCGTAAATAAAATTAAAATAAATGTAAATATGTACGCCTTAGAAGAAAGCAATATGGAAAATAAAAAAAAAATGTACCTATATATTCGCTCAACGTGGGGCTCGAACCCACGACCCTTATGTTAGCAGTCGCATACTCTACCGACTGACATAGCCGGGCTTGTGAATGCACGACCTAATATTGATATATGTAGTTACGACATTTCACCTGAATAGAAGCTATTTTTGAGATACATTTTGCAACATTTTTCATTGATGCTTCGCTCCTATTGGTCGTAGCGATTATATAGCCTATAGCCTTCCTCGATAAATGGGCTATCCAACAATTTTTTTTTCAATTTGAACCAGTACTTCCTGAGATTAGCGCGTTCAACCAACTAAACAAACAAACAGCTTTATATATTAGTATAGTTTATAATTATATTAAAATGTTTTTTTATGATTTGAAAATACCAACTGACTGATCTTCAGATTTCTCTCACACATTGCGCAGTCATAATAAATTAATTATTCATTAATAGTAATTCTTTTTTGTTACAGTGCAATATGGACACGGTTCCCCAGGCACCGTTGTGGAGCATGTCCCCTATTGGGAGCAGCCATTCTCGCAGCCTTATTTCGACAATTCAACACGTCGCGAAATGACTACTACGGTCGGACAGACGGCCTACCTCCATTGCCGTGTTCGAAATCTTGGAGATAGAGCGGTAAGCGAAAACGCACTTCCTATAACCGTAGAATATTACCAGCCAAATCTGTCCATGCACGACTATCGACTAGTGATGTGCCGGATATCCGTATCCACGGATATCCGAGGGAGAAGAAATATCCGCATCCGTTAGTTTTTGGCGGATATTTTACGGATCTTTTACCTTATTAATTTTCTATTCATAGATGAAATTTTATATATATAGGTGATTAGGTAATAATGAAAACCTGTTAAATTCCATTAAGATTATTTTTTATTTTTTTTAAATCGTTTTTGGCATCTTTATATTGCAAACATTTATCGTAGTGAGTACCATACTAATAGTACATAACTCAAAGGTACTAAATCAACTATCTTTATAATGAGATATTGCACATCGATCTTTGGAAAGGGACAATCTGTTATGAGAATTAACTCTTAAAGAGGTCAATAACTTTTTCCCATAACAGATAGTCTCTTTCCAAAGGTTGATGTGCAATATTTACCGCCGCGTACTCTAAGAAAGTTAAGATCCGTATCTGTATCCGCGGATCTTGAAACCAAAAATCCGTATTCAGATACGTATCCGCGGATCTTTAAACCAAAAATCCGTATTCAGATTCGTATCCGCGGATATACATTTTTAACGATCCGGCACATCACTACTATCGACACATATTTTTCTCAGTTATGTCTTTATACCTAATAAGTTTGAGTATAGTACGCGCCACGAATCTAAAAGGCTCGGAAGTTAGATGCGAATGCGGGCTTGCGCTTTTACAGTCTGTTGAAAAACTACAACAAAACTAAAATAGCAATAACAACTTGACAATGGCGTATTCGACTGTAAAGCAGGAAAGCGACAAGTGACAAAGACAACGAGCGATCACGGCCAATCACCGACGAGCGCACGTTCCGTGCAGGTAGCTGGGAGTTGGTGGGAGTATCAACGGCTTTAAAATGTGCCTTTGCGACGCTGTTTGTGACTAACTTCCGAACCTTTTAGATCCGTGGCGCGTATTATACAGTATCAGTTCATAGTTAATCTATATTCTTCGTGTATGGTTTATATGACGTATTTATAGCATTTTTTATGCTCCACAAATAAATGACTGTCTATCTATAAAAAATCCGACTGTCGGCTCTGAGACTATAGCTGAAGAATAATATTGATTCGAGTTGGTATGCTACATAGTTGTCCATATATATTCTTTCTGTATTAAAAATTGATAGTTTTGACCGTGTCAAATTTATTGCACGAACTTTGCAAGTAATGTAGGTAGGTACTTGCCAAAAAAACATATATATAAGGTATACCAGTATATTTTTCATATTTTTCATATCGGTTTATTATGTAGTGTATGTATTTTTCCAAGAATAAAAGACATAATTGTACATTTATATGTAAATTAATATTGTTTATGTATATTATGTAAAAATTGAAGATGGTTAAGCAGAACAGCCATTGGCTGGACTTCGCCAAAATAAAGAATCTATTCTATTCTATTCTATTCTATTCTATATATTTGACTTTTTACAACTGCGATAGGAGGTAAATAATTGATAAAAATGGTTTTGTTACTATATACTTTCACTTATACAGAATTCTTATCGACCTTGAAAGAACGTAGCGTAGCCCTGACGTCGCGATCGCGTATTATTGGGATCTGGGGGTCCAATCTCCCAGCAGGACCACACTGTCTACGCTAACGTCATGCGGCTGGCTACAAGAGCTGGTAATTGCTCGTATTCTTCTCGGGAGAAGAAACTATGACAGGTTGGGAATGATTTAACCTCTATGACTTGTGGATTGGAAATGCGAATTTTTTTTTTTATAATGACACTTCTGTGAAGAATTTTTTTTTATTTAGTATAGAAAATACAAAAAAGAAAAAACAATACAATATATAAACAAAAAAGAAAGCAGAAAAACATGAGAATATAAAAAACTAGTGCATCAATTAAGTTCATCAACGCAGAGTTTGTGAAGAATTTTTTTTTTATTTAATCTAAGTTCTAACATACAACATAAAATCTAACAGTAAATTTCGTGGTTTTCAGGTTTAGGAAGGTTAGCTAATTGGTTATCTTTCAAATCATGGAAAAATTCAGGCCAAACAGTGAAAATATTTTTTTAAACTCTCGAAATTCTGATTTTTAACTAAAGAAAACCGAAGTAATTTTTCTTGAAAATGACGCATTTCCAACCCCCAAGTGTACAGGTTAAATAATTCCAAATTAGTCATAGTTTCTTCTTCCGAGAGGAATACGAGCAATTCCCGGTCACCTGTATTAAACTAGTGGCCCGGTCCGGCTTCGCTTGCATTTATAAATTGCCACCGTTTTTCGTTGCAAAATTGGTCTCCATACGCAGGGCCGGATTTACTCTAAGTGCCGCCCTGGGGCAGCATGAAAAATGCCGCCCTATTACCTAAGTCCTAAATTCTACATAAAATGGAGTAAAGGTTCGGTATAGGTACAATTTTCAAATAAATAAAATGATTCATTTATGTGAAAAAACTTTTTTTTTACTAATGGGATAATTAGACAAAAAACATTCTTTTTCGTATTAAAAATCATAAATTGACAAACTAAACGATTACTTATCAATTGCGACATATTTTCAGAGGCAAACTCGTATGACTGAAAAAAAAATTATATATAATTTCAACACGATCACACTTTCCAAAGAATTTTCTGTAACGCAAAAAATTGTTTTGCCACGTTTCAAATTTTGCCGCCCCTGAAATTTTGCCGCCCAGGGCACTAGCCCCTACTCTCCCTAGTATAAATCCAGCGCTGTCCATACGAAAAGCGCGATAATAAGTATATAGCTTATTCAAATCTATGATTAACGTCTGAATAGAACTCTTCAAATAAATAGAATTATCGACCAATTTTTTCAGTATCAAAAAAATCGGTCGATAATTTTATTTATATATAGCAATTATGTTCATCCTGAAGGTTCATTCTAAATATTGGTGAAAAAATTTTGAAATCGGATGAGTAGTTTCGGAGATTACCTCTTACATACAAACTTTACGTGTTTATAATAATAGTATAGATTGCGTTTCTAAAACTTCGTCGTGACGAATTTGTAGCAATCTTTTGTGTCAGTCGACATGTTAATAATAATAATAATAATAATAATAATAAATAATAATAATAATAAATAATAATAATAATAATAATAATAATAATAATAATAATAATAATAATAAATAATAATAATAATAATAAATAATAATAATAATAAATAATAATAATAATAATAAATGTTTATTGCTCTAAATGTACATAAGAATTGTTTCATTTCAAGAATTATACCGGGAACACATGCTTATTACCCCCTGCTTCGTTTTTGTTTACGTCTGAATACCTTTGATTGGACAATTTCGCTTTGAAACAATTTATAGAGACCCCCCAAGGACTCAATAACTCAATGGCAGTTTGAAAATTGATGTCGCTTTGTTCACATCTTATGTTTATATAACAATATCACCCAAACATCGTAAGACTACCTGCCAAAGACTCAAGTTTTCATATTCAAAATTTAGTTGAAAAATAATTTCGGGAAACCTTCTCCTTATCGATTTTTGTTAAATTTTTATGTCCATTTTAATTTAAACAAACTTCTAGTAAAATCAATTTTTTTATGATGTCGTGTCTTTCGATCATTAAAAAGTTAAAGAAAAAAATTTCCTTCGAGCCGGATTTGAACCAGCGACAAATAATTTCGGAGCGTGGAAACCTTCTCCACTTCGATTTTTGTTAAATTTTTATGTCCATTTTAATTTAAACAAACTTCTAGTAAAATCAATTTTTTATGATGTCGTGTCCTTCGATCATTAAAAAGTTAAAGAAAAAAATTTCTTTCGAGCCGGATTTGAACCAGCGACAAATAATTTCGGAGCGTGGAAACCTTCTCCATTTCGATTTGTGTTAAATTTTTATGTCCATCTTAATTTAAACCTAGTAAAATCAATTTTTTATGATGGCGTGTCCTTCGATCATTAAAAAGTTAAAGAAAAAAATTTTCTTCGAGCCGGATTTAAATCAGCGACAAATAATTTCGGAGCGTGGAAACCTTCTCCATTTCGATTTGTGTTAAATTTTTATGTCCATCTTAATTTAAACAAATTTCTAGTAAAATCAATTTTTTATGATGGCGTGTCCTTCGATCATTAAAAAGTTAAAGAAAAAAATTTCCTTCGAGCCGGATTTGAACCAGCGACCTATGGATGTCCATATATAAGATACCTCTACAGTCCACCGCTCTACCAACTGAGCTATCGAAGGTATACATTTGGCAACAAGATAATCACAAAACACTCTCACAATTAAAAAGAGAAAGTAACCAATGTAAACATGAACAGCAAAATAATATTTTTAATCAGTCTTGACCCTCATAATCCGTGTCCACACACGGTCTAAATTTAGTTCAACGACAGCCACTAACCAACCAAAATATATGTTTGTATTTCAAGGACGTTAGAATGCAATTCATAATATTTTTAAGATCGCCAACTGCCAAGGTTATCTAGACACGATATTAATCAATATTTTGAATTTATTATTTTTTTTACCACTCTTACTCACAAGTGGGGAATGGTACTAGTTTAGGTCAAAAAACACTCTTCAATTTTATTTCGGGAGCTATGCTCTCATCTTCAGCTAACACTAATTTAGTGTTTGCTGAAGATGAGAGCATAGCTCCCGAAATGTACATCCGCTAATAAAACTATTGTAGTAAGAAGTAATAATAATAATAATAATTTATTCCATTTTTTCCATATACATAGTAATATAGGACCTTTAGGGGGCTATGTTGCCCGTACATGATGGCCCTACAAACTAAATATATAATTAAATTTATTTAATATATCATTTTACTTCCTCCTTTTTTTACTTATACTTTTTGTATTTATTTTATTCTCTTTTCACATTTTTATTTCAATTATGTCTTTAAGACTTAAGTTTTTTTTATCACAAAAACATCATTTCTGCATTTCATTAATTTACTAATCAACTTTTATTTGTCTTATCACCTTTTTCACTTGCTTTTTTTAACACTTAAGTTCTTTAAACTATTTGGTAAAACATTAAAATACTTTTTTGCATAACTTATATAACTCATTTTTCCTTTTGTTAATGTATTTCTTGGCACTTCAACACTTCTATTTCTTGTATTTAGTGGATACTGTTATATTCCATTTTTAATTTAAGTGCCTATTCTTTATTTTTTATTTTTGTTTCAACCACAGTGCTCTTAATATTTGTATATATACCTATTTATTACGAAGTGAAAAGCAGTTACTTACCTACGATGCAAAAAATGTAGTAGCTCCACTGTAATGCTTTTGTGACTCGTGTAACATTTTAAACTCGCTGGTTGCTCGTTTTAACATACTGCCACACCTACTATTATTACCAAACAAACAATTTTTGGTAGCGCAAAATAAGAATCCTTGGTACGACACTGATTTTAAACGGTGACATGCAAATTTGTTCAAGAATTTTAGATTGTAAAAATACACTTTTGTTAATTTTTGCATTGATCGTGACTAGCCAACTGTGTCAATAAAAAAACGACCTTGAACACTGCAAAACTGTCAATATTCTCATTTATAATTTCTAAAGGGTGTTCTAAAAAATATCCTGCCGCGTATTTGGGTACCTAACACATTCTGCTTTGGGACAGACCAGAACATTTGACTGACCTTCTATACCTTCGATTTTTGTCTTCTGCGATCATCTCTTAGTTGACCGCCCTGCGCCGCCATATTGGAAAAATGGCGCCTAAAAACAGTTTTTTGACAATATCTCCTTTCCGACTCATTTTTAGAAAAATATCAATAGCGCCATTGGAAAGAACGGAAAATTTTAAGAAAGAAACATATGTCACATGTATTTTTCACATGAAATCCGTGCGAGCAGATAATTGGCCGCTGCACACGAGGCCAGAAACTTTGCTAGATTCCTTGCTAGATTTTCCTACTAGTTTTCTAGGACTGGTTTTCTTGATTGCTGTTAAGTGCTCGCTTCACACGAGACTATTTTTCAAGCGTGATAAATCTAGTGCGCTTGCAGTGACAGTTCGAATATAAACACAGAGCAAAACGTGTCTGTTGTCTGACTCTGAGCAGAAACCATGTTGGTTTGTGGGCGTTTGTTCAAGTGCCCACGTGACAAAATACTGCTTCCTGATTGGTTCTTGCTCACACTTAGCAGGGAAAATAGCCCCTGTTCTAATTTTAAAACCTATCTTTTGAGCTAGCAGGCGAGCCAGCAATGACGTCATTTCTAGCTTCATACCCAGTCTACCGGCTAGCAGAACTCCTAGCATCGCTTCTAGCCTCGTGTATTGACACGCGTCGATCGCCTGCTCAAGCAGATCTGAGACTTCTTCCAAATCCTAGAACCCTGTTAAAAACCTCTGTGCGAGCTACAGTCGTTTCCCTACTAATGAACCTACAGTCGCACCACTATAGAACCAGCCCTACTAGTTCCCTGCTGAATCAGTTTATTCATAGTCTGGTGAAAACGAGTGCCAGCGAGTTTTAACAGTCACACGAGCCATAATATCATCACACACGTGATACATACAGTATTTTTTGAAAACAGCTGATTTACACATAATTTTCAAATTATTTGACAGTTTGGTTTTGACAAATTCAATTCTAATTTCGTGCATAAAATGGTGCAACGTTTACGCACTAGTGCGAAATGAGTCACTATTATTATTAGCAGCTATTTTATAGTGGGGTGTTTTTTTTAAACTTTATTATTTCATTGAATAATTTAAATATAAAAAAACAATTCAATTTTGGTATAAAGATGGTTAAATTACGTTTTTATTTATGTATAACATTTCATTATAAATAATATTATGTCCGCTAATTAAAAATGTTTGTAAAATATTTTTAATTAGTTATTTTTTCTCTGAAAGTTTTTACTACATTAATTTCGGGTATAATATTTTAATTAAACAGTTTTCATCAAAATCCCAAATGGCTTAATTTATATGCTGGTCGTTTTTTTTTTCTACGTACCTGTTAATCCCGGCGTTGCCCGTGTATGTGCTTTAAAATGACCAAAGTCAAGTTAGTGTTAAGTTGACTGTTCAATAGAACCCGGTATTCCCCGGTATTGCTTTAAATTACGGGCTTGAAAACCGCTTCCAGGATATCTTTAATTTCTATATGAAAAATCTGATTTAATATTTTATGGTAATGCGTTCAAATAAACTACAAATATATGTATCATTTTTTCCAAATGACATTTAGCTCGATTTTTAAATATTACTAGCGGCCCGGTCCGGCTTCCCCCGAATTTGTATAGATTGCCACAATTTTTTCGTCGACTTACGTTGCAAAATTGGTCGCCACGAAAAGCACTTTTATTTTAACGCGATAATATATATACAGGGTGATGCCAAAGCTGACGCTATCCTTTCGTTAACGAATAGGGCTTCAACAAATAATATTTTTTTTTCCTTTGGCGCTTTTTCGAAATATCAACATCAACGGAGATACAGGGTGTCAAAGTTTTTATTTTTTTACTCGAAAACGGTGCGCCGTACCAAAAAATAATAAAACAGCTTTTCTTTTTAGAATTGAACAATAAATTTAATAACAATTTTTATTTTTAGAAAAATCAGTGGCGTACCATTTTTTTTCTTAAAAACATTAAACAACTTTTTTCTACGCGCGCCACTGGTCAACTTAAAAATATTTTATTTATTGAAAAATATCCCTCCCATGTGGCTATTGACACCTACAAAATTTTTCTTAAATATCTCAAGTGGTTTGGCAGTCATTAATAAATTTTAATTTTTTAAATAAAACTTTGATACCCTGTATTTAGTTCCCAGATCAGAAAAAAATGAGGATGGATTTTTTAAAAATTAATTTTGACAGTTTTTTGGAAACTAATGCAAGAGGAATAAAATTATTGTCGTGGGTCTGTATCAAAATATCGATTTTTTAAAAGAATATGAAGATACATGCAAAAAGTTTTGCACGGGTATACTATAATTTTTATTTCCCAAAGATTAACCGGAATTTTATAAGCAAAATATCGGTTTAGAATTTTCACTTTTTTTAAGTGTTATTTGTAAACAGTTAGCCGTCGTAACATCTCGAGAATATTTCTTCGACGCCTTCGCCTTTTCCACCTTCTTAATATTTAAGTTTGTCGGCATTATCTTTTCGGTAAAGAGGGCTTTGGCCAACCGCGTCGTCGCGCCGCGCCGCCCTCGCACCTCATAATAACTCGAAGAGCGTCGCGTGGAAATTACGACGCGCCGGGAAATAAATATGTCATGTTTTTGTCATGCCACATAATTTATCGTTGTAAATTTACAAATTGTACTTCCCAATTCTCGCCGCACGGTTTTCTGCCCCATTGCTAATATACAGGTAGTTTCAAGAAAATCAGAACTTGTAAATTAAATCAATATTGAGACAACATTAGTGTCTTTACATCAAAAATTCCATTCTTCTTTACTAACATATAAAGCTGAAGAGATTGTTTGTTTGGTTGAACGCGCTAATCTCTGGAACTACTGGTTTGAATTGAAAAACATTGTTTTTGTTGGATAGCCCATTTATCTAGGAAGGCTATAGGCTATATAATATCACGCTACAACCAATAGGAGCGGATCATCAATGAAAAATGTTGCAAAATGTATCTCAAAAATAGCTTCTATTCGGGTGAAATGTCGTAACTACATATATCAATATTAGGTCGTACATTCAGAAGCCCGGCTAGCTCAGTCGGTAGAGCATGCGACTATTAATATCAGGGTCGTGCGTTCGAGCCCCGCGTTGGGCGAATATATTTTTATTTTTTTTTTTTTTTATTTTTTACATTGCTTTCTTCTAAGACTTACATTTAAATTTATTTTACAGACTTGATTTAGGGAGCTCAAAAATAAAAATGTTCTAACAACGGCAATAGATTGGAGTGTCATATACATAAACGCAAAAATTACGGAACTTTACTTTTTAGCAAGCGCTTGGCGACTCTTAGTTTTCACATATTTTTGTAACTCCAAAAGAAGACTATGTACCTATATAGCTGTCGTATCAGATATCCCCAGGGTTGCCAGATGACGATTTTTTATCTCGTACCAGTGTTGCTAATTGCTAAATATCTCGTACTTTCAACAGTTATCTAATCTCTTACAAGTATAAATTAAAAGTAGGTATATCGAATAAAATTTATAATTTATGCTATTTACTGTACTATTTAACTTTGAGTAGTCGTATTCTTTGCGCTTTTAGCTGTCAATTCAAATGAAACAATTAGAACTGATAGTGATTAACATTAGTGTAATAAGGACAACAACAAATAAATATACATTAAACGGGGATTCCCCACTCAAGTTGTCTAGTTTCATATAGTGATGCTAGGTAGTGCATTTAGTGATGCGCCCAGTTGATCGTTTTGTGGTGTGTGAAGTAGGTAAATATGCAAATTCTTACACTTTTTGGCTGATACCTAGCGAAGACAGTCATCATTGCTAAAATCTCGTACAAAATTGTACGAGAATTTTGTTATTCTTGTATCTCGTACAAAAACTGTAAATCTCGTAATGGTACGAGATTTCTCGTACGTCTGGCAACCCTGGATATCCCACAAATCTTGTGAAAATTCCGTATGGTGGATTCACCATACGAAATCTTCACATGTGGTGAGCTCTCAACACTCACCACAGGTCAGGCGCGGTCCGAAGGGGGGGGGGGGTCACAGGGGACATGACCCCCTCCCCAAATCAAAAGTCAAATTGAAAAATGTCAAAAATTTGCCAAATAATAAAAGAAAATTTTTAGCCACAATACAAAAAGGCGTTTTTTTTTATTAGTGTAGTGAGTGACCCCCCCCCCCCCCAAATTTCAGGCTGCGACCGCGCCTGCCACAGGTCTTCCGCTGCGCCTGATATGCTACGGAACCCTCTTTATGTGAGTTCGGCTTTTTTTTGACAATAAAATTTGGACATTATTAATGGATCATTCTGTAAATTAACACGCTTGTATTACATTCGGCGAGTACAACAATAAGTCAGGTGTGGACAACCTTTTCAGGCTCGCTGACCACGTTGCAAATTTTTGAACGTTCCGTTAATCAGTTGAATTGAAGCATAATATTGTATTGTCATTAAATTAGTGCCCCGGTTCGGCTTCGCCCGAATATGTAGATTGCCACCGTTTTTTCGTCGACTTACGTTGCAAAATTGATCTCCACGAAAAGCGCTTTTATTTTAACGCGATAATATATAGCCTATGCCCATCCTAAAGGTCCATTCTAAATATTGGTGAAAATTTTTTTGAAATCGGATGAGTAGTTTTGGAGATTACCCCCTGCATATACACAAACTTAAAATTCGCCCCGCGTTGAGCGCCAATTTGTAACATGAATATTATTTAATTTTACATATTTATTAATTTAAGTTTTTTAACATAAACACTACTTCCTAGTTCATACGCTCCGCTGCCATCTTGGCTCTGTTTCTCCACATGACCACCAGGGTACACCAGTGGCGGTGTTACAACATCACAAAAAAATACAAAGATACAAAAATACAAAAGAAACGTCCGTTACCGGTGCGTTTATACAGCATACAACACGGCACGACAACTAGACTATCAGATAGTTGCAATACAGTTCGCAGTAGTCCATCTGAACCCATTGCAATTACACGCTTAGTTGGCAAACTTGCCGCGACGTTTGTCGATGTATAACGAGGACAACAGTTTTCCCATCAGCTAAGCGGGAAAAATCTTCTTAACTCGATTCCCGTGGTGGACGAACATACCTACCAGTTTGTACGGAGCCCTCGGTGCGCGAGTCCGACTCGCACTGGGTCGATTATTTGTTTATTTCAATTATATTGATACGCTAAGGTTAAAGATGTTTGCCTCCCTTTTTAGAAAAAACCACACAATTTCTCTACATAAATTATATATCATTTTACAATTTACAGATAATAGGTCATATCACATATGCATGTATTTTTTTTTATATTTTTAATAAATTATTTAGTCAACCATAATACGAAAAAAAATTGATAATCATTTAAAAATGTAATATTATCATAAGAAAAAAAAATTAAACTTCACATTCAAAAATAGACAGTTTAAACAATCGGCCATGTTGGCGGGCTTATGTGACATCACGATATATGATGCATGTCAACTTTGATGTCAAATTGTCAATGTTCTAAATGAAGTTTATTTGTTGTTCTCTCTAAATACTGACGTAATCTTATTGTGAGACGACCCAGTCGCCATGGAAACTGTTATTGATATATACTCTGACGTCACGCTGCGTTTTGAAAATTCGCAAATAGCGCGTATTTTCTACATTTCTATTTTATTATTTGTATTTTTTTCAGTGATTAGATTAATAAAATAATCATTACGATATGATCAGGAACTAAAATATATTTCAAAATAAAAATTTAAACCAATTTGGAGTCTCATGCATATGACCTATTGCTTGCTCTACTGACATCGACAACTAAAAAATTTATTATTGCTTTTGTTTTTGTAAATTAATTAAAATACAGCAACGCTGAACAGCGTCTGCCATCTGACGTCAACACTTCGATCTGTCATCTGACCTTCATATTGTAATACAACAGACACAATACTGCATACTCCCATCTAACGGCTTTAATTTTGAAACAGCGAGCAACGCTGAAAACGTCACAGCAATGCTGCATGATGCCATCTGACGGCTTAGCTCAACGCTTTTGCTACTTGCACGTCTATATGACAATTTTAGTAAAATATTTCTTCGATCTGTCATCTGAGCTTCATATTATAATACAACAAAAAGAAGAACGTTATAAGCAGTGTGCAAAATTAGAAACGAATTGAATACCTGCAATCATATTTAAAAAATAATTTTGTAAAGTGATAATTATTATACTTATTTAGTGCGAATAATTCGCACAGGTCACTCTAGTTTCAATTATTTATTTAAAATCAACAACGATTTGTTCAAAACTTTGTTTGGACTGGGGTTTCTATAGACGAGTGCGGGGCCCAGGGCCTGGGTCCACTAGGCCCGCCTTTAAAGACGATACTGTCGCACCAAAACTTGCTCAGTAGGCCTTCGATTGTCCATACCTGCCATAGGTAGGTACATACTCTACATACTGCCTGTATAAATAATATATACCATGTTGTAATGCGGCCCGTGAACCGAGAATGTGAGTAATTGATCACATTTTAAATTTCTTCATAAATCACTGCATAAGTTTTTCACGTTATAAATTGGTTTTTCGTGTTTACCGACACGCCTAAAACTGAACGCCCAATATGACGTAACGGATATTCTATAAATACGTGCGCTTTCGCTTATTTTAAGCTTCGCATAAAATCTGGGGGCGTATAGTACACACCACGGATCTAAAAAGTTCGGAAGCTAGTCACAAACAGCGTCGCAAAGGCACATTTTAGAGCTGTTGATACTCCCACAACCTCCCAGCTACCTGTACGGAACGTGCGCTCGTCGGTGATTGGCCGTGATCGCTCGTTGCCTTGTCACTTGTCGCTTTCCTGCTTTAAAGTACAGTCGAGTGCGCTATTGTCAAGTTGTTATTGCTATTTAAGTTTTGTTGAGTTGCGAGTTTGTAATTTTTCAACAGACTGTACAAGCGCAAGCCTGCATTCGCATCTAACTTCCAAGTCTTTTAGATTCGTGGCGCGTACTATACTGGATTCGTATTGCTACCGATTCGATCCGATTATGTTCCGAGGTCATCCGTATAGAGCAGTGATTCCCAAAGTAAGCGCTACCACCTCCTGGTGGGTGCTATCACTGCTATAGCGATCCAGGGGGCGGTGATGACCACAGGTGCATTTGGAAACGATGATTAGTTTCATAATTTCAAACTTCAATGTTCTTAGTTTTCACATTTCTTTACAATATTTTACGAAAAGGGTAGAAACATTACTACAAATTTCTTTCTGTTTAATTTCTTGTAAAATAAAAAAAAAAAAATTTAAGGGGGTGCTGAGTAATATTTTTTCTGGAAAGGGGGCGGTAGGTCAAATAAGTTTGAGAACTACTGGTCTAGAGGGCCTGAGCTGGTTCCGATTTGTCTTGGGAGCAATCCAAAATTGCTATGCGATTGATTTTTGTAATCGAATGATTCATTCGAAATGATTCCTCCGCACGGTGTAACATAATAACATATGTGTTGGTACAATGCTTGAATGACTGAATATTTCAACTGTCGAATGAATTTTGCCCCCACAAAATAATAAATGCTTTAAAAACAATGATTTTATCTTTCGTGTTTTTGAAGTGAAAACTTCTTTAGCGGCGTTGTACACTTTTTTTGTAATGGGTAAAAACTGTTAAACTCGCGTCAGGCGTCAGGGTCACGTGAATATATGCGTGACTCTGACGAGTTGTTGAGACGGTCTACCGTACTTGCTTCGGCAGTACATATACTAAAATTCGCTAGATGTCAGTAGCAATATAACATGCAGTGCAAAAAATTATAAGCTATAAGCTTTAACAAAACCTTAAGAGATGTCGCCATGTACTCAGGTTTCGTAAAACTACAAATTTAAAAAATTACATCCAGTGACTGGCTGCATGTAATTTTATAAATGTTTAGTTTTACGAAACCTGGATGCATAGCGACATCTCTTAATGTTTTGTCAAAGCTTATAGCTTATAATTTTTTGCACTGCATGTAACTTAGGTATATTGCTACTAGCGAAATTTAGTTTAAGTACATCTAGGTTTTCACTTCTGCCGGCACTCCCGGAGTGCAACCCGTCTTTTTTTTTTTGAGGAATTTTATATTTAAATTTGTTTTCAGGTATCGTGGATCAGAAAACGTGATCTGCACATATTAACGGTGGGAATTCTGACTTACACAAACGACCAAAGGTTCCAGTCGCTCCATTCAGACGGTACCGATGAATGGACGCTGAAGATAAGCTCACCGCAAACCCGAGACACGGGGATCTACGAGTGTCAAGTCAGCACAGAGCCTAAAATATCGCAGGCTTTTAAACTTAATGTCGTAGGTCAGTACCATTATTTTAAAACAATATACCGAGCGCGGTGGCGTATTGGTGATAGTACTAGACTCGCATTCGGGACCTACCGGGTTCAAATCCCGGCGGGGGCAGATGTGGCTGGGACTTTGTCCTGCTGCCTCTCGCCGAGAAACAGTAATTCCTGTGCCGGCCATCTTGTTGAGGTTTTCTATGGTTTTCCTCAACAATTCCAGATAAATATCGAGATGGTTTCTTATTCAAGGCCATGGCCGATTACCTGTCAAACTCCTATGCTCAAAATTTGCCTCCCTTATCCTAATTTCCTAAAAATTCCTTAATTCGCTCATTGCTATTAATTAAGTTAAGTTTAAAAATTGTTGAAAATAACGGGAAGTGTGATAGATGGAAAATAGTAATGGTGTCTGTTATGACATAAAGTCGAGAAACGGACTTTAAACGCATTATTATTATTATTATTATTATTTTAAAACAATATAGAGAGTGTCTCAAAACGATCTCTCACAGGCAGTACAGTGAAAAATTCTGAGCATAAAAGTTCTGAGACTTTTTTGATCAGATGTATCCAGGGCCAGATCTCCATATTTTGCGCTTATGGGCTCCCCGAAATTTTCCGCTTTTTAGTGACTCTTTTTTAAAGGAGATTCAATTTTTCTAATTTTTAATTGAAGTTATTTTTTGATGAAGATTGACTCTATTCAATAAACTGTGATCCATTGAAGTTAATGATGAGTATTTGGAAAGAAGATGATACAAAACGTATCGAAACGTTAGTATTAAATGCAAGTTTAAAAAAATCAGTATTGCTTCATTTTCGATCCTTATGCCACGGAATTCTTTCCAAATACTCATCGTTATTTTTTGAGTTAGATCGATTTAAATTCTAATTTTCTTAGGAAGAAATATGTGTGCTCACAATCTAATATCACCGTCAGATGAGTTCATCAACACTATTTAATATAAATTTTTTCCTGAATTTCCAGTTTCGAAAGCGAAAATAATCGGAAATCCCGAACTTTACATAAAAAGCGGAAGCGACATCAATTTGACGTGCATAGTCCTGCAAACACCGGATCCACCGAGCTTCATCTACTGGTATCGCGGCGGCAACGTGATCAACTACTCGCAAAGAGGTGGCATAAGTGTCGTCACCGAGAAACAAACCAGAACGAGCAGACTTCTAATCTCTCGAGCGTTGCCCGACGACAGCGGCAACTACACTTGCTCACCATCAAGCAGCGACTCGGCCAGTGTACTCGTGCATGTGCTCAACGGGGAACACCCGGCTGCCATGCAACACGGCAACAGTAGCAGCAACAGTGATGCTATCTATCATAAACTAAACACACTACTCTTTGTAATTATTCTATTGGTCTCCAGGTGACTTACAACGCCACCCCACGAACTGACAACAAAGTCACCATAAAATTTCATATTTTCTGTGTGAATTTATTAGTGAATTTAATCAATAACGGACCTTTTGTGTAATTAGTTTCATGAGCAAGGCCGATTTCATAGTCTGTACATAAGAATACAATAATTTCCACACAGTGGGCAGGAATTTTGAATGTCCTTCACTTCAACTGGGAATATAATAATTATTCCAATTCCTTCAACTCTCTTTTTACTGTGCATTTTGTAATTTTCAAATAATTAACAATTTTTTTTATTCAACACGCGTGAGTAATATGTAATTTCGGGGCCCTACTAAATTCGGGAGAAATAATAAATTACTTCAATAATGAGCCGAAACTGTACGATAATGTATTACTGCATATTTTCTGGACCAATAGGAACGCGGTAGCGAGCCGAAACTGTACGGTAATGAATTATTACTGCATAGTTCCTGGACCAATAGGAACGCGGTAGCGATTTGTATATTATATGAAAACAGCATCGCAATTCAGCGAAAGTCAGGGCCATCTTGTGTGCATCGAGGGCGGTGGGTACGTCAATCAATGAAGTGATTTATTATTTTTCCCTCTTTTATCAGGGCCCCGATTACACATTACTCGTGCTAGTTGAATAAAGTATTATGTGCGACCATTGATCGAAGGAGAATATTCCACTCGCGTGTTACCGCACTCGCTACGCTCGTGCGGCAAATTTCACGCTCATGGAATCTTCTCCTTCTCTCACTAGTCGCATAATATACTATTATTGAATTATTATTATTTACCTACGTAGTTTATCTACTATGTAAAACGCCGTAGCACAACTGCTACGTTAATCAACGTAGCTGGGAGTACCAATTCAACTACTACTTCAGTCGCGAAAATCAACATAGCGTCCATTAACGTTGTTCAGTAGTTACGTTACGTTAATAAGCGACTTATACGTTAATTAACGTAAACTAGCTTGCGCGTCAATTACGTCAAGTAACGTAGCTTAGTTGTTACGTTAACCAACGTAGCTGAACTGCAATATTTATCAACTACAATACGTAAATCGGCGTAGCTCGACCAATACGTAAATTAACGTTAAATTAACTACGATATTTAACATAACGCTACTAAGATAATTAAAGTAGTGTGTGTACTACTAGCCTAAGATCCCGATTTGGCTCGATCTTCACCCATCGAGTTTCCTAATGAAATTTAATAAAGAAAAATTGATTTGGATGCCATTCAATTTCTTGGCACAGCTATTTTTAATAAAAAATTAAAGTTGTTAATTTTATTGTATTCGATTAAAATATATTATATTTGTTATTCGTTGCCATGGTTATACCTACATATAATATATTCCACGTGTTTGCAATAAAATTATCTACATTTTCATTATATGACAATATAGAAAACCCTACAACTGCAATTTTATACAGTATGTAAACACATAAGGTGCACATAGGGAAATTAACATTGGGAAAAAATGACTGGATCAGAGTGAGCCTTGAAATCTTGTTTTTCAATTTGACAGATAATATTCTTTTGCAAAATGAATGTGTATACTACCGAAGAAAATATTCAAATGATTACACCATAATCGGACTTTTTTTATTAATGGGACATTAAATTCCCAAAAATACTTAAATATGGTGCGAGATCAAATATCTCCGCCTATTCGTGTTGAACCTAAAGACATTGGGTCACTGATTTACCAACGCGCATGCGTCATACCAGTCAGACAATTTTTGAATGAAATGTTTCCAAACAGATGGAGTTGTTTTTTTGTTTTATTTTTGTATAAAATATTTAAAATAATGATTTATAAGAGCTTTTTGTTATTAAAAAGTAAAATAAAAAGAAATAAAAATAAAATAGAAATCCTCAAGATTACCACGATAATTCAATAGAAATAACAATTAATGCAGTCATGGCTAACTCTGATCCAAGTATTTTTTCCCAATGTTAATTTCCCTATGTGCACCTTACGTGTTTACATACTGTATGCGACAATATAGAAAACCCTCTAACTGCAAAATACTAATTAGAAGGTGCCTGTCTACCTGTTTTTATGTCAGGAATCAAAATGTCGACCAAACTTTGGCATTTTATATACATATTTTACTTTCGATTGGTAATAAATTTATCTGAAAACTTGATAACCACATTTCAGAAAGAAAATTAACAACTTTAAGTTTTTATTAAAAATAGCTGTGCCAAGAAATTGTATCTCAACCAAATCAATTTTTCTTTATTAATACCTACATTATTTTATCAAAATTAAAATTTCATTGGAAAACATGGGTGAAGATCGAGCCAAATCTTGTAAATTTTCGTATTTTTTTTAATACAGTCAATTTCAATTTTCCTTGTAACGACTGAATTTAAATTTTGAAATATGTTTCTGAAAAAATATGTAATATCATGTCCTATGGTATTCATACTGTTGTGACTTCTTTTACTGTAAATATAACATTAAACATTTCTGTCCACTGTGTATTGTGTGTACATTGTGTACAATTTCGTGTGCAAATTTCAAATGACTACATGATTGTTTTTGAGAGACCAATCATAACTTTGGAACAAACTAATTTCTGAAGTTTGAACTAAAATCTTGAGAAAACTTCACCACCACGGGCATAAATTGACTTCTTATAATCATAGGTGTTTGTAATTCAGGGCCGAATTTAAAGAATTACAAATTTTTGTCCTTCAAAAAAAATTAAATTATTTTTTTTTCATTGTATCTGAAGACTCTTCAATGTGTTTATAGTCAAGTCCAAAGAACCCATCAGGTCAGCAATAATAAGAGTTCGTGATATACAAGCATTTTGGGGACGAAATAGTTTTTATCGAGGAAAGAACGTTTTAGAGCGTGCAGTTTATAATATTTTTTGAGAAGTACTTTGAACGGCTATAACTTCCGTTGGGTAAAATGTTGGATAATAATATTGTAAATTATAAATGCCTGATAGGCGATAGAACAGGATTACCAGAAATGATATTTGAAAAAAGTATTTTGATACAAGTTACCAATCAGTACTTCAAAAGATACAAGAATAAAAGAATCTAAATTGAAGACACTTTACTAAGATACTTTATAAGTTCAAAATTTAAGGAGAAGTCACAAAGTAATGTAAAAGCCACTGTACAAGAGGCTGGAAACATTGCTTGGATTTCTGCTGGCCGGCAGGCTGGGTACAAGGCTGGGAATGACGTCACTGCGGCTCGCGTGCTAGCTCACAAGATAGATTTTAAAATTAGAACAGGAGCTATTTTTCTTGCTGAGCAAGACCCAATCAGGAAACAGTATCTTGTCACGTGGGCGACATGAACAAACGCCCACAAACCAACATGGTGTCATTCTGCTCAGAGTCAGACAACAGACACGTTCTGCTCTGTGTTTATGTTTGAACTGTCACTGCGCGCGCCCCTGATCTATCCACAAAACAAGCTTGAAAAGACGTCTCGTGTGAAGCGAGCACATAAAAGCAATTAAGAAAACAAGCGCTAGAAAACTAGTAATCACATCTAGCAAGGAATCTAGCGGAAAATCCAACCTCTTGTGCAGCGACCTTCAGTCGTAAAGATTTTATGCTTTGCCGCTCTATTTAGCGAACAGTACTATAGTGACGACTACCTCCTTAAATTTTTATACCTACACAAGATCGTGCGCAAGTACGGATTTTGACTCAAGACTACGTGGAAAGGCCGCTGCACACGAGGCTAGAAACGCTACTAGATTCCTTGCTAGATTTGCCTACTATTTTTATTGCGCTAATCACACGAGACTATTTTTCAAGCGTGTTTTGTGGATAGATCTGATGCGCGCGCAGTGACAGTTCGAATATAAACACAGAGCAAAACGTGTCTGTTGTCTGACTCTGAGCAGAATGAAGCCATGTTGGTTTGTGGGCGTTTGTTCAAGTGCCCATGTGACAAGATACTGCTTCCTGATTGGTTCTTGCTCATACCGAGCAGGGAAAATAGCCCCTGTTCAAATTTTAAAACCTATCTCGTGAGCTAGCAAGCCAGCCCGCAGTGACGTCATTTCCAGCTTCGTACCCAGCCTACCGGCTGGCAGAACTCCTAGCAGCGTTTCTACCCTCAGTTGCAGCGGTCTTAACATGATCGATCAGAAAAAGGCCTGACTATGAAAGATTACTGCTCCGGAATTTAGACTGATTTAAAAAGAAAATGATAATACAGATATATTTTATAATAAATAAATAAATAAAGGAAAGATAGTAACAATGTAGAAGAAAAACAATTTTGTCTTAAATGAAAATTTATCAAATTTTATATTGAAATGTGCAATACTTAAAATAATGTGAGATAAATGATTTTACATATTATTATGTAATATAATTATTAAAATAGTTTATACATAATTATATATTTAAGACGTATGGCCTAGTATTATAAGATAGTTATTTATAAAATGAAATAAAAATGCTGATGTATAAATTGTAAAAAGAACAATATTAAAATAGATTGAATTAATAAAATGTATACTTAAAAGATATAAATCAACACAAATTGCTTGTTTTCTTTTTTATTTTCAGTCCAATTCAAGGATGTTTTATTCTCACTGGATATCCGACTGCTTATTAGTCTAAAATCCAGCGTTGCAAAAATATATTTTGGACAATGTCTCCGATCCGATTCAAATTCGGTAGGCTTATGTAAAATGACACGCTGAAGTCATCGAGCCCCTCCGTTGCTTCGTATCACTTACCGTTTCGAAGATAGAACCGATAAAAATGCTTTTCTGGAAACTATGGAATACGCATCGGATGCATTTAAAATTCGGTGTAAAATCGCAAAAAAACTAAGGCTATAGCCTTAGTTTTTTTGCGATTTTTTTAAGACATTTTTGGACAATGTCTCCGATCCGATTCAAATTCGGTAGGCTTATGTAAAATGACACGCTGAAGTCATCGAACTCCTCCGTTGCTTCGTATCACTTACCGTTTTGAAGATAGACCCGATAAAAATGCTTTTCTGGAAACTCTGGAATACGCATCGGATGCATTTAAAATTCGGTGTACAGATAGAAAACGACACGCTGAATTCAATGAGCGCAACCGGAGGTTTGTGTCTATAACCGTTTCGGAGATAGAGGTGTTCGAACGTTGCTTCGGTGTTTAAAAACACTTTAAATGCCCACCGAACGAAAAGTTGAGCTTATTTTTTGATTCGGAGTGTCATTTCCTGTTACTATAAGCCGTCTGGATCTGAAAAGCGAGTTATTGGAAAATCTTGAAAATCGACTAAAAACGCGATTTTTCCCATAGTATAGCCTTAGTTTTTTTGCGATTTTTTTAAGACAATTTTGGACAATGTCTCCGATCCGATTCAAATTCGGTAGGCTTATGTAAAATGACACGCTGAAGTCATCGAACTCCTCCGTTGCTTCGTATCACTTACCGTTTTGAAGATAGACCCGTTAAAAATGCTTTTTAGGAATCTCTGGAATATCATCGGATGCATTTAAAATTCGGTGTACAGATAGAAAACGACACGCTGAATTCAATGAGCGCAACCGGAGGTTTGTGTCTATAACCGTTTCGGAGATAGAGGCGTTCGAACGTTGCTTCGGTGTTTAAAAACACTTTAAATGCCCACCGAACGAAAAGTTGAGCTTATTTTTTTATTCGGAGTGTCATTTCCTGTTACTATAAGCCGTCTGGATCTGAAAAGCGAGTTATTGGAAAATCTTGAAAATCGACTAAAAACGCGATTTTTCCCATAGTATAGCCTTAGTTTTTTTGCGATTTTTTTAAGACATTTTTGGACAATGTCTCCGATCCGATTCAAATTCGGTAGGCTTATGTAAAATGACACGCTGAAGTCATCGAACTCCTCCGTTGCTTCGTATCACTTACCGTTTTGAAGATAGACCCGTTAAAAATGCTTTTTAGGAAACTCTGGAATATCATCGGATGCATTTAAAATTCGGTGTACAGATAGAAAACGACACGCTGAATTCAATGAGCGCAACCGGAGGTTTGTGTCTATAACCGTTTCGGAGATAGAGGCGTTCGAACGTTGCTTCGGTGTTTAAAAACACTTTAAATGCCCACCGAACGAAAAGTTGAGCTTATTTTTTGATTCGGAGTGTCATTTCCTGTTACTATAAGCCGTCTGGATCTGAAAAGCGAGTTATTGGAAAATCTTGAAAATCGACTAAAAACGCGATTTTTCCCATAGTATAGCCTTAGTTTTTTTGCGATTTTTTTAAGACATTTTTGAACAATGTCTCCGATCCGATTCAAATTCGGTAGGCTTATGTAAAATGACACGCTGAAGTCATCGAACTCCTCCGTTGCTTCGTATCACTTACCGTTTCGAAGATAGACCCGTTAAAAATGCTTTTCTGGAAACTCTGGAATACGTATCGGATGCATTTAAAATTCGGTGTACAGATAGAAAACGACACGCTGAATTCAATGAGCGCACCCGGAGGTCTGTATCTACAACCGCTTCGGGGATAGAGGCGTTCGAACGTCGGTTCGGTGTTTAAAAACACATCAAAGGCCCACCGAACGAAAAGTTGAGCTTATTTTTTGATCCGGAGTGTCATTTCGTGTTAGTGTGGGCCGTGTGGACCTAAAAAGCTAGTTTTTCTTTTAAAAATCTGTGAGTTTGTTAAGCTTATAGAAAACGGTTGCTATCAACTTTTTTTGGTTAATTTCCTCCTCTAGAGTCTAGTCCATAGATATAGGTGTAAAGAGAAAAACAAAGAAATTAACGCATCTATAAAAATATTTTTGTATTACCAATGAGTTATAAGTACATAATACGATTGTCAATTATTATTTAAATTGTAATATTATAAGAAGTTATAGTTAAATATAAATACAAATCTTACATCTAAATGGTTTAATTTATAAAACAACAATTTGAAGGACAATATTTACAAAACAAAATTAATTCATCAAATATATTTTAACTGATATTTGTTGAATCGAATTTACATTAGGACTATAATTGCTGTGTGATGTTGTTAGAAAGCTGCATTCCTCAAACTTTTTCTTTGTTTTTTTGTATTGTTTACAATTATACAGGCCCGGATTTAGGAATATGGCGCCCCAAGGCACTTTAAAAAATTGCCAGTCCCAACTTCTGTTCTGTCAGTAGAGAAATAAGTTAGGTACTATATAATTTCAATCAATACAATGCAGATTCCTGTGAGCAAATATTTTATTTTAACATAGTTAACTAACTTAATAGTTAAACAACTTTGTAGTATGACTTATATTTCAATAATTAGGTATCATTATGTCTATGATTGATTTTTGTGAAACATTTACTGTCTACTAAAAGTTTTCACGTCTTGTTTTTTGGATCGTGAAGTTATTAATAATATCCTCACAATCTAAACGCATGAGCAAATTTTGAAAGTTCCCCTTAAAATTTGCCGCCCTAGGCAGGTGCTACATTGCCTGTTCGGTAAATCCAGGCCCGCAATTACACAAAAATGAAATCATCATCTATTGTGTCGAATAGTAAAGATTTAAGAATTATGTTGCATTTATTTTTATACAAACAAACTATTTTTTTTTTCAAGCATTTGTATTTATTAAGACCACTGTACACGAGATTCCTTGCTAGATTTGACTGTTACTTTTCAAACGTTGGTTTCGTTGATGGCTTTTATGTGTTCACTTCACACGATACGTCTTTAAAAGCCTGTTTTGTAGATGGGTTTGGTGCGCGCGCAGTGATAGAATGTTAACAAACACGTTATGACGCCGTGTTTGCTTGCAGGCGTTTGTTCATGTTACCCACGTGACAAGTTACTGTTTCCTGATTGGTTCTTGCTCAAAACATGCAAACAAACAAGCACACAAAAATCCATCTCATAACCTCGCACGTGAGCCGACAATGACGTCATTTCCATCCACGTAGCCGGCCAGCAGAAGTGCTAGCAGTGATTCTAGCAGCAAAGCCAGCCTCGTATGCAGCGGTCTTCATCGCTGTCTCTCTCTCTTTTGAAAAGGCATTAAAGTAATGAGTTCTGGCCCTTCGATCTTTGGTTAGAACATGACCATGTTTTTCTTACTACTTAGGTGAAATGACCCATAATTTTACAAATAGATTTTGCATATAAACTAGAGCTGTAAAAGTAACGAGAAATTGTGTACCCGTATGTATTCGTTACTTAAAGAACCAGTCCCCGTTACTTTTGTATCGTTACGTTACTCGTTACTTTTCATACGACATACAATCGTGTACTAACAGCATCAAGCATGTACCATTCGCATCGAGGCGCATCGCATACGCGATACGGTATGACTTCGTTCGTATAACGTATAACGAGTCGAACTGACATGGATACGACAAATGCGAGTTACGAAATGAATTTGTAAAAGTAACGATTCGTTACTTCGAGTCAGACGATGTACCCGTTACTCAGTAACGAATACATACGGTTTGTTACAGCTCTAATATAAACAGATCACATATTTTTTTGCACTACTCCCTATAAAATAGCTTCTTTACATGCATGTAAATTAATTACCAATGGCGTGCTGTAATGAAAAGCAAAAGTAGGCGATCTCACCAATTCAACAGAAATTTTCATATTTCCGTTAGCTACCATTGGAAGTGTATGTAAAATAATGACAGCCGAGAAGACATGCATATTTAATACTTCTATATTGCTAGTAGGTATCTGGAAAAGGATGACGATCCAACGGTGCAGACATACATCCGTCATTCAGACCTCAAATTGGAACATACGCACTTTCCCATTGCAGTCGGAACGCTTAGGCATAACGAATTATGCAGTTGTTGTCTCTCTTGGTTGTCAACACTTCCACAACTAGCAATTTGGGAGTATTAAATACATGCGCGAATAGTAGTTTTCATAAATAATAATGATTTGATTTATTATAATAATAAGAGAAGTGGAGTTTTTCAGAGAAATGTTATAAATATACTGAGTATGAACTGAAACCACGATATTTTATAGGGAACGTGCAAAAATAGCATACATTCCTCATGCGTAATGTTACTGTTGAAACTCGCTGGCGCTCCTTTTTAAACATAACGTCACAACTCGTCGTAATATATATCATTACGCAACTTGATATTGAATTTACTATTATCTGATTATTTCAGAAACAAAGCTTCAGACAAAAAACAAATGAGGGGGGGTGACCAGTTTCAAAAACATTTTTGTGGAGAAAAAACTTTCTTGTCACCAATTCCTATCCACCCATCGGCTACAATTTTGCACAGAAACAATCGATAATAATAATTTTATCTACGAGTCAATAAATTTTCTTTAAGAAATTTAATATTTTTAATACAAATCCTGAAAAAACTGTAGATTTTTTATATTAGACAGTACAAAACAATATCAATATTTTTTTATCTGTATGTTAAATTTTTATTAATAAATAATTGATGAAATAATGGCATAAAGAACAATGATTTTCATTACTCAGTAATGAATAAATTGATTATTTGAAGTGGTGATTAAAAATTTAGAAAGGCGATAGAATATAATTTTTTTAAATGTTTTTCATTAGCTAACGTAAACGACCAAAAAATAGTATATTGTGCAACTAGTGAGAGAAGGAGAAGGTTCCATGAGCGTGAAATTTGCCGCACGAGCGTATAGCGAGTACGGTAACACGCGAGTGGAATATTCTCCTTCGATCAGTGGTCGCACATAATACTTTATTCAACTAGCACGAGTAATATGTAATCAGGGCCCTGATAAAAGAGAGAAAAATAATAAATAACTTTATTGATTGACGTACCCACCGCCCTCGATGCACACAAGATGGCCCTGACTTTCTCTGAATTGCGATTCTGTTTTCATATATACAAATCGCTACCGCGTTCCTATTGGTCCAGAAACTATGCAGTAATAATTCATTACCGATACAGTTTCGGCTCGCTACCGCGTTCCTATTGGTCCAGAAACTATGCAGTAATACATTATCGTATAGTTTCGGCTCATTATTAGCACTCTACGCGTCAACATGAAGTAATTTATTATTTCTCCCGAATTTATCAGGGTCCCGAAATTATATATTACTCACGCGTGTTCAATAATAATCTATTTTTCGACATTCAAATATATGTCAATAACAACGTTTAAAAAATAATCACAAAAATGTTGACCATATGATTGGTTTTAGAAATACAGAAGATCAAAAATCAATATGGTTTTTGAGATGAGTTTTTCTCTCGTTGCCTTGATTACACTAGGAGAGCTATCAAACATTTTTGGATAGGTACTTGAGGCAGCGTGAAAATACTTCTTTTTGAACACTATATTGAACAAAGAAGTAGTTGCATTTCACACAATTTTATAACATTATATCTACAATACTGATGAACTTTTATATGTGTGACTATTTACAAATCTGAAACAAAAGAAAAACACATTAGTTACAATATGAATCAGTGGCGATTCCTCTATGAGTGCTGCAGAACTGCAGAACAACCAAAATCTTAGGCAGTTCATAACTTTACAATGAATTATATTTTCCATATTTAACCAATATTTAACGTTAGAGAATAGTGTAAAGGCGGCACTTCACATGGCTATTTGTGTTCGCTATTGGGTGTTTGTTGTATTTGGCAAAATATATGACGTTCAAGACAAACATGCAAATAGAGGCAAATACGACCATCCACACATAGCAGTCAAATAGCAAACACACAAACATTTTAGCACTGATTCATTGTCCCAATAAATTTCCAATAATAATTGTTCCAGTTCTCGCTTACAGCACAGACACAAAAATACTGCACGTCCGTACAGGTTCACGGCGCGTGCGCTTCTGAATATAGCCATTGTGTGGACGGTTTATTTGCCGTATTTGCCTATTTGACTCCTTTGATGTGCCTCGAAAAACCGACAAGCGCACGGTAACGCGTATTTGGCATTGGCCTTATTTGTCAAATAGGCAAATAATAACACTTTGTCAAATAGACCCTCCACACTTGTTAATTGTTTGCCAAATACACAAATGCAAATAGCCATGTGAAGTGCCGGCATAATAGTTACACATTTAACAACTACTGGCAGACCACAAAACTCGTGTGTGTTCTGTGTGGCAGACCTCTACCTTGCGTTCAGGCGCTGTTCTGCACCCAAAACAGCACATGAAACGTGATCATCAGGTGCACACCGTGCAACTCCTGACTTACAAGTTATAGTAACGTGTTTTTTTAGATCGGCTCTGTGCTGCATTTACCGTCAGCACGCTAATACAAATAAGCATCTATCACTGTCATATGTTGGAAGTGTTCATTGAATCTATCTCATTCAGTCAAACCTTTGGCAGCTTTGTCGCGGCGGTACGAATGTCGTAATGATACACGACACACGACTTATGGCAGTAGTGACTAGTGTTACAATGCATATTGTAGCTTGTTGTCTTCAGTATAAAGTAGTGTTGATCCAATAGAATATTAAGATGAAGGATCATAAAATAAGCTTTACCAGTGTTTCGCTAGTGGACAACGTTTCGAAAAATTTATTTTCATCTTCAGGGCCTCAAGCTGGTCGAAACGTTGGCCACTAGCGAAACACTGGTAAAGCTTATTTTATGATCCTCAACCAAAAACCTTCCTTCTTCTTAGTAGCTTGTTGTGTTTGAGAAAAGTTAATAATTAAAACATCATAAACATGGATGTGATTCATAATTTCCTAGTACGTGTGAAGAGGTACTTCCTGTATCGTGCTCACAAACAAACAGACGCACAGAGTTTTTCCAAAAATATGTTTTTGGGATTCGGGGTATCTCAAAACGAAAAGATATTGTAAAATTCTGAAAAGCGATTTCTGACCTAAGCTGGTGGGTTGAATGGTAAAATACTCACTCATGGTTTCTTGTTGTATTTCGACTTTGTAAGTAGGATTGTCGTAGGACGCCTGTGAGACCCGGACTGGAGATGAAATGGCAGCTTTGTTTTGACCGTGACGTCGCATAAGAATCAGAAGTAAAATAAGCGTAGATAAAACAGCCAAAGCTGCTAAAATGGCGACCACAACCAACGGCCCGTAATAATCTCCTCGATGATCACGTACATCCGTCACTTCTCGTTCCAGCTTCCCTATTGGTCAAGAAAAACATAATTTTAGCCGGCAGAAACACAAATAGAGCAGCTTTAGTTCGGCTTGATAAAATATTAGAGTAAAGACATAATGGTACCTTTTTTATAAGAACAATAAATTAATCAATGGTCCCAACTTTTGGGCACCCAAATTCAATAATCATCTTCCAGACAGTTTAAAGGCCTTAGCGCTGAACATTTTCAGAAACAAAATTAAAAATTTATTGCAGAATATGTGCTTGTACAATTTTACTAATTTCTTATGTATTTAGTAATGTGTAAAATTATTCCATTTTTGCCTATACTAATCTATAAAGCTGAAGAGTTTGCTTGTTTGAACGCGCTAATCTCAGGAAATACTGGTTCAAATTGAAAACATTTTTTTTTGTTGGATACCTAGCCCATTTATCTAGGATAGGCTATATAATATTACGCTGCGACCATTAGGAGCGGAGCTTTAATGAAAAATGTTGCAAAATGTATCTCAAAAATAAGCTTCTATTCATGTGAAATGCACTAGTTAGATATACTCATATTAGCGTTGTAAGAACACAACATCAGGTGGATCAATCGGTAGAGCATGCGACTGTCAATATCAGGGTCGTGGATTCGAGCCCTACGTTGGGCAAATATATTTTTTTATTGCACATACCGCTAAACTAGCGGTATGTGCTTTATTATCGCTTTGTGCGTCAGAGCTGACTTTCGTTCATATAAGAAGTTATATCTAAGTTAATTTCACACGAAATCCATTCAAATTGAAGCTTTTTGAAAAGAGGAGATTCTAATCTATAAAACAGAACCATTTTTAAATCAATTCGAGTTCATAAATACTATTAAAATTGTAATTGAAAATCACAAACAGCAGTTGTCGGTTGGTCTGTACGTATGTACGTACGTCACGACTCTACAGATCGCAATTTTGGTCGGATTGCCTTAGGTTATATTTTATTCACTTTGTTTACTATCAGACCAGAACCCTATTTAAATTCGCTAAAATGTGTTCAGTAGTTTAATTTTTATAAACAGTTTTATTTTATTATTTTTGACAGCTAATAGTTTAAAAAACAATATAATAATTGCTGTGTAAATATAGTGTAATCCATAAAACAAGTGCTACACTTCTATACCGTGATAACACCACTACACGTATTAGGCCGCCGTGGCGTAATGGTTATGCCGTTGGATCCCCAAGGGCAAGGTCCTGGGTTCGGTTCTTTACGAGATCATTAATTTTTTTCTTTTTTTTTTTTTATTTTGTTTTATTTTATTCCACTTGATATTAATTATATCTTATATTATGTATAATTCTTAATTTTTTTTATTTTTGCAAACTTAAAAAAAATATTTTTTCAATTTTTAATTATTTATTTCTTTAAATTTTTAAATCTTTTTAAATTTATTAAAAATATTTTTTAATTGTTATTTTTTTATCATACAGTGGAAAACTTGCGGGATGTGCACTTTTGGTTTTGCCAACTATTCTTTTTTATTTTCTACATTGCTTTCTTCTAAGGCTTACATTTAAATTTATTTTATTTTATTAATAAAAAAAAATATAATTAGTTAAAAAAAGTATAAATACTGCTTTTTATCAACAAAAACTTTTGAACGGTAACTCCGATCATCATGAAATTTGGACACAACATTCATCTCGGTAAACTAAGATGAATGTGTGTACTCATATTCCTCCCTTCCCCATTCGTTCTTTTACACCCGGGTGAAACCGGGCGGGACCGCTAGTATTATATAAAGAGGCAATGTTTGTAAGTTTGAATGTAGGAGGTAATCTCCCAAACTACCCATCCGATGTCAAAAATTTGTTCACCAATATGAGCCTTCAGAATGGGCAAAATAAAAGCGCTTTTCGTGGATACCAACTTTGCAACGTAAGTCGACGAAAAAAAACGGTGGCAAGCTACAAATTCGGACGAAGCCGGACTGGGCCGCTAGTTACTAATAAAGGAATAATGATATTATAAATTGCAATATCACTATTGATTTTTCATCGCCACGAAATCTTCCTGCTTAATTTTCATTTAAAAAAAACTAAAAAACACGCTTTATATCGAACTAAAAAGTAAAAAATATTTTTTTTAAAATAAGCTTAAAACAATAATGAATAAAAAATACTAGTATTATTGTGAAAAAAGCGATGTACGAAAATGTGGAACAAAGCGTCCCACGCTTTTTTCACAATATTACTAGTATTTTTTATTCATTATTGTTTTAAGCTTATTTAAAAAAAAATATTTTTTACTTTTTAGTTCGATATAAAGCGTGTTTTTTAGTTTTTTTTTAAACTATATTTATTTTCCACTTTTTAGTTCGATTTATTGTCAAAAATTTGCCGAAAAAAAAAAAAACAATTTTTTTCGGCGTGGACGGGATTAGAACCCACGACCCGTGATTCCGAGAGTTGACGTCAGCGAAGACCCGTGCTGTAGTTACAGTGCTGGCATATTATACTACAGTAATAAACCACTTGTTGTAGTCCAAACGAAGGTTACAAACAAACATACATACATACCATACAAACTTACAAGTGAAGTTAATATAAAGCGTGTAAAAATAGTTACCTTGTTTAGTTGCGGCAGCTTCTAGCGGCGGCGGGATTCCATCTTTTGTCATAAAATCTTGAACGTTGCTAGCCTTTATTTTACCATTCGTTAAATAGACTTCGAGCCACAAACGATACTTCGTGCTTGGTTTCAGCTCGTGTATTACAGTCTTCGCCGGCGAATCTCTCTTCGCAATTTTAAAAGTGCTGAAGTCCTCTTTTCCAAATTGACTCTGATAAATAGCACGATATATGTTTACGAACTTGTCTTCAGGATAGGGTACTCCCGACCACGTAACTTCAACACTTGTCGATTTAATTTGTTTAATTTCAAGAGTTACGTTGAATCCATACATATCTGTAAAAAAAACATCGAATCAGGATTGTTAAATTGTCAAAATAGCAACTACTTAAACAACTGAAGAAGGAGTCGTGTCACTTTCACCCATATATCTATTAATTAACTATATGAATCATTGCCTATCTACTCAATGTGCGGTGAGTGAACGCAACAAAGCGTATCGAAAATATATCTGCGTTTCTTTCTTCGATGTAATTCCCTGATTTCTCCGATGATAGGATCGGTTGATGTACTTGCATTCAATCTAAATAAAGTATCTCTGTTTCAAAAACTTTGTCTTTTTCTATGACGTTAACATGGGCGTATCCAGTTTTTGGCCCAGGAGGGAGCAAATTAGAAATGTCTTAAGCTGGGTCCCCCGTGCTTGTTTTGCCCTCTTGGATACGCCAGTGCTTACGGCGTAAAAAAAGACAGAAGTATATGTTTGCACCCTAATAGTTCGATTGCGATTTTATTCCTATGCTCAGTATAGAATAAAAGTATATGCTTTCCCCGAATGCTCTAGATCAGGGGTGTCATACTAAATTAAAATCTTTATTTATTTATTTTAAATCGATTTTCAAATAAAGGTAAAAAAAGGGGTAAATTATCTTGAGCTTGAGGATCCAGCAATTTTAAAAATACGTAGTGGCATCGAATGCCGTCTAAAATCCTCACTGGACAGATTCTGGTCGCGGGTCGTATTGAGATGGCTGAGAGCTTAGGACAGTTTGGCGCATTTCTCAAAAGAGGTCTCACCATTCCTTTGGGTTTTGAATAGCTATAGTTACCTATATCTTGTGCAGTCGTGACGTATAACATTTTTTCAGATTTGAGTTCGGTCTGTTGTCCCGGAAACGGAATGAAATAAATGCCCACTTCGTATTCCGTGTTCGGTTTAAGATTTTCGAGCGTATAACTGGTGACGGCTCGATGTATCAGAGGCGTCGCTGCGTACACCATTCCGTTAATCTCTTTGTATCTCAACTGAACGCCGTCTATGAATTGGAGTTCATGATCGGTGAACTTTCTCCATACGACCGTAATCCAAGTCGAATTAACGTCTCTTACGCTTAGGCTCGGCTCGATTGGTATCACAGGCGGTAAGGTAGTTTGCAACTGTACCGGCAGAGTTCGTACCGTGTAAATACGACTGCTGGGCGTATTGTGCAAGTCGCGCAAGATCACCGTTATTTTTATCCGGTATTCGGTATCGGGTCGCAAGTTTCCTAACTCGAATTCGAGTTGCGGCGTCGCGATTAAATCGTTCGGCGGGGCAAACACTTGCAATTCCCATGTCGCAGGATCATCGCTTCTGTAAAGAGATGATAGATATTGTAAATTATAGAAGCTCAACAATAGAGATCATAAAGGTTTTAACACTAGAAACACTGCTGAATTGATGTATGACTCAAAAACGAAAAAAATTGGTTTATTGGGTTTTGCTTGTTTGCTCCTCATTTGTTTTAGAACAGGCCTGGGCAAATGGCGGCACGCAGCACAATTTTGTCCGGCCCGTGAAGCATTTTAGAAAAATGGTAATGAAATAGCAAGGGCCAGAACAGACGAAAAAAGGACTTAAGGAGCTTTTATTTTTTGCTCTCCAAATGCGGAAATAGCTAGTGAGGATCTTTTTTTTTGGCTCTGCAAATTTTTGCCCGCGGTCAAATTTTCATCAGCTATGTGGCCCGGCGATTAAAAGATTTGCCCGCCCCTGTTTTAGAAGATCTCAAGTAACAAGCCGACAGATCACAATGGGCTCGATGCCCATGCGCTCAACTGAGCGCTCCGAACACCTCCTCCTCTATCTTTCCAACTTCGAATCATTTTACCAACATATTATAAACATGTTTTGGAATCAATTTATGCAAGGAAAAAAAATCGATTTTTTTAACCTATCATATGGGGTGACCCACTTTAGTCTACTTACTTTTTGTCAGTGTAACGTAGCTCAACACGGCCATGGAGACCAACCATTACAGGAGGAACAGTAAAAACAAGACGAACTGTGTTTTCGTTTATGGCTTCCAAGTCCACGACAGTAATTTCATCTGAAAAAATAAAGCAAAAACTTCTAATTTCTATATTTAGTGTATTCAATTTAATGATAATTTGTGGTTAAAGTCTAAAAAACTGTCAGAGTTGATGGAATTGATTGCAGATTATAATCCTGTTTTTTATTTTATTAGTTCCTTAAAGTCACTAACAAATTCAAATTTATTTAGATCCGTGATGCACGCGTGTATCTGGATTCGTCAAAGAATAAAATACATTAGTAAAACATAGATTACATAATAAGTACGTTTTTTAAAAAGTGTCCCTTAAAAATTCCTCATAATTATAATAGCATTTTTCTAATAAGATTTTTTGGCAATTTTGTTTGAAACTTTTGATTGATTTTATATTTTTTATGTCAGCAGGTAAATGATTATAAAATTTGTGACCCCAATATCTAGGTCCTTTCTCATAAAGAGCTGATCTGTGTTTAGGCGATCTTAAGTCCGCGCCATGTCTTGTGAAATAGTTATGATTTATGTTATTATGTTCTAATTCTGTGTAATCACTTTTTATATCTATTAAGCATTGCGATATATAAATGCATGGTAAAGTTAATATTTTAACATTGACATAGAGTCGAAGAATAAATAACTTCACGATGAAAAAATCACTGTGACCAGTCGTCTAAAATGATCACTGTGATCTGACAAGTGATGTCTATAACGTATATTGTTCCATGTCACCGCAATCACGACGGTCGCTCCAACCAAGTAGCCGACCGAGTGTTTGCTCGGTCGGGATCGACGTGACAAAGTCACGATGATTTTTCACTGTGATGTTTGTGTAACTGGAATAACAGTCACTGTGATCACATAGTAACGACTTTTCCCATATCTAATTGGACATAGCACCATCCAATTTTTCAGCTTATTACTTTTTTTTTAAATTAATTGAAAATCCAATTGATGCTTTTAGTCGAAGCCCCCACGGTATAAAAATGTACCCCATCGAACACCTTAAATTTAAATGATGAAAATGGTTGGAAAACACGTAAAAACATTATACGTTCGGCTGACCAAAAAAACCATGATACTTCCTATTTTTTAATGAATTTTTGAAGGGAGCTTAAAAATATATGTTTTTAAACATCTGCTTGAAATTGACAATATTTAAAAAAAAAACATATTTTTTGAGTTTCATTAATACATTTGTGGTGTTTGATGCGGTACCGTTTTGTCTCATAGGAACTGGGATTATTTTGTACAAATCTTTGGAGCTTAGGAAGTGAGAGAGCTTGTAATAAAGGGACCATACTCCTTAGTCCGCTCGACAGCTTTGGGGTTGATGAAATGAACAAACAAATAAAACGTACCATTTTGTTGTCCAAATGCTGGATGAACAGGAAAACCGGGTGTAAATCCTTAAACAGAAATATTCCTTATGTACAATTCATAAACGGCTTATTAAGGCATTGCACATGCAAAAGCAAAGTATTAGTGAAACACTACACGTGCTTCTCGAGTTAACACATCGCTTATTCGAGTTAAGAGCAATTATCTTAGGGTCTCTACACATTCCAATGGCGTAACAATGTCAAGGGCCCCTGGCCTGAGGAAGCTTCCGGCCCGAGAGGCCGTTAGGACAGGAGGAACGTAACATTTATTACAAAATTTGGTAAAAAATATTAATTTTGTATTTAATCAATTATTACCTCAAGAATTAGGTATACAAATATATACTTTACTTCGTGAGTTATAAAGATGAAATTACAACGTGAAGCTTTCTTATATTAAATGAGGGCCCCATCGGCCATCCGATGAATTTGCCACGGGATTCAGGTGGTATAGTTACGCCACGGCTACACTTTACATTTTGTAGCGCAATTTTGCGAGTAGCTGAGTATTTACAGGCCAGT
Source organism: Xanthostigma xanthostigma (assembly GCA_963575645.1). Taxonomy (NCBI): domain Eukaryota; kingdom Metazoa; phylum Arthropoda; class Insecta; order Raphidioptera; family Raphidiidae; genus Xanthostigma; species Xanthostigma xanthostigma. The sequence goes on from OY754471.1 coordinate 44,768,339, forward strand.
TTGTTGTTTGTTACGTTTTGACAGAAATACCGATTTGGAAAATGCTTCTACTGTGTAAAAGATTACTTCTTCCCGACTAATATAAGCTAAATATTTACACCTGCTAGTAATTTGATAAAATTGATGAAATGAGTATTATTACTGATGAAGGAGATTTATTTGGTTGATGAACAATAGAAATAAGCTTTACCAAAGTATCGCTTGTGGCCAGTTTCGAAAATTATATTTTCATCCTCTAATTTTCGAAACGTTGGCCACAAGCGATACTTTGGTAAAGCTTATTTCTATTGTTCCTCAACCAAATAAATATCCTTCAATACATATTTTGGAACAAAACTTCTACTAATATTATGTACAATTTTTCAAGTTTAATGTTCGTGTATTAATTATTATTATTTAGCATTAGGATGACATTTTCTGAATGGAATTTGTTAAATAGTGTTGCCTCCTTGAGTAGGTGATCGTGTTGTTGATAACCTGACAATGAATTTAATTCCAAATCTTCTCGGTTTTCGGGCTTGTATACCGTAGTCCATTGGGTATTTCTATATCTGATGTTTAGTCAACACCTAAGAAGAGTTGGAATACACTTAGATAATGAGTTTAATGTTTGTAAAAAAATCATAAGCGATATGTTTTATGTAGTGGTGTGACGTTAGATACTAACTATGCGTTATGCGGTTAATAAATAAAGTGATCAAAGTGTTAAAAAGTAAGATGCATTTTGGGACCAACCTGCAGTGGCATGTGTTAGATTGATCTGCGACTGTGCAGGCAACAGGGAGTGCTGTAGATGAGGAGGAATGAACAAGTGCTCATGTCCTTGAGGAACATATGATTCGGGATAATTATTATTGAACTGAGGAGAACCGGGATTCAGCTTGTCTTTTTGAATATGCTGAAGGATTGTATCGCCGTGCAATCCCGGTGGTAAAGGAAGATTGTTTGCTTGCTGGATGAACTGGCCAAAACCGTGTTCTGGATGAATGAATTGTTGGTTTTGATACTGATTCGGATTCTTTTGTTTCGTTTGAGAATTATCCACGGGCACAGAAACTTTGAAAACAGTACCAGGAGGTGCAGAATTAATGATATCTGGATGTTGTTGATGCAATAAATGAAGAAGTTCTTCGGGAGATATCGAATCCGGTTGAACGGGTTTAGATGATTTTACTGAATCAGATGGAAAATGATTTTGATAAAGCGGCGGATAATCATCGTTTATAATCGGTTTTGTTTTACTGGTCAAAGGATTAAAATAACCAGGTCCTGGTGCATTTTGATTATTTATGACTGGTCCTGGTGGCGGATTTTTCTGTTGGGTTTTAAAATTCTTTTTGGACGTATCGGAATTTTTCATTATCGGTCCAGATCCCCAATTATTTTTAGACGTTTCAAATGATGGAGATTTAGAATTTTCTTGATAATTTGGTGCCAAAGGACCTTGATATTGGAAAGGTGACGTATCTGAGTTAACGTTTCTAACGTCATTAACGTCGGGGACGTTAAAATTACTGATTGGCTTTTCTGATTTTTCGTTTTGTTTATTTTTCGAATTTGATTTAGTTTTAGTAATAGGTGGCACTGAAGGTGGGGTAGCATACGGACCCAAAAATGAATGTTCTTTAGTATCATAAGAAGTACTGTCAGTTTTGGAAGGTTTCACTTTACTCGATGAAGGTTTTGGATAAAACGGTAATGGTGAGGATTCTTGTACGGAATCTTTGGTTGTGTTGGTATCATCTGGAATTGGCAAAGGAGTCGGAAGTAAAAAGCCATTAGTTGACTGATTCAAACTTGTCTCCGGTCTGTCCAGTTCAGTCTGCGAACCGTGCTTCGAGTCATTTCCTGAAAACGAGAGTCAGTCTGTCATGGGTCAATTACATGATACTGCATTTTTATTATAATTTTAATTATGATTTGAACACATAATAATCTTTACTTTTCAGAATCGTTCGTGAAGTGCAATTTAACACTTTACTTTCAATCCCTAACTACACCAATTCAGCGAAAATTTAAAAGAATTACTCTCCGTTGCATGTGTCGCCAATGTTTTTGTGTTTGAATAACTATAATAATAATTTGTACATTGATTTATTTAATAACACCTAAGTTCAAATATTTTTATGACTTTGTATTCCATTTTTCATACAAAATAATTTGTATACACCTGGGGTCACCGAGTATTCTTTGTGAAGGTTCCTGTTAAAAAATTGTCAGACTTACAAACTTTAACAGTAACTCAAGGTCTACACTAATTCAAAATTGTCTTTCTTTCTTTCTGATTTGCTGACATAAAGTTTTTTATTCAAATGTGCTTTTCAAGGGCGTAAATATAGGGAGGTAAAGGGGGTAATTACCTCCCACGACCATAATAATAAAAAATAAAACTGAAATTATTACGAATACCTAATTAAAAAACAAAATTTAGACAAGATTACAAAACGTGTTTTGTAACATAATTAGTTTGGGAATTAATATTTTGAAATCTTTGATTAACGTCTGAATACAACTCTTCAAATAAATAAAATTATCGACCAATTGGTTGATAATTTTATTTATTTTAATTAATATTTTCTTTGACACCTTCCTTCTTGTTTGATATTAATAAAAATATTGATTTTTTGCTTTAAAGGAAACAAAATATCTACGCCCTTGGTGCTATATTTCTATATTTTTGTGAAATTTGATTTATGTGTGAGTTCAATATTATAAAAAGGTAAAGTTTGCAAGTTTGGATGTAGGAGGCATCTCCGAAATTATTCACCGGATTTAAAAAATAAAACCGGTCAAGTGCGAGTCGGACTCGCACACGAAGGGTTCCGTACACTATGTACTTTTTAAATACTTTTGTAAAAGAAACAAGAGAGGCGCTATAACAATATGTAACCAGTGGGAGTATGCAAGTAGTTCAAGAATTTCATGGCGTGAAATTTTACATAATTCACCCCGGTTTTTATATTATAAACACTTTTTTTACAAAAATTTCTTGTAGAATAAAATAATATAAGGTTTTGATAAATATACCATTATATCAAATAACAACGTTATGGCAAATATCTCTGTTGCGCATGCGCCGATTTCCCCAAAAAAAAAAAAAATACAAAACTTTAGAATATTAAACCATTATGAAACGTATACCATTATTATATAAAAACAATGTTATAGCACATATCTCTTCTGCGCATGCGCCGCCTTTCCCCCTAAAACTTTTTACAAAACTTTCTTTTAAAATAGAATAATAAACCATTATGAAATATATACTATTATTATATAAAACAACGTTATTGCATATATTTCTTTTGCGCATGCGCCAATTTTTCCCAAAAAAATTATAAAACTTTTGTAAACATAGATAGAATAATAAACCGTAATGAAAAGTATACCGTTATTATATAAAAAACAGCCTTATAGTATATATTTCTTCTACGCATGCGCCGATTTTTTTCAAAAATTTATTTTACAAAACTCCTGTAAAACAAAATAATACGCCTTTATGAAAAGTATACTATTATCTTATAAAAACAACATTATAATATATATTTCTTTTGCGCTTGCGCCGACGTCTCTGAAAAACAATAGGCCTCTTCATATTTGCATATCAAACATCCTCCCAAAATTTGGTTTCATTCCGCTCATCCATGGTGTTGGAATGGTAAAAAATGTAAAAAATGACGTTTGCATGTCAAAGCAATATGTTCTAATAATTAAAATTAGTTATTCAAATCGTTAACTCAGAAGGCGTTGCAAAAAAATACTAATGTCAAAAGACTGACAAATATTTGAAATGACATTCGTTTTTGAACAAATGCAATCTTTTTTTTTAAGACAAAACATACGCAATATTTAAATTCCCATAGTACACTATGCAACAAACGAAGACAGACGATCTCCGTGTATGCTATGGATTAGACAAAATTGAATTTATACATTATATTTCTATATAAAGCTGTACAAAAAAAGTGTTTCGACGAATTCTGTTATACAAAATCTATGTAAAATTTTCTCCTCTTTCGTTTAAGACAGGTCTCGAAACGATCTGATTTAAATTGAGCGAATTATAAGCAAAAAACTTAGTTTGCTCCTCTTTTGGGAGTTTTGGGGGGTTTTTAATTATTTGTTGTTCTAGCGGCAATAGAAATACACACTCTGTGAAAATTTCAACTCTCTACCAATTACGGTTCTTGAGATACAGCCCGCTGACAGACAGACAGACAGACGGACAGACAGACGGACAGACAGACAGACGGACAGCGGAGGCTTAGTAATAGGGTCCCGTTTGAGCACCCTTCGGGTACGGAACCCTAAAAATCACCAATATTTAGAACGGACCTTCAGAATGGATATAGGCTATATATCATCAAGTTAAAATAAAAGCGCTTTTCGTGAAGACCAATTTTGCAAAGTGGCAATCTACAAATTCGGGCGAAGCCGGATCGGTCCGCTTTTCATAAAAATGTGTCTACTGTTCGTCAGTGACCCCGGGTCTGTTATTATCCACATTTGGCAAAAAAATGCATCAATGTTTATATACGAAAACGCGTTTAACAAAATTTGAAAAATCCTTGTTTTGGAGCACACAGGTAAAAAAATAAAGTATCAAATTAGTACACCTTCCTTCGAAAACAAAATCATGAAACGTATATATCACTTATTAAAGTGAAATTGATTCAAAAGTTCATTAGTAGTGCAAAATTTAAAACAGTGTATAAGTGAAATAGTGTGTTAGTCTAAACGAATAAGAACTAGGTTAGTAAGAGCCATGCACAAAAAAATACTAATGGTGGCAAACCTTCATTGACGCCACACATCCAATATAAGCAGCAGTCGTCTTCGGGAGTGTTGCGTAACACGGCGTGATGAGGAGGACACGGTAAAGATGCCGGTGGTTGGGCCGTCACAGGAGGACAAGCTTCCTGGCATTCGATTTTTCCAAATTCGCAGTAGCAGTGCTTGTGGCATCCGGTTATGTTTGACGGGATTTCGGCAAAATTGTGGTAACTAATAATAAAATTATTATCAATAGCCTAGTCAAGAAGTGAGATATATATTATGAGAAAAATAAATCCAAGTCTCATAGAACGATAATAAGTAAGTAGTAAGCTGAACACTACAGTAAAAAATCGCGTAACTCTGGATCCAAGACAGGATAGCGTAAGTCGGGATATTACTGTACTTCAAAACGCAACACTTTTTAAACCCAAGTAGTTTTTAAGCTATTGCATAGCTTCTATCGCGGGCTTTGAGCGCGGCGACCGAATCAAGAAATTCCGTAACGATAAAACCTAACACCCCCCACTCCGACCGGCACAGCGGTGCGGCGTTGAAAGCCGTGCATCGTCTAACGTCGTTTCAGTTCGGCAGACTTCGGCACGGTGTTTTTGTGTATAAAGTGTTTTAAATATGAATAAACAAAGTGCATTTATTAATGAAGAAAGTGATAAAAAAATAGTGAAAGAAAATGAGTGAGTACTCTATATACATACATTTTATTATTATCACAAATGAAGTATTTTTTTTTTGAATTTTTTTTAATTTAAGTATATATAATACCTACTGCTATAAAAATAACCTAAATTATTTAGGTTATGTGCAGAGAAAGTATATATGATATTATATCTATATAAATGTACATCGCGCGAAATTCTATGATCAAACTCTTAATATCGTTCTTTTTGTTCAAATTTTTTGAATGAATAATTGTTTTGATGTGTAATTACACTATTTATACCTTAATATTTATTTATACCTAGCTATTTTCGTTTTATAGAGAAGAAAAACTTAAAGACCTAAAAAGAATATGCAATAGCTATACCGCGGCAGTCCCCGAGTGCCACACGTATTTTTTTTTTACTTTTTAGACAAAGCGAACCCTTGGCTTCGATTGAAGAGCCGTGACTCCGCTAACTTTATTGCAATAAACTTTTTTAATTCCAACACTGCCATCTTCCAATAACGAGTCGATTTTAGCAATTAACAATGAGTTTAAATTAATCTTAGAATAATTACCGAGTTCCTTCGTGCTCACACGAACCATTGTTCTTGCATACGACTTTTTCAGGACAGCAAATAGGCGGTTTCGGTACAAAATTCGGAGGAACCGTTTCCCACTCTAAGCAACTTGAATCTAATACATCTAAACCAAAGTTGGTCGGACATTCAACTTTAGCACAGGTGACACCTTTTTTCGTACAGACGCAATACTTTTCACAATTGTCGTCAAACTCTTGACCTAAAATTAATAATAAACAATTTTATTCACATTTTCGCAATTTATCGTAAAAAAATAAATGTTGATGTACCTATACTATAATTAGCTCCTTTATAAATACAAACACCATCTTTGGCTGGTAAATTATCAGTATTGATTTCGTTTAAATCTTCTTTGGGTAATTTGACTTCAATAACCTTCCCCGATTCTCCTGTTTTTAAGAAATATCTTCGCCCGGGTGATAAGCCAATCAGTAAATTGTTCGGACTTATTTTCTGCATTCTCCAAACTTGTTTGTCTTCGCTAATCTCAACATGATCTAAAGTTGCATTTGGACTGGATGATTCAATGGATAGTTTAATTGTGGAACTATTAAATGCTTCAGCCGAAATTAGAGACGAAACTGAAATATCTTTATTGTCATGTTCGTCTAAAGATACATCGCAAAGAACAACGCTGCAGCAAGAATCTTGAGGATCTGGCACAGTTACGCACTGATCAGCTGATGTTTTGTTTGCCAGTGGAGGACATCTAAAAATATTGCATCAAATATCAAGTATTTTATTGCGAAACATCCAAAAACCTGTTCTGAAAGACAGTGAATATACCTCGGTTTGCACTGAACTTTTCCCGAATGTTGACAAGAACAGACATTCAAACAACCTTCGTTAAATTTTTCGCCGCGTTGATAAGTTTTGTTTTGGTAAGAACACATTTCAAGCGGTTCAGTTTCTGAAAGAATGTGTTTTAGATTAAATTGATGACTTCCGGAAGCAGTTGAATAATTTGAATTCACTGACTGCGTATTTGAAACACAAAATGGGTCTTGGAAATATTTATTACAAAACTGAGGGATGGTCTACAGATTAAGAAAAGAAATCAGCCGTTACCAAAATCGTGTAAGGAATACGTAACATTAGATGGACGGAAAGGAAAAAATTAGTTAACTGCACAACAGGAAGACTTCAGATAGTAAACTTTTTTCAGGACACACATCATCAAATGTGCCTTGAACTTCTCACTGTTCAGGCCTCTTAAGGATGCGTTACAGTCCCAATCAAAAGTAAGTCGAATTCTAAATCGGAACTTTTAAGAATACATTTTTACAAAAGGTTATAAGTCGATGATATCAATAAATTATTGTCGTAAAGGCATAAATAAATAATTTTTTTATTATTAATTAATTATTTTAGTATTTTACTTAATGGACTAACTTCTGAAATTCTTGTACAAAGTTAGGTTAGGAAAAAGAAATTTATGTAAATATCTGTATTTTACATATTTTTTGCAGTAAATAATTAAAAAAAGAAATTAGAAGTAATGAAAATTAAAATTAAATTATTAAAAAGTTGAAAATTCAGTTAAAATTGTCAAGAATAAAAGTCCATAATCAAAAATTGCTATAGTTTAATAATTTTTTTTATTTATTGAAAGTCTCCTAATTAAATTTGATAAAATTTTCAAAATATTTGTAAGACACCGATGCTTTACCCAGTTAGTTTTCGGAACTGCTGACATTATTTGGTTATTTGCAAAAAATTAAAATGTGCAGTTTGCATGCTAGGTTGACATATTTTCTATAAGACTACATGTTAAAGTTTTTTTAATTTTTAACTTTACAAATCTCCTAATGATTTTGGATTTTTTACAAAAAATTTTGTCATAAAAAATCTATCAAAAAAACTTTATTTCAGATTTTATTCATTATCTTCGTTTAACGCCTCAACCTCCTTAAATATTAAATTCTCCAAAAGAGAGCTTAAAAAAGTAAATGAAACTTACCAGTATCGGCGCAAACCAATAATGCGCAGCATTCATCATCAACTTCCCGTTCCGTGCATAAAGGATCATTAAGCTGTCTTCCTTTTCGGAAATAAGGAGCACTACATCTTGGTTTACAGTCAAACGTTCCATTTTCTCGACATATACAACTTTCATCGCATCCTTTTTGATACTTTTCACCAACCATGAACGTCTTACCATCGTTCAGGCAAGTTTTATTTACCGTTTTTTCTGTTGACCCTTTCGGATGTTCAGTTGTGATCAACTGAACCGTATCAACATCGTCATCATCCATACTGACATCGCTTAGATCTGTCAGTTTTGGTGTTGGCGTTGGTAAGAATTTAGTTTCTGAAGAGGATACATTGCTTGTTAATATATTCCCAGATCCATGTTCTTCTAACGTGAAGTTAATAGCGCGCCCTTCGGGTTTTAATGGAACTACTGTTAATGGATCTTGCGACGACGATGATGATGATGATGATGTCTCTGATATTGTTGATGTTGTTGGTCTCACGTCTTCATTTGTTGATGTATTGATTGTATTTAATGTTATACCTTCGTTCGACTTCCGCGTCGTTATATCTGCAATTATAGAAACAAAAAACCTTTATTAGAAACAATTCTACACGGCAATCAATTATTGCATCTATTTTTTTAAGAATCGAAAATAAGATGTTTACTTATTTACGATGTGATTGTGTGATTAACTTTCTCACGTCTTTTATTTATTTGAAGAGTTCTATTCAGACGTTAATCAAAGATTTGTACAATAATTATCACTTTACAAAATTATTTTTTAAATATGATTGCAGGTATTCAATTCGTTTCTAATTTTGCACACTGCTTATAACGTTCTTCTTTTTGTTGTATCACAATATGAAGCTCAGATGACAGATCGAAGAAATATTTTACTAAAATTGTCATATAGAGGCGCAAGTAGCAAAAGCGTTGAGCTAAGCCGTCAGATGGCATCATGCAGCATTGCTGTGACGTTGTACAGCGTTGCTCGCTGTTTCAAAATTAAAGTCGTCAGATGGCAGTATTCAGTATTTACAATATGAAGGTCAGATGACAGATCGAAGTGCTGACGTTGTTTCAAAATTAAAGCCGTCAGATGGCAGACGTTGTTTAGCGTTGCTGTTAATTAATTAATTTACAAAAACAAAAGCAATAATATATTTTTTAGTTGTCGATGTCAGTAGAGCAAGCAATTATCTGTAAAATGATATATAATTTATGTGGAGAAATTGTGTGGTTTTTTCTAAAAAGGGAGGCAAACATCTTAACCTTAACGTATTAATATATATGATTCTATTTTTCAATAGTAAAACTCGTTCGAGAAAAATTAAAAAGTCAAACGATTTTTTCATTTAGAAAATACACAGTTTTTTTTTTAATATTTATATCTTTCTATTTGAAAGACGAAGGTAATTTATAACACGCAAAAATTAACATCTGCATGGATGGGGAATTGGCTTGAAGATACTTGAATACCATAAATCAATAAAATCACATCAGGTGTTCCAAACAGATTAGAATGTAAAATATCCAAGAGTAAAAATATAAAAGCAAGCATTGAGGATGTTAGCAGCTCTTTTTTTAATTAATTTAATCGAAATCGGACACGAGGAGATCATTCGGGTAGAATACCGTCTTGTGTTTTAAACGGAGTTTTTTTTCACGGCGCCTCAAATAGCTTCCCGAAAATGTTCTTGGACTATAGGTAGTAACAAGGCCGTAGGCAGGGGGGGGTGTTTTGGGGGTTCAAACCCCTCCCGAAATGCCTTAGCCAACCCTCTGTTTTATACATATACTTATATTTTCGACTCTGACAATAATTGGATTCCACGTTTTTCGGAACGAGTAAAATCGAAATGTAATGCATTGTTAATTAATTAAATGAATCATTAAACTCTTTCGTCGAAATCTACGTCGGCTGCCTTTTAATTAAATTTGTATTTATGTAAAATTTAAATATATGAATGCTTATTTAAAATAAAGTTGTTCCTTATTGTCTCTGGTCCAGAGCTCGATTCCCCCCGAAATTAAATCCTAGCTACGGCCTTGGGTAGGAAACAATTTGCCATCGTACAGTGCAAATTAACCTTATGTGAACTTCTAGCGTTCCGCTATAATGCTTTGATTCTTGGTATATTTTTTTTTTTCAATGTTGTAAAACATGAGAAAAATAGATTTCATGACTGCGAACACCAATGCAGCGAAACTCTACAATATTACGGAGATAATTGACTTCCATTTTAGAGTTGCAAGACGTCTTCCTGTTCTTTTCACTATTATTACGTACTGTCAGATATCATGGTAATTTTCTTATCCAATATACGCTACTGTGCAAAAGAAACCGACTGTTTAATATTTCTTTGTTTGCCAATTTGTTTTTGGCACAAAGTCTGGTTCAAGCATAGACACATATTTTGTGCCCTCTTTCACGAGGTTTCCATATAGGAACTGGTGAAAGTATCAACTGCATTTTTAGTTTATAATAACAATAATAAACTGTAAACAGTTGCCGTAAAAAAAAACAATAAAACATTTTTCTGTGGTGTAAAAGTTCTTAATAAAGTGGTATCATTAATGACCTTAGATGAGGCCACCATTCATTTTTATTATATACTAGCGGTCCAGTCCGGTTTCACCCGGGTGCAAAAGAACGAATGGGGGAGGAAAGGACACGAGTACGCTCATTCATCTTAATTTACCGAGATGAATGTGTGTGTCCCAATTTCATGATGATCGGAGTTACCGTTCAAAAGTTTTTTGTCGATAAAAAGCAGTATTTATACTTTTTTTAAGTAATAAATTCTTTTAAATCAATAATTACTGTAATTAATAAATATTTAATTGAAAACACTGTAGGAAAATTAATTTTATATAGGTAGGTACCTACCTATAGTTTTCAAATGAGCTATTAATTAGATTTATTTAATTTTAATTAGTCGTAAATAAAATTAAAATAAATTTAAATGTAAGAAAGCAATGTAGAAAATAAAAAAATATAAAAAATATATTCGCCCAACGTGAGGCTCGAACCCACGACCCTGATGATAATAAGAATCTCATGCTCTACCGACTGAGCTAGCCGGGCTTGTGAATGTACGACGCTAATGTTAGAATATTTAGTTAGGGCATTTCACCTGAATAGAAGCTAATGACGCAAAAATTTTGAGGTACCTACATTTTCCAACATTTTTCATTGATGCTCCGCTTCTATTGGTCGTAGCGTGATATTATGTAGCCTATAGCCTTTCTCGATAAATGGGCTATCCAACAATTTTTTTTTCAATTCGAACCAGTAGTTCCTGAGATTAGCGCGTTTAACTAACCAAACAAACTAACTCTTCAGCTTTATATATTAGTATAGATGGATCTTTAGGATGGACATAGGCTATATATTATCGCGTCAAAATAAAAGCCACTTCCGTAGAGACCAATTTTAAAACGAAAAAGCAGTGGCAATCTACAATTTCGGGCTAAGCCGGACCGGGCCGCTTTATTCCATAATCTCAAAGGATTTTCAGTGAACATTAATTCCAATGAGATCGAAAGTTTTTTTTATTATCACGGTACTGTACATAACCTATACACAGGTAAAACCCAGGTAAAAACACAGTTCGTTACAATGTTACAGTGATATTATGTATGTTTGAAATGCGTGTGAGTTCAAAGATCTTTTAAGCGTAACACGCCCGCGGCCAAGTAGCGTTCAACGTGCGTAACCGACCTTTGCGGACTTCGCTGACCGCCGCACCAATGCCGCATTTGTAACCATTAGTCAATGCCACCAACACCAAAAGTGCTAACGAATTCAGTACATGACTAAAATATCTACCGCATGTATATAGGAAATTCTTCTTTTTATATCGAGTCGTTGTCGTATTCAACACAGAAATTTTATATCAAGAGATGTGTTCTTAGAGAAATCGATGACTACAAAATAGCACAGCGTTTGCTATTGTTACAGTTACAATAGTGATTTGGTGGAGAATATTTATTTACACTTATAAACACGTTAACAAAACGAATAACAAACGAACAAATTAAAAGTACTTCGCTGGTAAAATAAAAACAAAACAATATCGTAACAGAAAAACAACTAAGCAATAATGTAAAAATTTAAAGTCACTACAACAGTCTATGTACACAAAAACACTTCACTACTTTTAGTCTTTATACACAAAACACGTCACTACTGAAAGTCCATATACACTATAACACTGAATGTCCACAATTATTTTGATATTTACGATACCATAATATAAACTGCTCAAATTGTGTCCAAATGAGAGAGAGAGAGAGAAAGACATACACAAACCGACTGGTGCGAGCTCGAGTTCCGGGGAGTGCTGTGTCCAGATGATTAAATGCATATCAGTTTCTACATAAACTGCCTTTACTTGAACTTGAACCATTAAGTCATAACTATTAGTCATGCATTGATGACATTTTTTTTTTCAATATTCTGCCTTTCATTACTAATCTAACAGTTAAAAATCACGTTTTAATTTATTACAATACCATAAAATGCCTGACTGCTACCGTTGTGAAATAAATTTCCACATTATTGAGCATCTTCGACTTGCGTCATTATGCCATAACAGTCTATTAGTCACGCATTGATGAGATTTTTTTCAATATTCTATGTTTGATTGTCAAATCAACAGTTTAAAGTTTACAAAACATGCAACAAAAATCGCCTAAATATAGACATTATTAACACGATCCAAGTTTCTAACGTACTCCAATCAGATCTAGCCGGAAAATGCAATTTGTCATTCCTACCTTCCTGAAATAGATATATTGTGTTTTTTAACTTTTTTTGGCACGATCAGCCAAAATTGATTTGTAAAATTAATCTTTTTTCCTGTACTCATAGTTGTCTTTTTCGAAAGTCGCTAGGTGCTAATAAAAATCGATTGCTTGGAAAATATTCCAAATCTTAAAAATTTACTGTTTTCTGATTTTTTTCTTTATATGTACACAATTACCTAGCTAAACTTTCTAGGTTATCTGAAAGTGGGCTGGGTTTTTGACGTGATAACGTCTTATAAATTGATGAGTCACCAATCTTATAAATTGATAAAACACCGGCTGCATGCACGAAAAAGTGTAACGTTCCTAATTCCTAACGTTCCTAACGTTCGTAACGCGTAACGTTCCGCCTGACCCTGTGCGTGCTTTTTGATAATTTCTCGCTCAATTTAAATCAGATCGGTTTGAAACCAGTCTTAAACGAAAGAGGAGAACATTTTACATAGATTTCGTATAACAGAATTTGCCTAAACAGTTTTTTTATATAAATTTATATAGAAAAATAGCTGTATAAATGCAATGTTGTCTAATGCATGGCGCGACGCGGTCGGTCGTCTTTGTTTGCCGTACATGGAAATTAGAAGATAACGTATGTCTTGTCTTAACATGAAAACGGCTGCATTTCTAATGTTTAATTCAATTTTTTGACATTAGTATTTTGAGAAATGCAACGCCTCCTAAGTTAAGTATTGGAATAACTAATTATTATTAGAACATAATACTTTGACAGTTGCAAACGTCACTTTTGACATTTCTTATCATTCCGACACCAAGGATAAGCGGATTGAAACCAAATTTTGGGAGGTTTAGGTTATGTATTACGGAATACGTTATCACGTAAAACTATCGTCCGTAAACCAACTTTACAGACAACCAATTTTTTATCTATATATCAGTGAGTCAGTCAGTCAGTCAGTGATAAAAATTCCGATTTTGGACGTTAATATCTCAATAACCATTTGAGCTCTATTTATGAAATTTGGGGTTCTAGTTAATCTAAGGAGTTTTAATAAATAAACCAAATTTCATGTGTTTATGTTAAATTTTGAGTTATTAAGGGGTCAAAAATGGCTTCGTGTAATATAACAAACGGCTGCTGCTTCCTTTTTAGGCGCGATTAGCGTAAGCTAAAGCGCCTTATATGTACTCGCTTTGTCTGTGAATCTGTGAGTCACGCTTTTTGTATCCAGCGTACAGCCCAAACGCCTTAACCGATTTTAAAAAACTTTTTTTTGTTCGATTCGTCTCCGGGTAACTTAAATCCTAACGTCGCCCGATTTTTGAATTTTGACCCCAGAGGGGAGCAATAAAGAAAAAACGAAGTTTTTTGCTTATAACTCACTCAATTTAAATCAGATCGATTCGAAACCTGTCTTAAACGAAAGAGGAGAAAATTTTACATAAATTTCGTACAACAGAATTTGCCAAAACAGGTTTTTTATACAAATTTATTTAGAAATAAATTCAGTTTGATATAATCGGTGGCAAACATCTTTCGGTTATCTCTCTCTGTTGCACGGTTTAATATGGTAATATAAAGATTACGTTTGTTCTGTCTTAAAATAAAACGATTGCATTTGTTCAAAAACGGATGGCATTTCAAATATTTGTGAAATGCAACGCCTTCTGAGTTAACAATTTGAATAACTAATTATTAGAACATAATACTTTGACAGATGCAAACGTCATTTTTGACATTTCTTACCATTCCGACACCACGGATGAGCGGATTGAAACCAAATTTTGGGAGGATGTTTGATATGCAAATATGAAGTGGCTTATTGTTTTTTGGGAACATCGGCGCATGCGTAAAAGAGTATATCTTTTATAATGTTGTTTTATATAATAATAATATAGTTTTTAATTTTTAATTATTTTATCTATTTTTACATGAAAGTTTTGTAAATTTTTTGGGGAAAATCGGCGCATGCGCAAAAGAGATATGGGCTATGACGTTGTTTCTTATATAATAATGCTTTACATTTCATAACGGTTGATTATTCTATCTGTTTTAAAAGAAATTTTTGTAATTTATTTTTGGGGAAAATCGGTGCATGCGCAAGAGATATTATGTGCTATAACGTTTTTTATATAACAATGGTATACTTTTCATAGCGGCTTATTATTCTGTTTTACAAGAAATTTTTGTATTTTATTTCGGGAAAAATCGGCGCATGCCCATCAGAGATATATGTTATTACAAGAAAAATAAAATAATAATAAAAAGAAAGTTTTTATTGAAATGTACCAAAATGGAAATATAATTATTTTAATAATTTAGGGTAATAATTATAAAAAAGTTGGTTGTGACTAATTATTAATAAATTATTAAAATGATTTTTTCCTTTCTGTGTTTCAATATTTTCAACTGTAATTTTTTTCGTAGATTAAGTTAATTAAATTATATTATTAAGCTCAAAGTGTCGTTAAAAATATACAACAATTTTCAAACATAACGCCGGAGCATATTTTATAGAATCTCGCGCCTTGTAATTCTTGAATTACTTGTGTCTTCAGACAATATTTCTTTGTCGAACTTGCCTTGACACGCTGCCGCGTCAACCTAAGTAGTTTCACTTATAACGCGCGCGAGTCGGCTTCCGGTCTACCAGAATAACTTCTAAAATCCCGGTGGGCCCATCGGTTTCTGTAAACATCATTAAACATCTTGAACTTGCATAATATTATATCATAAACGTTAGTCATGCCACGACAATCCGGTAAGAAAACGGAATTCCAAAAAGTAGTTCAAGAACAAACTTCCTCAATCATTAACTTGTTTTGACAATTGGTCGAAAATTCAATGCAAATTGTTGCACAGACAGAATTGTTGAACGAAACTGTGTCATCACCTACTAATATGTAAGTAAATTGTGTAGGCAATGCATAATAATTTTTCTTGACGCGAATCTCTGAATCAGGTGTAGCGGTAAATCCACATTCGGAGACTTCACATAAAACTCACGACATATCCGTTACCGCTCAACCGTCGTCTGTTCAATTTGTGACGGAGAAAGTTGTTCGACAACCTGTCGTCATACGAGGTGTGAACAACTTACGACTAGCTGGAAGTTTCAATGAATCAATACTATTCTAATATCTTGAAGATACTTTTTTATCAAAAGTAAAATGATAACTTTTGTTATACGACTTGAATTTTAAAAAAATCTAAAAATCACGCTTAAGACAAAGTTTCTTTCTCTTCTAAAACGTGTAGAAGCGTGAGACACACACTGTATTATATTCATCGAGTGCCCCACGCTTGTAAATGTTACTGAAGAAAAAAGAAATGTATTTTCTACTTATATAAATACACTTTTAGTTGTTTCTTTTTTTTATTATAAGTATACAGATTTTCAAATGTTTAGACATGAAATATAATTTTAAATTGTGAACAGCTGAAGACACGTTCTCCCACCTTCAACAACGTTACTCCCACCACTTTCCATTTTTATATAGTGCCATTGTAATTAAACTATGATAATACTGTATTGCCATAAGATTGCAATGTTTCAGGTTAATTGGACATTTTGGAAGAAGTAACCAGATTTTTAACATACAGCATAAAGTCAAGCTAAAAAAGTTGCATATGTGTTTGGCATGAACTTTATTACTTTCTTTCTTGTACCTTTATGACTAGTGTTCTAAGTAACTTAGAATCACACAACAAATTTCAGATCTAATTTTCATCCGCCATTTTGTTTCAAAATGGCGTTTATTCTTATACTCAATACTCCTATTTATCTGTTTTTACTTTCTTTCTCGTACCTTTATGACTAGCTAAGTAACGTAGAACAACACAATTAATTTCAGATCTAATTTGGATCCGCCATTTTGATTAAAAATGGCGTTTATTCTTATACTCAATACTCCTATTTACTTGTTCCTACTTCCTTTCTCGTACCTTTATGACTAGTGTTCTAAGTAACATAGAATAACACAATAAATTTCAGATTTAATCTTGATCCGCCATTTTGTTTCAAAATGGCGTTTATTCTTATACTCAATACTCCTATTTACCTGTTCTTACTTTCTTTCTCGTACCTTTATGATTAGCTAAGTAACGTAGAACAACACAACAAATTTCAGATCTAATTTTGATCCGCCATTTTGTTTCAAAATGGCGTTTATTCTTATACTCAATACTCCTATTTACTTGTTCCTACTTCCTTTCTCATACCTTTATGACTAGTGTTCTTAGTACCGTAGAACAACACAACAAATTTCAGATCTAATTTCGATCCGCCATTTTGATTAAAAATGGCGTTTATTCTTATACTCAATACTCCTATTTACCTGTTCTTACTTTCTTTCTCGTACCTTTATGACTAGTGTTCTAAGTAACGTAGAACAACACAACAAATTTCAGATCTAATGTTGATCCGCCATTTTGTTTCAAAATGGCGTTTATTTTTATACTCAATACTCCTATTTACCTGTTCTTACTTTCTTCCTCGTACCTTTATGACTAGTGTTCTAAGAAACTTAGAACAACACAACTTTCAGATCTAATTTTGATCCGCCATTTTGATTCAAAATGGCGTTTATTCTTATACTAAATACTTGTATCTACCTGCTCTAGGCTAGTTCATTGCATTGGCGCGCAGTTAAGTATGAAACAATTAATTTCACGTATAATTTCTGATTGAGTGCACATGCGTTGACACCTGTTGATATCGGAATGTCAAATCTGTGTTCATCGGTCCGTTAAATTCCGTCATCGTCATTGTCATCATCATCATTAAATATACCGGTGTTGTTCGAAGCCTTCAACTCGCAACTCACTCGCCAATTTTGCCGAAAAAATGTTAATTACATTAATTATGTTAACATTATGAAAGCCTTGACAGGAAAGACGAACCCGGAAATATTGATTAAAGCCAGATTTCTTAAAGTCTCAGTCCATAGTTCCCAGAAAAAATAGCGAAATTTTGATTTTACTTGTTCCCTAAGAAATCTGAAGTATGATGGGCCCAAAAATCGTCTCGAGATAAGGTCAGAATCTGACAGAATTATCCTTATAAAATATAAAAAGTATGCGTTAGAAGTGAAACTTCTTAGATTCTAGCAAAGTTGACGATTTCATTATTTCACGATTGGGAAATTGTTATGTGGAATTTGTTACCATCAATTCCATATGAAGGTATATTTTTGTTTGGCCGTAATTTCTTAACGAGTTAGTCTATTTGACTAATTTTAATGACATTGTGTTTAAGATGATCGTTTAATTTTTAATTAAATCGGTTCAGTAGTTTAAAAAAACCGACCGCCTTGAAAAAATACTAAAAAGTAAATTTACTGAGCAACATTTGAGCCAAATCTGAAATCACCAAGTATAAATAATAGAAATTCTCGTTTTTCTTGAATTCTACACGCACAAAACCTGCTTCATTAATGTATTGTTTGTCCAACATTCAAATAATTCACAACATAATTAGCATTGCTGATTGGCCTAGCATATCTGTAAATTACATTGTTACAATCATCAATTTATTTGCATATAAATTAGTGGTAACCTTAATATTGTGAATGATGAAGTCCCGTTCGGATTTTAATTATATTATTTTGTTGACAACTTCGCTTCTTTTAGCACTCGATAATTGTGTCAAATTAAACTAATTCCAAGGTTACTAAACGATTACTTAATCATATACCTATATCAATTCGCTAAGGTTAAAGATTTTTGCCTCCCTTTTTAGAAAAAGCCTCACAATTTCTCCACATAAATTATATATCATTTTACAGATAATTGCTTGCTCTACTGACATCGACAACTAAAAAATTTATTATTGCTTTTGTTTTTGTAAATTAATTAAAATACAGCAACGCTGAACAACGTCTGCCATCTGACGGCTTTAATTTTGAAACAACGTCAACACTTCGATCTGTCACCTGACCTTCATATTGTAATACAACAGACACAGTACTGCATACTGCCATCTGACGGCTTTAATTTTGAAACAGCGAGCAACGCTGAACAATGTCACAACAATGCTGTATGATGCCATCTGACGGCTTAGCTCAATGCTTTTGCTACTTGCGCCTCTATATGACAATTTTAGTAAAATATTTCTTCGATCTGTCATCTGAGCTTCATATTGTAATACAACAAAAAGAAGAACGTTATAAGCAGTGTACAAAATTATTATTATTTAAAAAATAATTTTGTAAAGTGATAATATTATACTTATTTAGTTTGAATAATGCCTTTACGAGACCGTGTAGGTAACTAAGAATAAAAAAATCTGGACCGGACTGAAACGGTCGACGCTGGGCTTAATTCACATCTATCAAAAATTATTAGTGTCTATAATCACGTATTAAATCCTCACTTTCCCATTGTTTTAGAATTTATAGGTACCGTACAATTTTGGTCGAAGTCGGTACAGGGAAACAAAAATAACCGATTTTATTATTCATAAGTGTACTGCTTTTTTTAAATCTAAAAGTTAATAGTCATTTGGAAAAAAAATTAAATAAATAACATGTCGCAATTTTTTTTTTGTAATATTAGTTAACGAAGTTTTAAGTGATTAGCCTAAAGTAAACGCGTTGCTTATGTAGAACAAAGTTATTTTTACAATCGCTTAACAAAACCGATATGCTAATGTGACTATTACAAATAAATAAATAAGTAGAAATGAGTAGACATACAAAATGGTTCAAAAGAGTACTCTCAAACTTCAAGCGTATCGTTAAAAACGACTGTACCGATTTTAATTCCGTAAGCATTTTGCACAAAATGGCGTTGAAAATTTTCAAATTGGGTAACACCTCGAGAAATTATGGCTGAACAAAGATAAAAAAAAAATTAAAAAATATGGATATATAGGTATGTCGATTTGAAAACCTCTTTTTCTGAAATCGGTGAAGTGGTAAATAGTAATGGTGCGAATGGCATCTGTTAGGACAATACGTTAAATACATTACAATTTTTTTTATTAATGATTGGGAGATATCAATGACGTGAAATTTTTATTTAGTCCCATTCTGAAATTTTTGCTTGATAGTAATTAATTTAATAGTTTTTTATGTAATTAATAAAGTAACGAACGCGAAAATTAAATTCTAAATCGATATAATTCTATGTATAAAAAATTTACCATTTACGTAATATAATTTTGAATCAACCTGTATAATCACACATGCAGTTGTAACTGGCACTAGGTGACATAGATTTGACCACGATACATAACAGGTGGCGACGATCACAATAAAAAAATAACCGCTGTACCGGCGTTATTTATCAAAATATGTAGCTAAAAATCATTTACAGAATATTTTTTTAACACAATCGATTAATAGTTTATGATTGTCGGTAACATAAACTAACACCAGAAGTAAATTTTGTAACGTGAAGTAGTTCACTCCTGAAACGGCTTTTCTTAGGAAGCTAATAGTAATGAGCACCAACTATTGATGATATCAAAAAAATATTTTTTCATGTTTTGATTTTTAAATATTTTGATAAGTTAATTGATAAATATGGTACGTGTTTTCTTCCGCTGCCAAAAAATGAAAACTGAAAAAAATGCGAGCCATCGTAGGACGCTTGGCAGATGTGAAACACAAATTTATGCGAATTTCTAGCAACTAAATTTCGCCCTATCCAATATACGAGTACAGTATGTAAACACGTAAGGTGCACATAGGGAAATTAGCATTGGGAAAAAATACTTGGATCAGAGTTAGCCATGATTGCATTAATTGTTATTTCTATTGAATTATCGTGGTAATCTTGAGGATTTCTATTTTATTTTGATTTATTTTTATTTTACTTGACTTTTTTAATAATAAAAAGCTCTTATAAATCATCATTTTAATTTTTTGTACAAAAATAAAACAAAAAAACAACTCCATCTGTTTGGAAACATTTCATTCAAAAATGGCATAACGTTTGCGCGTTGGTAAATCAGTGACCCAATGTCTTTAGGTTCAATACGAATAGGCGGAGATATTTGATCTCGCACCATATTTAAGTATTTTTGGGAATTTAATGTCCCATTAATAAAAAAAGTCCGATTATGTTGTAATCATTTGAATATTTTCTTCGGTAGTATACACATTCATTTTGGCTTTTGCAAAAGAATATTATCTGTCAAATTGAAAAACAAGATTTCAAGGCTCACTCTGATCCAGTCATTTTTTCCCATTGCTAATTTCCCTATGTGCAGCTTACGTGTTTTACATACTGTAGAACTACGCACTGTAATTATTATTTACCTACACTAAAGAGAGGCACACGCTGTACACAGCTCACACAGAGAAGTAACGAAGTGTAAACGCACGCGCGCGCAAACACACACAAAGAAGTCGAGAGCGGTGGCGTAAGGGCAGCATGACGGCAAGAGATAGCGTCACGGCACATGAATCGCAGTAACGCGTAAATAGATGTTTCACATCAAAAAAAGAATTCTTTGAGGGTATTGGAATTGGATCCTGGCTAGGAATTAATGTAATATTGGGGTATGTGTTTATATTTTCGATTTTATAATATTTTTAAAATGATTTCTATCTAATGACAGTCTCATTTTGTAACATTTTTTTGAAATCGTGATCAAGTCCTAATTTAAATTGGATCAAAATAATCAAATAAGTTCCCAGCGATCCCAAAATCTGAAATAGATAAAACAGAACGCCAATAAAATATTATCGACTGACACAAACTTGTTCTTTCTTCGAATACTTTACCGAATATATCAGATTAAAATTTATAGGCACTCCGCAGGCCGTAAATTCAAATCGCTGATCGATCAAGCGAAGCGAATACAGTTGGATCTAAAACAAAGATAATTAAGCTAAGGCGTTGTCCATATTGAGTTTTGTTCCAATAAATTGGTAAGAAAGAACCCTGTACAAACCTTATGGAATTTGGTTCTCGGTTTAATTGATCGAAAATGGTTTTGTTTTAGAGTTTAAAGGTCACTAAGAAAAAGTGCATAGCCTAGAACCCAATAGATTTTTAGCTACAGGTTGTAACAATTATTTGTTAACGTAAGTTTGTAACATGAATATTAGTTAATTCAACATATTTATTAACGTAAGTTTGTAACATGAATACTATTTAATTCAAAACATTTATTAGTTTAAGTTTTTTTTTAAGATGAACACTACTTCCTAGTTCATACGCTCCGCTGCCATCTTGCCTCTGTTTTTCCACATGACCACTACGGTACACCAGTGGCGGCGTGGTTTTTAAGACGTGGTGTTACAAGGCATGTTTAGCGAGATTTTAGATATAGGGGTATCCATTGAACACACAATCTTACAAAATCCTAAGCTCTAGAAATATGTTTTAGAGTGCGCTGAATCCGAATATGACATTATTATTTTTATACAAGGTGACACCTTCCAACATTACCTAGTTTTCGACTATTTTTCTATTTCTAAAACAAACACAAACGTTAAACATGGAACATGTTTGTGAATTCAATAGATATCCCTATATCTAAAATCTCGCTAAACATATCTGTAGCTAAAAATCTATTGGTTTTTAGGCTATGCGCCCATGGTCACTTTTTCTTAGTGAGCTTTAAACTATAAAATAAAACCAGTTTCGATCAATTTAACCGAGAACCAAGTCCCATAAGGTTTGTGAGGGTCTTTTGTTACTTGACTCAAATCATCCTAGTAGTCGAACACCACAATTATAAATGCTGGAAGCTTACCTTAGCTTCGGGAACAATATTTTCAGACGTATACAAGATCATCTTTGTGCGGTCAGCCTCTGTTATGGTTGCGCAGGCAGAAAATAAAGCGATCGTGATATGAATAAAATGTTTAACCACCCAAAACATTTCAAACAATACATCGCCGGGTGCCTGAGTTGCCCATCCGTAAAGAATTGTCAACAAAGATAGAAATATCTGAACTAAAATTGCCATCAATTGGACACCGAACGTATCATTAATAATCTCATGTAAGTAAAATAAATCCGCCCGTAATGTCAATAATTCTTGATATGTCAAAAGTGGATTGTCTCTTCTTCGAGTGTCAGTAACATGAAATATCTTTGATTTGTCTTCGATGCTCACCAATAATTCATTGATGGTTTTTAGAAAATAACGCATGACATATAGTATTGATGAAAATTGAATTATTATCAATGAATAAATAAAGGCTTTCAAATAATATCTAAACCCAAGTTCAACAATTGCAAATACTTTGAACTCAAAATTAAGGAAAAGTTCCCAATTTGCAAATACGTAAATCAGAACGAGAACAAAAGCAAACAAAAACATTGATATCGCAGTCAGATGTTTCAAAACACGGTACGATATTGAAATTTTGTATTTTCTGAATGTTAAATCGATTTCTAACAAAGTTTCGTAGATTTTTATGAATGATTTTGATCGAATGATTGTAATAATTAACGTTGATAACACCACAAAGTAACCGATCATCAATCTTATCCAATTAATAAAATATTGGACGACATCTTCGTTGACGTACTCATTTTCGTTCCAAATCAATAGCCGAATAAAAATCAAAGCGTAACAAATTATAAAAAATACGCTTGGTATTAAAGCACGCCAAGAAAATTTAAAATTAATTATTCCGTAGATATTTTTTACGGAAAATGGAGCCATTCCAAACAATTTTGAAATCCGGTATAAAGGCATCAATGGATCATAAAACTTTGATGGGATAATTTTAATTTTGGAACGACTTTTATTCAAAGACATGACTTATCAACGAGACTTAACACTGAGAATTTCAACCACAAAGTCTTCAGTATTTTTAGTGAGCTTCGAACCTTTCAAATTGATTGCATCAACCAATTATTTTAATGGATATCTAACAATATTGGTAATTGATTATATAGACAAGACACCGTGTTATTTATTTTTTTTAATGTTTATTTTTCTGCTTAACTTAAACATTAGTAAATCGACACAGCTATAATACGCAAACTTAAGACGACGTTATACTTGCTGGGTTGCGGAAAGGGTTGTCAAAAAATTTGATTAGACAATGAGCTTAGATTGTGAACAAATATATTTCTTCAAATCTTTGATTAACGTCTGATTAGTACTTTTGAATAAATAAAATTATCGTCCATTTTTTCAGACAATTATATTCATAAAAAAAATAATTTTAATTCAATAAATTTACGTTTCGATCCGGATTTGAACCTTGTTCAGAATTGAGCTAAAAAATATATAAATTAATATTTCGATATTTTTAAAAAAACTCAAACTAAATTTTATTAGAAACTAATTACTAAATAATTTTTATATGTTTTAGCTCAATTCTGAAGAAGGTCGAAGTCCGGACCGAAACGTAAATTTATTGAATAATAATTATATTTCTTGTC
Organism: Xanthostigma xanthostigma; assembly: GCA_963575645.1. Classification (NCBI taxonomy): domain Eukaryota; kingdom Metazoa; phylum Arthropoda; class Insecta; order Raphidioptera; family Raphidiidae; genus Xanthostigma; species Xanthostigma xanthostigma. The sequence continues at coordinate 44,792,479 of OY754471.1, forward strand.
AATTAAATTGTCTGGAAAATTCGTCGATAATTTTATTAATTATTGAGTATATAGGTATTTCTTCATATGAAAAGCATTGTAAAGTTTTAAAATGGATCCTGCTTGAAAAATAATTGCTCGATTGAAACGATATTTTTTCTTAAACTGTGTATTCATGCATTTAGCATTTTGATTAAAATTTAGCTTGAAAAGCGGTCCTGTTCTATGTAGAACAATCATTTGTTTTTAGATGTTCTAGATGACAGGAAGTTTGAATACGACATTAGACTGCTCCTGATGTATGGAAACTGTAATATTATTATCACAATCTAAGGTTATTGTCAAATCAATTTTTTTGGAAATCTTTATGTATATATGCCCATAATTATTATAATTTGACATTCTTCCACAAGAAATCAACGATATACATTTTTCTAAACAAAATAAGGTCGGGGAATCCCGCACTTGTGAAGTATTGGCAAGTACCGCGTAGTGAATTGCTGGCTTTAGAAGCAAAAACAACAAAATGCGTAGAATGTTTCTGCGTGGACACTATAATCACTTAGTTATACTTAATTAAATTATGTTAATTATATGCTATTTTGAATACGTATTGGTCCCCAGAGTGACTTCACAAAAATAGCGTTTGGGTGAATATTTTTTCGTATACTTTATAACAATGAACAACGTTATAATTAAATAAAGGACTTCTAATTACGTTATTAAAACATACGTACAAATTATGTACCCGACAATTAGATACATATAACAAATATGATTAATGATATTAATTGACCATTCAGTCATCGGAAATATGTTTTCATTTTTTAGAACGCCTTTAATAAAGGATGGCATATTTAAATAATATACAGTCAAACCTGAGTGAGTGAGAACTGGGTAAGCGAGACAACTCTCTAAGTGAGAATACTTGCTAGGTACCGTTTTTGTAACCCTCTAAAGCCTCTATAAGTGAGAAACAGAAACCTCTATAAGAGAAAGACGTTTTTTACTCATGAGCCTCTCTTAACTGAGACTACTACTTGCCTGTACCTCTATAAGTGATAGTCGAACAAATAATAGTTCCACGAAATTTCCGAATGAGTCATAAATAGCTCAACTAACATTGATTTTGTATAGTTTATAAGTGAGAAAGGCCACTCCTGTACCTCTATAAGCAAGAAACTCGGGTTAGTGAAAAACCTCCATATAAGCGAAAAAGAGGACTGGATCCCTTGAGCTCGTGCTTATCCAGGTTCGACTGTAATTAATACTGTCAATTAACCATATAATAATAACTCCCGATATGGTTCCTTGATAATTAGGATTCCATATCTGAAAAATAAAAAAAAAAACGTAATTTTCTCAGGAACCATGCGACGTAGAAACTTGAAACTTTACACGTTATCCACCAATTTTGCACTAGTTACCAGTTTGGGTGTTATTAATTTATTAGTTACACAATTCAAAAAAAAAAATATAGTTTAAAAAAAACTAAAAAACACGCTTTATATTGAACTAAAAAGTAAAAAATAACTTTTATTAAAATAAGCTTAAAACAATAATGAATAAAAAATACAAGTATTATTGTGAAAAAAGCGTGCGGCGCTCGATGTACGAAAATGTGGAACAAAGCGCCCCACGCTTTTTTCACAATAATACTTGTATTTTTTATTCATTATTGTTTTAAGCTTATTTTTAAAAAAATATTTTTTACTTTTTAGTTCAATATAAAGCGTGTTTTTTAATTTTTTTTAAACTATATTTATTTTCCACATTTTAGTTCGATTTATTGTCAAAAATTAACAATTTTTTTTTCGGCGTGGACGGGATTAGAACCCACGAGTCACGACTCGTGATTCCGAGAGTTGACGTCAGCGAAGACCGCACGGCTAACCACTGTAGTTACAATGCTGGCATATTATACTACAGTAATAAACCACTTGCTGTAGTCCAAACGAGTTTACAAACAAACATACATACATACAAACTTACAAGTGAAACTAATATAAAGCGTGTAAAAAAAACGTTACTCATCATCCTTGTATATGTCGCTTGAATTGTTTTACTTACTAGATTAAATGAATCGATTTTTTTCTGAAACCATTAGGTAATAACTTGATTAAAAGCATCAAAACAAACATCAGTCTAATACTAAAACAAAAATAAAGTGGTAAACTTTATTTGATGACTAGAAGCTGTGAAATAATTATCAATATGTCAACAAAAGTTCAAAACTTATCTTCTGTAAACATTCTACCGTCTAAAAATATTATCAGAATGTTAATTTCAATTTATTGGAGTTCAAGAATTATTGGCTTAGCATCTGTCGGATTTAATTCCAAAAATTATAGTTTGTCTTCTTCAAATACCGGAATATTCTTCAGTTCACTGTGGACGATACTGCATTTTGTTTGCTTGTTACTGGACATTATTTTCAAAAAAACTGTTATGTTATATTATAAACCAAGCGAAATCACGTATGATTTTGTCTTACGTCTAATAGTCGTCAAACTCAGATATATCAAATTTAGTTACATGATTTTAATCACGGCTTATATAATGTTTCAATCAAAAAAGATCATACAAATGATTCATCTAATTCAAGAAGTTCATAATTTTTTACTCACAAACATTAACGTTACCGTATCGTATGAAGCGTTACGAAAATATATTTACGTGTCCCTTGGACTTAATTGGTTTATAGGCATTGCATCTTTCGTATTCGTGATTCTATCAATGAAAGTAACCAATCAAAATTTCGACTTTTTAAGTTTCATCCCACTTATTTCTTATTTTTCAATATATGCACTCGTCGGATCAACTTTTGTGTTACAATATTCAGTTACTTTGTTAACTATTCGATGTCAACTAAAAACGCTTAAAAATATCCTAAAATGTGTTACCAACTGTCCGGACATATCGCACAATAAAAACTACATAGAAATACCAAACGATAAAATGGCTGTTGTTAAAAAAGTATTTTTGGTACGAGAAAAGTTATTTGAAATTTCGAAATATGTTAATCGCGTATTTGGAGTGCCGGTGTTTTTGACACTATTAAAAAATATGATCATGTTTTTGATTTATATGTATTCGATCATTCATTCTGCAGGACATTATGAAACGACCCGAAACTTTTTTAGTTATTGTATGTTTGCATTTGAAATATTCAATTTTTTTAATCTGATCATATCTTCTTTACTTACTTTGAACGAAGCTAATAGCATCAACGAAATAAATTTGACTGGGATTATACCAAACGATCAGGTAAATACTGCTTTAAGTCCGCTGCACACGAGGCTGGATTTGCTGCTAGATTCCTTGCTAGTTTTCTAGCGCTGTTTTTTTAATTGCTATTATGTGCTCGCTTCACACGAGACGTCTTTGCAAGCTTGCTCTGCAGGTAGATTCGGTGCGCGCGCAGTGACAGTTCCAAAAGTAAACGTTTATTGTCTCTGAACAGAACACATACTATGGCATAGTATTTAATTGTGGGCGTTTTTCAAGTCGCCCACGTGACAAGATGGTTCTTGCTCATACCTATAGCTGCAGACCTAGCAAGAAAAATAGCCCTTGCAGTTCTAATTGTAAAACCTATCTTGTGAGCTAGCAGGCGAGCCCGCAGTGACGTCATTTCCAGCTTCGTACCCAGCCTAGCGGCCAGCAGAAGTCCAAGCAGCGTTTCTAGCCTCATGTGCAGCGGCCTTTACTTCTGCTCCAGACAAACCTTGAGGTAGGTCGTGTATTAGAACATGAAGTCCATACGACCCACTACCCAGTATAATCAGTGTTGAATATTAAATATTTAACAAATTGACCCAAGAAATAATTTTCGAAAAATTTCTACAATACACTTTTTTGCAGTCTTTTTGTTTAAGCCACGGATAACGGCTAGTATTATATAAAAATTGAGATGGAGGGTCCGTTACCTACGGTATTTGTCTGCGATGTTTGGAAAATCGTACCGGGATTCCCCGACGAAGTAAGATTGAAAAACTGTACAGTACACTTTCATTAAGTCGAGGCATACGCAGCTGTTGGGGAAGACAATAAAATTGATATCATAATGTTATAAAATTGAAGAAGTTTTTGATCAATAAGTTTGTACTGAAAACTAAACATTGATAATGAATTAATTAATTGACAGGTCCAACTGTACTCGTTACGTTTGCTGCACACACCGTTCAAGTTTTCTGCTTGCACTTTCTCGGTCAACTGTAACCTGGCACATTCCGTAAGTATCTATACTAATATATTATAAAGTTGAAGAGTTTGTTTATTTGTTTGGTTGGTTGAACGCGTCAATTTCAGAAACTACTGGTTCGAATTGAAACATGTTTTTCTTGTTGGATAGCCCATTTATCGAGGAAGGCTATAGACTGTATAATATCACGCTACGACCAATAGGAGCGGAGCATCAATGAAAAATGTTGCAAAATGTAACTCAAAATTTGTCCGTCCGACAACAACTTTTGAACGGTAACTCTGATCATCATGAAATTTGGACACAACATTCATCTCGGTAAACTAACATGAATGTGTGTACTCCACCCGGGTGAAACCGGGCGGGACCGCTAGTTAAAATATAAAAAGAAACAGATAAGGATACGATGACAAGAAAGAATTGACAGTTGATCAAGGAGGGTTGAATAGAACCTTCCCGGCTAAACAACGTAAAACAGCGCTATGCAATTAAGTTAAAATAAATTAATGTATTAAAATCTATCAAGTGAATTCTCGAAAGAGTTGTTTTTTAGGGTTTCGTATCTCAAAGGGAAAAAAGGAAACCTTATAGGATCACTTCGTTGTCCGTCTGTCTGTCAAGACCCTTTTTCTCAGGAACGTGTGGAGGTATCAAGTTGAAACTAATATTAAATATTCAGGTCTGCAATCCTTTGGAGCTGTGAAAAAATCAAACTTCTAAGTCATCAAAAGATACGGCCGTTCATGCCGCATATTTTGATACTCGCAAGGGAATCAAAACTTATAGGGTACTTCCCGTTAACCTAGAATCATGAAATTTGGCAAGAAGCAATGTCTTTTAGCACAAGTAAAGGGAATAATCCGAATACCGTAAATTCGTAGTTATTAGTTGCAGTTGGCAAACTGACCGCGACAACAGTTTTCCAACAGCAAAGCGGGAAAAATCTTCGAAACTCGATTCCCGTGTTGGACGAACTATTTACATACCTACAAGTTTTTACGGAACCATCGGTGCGCGAGGTCGACTCGCACATGGCCTGTTTTTTTTTAATTATAGATAATTCAATCAAATTTTGTTGCTTAAAAATCTTCAAAGTCGTAATGAAAATTGTTTTGAATTGATTATTATGAAAAGTAAAAGCTTAAAGTTAATACAGTTGCATTTTTTTTTCTTTCAGATAATTGGAACACTGGCAACGTACTTGATTATCCTAATACAATTTAGATTTACTTTAAATGAACAAAATGACGATAATTGATTTATTTCTTTTAATTTAAGGTTATTAACCTACTATTGTATTAGTATTTGGTAGTAATTGCGTCCCTATTTTGATGTAATAAAAACATGTCTGAAGACTATTACCTATATAATATGCAGTATACAAAAATCTCGTGTCACGATGTTCGTCCGCGCTAATCTCCGCAACCACTGAACCGATTTAATTGTAATTTTGTGAATGTGTCTCGCTTGATCCAACTTACGCTATAGGATAGTTTTTATTAAATATTTTATACAAAAATACGGTGTTTTGCGAAAATAAACTGCTTTAGTAACATGTAGCGAAATCCCATAAAATTTACTCAATGCTATTAGTTTAAAAGCAAACAAAACAGAACTTTTTTAGTACCAAGTAGCGACATCTGTTAGAATTCGCTGAAAGCTATTAGTTCAGAAGCAAATCTGGTAAAATTTGCTCAAGACTATTAGTTCAGATGCCAGGCCGCAAACGAAAAACTTTTTTCCAGAATATCGCACCCGGGTAAAAGCGGGACGGACGGAATTTTTTAATATTTAAGAAAATTATAATTCAACATTTTTTTATGTGAAAACGGTACAAACTAATGAAAATTAAGAAAAATGTATCTTTTAATAAAACACTTAATTATTACGAATATGATTATGCTAATGATGTACTCTTTCATGTGAATATTTAATAAAAAAAAAACTTGTTTCAAATGTATAACACGAAGTCAAATAATAATGTTCCTATATGGGTGGCGTAGAAAAGTCAAGGTACGAGTATATGGCCTTGATATTCAGCGCGCATCGTTTGTTTGTCCTCTGAACCAAAGCGCCAGAAGTGGACAAAGGTATATCATTCTAATCATAATATATTATATTAATACGCTAAGGTTTAAGATGTTTGTCAACTGTAACGATAGAACGTGAATTTTCGCATCTACCGCGAAATCGAATCAATAGAACTGAGCCAACTCGAAATGGTCGACTGTTTTAAGAACAGTCATCGATCACAGGTCAATAAGACGTATTAAGGTTAGAAAAAGAGAAAGCAATGTTGAGGGAGAGAGAGAGAGAGGTGCGTAGAAGAGAACTCGATGACCTTGTGAGCTCGCAACAACAGAAACTACCTGAGGCCTATACAACACAACCTGCGGTAGATCAGCAACGAATGAATCATTGCAGATGATGTGTTGCCGTTAATGTTACACCTCTACTTCATTTGTTTTCTTAAGGGAAAGTCGGGGAAAAACCTACACGAAACAAGGCTCAAAAGACCCAGATTGACGAATATTGAAGACTAGCGGTCCCGCCCGGTTCCACCCGGGTGCAAAAAAACAAATAGGGGGAGGTACATTCATCTTAGTTTACCGAGATGAATGTTGCGTCCCGCATGATGATCGGAGTTACCGTTCAAAAGTTTTTATCGGACGAACTTTTGAGTTACGTTTTTCATTGATGCTCTGCTTCTATTGGCCGTAGCGTTAAAATCTACTTTTTTTATAGAATTTTTGTTTAAACAAAAAATAAAAAAACGACTGGAGCTATTTTTTTTGACGTCAACACTCTTCGATCTATAACAAAGTCGATATAATTTTTTCTCACCAGATTTCGTTTAAAATTCACATTATTGCAGTATTTTTTTTAAAGAAAGAAAACGGCTGTACCGATTTTGAAAATTATAGATCGTCTATTACGTGAAAATACTTCGATATCCATGTTTTCATTCTTTAACAATTTATTTCGCAAAGTTACATCAATCTGATAATTGATGATTTTTTTACTTCGTGATAGTTGATCCCCTATTTTTTTGAGGAAGTCAATACTTTTCATGGTCTCAGCTGTTGAGCGTCTGTAATCTACAATTTATCAATAAAAAACAAGTTAATGTCGCGAAGTTGAATATTATTTTAAACCACTTTCCTCTACAATAACACAAATTCTTTTTATAGTTCACAGAATTAGGGCCACATCACCTGAAACCACTTTTTTTATTTTTTGAGAACGGCCACATTCTCTAGAATAAAAAATTGGTCAGTCACGTAGACACTTATTTAATTTTTATTGTATCCCCGTTCTGTCATCACAACGACCGAATTCGTTTATCCTTTAGAATGACGTAATCATACTCTTATTTTCAACAAAGCAGTCCTCTAGTTTAATAAAAAAATTGGTTGTCTGTAAAGTCGGTTTACGGACGATAGTTTTACGTGATAACGTATTCCGTAATACATAACCTAAATTTATATAATAATTATAATAATTCGAATCTATGATATTGCATCTTTTGCTTCAAATTTAGGTTAATTTTGTTTATTAAAATTACTCACCACTTATAATATAATTGTTTTTTTTAACTTTCTTTCTTTCGTATTTATTTTAAGTCTCAAAGATTAACTGTCATAATATTTTGAAAACAATTGTTTCACTGTTTATATAAAATTCCAAAACCTACTTACAATATTTAAGTATTTTCATACGTCAAAAAATTGATTTTTATAATGATAAAATTTGTATGAAAACGATTTTTTCGAGAGATGAGACCTAGCTAAAACGATTTTTTGCCCCCCAAAATCCCTTTTCAGTAAATTTCATCCAAATCGTTAGGGCCGTTTTCGAGAAAAGCACGCACAGGGTCAGGCGGAACGTTAGGAACGTTACACTTTTTCGTGCATGCAGCAGCCGGTGTTTTATCAATTTATAAGATTGGTGATTCATCAATTTATAAGACGTTATCACGTCAAAAATTTAAACCAAAGATTCTGTGCTGCAAGAAAGAACTCCGCTCAAACCTTTTGGGATTTGGTTCTCGGTTAAATTAATCGAAAATGGTTTCATTTTATAGTTTAAAGGGCACTAAGAAAAAGTGTCCATGGGCGCATAGCCTAAAGAGCAATAGATTTTTAGCTACAGATATGTTTAGCGAAATTTTCAATATAGGGATATCAATTGAATTCACAAACATGTTCCATGTGCAACTTTCGTGCTTTTTTTTAGAAATAGGAAAATAGTTGAAAACTAGGTAACGTTGGAAGGTGTCACCCTGTATAAAATAATGTCATATTCGGATTCAGCGCACTCGAAAATATATTTCTAAAGGTCAGGATTTTTTAAGATTGTGAATTCAATATGGTAATTCCTATATCTAAAATCTCGCTAAACATGTCTGTAGCTAAAAATCAATTGATTTTTAGACTATGCGCCTATGGATATCTCCGTAACCTACAATAAATCTCTCTCGCAAAAGTTAACGAAAGATAAAAATATTGTTAAATTGCCGTTGATTTTCAACATTAACACTATATGATTTCTCTATTTTATAATTGGTAGAGGCATAATAAAAAATAATTTATATTCGAGAATTCCAAAAAAAAGAAAAAAAGAAATTTTGTTTTTGCAATTTCGTTTAACAAGTGAAAAATTTTACATGCCACTTTCCAATTACGCAAATAAAATTTGAGAGACTGAAATGTCAAGAAAAAGTTTTTTTTTACAATGAGTGACTAATTAGGTAACCATATTTCCTGCAGAAAAATAATTATTGAATTAACCACAACAATTTTGTATTATAAATGTAAAATTATTTATAACAACCGCTATAAAAATAATTCCTGACACTCGCCACATAAAGTCCACAAGGCGAAGTAAATTTTGTCAACAAATTTTTTTTTTATTACTCATGCGGGAAAAGTGGTATCTTTACGCATTTTGTTACGGTTGAAAAGTAGCTATTTTCATTTGCGTGCGGAAACTTTATTTGTCGCACTGAAATTATTGTTTGCCGCACGCAAATTCAGAGAAAAAACAAAATAATAACGGTGTTAATGTCAACGAAACAAACTGTCATTTGAAGCAGATTTGAGGTTAAAATAATTTTCGATTATGGACTTTTATTCTTGACAATTTTAACAATTTTAACTGAGTTTTCAACTTTTTAATGATTTCATTTTAATTTTTATTAATTCTAATTTTTTTTTTTTAATTCTTAATAAAATTTTAATTTTAATTTTATTTAATTCGTAATAAAAAATAATATGTGCAACTCGTGCGGCATTGTCGATTGCCCCCTCAAGCGAATGAGCGCTTTCGTGGGCAATCGACAACTTGCCGCACTAGTTGCACAATATACTATAGCATTCAGATATTTCCTGTGTAATCTAATACTAATATTATAAAGAGATAAACTTTGTGAGTTTGGATTAAGGATGTAATCTCCGAAACTACTCATTCGATTTCAAAACTTTTTCACCAATATTTAGAATGGACCTTCAGGATGGACATTATCGCGTTAAAATAGAAGCGCTTTTCGTGGAGATCAATTTTGTAAGTCGACGATAAAACGGTGGCAATATTTCCAAATTTCGGACGAAGCCGGACCGCGCCGCTAGTTTTATTTTATTTTCAATTGTACAATATACATACATTTAAAATTTATTTTTGACATTAGGCAATAAAATGTCCTCGTTTATATAATACACTAGCGTCCCGGTCCAGCTTCAACCGAATTTATAGATTGCCACCGTTTTAGCAAAATTGGTCTCCACGAAAAGCGCTTTTATTTTAACGCGATAATATATAGCCTACGTCCATCCTGAAGGTCCATTCTAAATATTGGTAAGAAATATTTTAAAATCGGATGACTAGTTTCGTAGAGTCCCTCCTACATCCAAACTTACAAACTTTACCTCTTTATAATATTAGTATAGATAAGCCACTTTGCCATGGTACCACATAAGATGGTACCGTAATAAACGATGAACGGTACATATCTTTACAGCTCTCGAACTGCATGAACCACATGCAATGTCAACAATCGTCACATAAATAGTTAGAGCGCGAGAGATTACCTAAATATTAAAAAAAAACAAACATTAACTGCTGAAATTATAGGTTGCTACACACGAGGCTGGTTTTGCCATTAGATTCCTTGCTAGTAGTCTAGTTTACATTCATGGTGTCATTCAATTCGGATTGACAACCAGAAACTTTTTGAAAAAATTGTAAAAGTTATAAATATTTTAGTATAAAAAAGAGGAGTTTGTTTTTTGTGAATATCTCAAAAACTATTGCAGATATCTGAAATCACAGAAAAGATTCTGAAAGAGCAGGAAATTTCCTACAAAAAAGTCCCATCTCCCGGAACTCTACCAGCAATATTTCTAATTTTAATTTAAAAGTGAAAATAAGGCAAATTTTTTTTTCTCTTTTTTAAACGACAAGCTAAAAGACACGAAAATATTGAAAATTATACAAAAAATAAAAAAATAATTCAGCCCTATTTTCACTTGTGTTTAAAGTCACTGCAATAATAATAAAAAAAAAATAAAACAAAAATTCTTCACAGAAGTGTCATTATTATTAAAAAAATGACGCATTTTCGACCCCAAGTGATAGAGGTTAAGTCATTCCAAATTAGTCATGGTTCTTCTCCCGAGAGGAATACGAGCAATTACCGGGCACCTATATCTAGATATTGTAAAATACATACGCTCGACAACTTAGAATTGACTCAATTTCAAGCAATGATTATAAACATTAAAAAGTGAAATTAAGAAGAAAAAAACAATAAAATCTTGAATGTCAACAACTTAATTTGCGTCAATAAAATTTATAAGCGATAAAAAACAATAAATATTATAAAATAGTTTTGCTTCTGACATTTACCAGTTTTCTCATGCAGAGCGTTTTATTGTACGACTACGAACTACAAAAAGTATTTACCTATACTTTAAGAAAACGTTAAGAAAAAATAAATTAATAACTAAAAATTGGTTGTCTGTAAAGTCGATTTACGGACGATAGTTTTACGTGATAACGTATCATATTTAATAATACATAACCTAAATTTTAGTAGCTGTCAAACTTGGGCCGAAGTATACTGCGCTCTCGCTTGCACGCACAGGGTCAGACGGAACGTTACACTTTTTCGTGCGTGCAGCTGGTGTTTAATCAATTAATAAAACGTTATCACGTCAAAAAAGAAAATAAGTCGAAAAATCTCAACATGTAGCAGGTGGAAATCTGCTTGTCGTTTTCTTTTGTTTTTGAATAGGTCCCCAACCGCTGCATGTTGATATTCCCGACTTGTATTCCTCTTTTAAGTTATTAGCTAGTAATAAATGAAGTGTTCGAGCGATTCCGCGGATAACGGCTAGTCGTGCGTATTTTTTAAGGCCTCTGCACACGAGGCTGGATTTGCCGCTAGATTTGACTACTAGTTTTCTATCGCTGATTTTCTTAATTGATTTTATGTGCTCTCTTCACACGAGACGTCTTTTCAAACTTGTTTTGTGGACAGATCCGGTGCGCGCGCAGTGACAGTTCAAAGCAAACGTGTCCGTTGTCTGACTGTGAGCAGAACGACGCCATGTAGGTTTGTGGTTGTTTATTCATGTCGCTCACGTGACAATATACTGTTTCCTGATTGGTTCTTGCTCAGAGCAAGCAGACGGCCTAAGAAAAATAGCCCCTGTTCTAATTTTAAAATCTATCTTGTGAACTAGCAGGCGAGCCCGCAGTGACGTCATTTCCAGTCCCGTATAATACGCGCCACGGATCTAAAAGGTTCGGACAGCGTCGCAAAGGCACATTTTAGAGCCGTTGTGACTCCCACCACCTCCCAGCTACCTGCACGGAACGTGCGCTCGTCGGTGATTGGCTTTGTCACTTGTCCCTTGTCGAGTACGCTGTTGTCAAGTTGTTATTACTTATTGCTATGTTATTTTGTTGAGTTGCGAGTTTGTAGTTTTTCAACAGACTGTACAAGCGCAAGTCCGCATTCGCATCTAACTTCCGAGCCTTTTAGATTAGTGGCGTGTATTATACTCAGCCTGCCTACCAGCAGAAGTCCAAGCAGTGTTTCCAGCCTCGTGTGCAGCGGCTTTTAAATCTCAGCTCTCAAGCGACGTGACCTCTGATCCGCAGCAATAATTATTTCAACTTCTGCAACTCACGAATGCCCACTTCTTATAATATTTCTGATTCATTCGAGTGTTGCAAAATTGTTATTGCATAATCAGACGTCTACTTGTTCATCAAATCATAATTCATCATAACGTAATAATAAATAAAAAAATAAGAAGATCGCAACATAGTACTTGAGTAATTTCCTCTCGAACACGATAAATGAAAAACAATCGAGAATCAAAGAGAAAGTGTTATAAGTACTGTACGTGATTACTCTTAACCCTTTATTAGATACGCGGATTATAAATTTTCTAAAGGACCCCGCACAAACCTTATGGGTTTTGGTTCTCGGTTAAATTGATCGAAAATGGTTTTGTTTTATAACTTGAAGGTCACTAAGAAAAATTTTCCATGAGCGCATACGGCATAGCCTAAAAACCAATGGATTTTTAGCTAAAGAGATGTTTAGCGAGATTTTATAGATATAGGGATATCCATTGAATTCACAAACATGTTCCATGTTCAACTTTTGTGCTTTTTTTTTAGAAATGTAAAATAGTCTAAAACTAGGTGTCATAAAATAAGAATGTCATATTCGAAAAAAATATTTCTAGATCTTAGGATCTTTTAAGACTGTGATTTCAATGGATATCCCTATATCTTAAAATGTCACTAAACATGCCTGTAGCTAAATCTATCGGTTTTTAGGCTATGCGCTCATGGTGGACACTTTTTCTTATTGACCATTAAACTATAAAAATAAATCGACCGAGTTAACCGAAAACCAAATCCCATAAGGTTTGTGCTGGGTTCTTTCTCGATAGGAATCTAATATTATTCTTTTTACAAAAGCACTTCTTGTGTTTTAATTCCGCGTTCTTCATGACAGGGGGTTTGAATATGATATTAGACTAACCTGTATGTATAAAAACTAATAATAGAATCACATTGTAAGTTCATTGTCAAATCTAATTTTTTGACAATGTTTTGTGCAACCCAACATTACAAACTTATAGTATTCCAATTTTGACCCACTTCCATTTCGGCTTGAAACTTTATACACATACACGTAGGTTCTGATGACAATACAATATTATTTTTTATAACGATCTAATTTGCATAACCCGTTCTTTTGTCATTGAAATTTCTAGAAGTATCCCGACATTTTTACCATAATCTACGCAAAATACAATATTTTCATGTGTCCGAAAAAAGCGCATTTAAAAATTATTCTAATTTAATATAGATCATCTACATAAACATACCTTGTAAATAGTTGTGTTCTGTATACTTTGAGTTTATTTGTTTTGTGTCATATTCTTTCATCTTAGGCTCGATTTTAATTATTAACAAACCGGGTATGTTCATCCAAAAAAGTTAATTAGAATTTATTTAATTTAACAGCATCGGTACGCGATTTAGCTAGATAACCCATGTGCGATTTATCAATGTAGGTATATATGATCTAACATATTATAATCATCAATATAACAGATGAGGGTATATATTTCTAATACCGGATCTCGCCCTATAGTAAGCATAGAGAAATATCTCCGCAACGACAATAATTTTTTACAATTCTGACCTCCATATTTTGGTCCGAATCTGCGAAAAAAGTGTGACCAATTTCTGAATTTTTAATGTATGTTTAAATGATTGTTATATTGCATTTAATTCTTGGAGAAAGTAGTGAATATAAAAATACCTGATGACACGTTCGTAAGACAAATTAATATCCGTGTATTTTGTATACTGTTGTTGCAAGAAGCTATGAGGATAAAAACAAATAATCTAGCACCACTGTCGGATAGATTTCACTCACAAACTTGCATTCAAAATATCAACAAAAATTAAAATACAGTCTCCTCTCAAATAATTAGTGTTAGTTTTATACTACAATGGAAACAGACAGTGATTTTGGGTACCTTCCCACCGCAAGAGAATCGTTACTGACACGTCGAAAAAATTATTATATCACAATACGATTTTATGTAGACAATAACTGTTTGATCCGGCTTCGCCCGAATTTGTACCGTTTTTTCGTCGACTTACTTTGCAAAATTGATCTCCACGAATTAATGCGCTTTTATTGTAACGCAATAATATATAGCCTGTGTCCACCCTGAAAATGCATTCTAAATATTGGTGAAAAAATTTTTGAAATCGGATGAGTAACTTCGGAGATATACCTCCTACATCCAAACTTACAAACTTTACTTACCTACTTATAATATTAGTATAGATTAACAATTCAAGATGGCGGCTTCAATATGGCGGACGATTTTACGATTTTGTATACAAAAAAAAAAAAAATAAAAATTGTTTATAAAAAAAATTATACCATTTATTTTTACAAAAAACCAGACCTATGGTTTATAAAATTATTTTAACGAAGAAAGTAATAAATATTCAATAATTGTATATAATTACCGTATTTTTTGGACTATAAGACGCACATTTTTACATAGAAAAATGGACTCAAATTTTGGGTCCGTCTTATGGTCCAAAGGTAACATTAAATATTTTTTTCAATAGATCGTCTGTAAATTTATGTTAAAAATAAATAAAAATTATGAGCCGAAAGTAACATTAAAATATATTTTTCGAAAAATTATCTTATAAATTTGAAGTGCGTCTTTATAGTTCGCAAAATACGATATACACAATATATTATCATGTCTTTTGAGGAACTGACATTTTAGAATCCTGTATCACCAACTTTTTACGTATCTTCTGGAGCTCTGAAGGCTTTTCTAACAAAACGAATGACTAATGCATTTTCTAGTTTTTACTTTGCCACTTTCCAATGAAAACAGATTTGTGAACAATAGTCATAACATCATCTTACTTGATTACCAAGTCATTGTCAGATCACCAAAAACAGATTGCTTCAACCCACCATAATAAGCCATTGTAATCACCAAGGTTCAACCTTATTTGCATGCATTAATACGCCCAACAGCTTAAAGTACACTACCGGACAAATTAAAATGTTTTTGATCTCTCAATGCTCAATTAGATACGGAATATTATTTTGAAATAATTTGTTTTTAATGGATTTTTCTTTCTTTCTAGGTACCTACTTACAATCATATCCATGACTACTTATTAAAAAATTGTTTGTTATTATTTTTTCAATATTTGATAATAATTTAAAAACTTGAAGCGATTTTTTTCAAATACGAATTAGAAACTAATTATTAATTATTTTTATATTTTTTAGATCAGTTCTGAAGAAGTCCCAAATCCGGACCGCAACGTCAATGTATTAATTTTATATTTTTTTTTGTTAATATATATATTTGTCTGAAAAATTTGTCGATATTTTTTTTTATTAATTTGTAGGAGTGGTCATTTTTTTCGCGTGATTTTTAAAGACTGAATGTCGCGTCGATATTCCGTTGACAGCTTTGACTCGGCGATACATAAATCATACACACATGATACACGACACATGGCTTATAGCAGTAGTGACTAGTGTTTCAGTGTACAGTACGAGTTCAAGGGATCGCGATCTCTTTTTCTCTTATATGGAGGTTTTTCACTAACTCGAGTTTCTATCTTATAGAGGTACAGGAGTGGTCTTTCTCACTTATAGAGGCCTATAAAAAATCAATGTTAGTTAGTTCAACTATTTATGACTCATTCTTAAATTTCGTGGAACTATTAAAACGCTCAACTATCGCTTATATAGAGGTATAGGCAAGTAGTAGTCTCGCTTATAAAGGTTCATGAGTGAAAAACGTCTTTCTCTTACAGGGGTTTGTTTCTCACTTATAGAGGTTTTAGAGGGTTACAAAGGCACTACCTGGCAATTACTCTCACTTAGAGAGTTTTCTCGCTTACCCAGTTCTCACTCACTCAGGTTTGACTGTATATTGTAGGTAGTTTGTTGTAGGTAGTTTGTTGTCAGCGGGTTTTAAAAAAAGTTAACAATTAAAACATCGTAAAAATGGATGTAATGACTTGATCAATCTCACCCAATTCAAATTCAAATGTTGACTCGCCGCCTTGCTACAGGTATAATACGCGCCGCGGATCTAAAAGGTTCGGAAGTTAGTCACAAACAGCGTCGCAAAGACACATTTTAGAGCGGTTGAGGCTCCCACCACCTCCCAGCTACCTGCACGGAACATGCGCTCGTCAGTGATTGGCCATGATCGCTCGTTGCCTTTGTCACTTGTCGCTTTCCTGCTTTAAAGTACAGTCGAGTACGCTATAGTCAAGTTGTTATTGTTATTTTAGTTTTGTAGAGTTGCGAGTTTGTAGTTTTTCAACAGACTGTACAAGCGCAAGCCCGCATTCGCATCTAACTTCCGAGCCTTTCAGATTCGTGGCGCGTATTATAAAGAATATATAATTACTTTTTAAATGTTAAATAGGTCGCCTGTAATTATTCGGAGACAATAAAATGCGAAAAGTACGTAGGTGTGATTGTCTAAACATGTAGATTGTAGATCAAGACCGAATACTAAATTGCGAATACATATTTTTATAAAGCTGGCACTTCACATGGCTATTTGTGTTCGCTATTGGGTGTTTGTTGTATTTGGCAAAATATATGAAGTTCAAGACAAATATGCAAATAGAGGCAAATACGACCATCCACACATGACAGTCAAATAACAAACACGCAAACATTTCATTGTCCCAATTCATTTTCAATAGTTATTGTTCCAGTTCTCGCTCACAGCACAGACACAAAAATACTGCACGTCCGCACTGGTTCACGGCGCGTGCGCTTCTGAATATGGCCATTGTGTGAACGGTTTATTTGAGTATTTGCCTATTTGACTCCTTTGATGTGCCTCGAAAAACCGACAAGCGTACGGTAACGCGTATTTGGTATTGGGCTTATTTGTCAAATAGGCAAATAAGGCCAACACTTTGTCAAATAGACTGTCCACACTAGGTAATTGTTTGCCAAATATGCCAAATACACAAATACAAATAGCCATGTGAAGTGCCGGCATAACAGTATTCTCTAGTGTAGTGTTTATGTCGACCAATTTCTTTACCGCGTATGAAATTTAAAAAAAAGACGGACAAGTGCAAGTAGAACTCGCGCCCTGAGGGTTCCGTACAAATGATCTATTTAAGTTCATACCAAAATTGGAAATCAAAGTTATTTTATTCAGCCCCGGATCTACGATTTTTTCGAACCGGAGCGTTTAAAATAAATTACTTAAAAAAACTCACAAACATTTTTCGAAAAATAAAATACAAAATTAAAAGTTTTGAAAAATTCACGACGGTCGTTGACAGAAAACGTTCAATTTAGTCGGGACCAATGAACTATTAGTCGAGACAATGTCACAGTTCATTGGATATTTTTTTTCAAAACATATTAAATTGAAATCAAAATGGTAAAGAACAAGTACACGCTGGATTAACGGTTATTTAAAATCGTTTTTTAAGTAATAAAGTCGTGAGTGTGCTCTCGAAAGATGAAATCTTCGATAAACACCGTGAGAACACGTAAATTCATTACAGACCTCTAAATATATCACCGATTATATAATATTTTCTATGCATGATAAAGTAATTAAACGGCTACCAAACCACTTGAATTTTAGTTTTTTTTTACCCGACTCCGACAAAGCCAAAAGCAGTGCCGGATTTACCTATAAGGAAATTAAGCAATTGCTTAGGGCATCACGTCTCAGAGGACACCAAGAAGAAATGAAAAGTGTCAACAATTTTTTTTCTTTTTGTCATGTTCTCAAAAATTTGGTCTATACTGGTATGTCTTTAGAAGTATAAAAGTTAAAAATAAATAATAATTTATTTTTGAAATTTAAAACGAAAAAAACATTATTTCTTAAGTGTTCATTTTTTTTAATTTTAAAGTTTTGGATTTTTTTTTATTAATTATATAATAATGTCTAAGGTTCGATTTTATAGACAGCCAAATTTTCAATGAAAGGATTGATTGTAAAATTCAATTTTTTTCCTAAAAATCTATGCTTTTTAACTTTTTTCTATCAATTTGAATTTTTTTTATAAACTGAACATATTAGAGATGGGGCCCATAACCAAGAAATGTTTACGGCATCAAAGAGTTTTACTCCGGCACTGGCCAAAAGGAAGGGTTATGAGTTTAGCAGTCTATGTATGTTTGTATTTACGGATGTTCCACCGTAGCGCCTAAACTATTCATCCGATTTTGATAAATAAGGTGTCAATCGGTTCGTTATTATGGCCCGGGTAACATAGGCTACATTTATTTTTGAATTTTGGTCTCAGAGGGGAGCAAATTGAAAACAAATAAAAAATAAGTTAAAAAAAGTAATTTAAATAAAAAATAAGTAACTAAAACCCGCCTACTGAGAAGTATGAAACAAGAAAACATTCTGCATCTGAGAATAGCCGTGGTCGTATGCCATCTCACATATATGAAGCCCCTCTAGCTTATGATCGCGTACTACTGTTAAAATGTAACGTTTTGTTAGGGTAGGTGGCATATGACCACGGCTATTCTCAGATGAGAATATTTTCTTGTTTCGTACCTTTCAGTAGTCGGGTTTTAGTTTTTGAATGGTTTCGTATACAGTAAGTTTGTTTCAACCTCCTTGCGAGCGATAACAGAGACTAAAAATTAAGAAAATAAATTATAGTTTTTAAAAAACTAAAAAAACACGCTTTAATAGCAAACCGAACTAAGTAGAAATAACTATTAAGAAAATATTTCAATTATAGTAAAAAAGCGTGGGGTGCCAATTTCTATATTTTCATTATAACTCTAATTTTTTAAATAGTTACCAATTAAGTAATTGTAACATTTAATATCAAGCACCCACGCTTTATTACTAAAATGAATTATTTTGTTAATAGGTATTTTCTACTTTTTAGTTCGGTTTGCTATTAAAGCTTGTTTTTTAAACTATTTTTTAACCGACTTCAAAAAAGGAGGAGGTTCTATGTTCGACTGTATATATTTTTTTCTTTTTTTATGTATGTTTACCGATTTCTCCGTCAATTATGGACCGATTTCCAATTTTTTTTTTAATCGAAAGAGTGCACTTCCGAGGTGGTCCCATCAGAACCAAGTCAGGATCTGATGGTGAAATCCGGGGAAATCGAGAGAAACTCTCAAATTTCAAAGGCACGCATACTTAGCCTACCCATTGCAATACTTTATCTAACACTAAAAAGAGAAAAATAAAATATTTTTAACAAAAAAATTGAACCGACTTCAAAAAATATGCACTAAAAAGTAAAAAATAATAATTATTGTTATTTTTGGAGTCGGTGTCAGCCAAAATGAAATCTATTCCGAGAACTAGAGACATGTAAGATTTAAATTGCTACTTTCGAATTCCGATGTGACAACGACTCCAAAAATAACAATAATTATTATTTTTTACTTTCTAGTGCATATTTTTTGAAATCGGTTCAATTTTCTTGTTAAAAATATTTTTTTTATTGAGAAAATATTAGAAATTAAATTATCTCACAGCATTTGAATACATTACTAAATTAATGAGACAATATTATAAACTATAATATAAAGTACTTGAGATCTACAGTAAGGTACGCTGCATTACTCTGTGATACTTGTGAAGCACAATCAACTACTCTGTACTAAAACTTATATTTATTACATTTAAGTATAATTACTTACAACGGCCTGTAAAGTTATGCATTACAGAACACGTCATTCATATAGCATTTCAACTCACTGTTCACGTTGTAATTGTTTCAATAAGTGGTTGAAGTTTTAACGCTTATAATGCATTTAAAAAAGATGTGCATAATTTAGTTCAGATGTGTCAGAAAAAACCTGTTTTATACACAAACTTGCCGTTACCCGCGGCTTCGCACGCGATTGAGACGAAACACGGATACATTCCCATTTTTTGGCATAGTTACTCCTCTAGATCTCCATAAGAAATTTCAAAATTGATGACATTCACGTGATCAACGTCCCAAATAACCTTGAAAATGACACCCATGTTGATTTTTAGACTATTTACCTCATTTCACCCTCTGAAAGGGTTATTTCTGAAAAAGCACGAAACGTGTTTTATTATTTGTTGACAGGAGTAATCTTGCAAATTTTCGAATCGTTTATGATTATTCCATGCACATTTTGAACCCCCGTTACACCCTTTTAAGGAATGAATTTTCAAAAATCTGTTCTTAAGAGGATGCCTTACGTCATAATAGCTATCTGTGTGCCAAATTTCAGCCCAATCAAAAACTAGCTTTGCGGTCCAACATATTATGTATAAATTTAATCGATTAAATTAATTAATTGCAAATCATAAAACTAAATGTGTTCTTCTATCTATTAAAATAATTATGCTATAATATTAATAAATCTGAAGTAAGTCAAATTAGAAATCCAATAATTAAATATATTCTGTACAAATATTTATTATAAAACAGGTTTCTTATGCACCTAATGCAGATGTGCAGAGATGAGCAAATAAGTGCCTTACAGAAAGTTACATGTTGTTATCTAATTAGGTGCAAACAAGAACCACAAATGCAAAAATAAAAATTTGTTCTACTCTTTGGTATTTTGTGTTGTCGTTTTTTGAACTGATTTTTCAATTATGCTTCATTTAGCCTTTAAAAAATGTCTAATAGAATCAAAGTAACTTATCACCATTTAGACTGATTATAGACTGTTGATATTTCACAATAATCAACACATGTTAGTGGCATGACATTATTATTATTATTCTCTTTAAAAAGAATAAAACAAGATTTAAACGGCTTATAAAAAGTTGTTTGCAAGATCGATGCATAAAAGCGGGCGTGTCGTTAATCTGGGCCAACAACTGTAGCACCGAACTGGTTCCGGATTTATTTCGAACCAGATCAGGCAGACGATGACTCCACGAAGAAATTGTGTTCATTTGCAGCATCTTTGATTCACATGTCATTTTGTTCGAATATATGATAAATCAATTACGGAATATGAATTTTAAGGTAGTTCACTCATCAAACGGCTTTTTTTAGAAATTTAAAAAACTGAAGTATATATAAGGTTAATAAAAGTGCCTTATATTTAATTTAAAAAAATGAAATTTTTTCACCCTCTGTAAAACAAGATATTAACAATCAAAATGTGCATAATTAACACGCTTAACACACTTTGTTGAATGTTAAAAAATTATTGATTTTTAAAATAAAAATATTTTGATTGTACCTGGGTACTTGCAATTGAAATTGTATAGGAGTCTATCAATTCAGTGCCGGATTATACCAAGTGCCGCCTATACGCGAAAACAGGCTTGCCGCCCACTTAAGGCTAGCGTTTTCCCGACTTTCAAATCATTCCATCATTCCGCATATATTTGATTTAGTAGCCCGCAAATACACCAGGTTTGAACTAGGTTCTCATTTATCCTACCAAGACTCGAGGTAAAACGTTGTCTCCCGCCCCTGATAACGTGGTGTGTATATTAATATTATATCAGTTATTAATATCTGATTCCGATTGGAGGTTCAAGACAGACCGTCATTTCGTTAGTTAGAAATCATTTTATTTTTTTGCGACCGTCCCTGCCGCCCCTCCGACGAGTGCCGCCCTACGCTTCAGCGTAGTTAGCGTATAGGTTAATCCGGCACTGTCTATCATATATTAATGCTTAGATGTATTGAACACAGTTTATTACAAAAATGCAAATCGATATGATATAGGTATTAAAGCTAGGGGACTTGATTAAACTAAAATAAAATCGTGGGGTCATTTAGGTATACTTACATTATGGTCGAAGAAGACAGTCGAAAACTAAATATGATTTTCAATCTCAAACAAATGAAAATTTTCTACTAAATGCGCCCCACGTTTTTATTTTAGTTGAATCAAACCCCCTTTGGGGACTCATAATTATTTTCTACTTTTGACGTGATAACGTCTTATAAATTGATGAATCACGTCAATATAAAAAGGTGAAACACCGGCTGCATGCACGAAAAAGTCTAACGTTCCGCCTAAACCTGTGCGTGATTATTAAATATGATATTCGAGCGGAATACGTTATCACGTAAAGCTATCGTCCGTAAACCGACTTTACAGACAACCAATTTTTTTAGTAGATCATCGATTGTAGGTACAATAAAACCGTTTAACTTAAAATATTTTTTAAATATTTTTATTTTTGCTTTATTAAATGTGCGATGTGCAGCCGGAAGAAAGCCGGAGCGGTCAGTTAGTTATTATAATATTGTATTGTCATCTGAACAACATACGCATGCAAAATTTCAACTCAATCGGATACCGGGAAGTAGTTGAAAAAGCTGTCGCAAGATTTGAAACAAAGATAGGTATATAAACAAATATACGGAGTCAAGCTAAATAAAACCGTTTAAAAAACTTTTTGGAATGTACTAAAATGGAAAAGGTTAATAATATTATAAAGAATGAGAACTTCAATAACACGTAAACACAATAAATTATAAGCAAGGCTAAATCGAAGAAGAATCATTCGTGATTACTGATTAATTTTATTTAAAAAAAAGAGTATCCGCATTGCAAAATAGTATTAGTATTCACGAAGAGTAAATACTTAATTAAAAATACCAGGATATTGTTTTTTAAACGTTAGCTGAATATTAGTATTATTTAGAAACAGTTAAGTGTCAATACATCAATAAAAAAATTGTGAGTTCCTAATTGATCAATTTATCATTATTAAAAATAAACTAAGTATAGAACAAATACTTAAAAAATATGAATACTAAACATGTTTTATTTAGTTACGTTTTATTAAATATCTATGAAAACATTTTTCTTATATTGAAGGAGATTTATTTGGTTGAAGAACAGTTGAAAAATAAGCTTTACCAGAGTATCGCTTGTGGCCAACGTTTCGAAAAATATATTTTCATCATCAGGACCTATGAACATGTATAATATTCGTTACATTTAATTTTATTTCGATTTCTAAGTATATACATTATAGATCAGATAAAACTAAACATTATAACATAAAGCTTATTTTTCAACTGTTTCTCAACCAAATGAAGCTCCTTCAATACATATTTTTCGAAAAAAAACTTCTACTAACAATTTTTCTTATAAATGTACCTTGTCATACTTGTTATTTCGTTTTAGCTATCAAAAAATTATATTTATTAATATATTTGTTGTCTCTGAAACATGGAAAACGTATATATTTACACGGAATTGTTCACAATATTAGTATGCCTGTCAACATAATATATCTCTTCTACTTCTCCTTTTATATCGGGACTAGCAGCCGATCGGCTCCCTCGCCGTTTTTCGTTGCAAAATTGGTCTCCACGAAAGGCGCTTTTATTTTAACGCGATAATATATGACCTATGTCAATCCTTAAGGTCCATTCTAAATATTGGTGAAACATTTTTTAAAATCGGATGCGTAGTTTTGGAGATTACCTCCTACATCCAAACTTACAAACTTTACCTCTTTATATATTAGTATAGTACTATAGAATGTGTCCACATGACTCTATTGGTAGCTGGCTCCATGCGCTCCGCTCACTAAAAAGAGTAGCTCAGAGCGAGTCGTTCAAAGGAGCGACACTAGACAGTACGCTCTACACAAGTGTGCAGAGTGCAGACTGCAGAAGTGTGAACTATCATCATGCATGCTCAGGAGTCACGTAGCATTGCACAGCACAATACACACACTCAGCTCTGAGCTCATTTTATTATGATTCTGATCTTGTATTATTCGCACTTTGGATAAACTATAAAGTATAATAAAAGCTTAACAATAATAATGTTTATTGCTACAATATTATATCTTTGTCAACGACGTCAATGTGAATGGTTTAAATCACTGTAAGCTTAGTACTATCACACTTACAGTGTGTCATTCAACATTAAATGGCTCAGCAAAGACAACTCCATACGTGCAAAATTCACTAGTTCCTCTGTGGCCTGTGCTGTGTGCGCTCTGTAAATGTGCGAATGCAACAGTACAGAACAGCTCAGCACAGAGCAATGGCGCTCGGAGTGAGTCATTCACAAAAAAAGAGCGACTCGCTCCACTCCGAGAAGTGAGTCGTTCATTAGATATAGGCTTTGAATAATCGAGATACGAATATTCAGTGCTGGGACATTATTGATTCATAGGACAACATTTATAAAAGAATGTACTTTCATTGTTGTGTAGCATGCATAAAGATGTATTTTCTGTGACACTACGTTTCATATTTTCACTTTATTCGACACGAAACGACATACACGAGACATACCTCTTGAAATAGTTAATTCATATTGCTTCATTTTCAATATAAATCATTAAAACTTTGGTATTTTTTTTGCGTGATTTAAGGTTGTATAATTATTACAGTATCAAAAATTCCCATTACCAAACAGTTACCTTACTAATCTCTGATTGGTACTTGCGTGCTCAACAAACTACGCAATCTCCGGATTGGTACATTTTAATTTTATTTAAATTCAATCGTATTTATTTTATAGCTACAAATCACATTATAGGTACTTTCAATTAATATATTTTTAAAAATTTCCAGTGGTATCATTTTTATCAGGTACCTACTAGGGAATGTTATAAATAGTGGTAGGCCTCCTGACAGGATATAATTGCATCAGACACAGGTCTGGATTTACCAAACAGGCAACGAGCGGCAGATTTAGAGTGCGGCAAATTTTTGTGAGGATAATATTAATAACTTCGTGATCCAAAAATCAAGACGTAAAAACTTTTAGTAGACAGTAAATGGTTCACAAAAATCAATCATACACATAATGGTAATTATTGAATATTATTACATGTCATACTACAAAATTTTAAAGTTACTTAACTAAGATAAAATAAAATATTTGTTCACAGGAATATGCATTGTGTTTGAAATTCAATTGTACTTAACTTATTTCTACACTGAAGGACAGGATTGGGGGGTGTCAATTTTTTAAACTGCCTAGGGGTGCCACATTCTTAAATCCGGGCCTGATCAGACAGTCAGGCGTCACTGAAGGCCATTGCTAGCTCAAAAATGACATCAAAGCTGGTTTGGTAGTGCATAAGAGTCCTTAGAGTTCTGGCAGAACACAATAAAGCAATTCACTGTGAGATTCGGAGATTACATAATACGCCCTAGAGCAGTGATGGCGAACCTATGACCCGCAGGTCAGAACACTGACCTTTTTAATTGACCCCCGAGTTTATTTATGAATACTCATTTTTTATGTCATAAAAGAGAGAACAAAAAAAAGACGGACAAGTGCGAGTGGAACTCGCGCCCTGAGTGCTGCGTACTGTTATTTCATAAAAATTAAATTTGTCATGTAATAAATCTATATAATATAATATCAGAAATTTATGATCGGATTTTTTTCTTTACTTGTGCTATGCAACCTTCTTTCGTGCCAAACAAATTAAAAGTTACTGTTTTTCTGTAAGGTTTCTAAATTTCAAAAGTATATTAAAGAATTCAAATTTTGCCATTTTTTTAAGGACTCCTTTTTGACGAAAACCGAAATCTTTCGGAATTTTTTCATCATGCTTATAGAAAAAAACACGCTGAATCCAATAAGCACAAACGTCTGTATGTCTTTTGGTTTAGAAGTTATTTGCGTTTATAGTTTTCAGAAAGTCATATAAAACCTTCGAATAGCCGTAGTTTCCAAACTAAAAGAGATACAGACGTTTGATTACGCTCATTGAATTGAGCGTATTTTTTTCTCTAAGCTTTCTCAATTTCAAAAGTATATTAAAGAATTCGATTTTGCAATTTTTTCAAGGCATACCTACCCTTTTAAAAAAATGCGATTTTTGACGAAAACCGAAATCTTTCGGAACTTTGGCAAAAAAAACACGCTGAATCCAGCATGGTCGTAAAACGTCGTGTGTCGTCCAAAAAAAGTTTCGAAATAAAAAAATTAGTATTTAAACATCCCCCTCTTCCTTTACAAGTAACTCCACTGACTTAGTGGCCCACGAGCTAGTACAAAAAAAATCACATAATTTGACCCACTTCTCAAAAAGGCTCGCCATCACTGCCCTAGAGGCTGTAGTATTCCAGGTAACAACCGACTCCCATTAATAAAAAAAAAACAATATAATAAATAAATACGCTTATTTCTACGTGTACAAAAAAAATATGATCGTAATAGTGCAAAAGCCTATCGTCAAGATAAAATATACATTTTAATTTACATAGATCACAAAACTTTAATTTTTTTAATGACAATTATTCCCATATAGCCAGCAAATATAAAACTGTGATCTTTGTCTGACGAAGCCACTTTGTTGTGCAGAAAAGTTGCAAAATAAAGTTCGGTGTAAACAATTTAAAACATATGCTTTTTGTGTCACTTGTTATGATCACATTTAATAAAAAATTGCGGTCTGCTTGCGGTTTTCAAATCAAAATGTTCTAAAAAAAACTGCATCTTGTAAACAATATACCACCACGTAATTAGCAAACTGACGATAAAGATTTAAAAAAAAACTTAATTAATACACAAAGGAAATTGATAAACTTTAATTGTAGGCTGTTTCCTGTCTATTAATTATTCAATACACACACGTTCCTGAAATTATTCAGTCATTGTTAAGATTTTCAGCAAGCGTTGTGAAAATGAAGTTATTTTTAATTATATGTGCGCTCATCATTCCAAACGCTTTAAGTGCAAGCATTGAAACAGTAAGAGAAGTACTAATTTTAACCGATGACAATTATGAATCTGCAATTAATAGTAACGAATATATAATGCTTGACTTTTGTAAGTATTTATTTGATTGCGAGACGTACAGTAGTCGAGGATTCCACACAACTAACAAACGAATGAATGAAACTAATAAATAAGCCGTTATGAAAAGTATACCATTATTATATAGAAAAACACCGTTATAGCATATATCTCTTCGGCGCATGCGCCAATTTTCCTCAAAAACAATACAATACCACGCTTTTTTTTAAATTTTGAAATGGAAAATATTCATGAGATTTCTGAAAACGTTTTCGAAGTTAAAATTACCAAAAATAAATTTCAGATGCGCCGTGGTGCGGACCTTGTCGAAAACTGACACCGGAATATTTCAAAGCTGCCGAAATGTTACACGAAAAACAGTCTGAAATAAAACTCGCCAAGGTCAATGTAGATGACGAAGAAAAAGTTGCTGAAGTATATGAAGTTAGAAGTCTGCCAACACTTAAATTTTTCAGAAAAGGATCAGTTATTGAATATACAGGTAAACCGGCCTCCGTCTAGTTTGGGGGTTTCTTATAATCGGACCCGATACGGACGGAAATAGAGACAAATTCGTTTCTGCTTTTTGTTTCGAAAGTATAGTCGACAAATGTTAAAAATAGAATAGAATATAATATATTTGTTTAAATACCACCATTACGTGGCATAGCATCGTCATAGAATTAAAAAAAAAAATAAACAAGTATAGTACACTAATAAAAGAAATCTTCTGCAGAATAATGACCAGCCTCAATAAATCTCCTCCGCACAAGATTTTTAAACTGTTTTAGGGGAAGGTTTTGAACATCAAGAGGCAGTTTATTAAACAGTCTGATTGATATGCAGACGGAACTGCTATTTGTATAAACATTCATGGCTTGATTTATTATTCTTGCAGTACATTATTTTCAGCAACACGGCTCAATTAAGATGATCTTCAAAATGTCATTAACTAACTTAATTATTATTAAGCGTAATTCATCTAGTAATCCAAAAAAGATATTTAAGTACGCTCAATTTTCTCCAAACTTTTGTTTTTGTGTTTAAGCCTCCCTTCAATTTATTGTAGGTGGTAGAAAAGCCGAACAGATTGTTGCGTGGTTGATAAAAAAAACCGGCACTCCTATGAAACAGTTATCATCAAAAGAAGAAGTGCAATCATTTATAGATGACAATAAGATTGCAATAATCGGATTCTTTAAAAATCAAGAATCGGATGGAGCGCAAACTTACTTAAATATAGGCAATAAGTTATTTGATGTGCCATTTGCAAACATATCTGATGATGCTCTCTTCTCCGAATACGATGCCAAAGAGGGCACCATAATACTCTTCAAACAGGTACAATTTAATTCATTTGGGTGTCTTACAAATTTAGATTTTAGACCAGAATATATTTCTACATTGTTTGTTCTAGAACTCATCTTTCAGAAAAACTCTCCTCTAGAAATCTACTTTCAATGACACATTTATTTTATATCAGGTTTTGCACCTCAATCATTGCTATTCCCATAGGTTCGTCATCCTTGGGTCCTAGGCAATGTACCATTTACCACTCTCGTGTATCTAAATTTGTGCCGCGGTCTTTTTGAAAAACAGAACCCAAACGAACCCATTTGATTCTTACTTATCGATCAAAATTACTGTTTTTTTTTCAGTTCGATGAACCCAAAGTAGTTTATAATGGGGAACTTACAGAAGAATCGATCAAGGATTTTATAAAGGAGAATTCCCAGCCACTTATTCAGGAATTTCATTTAGACGAAGAGATCATTGACAAAATTTTCGACAATAGCATTAGAGATTTCTTGTTTTTGCTTCCGTCAAAAGAGACTGATAATTTTAAACAGCATGAAAAAGGAATTGTCGAAGTGTCCAAAGAATACAAAGATCGGGTTTGTATTTTTTATTCCAACACCTGCACACGGTTACTGTTTGAGACAGTAGAGAGATTGTAGATTACATACGCTCGACAACACAATTTGAACGAGTTAATTCAAACAAGGTTTGTGAAGCCTAAAATTCGTAAAGTTGTTGTCGAGCGTCTATAATTTACAATATCTATCATATATATATTAATACGCTAAGGTTAAAGATGTTTGCCTCCCTTTTTAGAAAAAACCTCACAATTTCTCCACATAAATTATATATCATTATACAGATAATTGCTTGCTCTACTGACATCGACAACTAAAAAATTTATTATTGCGTTTGTTTTTGTAAATTAATTAAAATACAGCAACCCTGAACAACGTCTGCCATCTGTCGGCTTTAATTCTGAAACAACGTCAACACTTCGATCTGTCATCTGACCTTCATATTGTAATACAATAGACACAATACTGCATACTGCCATCTGACGGCTTTAATTTTGAAACAGCGAGCAACGCTGAACAACGTCACAGCAATGCTGCATGATGCCATCTGACGGCTTAGCTCAACGCTTTTGCTACTTACGCCTCTATATGACAATTTTAGTAAAATATTTCTTCGATCTGTCATCTGAGCTTCATATTGTAATACAACAAAAAGAAGAACGTTATAAGCAGTGTGCAAAATTAGAAACGAATTGAATGCCTGCAATCTTATTTAAAAAATAATTTTGTAAAGTGTTAATTATTATACTTAATTAGTGCGAATAATTCGCACAGGTCACACTAGTCTTAATTTAGTAGATTAAATCAAGTCCAAATTGAAAGCAAAAAATATTTTTGTCTAGGTTATATTCATGACTGTAGACATTGATGATGAAGAATTGGAGCCACTCCTTGAAGAATTGAGAGGACCTGCAGGCCTTCCAAAAGTGGTATTGGCTCATGTGCCGAACCCTAAGAGATTTAAACTTGAATATTACAAATATGAAGGCGAAAATATTGAAGCAGATAATATCAGAAAATTCCTGCAAGATTATTTTGACGGAAAAATTGAACCGTATGAACCCAACAATGACGATAGTAATGAAAAGGTAGTTGATAATAATTTATACAGTTAGTCAGTTTAAATAAATTGAAATCGTGGAATCGTGTGTACCGGCTCCTTGATTTAATTTTAGAGTGTTAAAAGTAATACATTAAAAATAATACAATCAAAATTGGACAGAATAGGTGTCACTGGAGACTAGGAGCCCTCAAGAACTTGTTGTACTTTTGCATAAATCCATGACTGATCATATGGGTTTGGGTGCATCCTAGATCACCAGACCTATCTCGATTAATTCAATGTTCTTGTTTGGTCTTTTCTAAACTATCAATACAAGATAAGTGACTATTAATTAGTAGAAGTTTTGTTCCAAAATATGTATTGAATGAGATTTATTTGGTTGAGGAACAATAGAAATAAGCTTTACCAAAGTATCGCTTGTGGCCAACTTGCATTAAGGCTTTGAGGATGAAAATATAATTTTCAAGCGATACTTTGGTAAAGCTTATTTCTATTGTTCCTCAACCAAACAAATCTCCTTCAATAAGTGACTATTATAGAAATATGATTAGAATCATAGTGACTTGCAGAACTCACTTCCAAAAAACCTGGTTTGACAATGTCCTTATATTGCGACCAAACATTTGATGTGGTAAGACAATTAATCTGGTGATATTACAGACCTTGAAGGTTGAAGATGAAATGTTGTAATCAACAAATGACTACTCTTTGAATCATTTTCATTTACTTTATTTTTAAGACTGATGAACCTGAATCTGTAACGGCGGAAGCTACTCATGAGGAACCTGAAAGTATTACTGAAGAAACGCAACAAGACATAACTGAAGAAGTCAAACAAGAATCTGAAGATACTTCAGAAGAGGAAAGCAACGGGGCAAAGGAAGAAGAGTCTGAAGAATCACAAGAAGAAAATTCAGCACAGGAATCAAATGAAGAAAAGAAGGAAAAGAGATCATATAAACGAGCCCTTGAAGATTCTGACATGATTAAAAAAATGTATAGGGCAATCCACCTTCCGCTGTAAAATAATGCTTGTCAATTTTTAAGAGGCAATAAAATAGATTTCTGTAAAAACTGTTAATAAACATGATACTGAACACGAATTAAAATCTTCTTTAGTAAATCTTATCTGACCTTGAGAATAGCTCAGCTTGTAGGGATGCCGTTGCTTAAAACCTCAATCCTCAGGCTATTGCAGTAATCATTGTTAAAGTAAGCCCGAGCAAAATATATTATTATGCTTGGTATAAAGCCGGACTAGGCTACTGGTGAATTATAAATAAGAAAAGGCTAAATGAAAGTAACTAGGTTTCAACTCAAACAAAAAAAAAGCGTCACTATAAAGCATCGTAAATATTATTTTTAAATTTCGGCAGCTCTATTTGATTAATATTAGGTAATTATGCAAGCATAATTAAAATATTTACTTGCATTACGTGTTAATATTGTTTATGATTAAGTCATGGTTTAGCATAATATTTGCACTGATGTCATACTTCTAAGTTCTAACTCAGATACCAGCTGTGCTATTATTAGCAATAATTATAATATTATCAATATTTTTTGACAGTTTGAGACCCTAATATTCTGAAACAATATATAAAAAAACATGTTTTCATAATACCTCGATCGAAAGTGCATACTTTCGGCATCAACTGTAAGGCAGAAAGTCTAACATTTACTGCTTGGTGGGCTTACATGCACCAATGCGGCGAAGTAATAGATAGTGATTCATCGGTTTGAATGGAGCGGCGAAGCAACGAAACAATGTTAAGCGTACGCGTTACACGCATAAAGACTGCGCCGCTCATGTTGTGAAGTAGCAGTGTGTACAAAATCACTGTCTCGAATAAGCAAACCGCACTTGTACAGTGTACACTGTTGCCTGTTCTAATGTTGGCCAGTGACCATCGCCAGGTGCACAATATGGCGGTAAATATGACAACGCTGGAGCGTGGAATGTGTATACGGGTCCAGCGCGTGCCATCACATCCACAGAGCAAAACAATAACCTCCCGCCGCAGCAGGTAACAGCCGCCGTGATCGTACCATTCAGGGCCGTAAACAATTTTATCACGGGCTACGTGTAACAGGTACTAATAAAAAAAAATAGAGTTGCAGTGCCAAAACCCTGCCGACATAACAGGTTGATTTTTAAGGAGTTATACGCAGTTGCAAAGCCAAAAAAGTCGTTCTTTTACGATTTATGATAATTACATAACGTATTTCAATACAGAGATTTTCCGACTTGTTTCCCTTTTTACACGCTTTATATTAACTTCACTTGTAAGTTTGTATGTATGTATGCATGTATGTATGTATGTATGTATGTATGTATGTATGTATGTATGCATGCATGAATGTATGTATGTATGCGTGTATACATGTATGTGTGTATGTATGTAAGTATGTATGTTTGTTTGTAACCTTCTTTAGACTACAGCAAGTGGTTTATTATTGTAGTGTAATATGCCAGCACTGTAACTACAGTGTTTAGCCGTGCGGTCTAAAGCACGGGTCTTCGCTGACGTCAACTCTCGGAATCACGGGTCGTGGGTTCTAATCCCGTCCACGCCGAAAAAAAAAATTGATTTAGTTATTTTTTTATTTATATTTATTTTTTTTTATTCAGTAGTGGATAAAAATAAACACACTACAACCCTGACAGTTATCAATCTTTTACATAGGTCTCCAAACTACAAATGAAACTCATTCTTTGCTTAAAATGAAGTAAAATTTTATATAAAAAAGAACTCTGTTATGGCGTAAAAATCGTGACGCGAAAGAATAAAAAAATCGGCACCAGTTTTCTTATCAATTTTTATTGTTATTTAAAAAACAGTTTTTTAAAACTAGTATTTATTTTTAATATTGGACAGCTATCTATATATATAAAAATCTCGAGTCACAATTTTGGCCGCGCTAATTTCCGAAACCACTAAACCGATTTTATTGAAATTTAGTAAATGTGTTTTGCTTGGTCCAACTTACGCTATTGGATAGTTCTTATTAAATACTTTGTACAAAATTACGGTGTTTTAGTAACATGTAACGTCATCTGATAGAATTTACTCAAAGCTATTAATTCAGAAGCAAACAAAAAAACTGTTTTAGTAGTACCAAATTGCGACATCTGGTTGAATTCGCTCAAAGCTATTAGTTCAGAAGCAAATGTGGTAGAATTTGCTCAGACGCCGGGCCGCAAACGAAATACATTTTGCAGAATGATATCTATCGCACCCGGGTGAAACCGGGACGGACCGCTAAGGGAATAATAAATTTAAAAATGCATGCTAATGCGAGATTTATTGGAAAAAATTATTTTTATTGCAAAAAAATAGTGCATACAGAATGGCATGTTGCAATCTACACGAGTTCAAATAACTGCATTAGCTTTTATATACAATTAAACACTGAAACAACTAAATTATTGTATTAATTTAACGCTACAGCTTGTTACCTAGACACCAATTACACCAATTAAAAATAATAACGGAGATTTATACTCATAAATTCTTACAGAGAAAATATTGATATACCACAAGATATTTTCTCATCTTTATCTAAATTATCTTTATAAATTATAGATTAGGTACTAGTGTGACCTGTGCGAATAATTCGCACTAAATAAGTATAATAATTATCACTTTACAAAATTATTTTTTAAATATGATTGCAGATATTCAATTCGTTTCTAATTTTGCACACTGCTTATAACGTTCTTCTTTTTGTTGTATTACAATATGAAGCTCAGATGACAGATCGAAGAAATATTTTACTAAAATTGTCATACAGAGGCGCAAGTAGCAAAAGCGTTGAGCTAAGCCGTCAGATGGCATCATGCAGCATTGCTGTGACGTTGTTCAGCGTTGCTCGCTGTTTCAAAATTATAGCCGTCAGATGGTAGTATGCAGTATTGTGTCTGTTGTACCTATTACAATATGAAGGTCAGATGACAGATCGAAGTGTTCACGTTGTTTCAAAATTAAAACCGTCAGATGGCAGACGTTGTTCAGCGTTGCTGTATTTTAATAAATTTACAAAAACAAAAACAATAATAAATTTTTTAGTTGTCGATGTCAGTAGAGCAAGCAATTATCTGTAAAATGATATATAATTTATGTGGAGAAATTGTGAGGTTTTTTCTAAAAAGGGAGGCAAACATCTTTAACCTTAGCGTATTAATATATATGATATATCTATGCAAAAATAACTAACAATATCACGATTTATCATTGTATACCAAAAATGTTTGCATAAAAATCTTATTAGCCAAAAAAGATATAGGTATTAAATGTTAAAATGTTTATACCTACAGACTAGGTTTATTCCAAGAAGCAAGAACGGTAACAGAACCGTTGCAGGCTTGTTACTGCCAGTTTCGTTTTAGCTATAGTGCGCAAAAGACAGTGACGGTTCTGTTATCGTTCTCTGCTTGAAACATACCTACTACAGGTTCGCCGTCTATGCTATCGTTGAAATTTCTCAATTCGTCATGCAGGTTTAATAAAATACGACCCGATAGATGTTACCAATAATTGTTAACAAATAAAAATGTTAACATTCCAACAAGAAAAAATGCGTTTTCTTACATATTATTTAATGTTTTAAAACACGAAATTAGCTTTTCGTATACCTGCAGAGTTGAAGGTCCTTGGCCAGCCAATTGACGATCACTTCTTTAGACTAGGCCAAGACATCGATACTCTGTTATTAATCAAGAAAGAAAATGTCAAAAAGACAAGTAGAAAAAACACGTTTTGTTACATATAAGTGCAAGGGTTTGCAGGTTATACCACCGTTGAAGTTTCTCAGCGAATCAGTCCCTACTAATCTCTATAGTCTATAGTCTATACTATTAAATTACAAAACTAAGAGAGTAGTTTCAAAAGACGGTTATTTTTGACACTGAAGTAATGATTTTTTGGTCGTTTTAGAATAATTCGGAATATCTTTAAAGTATTTTATAAAATAGAAAAAATAATTTTAAGTCATTTAGAGGTTAAAATTATAAGTAATTTGTTTAGAACCACTCAAAACGTTGCAGAGAAGAAAGAAATCGATTTTCTTCTTTTTAGTGCGTCTTTCTTAAGAAAATATAAATTGTAAAAGAACAAAGTTAGGTCCTTCTGTATGGATCCGAAACCTGGAAGGCCATAAACAACTAAACTGCAAATCTACAAATGTCTCAGAATAATCCTTAAGGTGAAATGGAACAAACCCGTCTCGGATAGCGAGCTTTGGAAACAGACATATCTTGAGGAAAGCTGAATAACTATTATAAACGTATAGGAAATGGAATCGGATATAGGACACACGCTATGAAAGATATGGCGTAGAGAACCCACAATGAACAAGCTTCAACTCTAAAATATGGATCAGATTTAACTTCTTCGTAAATGCACTAATGCTCCATTTAGGAGTTAAGAATTATTATTATTGTACATTGTATTTATATGCATGACTTTAATAGTTCGACAACCCCGTAAGTACCTACATACATAAATATACGTGCAATAAAAACAATACGGTGCGATTAACAAAACATGCAAAATCAGTTTAGAACTAACTCAGTCAACCGTTTAATCTAGTTTAATGCTATAAAAGAATGATGCTATTCACAGTAAACTAGGATAATTCGATTTAAACGAATTCAGTCGCTACTTTAATATATTAACTGACGGTGAAATGTTCTTAAATATAGGATAATCTCTGAACCGGTTTGACTCTGCTTTCTTACAATAAATTCCTCAAAATAATCTCCACTATTAATAACAGTGTATGTTGTTTTACGTTCACTAGACGAATTTCGATAAAAAAAAAGTTTTATTTAAACAAAATCGGTACAGCGCTTCAATAGTCATTCCGATTTTAGATAAAGCGGGTTAGCTATTATTAAAATTCTACATCAAGGATCACCAATTAGTTTCATTGTGGCTCCGTAAAAAAAATTGGTTGTCTGTAAAGTCGGTTTACGGACGATAGTTTTACGTGATAACGTATTCCGCTCGAATAATACATAACCTAAATTTTAGTAGCTGTCAAACTTGGGCCGATCGTGCGCGGAACGTGACACTTTTTCGTGCATGCAGCCGGTGTTTCATCAATTTATTTTCGTGCATGCAGCCGGTGTTTCATCAATTTATAAGACGTTATCACGTCAAAAAAATATATATCTGTCGCGATCCGTTTGGTAGATGATGACTAAGAATTAAGATTTATAATACATCTGATTAAAAAATCATCCGTCCGTTGTCGCGTGACTATCCGCGATGAGCGGAAGAGACAAGAAAAAGCGCAAGCTGAATTGATTTATATTCTTAGATTCTTCTGGGTCCGCACAAAATGTGTCGGCGCGGTCCGCCATTTGGTGACCCCTGTTCAACATTATATTTATAACAAAATACTGATAGAGCAACAGGTGTAGCAATTATTCTTTTAGATTCCTTTTATGCAGGGCTAGGTGGAAGATGAACGCAAGTGAAACAGTGCCTTTTATATGCTTTTAATCTATATGCTAAAATTATAAAGAAATAAAGTTTGTTAGTTTGGATGTAGATCCGATTTCAAAAATGCTTTCACGAATATTTAAAATTGGTTCTTCAGGATGGAAATCGACTATATAATATATTATCGCGTTAAAATTAGAGCGCTTTTCGTGGAGACCAATTTTGAAACGTAAGTCGACGAAAAAACGGTGGAAATCTATACAAATTCAAACGAAGCCGGACCGGGCTGCTAGTTTTTTTAAAACCACTGACAGAGCAACTGGTGCAGTAATTATTCTTTTCGGTTCTTTTCATGTGGTGTTAGGTGGAAGATCAACGCAAGTAGAACCGTGTCTTTTATACGTTTTGAATGAGCAATAAATGTATTATTATTATTATAAGAATCAAAGTCCGTCTGTTTGTCTAATTGAACGCGATAGACTCGCATCAACTCTTCAACCGATTTTCAAGTGATTTTCTTAGGTAGAGAAAATATTTAAAAAGGTTTTAGGCTGTTTTTAACAAGTGGGTGTCATTTCAAGGCGCCTGAAAACCGTTAAAGCTAAAAAGCGTTCAGATAAACATCAAATGAAGAGTCCAGAATCACACTGACTAAAAAAAGTCCTTAAAAAACAATTATAAATTACGTTATCTTTCACAGGTAGACAAAACTTTTTATAAAAATATCACCTTTCAGATCTTGGCCCTTTATTTAGCATTCACACGAACCTTTTAGCTTTAAAAATAGCGTCGGGAGAGCAATAACAGTTTTAAGCTAGTAAAAACGATTTGGGATGAAGATTTCGAAGGGTAACTATTCCTTTTTATTATCTCACTGATTTAACTAGAGATAGCTCTACACTAATCTTAATTTAAAATTAACTAGGTTTGGTGACCACTAACCTTTAATATTTTTATGTAGGTATTTAAGCCTTTGGCTACGAGCGTCTTAAAGAAGCGACAGCGTCTTGTTTAATGACATTATAATTAATACAGATGACCAAAAAATATGTGAACCTATAATTTGGATGATAATATTCATGTCAACAAAATTTTTAAAAAATCAACGCCGACACCAACTATCTGACTTGTCTTGAACATAGTACGAATTTATATTTTGCCTTTCCAACCCACCCAACATCGTATTGAATACTAGCCATTATCCGCGTCACCTCACGCGATATCAGAAATGTTATGTTCTTTATTATCTATACTAATATATAAAGCTGAAGAGTTTGTTTGTTTTGTTGAACGCGCTAATCTCAGCAACTACTGGTTCGAATTGAAAAAAAAAATGTTTTGTTGGATAGCACATTTATCGCTATATAATATCACGCTACGACCAATAGGAGCGGAGCATCAATGAAAAATGTTGCAAAATATAACTCATTTGTCCGTCCGACAAAAACTTTTGAACGGTAACTCCGATCATCATGATATTTGGGTACAGCATTCATCTCGTTAAGCTAGGATGAACGTGCGTACTCATGTCCCTCCCCCATTCGCACCCGGATGAAACCGGGACGGACCGCTAGTAGGTACTATATCAAATGTCAACATTTTGAAGTTGGAATGATCCCGTCGCCCAATTGGCTGGATTTATTTTGATTTATTACTCCAAACAGGACACCTTCTCAAATAATTTATTGCAGTTATTCCAATTAAAATTATATATAAAGAATGACGTTTCAAGGATATTGTTCGAGCTTAAATTTATGTTTTAACAGCGTGCTAAACTATCCTGAAATGTGTAAATAAAAATGTCCTTGGGAAGTTATGAAATTCGTTAATATTACAAAAATAAACGTGTTTAATTGTTTAACTTTTAAAGAAACAAAGTTAAGAACAATGATTTTATGTAAATGATTTATAAACATTAGCTTATCGCTATGTTTGCTTTTGAACATAAAATAATTGGATAGTTACTGAGAAATTATTGATTTGCAATTATTATATTTAACACGTCTTTAGCCAACTGTTCAAAGACACCTACGAAAGAGAGCGCAAATCTTCCAACAAAAAGTTTCAGTGATTTTTTATGACGATCATCGAAATACTAAAATACAGTTTAACCTCTTTATAATGAATCTCAAGGGCCCGAGCATTTTTTTTTCGTTATAAAGAGTTTTTGTTATATGGAGGGAAGAAAGAAAAATAACCAAATTCTACCTAATTAATTTATTCCAACCCCTTATATTCTGTTAACTTTGCCCGACGTTTTTGCTATGCCAATATTTGTTTTGTATTCTATTCAGTATCTTATGCTTGGCTTGGGATGTGGTGAAATCATCTTCATTAAACAATAGGAATTTTTCGATAAGTTTGGCGGCATCAAGTGCTTGTTGAATAGTTGGTGATGGTTCAGAATCGTCCTCTTTACGTCTGTAAACATTTGCTGACGCCTAAATATAAACACATTTCTTCGTAATAGAGAATGGCTGTTGCGCTATAAAAAGGGTATTAATGTATGGGTTTTAAAGTAAACCAACCAAATTATAAAAATGTCTACGATATAGGGAGTTTTTCGTTATAACGAAAGACGTTATAAAGAGGCTACACTGTATATTAAAAGAAACTGATATTTTTCAGATAAAAATTAATGTTCCGACCCTGGCCGGCTATTTAGGGTTGGGTTTTAATTTTAGTTTGCAAAGTAGTGTGGTTTGTTTGATTATCAACAATTTTTTAAAGATGTTCTGTTATCAAAATAAAGTTAAAATTAAAACGCTATATTTAAGAATGTAATTTTCACCACTTCGGTAGATACATTTTTATTTTCATTTAAAACGTTTCCTAATTTCCCGTTCTCAAATAAAATCGGTCTTCTAGAGCCGCTTCTAAGGCGACCCAGAAAATTACCAGAACGCCAAGTTTGGTTAAACCTAATATAATAATAATATAATGTAAAAATTGCGGTATTTAAATTTAATTTAATAATTTCTAATAAAATCCTAGATGCTACGAATCCTAGGACAGTCTTTGAAATTGATATACGCAACTGTGTGAAAATGTCATCAAAAACGCTACGATCGCAGAAGAACTCGTCTGGTAGTATCGATTTAATCAAACAAAATCATTCGAATTTTTATTTTGGTTTTAGATGTTTTCTAATAATTATTTTTTCTCAAAATTAATAATAAAAATCGCAGGATTGTGGGCAAAAAGTTAGATTTATTAATGTACGACGTTTCGTCTATAGATTTAGACTGTTTCAAGTACAATAAGAAAATTCAAAACAATAATAAATTATGAAAATAAACATTAATTACTAACCAAATCTTTGATTAACGTTTGATTAGAACTCTTTAATACATAAAATTATCGAACAATTTTTCAGACAATATAATAACAAAAAAATATATAATACCATTAACGTTTCGATCCGGACCAAATCCGGATCGAAACGTTAATGTATTAATTATATATTTTTTTGTTAATATATTGTCTGAAAAATTGGTCGATAAGTTTATTTACTGATTAATTAGTAACCATAGCAATTAACAAAAGTTAAGGTACATAAAACAAAAACATGGCAACAAGTTTATGTATAAATTTTTAAACAATAAAAAATAATAAATAAAAAATAATTATTCGATTTTTATTATTAATTATTATCTCGATGGACACGATATCTAATATTATATATGTTACGGTTAATACAAGAAAGTAGTTTATTCGCGAATTAACCGGCTAATACCCGAATTAACCAACGTCAAGGATTGGTTAATTCGGGTAATTAGCCGATTAATTCGCGAATTAACTACTTTCTTGTATTAACCGTAACATATACATTCTCAAAATAAAAACACGTTGCATTAAACAACGCCAAATCTCCAGCCTGACGATTTTTTATGTGTTTTTTTGTGAGAAACAAGGCTACATTAAATTAATTCCAAATTGAAGTATTCCTGATAACCCATGTTGAAATAAAATCAACGACGCGTTTAAAAAAAAAGTTATTTATCAAAAAAAACTCACCATTTTCCATGGTAACATTGCTATCTGTCGTACAGTTTCCATTGTTGCAAAATAATCCTTTATTGTCATCACAAAAAACACTACACAAACAAACAATCACAACCACGCAAAAATGTAATGTTAATCTTTTAAAACGCAACATTGTCACCACAAATAAATAAAGTTTTTCACAAAAAGAACACAATAATTTTTAAATTAAATTCTCACATCAGAACGCACAAGCAGTCTCTTGATCACACTAAAAAATAAAAATAATAACGCCGAAAAGATTATCTTATGCCGGGTTGACTTACAAATGACATTTTACATAACACACCAACTCTGAATTGTATTTAGTACTGACATTTCACTCCTTTGCGCGCACTCTACGTGTTATTGAACCTGAATGTCCCACATTTGCACTTTTATGTACAGAGCTTTGTTGTTTGTTGTTGGTCAGTACCAGCGTGGACAACAACTTCGTGCGGAATGAAAATCTAAAACCGCCATCGACAACAACCGGTCTAGCAGAACAACACCGGCACAACACGAAGCGGTTAAGACGCTCTTGTAAACACTCACGTTCAGTATTAAGTCATCACATTTTTGTTGAGAGTTACTCCGAACAACACCGACAACAACCAGTTGCAGAACGGTGTCGTGTCGTCACAGCTCGTTGTCGGATGTTGCTTCTTCTACAATAGACAGTTACGAATTGTCAATATAAAGGCGGAACTTCACATGGCTATTTGTGTTCGCTATTGGGTGTTTGTTGTATTTGGCAAATATATGACGTTCAAGGCAAACATGCAAATAGAGGCAAATACGACCATCTACACATGGCAGTCAAATAGCAAACACAATAACATTTGACAGCAGAACGCAAGGTTCAAAATTCCAGGAATTTTAGCACTGTTTCATTGTCCCAATTCATTTTCAATAGTAATTGTTCCAGTTCTCGCTCACAGCACAGACACAAAAATAGTGCACGTCCGTACAGGTTCAAGGCGCGTGCGCTTCTGAATATATGGCCATTGTGTGGACGGTTTATTTGCGTATTTGCCTATTTGACTCATTTGATGTGCCTCGAAAAACCGACAAGCGCACGGCAAAGCGTATTTGATATTGGCCTTATTTGTCAAATAGGCAAATAAGGCCAACACTTTGTCAAATAGACTGTCCACAATTGGTAATTGTTTGCCAAATATGCCAAATACACAAATACAAATAGCCATGTGAAGTGCCGGCATTATAAGGAATAAAATTACAATATAGATAAGTAGTTACGTAATGTGTACTTATTTTAAGTTGGCCATACACGGTCATAAATTTTATTGAGTGTTAACTAAAACTGACAGTTGATATGAATCAAAATTTTTGTTAATCTAATTTCTTGATTGATGAATTTGAAACATAACTTATTTTTTTATTTTGTCACTTGTCGCTTGGTAAATTAAATCACAAAGATTTTTTTATGTGACTTCATGAATTTATATCGTAATCTCTCAGCTATATTTGAAAAATAATAATGCGTTTAACGTCCGTTTCTTGACTTTATGTCATAACAGACGCCATTCGCACCATTACTATTTTCCATCTATCACACTTCCCGTAATTTTCTGCATTTTTAAACTTCCACTTAATTAGTAGCAATGGGCGAACGAAGGAATTTTTAGGAAATTAGGATAAGGTAGGCAAATTTTGAGCACAGGAATAAGGAACCATCTCGATATTTAACTGAACTTATTGAGGAAAACCTTAAGAAGATCGGTATAGGAATTACCGTTTCTCGGTGAGAGGCAGTAGGAAGTCATCTGCACCCGCCTGGATTCGAACCCGGTACCTCCCGAATGCGAGTCTAGTGCTCTCAGCCATTCGAAAAGTAAAAACATGGGTAGGAAAAACTTTTTATATTAAACGGTTTTACTGTACAATCG
Organism: Xanthostigma xanthostigma; assembly: GCA_963575645.1. Taxonomy (NCBI): domain Eukaryota; kingdom Metazoa; phylum Arthropoda; class Insecta; order Raphidioptera; family Raphidiidae; genus Xanthostigma; species Xanthostigma xanthostigma. The sequence continues at coordinate 44,834,791 of OY754471.1, forward strand.
TTGATGTACTAAAAGTTGGAAAATAATAATGGGGCACATTTAGCAATATTAATGTCGAATATGATAGTCGAAAGCCAGATGTGATTTCCAATGTTATAATCCAAATTCGCCCCACGATTTTATTTTAATCTGAAAAAAGCTCAGATCGGTGATTCATAATTATTTTTACTACACTTCTATTCAACCGATTTTCATGCTGTTCTCACAAATATGTAGATGAAATAACAGTAACAGCTATTACCAAACATGCTGTATATAAAATTCTTGCCACTTTATGAACAAGAAAATAAAAAAATGTAACTAATAAATAGATATCGGTTAGTTGTGTAGAATGTGAACAATTGTCTTAACAGTTATTGACATCCAGTTATTTTCAAATAACAGGAACAGTTATAACTTCGACCAAAAAAATAAGTTATATTTATCGCAACAATATGGTGATTCACAATTACGGTATTAGAGTGTAAAGTTGAAGACTCCTTCCTCTTCGTACAGGTTCTCCCTCTCTTGGAAATGTTGTGTTTTGATTATTACCTCCGTAAGATTGTATCGTGTAATCAAGGAGTGGCAAACCTTCGCTCCACGGGTCGCTTAAAAAACAACGATAAACACCCCCAACCTCAAAAAAGTGTGTTTTACACTACAGAAGTAAAACTGGTACATATATTTGTAAAAAATTGACAATGAGTTGATATTCGATGTTTTAAAGAATGAGTCTCGCTTGTTCTGAATACAGTGTGTTCACCAAAAGTGATAACTGTGAATAGTTTGCGTATCCTACTAAACACAAAAAAGTTTACTAAATTGATAATGTTTTTCTTGACTATTTTCTTATGTAACCTTAAAAAATTTTTATATGAATTTATAGAGAAAGAACGGAGATTTTGAAAACGTAAAAAAATATATGTTGCCATTTGCAAAAAAAAATGCATGTACACTTCCGGTTGAATTTGAAGTACAAAAAAATATACCTCAGCAGTTTCCGATAGTAAATTTCGAGTTGAACAAAAAAGTGTTTCAACTTTTTTTGTATCTAGTAGGATACACGAATTATCACTGTTACCACTTTTGATGAACACACTATATACTGGTAATTTCTTATAGGTTGGCAAGCTAGGATATACTTCTCATCATTATTTAAACTAAGGCACCCATAATTTTGATCTACGTCTCCTATTAAGGAAGTACCCTCGATAAATAAATTAACACACAGAAAATTACGAAAATTTGCAGATATGTCGAAACCTTTTCAAAAATGACTCAGTTAAATTTTTGTGATCTTTGGTTGACTTTGAAAAAAGATATTGATAATTTTATTTCGCTGCACTTAACATGGAGTCTTATGGGAATCTGTGATTTTGACGCACTCCACCATTTATTACGTTGGAATTGACAAACAGATTTTGATAAAATTTTGAGGAAATATAAACAAATATTCTATGAACATTTTTCTTTTTCCAAAACGTATAAAACTTGCTTATGTTAATAGAAATAACTAAAACAAAGCCGAGATTTTTTAGCAATTTATAAACATGGCAACACCGCAATACTATAGGTTATGGCGTTTCATTCAAAGGTAAGTTACGAAACTGCGGCAATTTCGATAACGTAAGAACATACCGAGGGTACTTCCTTAAGGAGAAGCCAAGATAAGAAATTCATCGTCAGAGTCACCCATGATACTGTCACAATATAACTGCAATTGCTTCCAGATCGGAACCAGTTGAATGACATCGGAACACGGAAGAAACACGGATCCGATGGAGGTGTAGTCTTATACGGGAAATAGCCCGCAACTCAAATATGTCTCACACCCCTGCTTTCCGAGATCGTGCACTCTATACCTACAGCGTTATTGTAATAATCTGTTACCTGTATAATAAAACCGTACAAAACTAAATGCTAAACCACAACGGTATTGAGTTACAATCTATGGACCGTAGACGCACTATCATTTCTGTGGTTAGAAAATATAATATATACTGATACTATTATCATCATAATCAATCTTTCCTGTACTTATATATTGAAGTAATTCTTCAAGAACGGATAGTTAATTCCTTTATTTATGGTTAGCGTTTTAGAGAATGTCCAGCTCTTAGTATGAGCGGCTGTCGCACTTAAGAGTAGCGCATACTAGAAATTATTTTTCTGATTCTAGAAATTAAAATCGTTTGATTAAAATTTTTAATCAACTTCTTAGCACTCAATCTAAAAATTTGAAATAGACAATGAAAATACGGGGTATGTTCCGAAATATAATCCAGTATAATGGCCAGTGTTAATGACGTCATGAATCCACAATAATTGTACCGGCGTGCCACCATATTGTACTGGTGAGACAGATGTGACGTAGCATAAATATTTAAACATGGGTATCAGACTTGGTGGAATTTTTTATTTTATTGTTTGTTATTTGCAATAATTTCTTCTCAACAAAGTAAACAATTACTTTTGGTGGACGAGGAAATAATAATACGTCAGCGCACTGGCCAGTATATTTCGGAACGAATCGACAGTATGGCGTCGATTAATGACGTCATTAGCACTGGCCAGTATACTGGGTTATATTTCGGAACACACCCTAATTTAATTAAATTATCAGTATTTTATTTAACGAAAAAATCCCCATTTTACAAACATGTTTTATTCATAAAACAATCCAACAAAAAAATACAAATATTTTCATAAAATTAAAAACAGTTAAGCCATGTAATTTAAATAAGATTTATTTGTCCATTATCACCAGGCTTGTTATTATTTATTTTATTTTTGGCAGATTTGATAAGATCTTTAATTCGATCTTTAAGCGTCGGTTTTGGACGTTTTACAATTTGTATATCCGAACATGTTCGGAAAGTTTCTTGCTGGCCGCATCCTTGGCCCTGTGTCCCATCGGAACAGAAGCCCCAGCTGTTACCTAAAACCATAAACAAGTTTAAGCTAAAAAAACCGACGCAACAAGAATAGCAATCTATACTATAATAATAAAACTGTTATGTTTGTTGCAAAGTACACGAGAACCAGTGTAAGTTTGGAACCACAAATGGCCTTGAACGAGTATGGCAAAGGGCCAGAAGCTTGGAGAAAGATTTGCAGCCTGCAATACTTCTGCAACTCTTAAGAACATTTCTTCCCAAAACACCAAATTGGAAGGGCCTAAGTCTAACACATTCACAAATCTTTCCCTGGTTGCATCAGCAAGTCAAACAGATTTCCACTCATGAATGGTGAGATAATTTCGACCAAGAGTTTACATAGTAATAAATATCGCAAATCTAATTGAAATTTCAAAAGACAAGAGTCTTTTTGGATGTCATGAAGCAATAGGATCGACCTTGAAACTTTTTGAACGCACCTGTATGATAGTGCCAGCGAAAAACGCAATGATCGCAGACTACGTCATCGGGAAGCCTCAATTTGATCAAATAATAACCATCCCTTTTAGATTTGATTTCGTAGACGGGACTTCCATCAGCTAAATTGACCGGAATGAAACAATCCTCAGTTTCCACTTGTCTGGGGAGCTTCAGTGGACATACACTGAACTGAAAATGTCCCCAATGATTGGCGGTCAGTTGAACGACAACGGAGATCAAGGAACCTTGTTCGTAGCTATTTACGATTACGCCATTTCCGTAAACGCCACCGTTTTCGTTCGGACGTGGTTGAGGGAGGCGATAGTCGTCACCACAAATGCCGCATTTTCCTTCGTTTAGTTTCCATTGGACCTGTGAAATATTCGTTGTATTTTAGTAAATTAACAGTTTCAAGTTGGTATACGTTAGCAAAGTATTGTAAGAAGTTAAGAACTAAATAAAGTTCTTACTAGAAATAAATAAAACACAGACTTGAACTTTAAAGAATAGTAATGAGTTGTTTTCTCTAGAGTCGTTCGTGATCAATTAAATTTTTTCCAAATAATAACAACCTTCAATTTTCCAGCGTAGCTAAGGAAAAAATAATTTTGACAAAATAACAAAAAAGAGAAAGAGAATGAATGTAACAAAGCTTTGTTACAGTATCTTTGACACGCGACCTTCGCACCATTTCGTGTTTGATTTTTCAAAAATGGTTCACCCAAAACTTACAAACACATGGAAACTAGCGTTATTCTTAATTATAAAAAAATATTTACGCACAATGTCAGTTAAAAAACTATATAAATGATACACATTGTATTTTTCAAAATTTTTTAAATCTTATTTTAGTTAACAAAATAACAATTATGATATTTTTCATGTATTTAATAATGATTACAGACGTAAAATAAAATTTAATTACCGTTGACGACGTACTTCTGCAGTCCATTTTTTTCCTCCCTAATTCTTAAGAAAATCCAGGAAAACGGGGGATTGTAATTATGGATGTTTAGTTGGTGTAGCTTTACAATCAACAACACAGCACTTCTGATTTGATAGCTTTTTTCCCATTTTATTCGACAATTAATCCTTATTAAAATGCACGTATAACATATGACACTAAGGTTTTGACTGAACCAGATTTAAAAAAAAACACTAGAGGGCGCAAAAGTCGCCTGTCAAAAGATACTTTCCTAGCGCCTTCAACATTATAACAATTATAATTCGAGAACGATTAATCAAAATCAAAATAGTTCTAAATAGTATAGAATGGGCATTTGTTGAGTGGAACTAGTTCCACTGTTCCCCTAGCATTTTTGTGTTTAAGGGATTGAAATCTGTTCTAACATTTTTACTGCAAAATAACGAGTTCATATTTGAAATTCAATATTCGGAACCCAAAGGAATGGTGTGACCTCTGGTGAGAAATGCGCCGAACTGTCCTAAGGGAGATTTTTGACAGGTAAACATTGATTTAGAAAAACATGATGGAGGCTAATTTAGCCTCCATCATACTTTTCTAAATCAATGTTTACCTTATGCCTCCATAGTTTACCTGTCAAAAACCCCCCTTAGGGCAGTTCGGCGCATTTCTCACCAGAGGTCTCGCCATTCCATTGGGTTCCGAATAGACATAAGTTTTGTTGATATAGTAGCTATGGAAACCAGTAATGCATTACAAATCGTTAGAGCATACAACCCTTCCTTGGGCGTCCGATCTTGCATTTTCTGTAACCATTACTGATTTCCATAACCACCATATCAACAAAACTACGAACACAGTGATCGTTTCGGCTACTGCTCTCATCATGAAATCGAAACATTCTAGGGAAAGATTAGAATGATGAAGGATGAAGGTAAATCCTTCGAAACGTTAGTCAATAAATCCAAATTTAATAACTGTAATTGCGTTTTTCCACTGTAGACGTTGTCTAATTTTTGGATCGCTTGTTCTTTACTTATTAGAAACATAGTTCCTGGAACCATACAGTTCCAGAACTACCCAAATATAATGTGATTCAAATCGAAATGTAGTAACGTTTTCTGATTTTATGTGCACTATTTTTCTAAACAAAAATGACTAAAATGAGCAATTATTAACCGAAATAAATATGGTTGATAATTGGAAAAAGAAATTATCACTTCACTAATACGTTAAGTAACCTTGATTATATTTCCTGTCAAATTGTCAAGATAAAAGTAATATTATTTATCTTGACAATTTGACTCAAAACAATCAAATTTTGTTAAATTAATAATTAAAAACGATTTAAATCTGACGTGATTATTTTTTGCTTTGTGGAGTGATTTAAACAGGATTTGTTGATCTTCAGACAAGTCTTTACGTAATCATTTTAAACTAACGAAAGCGTCACTTGAATTTATTTTTAGCAAAAAAAATGTGAGTTATCGATTAGTTACATTTTTTTTCTCTAGTTTCAATTTTTATCTATACTAATATTACTAATATTATAAAGAGAAAAGTTCAATAAATAAAATTAACGACCAATTTTTCAGACAATATACATATTAACAAAAAAATGTATAATTGATACATTAACATTATTTTTTCAATATTTTGATATTAATAACTTTAAACGCATTTTATTAAAAAACTAACTAGAAACTAAATATTAATTATTTTTTATATTTTTTAGGTCAGTTCTGAAGAAGGTTCAAATCCAGATCGAAACGTTAATGTATTAATTATTATTTGTTAATATATAGTCTGAAAAATTAGTCGATAATTTTATTTATCAGACGTTAATCAAAGATTTGAATAAAGAGAAAAGATTTGTATGTTTGTAATGAATAAACTCAAAAACTACTGGAGTGATTTTAAAAATTCTTTCATTAATATAATGCTACATTATAACATAGGCTATATTGTTAAACGAGTTAAATTAGGGATCTCTACGAAAACTCCAATATTGTACCCCAAGGTGTAAAAAATATATAAAAACTTTTGAACGGTAACTCCAATTATCATAAAATTTGGACACAACATTCATCTCGGTAATTACTAAGATGAACTTGCGTACTCATGTTCTTCCCCCCATTCGTTCTTTTGCACCCGGGTGAAACTGGGACGGACCGCTATTATTATTAAATTTCTTTCTAACCTGAAAATAGCCAAATAGATTCGAATTTCTTTGGTTACTATCAGGTTCGTAACTGACTTTTCTAGAGTCCTGGGTAAGACTTCATCACTGAACCCCCCCCCCCCCCCTTCACTAAATTTTATGAATGAAATAAAGCTACTTGTTTCCCCAAAATAATAGTTTTAAACAGTGATACAACCAGAAAATAAGTTTCGGAGGGAACTAAAAAACATTTAGATAGGTATGTTTCCACTGATTTCTATGGACAATTTACGTGTATTTTTCTTGTTCTCATCTGGATCGAAATATTGTTCGGGCTATTATAATTAGTGACAAAACAGGAGACAGTGTTTTAATACTATAGGAATACCAATTATACCAACGGATTTGCCTCTTAATTTAAAGGATTACAATTTTTATAAAAACTTATTTCAGAATAACTATAAATAAAGCCGTGCAGGGGTTAACATTTTTTAGCTGGCATTTATTTAGAAAAAACATGTTTTTAGCACGGCCAGCTGCATCTGGCATGCTCACGTGTATCGAATCCACAATTTACAAAAGATGGTAAAACAATAAAACATTGTTTATAGGGCCGTCTGGAATTTATGATTTTTTTAATCAATTTTATCAATTGTACACACTGATTCCACGCGGATAAATCGCGAGTAAAAGCTAGTAATAGTATATTATACTATTTTTCTTTATACCTTGGTCGTCAGCACGCTTATTAAATACATTAAATTAATTAATAACATAAAAACACAGATAAAGTCCAAGCAAGCAGCTTTAAAGTTATACGCAAAAACACGAATGACAGCTGTTCGCGACTATTAGGTAAAATGTAATCGGGTTGCTATGGAAACGACATCTAAACAACAGTTGATTTGTTGTTTTTCCTTTATTACTCCCGAACGTACGAACTTCCTGCATCGGTGCGTGTAATCCCACCAAGGAGTAAATGTTAGACTTTCTGCCTTACAATTGATGCTGAAAGTATGCACTTTCGATCGAGGTATGAAGAAAAAATATAAGTATTAATACAAACCTCAAATCCTCCGCAGAACAAGCCAACGTGATCGTAATTATGTGGGGCTGAGTGATTATAAACCCATAACGAACTTCTCTGAACAGGATCCCATACAGTTCCATGGGAAAGAATCAATTGAAACAGGCACAAAAATGTGCCAGCGGCTAACAAACTTTTAATTGAAAACATATTACAAACCATTTACATACATGAATGCGATTATATTCACTAGACTTAATTAAAATGTTTCTTGGAACACTGCTTGTCGACTAAAAATCAAAATTAATGAAACTGTAAATCATAACACTTTACATTATATAGTTAGCTTAAAGCTGTAGTTTAATTCTTAATGTCCTCAATAGATAGTATTTAACTAAGAGATAAAAACCGAAATACCAGTTTTAGGAAAAATTGCGCAAATAGATTAGTTGTGATAAGTGAACGACATAGAATTAGATAAAGTAAAGGCCATAAATTAAAAGAAAGGATTAGGGAAAACAAATCTGACAAAATTAATAATGATTGACAGATATATATCACCTGTTTCTACATTAAATACCTTCTCCCATTTTTCATTAAAAAAAACTCAAGTATCTCTTATGCTGGGTTGCAGAAAGGATTGTCAAAACAACTGATTTGACAATGACGTTAGATTGTGATCATATCATTCCAGTTTCCTTGCATGAGGAGCAGTCTAATGTCGTATTCAAACTCTCTGTCATCTAGAACGTTAGAAAATACCTTCTTCCATTTTTCATTTCAAAAAACTCAAGTATCTCTTAGGCTGGGTTGCAGAAAGGATTGTCAAAACAACTGATTTGACAATGCCATTAGATTGTGATCATATCATCCCAGTTTCCTTGCTTGAGGAGCAGTCTAATGTCGTATTCAAACTCCCTGTCATCTAGAACGTTAGATTGTACTTACACAAAACAAAATATTGTGGCTATGTAGAAAGAAACAGCTTTTCAAACTAAATTTTGATCAAAATGAGTAGAAAATGTTGTTTCAGAGTGGAAACAGTACAAAAATCGATGCGAAATACAGTAGGTATACACAGTCTATGAAAAATTTCGCTTCAATGGATCAATTATTTTTCGAGCAGGATCGATTTAAAATGTTTTTCATATGGAGAAATATGTATGATCACAATCTTAATTCATAGATATAGGTACTTAATAAGAAAAATCGCAGGATTGTGGACAAAAAGTTAGATTTATTAATGTACGACGTTTCGTCTATAGATTTAGACTTTTTACATCAATCTAATATCATTTATAAAATACCTTGTGAATGTAGTAAATGCTATGTGGGGCAAACACAACAGTTACTAAAACATAGAATTTACCAACACAGAATGGACTGTAGAAACATACATTTATTAAGTGATAATAAGACCGCGTTGTCATCTCATCATTTCGGCACTGGACATAAATTTTTCTGGGACAAAAATTCAAAAATAAGTGTAGCCTATGTTACCCGGGCCATAATAACGAATCAATTTACACCTTATTTATCAAAATCGAATGAATAGTTTATAGGTACTACAGTGGAACATCCGCAAATACAAAGAAGATACAAACAGTTTTTGAAAAATTATTAGATATTTTTCTTTAACTATGTTTTTAATCCAGTTATAATTACGATAGGATTTAGTTCTTAGATGAGTTTAGTTACAGTTAGTAATTATAATAATATTTTACAGAGTAGCTACTGTTTGCTACAATTGTTAAGAAACAACCATTGTTACAACGCTATCAACATAGAAAAATAGTTTATATTTTCAACAATGTCACCGTCGGGATACGAACCCCGAATCTTTCCACTCTCGCGGCGGAGTGAGTTACATTACACCACAGTGACACAACTATCAAACTATCATTCTAATATTTATAGCATTGGTAACTGATTTTTTCACATCATGCGAGAGCCAATTATATTAGTTAACGCTAGATATGAACCAACATAGTAGTGAGAGCTATGTGTGATAGCGTTGTAACAATGGGTGTTTCTTAACAATTGTAGCAAACAGTAGCTACTCTGTAAAATAGGATTTAGTGAAAGGATTTACATTTAATAATTTATGTGACATTCAAATGTCTTATCGATAATAAAAGATTATGAATATCAAAGTATCAAATATGAAAAATCACTACAAAGTATAAACTATTAAAAATTTTAATGAATATTTAATCATCATCAAAGTCGAATTTATTTAATAATTTGTATTTTCCTTTCTTGTGGATTCTCAAACATTATCAATATTCTCGTAAATGCTTTCTCAACTATCATGTGTTTCTGGGCCTAGCAGGAGCGCCGACTTCGTGGGTGCTCGGGGGCTGTAGCACTTACGAGAATTAAACAGTGGGTAGCACCCATGACCACATCAAAACTATCTTATTTTTGTCTTTTCTATATCTCTATATTGGCAGACCCTAGTCACGACGCTGAACTTCTCCGACATTTTTCTGAGTCACTATAGTAGAAATTTGTAGAAGAGAATAGTCTAGGGATGTCGGAAGTGAAAAAAAAATATCGATAGTTGGCAAGACCAAAAGTGCACATCCCGCTAGTTTTCCATTGTATGATAAAAAAATAACAATTAAAAAATATTTTTTATAAATTTAAAAAGATTTAAAAACCTAAAGAAATAAATAATAAAAATTGAAAAAATATTTTTTTTAAGTTTGCAAAAATAAAAAAAATTAAGAACTATACATAATATAATATATAATTAGATAATATCAAGTGGAATAAAATAAAACAAAATAAAAAGAAAAAAAAAGAAAAAAAATTAATGATTTCGTAAGGAATCGAACCCAGGACCTTGCCCTTGGGGATCCAACGGCATAACCATTACGCCACGGCGGCCTAATACTTGTAGTGGTGTTATCACGGTATAGAAGTGTGGCACTTGTTTTATGGATTACATTATATTTACACAGCAATTATTATATTGTTTTTTAAAACTACTTAGCTGTCAAAAATAATAAAATAAAACTGTTTATAAAAATTAAACTACTGAACACATTTTTGTGAATTTAAATAGGGTTCTGGTCTGATAGTAAACAAAGTGAATAAAATATAACCCAAGGCAATCCGACCAAAATTGCGATCTGTAGAGTCGTGACGTACGTACATACGTACATACGTACAGACCAACCGACAACTGCTGTTTGTGATTTTCAATTACAATTTTAATAGTATTTATGAACTCGAATTGATTTAAAAATGGTTCTGTTTTATAGATTAGAATCTCCTCTTTTCAAAAAGCTTCAATTTGAATGGATTTCGTGTGAAATTAACTTAGATATAACTTCTTATATGAACGAAAGTCAGCTCTGACGCACAAAGCGATAATAAAGCACATACCGCTAGTTTAGCGGTATGTGCAATATATCGATGTATCGATATTTATAAAAATATCAATATCGACGTCGATATATCGAGGAAAAAATATCGATATATTTTCAAAAGAATTTGCGTTTTTAAAGTAATAGTGTATTTAGCTTAATATTATCAAGTCAGTAGTCTGAGTCCTAGACTTTACGGTTTTGGATTCTAGTGACTTTAGTTACATAAGTTAAAAAAAATATATCGTTTTTGATACAATTTTTGATATTGGATATTTTGTATCGATATATCGGATCAAAATATATCGGTTAAAAATATCGATGTTTAGAATTAAAAATATCGATATATCGATACTTTTTGAACATCCCTAGAGAAGTCGGTTAATACCGTAAGCTTCAGTGTCCCTAATGTAGTTCCCTCGAAAATTTTTCTTGATTTCTATTTATCAACAATACGTAAATATTTTATCTTAAAAATGTTTTGATGACGTAATTTTTATCTCATAGTTTGTCAGGTCAAAAATTTAAGTAGTTCAAATGGATTTTCCTATTACCATTTTTCTATGAATTAAAATTATTTTTTGTTGTGTACAAATATTTAATATTTGGAGTAATCGATAATAACAAATAAATTAGACAAAGAAATTTTAAAGGCATTGCAAACAAAATAAGTTTTGTAATCAAAAAAATTGAGTCATTTTTTACAAGGAATTTTTGACGTTAGCAAACAAGTGACGTTTAAATCGTACAGCAATTTTAATAAATTATTGTGCTTCAACAAATCGTTTAATATTCTTAGATTTTAGAATTGATCAAATTTACGCATATTTTCGATTTGCAAATGCAACAAATTCTGTGCAACCACCCAATTCATAAGACACAATAAAATTAAGTTGCATAAAATAACTACATATTATATGATTTAAATGACAACATAGGAGAAATATTATTTTATTCAACACGCATGAGTAATATATAATTTCGGGACCTGCTAAACTCGGGAGAAATAATAAATTACTTCATGTTGAAGAACATATAAACAGGTCATTTTTATTTTCTTTATTTATTAACTTTATACATCCTAAAATAATATCTAAAAAATACGTTCAGGTAAATATACTCCGTTAGCTAAACGAGTATTCGTAAGCAAGATAAATACTCGGAGTAGCTCATAATTTACTCTTAACTCATAATTACTCGGAATTACTCATTCAGTTAACTAAAAGGAAACTTATATACTAATTTAATATGTAAAATATTATTAAATATCTTCAGCATAAAGTAGTGTTGATCCAATAGAATATGTTACGATGAAGGAAGGTTTTGGTTGAGGATCATAAATAAGCTTTACCAATGTTACGCTAGTGGCTGAAGATGAAAATAAATTTTTCGAAACGTTGGTCACTAGCGTAACATTGGTAATGCTAATTTATGATCCTCAACCAAAACCTTCCTTCATCGTATTATTAAATATATTTATTTTCATTCATAACTTAATTGATGGTAATATCAGCGCACGACATGAACTGTTCTTGTGGACCACAACCTTGTCCTGAAGTACCATTGCCGCAGTTGCCCCATGTATTACCTAAAACAGTTTAAACGTCATTTAGATTATAATCTAAAATCTGAAGTTCAAGTTTGTCTCTTCACGAGGAAAGCTTCCTTTCTTTCAATGTCACCAGATGGTTTAATTGTTTAAACACCATTCTTACCATCATTAACTTGAAATAGCATTTTCTGTTATTTTTTATATCACAATACAAATGAATAGGATAAAATATTAAAATTAAAATATAGAGTTGAACAGATAAGCGGTCATGGCCTTTGCGAAAACCTGTTGTGTGGTTTATTTAAATTATTGAGGAAAAAATGAATGGCCATGAACAGCCATTCGGGAATCCATTACATCTAAAAATTCGTACAATATGATTCCTTCCCATTTCACACAATGTACTAAATCAACAATTTGAGTCGGAGATGTGTTCATTTGCTATTTGCGATAATTACTTGGACACGCATGCTATCAATTTGTCTGCGGATAGAAATAGTCTTTTAGATATGGAACTTATAAGTTTTTATCTCAACGTGGTGACCACACTTTTGCAATTTAAATGCGTCAAATAAAACGTTATAGATATATGGGTTTAGCAGACCACACATGTAGGAAAATGCACCTTGAATTAAAAATAAATCAATTTGCAATTTGGAATGGTCTGACCTCAGTCTTCTTATATGAGTTACGTACTAAAAATGGAGCGATTTGAAACTTCCAAAATAAGAGTAGAGATTATAAACGCTCAACAACAAAGAATTACCTGCAGTGTAGTGCCACCTCAGTACACACTGTTTGCATGTCAAATCATCGGGTAGTTTGACAGTGGTGTTGTAATATCCTTTTTCGTAACTTGGAATTTTGAAAACTGACTCCCCGTTGCCCAGTTTTAGATTTCTGAAGCACCCATCATATTCCCGATCGCTTGGACTATTAAGAGGACAAATACTAAATTGAAAATGTCCTTTATGGCTTGTGGTTAATAATGCTGCCACTGGAATAACTTCTCCTCTTCTAAATGTTTTGACGATTTTTCCTTCACCATATTTTCCTCCAAGTTCGTGTGGACGCGGCTTTGGTAGACTGTATTCGTCACCGCAGAAACCACATTTGTCCCTACTTCCTCCACAATAACACTGATTGTCGTTGTAGTCAGCAGGAGCAGTGGGATCTTCCCTCCATCGCGAAGCTCTTCCGATTGGATTCATCAACATGCCGTGACCCAAGACTTCCGTGCAACAATAGAGGGCTATGCCCACAATCAATAACCAACTAACTGCATGTGCCATTTTTACAGTTAATTATTCACAACTTAACTACAAATGATATTAATTAATCAAATCGGTCTTTTATAATAAAAAAATTCGATTGTTTGAATTATCGGTAAAAAAATGAGATTATCTATAATTTTTTTGAATTCTTTGAAATATACATTATTCGAAGATCTAGTAGATGGAATATATACTATTTTTAAATACAAATTGATAAAATTCTTAAACGTCAATAAATTCATCATTCAGAAGGTAGCTCTAATCTAGCTAATCTAGAGTGCCATAAATTTTATAGACAGATTTTAAAAACGCATATCAAATGGTTCGTTTGATGTTTTTTTGATAACGCTAAAGGAATCGCTGTTACAAAAATAAAATAAAAAGTATTCAAAAAAGACCTTACTTAAACCATATACTAACTACATTATAGATTCATAACATCAATGAAACAGAAGTTTTACAAGTAATTTTGTTACAATCTATTTTTATAAAAAAATAGCAGCTTTGAAACAAACTATAACCCAAGGAACTAATAGCATTGAATACGTAAAATTTAGTTTTTATTGGTTACTAAATAATTAACAAATAGAAATTCTAGACAAATTCCTAGAAATCATAATTAATAAAATAGGGTGATCTTTATCATTTTTTATTACAATTGATGATGCATTGGTTCAAGAAATTCCGATAAAATAAACAAAAATTTGTAATGATAAGAAAAAAAATGTCATCATATTATTTTGTTAATCGTAAAAACAATAAAAAGATTTTGTTTAAATTCTTTGAGGCTGGGCGGTTGAATTAGAGTAATATTTTTTTTTTATTTTAATCTTTTGAATGGGAATTATGGCAAATAAATCAACCGTTGTTATTTTTATGTCATTATTAAATATTGCACTGTTATTAAAAAAAACAATATGAAAAACAATGCAATAATGCAATTTTTGTAAAATAATTAGGCATTTGTAGAGAAAAAACTTCAAAATATGCAGCGTAAGTCGAAGAAAAAACGGTGGCAGAAATTCGGGCGAAGCCAAATCAGGCCGCTAGTAATTAATAAAAAAAATCGTAAAAGGTTTAAAATTTAAAATAATATATTATTATTATCATTTATACATCTTAGAAAGTGAAAAATAAATTAAATAAATAATTGGCATTAATTGACAAAATAATATTACAAAAAAAACAGTCAAAATATATATTCTGATATGACTTCATATTTCAAAATCAATCAATGGCAATATCTGAGCAGGAGCGGAACGTTTCTTGTGGTCCGCAACCTAGGGCACCTCTTCCATCGGGACAGTATCCCCAATCGTTTCCTGAAATTGAAAAGAAAAGACAATTAGATTTCTTCTTAAAATTTAAAGATATTTATTTCTCCCAAATTATACTCCCAATTGACTTGAAATTTGGCACAGTTACTCTTTCTCGACGTCGACATCCACCAAGAATGGATTTTATACTAATCCTATCCAAAACGAATTTTTCATCTACCATCACATATACTCTACGGGTGTGAGTTGTTACGTGGGTGGGTGTGATTCTTGCGTAGAACAAATGGGAAGATCAACATAATATTTCCAGAGAGAGGGAGAGAGGAAGATACATAGATAGATATATATATATATATAGAGAGAGAGAGAGAGAGATTATATGTGACGGTAGGTGAAAAATGGATAGGATTTGTATAGAATCCGTTCTTTAGTGGGTGAGGAACAGAATCACTGAAGTATTAAAGCTCATAGTCAGAGTGTTCGACATATTCGAGGTGTCAGACATTTTAAATGGTTCATGTTATTTGTCAGAGAACATAATTTTAGCGTTTTGGTTGAAGTTTTCAAACTATCCAATTAAAAAAACAAACAGTATCTATAAATTTTTACATGTCGTCAAGACGACATCTTTCGGAAAGTTTAGAGGGAAAACGCCCCAAAATCAAGAAAAGTCATAGAGGAAATAGGTGTCAGACTAGGTCTAATGAAGCCATATACAAAGTTTGGGGAGAGTATGTGTCAATAAAATTTTTGCCGACGGGCACTCTGACTATCAGTAGGAACAATTTAAGAATAGTGACCGGGATACTACTGTCACCTGAGCAAACACCTTCACAAACTGGGAATTCCCAATAATGCACTACGCAGCAAGTGCAAAGAAGAAGAGGAAACTGCTGTACATATACTATGTGAATGTGAGGCAGTCGCACAAGCAAGGCATAAGCACTTTGGAGCGGCATTTATGGCACCAAAGATTTTAAAAACTTCAGTCTAAACAGGATAATAGGCTATATACATAGTCTGGATATCCTAAAGGACTGATGTAGTATTAGGGGAGCACAATAGATCTTAAGGTCGCAGTGCACTCCAGTGGCCCATATCTTATTCTAATTGAAGGGTACACGGGAAGAAGGCGATTTATCAGTAAAAATTCGAATATATTTTTTTTATCCCATCTTGTAGCCAAAAGTCGTACCTTTCTGTTGGTGTATTCATTTTAGACAAGAATACGCTAGGTCAAAAGTTATAAGCGTTGAAAGAAATGCATCAGCAAGTAAATGGCACGATCTTAAACCCTTCAAAATGCTCTCCTGCACAATTTACATTTTTTGACAAATCGCCTTTTTCCCGTGTACCCTTCAATTTTAATTAGTGGGTGTCTACGTCGAGAAAGGAGTAACTATGCCAAATAATGGGAACGCATCCGTGTTTCGTTTCAATCGCGTACAAATCCGCGGGTAACGGCTAGTAGTAATATAAAACTGTGAAATTTTTTGACATGATAACGTCTTATAAATTGATGAATCACCAATCTTATAAATTGATAAAACACCGGCTGCATGCACGAAAAAGTGTAACGTTCCTAAATCCTAACGTTCCTAACGTTCGTAACGCGTAACGTTCCGCCTGACCCTGTGCGTGCTTTTTGCTAATTTATCGCTCAATTTAAATCAGATTGGTTTGAAACCAGTCTTAAACGAAAGAGGAGAACATTTTACATAGATTTCGTATAACAGAATTTGCCTAAACAGTTTTTTTATACAAATTTATATAGAAAAATAGCTGTATAAATGCAATGTTGTCTAATGCATGGCGCGACGCGGTCGGTCGTCTTTGTTTGCCGTACATGGAAATTAGAAGATAACGTATGTCTTGTCTTAACATGAAAACGGCTGCATTTCTAATGTTTAATTCAATTTTTTGACATTAGTATTTTGTGAAATGCAACGCCTTCTAAGTTAAGTATTGGAATAACTAATTATTATTAGAACATAATACTTTGACAGTTGCAAACGTCACTTTTGACATTTCTTATCATTCCGACACCAAGGATAAGCGGATTGAAACCAAATTTTGGGAGGTTTAGGTTATGTATTACGGAATACGTTATCACGTAAAACTATCGTCCGTAAACCGACTTTACAGACAACCAATTTTTTTTTATTACCTGCTGTATAAGTCCATCTCAAAACGCAATGATTACAGGTGATATCTTTTGGTAGTTTAACTTTGACGTTAAAAACTCCATTGTTAGGGTTTGGCACTTTGTAAGTGGGGTTTCCGTCGGCGATCTTCAGATTCTTGAAGCACCGTTCCGTTTCGCGCTCCTTCGAATGGGACAGCTTGCAAAGACTGAATGTAAAGAAGCCTCTGTGATTTGCAGTCAACAAAATGCTCACTGGAATAGTGGAACCGCGATGGTACCGTTTGACTATCTTTCCGGTTCCGTATTTTCCGCCATTTTCGTGCGCCCGCGGTGTTGGGTCCCCGTAGTTGTCACCGCATATGCCGCATTTTCCGCCATACGTTTTATGTTGAACCTACGAAAACGATATGACGTCAAAAATTTGTTCGGATATTTTATTCACCAGCTTCTAATAGTTCTAATCAAAACCAAAATCTTAATCAGTTGTTTCATAGAGTCCACAAGAATAAAAAATAACTCAGACCAAACCCTGTCGACAATCAGTGCCGGATTAGCCTATAAGCAAAGTAAGCAATTGTTTAGGGCATCACGTCTCAAGGGGCACCAAGAAGCACAACTTAGAAATGGAAAGAACCTCACTAAACCGTGTCAACGTTTTTTTTTTCTTTTTGTCATGTTCTCAAAAATTTTGATCTATTGATATGTCTTTAGAAGTATAAAAGTTAAAAATAAATAATAATTTATTTTTGAAAATGAAAACGACAAAAAACATTATTTCTTAAGGGTTCAATTTTTTTAATTTTAAAGTTTTGAAACTCGTTTTCTATTAATTGTATAAAAATGCCTAAGGTCTGATTTTATAGACAACCAAGTTTTCAATAAGAGCATTGATTGTAAAATTAAAAAACAAGCGATCCAAAATTAGTTGTTAACTGTTTTGAAGACTACGTCTTCAGTGGCCAAAGGCTCCAAAAAGAACGCAATTATGTACTGGTATGCAAATGCAAATTTCAAACCAGTAATTGTGTTCTTTTTGGATCCTTTTGCTACTGAAAACGTAGTCTTCAAAACAGTTAACAGTTGATTGTTAAATTCAATTTTTTTCCTAAAAATCTAGGGTTTTTAACTTTTTTCTATCAATTTGATTTTTTTTATAAACTGAACATATTAGAGATGGGGGCCCATAAGCATGCAAAGAATGCTTAGGGCATCAAGAAGTCTTTATCCGGAACAGCCGACATTGTATTTCTAATACAGGCTTGATGTGAGCCTAAGTTGTTTTAAGACAAAAAAAATCAACTACTTAATATATACAAATATTAAGAGCACTGTGGTGGAAACAAAAATAAAAAATAAAAAATAGTTACTTCTTGCCACAACAGTTTTATTATCGGATGTACATTTAGGGAGCTATGCTCTCATCTTCAGCAAGCACTAAACTTAGTGTTTGCTGAAGATGAGACCGTAGCTTCCGAAATGTACATCCGATAATAAAACTGATGTGGTAAGAAGTAACTATTCTTTATTTTGTTATACTTAATACACCCCTTAAAATAATATTTTATTTCTTAATTTTAATATTGTTATCAATGTAACATCAGCACCAAATTATATACACCCTTCAGTAAGTCAAAGTCAGGTAAACAATTGCAAGTTTTCGAAACAAAAATGCCTTGTGTTTGAAATATATTGAGAACAAATGAACTTACCTCCTTTCCTCCACAAAACATTGACACGTCATCATAATCAATCGGTGCACTTTTATCAACCCTCCAAAGAGACGCTCTATTAACAGGATCTTCCATTTTTCCGTGACCTCTGACACTCGTGTTCAATTGAAGCCCGACACAAACGATCACAATCCAACACAGAGAATTCATTTTGAATCTATGTATGATTAAAAAAATCGATCAATATTCAAAGCAAGCGTATTGAATCAAGTGGATGCACTGGTTTACAAAATCATCCCGGCCTAAATTTATACTAAAAATACTAATCAAGGAAGTAGTGTCTCTGATAACAATTAGTTATGTTTACGCAACAAAAAGTCAATTATTTAACTTCCTTTCAGTTCATGAATTTCCCCAGTTGTGTATTATTTGGATAGTTGTGTTTATTTTTACTTTCAGATAAAGGTAATAGTAATACTCGGAACTAAGGGTGCGTAAAAATGGTTGACGTTATGACGACCAAAAGAGGCGAATATCTTATCTAAACGCCGCTGTACACGAGGCTGGAAGCACTGCTTGGACTTCTGCCGTTCTGCTCGGTATGAAGCTGGAAGTGACGTCACTGCGGGCTCGCCTGCTAGCTCACAAGATAGATTTTAAAATTAGAACACGGGTTATTTTTTTGGTAGGTCCTCTGCTTGCAACCAATCAAGAAACAGTATCTTGTCACGTGAGCGACATGAACAAACGCCCGTTAACCAACACGTTGTCATTCTGCTCAGAGTCAGACAACATACACGTTTTGCTGTGTTTTTATATTTGATCTGTAACTGCGCGCACACCAGATCTATCCCCAGAACAAGCTTGAAACGACGTCTAGTGTGAAGAGAGTGCATAAAAGCAATTAAGAAAACTAGTAGTTAAATCTAGCAAGGAATCTAGCGGCAAATCCAGCCTAGTGTGCAGCGGCCTTAAAGGTCGCTGCATACGAGGCTGGTTTTGCCGCTAGGTTTCAAGCGTGCTTTGGCGCTGGCTTTCGTGATGCCTTCTATGTGTTCGCTTTACATGATGCTTGTTTTGAAGCTGGGTTCGTAGATAGTTTTGGTGTGCGAGTAATGACAGTTCGAATGTTAACAAAAGTGAACGTTTGAATAGAACACACTCTTATGACGTCATGTCTTATGTCACTTACGTGACAAGGTACTAGTTTCTAATTGGCTCTTGCTCTAAACAAGCGGCCAAACAAGCACAAAAATAGCCCCGGTTCTGATTTTGAAATCCATCTTGTAATTTGCACGTGAGCCCGCACTCTGAAATATTTTTTTGAGGTAAAAATCAGCTATTTTATAGAAGATACTTGCAAAAATGTATTACATATCTCGATCGTGATGATATTTTTTTGGTTCATGTGACGTGTAACATAATGTTACTTATCTTTAATTAACGTCTGAATAGAACTCTTCAAGTAAATAAAATTATTGATTTGTATTTTTATCATTTTTGTCAATATATCATGGTCTGAGAAAAATTGGTCGACAATTTTATTTACTTGAATAATGTTACTTACTCACTTAAAATAAACTTGATCATAACCTAAAAACATAGATTGCTATTTTGTGCGAAATTTTTTCTATATAATAAATAATGAAAGCTTCCAAATTTCGCAGTTCACACAGCCCTGTTTAGAATTACAAGTTTACTGAGAATTTCCGCGACAATTCCAAATAGATTGCAGTACATTTGCACATTTTGAAACGCGAATATTTTTTTATGCAATTTAGGTTTATTTCAAACGCGTCAATTTATTTCTAAATCCTAGAGGAAAAAATATTTCACACAAAAATTTGTTATCATGAAATATTTGCGGCGGCAATTAAATTGAACATATGAAGGTATACTGATTGTCTCTAAGCGACGAGTTATGAGAGAAGGGAAATTTCTGTGGCAAGATTTTGAGGGTAGAAAAAACGTTTTTGATGTAGCACTGCGTCTATGTTCTCGGATATAGGCCATTCACTTCGACTTACTGAAGTAACGCCTACAAAATAATTTTTGAACTTCCGTCTGCGAGGAAAATCATTATTATTTATTATTTATGAACATGGAAAAAAAGTTGAGAGGAAATTTTTGTTAACCTTTTTATATGCCTGTTTTTTTCTCGAATTTTTAGATATAATAATTTCAGGTGTAGGAGAGATACGCTTTTTTGATTCGTATTGTCTACCAAAAAAATAATATCTACTGCCTCTTTATCCCTGAAATTAATAAGCCAAAAAATTTAATAAAAAATCAGGCATAAAAACAAGCTGGTAAAGATTATAAAAAAGTACACAATTTTTTGTAATTTTTACCAGCTTCTTTGCATACAGGATTTAAAAAAAAATTGAAGATAAAGTGGGAAAAAAAAGCATTCTTTTTTGGTCATTAAAAAATTATATGATAAAAATTTCATAATCTTTAAATATAGATATACAGTATGGTTTTTTAAAAACTGAACACCCTTTTATTTCTTAGAGGAAGGGTTTTCAAAAAAAAAGTTTCGGACAAAAGTTACAGGGAATCAAGGGGGAAGAACAGTGATGTAGTTTTTTTTTTCGTTTGGGGGAGTTGTCTCCAAAATATCAAGGTCACCTACACTTTCTTAAATACGACCCTGTATTTTTTATCTCGGATTATTGTTCTTTGCGTCAAAGAGATCAACTCTTGTACCAAACATTTTTGGATTTGATGCCATCGTGAACCGCTGCTTGATTCTCAATACATCCCGTTTTCTATTTTAGTGGATTGTGTGAGTCGGAAAAACTTTTTCAGGGGTTTTTCCGACTCACACAATCCTTTATTTTGGAAACACCTCCCCCAAACGAAAAAAAACTACATTACTGTTTTTCCTCCTTGATTCTCTGTAACTTTTGTCCGAAACTTTTTTTTCGAAAAGCCTTCCTCTAAGAAATAAAAGGGTGTTCGGTTTTTAAAAAACCATACTGTATATTTTTGATTGTGGGAATATCCAGCACACACAGTTATAAGTTTTGAGGAAGGTTTCAGAATTTTATTATTATTTTTAATTTGAAATTCGTCAATGCTAAATATCAGTTATATTTTTGTCAACATATTTTGTCCAACAACCTGAACTGTATTTTTTCTGTAACTGCTTTGTTAGTATTCAGGGAAATATGTACATACATAATTTACATTTTTTTAAATTTTATTGCAAAATATTTACATTTTATTTACAATATAATAGTGGAAGCTAATTAAGTGAATCTCGTGATTCCCCGAAAAAATAATTGAGGAAAACAAAAATCTTCTATTGGTCTTCATCATACATGGAACCAGTAATGGCTATATCTGAGCAAGAACGGAACCATTCTTGTGGTCCACATCCCATGGCACCACCACCACCAGGACAATTGCCCCATGAATTTGCTAAAACAAACATTTTTTTTATTATAACATAACTGACAAGCCACTTTAAATAATTTAAAATCATTAAAGAATATCAACATTGTATTCTTCTACTTTTGGAAATTAGTCATTCATCAAAAGTATGTCTTACCTGTTACGTAAGTCCATCTAAGAACACAGTGATTGCACGTAACTTCCGGAGCCTTAAGAGTTACAGCAATTTTGCCATTGTTTCGATCCGGCAATTTATAAACTGGTTCACCATTAGCCAACGTCACGTTTTGGAAACAATCTTCGGTTTCGAGTGCACTCGATGATGGTAGACTGCAAAGACTGAACAAGAAATAACCAGCATGATTTGTATCCAATTGAACAGTAACCCTCATATCGGCACCCCTCTTGTAAGTCTGCACTATTTTCCCATTACCGTATTTTCCACCATTTTCATGTGGCCGAGGGACAGGGTTTCTATAATCGTCTCCACAGAAGCCGCATTTTCCTTTGTTTGTGTTCCAGTGGGTCTGTTGAAAATATAACAGGGTTTTTTAATATATCACCTATACTAATCCAAGTGTGTAGGCTATTTCATGGCCGGTGTTGATCCAAATCTTCTTGGTTTCCGGACTTGTATTCCGTGGTCCAATGGTATTTCTACTACTCTTCTAGATAGAAATACCTATGGACCACGGCATACAAGCCCGGAAACCAAGAAGATGTGTATCTACACTAATATTATAAAGAGGTAAAGTTTGTAAGTTTGAATGTAGGAGGTAATCTCCAAAACTACTCATCCGATTTCAAACATTTGTCACCAATATTTAGAATGGGCACTAGTATTTTAGAAGCGTTATCGATATTTCTCTTTCCACGTATACAATCATTAGATTATGTTAAGAAAAGGTCAGCAATCTCGTTAAAGCTATAGCGATACTATTATAGAATATAGCTGCGCCCTACATTCAATTCGTATTTCTCCCGATCCGAAGTCGAGCAACATCGGAAGAAAACGTTAAGATTATGCAATGTATTAAGTCCGATTTCCTTTCCAATATAAGCATCTAATTGATTGTTGTTTGTTTTTCTTCCGATGTCGACCGATGGCGGCCGACATCGCATCGTAAGAAATACAGATCCTAACGTAAACCAGCATAGAACTAATTTGTGACATATCGTCGTTGGTTCTGTAATAGCTCTTATGTGCATAATTGGCAGATTTTACGTGTTTTAAATGAAAAGATTCAGGAAACGGAGCTCTATACACTAGTAATACCTCCAAATTAATGTTACAGTAACCAACAAGGGGAAGTAACTCTTGTTAAAAGTTGTATCAAAGAATTCCTCCCATGTGCCAATAAATCCGAAATTAACGTTAAATATTTTTTAAGAAAATACTTCGTCTTAATTAAATACGTATAGTGAACATACATATGAATTAGTAATATACCTCTGAAATTGCTAGTTCTTACCATCCATTGCTGAAATAACCACTTTTTGGCCTTTCCTGCAAATTTTACTTTTCGCACATAAGAGGTATTACAGAACCAACGACGATATATTAGTTTTGAACTGTTTTGTGTAAGCAAATAAATAGCTTTAAATTATGAATAAATTTTAAAAGAAACCAAACCACGTGTTTTGCCAAACGTTGTGTAAAATTACTACAATTTCTCGTAGTAGAATAGAAGAATAGTCTTTAAACAATCGTTCATAAGAGGATTATAATAAAAAAAGTGAAATATTACCCCAAAACTTCCGCAATAGAGTTGGTTGTCGTCCCAATCAACTGGAGCTGACGGATCAACCTTCCAAAGAGACGCTCTGTTGATGGGGTCCAACAGATAGCCATGTCCTTCCACTTTGAGGGAACATTGGAGTGCAACACACACCACAACCGCAAAAGATACAAACGTTTTCATCTTGGCGTAACTACTTAATACTTAGTACTAATACGTATTTATATATATAAAAAATAAGTACTCCAAATTTTATCTCTCACAGTTGAATAATAACGGAGTGTTTTTTAATTATTATTGATAGTGATCTAATTGTGTAGTGCTTTATTTTCAGTTTAAATATTTTTAATTAAATTTTTTTTTATTAAAATGATACGTTTATTATTTTAACAAAAGAAGGATACGTCACATCATGATTTCAATAATCTTTTAAAATTGTTTTCATGTATTATTTATAATTAAGAAAAGATGTTACCCCGTCATTCTTGTATTATTTTGTCAAATATGTTTATAAATCGTGGTTTTAAGTCCAAAGATAAAATAAAAATGCCATTTAATATTGATGAAATGTTGAAGTTGATAAGATATGTTTTAATATAAAAGTTGACGAGATTGAAATGGCATCATGTTAAAATACCGGGAAGTCTTTGAAGTATGTAGTACCTTAATTTAAAAAAATAATAATTTTGTAACAAATTTTACTCGAATCAGAATAATTTTTTTGGAAAAAATTTAAAATATTTCAGTTCTTTTTCAAATTGACCATACCTATTGAAAATGATACGCTGAATAAACAAACGCAAAACGTCTGTATTTAGATTTAAAACCATTAACTTTTTTTGTAACAAGTGTGTAATAGATTCAGCATGCTATTTTTTAATTGTATTTTGAATTAAAATAGTTATTCATTTAAATATGATTTTGAGACGTTTCTTAAAGTCTATTACACTAGAGATTCTTAGGGAATTGATTTGTGTTCCGTGTAAAAAAAAGTATTTCAGAGCATGTACATTTTTTTTCCTACCTAGGTGTTCGTTTTTATGATCAATTAGGCAGCATAAAATCAAACTCCCGATTAAGAAATTTTTAACAGATAGCGGCCTGGTCCGGCTTCGCCCGAATTTGTAGATCGTCTTCTTTTTTTCGCCGACTTACGTTGGAAAATCGGTCTTCACGAAAAACGCTTTTATTTTAACGCGATAATATATAACCTAAGTTCATCTTGAAAGTTTGTTCTAAATATTGGTGAAAAATTGAAATCGGATGAGTAGCTTTGGAGATTACTTCCTACATTCAAACTTACACTTTACCTCTTCATAAGATTTAGATAGATAGATAGATGAATGCACATTTCTAAGGTCTTAATATTGTAGAAGTTTAAACACCCAATCTCAGAGTATAATTTAAAAAGTAGAGAAAATAGAATGCTTTGGTATAGGTATTAGTAGTTGGTAGGTATTAGGCCCAGATAACCCTGACAGTGGGTGACACATCAAAAGCTGTCGAAAAATACAAAAAAAAGTTCAAAATAATATCTTTATTGTCACAAATACACTATCATTAAAATATACAATTGAATTATTTACAATGAACACTTGAAAAAATGTGATAAACAAAAAAATTGAGTCACGTGAAGATTGCTAAAATTCTGTTTGATTTAGTTTTTTATAGCAATGTCTGAACAGGTCCTGTAGGTTTCTTGTGGACCACATCCCATAGCTCCATGGCCATCTGGGCAATAGCCCCACATGCTAGCTGAAATGAGTAAGAAAAAAATTAAAAAAGAGAAATGAATAATTTCCGGATTATTCTCGATAATAAATATTAACTTAAACGGCGTTTTAAAATTCTGTTCTCTTCTAATAAGGCAAATAATTTAAAGCCAACCGCCAATTTACTTTTGAAGACTTGTTTTACATTTTTTCTTACTGCTCATCTTACGTTTTCGATGGCGTAAAAATAATAACCTGTGTCACTCAAGAAAACAATTTTTCAAATCTGTTCAACGATTCCTAAAGCTATTGCAACCTAGGATCTAGAGGGGGGCAAACCGAAGCACCCGCCCCGGGTGGCAGTTTCAGGGGGCGCCAAAAACATAATATAATATGTTTATAATAATTTGTTGTCAATATACAGTCTGAAAAAATTGGTTGATAGTTTTATTAAATATTTGAATGATATAATATGGTTGAAAAATGCCAACCATTTATATATTTGTGAGTTTTTTTAAGTAATTTATCTTAAGGTAGTTTGGGAGCCGCAATCCCAAGTCAAATAAATGACTGTTTTTTTGTTCCTCAAATAATTACCCAAATTATGCTATAATAATTAATAGAAATTCACATAAAAATGTATTTGATTGAATTTAATGCGAATTATAATTAAATAATTATAGTAATGTAATCAATAAAATATTAATTTATTAGTACTCAGCTGTCACTAGTCACTGTCGCTACAACAACAGAGATAGAGGCCACATGTCAGTATTAAAAAATTAATAAAATCAAATGTACGTGGTAAATTATTCTGAAATTTTTGCAATGTGTATTTCAGACATCGTTCTGTCCATTAAAAAGTTTTTTCTGTGGGGTCAAATTTGTCAATTTTTTACAAACCCTCAATTTCCGGAGTTATTGAACAAGGACACTCATAACGGTTCGTGTATTTTTGCATAATTTTAATTAATTATATCTCTTAAACGGTGTGGTAAAAAAATCTGATTCTTTTTCTGTAGGTGTCTTTAATTATAATCTTTTGAATCAATATAAAAAAATGTAGGGTCAAGTTTAAACCAAACTACCTTAAACGCTGGAGAGAGGGGGTGCCATTATCAAGTTTCTGCCCCGGTTCGAAAAAATCGTAGATCCGGAGCTGACAAAATGTTGCTCTTTATAATAATTTAGCGAAAAAATGTTAATAAATACCTGTAATATAAGTCCATCTGAACACACAATGATCACAAGTTACTCCGCTGGGCAACTTTACGTTCATATTCCAATCACCTGAATCTCTGTTCGGTAGATTAAATACAGAATCGCCGTTCGACAAAGTTAAGTTTTGGAAACACGTTTCAGTCTCAAGGGCGTTTTGACTCGACAATTTGCACAAATCGAACGTAAAGAAACCTTTATGGTTCGTTGTCAATTTAACAGTAACGGGAATGACAGCTCCTTGTTTGTAAGTGTCAACAATTTTGCCTGTACCGTAAGTGCCTCCATTTTCGTGAGCTCGCGGCACTTTGTCTTTGAAATCGTCGCCGCAGATTCCACATTTGCCGCCGTTGACGTTCCATTGTTCCTACGAATAACAGAAGTCATATAAAGCTGGGTTGCACAAAGGATTGTCAAAAAAATAGATTTTACAATGACTTTAGATTGTGATCATATTAAAGGATTCCGCATTAACTTTATGAGATTTGGTTAGTATTGAAAAAAATTCGCTTTAAGTTTTGATTTATCTAAATTGAAAAAATAATGTTTTTATTTTTTCAATTTTGATAATTCAAAACTTAAAGCGAATTTTTTTCTAAAACCAATTAGAAGCTAATTATTAATCAATTTTTATATTTTTTAAATCAGTTCTGAAGAAGATCCAAATCCAGACCGAAACGTTAATGTATTAATTATTAATTTTTGTTAATATACTTGTTTGAAAAATTGGTCGATAATTTTATTTATTGATGAGTTCTAATCAGACGTTAATAAAAAAATTGGATCGGAGAAAATGTTTAAACTCTTTTACTCAGTAATACGGAATAAAAAGGATC
Organism: Xanthostigma xanthostigma; assembly: GCA_963575645.1. Taxonomy (NCBI): domain Eukaryota; kingdom Metazoa; phylum Arthropoda; class Insecta; order Raphidioptera; family Raphidiidae; genus Xanthostigma; species Xanthostigma xanthostigma. The sequence continues at coordinate 44,862,460 of OY754471.1, forward strand.
TGTTTCATTGGTGTGCCTTCGAGTTTATGATATTTGTATAAATAATAGAACTTACGCCATAACCACCACAGTAGAGCTCATTATCATTGTAGTCTTTCGGAGCGTCTGGATCAATTCTCCACAACGAGGCTCGGTTGATGGGATTCATCACCATGCCATGACCATTAACATCGAACACACCCACTGCCACGAAAATTAAAATCGTCCAAGTAATTAAACCCATTGTAGCGAAGAGTAAATAAAAGAAACAGCCAAATGCCTGCCTTTATATAAAGTCCTTGTAGGTAATTTGGAGTGTTTTTCGAACCAGCAATAATTGTCTTTTTATCAAAAACATTATTAGATACCGATAAAGAATTTGTTCAATTTGTTACAACAATCGCGATAAAAAAACATGGCATTTTAAAGGGCTTGAATTTTTTTTTAATAAAATAGTTAGCACGAATAAATGTTTTCAGTATTTTCAATATTGTTTTGACATGTTTTTTTAACTGTAAAAAATAAAAGTTAATGGTAGTGTTGCTCAGAAAGGAATTTAAAAAAAATGCGTTTCAAAAGTGAGAATATTAGAATTAAAAGGTTTAGTTCGCGTTTAATTTACTAGAAATATATTGTTTTATTTTGTTACTAATTAGTGTAGGCGTGAAGGGCTTGAGCTTGAGCGAAAGTCTGGAAAGTTTTTAAAACCGATCAGGGCCGGATTAATCCTGTCCGGGCCCCTAGGCAGTGCAATCAGGTCTTTTCAAGTTGATGAAGGGATGTGAGTAACTTCCAGATGATCGGCTCCAGGCATCCTGTTACTTCAATGTCTTATGTGATATTGTAACCACACGATTCCTTTGACTAGATGCTGCAGCAGCGCCTTACCTGATTCGTTAGCTTTATTGAAATGGTCTTAATGAATATAGGTTATAGATAATTGATGATCCAGGTTTTTTGATGGATCAGGAAAGAGAAATGAGACGTGACGTAGTTATTTTAAATTTTATCTTGTTACATGTAGGTAATAAATTACAAAAAACAACGAAAAAATAATAATAATATTGTTGTTGGGAAATTTCATACAAGTTTTAATTAAAATTTTCGTTCAATGAAAATTTTTATTTCTTGGTGCGTGCACGGGCCCTTAGTCGATGCGGGGCCCCTAAGCCTACTCTGCCTTATGGTTAATCCGGCACTGAAACCGATCTCCATCAAAACTAATTGATGATTTTTGATTAGGAATATAAATCGATAAAAATAAAGATGGGTGAAATTTTTGAAACATAAATTTATTTTTGTACATAATTCTATATAACATAAATAGCATAAATATTTAAAAAAAAAATAGTAAATTTAAATAATAATATACTGTCGTAATACCCGTATTAATATAAAAAGTTCAATACGTAAAACATTATGCGTTATCAAGTGGGAATTTGGAGTATAAAAAACCGCAAAAAGCAAGCGGACAGACGGACAAAGTTGCCACAACAATAGAGTTCCGTTTAGACCCCAAAAACAAACTGCGAATACCATGAAGCATTTTTGTTGGGTTTTCAAGATTTTAAAATCAAAGAAAAAAGGGAATATTGTAAAATTAAATAAATAATTAACAATCTAAACAACTTTCTTAATACCTACATGACAAAGAGAAATGCTAAAAAGTGTGATGAAAGGAATCAAAATGATTAGATATCATACAATGACGTGGAAAAAATAATAATTTCAAGTTGAAATACAGAACGCGTAAAGGAATTCTGCAACCTTTTCACAAAAAGTGAAGTAATTACTGTGATTTTAGTGTTTTATCTTACATTGTGTAATCTTTCATTGATTGTCAGTTGCTATAAATAGAATTTAAAAAAAAACGTAAAATTCAGTGATGGACTTAGACGTGAATATTAAATTGACTACATTTTAGATTATGTATCTAGGGCATAATCAAGTATATTTTCGACGAGCAATAACATTATCAGAGGCGATAAGGCAGCGGGCCAAGTGTCCTTCTAGTCGGCTCACAGGTAAGAAGGTCACATCGCCGTTGACAATATCTGCCGCAGTTGGTGTCGGAACGTCAGGTAGAAATACCAATGAACCACCGGTTACAAGCCCGGAAACCAAGAAGATTATTATTATATATTATACTGTATATAATCATATATAAAATAAGTTTACATCTAAGTTCGTCTCTGGTATGAAAACGTTTTTAAAAAAAAAAATATCCGATGTCTAATTATAAATAACAAAGAAAGGAAAATTTTGATTTCATAAAAATAGATACTCATTTATCAAGTGTGTTATGAATAGATAGATATTGGAGATTGTAGACGTTTGAAAACGGAGGTCATAAATGTCTAGATATACAAAAGAACAAGATGAAAGAACAGGCAAAGAGAAGAACTGTTCGTGAAGAAATTATGGAACAAGGAACTACCTGGCTTCAAGTCAAACATATGGCAAAAGATAGGACTAGATTTAAAAATTTCGGAGTTAAAGGAATTTATTATAATTATTATTATTAAATATGCTACGGCGGTTCCCAAGGAAAAGTGGAGAAAAGGAGGGGTTTTAGCTCGTGGGAGTCCCCTCCTCACCACAAAAAAGTGTCTAGATATGCACAATTTTCATGATCCCACATGATAAACATTGAATAATATATATTACTATTCTATTGATGGAACAATTGCAATGTCTGAACAGGATCGGAAAGTTTCCTGATGTCCACATCCAATGGAACCTTTACCATCGCTGCACATTCCCCAGGAATTTCCTGCAAAAATTAAAAAAATATAATTCTTTCGATGTTCGGAGAAAAAAATATTTGAATCTGCAAATAGTCTTTATATTATATTATAAATGACCGTTTCGGTGGGTATCCCTATCAGCAATAGATTTGATTTTATGGCTGTTGCGTATCTTAATGTAGACTGCGCATATTTTCGAGTCCAAATTATGACCCGAGTGGACTCCTGTAAAGGATTCTGATAAATGGGCAATATTTAAAAATTCTTTAAAATGGGACACATTGAATTCAACATACGCACTGTTCATTAAAAGTAAACAAATCCGTGTTTCAAAGTTTTTTTTAAACCCTAATGGGGTCAAAAGGTGGTGTAAAGGTTTGTGATAAAATTTCCATATTTCAAAAATCGTTAAAGTGAGAGATCAGAGTTATCCGTGACTGCATTAATTGCATATTTCAATTGTGTTACCATGGTAATCATTAGAATTTTTATTTTATTTTTACATGGCTAAGGCTTAACTCACACGGACCACATAAGAACCACAAAAAATTGGTTGAGAGTATGGTATTAGTATGTAATGTCGTGATAGCGCTCACGCGGACAACAAATGGTGATCGGTGTCAACAACAGTCGTCGTGTGTTGGTGATATCGCCCACAAACAAACCGGCCGATGTTGGTCAACATCGCTCAGACGTGCAGCTCGCCGACCACAGACTGAACAGACGTACAAATAATCGAAAGTACTTTTGTTCATTCGAAAATAATTAAAAAATTTGTCATCGTACAGTCTTAAACGATGATAAAGTTGTTGAAATTGACTCTTGTTTCTATCTTCAAAAATTGGATGAACCCAATAAATTCTATTAATAAATCCATCGCTTTACTGCCTGTTCTGTGTGGTTCATTTGGGATTGTACCAACGTCTGCGTGACCACAAAACTGTTGGAAAGTGGTCGAGCTCAACCACATTAGGACCACTTGTTTGTGTTCGGAAAGTGGTCCGTGTGAGTTACATTACAACAATGGTCTTTGACAGTTCTTCTGTGTAGATGGGAAGGTCAATATAAAATTTCCAGAAGAGTTTTGCACCCGGGTGAAACCGGGACGGGCCGCTAGTTTTAAATAATTTATTAAAAGTACCTGCAGACCAATGCCAACGGAGCACGCAATGATTACACGTCAAACCTTTCGGTAATCTTATTTGAGTTTGATAAAGTCCAGTTTGTTTTGACGGAAGCGTATAAAGATATTGTCCGTCTTTCAAACGTAACAGTTTGAAACATTCTTCCGATTCAGTCGCGTCGGGTTGGGTCAAATCGCAAATACTGAAGCTGAACCATCCCAAATGGTTCGCCGTAATGTTGACGACAACGGGAATGACGCTTGCCTCTTCGTAAACCTCAACTAGAATCCCCAAACCGTATTTGCCACCATTCTCGTGTTCGCGAGGTACTTCCTCATTGTAGTCGTCGCCACAAACACCGCATTTTCCTTGGTTTGTATCCCATTGCATCTGTTTATTGAAAACAATATTGTTAATCCTCTGTTCCCTGATTTACATTTGCCTTAAAGCAGGGATGGTAAACCTTTCTGCATCTACGTGCCATTCATACGCGCCGACAAGCAGGCAAAGACATTTAGTTGTCAAAAACATAGATGAAAAAAATAATTTCGATAATACATTGAGCGTCATGAAACTTTTTCGTATTTGTTATTTGGTGATAGTCAATTTTTTCGACATCTGGTATATTTTTAATTATTTTGATTTTGCATCTCAATCAATGCCCAGTGCCAACAGTTGCGTGCCACCAGTGGCACGCGTGCCATAGGTTCGCCATCCCTGCTCTAAAAGAACTACTGCAGATACTGTCATAGAAAACTTTCAAATAATAATTATTGTCAAAACGATGGATTGAATTATTTATATATTTATTTATTTTTAAATGTATTTTCTCAATTATCTTAAATATTATTAGGAGCTTAGTAATTGGTACTATAATTTTAAAATTTTACGTAAAATATTGCAACTAAAAATTCAAGATAATTGAAGAGGGCAGCGCCCGTTAACTATCTTTCGCCAAAATAAAGATTCTGGTCTATTCTGTTTTCTACTTTAGACGCTAATGATCTTAGTTTTTAAGCGTCTATTGTAGCGGTTTCCAAACTTTTTACACTAACGCCCCCGTTATTAAACATCTTACCTCTGCGCCCCCCCTTAAAAAATTTGTAAATAATTTCTTTACTGAAAAGAAACCAGTGTTAATATAAAATGTCATCTGGTAATTTGAGCGCTTATTCTTAAAACCATGTTTTTATCAGAACAACGACGATATTTGCAATTAAACTGTGCCTCCCCCCCGACTTTGAAAATCGCTGGTCTATTGTGTATAATAACTAGTTAAATAACTAAGTCACTAACTGTATTCTACTATTTTCACCTTGAGCGTATAATATGACCGTCGTTTATATTTATACTTAGTTCCCACGGCTCTTTCTAGGTTCGTTCCAAACAGCCGCGAACGGTAATAGAACCGTACATAGTCTTGTCACTGCGCAAGACTAATTTGTGCACTAGCTCAAAAATCGATACTGCGCAAGACAGTCTTGCGCAGTAACAGGACTGTGTACGGTTTTATTACCGTTCGCGGCTGTTTGGAACGAACTTTCTATAGCAAACCCCGAGTTCCCAGATTCTAGTCTAGGAATTAATGAAAATATCAATCATATAAACAATGATAAATTGTAAATACGAATTGGTATTGAACTCAGATAACCAAAACAATTGGCAGCTTTAAAAACAAGATCAACGATGTCAATTTTCCAAATTATTATTAACTAATAAAACAATTTCAAAAATGACATTGAAGTTGTAATAAGTCAAACATTAAAAACAATATTCAATTTCCCTATTTTAAAGCAGTGTGTACTACCCCTGCACGTTTTTAAATTTCATTATTTTTGAAGTAATATTTTTTAGGCGCGACTTGAGAATAGCTCAGATCTTTTTTCGGGTGGAAGTAACGTATTTACGAAGTTTCCGCTATTTAAAGGCATCGACTGACAGATGGCGGCATCAAGGTGCATGTCTAACTACGGACGCAAACCAGAATGATTTAATTTGTGAATGAACATTTCCCAAAAAAGTGGGAGTGGTAAAAACAAATTAAAAGAAGTTTTACTTCTACCGCGCGTAAAGGCTACAAGCACTCGTGATAGTAATATTAAAATAGAATTATTATTTTTTAAATAATTACACTGAATCCTCCGCAATTAACACCGTCGTCATCGAAATCTTTCGAAACATATTTACTATAAATAGGACTTCGCCACAATGAAGCTCTATTCAATGGCACAATCATATGACCGTGTCCATTTACACTTAAAATAAATTGGGATATGCCAATCACCAATAATACAAAAGCACGATCCATTTCGGTAGACTGTTGTATTAATACTTAAACAAATCAATCAAAACTGAAAACGGTACATCTGAGTCCTTCGAATAAATAATATTTTCTATTCTTGATGATTTAACTATCGTTGATATATATTTCTAATTAATGATTAAGGAAGGTAAGAATTTTCTATAAACTCATTTTCTTATCAGGTGTGATGTCGATTAAAAAAAAAATGCGGTCCTCAACATTGTTTTGTTTGCGAGAATTGAAATAAAAATCTGATAATCTATTGTGTAAGAGCAAAAATATTTTGTTTATTACAAGAACCATTGTTGGTTGTTTATCTATTTCCTTGAAGTAAGTACCTAGAATGGAAAAAAACGCCACTTGATAATCCGAAATAAAATTATTGCTTTCAGTTTTTTTTTAAGTGAAAACTTCTTTAGCGGCGTTGTACACTTTTTTTGTAATGGGTAAAAAATGTTAAACTCGCGTCAGGTAAAGTAAGAACTGGGTGAGCGAGAAAACTCTCTCTTTTATTTATACAACGTTAGACATCTAGCGTTGAAATATCGTACATAAAAATGCAATCTATGATACAAACCATTTTAGTAATGGGTAAAAAATGTTAAACTCGTGTCAGGTCAGTAAGAACTGGGTGAGCGAGAAAACTCTCTCTTTTATTTATCCAACGTTAGACATCTAGCGTAGAAATATCGTACATAAAAATGCAATCTATGATACAAACCATTTTATTTACAAGTGTTGCCAATAAATAAACAATGCTTCTAAATGCAAAAAATTAAGACGTTAATATTCAAGTTTTCACTTCTGCCGGCACTCCCGGAGTGCAACCCGTCTTTTTTTTTAGGGTTTCGTTCCTCAGAAGAAAAAAAGGAACCCTTATAGAATCACTTCATTGTCCGTCCGTCTATCAAAATACTTTTTTCAGGAACACGTGGAGGTATCAAGTTGAAATTAATATCAAATACTCAGGTCTGCAATCCCTTGGAGCTGTGAAAAAATCAAACTTTTAAGTTAACGCATTACGCAATCAAAAGATACGGCTGTTTATGCTACATATTTAGACACTCGTAAGAAAGCCTATGGGCTATGTGCAGGGAGGCGGAGTTACAAATTTTTCGATGCGAGCGTTTGTGGTGAGCACTAGGGGAAACTTTAAGCTTAAATTTTCCGTATGTCAGTGAGCAATGTTTATTAAAAGTGAAAATAGTTACAATTTTATGAAGTTTTTTAATTACAGAGAAAACATAGAAAAACTAAGCGATCTGGAAATGCATGTTATGTTTCGGGCTATTTCGCTGATGGCGATTTAAGTAAAATAAAGACCATTGGCGCCTTAATTTGACGTTCCGCTGTCAGTGTAAACAAATTAACATTAGTTTTCCTTATTACATTTTTTTTTTACACATCATGGCCAGTCTTATCACCTTAGAAGCATGTCGCGATTTCCATAAAAAGTGAGTTCTATTACCCACTAGCGGCGCTAAAAGGCTTCGTGCACACAGCCTATAGGGTACTACCCATTGACCTAGAATCATGAAATTTTGCATGAAGCAATGTCTTATAGGACAAGTAAAGGGAAAACTCCTAAAACCGTAAATTTGTAGTTACAAAACAAAAAAAAATTTTTTTTTGCGATTATAAACTTATTTGCAGCTGGTAAACAAACCGCGACCTATGTCGATGTATGGAGACTACAGTTTTCCAACGGCAAAGCGGGAAAAATCTTCGAGTCTCGATTCTCGTGATGGACGAATTATTTATGAGTTTGTACGGAACCCTCGATGCGCGAGTCAGACTCGCTCTTTTTTATAACCAGCTGTACTCATCTAAATTTTTGATGAATTTTTTCAACGTTTGAGCTTCTCGAAAAATAAAAGAAACTGGGTCAAAGGATCATACTGTATTTTTTATAATATTTTAGCTTTAGATAAGAAAATTAACAGGTCAACAGTAGCTAAATGATAACTCATTTTACTTGACAACGATAAGATAGCATTTAATTGTTCTTTTTTATTTTCTATAGGTGCTAAAAATACAATATATTTATCATTAGTACGTCAGACTATCGGCTGACGCCTGGCAGACTTTTTTTTGACAGAATATGTTATAGATATGAAGATTTCGACACCAAAAATTTGACACATCGATTAGTAGAAATTATTTTATAATCAATTTAAAAAAATGTGATATACCGTGTGTTGGTTAAGTAAACATACTATTTTTTGGGGAATTATAAAACGGTCGAATAAAAAAAAACTTGGTGACTGATGATGAGATACTGTTTTAATAACACTCAACACTCAAACAAATATTAGGTCGCTCAAATATGAAGCTTCCCATTTTGTATTTTAAGTAACTCAAATGAATGTTTGTAAGTTGCTATTCTGTTGATTTTTCGTCACGCGCAGTCAGTCGCTCACTTAGTAATACAGTAACCCAAATTGATTATTTTTGTCACCCAAAATTGTAATTTACAGTCACTCGTTTAAATACTACCCCTATTTTTTTAAGCTTAAATAGTATAGCTGTATCTTTTTTAGTTTATTCCGAAAAAATATTTCGAATTCTGATTTCTACTATTTTGTGAGACAGAGAGCGTAGATCGCACCGCAGCACATTTCAGCTCACACCTCAACCTACCCGTAGCGTCTTACCAGCTACTCAAGTATAATAGACAGTCTAGCAGACATTTAGACCCAGCTAAAGGATCTGGCTTATTTATTTTTTATTTTGTAAAATACTAAAGCTCTTGTATTATATATGTTACGGTCAATGTCCGGAATGCGGGCAATGTCGACAATGCCCGGGCAACGTCGACATTGACCGGTCAATGTCGACAATGCCCGAGCCACATCGGGCAATGTCCGAAATCGGACAAGGTTAAAAAAATAGATTAAATTTCAGAACTCACATTTATTCCAGCAATAAAAAAAATATAAAAACTACGTATAATTTATTTTCATACATTTTATTTATTTTAATAAATGAAAATATATGTTTATTGCTCTCTAATCTTCTTATTACTCAAATACAAAAACATATAAAAAATATAATTATTTATATTAGTAAGACCTTAAACCTAAAGGAAATGGCATTCTAAACATTTTTGTTAATTTTTTTTCTATAAATTCAATAACAAAGAGGCTAGAGCTATACTAATTTAACTAAAAACCGTGTTAATCCAATACGTATAACACACGGTATATTATAATCGAGGGTATTAAAAAAAATTATGTGATACAGTAAAGATAGCAGTAAGTCCCAAACTGTTTAAAAAAAGTAACTTTCAAATTTTAAATTATTCTTTTTTCTTGTTAGAGATGCACGTGACTTTGATGATCATATTTTTATAGATTTAAGAGTCTTTTTTTAAACTTATATTTTTATAATACTGACGCATTCTTTGTCATGAACAAAGATTACTATTAATATTATTAATAGTTTTTTTATAAACATTTATGTAATTATTACTACAGTATGTAAACGCGTAAGGTGCACATAGGGAAATTAGCATTGGGAAAAAATACTTGGATCAAAGTTAGCCATGACTGCATTAATTGTTCTTTCTATTGAATTATCGTGGTAATCTTGAGGATTTCTATTTTATTTTGATTTATTTTTATTTTACTTGGCTTTTTTAATAATAAAAAGCTCTTATAAATCATTATTTTAATTTTTTTGTACAAAAATAAAACAAAAAAACAACTCCATCTGTTTGGAAACATTTCATTCAAAAATTGTCTGACTGATATGACGTATGCGCGTTGGTAAGTCAGTGACCCAATGTCTTTAGGTTCAACACGAATAGGCGGAGATATTTGATCTCGCACCATATTTAAGTATTTTTGGGAATTTAATGTCCCATTAATAAAAAAAGTCCGATTATGTTGTAATCATTTGAATATTTTCTTCGGTAGTATACACATTCATTTTGCAAAAGAATATTATCTGTTAAATTGAAAAACAAGATGTCAAGGCTCACTCTGATCCATTTTTTCCCAATGTTAATTTCCCTATGTGCACCTTACGTGTTTACATTCTGTATATCAAGCATTGTCTATTTACTCAATGTGCGGTGAGCGAAGGCAACAAAGCGTATCGAAAATATATCTGCGTCTCTTTTTTCAAAGTAATTCCCTGGTTATTCCTACAATATATTAACATGGAGTATAGCTCTCTTTATCAAAAGTTCTATGTCTTTATCTATAGCGTTAGTCAATCTTATGACAAAAAAAAAGACAGAAATATATCCTTGCACCCTAATGATTCGATTGCGATTTTATTCGTATGCTTTGGTATATAAATAAAAGTATATGTTTATAACAAACAAGTATCAATTAACATTATGGAAAATATTATTTAACATGAAGATTAGTAAGAAGAAAACAAAATAAACAAACATGTGATAAGATAACGCTTTTATACAAGTAAATTAATAGCTCTGAACATTTATTCATAAGTCCATTTTCATCATAATACGTAATTTTTATCTTGTGTTCTTTTTTGTAAAGTTAAATCTGAATTTTACCTTGCCACCAAAATGGTAAGATATTTATTTATTTATTTATATTTGTAAAGTTTTGAAGAGAATAAAAAATGCTACGTTTTAATACTATATCTATTTCGATACAATTATATCAGTGTAATTTTTTTTGATTATTTATTGTTATATTATTATCAGATGATTAACGTTGATATATCTTTAAGCATAAATTCAATAAACGTGTTACTTTAAAATTTTGATGAAATTAATTTCGGATTGTTTGCATAATCCCTCAACGTCAATATCTAAACATTACAGGTTCGGACTAAATTTTTTTTCTCAAATTTTACACGTTTGGTTTCACTAAATAGGCAAAGTGGGCATCGGCATAAGAGCCCGTTACAGGGAAAGCGTCATTTTGCCACCAAAGATAGTCAAATAATGTCATTATCAAATATGAAACTAACGTGTTTATTGTTCTGTTTTTGATAGAAACGGGGACAACTTTACAATGTCTGTGAATACTTGATAATGACATAACATATTTCGATAGTGACATAACATAACGCCAGGACCGACATCAAAATTTAATTAAACATTGGAAGTTTGTTTCTCTTCTATTTTTGAGTTTTGATAAAAAAGTTACTTGAACTATTTGCTCGTCTATTTGATTTCTACAGGCTGTTAAAAAAAGAATCAACCTCAAAAATCATTCTGTCCTATATAAAAAAAACGGTTAATATTATTGAGTTTTGTTCAATAATTCATTTTCATTGAATGACAAATTATAATATTAAAAAACACCATGACTTCTAAACTAAAATAGATACGGCGTTGATTCTTTCTATAACCGGGGATAATATCAAGAGCTCTTAGTTAAAAAAATTGGTTGTCTGTAAAGTCGGTTTACGGACGATAGTTTTACGTGATAACGTATTCCGTAATACATAACCTAAACCTCCCAAAATTTGGTTTCAATCCGCTTATCCTTGGTGTCGGAATGATAAGAAATGTCAAAAGTGACGTTTGCAACTGTCAAAGTACTTATTATGTTCTAATAATAATTAGTTATTCCAATAGTTAACTTAGAAGGCGTTGCATTTTACAAAATACTAATGTCAAAAAATTGAATTAGACATTAGAAATGCAGCCGTTTTCATGTTAAGACAAGACATACGTTATATTCTAATTTCCATGTACGGCAAACAAAGACGACCGACCGCGTCGCGCCATGCATTAGACAACATTGCATTTATACAGCTATTTTTCTATATAAATTTGTATAAAAAAACTGTTTAGGCAAATTCTGTTATACGAAATCTATGTAAAATGTTCTCCTCTTTCGTTTAAGACTGGTTTCAAACCGATCTGATTTAAGTTGAGCGAGAAATTAGCAAAAAGCACGCACAGGGTCAGGCGGAACGTTACGCGTTACGAACGTTACGACCGTTACACTTTTTCGTGCATGCAGCCGGTGTTTTATCAATTTATAAGATTGGTGATTCATCAATTTATAAGACGTTATCACGTCAAAAAGTCATACGAAAAAATATAAAAATATCTCAGAATTATGAAATTATATTATCCCAGCAGTAGGCACGCTGCGAAGTACCCGTAACTTTTTCAATCCATTTATTAATTTAAAAAAAATTGTAATTACAGGTAAAATTTAATTTTCGTGGTTTGATGGCCCCTGTACTGACGGCGTTTAATAATGACAGGTAAAAATATAATTATAAAGCGATTGTTTATAATTGATATTAAAATTAACAGCACTGTTAAATTTTTGTCTTACTTTAAAGTTAGAAAGTGTCAAAAATTACAAGCACTGTATATTCTTGCATTAACCATAGTTCTATCATCCTTCTAGAATGTTGTTTTATAAAAAAATGTTATCCCTTTATTTAATGGTTCTTTTGAACGGATATTTCATAATTTGCTTTCTCTGAAAATCAAAGGTTAGAAAACCAAAAAATGTTGAAACTATATTAATAGTAGTGTAGGCCAAAAAAGTTAGTAGTGTAGGCCGAAAAAGTAATTTTTTTTTAAATGCCTATTTGTTAAAGTTATTACCATTTCACCAGTAAAATTGGTTATTCGTAAATTATGTTTACAAATTTAAAAAGTATGTATTTTTTTCTTTTCAGTACAAAAAGCATAAATCTCAAAATAATTCCCGAATACGCACGTTATTTAGCAAAAGCCGGTGTTACTGGAATACTCGGTAAGCTCATTTTTTTTCGCAAAAAAAATTTTCAAATAATTCTTGGAGTGACAATATTACATTTAAATTTTTAAAAAGACGAAACAAACTATGAAACTACGAATACTCTTTTTTTGAGGTCACCAACAGCTAAGGTTATTTAGGCCTAGTACCAACGGACCCGTGTCAGTATTTATTGATTTATTAGAACAAAAGCCTGATATATTTATTCATGTTTTTACAGTAAATGGAACAAGTGGCGAAGGCATGTCCCTTAGCATCGTCGAACGAGAAGCCGTTACCGAAACTTGGGTAAAAGCATGTGCAGCAAATCAGCAATGCCTTATGGTGCAAATTGGGGGAGCACCAATGCCCGAAGTGTTACGGCTGGTAAAAAACTATAAAATAAGCCCATGAAAAAAAAACATTCATCAAAAACAGGCGCGGATACAGTCCAACTTCTTGGGGGAGGGGTATCACCCATAAAAAAATCTTTGCCAAAATCATGGGACGTCTGGAAGATTTAAGCGAAATTCTAATCACTAAATTTCACCATGTAACTGAAATTCGACCTGCAACGAAATTTCGCCCTATCCAATATATAACAAACACAGTAATTATTTATTAAATTTCACCTTGTAACTAAATTTCGCTTTGTTATTAAATTTCGCCCTGTCATCACACGAAATTCTAGTAACTAAATTAAACATGTTTCATTCCTTAGCTCATAGCACTTTAAAACGTTTAAAATTTTCTAATATCGGTAAAGAATCGTTTTTTCGTATGCAAAGCTTTACTTTTTCGAACAGTAATAGTGCGCTTTATAGATGCTAAGTTTAGAAAGCACATAAATTAGCTTTTCACAATTCATGCCAGATGGCATCAAAACTAACAAATAATTATGTGAATTGCTCAGAGATGTCAATATTGCAGTTGTTTAATTTTTCGCCACTACTGCTTTAGTAAAGCATATAAGAGACATCTAACAGCAATTTCAATAAGTATACTCGTTAGGTTCTTAAGGTTATCAAGTCCTTCAAGCGCTGCAACACTGCGCCAAAAAGTATACCTATGCATACAAAAAAACGCTTGATCATCGCTTCATAATGTTTATTTTTATTTATACAGGCACGACATGCAGAAGCTTTAAAAGTCGGTGCACTTTTGTGCTTGCCCGAGCTATTTAATAAACCAAAAACGGCTGAGGAACTCATCACTTACCTGCAACACGTAAGTCGTGCTGCACCCAATACACCTTTATTGTATTATCACTTGCCAGCCTGGACAAGCGTTAATAGTAAGTCATCAATTATAATTATTACTAAACAGGCCCGGCTTCCCTTTTAAGTAGATTTGGATTTGGCAGTGAAATAATCAGAAGCAAATAAACACTCATTATACAGGCGCGGCTATTGATTGGTCAATTTAAATAAGGCCGAGGCGACATTACGGTATCTCATCTGGTTTGTACACATTTTTGGTACTGCCCATCCGCTTTCTGTTTGTAACTAGAAAAGAAGTCTTTTAAAATAGTAGTATTAATCTGGGCAAACGAACTTATAGTTAGTAACATTGGCGTGAATGTTTCAGTCAATATGCCGGAGTTCTTAGACAAAGCGTATGGAAAAATCGAAACCTTTGTCGGAATCAAGTTTACATCGAACGACCTAAACGAAGGCACAGCCTGTTTAACAGCCGGGCGCGGATCATTTACAATATTTTTGGGAGCAGATCAAGTAAATATAACATTTTGATTCTTTTAAATAAGTAGAATATAGATGGATTAAATAAATGATTAATTGAAAACTTTGATTAACGTCTGATTAGAACTCTTCAATAAATAAAATTGAAATGATTAATTGAAATACAGTCGAACGTGGAAAAGCAAGAGTTCAAGGGACCGAGATCTCTTTTTCACTTATGGAAGTTTTTCACTAGCCCGAGTTTCTAGCTTATAGAGGTACAAGATCGTGGCCTTTCTACTTATAGAGGTCTATAAAAATACAGCAAATATATATTATTCAACGTAGATGTAAAAAATGTAAACAAAAACAAAGTTAGTTAATTCAGCTATGTATGACTAATTCTTGAATTTCGTGGAACTATTAATACATTCGACTATCGCTTATAGAGGTACAGGCAAGTAGTAGTCTCAGTTATAGAGGTTCATGAGTGAACAACGTCTTTCTCTTAAATAGACATTTCTATTCCTCACGTATAGAGGTTTTAGAGGGTTACAAAGGCACTACCTGGCAGTTACTCTCACTTAGAGAGTTTTCTCGCTTACCCAGTTCTGACTTAGTCAGGTTTTACTGCATTTGTAGCTTTCTTGATCCTATTTATTAGATTGGAGATTGAAGACAGTTCGCAGCTGAGGTTGTCAACGTCTATGATCCAATCTATTGACATAGTTCTGAATTAACATGGTCCATGGACTACGTTTCAATATTACACCATCATCATCTAATACCTTGAAGATGATGTGTATAATACTCGCCACGAATCCAAAAGGCTCGGAAGTTAGATACGAATGCGGGCTTGCGCTTGTAGTCTGTTGAAAAACTACAAACTTGCAACTCAACAAAACTAAAGTAGCAATAACAACTTGACAATAGCGTACTCGACTGTACTTTAAAGCAGGAAAGCGACAAGTGACAAAGGCAACGAGTGATCACGGCCAATCACCGACGAGCGCACGTTCCGTGCAGGTAGCTGGGAGGTGGTGGGAGTCTTAACGGCCTGAAATGTGCCTTTACGACGCTGTTTGTGACTAACTTCCGAGCCTTTTAGATCCGTGGCGCGTATTATAACATCGAAACTCCACCCATGTAAATTGGAATTTTGCCGACAAATTGGATCCGGACAGTTAAGTTTATCGAGCGGTCTCCAAACTAAAATAAATCAAATTATTATTAGTTCTAAAAAACCTTGTTGATATCAAAAGTAATAACTCCACACGTCGATAATTTTTTTATTTTTGTATTTCGATCATACTCAATAAAATAAAAATAGAATAAAAATTTTCATATGAAAATCGTGCCGTTTAAAAAACTTGACGATTGTTTTTACTGAGAAATCTTTCATTTAATACTTTTCACTGAAAACACTTTCATTTTTCCCCAACACTTACTTTTCCTGCATTCTTTTGTTAAATTCAAATTTACAGCTAAAAAATTCATCGAAAAAAAAACCATTGCTTAATTTTTTTATTATAAATACTTCAAAGATAGTAACACTATCTTTGTTTACTATTTTCAGATAATGGCGGGCGCATTTACTCAAGGATTTGATTCAGCAATTGCAACATCTCTAAACATGTTTGCTGGAAGTGGACAAAAAATTTTATCACACATTAAAGCCAATAATGCAAAAGAGGCCAGGGAAGCCCAACAACAGCTTACGGCTGCAATAAATATAATTACCCGTAATGGTAAGACTCCATGTTGTTTAAGGCTGTTGATCACCTTACTTACCGTGGACACAAGTGTAGGGTGGCCATTTTTATCGCAGTGCGGGACAGAAAACGTTTGTCTGAAGACTTCCTTATGCTAGCTCGAATGACCTGTGTTTGTTGTAATATTAGTGATGTGCCGGATATCTGTATCCTTATCCGCGGATATCTAAGTGAGGAGAAGGATCTGTATCCGTATCCATTAGTTTTTGGCGGATCTTTTACCTTATTAATTTTCAATTCATAGATGAAACTTTATATATATAGGTGATTAAGTAATAATGAAAAACTGTTAAATTCCATTCAGATTTTTTATTTTTTAAAATCGTATTTGGCACCTTTATATTGCAAACATTTATCGTAATGAGTACCATACCAATAGTACATAACTCAAAGGTACTAAAAAACTATCTTTATAATGAGATATTGCACATTGATCTTTGGAAAGAGACAATCTGTTATGAGAGTTAACTCTTAAAGAGGTCAATAACTTTTTCCCATAACAGATAGTCTCTTTCCAAAGGTCGATGTGCGTACTCTAAGAAAGTTAAGATCCGTATCCGTATCCGCGGATCTTGAAACCAAATATCCGTATTCAGATCCGTATCCCCGGATATACATTTTTAACGATCCGGCACATCACTATGTAATATATAATCGGATATTGTAAAATTCACGTGATAATCTTCTCTAATCCCGGAAATTTTCCGAGACACAGGGCTCCAATGCGGGACTGTCACGGAAAATCCGGGACGGTTGGCCATCCTACACAAGTGGCAGAACCAACCTCAAGTGCAGCGACTTTTAAGCGTCATATCACGTGCTTAAAATAAAAAACTATTTTTTTAGGAACTTGGGTCCCAACAATGAAAGCAGCAATGGATCTGTTAACTCCAATTAAGGTGGGGCCGCCGCGACCTCCTCTGATTGCTCTTACTGAAAAACAAATAGAACAAATGCAATTGGAATTGTCCACTACTACTCTACACAAAAATTAAAATGGCGCATTAAAAAAAGACACGCGTCTGCAAATATTGCGTGAAGCGCGAGCTTCCATGCCACTGCGCATGTGCAAGAAAATAAAGGAAACATGATTTTGTAAATAAATGAGTTTGAACGTGAAATGAAGCAAATTTTGTATATCTTACTTGGAAATAATAAATTTATTTTAATAGTCATATTTACACATATTTGATAAATCTGTAAAATAAATGAATTACCTACAAAATTTGGCGAAATAGTCAAATACAAAGATTACAGTGGTGGTCAATAAGTCGACATTTGCATAACTTGTTTTCTTTTGAGAAATACATTAAACAAAAGCACATCACATCACAGATATTTCACAGAACCTGCATAAACAATTGAAGCAAAACAATTTATATAAAGATACACCACTGCAAATGTATTTCCGAAATTTTATAAAACCTTTTTGTCGTTATAATAAAAGAAAAACAATACTTTTCATTTCAGAATAAGTCAACTGTAGTATCAAAGAAAAAAAGATATTTAATTAATAGGTGCAAATTTTCTAATTTGATTTAACGTTTCGTCTGTTCCACGCTAATTTACCCTGCCGCGCCTAAAGAAATTTCAGTTCCAAATACCACAAAAATAGAATCCCCCGTTTTTTTTTTCAATTATGAATATCAAAAACACCTAAAAGATTTTATAAAATCGCAGTTTGTATACTGATTTGTGAGATTTAATCGTGACAAAATATTAAAATACAAATTATTAATGTTATTTACTTGGCAACATCTAAAGGCTTAGGTGTAGCTAATCAGTAATTACGAAATATTTGAGTGACACTAAATGAGTTTTAATACCAAAATGGTAATTTTAAAATTTTTATAATTTAGAACAACTACAACGTTGTTATACGCCCTAAATTTATTCGATAAAACGCCCTCTTCAAAAAGGGAATATCGTGGGAAAATTTTGGTTACGAAGATTCAACTTCGATAGTGATGTCTTTGACGAGATGGTTGGATTCCTTGAAGCCAGCCCATTAAAAAATATTCCATTACTTTACCGCAAAGAGTACCTGTGATAAAAAAAACTAATAAAATATTTCAGTATCCAGAAAATTTTAATTTTTTGACACGAACTTTTATATAATTCTTAATGTCTTCTGTTACATAGACGTCTGAACCGATTTAGACAGAATATGGCGTCAATTAATCAAACGGTTGTCAAGGTTTTTGAAAAATAGATATCAAAAAAATAATTTGGCCAGAATCGTGAAGAAGTTTCTGCAAGGTCCGAAAACGTCGGTACTAATCAAAATTTGCTCTTCAATTGCACAATAATCCTGCAACTTCAGTTTCTCTTGGAAATTCTCTCAATACGAAGATAAAAAACAAACACATTACCCTCCCTGCCGCAGTCGGGTAAAAAATTTGTGAATTTTCTGAATACTGAAACTAAAATCTATATATTAAACTTATGAAAAAAATATATAAATATCTGATACTGAATTTTTAATCAAAACTAAAGAAAAAAATAATTTTTAAATATAACTATATATTTTCAGTTTAAAAATAATCACATTATTTATTGCCAGTCAAGTCGGTAATAACAGACAGTAAGATTCACTGGTATAGTACGCGCCACCGATCTAAAAGGTTCGGAAGTTAGTCACAAACAGCGTCGCAAAGACACATTTTAAAGCCGTTGATACTCCCACCACCTCTCAGCTACCTGCACGGAACGTGCGCTCGTCGGTGATTGGCCGTGATCGCTCGTTGCCTTTGTCACTTGTCGCTTTCCAGCTTTAAAGTACAGTCGAGTATGCTATTGTCAATTTGTTAGTGTTATTTTAGTTTTGTTGAGTTGCGAGTTTGTAGTTTTTCAACAGACTGTACAAGCGCAAGCCCGCATTCGCATCTAACTTCCGAGCCTTTTAGATTCGTGGCGCGTATTATAAATATATATTTTATAAATTTTTTGTTGTCGTTGACACAACTAGAACTTAGCATCCGTTTTTTAAACGCGATTCTTCATGAACACTTTTGAAGCAAACAAGTTAAGTTTTGTTCTACTTTTTGGTTTATTACCTACGGGTTTTTGTGCGTTTTTCCTTCTAAAATCTAAGGTCTTTCCCAGAAATGCTTAAAAACTACAATTTGTGTTGATTTGTTAGAATCAATATACTCATTTATATTTCAAACTAGGTGCAAAGCGTAATTGTAACTTCTTGTTCGCTTTCAAAGTTCTACGACTTCCTGTTCTCACCTAAAATGGCCGCCAATATGGCGGCGTTAACTAAAAATGCCAAAATGAATGAACCGTTACAAAATACAGCCAAGTTCTTCAGCAAAATCAAAGCACGGTTTCCGTTCCATCTTTTCAAACGTTATTACCAACTCGACAGGTCGAGGCATAATCATGAGATACTTGTTACTGAGCTTTTTTAAAAACAATCGAACAATATCGTTATTGTAAACAAAAGACTGACACAACCTTGAAAAATCAGAAATAAAAAAATACAACAGAATAAATAATAAAACCTCGGTATTTTTTTTTTGTTTGCTCAGTAATAAATATTTCCAAATGACTGCCCGTTTATAAATAGTATATTAACAGAACCGTTTTGTGAAATCGTGACGTGCTTTTCTCCATAGACCCTTTCAACGGCGGCCCCCGAACTGAATTTGTCAATAGGCTAAGGCCAACGATTGCACTCGATACACACCAAAGACAACATTTTCAAATATCCGAGACATGTGCCATTCATTATGTCGGTTCCTCGGTCTGTACGGGGTTTAAAACGGAGATTTTTATCACTATGCAGTCAAAACACGTCACATGAAATAACACAGCACGGCCCTGTATATCATAACCGTAATCCAATGATTAAATATCAATACGGCTCATTTTACATAGAAATTTTAAGCTGTCTGCAATTGAAACATATTTGGGTCTCGTAAACCAACGAGTGACCAAGCGACAAATTTCGTGAACACACGCTACCTGTTACGAAGACTCGTAAAAGTCTTTACTAATTAATTAATCAGTATAGTTAATATTATCGACAATAGTCACAGATTTTTATCATTGCTCGGTTAAATGCTCCCAATTTCTCACGAGTGTATTATCATTGGTCACTTTTTGATTAGTTGGGAACCACTTACGAAAACAAAATATAAATATACACTAATATATACCCAGGCAATTTTAAATATTTAAAGTTAAATATATATACTAGATATATACACGATACTTCGATATTCGTGTGCCCTGATTTTATACGTAATCTCTTGTTAACGTAAATAGTCTTGTCGCTCCGAAGCCTGCAGTCGGCGGGACTCGATGTTACCAGATGCATAGAAAGTAACTCTTTTTTTTAACATTAAAAGTCGTGTATAAAAAGCTTTTGGCTACGGAATCGTCGACCAAAAAAGGGTCAAAAGAATAACTTGTACAGAAATGTTGCTTATCACAAATTTTAGGCGTGATATTTTCAGTCTTATTAGTGAAATGTATAATTTATTTCAAATGAGGAACCAACATAGAAATGTGAAAATAATTTTCAAAATTGATTTGAACAATATAATTTTGAATTAAATTTCAAAGTTGCATTTGCGCATTAAAAATTGAATTGTATCAAAAACAAGTGTTATTAATACAATGTTGATGAACACAGAAGAAAAAAACACTTCCAGCAATATTCATTTGTTTTTTAAAAAAAAATGAAGACTTGTGAAGGTTATTTTTCGAACAGAAACATCTGAATACTTGTCAATATACAGACAGCTTAATATGAAATAAAAATCTCATCATTATATCTTTGAAAAATTGTCCGTATTATCCCTAGTCCAGACTATTAATGTTGGTCCGTAGAGAATAACCCAATTAACAGTAACAATAAAAAGGCAAAAGAATAAAAAACAAAACACCAAAAACAATCGATGAGGAAGTAAACACCCGAATGACGAAATTTTTAAATGATTTCATTTACTGACGGCTTTTAAAATTTAACAGGATAACAATTTATTATCAAAATATAAATGATGAGATTGTTATATAAAAAAAGCATAAATAATAAACCTCTCCTTAATTCGGCGTCAGAAATACAATGGAATATAAATATATCGATATAAAAAAATCTATTACAATTGAAAGATATTGAGATGTCTTTTTTCACATTATACTTGTAAAATTATATATTACATAGCCGAGTATCAAAAAAGTTTAATTTGTTTATATTTTAACTTAGAGAACCAAATGTCCATTGACAATTGTTATATTCACCGATTGGCTGCGATGACCATCACTGCAATTATTAAAAAAAAAAAACAATTTACCAATTCCACCATTGTTTATTGTATCTTACATGTTTTGTTTCTCAAAAGTGAGGTTACATTTTCTTGTATTATTCATATTTTATGTATTTTTCGATCACTGTACTTTTATGCACTGAGTATCTTTTCATTGTTTGTGAAAATAACAAAAGTTAGATGTACACTCACCGTACAAAAGTACAATGGCCAATGAGAGATGAACATTACTAGAAATTTGAGGTTATACACTCACCTAATATTTCAATAATTGGCAAATAAGTGGTCAGAGGATAGAGCAGCGTGACAACCAACTGGTAGGTTTTCTAGGTGGTTCCGATGGTTTTAACTGGTGACCACCTTTAGACGGATTACTTGCCTCCTATTTACATTCATAAAAAAACATATTTAGCACTGTTCAACATTCGTAACACTGAAGAAATTGCAACATCGAACTAGTCAATTTAGGATATTTATTTATCGAACTTGTAAAAACATACGTTCTAAAAATATAATAAAAAAAAAAATGTTTTTTAATGACGATTCTAGAACACAAACGGTGCTGTACGAATTTTTGAGCTATAAAGATCATGTTTCCAACTATTTGGAATAAATGATAGATTACTTTCCTAGCTATGCTCGTTTCCCTCATTTTTTAATCTAATAACTAAAGCTGGCTTAACTTTGGGAGTAACGAAACCTGCTTGTGTATTTTCATTATCAAATTTTGTTATTTAACACCTATTTTTACATCGAAGTAAACATGGCTTATGTAAATTAAAGACTTATTTTGTTATAAAGCAAAATTATAGAGCTTTTAATTTGTATTGATGAGCTTAGGCCATATTTCTTCACTAACAGATAAGTTCCGAATAACTTCATTCGAAAGCTATTTTTCGTAATTAGTTTTCGTCACTTTCGAATTGTATAAAAACTGCCCGAAACTTCTACGGACACCTTAAAAATTTTTGCACCGTTCACACTTGCGAACAAATAGCCATTCAATAAATTGTAATCGCGTTTCATAAAAAGCAATCTGT
The DNA here is from genome assembly GCA_963575645.1 of Xanthostigma xanthostigma. Taxonomy (NCBI): domain Eukaryota; kingdom Metazoa; phylum Arthropoda; class Insecta; order Raphidioptera; family Raphidiidae; genus Xanthostigma; species Xanthostigma xanthostigma. Next base: position 44,885,071 of record OY754471.1, read on the forward strand.
AAAACCAGTTCGATATTGCAAATTGACCACAATAAAGCATTAGTTCGAAAAATAAAAACATTCACTCCTAAGTCATTTCTGTGATATTAATTGACTGTCGGTTAATATTATCAATGATAACAGATAATTTTAGTCATTGAGCGTCCATAATTTCACCGTTTATTCATCTTTATTTAATTTTAATATCAATCTTTAAATCGGATTCCCCACAAAACTCTTAGCTCTTTGTTCTAACTCTATGCGAACAATATTATCGTCACAGTCTTGCGCAGTAGTTAAAACGAAACTGTTTGTATCGGTTTGTGAGCTACTGCGCAAGACTGACGATAATACTACCGTACGCAGAGAGGTTGGAACAGAGCTACTAATAACGGCTTTATTAGAGACAACCTAACCTTAAAATCAGCTAAATCTACCAGAGCTTTAAATGGCTTTCCAAAAGATCTGAATAATACAAAACAAAAGATTTTTTTCATAATGAATTTTTCAAATTTGAATTGGTATATAATACGGAGCATCAAATAATAGAGAAATGAAATCTATATTTGAAAATTTTATTTTTGCTAAATATAAAAAATAATTCACATTTAAATCTCACACAACAAAGCAATTTTTTAGCATATATTGTTAAAAAAGTTTCATGCATAAACAGTTTAAGTTGAATCAAGTAATAATAAAATTATTAATCATTAAGAAAAATACATGCAGTGAGTAAGTTGTTACATAACCTCTAAAAAACAAAAAAATAAACATTAAAGTTAGTAAATTCAGTTAAGAAAATTACGTCGTTAATCGCATGCAAAAAATAAAGGATGATTGTTCAAAATTAAATATATTTTCAATTACCTTCTGCCATGTTGAACAGGGAGAATAGAAAGAAAGAAATATATTAGTAAGAATTGACTAATTTAATCACATCAGAAAAGACAGACCACAGTACCAGAAATATAACTAAATTGTTTGACTAAGATGCAAATTTTATTTCAATTATATTAATAATATTGTATGCAATGTTCCAAAAATTGCGCACTATAGACTAAAGATCGAAGACTTTTACAGTTCTGCTAAAATAGTAGTTTATGTATCGTGGCACGTAAATGAAGTACGAGCAAGTGATATTATGTTAAAACGAACGATTAGCGATCACTCGAGTCATAATATTGTATATAAACCGACGCTGCGCAATCTCGGGGATGCAATATATAAAAAGAAGCGTTTTAGAATATAATTTATAAAATATATACATTTTCTAGGTTATGATTCTCAACTAACTAACTTGTCCGTAGTAAAAGGCAAGCAGGTTTTATCTGCCAATAGTTTCAAAGTTACAGTATTCAATTATCAAAAAAAAAAAGATGTAACACTTTAGTCACAACAATGACTCAATTTATCAATAAAAACATTGAATTATTAAACCCTGCACCAATTATTTTATAGAAAATTCAAATAAATATCTGTCTCGACACCACAATAAAATAATAGAAATTTGAACATACAATTTTCTTTTCCATTTTGGCTTTGATATCCCTGGCAAGTGTGAAGAAAGCTTCTTCGACGTTTATGCTATTTTTTGCACTGGTTTCGATAAATTTAATTCCATATTCGATAGCCAACTGTTCTCCCCGTTCCCTTGTCACTTGTCTTTTGTCATTCAACTCGCACTTGTTTCCCAGGAGCATCTTTTCAACATCCGCCGACGCATTTTCTTCAATATTTCTAATCCAGTTTTTGATATTTTCAAAACTCTTTTCATTTGTAATATCATAAACAAGCATAATGCCCATGGCACCACGATAATAGGCCGTGGTGATCGTTCGAAATCTTTCCTGTCCGGCTGTATCCCTGAAAATTACACAAAAATTAGAAATTATCCCGTTAAACAAAAATCTATATACTTTAAACAAAAGCACTTACCATATCTGTAACTTAATTTTCTTTCCGTCAAGTTCTATTGTTCGTATTTTGAAGTCAATACCTGAAGAGCAACCAGTAAAATAATTATAGAAGGTCATGCAAATTAATACAAAGGTCAATGTAACAAAATATGTAATTTGACACTATATTACAATTATTTACATTAATATGTCTACAATTTCAATTATAGAAATTAACAGTAAATTTATTTTACTTGGATGTATGACAGCACATTACATTAGTAGTCAAACAAAAGAGAGGGGACTACAAACAAAAGACTGTGCATGGATGTATCACAATGGTATACATATCCAAAATTAACCTAAGTGTCAATCACATTTTTGACACTAATCGAGGCTAAGTATTTGAATTGAATGTAAGTATATTTAAGTTAGGTGCAGGAGCCCCGAAAAAAGTATATAAATAAGCATTATGCCTCAAGGCTTGTGTACAAAATACGTAGTAGATTGCAGTGCTATGTAATATAATGAGCTAGACATTTGGATGACAATAATCGATGCATGACTCACCTATTGTAGATATAAATGTCGTATTAAACGCATCTTCCGAAAATCTAAACAGCACGCATGTTTTACCGACACCAGAATCGCCGATCAAAAGTAATTTAAACAAATAATCATATGTCTTTGCCATTTTTTAACTGTGCCCGGATGTTTCGTGACCGGTTTGGCACTTGGCATTCAAACGACTGAAGTATGCAACGTGTAGCCGTGGAATTGCTGATTTGTCTATCTTGCCACTACACTCACGACTCAATAAATAAAATCCCCATGATTCATTTTTGACATCTGTCACTTGTCAAGTTCCCTGATTTTTTACAAGTTTTATTTCTTATTTTGTGTGTTCTTTATATATTGTGTTTGAATTTTTGAGTTGCTAATATGATTTTTTATTAATTAAAGTCATATAAGTTTAATTTGTAAACTGGGCGTATACACTTAACCTCGTTTAATTATAATCATTTTAGAAAAAAAACATCACTTCCTTGATATTTTTATCATTTTATCACATATTAACAGTCACACTTTACTGTAAAATGCATCGTATTAGTGATGCATTATTAATCATTTTTTATTTTGTGATAATTACAATGTAACAGCATATAAAATTAGCATATTTTAATCAAATGACAATATAAATATTGCAGGGTTTAAAACGACGATTTTCATGCCGATTGAAGAACGCATAAGAAACAAAGTACTGATGTTCTCCAATTTCCAAAGCCCGACAAAGGTTTTTTGATATGATGGGAAAGATCAACTTCGCATAAAATGTTTGACACATTATTTTATAATTGAGAAATCCGAGACATATTTAATACATACCGATATACGGTTATAGTTCAAACTAATTGTTGAGGAGTCTTCAACAACAATGATTAATATTGATAATTAAGGAAGTATTTAATTTTGCAACAGTAAATTAATTGTAATGAATAATAAAATAAACACACTGGAACCAGCATTTGAATTAATTAACTAATTACCAAAAAAAGCATTGAGTTGTAAAATAAAATTCATGTATTAAATACACATATTAAAATAAATGTTTGTATAACGTATCTACATAAAATAATTCATAACCTCCTCATTATTTTTTGACTCAATTTTCAGGTGTGTCAACAAAATTTAATAAAATCATTCCACAGTTAATGCTGGGTTCCGTTCACAGTAGAGTCTAACGTTCATTTTTGACATGATAACTTCTTATAAATTGATGAATCACGTCAATATAAAAGATGAAACACCGGCTGCATGCACGAAAAAGTGTAACGTTCCGCCTGACCCTGTGCGTGATTATTAAATATGATATTCGAGCGGAATACGTTATCACGTAAAACTATCGTCCGTAAACCGACTTTACAGACAACCAATTTTTTCCATTAATTTTATTAAATATTATCTACATTTCTGTCTATACTACTAATTATATAAAAAGAAAGTTTGGATGTAGGAGGTAATCTCCGAAACTACTCATCCGATTTCCAAAATGTTTTCACCAATATTTTGAATAGGCCTTCAGGCTAGACATAGGCTATATATTATCGAGTTAAAATAAAAGCGCTTTTCGTGGAGACCAATACAACGTAAGTCTGCAATCTACAAATTCGGGCGAAGCCGGACCGGACCACTAGTTGTTAATATATTGCAAATCATGATTGAATACGGGAAAAAAGTATATGCTAAAAAGACATAAAAGTCCAAATCTCTTAGATATGTTTTTAAAATATATATTCAATTTATTATATTGGAAATTTAGGGTCAAAGATTGTGCACTCAAAAGGTTATTGAATTGATAATGAAAATACGACATACAGTTTGATACAAATGTTATATTTGTTGACGTCACTCTTTTACTTATTTAATTTTAAATCCAAAGTTGAATTATCTATATCTACTAATATTGTAAAGAGAGAGTGCAAATTTCGTAAGTTTGTCTGTACTCTGTATGAACGGATTGAAATCAAATTTTGGAAGGATGTTTGATATGCAAATATGAAGAGCCCTATTGTTTTTTGGGGAAAATCGGCGCATGCGCAAAAGAGATATATGCTGTTTTAATATTTTTGAAGTTGGAATGGTCCCAATTGGTTGGAATTTTTTCTTACATACAATCGACATTGGTTAACATATAAAATCGTTTCCAATTGTTTACTGTTTGCTCTATGTTCTCTCTTTACTCGTGCAACATGTCTTCACTTGCGTTAATGTTGATTTGGACAGAGCCCTGACCCGTTGCGTAATGTCCGACACCTCATTTCAAGTTTTTAGTCTTTACTTCTTACGCAAAGTATCTTCTTCACTGTTCAGTCAATGAGAAAATACGTTTAAGCTCAAACTAATAAAAGTTTTTTCTGATTGGTCTATGACTGCCACGAAATGATGACAAAGGAGCAATGTCTCGAACCACTGCACCTATTTGAAAAATTATTTCACCACTATTTGGAATGAACCCTTAAGATGGACAGAAGCCATATATTATCACGCTAAAATAAAAGCGCTTTTCGTGGTAAGTCGACGAAAAAACGGTGGCAATCTATACAAATTCGGGCGAAGCCGGACCGGGCCGCTAAAAATAATGAATATCTAATTATATCAATGTTATGCAGATTGTGCTGGTTTATGCTCGACAAGTATGCGCGATTTTTTAAACTATACAATATTTGAGCAATAATCTAATAATAGATTAAAATATTGAAATCATTTATACTGTTTTTTTAACTCTGTGACATCACTCAAAACCACTGAATTTTTAACTATAAAATAATGCATAAGATAATAATAATAATAATAATATAATAATAATATAAGAAATTGTTTTAAATCAGACTGTTTATTATAGTTGTAGGTAATCATTTTTGATGTTAAAGACGTGTAGAAAAAGTATATTTTGAAAAAGTTTAATGCTGAATTGGAATATAAAAAAAAGTGTTGTTGAAAAAGTGACAGTAAGTATTTTTTAAATAAAATATTATTAATTAACTAAGTAGTAATTTTTTACTTAGTTCACAAAAAATGATCCAGTTTTTGTTGTCTATTTTTTCCGGAATATTAAAAAATAGTCAAGCTATATTTTTATTTTGCGCAAAGAACAAAAAATATTTTATTTGATTTTGATAATTGGTATATTTTTTAAGTTCTTGTACCTTTTATTAAAGAATAAAACGACAAAGTATTTGTATCTTATCTAATTCGTATAATATATTCATTATTCGTACCTATAATATTAAAATATTTATGAAATATTTAATTACAATCTTAAATTTAATATCTCAAGTACCTGAATACCAGAAAAGTGACCATAAAACACGAAAATACTTTTTTGGACGTCATCAGTAGATGATTCAAAGAATCAAATTATTGATTTCTAAATTATTTCAAATGATTTAATCACCTCATGATGATGCTAATATCACTTTCGAAGCGTGCAGCAAGAAAAAGTGGTGTGTTTTTTTAGCATTCAATGGCAAATCACGTCGGTTTCTCTACAAGAGACTCATTTAGTGTTTTCTAAAGTTGTTTTTACTAATTTGTGCGGCACTTCGTGCAAAACCAATGAGACACTTTTCATTTACCTATTTTTTTCGAAATGTTTTTTCATAATTATTGCTTCTGATTACCAAAATAAACTAAATAATTTTACTTTCAAACTTGGACTTTTTAAGTTCTATTCTAAACACTGAGTGCCCATTAGGGTGATTCAAAAAGTTTTTATTTTTTTCATTTTGCTCTTACCCTTTCAAATGTTTCTATTTAATGTAAAAAAAATCCTCACCAAAGATGGGCGTTGCAGCTCAACTCTAAGAGGTCACTATTTTAATTTTAGTTTCCCACTTAATTAACATGGGAATTTTTGTTTTTTTTAAATTGAAATTACCCGTAATTAGCTCATTTTTTATAAATAACCATTATATATTCTTGTAGCTGACTCTTTAAGCTTTCAAAAACTCTATATAATGACGATTATCATAATTAGAAGACCAGTTACTGCCACCTGAAAATAATAATTTTTTATGTACATGATTTTTATATAAAAAATTGAGTTAGGTAATTACCTACAGGTCATTTCAATTTTAAAAAAATTAAAAAAAATTTCCCATGTTAATTAAATAGGAAATAAAAATTCAAATAAAATATTTTTAACAAAAAAATTGAACCGACTTCACACTAAAAAGTAAAAAATAATTGCATATTGAAATGTTTTGGAGTCGGTGTCAGCCAAAATGAAATCTATTCCGAGAACTACACCGACTCCAAAACATTTCAATACGCAATTATTTTTTACTTTTTAGTGTGAAGTCGGTTCAATTTTTTTGTTAAAAATATTTTATTTTTCTCTTTTTAGTGTTAATCTAACACTAAAAATCGATAAACATGTACATAAAAAACATTATGCGTACTATTGAAATTTGAGAGTTTCCCTCGATTTCTCCGGATTCCACCATCAGATCCTGACTTGGTTCCGATGGGACCACCTCTGAGATGCACTCTTTCGAATAAAAAAAAAATTTGAAAATCGGTCCATAATTGACGGAGAAATCGGTGAACATACATAAAAAAAAATATATACAGACGAACATAGAACCTCCTCCTTTTTGTTGAAGTCGGTTAATAACGTCCTCTCAGCGTTGAGCTTCAGCGCCTATATATGATGAGGATTTTTTTTACATTAAATAAAAACATTTACGAGGGTCGGCAACCTGCGGCTCTTTTGATGTGAAGTTGCGGCTCTCCAGTTCCATACGCAAAAAATAATTATTTTATTATATAAACCCTTAAAAATCGTCAAATGATTGAGTATACCATGTCTATTTCTCAGCCATTTCCACTCGCGTCTCACCCGCACAGCCCCCGTCGCGAAGTGTCGTCCTCGGATATATGTATATAATATACGACTATTATACCTATATAAGCAAATACTATAATACTGAAACGAAAATGTTTAGTAGCTCTTTAAAAACTGGAAAATTTTGTAAATTGTATAACTTTTGGCTCTTCCGTCTCAAAAGGTTGCCGACCCCTGCCCTAGTGCCCAAGAATTCAACCATCCTCGAGTTTAAAAACTTACCTTTAAACAAACTATTAACCTTTTATTCAAATGAATTGAAAAACGTCAATTATTTTCAGTGAAACTCTTGTAAAATGAAATCAATCACAGTAATATATGGATTCATATACATTCTTCAAATAACAAATTCAGAAAGCGTATCTGAAAAATGTACACTACAACAGCAAAGATATCTTTTTCATGATCCGGAAGACATTGTCGTCTGTACAAATGCAACAATAGAAGAAGCTGAAAAATTCTACAACAATCAACAGATAGCCGCATATCACGACAATGAATTAAGGATTATTAACTCGGATTTAAAAACAATCTCGTCGAACTCTTTCGGACACTTCAAGTTCTTGAACACTCTTAACCTATCCAGCAACAACATTGAAGAAATATCTGACAGCGCTTTTGAAGATTGTCAATTATTAAGAGTTTTAGATTTACAGAATAATTTTATAAAAACGTTAAAAAATGATTCTTTTAAAGGAACTGAACGCACCGAGCTGTTGATTTTGTCAAATAACAGAATCGACACCATCGAACGTGGCACTTTCTCGAATAATATAAACATGATTGGTTTGAATTTATCATCAAACAACTTAAAAGAAATCCAAGTCGAGCTCTTCCAAAAGACAAACAACCTACGAATGCTAAGTTTGACTCAAAACAAAATTGAACAAATACCTTTAGGCATGTTCAAGTACATAAAGAATTTTTGGATTTCAATGAAACCAAATTTTGAGATAAATTTCTCGAAAAACTTTATTCGCTCGCTTGAGCCAAACACCTTTCAGCAATTGCGTACTTACTCGTTGGATTTATCTCATAATTATTTGACAACCATAAAAGAAAACACGTTTACTGGTGTCAAAACATTGCAAAAATTAAATTTGAAGAACAACTCTATACGAGAATTGGAAGCTGGAGCGTTTATTGGTTTGGAAAGCACGTGGTCAATCGATTTAAGCTACAACAATTTAAGTGTGATTACTTCTTATATTTTTCAATACACAAAAGCGCTGCACTTTTTGGATTTGAGCGCCAATGTTATAAATACAATTCAATCAAACGCCTTTAATGGCTTAGAAAACTTATCAATATTAAGACTGAATTCGAACAAAATAAGCATTCTGAATCCTGGATCATTTACTGGCATCGAAGGACACGATTTTCATCTAATATTACAGGTAAACTTTAATTAAAATACTAACGAACATAAATGCGTAAGTTGGTTATAAAGAAGTAAAGTTTGTAAGTTTGGATGTAGAAGGTAATCTCCGAAACTACTCATCCGATTTCAAAAATTTTTCACCAATGTTTGAAATGAACCTTTAGGATGGACATAGGGTATATATTATCACGTTAAAATAAAAGCGCTTTTCGTGGAGATCAATTTTATAAGTCGACGTAAAAACGGTGGCAATCCACAAATTCAGATCCTGGTCGCTAGTACATTATACGTTTAGATATTTAGAGAATATAACAAAACATGGGTCCGGCAGAAAACAAAGAATTGATATTATACTAATCCATCTGGTGAGCTTTTAGCTTTATATTCGTTCCGAAATAATCCAATGAGCTTTCGACAGTTCTTTGGCAAGTCACTGTTGATCAACTTCTTCTTCTTATGAGTTCCATTCAAGTACGACCCTAAGAATGTCACTTCGGAATAAAACGTGATCCATGTGCCATCCAACTCTACTTCGCTTCGTGGTTAGACAAGAGATCGGTTTTATTTCGGTTTTCGTCCATAGTTTTCGACGAAAAATGTTGTAATAAAGACAGAAAATTCGTAATTTCTTTTCTGAAACCGACCACCCTTTGACATTTCTCGTGACAAAGAAGCTGTGTCTCTCACGGTCGTCTGTTTCATGTCTTGAGAAACTGATATACCTTTGTTTTTGCAGAAAAATCGAATCGAAAAAATTTCTTCAGATGCGTTCCAAGGTGTAAAAAATATGATATCAATTGATTTTTCGATGAACAAAATAAATGAAATACATTATGGAGCATTTTCTGGTTTAAAATCAGTCATGCTGTTGAACATATCGCACAATTATTTGACCAATTTACCGAAGGAAGTTCTGTATCCGTTAAGAAGTTTAGAACAACTTGATGTCGACAATAATCGACTATTTCAATTCGAAGTAAAACCAGTCACTGATCATTTACCGAAATTAAAGGAAATCAGTATCAACAACAATCTGTGGCCTTGCAATAAGCTGACATATTTAACAGATGTTTTAATTGAAAAAAAGGTAAGTAGAAATTTGGAACCTTGATATAAAATGAACCTAAATAAAAACTGCACAAATCACCCAAATGTCTTTGTGTCGATCTGAAACCTTGTCAATTTTTCAAAATTGACGCGATAGAACAGTGATGCTACTTTTCTTTATACCTACCTTTGTCGAAAGTGCGTACATACTTCCGGCAACAATTTTAAGGCAGTGCAAGAATCTCAAACCTTCTGCTCTTGTGGTGTTACATACTAATTTCGTACAATCATGGAAAGCGCATCATTACATATTTGTTTTCGGGGTCGAAAGTTCGATTTTTCACGCCTGACTTAAAATAAGAAAGTTTTAGTCCCTTGGGAAATTCTTTTCAGGTCGAAAGTAAGCAAAAGTGGCGCCGTACTACGCAACGATTGTAAACTATATCTGACAGTTCGAGTAACGTAAAATATATGAATATTTTACGTTACGGTGCTTTTGAAAATATTTCATGGTGGCACTTCACATTGTGTTCGCTATTGGGCGTTTGTTGTATTTGGCAAAATACACGACGTTCAAGACAAACATGCAAATAGAGGCAAATATCACCATCCACACATGGCAGTCAAATAACAAACACACAAACATTTGGCAGCAGAACGCAAGGTTCAAAATTCCAGGAATTTTAGCACTGTTTCATTGTCCCAATTCATTTTCAATAGTAATTGTTCCAGTTCTCGCTCATAGCACAGGCCACAGACACAAAAATACTGCACGTCCGTACAGGTTCACGGCGCGTGCGCTTCTGAATATGGCCATTGTGTGGACGGTTTATTTGCGTATTTGCCTATTTGACTCCTTTGATGTCTCTCGAAAAACCGACAAGCGCACGGTATCGCGTATTTCGTATTGGCCTTATTTATCAAATAGGCAAATAAGGCCAACACTTTGTCAAATAGACTGTCCACACATGGTAATTGTTTGCCAAATATGCCAAATACACAAATATAAATAGCCATGTGAAGTGCCGGCATCAGGTTGTTCTTTCAACGAACATATTACAAAAAGTAGGTGCTATGTGTCGGCAATAAACGCCATCCTTGTCTGCAAACGCCAACTTTCTGCCCTAGAAACACAGTATACTATTACGCCCTTTTTACTCTCTCATTTTTTTTATATTCGCTGGGTGCGTGACGGCAGCACCCCCTACCGTTCGCAATTTTTCATGCTCTCATAACATTGTGTCAAATGCGATTTTTTCAAATAACTAATAATAATGTAACGAAACCTTTAATTATCGAAATTTTAATACCCGTAGCTAAGGAGATATAATGTTTATGTTGTTGCACCGAAAAAACATAAGTATTAAATATATAATTATTATTTGCAAAAAATGTAAAAAAAGTACCTATTATTCGACGTGTACTTCCCCGAAGACTACTAGCGCCGGCCAATAGAGCGGGATTGAACTGTCTCGTTATTATTGTTTTAAACCGCGAAGTTTCTTAATAAACAATATGGCAGGGATCGCGACGAAAAAGACATCTGACGGCCACATATGAAATCATATTCTATAAGCGTTGCATGATTTATTGCTCGTTTAGTCTCCACTCTCTACAATCTGCGCCCGGCCAATAGTGATTTGTGAATGTCTCTTATGATAATAATTATATTGTGTTTAATACAGGTTGACTTCTTCAACAAGGCCACGGAAAATTTTACTACTGACAATATCCACGGCGTAGCTTGTATAAAAGACGGAACTGAGAAAGAAAATGATTCGTCAAATCGAGAAGAAAAACAACAAAACAGCGAACAGCAGAATTCGTTGAAATATTTAGAAATAACGAAAGTATTTCTGTTTTTAATTTTCATATTAATTTATGTATTTATTCATTTAAGACAAATCAAAGCCAACATAACTTGTTTGAATAGAAATTTTGGTAATGTCAGGACTGATTCCGATGTGGAATTAATTACTGCATCAGAAGCCTAGTTTTCTAAAATTCTGCGTCAAATTTGAACATAATTATTAAATAAAATTTTAAATAAAAAATCTTTAATATTGTAAATTATACAAATAAGTACCTACCAATATTTATATCGAAATATGTCTTCTATAAACTTTAAAATAAAATTCGCAAATAAAGCGTATCGTATTGTTTACTGAAAAACATTTTTTATGTTATTCAAAGGTATAGGTCCAATCCGCTATTTTGCACGTGGCTAGATATTGACACCACAAGAAAAAATGTTTCGGTAGATTTTTTACCCAAAAAATTGCTGTCAAGTGTAAAAATATCATCGGATATCTATACTAACATATAAAGTTGAAGAGTTTGTTTGTTTGTTTGTTTGAACGCGCTCAGGAGCTACTGGTTCGAATTGAAAACATTTTTTTGTTGGATAGCCCATTTATCGAGGAAGGCTATAGGCTATATAATATCACGCTACGACCAATAGGAGCGGAGCATCAATGAAAAATGTAGCAAAATGTAACTCAAAATTTGTCCGTCCGACAAAATCTTTTGAACGGTAACTCCGATCATCATGAAATTTGGACACAACATTCATCTCGGTAAACTAAGATGAATGTGTGTACTCATGTTCCTCCCTTCCCCATTCGTTCTTTTACACCCGGGTGAAACCGGGCGGGACCGCTATAAATAATAAAGTTAAAATTTAAATTATTTACTTATCAATAGCGCTGCTTTTCGTGATGATTTTTATGTTTTAGCTTCACACGATACGTGTATTGCATGCTGGCTTTGTAGATGGGTTTAATGCGCGAGCAGTGACAGCTCGAATATTAACAAAAGTGAACGTTTATTGTCCCTGAACAGAACACACACTATGACGTCATGTTTGTTTGTGGGCGTTTATCCATGTCGCCCACGTGACAAGACACTGTTCTCTGATTGGTTCTTGCTCAAAACAAGCAGATATACAAGCACGGAAAATAGCTCCAATTCGAATTTTAAAATTCATATAATGATCACGTACGCGAGCAGGCCCGGACTTAGAAACCCAGGGCCCCTAGGCACTTGACATTTGAACCCCCACTATCTCGAAGCTATTTTGGAAATTCAGCAAATTTTGGCTGTAAGTTATATTATGAGCGCCCTGTTTTGGCAAAATGCAGTAAAAATATTTATTCAACACGCGTGAGTAATATGTAATTTCGGGGCCCTGCTAAATTAGAGAGAAATAATAAATTACTTCATGTTGACACGTAGAGTGCTAATAATGAGCCGTACTGTGAGATAATGAATTTTCTGGACCAATAGGAACGCAGTAGCAAGACCAAGCCGTTAAATAATGAAAAAAAACTGTACAGCTTCTGGACCAATAGGAACGTGGTAGGCAGCATCGCAATTCAGTGAAAGTCAGGGCCATCTTCTGTGCATCGAGGGCGGTGTGTATGTCAATCAATGAAGTGATTTATTATTTTTCCCTCTTTTATCAGGGCCCCGATTACATATTACTCGCGCTATAGTTGAATAAAATATTATGTGCGACCATTGATCGAAGGAGAATATTCCACTCGCGTGTTACCGCACTCGCTACGCTCGTGCGGCAAATTTCACGCTCATGGAATCTTCTCCTTCTCTTACTAGTCACACAATATACTATTATTCAACACGCGTGAGTAATATGTAATTTCGGGGCCCTGCTAAACTCGGGAGAAATAATAAATTACTTCATGTTGACGCGTAGAGTGCTAATAATGAGTCGTAGTGTGATAATGAATTTTCTGGACCAATAGAAACGCAGTAGCAAGCCCAAGCGTGAAATAATGAAAAAAAAAACTGCACGCAGCTTCTGGACCAATAGGAACGTGGTAGGCGGTATTGTATATATGAAAATACCATCGCAATTCAGCGAAAGTCATGGCAATCTTGTGTGCATACACTGACGGTGGGTACCAATCAATGAAATGATTTATTATTTTTCCCTCTTTTATCAGGGCCCCGATTACATATTACTCGTGCTAGTTGAATAAAGTATTATGTGCGACCATTGATCGAAGGAGAATATTCCACTCGCATGTTACCGCACTCGCTAAGCTCGTGCGGCAAATTTCACGCTCATGGAATCTTCTCTCACTAGTCGCACAATATACAATTATTATAATATTATTTTCGATAAAGCTTTTTGATAAGGCAAGTCAGGTTTTTGAGCTTATGTAAAGACTCCGACACCGGGGCCCCTAGGCTAGCTGAGCTCTAAGGCAGAAATCCGGCACTGCACGCGAGCCCCCAGTGACAGCATTTCCATCTTTCAGCAATGATTCGAGCAACAAATCTAGCCTCGTGTGTAGCGACATTATATCTCACATCCTTACACGTGCGCGATTGATAAGCGAGCGAAATGTTCGCGCCGTATGGACGCGTCGGGCATTCGCTAACGAATTATTCAACGATTCGGTAATCGGATATGTTCGGAGTAAATAATTATTGCAACAAGTAGATAAAGTTTAAATCAGACTGTTAAAACTTCAGTTGTAAGTAATTAGTTTTGCTATTGAAGACACGCCTTTTGAAAAAGTTTAACGAAATCAATATTTATTCCTGATTGGAATATGCAAAGATTGTTTTTGTGAAAGTGACCACAGTAAGTATTTTAAGATAAACAATAAATGTATTACTTATTCATGGCTTTTTACTGGTTTATTGACAACTACTGGCCGGCCCAGTTCGATTTTATTAATATAAATCGGAAAGGAAATGGTGCAGTGAGCTAAGAAAAAATTCTTGACAGCAGGGTTCAGCGCTGTAGAGGGTAGATATTTCATTTTTACATCTACAGTACCGCATTTAAGATAACATCCCCATATTTTCGCATTTTCGCTGTTTGAAGGAATACAGAATCGAATTTTTGCACATTTATACAGGCTGATGGGTAGGTTGACCATTTTTATCGTAACATAATGCGGGACATATTTGTTATAATATATAATCGGGTATTGTAAAACTCACGTGATAATGCGGGACATTTTCTGGGACACATATTAATGCTATCACAGGCCTCCAATGCGGGACTGTTCCGGTAAATTCGGGACCGTCGGTTACCCTATTGAACTTAAATCTGAACTTTAAATTTTTGACTTTTGGAATCCAATCATCAAATAGTGTTCATATTTATCTAGGAGTATCGATTCTAAAATCTAAGTTCCTGACGTTTCAACAAATATTATTAGGTTATATTTTCTGAAAACGTATTGTTTTTGTCATTTTTTTTAGTAATTCCATTGTAAAATGAAGGTATTCACAATAGTATTTGGATTCATATACATTCTTCAAATAACCAATTCACAAAGCGTAACTGAAAAGTGTACGTCCCTGGAACACTGGTTTGGTGGTATCAGATGTACAAACGCTACAATCAAGGAAGCTGAAAATTTTTACACCAATCAGAGCGAGAACCAAACACGATATTATTCGATTAGGCATATTAACAATATTTTAGAGTTTGATAAATCAAGTTTAAAAACGATTCCTTCAAATTCTTTCGGATTTTTCAAATATTTGCAAAAGCTAAATTTATCTGGCAATAACATTGAAGAAATTTATAGTGACGCATTCGAGGATTGCCAAACTCTAGAACAATTGGATTTAAGTAATAATTTTATAAGAAAATTAAAGCGTGATCCATTTAAAGGAGATAATAAACTAACACATTTGTGGTTGTCAAATAATACAATCGACATGATCGAACCAAACACATTTCACCAGCAGAGATTTTTAACCGATTTGGATTTATCCTGCAATTATTTGACAATCATAAAAGAAAATATATTTTTTGGTATGAATAGCCTGACTTATTTAAATTTGAAGAACAACTTTATTCGAGAATTGGAACCTGGAGCGTTTATTGGTTTAGAGAACACACTGTCGATAGATTTAAGCTACAATAATTTCAGTGTGATTACTTCTTATATTTTTAAATACACAGAGAGGTTGGAATTCTTGAACTTAAGCTCCAATGCTATACACACAATTCAGTCGAACGCATTTGTTGGTTTAAAATCACTAAAACTGTTAAACATATCACACAATCGTTTGACCAAATTACCAAATCATGTTTTGTATCCATTAAAAAATTTAAAACAGCTTGACATTGATAATAATCGATTATTTCAACTCGATATAAAATCAATCGTTGTTTTTGTACAAAACTTATGGACAATCAGTATTAACGACAATCTCTGGGATTGTAAAAAATTGGAAGATATGATAGAAATTTTAATGAAAAAAAATGTAAGTAGAAATATGGAAACTGGGTACATAAAAAACAAAAATAACAATCTCACAAAAAATACTATCTCCTAAATATAGAAACAGGAACAGAGTACCTACAGTAAACTCTTTCTAACTACACAGGATACATTCTTGAAAAATGTCACAATTAAAAAATCCGCGTTTAGCGTAACTGAAGAATTTTAACTGGAGACAGATGAATAGAATTAAATTAACATTTTAAAATCAATCCTTTTTTTGCACCCAGTTCCTCATTTTTTTTATAATAGTGATTTGTAAATGTCTCTTATGATAATAATTATGATTTTAATACAGATTGCGTTCTTCAACAAAGCTACAGAAAATTTGACTGCTGACAGCATTCATGGAATAGCATGCACTATAAGTGGGGAAACTGAGAAAGGAAATGGCGCATCAACTCATGAAGAACAACAACACCAAAATTCAGTAAAATATTTTGAATTGACGATAATATTTCTGTTTTTCTTTTTCATATTACTTTTTACAGTTATTCATTTAAGACAAATCAAGACTAACATAACTAATTTATATAAAAATGTTGGCAACGTTAGAAGTGATTCTCATGTAGAAATTATAACATCAGATGCATAGTTATTTAGAATTCCATTTTAAGTATTAAATATTTTAATGATATAATAAAGTTATCAAGTTCAATTAGGTATAAATATAGTAAAAAAATATAATTGTCAATAACAAAATTTGAACTATGTATAATATATTGTAAATCTATACAAATAATTAAAATTGAAGTGACTGTAATGCCAACACAACAGCTTTTTACTAAATGCATATGAAAGTTTATACCAAGGATGGGCAAATCTCTTGATCGCCGGGTCACATAGCTGATAAAAATTTGACCGCGGACCAAAAATTTTCAGAGCAAAAAAAAAGGTCCTCACATTCTATTTCCGCATTTGCAGAGCAAAAAAAAGCTCCTTTCATATTCGCAACAAAAAGGTCCTTTTTTCGTCTGTTCTAACCCTTGCTATTTCTTAACTATTTTTCTAAAATTTATAAAATGCTTTGCGGGCCAGGCAAAATTGAGCTGCGGGCCGCCATTTGCCCAGGCCTGGTATATACGGTACTTATAATAAAAAAAACAATTTTTAAAATGTTTCTCTGTCTGTCTGTCCGTCTATTTGTTCCGGCTAATCTCCGAAATGATTGGACTGATTTTAACGGGACTTTCACTGGCAGATAGCTGATGTTATAGGAAGTAGCCTAGGCTATAAAAAATAAAAATACAAAATAAAAAAAAATAGGGAAGTCTCTTCGTAAACTCTGCGAACTGAACAAACATTTTTTGTTAAATTCCACGCGGACGAAGTCGAGGTTAACAGCTCGTGTCAAATCAATTCTATTATATAAATTATATTCTATAAACTATATGGTCTAGTCCAAGTTGTTGAAATAATAATAATTATTATTGGATTATGATCCAATAATTATTATATTCAATAATCTAGTATACTGTGCACAAATTTCAGCTTTTACAAAATAACTAGAGTGACCTGTGCGAATTATTCGCACTAAATAAGTATAATAATTATCACTTTACAAAATTATTTTTTAAATATGATTGCAGGTATTCAATTCGTTTCTAATTTTGCACACTGCTTATAACGTTCCTCTTTTTGTTGTATTATAATATGAAGCTCAGATGACAGATCGAAGAAATATTTTACTAAAATTGTCATATAGAGGCGCAAGTAGCAAAAGCGTTGAGCTAAGCCGTCAGATGGCATCATACAGAATTGCTGTGACGTTGTTCAGCGTTGCTCGCTGTTGCAAAATTAAAGCCGTCAGATGGCAGTATGCAGTATTTACAATATGAAGGTCAGATGACAGATCGAAGTGTTGATGTTGTTTCAAAACTAAAGCCGTCAGATGGCAGACGTTGTTCAGCGTTGCTGTTAATTAATTTACAAAAACAAAAGCAATAATACATTTTTTAGTTGTCGATGTCAGTAGAGTAAGCAATTATCTGTAAAATTATATATCATTTATGTGGAGAAATTGTGTGTTTTTTTCTAAAAAGGGAGGTAAACATCTTAACCTTAACGTATTAATGATGATTATGATCCAATAATTATTATATTCAATAATCTAGTACTCTGCCAAATTTCAGCTTTTACAAAATAATTGTTTTTGAAGTGAAACTTCTTTAGCGACTAATTACCGGTGACGTTTAAGGGGAAATGATTCAACGGCGGGGACATATTATGAGAGACACTTTTCTAACGCAAAGAGGGAAAATGATTCAACGTTATCAAACAGATATTAATAAAGTAAGTGATAAGAAAAAAAAAACAGCAGAAGGAAGTCGATATTACTGAGGGTCATCGCCGATGAAAAAAAGGGGAGATAGCAATGATGTGTCATAGAGTAAAAATTTTATGAAAACACAGTTTGAGAATATGGATTTACTTACTGAAGGGTGTATTTAATTTGGTGCAGATGCTGGATTGAAAATAATATTGTAATTAAGTAAAAAAATGTTATTTAAAGGATTGTATTAAGTTCTTAAATTTTTTATTTTCGATGTGGGATTAATAACTGCATCATAAGCATAGTTTTCGAAAATTCTACGTTTGCAGTGTTAAAAAAACAAATTTGAGCATAATTATTAAATTAAATTTTAAATAAAAAAATTTTTAATATTGTAAATTACAAATAGGTAAGTAGGTACCAATATTTATATCAAAGTATGTCTTTTTTAAATTCTAAAATAAAAAAAAAATTATTTCTGGGAACACGTGTGATGACGCGGGCAACGTCTAGTATTAAATATGATATTTGCTGTTCATTTGCATATCTAATATGCTCCTAATGTGCTATCGCATCTAAAAGAATAACTAAAGCATGATTGACAGCTACCTAACTAATTTCTTTTTGACAGATCTTCAACAGCTGAGTTTTATAATTTTCAAAATATTTCTATAACTATAAAGTTCACAAAACAAAATGTCTACAAAACTTTCTTGCTAAAATAAATGTAATAATAAACCAGTATGATAATTGGAGGTAGGTGGGTAGCGCGGGTGATAACGTCACTTGGAGTCATCTGAATTATAAAAATTAAATTGATTATTGTTTCGTAGGCTTGTGGCTCTATCCCCTACTAGAAATAAACATTTTTATTAATAAATAACACAATGGCGGGCTTTAAAAAAACATCGAGAAAATCGTGATTTTGTCGTTGAAAATCGGTTAAAAAAATAAAAATAATTTTTATAATTTACTAATTCTAGTACCGGACGGAGCTATTGTAAACACATAATTGTGATGAAACATACATTGTTCTCTTTGTTTTAATGAGGAAAAATGCACAATATAATGTTTCATTACGATGCGTGCGAATTAACAAAGGTAAAATCGATTCAGGAGAAATCCACAGAATCCACATACGTTTGTTATTCGTATTGTAAATAGAGATCATATAGTCACTTTAATAACAATTTTAAAGGAATCTATATAAGTAATCTATATAATACTTGTATTCTATACTGAGCATAGGAATAAAATCGCAATCGAACCATTAGGGTGCAAACATATACTTCTGTCTTTTTTTACGCCGTAAGCACTGGCGTATCCAGGAGGGCAAAACAAACATGGGGGACCCGCCTTAAGAAATTTCTAATTTGCTCCCTCCTGGGCCAAAATCTGGGTACTCACATGTTAACGTCATAGAAAAAGACAAAGTTTTTGAAACAGAGATACTTTATTCAGATTGAATGCAAGTACATCAACCAATCCTATCATCGGAGAAATCAGGGAATTACATCGAAGAAAGAAACGCAGATATATTTTCGATACGCTTTATTGCCTTCGCTCACCGCACATTGAGGAGATAGACAATGATTCATATAGTAAATTATTTAATATATGAATCTATATACAGTACATTGCGCGCTCAGAGGAGTGTAAGATTTGGCATAGTTAAAGATCATATAGAGAAGAAATTCAGAAAGATAAAATGTGTGTATAATATGTGTTGCATATACACTAAATTAAATAAGATAAAACAAGCATTGTTTACGTTCATACACTGTAAAAAAATAGCGAATTTCAACCACACGGTGACCACTAGTTCATTTTAAAGTCCAGAATAGTTACATTGTTAAATGGTTTTCTATATAGTTCTAATCCTTTTATTTTTATTTCAGCGATAACAGAGACCGAGTTTATTCTCAAGCTGTACAAATAAAATGCAATTGAAATGAAAAACAGGGTAGGTAACTATTGGCACCCAAGTTTCATTTAGTTAAGTAGTCGCCATGAAACTTACCTTAGATAAATGCGTTTTTCCGCACTGCTTGTGTACGGCGGCGGTCATTGAAAATAAAAAGGGTAAACATTTATTCAAATATCTTAGAATAATATAACATAAACACATCCAACACTGACTGACTGACTTTGGTACTTCAGGACAACATTGGGATTTGGGACATTCTGAAATTTGATACGGCGCGTTTTCATCTCCCAACAAAATATCCCCTGACAAAATATGCTATCAGCAAAATTAGTGTAGAATTACTTTATTATTATCTCATTTTGCATACACGAGCCCGTAATTGTTATTTAAAGAACTCCCACCAAACGCCATCCCCTTTTCACTGCGCAAAAAAGACGCCATCGCATCACCACCAACCCGTAATTGTTTTTAAAGAGCTCCCCCCAAACGCTATCCCCTTTTCACTGCTCAAAAAAAGACGCCATCGCATCGACACGAGCCCGTATTTGTTTTTATGTCGAAGGATATTTTGCCCGTATAGGATATTTAGTCAAGATGATATTTTGTCGGGGGATATTATGTCGGAGGTTATTTTGTCGGGGAATCAAGACGCGCATAACCTTGAAATTTATATTGTTTATCGACGCAAGCGGGAAGGGTATCGTATTTATCAGTCTACTTGCGACCCGTCCCGGTTCACCCGGGTGTAAAAGTGTAAAATTTATAAATGTATAATCTCTATCTCTCTTCCCTCTCTCCCTGTTTCTCTCTAATATAATAAATGGTTGGGTTTGATTTAATTAAAAGTTTATTTTCTTCTTTTTAAAACACTTAAATAAAAATGATTTTTTTTTATTAATTTTATTTTTTAGTATTTGTTTTCGCTAAAATGCATTGCAATCAGAACTGAACCAACGTGTAAAAATTCAGCTCGCAAAATTTGACCTCAACAAACAAACAATCACTTCTTCTGGCCGGTAGGCTGGGTACGAAGCTGGTAATGACGTCACTGCGGGCTCACCTGCTAGCTCACAAGATAGGTTTCAAAATTAGAACAGGGGCTATTTTTCTTGCTAGGTCCGCTGCTAAGTATGAGTCAGAACCAATCAGGAAGCAGTATCTTGTCACTTGAACAAACAAACACTATGCGATAGAGTATGTTCTCTTCAGAGACAATAAACATGCTTTTTTGTTACCGTTCTATCACTGCGCGCGCACCGAATCTATCTACAGAGCAAGCTTGTAAAGACGTCTCGTGTGAATCGAGCACATAATAGTCATTAAGAAAGCCAGCGCGAGCAAACTGGTAGTGAAATCTAGCAAGGAACCTAGCGGCAAATCCAGCCTCGTGTGCAGCGGGCTTTACAATAAACATTGCAAATTAAAAACTTGTAAAAAGTAGGGAGGTACTTGCCAGATGCAAGCATAACACCTATGTCTACGTAAATGTAAATTGTACTCGATTTAACTTGTACGATGCATTTTATTGTCCACAATACAAAATTGGTGTTCTGTGCACGCGAATACAATGATAATTTAATCAAACCGATCGCAAAGTGCAAAAGTTATTGCACGTACTTTTTTTCTACACTGTGATTCTAAACAGCGAACTTCAAAATAAACGCTCCTCCACTCCTGCTACACTCAAAACTGTCACTTTACATAAATTTTGTAATTACATACACTAGTCCTTTTTTCATATACTTTTATTCTATACTGAGCGTAGGAATATAAAATATTTTTAACAAAAAAATTGAACCGACTTCAAAAAAGGCACTAAAAAGTAATAAATAATTGCGTATTGAAATGTTTTGGAGTCGGTATAGTTCTCGGAATAGAGTTCATTTTGGCTGACACCGACTCCAAAACATTTCAATACGCAATTATTTTTTACTTTTTAGTGCCTTTTTTGAAGTCGGTTCAATTTTTTTGTTAAAAATATTTTATTTTTCTCTTTTTAGTGTTAATCTAACACTAAAAATCGGTGAACATACATAAAAAACATTATTCGTGCCTTTGAAACTTGAGAGTTTCCCTCGATTTCTCCGGGATCCACCATCAGATCCTGACTTGGTTCCGATGGGACCACCTTGGAAGTGCACTCTTTCGAATAAAAAAAAATTTTTAAAATCGGTCCACAATTGATATACATAAAAAAAAAAAAAAAATACTATACAGACGAACATAGAACCTCCTCCTTTTTGTTGAAGTCGGTTAAAAATCGAACTATTCAAACTATTAGAGTGCAAACATATACTTCTGTCTTTTTTACGCCGTAAGCACTGGCGTATCTAGGAGGGCAAAACAAGCACGGGGGACCCGGCTTAAGAAATTTCTGAATTGCCCCCTCCTGGGCCAAAAGCTGGGTACGCCCATGCTAACATCATAGAAAACAACAGTTTTTGAAATATAGATACTTTATTCAGATTGAATGCAAGTACATCAACCAATCCTATCATCGGAGAAATCAGGGAATTACATCGAAGAAAGAGACGCAGATATATTTTCGATACTATGCTATTTTGGTAATAAAATATTAAGGAAGAAGCAGTTTAATAACGTACAATGTACGTATTGCAAAGCCACTAAAACATCAAATATAAACAGAAATTTAATAAGAAAAACTTGAATTTCCTTCAAAAAAGGCCACTAAAATAATTAAGTTTTGAGCTCGGCGCCAATTAAAAAAGGCGCCCTCAAAATGTTATTACTTTACGTTTTTTAGTGGCCTCTTTTGACGAAAGATCGATTTTTTAAACGCTGTTTATTCTGGTAGGCTGAGCAATGATAAAAAAAACAATAATAACGCGAGGAAGATCCGACTTTTTCAAATTCTTCGAGACAAATATACAAGACTAGCGGTCCCGTCCGGTTTCACCCGGGTGCAAAATAACTAATGGTGAGTACGCACATTCATTTTAGTTTACCGAGATGAATGTTGTGTCAAAATTTCATGACAATCGGAGTTACCGTTCAAAAGTTTTTGTCGGACGGACAAATTTTGAGTTACATTTTGCATTTTTCATTGATGCTCCGCTCCTATCGATCGTACCGTAATATTATATAGCCTATAGCCTTCCTCGATAAATAGGCTATCCAACAAAAAATTTTTTTTTTAATTCGAACCAGTAGTTTCTGCGATTAGCGCGTTCAACCAAACAAACAAACAAATTCTTCAGCTTTATATATTAGCATAGATTTAAAACTATCGAAACTTTAGTACACCTCAGTACAATATAATTCAACAAATTTAGCTGAGAGGGAATTCTACATAAAAAATGCAAATTGTATTCATGACTACAATAAAAATAAATAGCGACCACTGAATTGTCGAAATAAAATGCCACCGGCGGAATAAATGCAACGTTTCTGCGAGCACGGTTTTATTTTATAAAGTTTCATTATCTTGGTTCAATATGTTTTTTGTTCATTTTACATGTTTAGCTTGTAATAAGACTACATTCATTTCAATATGCAATGAACGAGAGCTATAAATTAAGCGGGACTTGAAAATAGTCGAGCGTGTAGCTCCTCTTATTACAAGCTTCCAAGTTCCAGGTTTTATTCCGAGAACTGGTTAAAAAGTATCAATTGGATTTGAAATGTATTTTTAATAAAAAAAAATGGAACATGATTTCCAAATCTATATATAGGTATACAACAAAGTCTTCAATAATTAAAATTATCGACCAATTTTTCAGACAAAAATGAATAAAAAATAATTAAAAAAATATATTAATTCAATACATTAACGTTTAGGTCCGGATTTGGATCTTCTTCAGAACTGATCTAAAAATACAAAAATTAATTAATGATTAGTTTCTAATTAGTTTTTAATAAAATTAGTTTTTTAATACCTATCAAAATATTTTCGATATTAAAAAGCTTTAAGCAAATTTTATTTAAACTAATTATTAATAAATTTTTATATTTTTTAGATCAGTTCTGAAGAAGTTCCAAATCCGGACCGTATTGAATCTATATATTTTTTGTTAATATATTTGCCTAAAAAATAGGTCGATAATTTTATTTATTGACAAGTTCTTATCAGATGTTAATCAAAGATTTGTATAAAACAAAGTTCCCCAGCAGCGCCTGTCTGTCTGTCTGAACGCGATAGACCCAAAAACTACCGAACGGATTTTTATACGGTTTTCACTAATAGAAAGAGCGATAAACGAGGACGGTTTCTGTATTTAATTTGTAAATATACAGAATAAATTAAAACAACATATTTGGAAGTACTTCGAATGCGTGATTAGAAAGATTGTTTGATGCATCCGTCGAGGAAAAACAGTATTATAATGTTGAGAGACTCTGCAGTCTGCATTTAGAGAATACGGTGTAAGAATATAAGAGTTTGTTGATGATGATGATGACCTTCATCATGATATAATGGCAACATATCGTGCGTAGGAAGCCATGTTACTTGGTGCAGGTTTCACATGTCAAAACATTATTTGATGGATGGATTATGATCGGGACATTTATGTAGGTATCTGCACTTTACCAGTAGCATACAAACAAAATTGTTCACTCTGCCCTTTCACAACCGCGTTTCTTCTCGAATTATTATTTTACAGATTGTGGAATTAGAGATTCCCAACGTCTATAGGGATTTTACTCAAACTAAAGCCGTGTTTAAGGGGTTAGACCACATTGATGCTCGGAAAAATAGGTATATAAAGAAACTTTTTTTTTGGCGCAGCCGTTAAGTATATAAAGTGATTCTTATTTTACACATACTTATATATCTTTATATATAAAAATTACGTGTCACATGTTTGTCCGCGATGAACCCCTAAACTACTGAACCGATTTTAAATTTGATTTGCACACCGTGTGCAATTCGACCCAACTTGAAAGATAGGATAGCTTACATTTCAATTTATAGTCGCAATATTATTTTATTGCAAATTATTTGTCTATTCCTTGACAGTCATAATTATCTGTTGACTGGATTCAGTGAATATTCAATAGATGGCGCAAATAACCACCACGTGTTGCTGAGGTTAAGGTATCGAGCACGACGGCGCAGCCGGAGTGCTCAGCTCCAAAAGGTTCTAACAGATGGCGATACCTGTTGACTGGATTGAGTGAATATTCGATAGATTCGCGTTAAAATAAAAACGCTTTTCGTGGAGACCAACTTTGCAACGGTGGAAATCTACAAATTCGAGCGAAGCCGAACCGGGCCGCTAGTAGGTATATATATAGGTAGTAGTTTTATGAACAATTTGCAATATTGACGATTAAAAAAAAAATAAAAAATGGCGGAGATATGAGCCGATAAGTAGGACCCTCTTTTGAAAATCCTTGCTGATGGTGTACATGATTTCTCTGTTAGACATTGTCAGAAACATAAAAAAAAATTCTTTATTTAAAAAGAAAATAGCTACATTGTGGCATAGAATAAAAAATGGTATTTGCATCGAAATTTTGAGTTTGAAAAATTTATAACTTTTGAACAGGATACCCAATCAAAAAAATCCTACGTCACATTATGGATAATATTATAAAAAATATGTGTTATAAATTTTAACCAAATCGGTTGAGTAGATCTTGAGATATCGTGTACACTGTTTTGAAAAATGTAGTTCCGAGAAAATCGCAAAAGAAAAAACTAACTAATTGAATGCTCTGTGACTAATATGAACTAGTTATTGCTATAACTTCGATAATAATTTGAATTTTGGAATAGTTAAACACTTAAAATATTCTCAAAGGTATAAGCAATTCATCTATACCCTAGACCAGAGGTCCCCAAACTTGTTTGTCTCGTAGACCACTTGCCATGTTTTTCGGTTTTGAGTAGACCCCCTGCTTATCTGATATTCATTTTTTGCAAATTCATTAATTTCAAATGTATTTTTGACAATCGGTATAGTGATACTCACTTTGAACGATTCAAATTTATAACGGTAGTGAAATGTAGTGTGGAATGTTTAGTTTTATACATTTATTAATTAGATTCAAATTAAACGAATCAAATTAAAATTTACTTTTTGTTACATAAAATAACTGGGTAAAAAATAAATGCTTTTAGTATGAGGGATGAACCTGATGCTTTAATAATAAATTTTCAACATTTGGCATCTATTTAGTTAGATTTAATCTTAAATCTCTTCGGTTAACGATGTCCAGTTTGTTTCTTTTTTTGTCCTCCCATAAAATGTCGTCCTATAAACGTGTCGCGCCAATAGCACGGTTTTATTTCCAACCAAACACGCCATTAGATGTTTCACATCAATAAAGCAGACATACCGAGTGGGGCGATGATTTCTATGAACTATACTTTTGTATGCAATTGGAAAGAAAAAAATTCGATAAAATAACTAATTTGTAGATCTTAAATCGTAATACGGTCGACTAAAAGATTTAAATGTCGATGAGTTACAAATTGCAGAAATTTCAAAGGGCAGGGAATTCTAGACTAAGAATAAACTGCGCTCAGGTGAAAATAGACGAATCAATATTATAGAGCGATACGTTGAAATTTCTAGCAAACTCTCGCATTGAGTAATTCATCATTCTTGAACTGGCAAGTAAATATACATTATCTATTGATATAATATGATATATGAACTATACCACCTAGCAATAGTAAATTTCATACTTATGGAATATGTTAACGATTTATAAAAATTGTAGATTGGTTTTATTTTTGAAGAATAATTAACTTAATTATTCATCAAATAAATCAGAATTTTCGACAAATTTCTTCAAACTTTGTTTTATTAATAACTAGTGACCCGGTAAAAATAAAATAAGACACCTTGATATTGTGATATGATAAAACTATACGGGATACAAGCCTAAAATATTAAATCAATTTTTATTCACTAAAACATTATTTATTGGTCAACGTTTCGGCAATATTTCTTGCTTTCTTCAGGACATCAAAAATCTTTAGTAAAAAGACAAATTTGAAAACATAAAATAATTTAAAACCATTGTTGTCAAACATATAAAACTTAAAAAAACTAAACCTGATTAATAATAAAAAATAATAAAACCTTTAAAAGACCTTTTTTTGAAAAATTATGAAATTATCCTTTCTTTGTAAAAATTTGTTTTAATATTTTAGCCTTGTATCCCGTATAGTTTTATCATAAAAAAATTATTGAAATACTCTATCAGCGATGTAACATTTATCGTCGTATTATCTACTAGCGGTCCCGCCCGGTTTCACCCGGGTGCAAAAGAACGAATGGGGAAGGAAGGGACATGAGTTCGCACATTCATCTTAGTTTACCGAGATGAATGTTGTGTCCAAACTTCATAATGATCAGAGTTACCGTTCAAAAGTTTTTGTCGTTAAAAAGCAGTATTTATACTTTTTTGACGTGATAACGTCTTATAAATTGATGAATCACCAATATTATAAATTGATAAAACACCGGCTGCATGTTCGAAAAAGTGTAACGTAACGTTCCTAACGTTCCGCCTGACCCTGTGCGTGCTTTTTGCTAATTTCTCGCTCAATTTAAATCAGATCGGTTTGAAACCAGTCTTAAACGAAAGAGGAGAACATTTTACATAGATTTCGTATAACAGAATTTGCCTAAACAGTTTTTTTATACAAATTTATATAGAAAAATAGCTGTATAAATGCAATGTTGTGTAATGCATGGCGCGACGCGGTCGGTTGTCTTTGTTTGCCGTACATGGAAATTAGAAGCAAACGTATGTCTTGTTTTAACATGAAAACAGCTGCATCTAATGTTTAATTCAATTTTTTGACATTAGTATATTGTGAAATGCAAAGCCTGGTAAGTTAAGTATTGGAATAACTAATTAATTATTATTAGAACATAATACTTTGTAAGTTGCAAACGTCACTTTTGACATTTCTTATCATTCCGACACCAAGGATAAGCGGATTGAAACCAAATTTTGGGAGGTTTAGGTTATGTATTACGGAATACGTTATCACGTAAAACTATCGTCCGTAAACCGACTTTACAGACAACCATTTTTAAGTAATAAATTTCTTTTAATATAATAAATATTTAATTGAAAACACTGTAAGAAAATTATTTTTATATAGGTACCTACCTATAGTTGTAACAATTTTCAAATGAGCTATTAATTAGATTTATTTAATTTTAATTAGTCGTAATAAAATTTAAAAAAATTGCAATGTAAGCCTTAGAAAAAAGCAATGTAGAAAATAAAAAAAAAAAAATAAAAACATATTCGCTGACGTCGGGCTTGAACCCAACACCCTGGTATTAAGAGTCCTACGCTCTACCGAGTGAGCTATCCGGGCTTGTGATCGTCATGCGCTAATATTGCAATGTTTAGTAAAGGCATTCCACCTGATAATATATGTCGAACGGAATAATTTTGAGATACATCTTGTAACATTAATTTTCATTGATGTTCCGCTCCAATTGATATTATATAGCCTATAGATTCGAACAAAAAAAAATTCAATTCGAATCAGTAGTTTCTGAGATTAGCGCGTTCAAACAAACAAACAAACTCTTCAGCTTTATATATTAGTATAGATTAAAGTCTCAAATAAAATTTTGTTAGTGTTGTCCAGTATACTTTGGTGCGGTGGAAGGACTACGAGAGAAACGTTTAGAGGTTCTTGGGCAATATCTGAATACATCGGTCGCTTTGATATAATATTATGAATAAAACGTCTGGTTTCTACGCAACAAAGCGATGCCGCAACATCAACAGCTACTAATCAAGATTATATTGTAATACACACAAATAATATACATTGCGACCAGTGGCGCAGGTAAGGGGTAGACGCCAGGCTGTTCTCGTACTCCAATACTACTGAATTACTGGATACCGGTATCCAGCGCTGGATTTAACTAGGTTTTTATATTGAACTAGTTTTCCTCATTTTGTTGTTTTGGTTTATAGCGCAGGATCTCGTCTTTTATTAATATCGCCTTCTTTTAATATGTTTGTTTCCACTATTTTTCACAATATCAGATCCAGAAGCAAAGGTCGTAGCCAGGAATTAACTTCGGGGGGAGTCGTGCTCTGGACTGAAGCCAATAAGTAAAATAGAAATATATTATAATTTTACATAAATATAAAGAATCCCGCACATACCTTATGGGATTTGGTTCTCGGTTAAATTTATTAAAATGGTTTTATTTTACAGTTTAAAGGTCACTAAGAAAAAGTGTCCACGGGCGTATAGCTTAAAAAACAATAGATTTTTAGCTACAGATATGTTTAGCGAGATTTTAGATACAGGGATATCCATTGAATTCACAAACATGGTCCATGTTCGACTTTTGTGCTTTTTTTAGAAATAGAAAAATAGTCGAAAACTAGGTACTGTTGGCAGGTGTCACCCTGTATGAAATAATAATGTCATATTCGGATTCAGCGCACTCGAAAACGTATTTCTAGAGCTTAGGATTTTTTAAGATTGTGAGTTCAATGGATATCGCTATATCTAAAATCTTGCTAAACATAGGTATCTGTAGCTAAAAATCTATTGGCTTTTAGGCTATGCTTCTGTGGACACTTTATTTTAGTGACCTTTAAACTATAAAATAAAACCATTTTCGATCAATTTAACCGAGAACCAAATTCTATAAGATTTGTGCGGGGTCCATTAATTAAAAGGCAACCGACGTAAATGATCATCAGAAATAAAGAGCGTGAAAACATTCTCTAGATTAGATTTGAACCCCCAGAACTCCCCCCCCTGCCTACGGCCTTGTCCAGAAAAAACAACATCTACATTTTCATGATGTGGTCATAAATAAAGATCTAAACAAACATATTTAATCAGAAGTCTAAGAACCGAAATAATTCTAAGTCTAAGGTTCTTTTAACGTAGTGACCCCTCTGTGGTGATGCTCTAGAAAGCCATAAAGATTCCGTTTTTGCGACAAAAGCCTAAAAAAATGACAAATTATCCATTTAGTCTAAATACGAAATCATATTTTTTTTTTGAAAACTGCACAATATCGCTTTAAAGACCGCAATGGAAAATATATACATTATTTTATATTGTAGGAATTAAAAGCGTTAGTTCGTATCTTCTAGAATCTCTTAAAATGCAAGATTAATGTAGATTATAGACGCTCTACAACCAAGGCCACTGGGTCTAAAATCCGTTAAAAGATTTCCACGTCGCTGTCCGTACCTACACAAAATGTACAACAATTTATTACATCAATCGAACACATATACTGCGTTTCATTCACGATTTCAATTCGAACTCAAAAAGAGCGGAGCTAATCTAAATGTTCAACAAATATAAAATTATTTCTTGTCCGAATGCAAATTGTACTTTTAATAAAGTACACTAAAAACTTAAAAAAAATAATAGTAAAAAAACATTTTTAAAAACAAGCTTTTTATTCGAATGCTCTAAAAAGAAGAAAATAAACTTTAAATTAAATCAAACCCAACCATTTATTACATTATACAATTTATATGATATTAAAGCTGGTCGCAAGATTTTCCTGCGTAAATAAACAAGAATACAATCTATGAAAAAATGTATGTATTTCAAAAAATAAATCTCGCGACAAGCTTTTATATCACATAGCGGTCCCGTCCGGTTTCACCCGGGTGTAAAAGAACGAATGGGGAAGGGAGGAACATGAGTACACACATTCATGTTAATTTACCGAGATGAATGTTGTGTCCAAATTTCATGATGATCGGAGTTACCGTTCAAAAGCTTTTGTCGATAAAAAGCAGTATTTATACTTTTTTAAACTAATAATTTTTTTTTAATTAAATAAATAAAATTATTCAAATCTTTGATTAACGTCTGATTAGAACTCTTCAATAAATAAAATTATCGACCAATTTTTCAGACAATATATTAACAAACAATATAAAATTAATACATTAACGTTTCAATCCGGATTTGGACCTTCTTCAGAATTGATCTAAAAAATATAAAAATAATTAATAATTAAATATAATTCGCTTTTTTATAGATTTTTTCAAAATTAATTATGATTATCAAAATAATGAAAAAATAATAACAAACAATTTTTTATTAAGTAGTCATGGAAATAATAATTTGTGAGTACCTAAAAAAGAAAGAAAAAATATTAAAAACAAAAATTATTTCAATATAATATTATATATATTACTTAAATTTTCTGTATCTAATTGAGCATTGAGAGAATTTTTATTTGATTTTATATGTAACATTTCCGAAATATTTCTTTTAAAATTATAATTAATTTAAGGCCTAGCACACATGAAGAGCGTTCAACGCGTGTTGGGCCAACGCGCGTTGAACGCCTCTCATATAAACTAGGCCTTAATGTAAGCCTTAGAAGAAGGCAATGTAGAAAAAAAAATAAAATTATTTTCGCCCAACGTGGGGCTCGAACCCACGACCCTGATATTGACACTCGCACGCTTACCGATTGAGCCATCCGACGTTGACTCTCGACGCTAATATGAGTATATTTAATTAGTGCATTTTACCTGAATAGAAGCTTATTTTTGATATACATTTTGCAACATTTTTCATTAATGCTCCGCTCCTAATGGTCGTAGCGTGATATTATATAGTCTATAGCCTTCCTCGATAAATGGGCTATCCAACAAAAAAAAATTTCAATTTGAACCAGTAGTTTCTGAGATTAGCGCGTTTAAACAAACAAACAAACTCTTCAGGTTTATACATTAGTGATATAGATATAGATTAATTGTATAATGTAATGAATGGTTGGGTTTTGATTTAATTTAAAATTTATTTACTTCTGTTAAAAGAATTTAAATAAAAGCTTGTTTTTAAAAATGCTTTTTTACTAATAATTTTATTTGCTCCCGACAATTCTAACAATTATAATAAATGAGACGCGGTATGACATGAGAAGAATAAGATGGCAATAATCGGAATTTAATCGGATAAATAAAACGGTAGTCACCGTGTAGTTTCAAATATGTCACTATAAATATTTTTTTAATGTTTACAACCACACGTTTTAATTAGATAATAAAATTTAAATTATTACTTTTATTAGTAACATTAGTATGAATACGTTACGTGCTCTGTTAGATTTAAAATTTTGTAAATGAAATAAATACCTAACTGTTAACTTCCGTATTATACACATGGCTACAAAAATCCCATACATATATTTTTAAAAAAGATCCGGTATTTTCAAGAGGTGTGATTAATACGCTAAGGTTTAAGATGTTTGCCTCCCTTTTTAGAAAAAACCACACAATTTCTCCACATAAATTATATATCATTTTACAGATAATTGCTTGCTCTACTGACATCGACAACTAAAAAATTTATTATTGCTATTGTTTTTGTAAATTAATTAAATTAATTAAACTCTGAACAACGTCTGCCATCTGACGGCGTAACGTTAACACTTCGATCTGTCATCTGACAGATGGTAAATTAGAGAGTTACCGGCGCGGCACACCCGCATGTAAATACTGCATACTGCCATCTGACGGGCAACGCTGAACAACGCTTTTGCTACTTGCGCCTCTCTATGACAATTTTAGTACAATATTTCTTTTACAACAAAAAGAAGAACGTTAAAAGCAGTGTGCAAAATTAGAAACGAATTGAATACCTGCAATCATATTTTAAAAAAAATTTTGTAAAGTGATAATTATTATACTTATTTAGTGCGAATAATTCGCACAGGTTATGACGCTAGTATACTATTACAGCTATAATAACCTCTACTTTCTTACAGACGACCAAAGAGGATATAATATAGCTGAAAGTGGATATTTGTATCAAGTAACTAATAATAATATAATAATAAATTCCTCTAACTCCTAATGTTGAATCTAGTCCTATCTTTTGTCATAGTTTTGACTTGAAGCCAAGTAGTTCCTTGTTCCATAACTTCTTCACGAACAGTTCTTCTTCAGGATATTTTTGGTCTTCCTCTTACTGATACTTTTGTAAAATATTCAATTTTGACACGTATTTGAGAAAAGAAGACCTCTTTTGTGTGATTGAAAACAGAAATAAAATAATAAAAGGACGGGAGTATGATTCGCGTAAGTACTACCACTATTCTGTTGGTAGCCTTTTTCTGCAAGCAACTTTATCCAGTTAATTTTGGTGTTGGGTAAGCATGTTCGAGTTGTGTCAGGCAGGTTATTTTTTTGTTACAGTTGAATAATATTTATTTCGTCGCTTCAAAATATGTCTACGTATTTAACGGAAATTAATTAACATTCTCTATCTTTTCGATATACACAAATCAAACTAAAAGTGAAGGAATAAGAAAAAATAATAAGGTAATAAATAAGAGTTTTGACAGGATGACCATGGGTCAAGTCTTAATAGTTATATGGCCAATTTGATATGTCGTAGTATTGAAGATATTATCATCCGTGTCGGGTACGCGCTCGTATGGTGGTATATGTAATATGTATGGATATCCATATCGAAGCCCCCAAGGGGCGACCGACAAGACATCGCCACAATTCGGTTCTTCTGCACCGCTTAACATAACCTAGAATATATCATATATATTAATACGCTAAGGTTAAAGATGCTTGCCTCCCTTTTTAGAAAAAACCTCACAATTTCTCCACATAAATTATATATCATTTTACAGTTAATTACTTGCTCTACTGACATCGACAACTAAAAAAATTATTATTGCTTTTGTTTTTGTAAATTAATTAAAATACAGCAACGCTGAACAACGTTTGCCATCTGCCGGCTCTAATTTTGAAGCAACGTCAACACTTCGATCTGTCATCTGACCTTCATATTGTAATACAACAGACACAATGCTGCATACTGCCATCTAGCGGCTTTAATTTTGAAACAGTGAGCAACGCTGAACAACGTAACAGCAATGCTGCATGATGCCATCTGCCGGCTTAGCTCAACGCTTTTGCTACTTGCGCCTCCATATGACAATTTTAGTAAAATATTTCTTCGATCTGTCATCTGAGCTTCATATTGTAATACAACAAAAAGAAGAACGTTATAAGCAGTGAGCAAAATTAGAAACGAATTGAATACCTGCAATCATATTTAAAAAATAATTTTGTAAAGTGATAATTATTATACTTATTTAGTGCAAATAATTCGCACAGGTCACACTAGTATTCCATATATTTACTAACTTCTATAGATATCACTAGTGTCCGTAAGTGGAAGCCTGGCCCATGAAGTGAGACAGCAAATTACTGTTTTTCTATCTCTTTCTTTGTACTTGACCCGTTGTGCGCAAGCGTCGCGTCTGCAGTGGGGCAATTAGTAAGTTGAATAGAGCAAGCCACCTCCCTTTCACAGCTTAGTTCCATGTGCAAACTGATGCGCATCCATTCACGAACATGCGCATGAGACTCAGAGTATAATAAGTGTCTGGATGGTAGTGTTTAAGTCTTTCTCCCGATCTTTGCTAGCAATATAGAGGATATTAAATATATGATTTTCTCATATACCTATCTAAAAAAGTTTTATATAACGCAGTAGCACAGTTCAATATCGAGTAGGGGTAAAATTTCGTAAATTCGCTTACTACTGTTAAAATGTAATGTTTTGTTAGGGTAGGTGGCATATGACCACGGCTATCCTCAGATGAGAATATTTTCTTGTTTCGTACTTTTCAGTAGTCGGGTTTTAGTTTTTGAACTTATTTTTTTGATGCGAAATATACGTTCAGTTAGAGCTCTTCAACAGCACCGCAATGTGTAGAATAAGCACAATGTGTGATCTAAAAGTTGAGTGGTAAAGCCACAAGCAAAGCTTTTGATTTATTAGGTCATACATTTTCTAAGCGGACACCGCGACTTAACTAGTTCTTATCGTAGAACAAAGACAGAGCGTCCTTCTCTATTATATGATGATATACCTTCTACTCGGTTATAGTCGGTCTGACACGAGAGAAAAACGATGACTTTCCTTGCAGAAAAATTATGTCTCTGACACAGCGAAGGATTTATCATTCCTTTTCTTATCTGCTCAATGTAGATAGCGTCCTTCTCTTTTGATTTAATGAACTTTGTGATTAGTTTTCTAATGAAAAGAACTATTCGCAATTTTTGTTCACTAAACTCATATACTGAGCATAGGAATAAAATCGCAATCGACCTATTAGGGTGCAAACATATACCTACTTCAGTCTTTTTTACGCCGTAAGCACTGGCGTATCCGGGAGGGCAAACAAGCACGGGGGACCCGGCTTAAGAAATTTCTAATTTGCTCTCTCCTGGGCCAAAAGCTGGGTACGCCCATGTTAACGTCATAGAAAAAGACAAAGTTTTTTGAAACAGAGATACTTCATTCAGATTGAATGCAAGTACATCAACCGATCCTATCATACATTGAGTAAATAGGCAATGATTCATATAGTTAATTAATAGATATATGACTAAACTTAATAAAAAACTACATTTTGTGTTTATCAAAGTCAAAAAATTTAATCCGTCGATATTTGACTTTGATAAACACAAAATGTATTTTTTTTTTGTTACATGTTAATTTTAATTTACATCATAATCTGAAGATGATCTAGATCTAGGTCGAAACG
The DNA here is from genome assembly GCA_963575645.1 of Xanthostigma xanthostigma. NCBI lineage: Eukaryota > Metazoa > Arthropoda > Insecta > Raphidioptera > Raphidiidae > Xanthostigma > Xanthostigma xanthostigma. The sequence continues at coordinate 44,920,781 of OY754471.1, forward strand.
ATCGTTATAAATTAATTAAATTAAGGTAGTTTGGTAGACAAATGACTTAAACTTGACCCTACATTTTTTTTATATTTATTCAAAAGATTATAATTAAAGACACCTACAGAAAAAGAAGATTTTTTTACCACACCGTTTAAGAGTTATGCAAAAAATACATGAGTCGTTATGAGTATCCTTGTTCAATAACTCCGGAAATTGAGGGTTTGTAAAAAATTGACAAACTTGACCCCACAAAAAAAACTTTTTAATGGATAGAACGATGTCTGAAATACACACTGCAAAAATTTCAGAATAATTTATCACTTACTTTTGATTTTATTAATTTTTTAATACTGACATTCTATGGCACGCCGTTTTACTATTTAATAGTAAAATATTTATCCAAAAATTATAAAAATATTTAACAATTTTAATTTCAGAAAAAAAATTTTGAGTGAATTTTTTTTATGTGGTGACATAATAAAAATACATTATTATTATGTCATGACATAATAAAAATACTTTATTTTTATGTCATGACATAAAATTAAATGCTTATACATAGGAAGAGATAGGAAAAACGACCAATTATAATTATGTCATGACATAAAAATAATATATTTTTATTATGTCATGACATAATAATAATGTATTTTTATTATGTCACCACATAAAAAAATTCAGTCAAAATTTTTTTTCTGAAATTAAAATTGTTAAATAATTTTATAATTTTTGGAAAAATATTTTACTATTAAATAGTAAAACGGCGTGCCATAGACATTCTATCTCTGTTGTTTATCTCTGTTGTTGTAGTGACAGTGACTAGTGACAGCTGAGTACTAATCAATTAATATTTTATTAATTACATTACTATAATTATTTAATTATAATTCGCATTAAATTAAATCAAATAAATTTTTACGTGAATTTCTATTAATTATTATAGCATAATTTGGGTAATTATTTGAGGACCAAAAAAAAAGTCATTTATTTGACTTGGGATTGCGGCTCCCAAACTACCTTAATAATTTTTTGGATTTGGTCTATTCTTTTTATTTTCTACAATTACTTTGAAATTTTGTGTATGAGCACCAAAAAATGTATAATTTTTATGCAATCCTAGAAACTTTCTCAAAGCGCTTTTCAAACAATAAATGTATGTTTGGATGCACATGTGTACGTCATTTTATGTGAAGACAACCTGCCTTTGTGAGGTTCAAATCAGTAAAGTCAAACTACGTCATCAAGTTCTCTGAAGCGGGAAATTCATGCAGACAGCTTACATTAGGATTTAACCGTACGGGTCAGTTAAGTACAGGCGATTTATGCGCGCGACCCATTCTAAAAAACAGACAACAACGATCTCATCTCCGAAACTAAAAGAGATACAGGGGCTGCGGATGGTCGAACTCGATTCAGCGTGATTTTTTCCATAATAAGCCCGGTTAGCTCAGTCGGTAGAGCACGCGACGCTTAATATCAGGGTCGTGGGTTCGAGCCCTACGTTGGGCGAATATATTTTTTATTTTTTACATTACTTTTATACATTTAAATTTATTTTAATGTTATTTAGGACTAATTAAAATTAAATAAATATAATTAATAGCTCATTTGAAAACTGTTAAAACTATAGGTACCTATATAAAAATAATTTTTCTACAGTGTTTTCAATTAAATATTTATTATATTTTATTAATTCCGGTAATTAATGATTTAAAAGAAATGTATTATCTATACCTACCTATAAAAAGTATAAATACTGCTTTTTATCGTCAAAAACTTTATAAAGCTGAAGAGTTTGTTTGTTTGGTTGAACGCGCTAATCTCAGGAACTACTGGTTCGAATTAAACATTTTTTTTTGTTGAATAGCCCATTTATCAAGGAAGGTTGGCTATATAATATTATGCTACGATCATTAGGAGCGGAGCATCAATGAAAAATGTTGCAAAATGTAACTCAAAATTTGTCCGTCTGACAAAAACTTTTAAACGGTAACTCCGATCATCATGAAATTTGGACATTTTTTTTGTTGAATAGCCCATTTATCAAGGAAGGTTGGTTATATAATATTATGCTACGATCAATAGGAGCGGAGCATCAATGAAAAATGTTGCAAAACGTAACTCAAAATTTGTCCGTCTGATAAAAACTTTTGAACGGTAACTACGATCATCATGAAATTTGGACACAACATTCATCTCGGTAAACTAAGATGAATGTGCGTACTCATGTCTCTCCCTTCCCCATTCGTTCTTTTGCACTCGGGTGAAACCAGGCGGGACCGCTAGTCATTACTAAATTTACTAAATATGGAAATAAAATTAAATGAGTTACATTGATTTTAAAATCTCACGTCAGAGCAAATATGCATATGCAGTGGAAAACTAAAACATCTCAAATAACCATACATCTAAAGCTCATATACGCATATAAACATCGACTTTACCTCTGGACAAAAATGCAGTGGAAAAATTGTTGCTAAACATTCATCAGGAAATAATACTCAACTATTCAATTCGTTTCTAATTTTGCACACTGCTTATAACGTTCTTCTTTTTGTTGTATTACAATATGAAGCTCATATGACAGATCGAAGTAATATTTTACTAGAATTGTCATATAGAGGCGCAAATATCAAAAGCGTTGAGCTAAGCCGTCAGATGGCATCATGCAGCATTGCTGTGACGTTGTTCAGCGTTGCTCGCTGTTTCAAATTTAAAGCCGTCAGATAGCAGTGTGCAGTATTTACAATATGAAGGTCAGATGACAGATCGAAGTGTTGACGTTGTTTCAAAATTAAAGCCGTCAGATGGCAGACGTTGTTCAGCGTTGCTGTTAATTAATTAATTTACAAAAACAAAAGCAATAATAAATTTTTTAGTTGTCGATGTCAGTAGAGCAAGCAATTATCTGTAAAATGATATATAATTTATGTGGAGAAATTGTGAGGTTTTTGACGTGATAACGTCTTATAAATTGATGAATCACCAATCTTATAAATTGATAAAACACCGGCTGCATGCACGAAAAAGTGTAACGTTCCTAACGTAACGTTCCTAACGTTCGTAACGTTCCGCCTGACCCTGTGCGTGCTTTTCTCGAAAACGGCCCTAACGATTTGGATGAAATTTACTGAAAAGGGATTTTGGGGGGCAAAAAATCGTTTTAGCTAGGTCTCATCTCTCGAAAAAATCGTTTTCTTACAAATTTTATCATTATAAAAATCAATTTTTTGACGTATGAAAATACTTAAATATTGTAAGTAGGTTTTGGAATTTTATATAAACAGTGAAACAATTGTTTTATAAATATTATGACAGCTAATCTTTGAGACTTAAAATAAATACGAAAGAAAGAAAGTTAAAAAAAACAATTATATTATATGGTGAGTAATTTAAATAAATAAAATTAACCTAAATTTGAAGCGAAAGATGCAATATCATAGATTCGAATTATTATATAAATTTAGGTTATGTATTACGGAATACGTTATCACGTAAAACTATCGTCCGTAAACCGACTTTACAGACAACCAATTTTTTCTAAAAAAGGAGGCAAACATCTTAACCTTAACGTATTAATATATATGATTAGAAGATCTATTCAAACAAACGCGAGACATATGAAACCCGGTTGGTTTTAGAGATGTAACGGATATCCATTTTGCTATTTACGTTTCCTAGGGTTCCGCACCTCAAAACGTACAAAAAGAATTTCCTGTCTATATCTCAAAATCGATTTTCTGCATATTATGCTACCGACTTGTGCGCTCGCAGCTAGCCCAAGACTTAAAATCACAAAAAAGAATTGTCTATTTTGGGGAGCTAAAATTTAAGAGTAGTTTTTTTACGTGGTTTAGTGGCAACTCAATTGAAAGAACATTGGTTACAGATTCCAAAAATGTATTTCTTTTTATGTTAAGTCAGCTTTTACTATTCCAACCCACAACTGGGTAATGACACTATTTTATGTCAAAAATCACTTTTCACAATTTTACATTATCTTTTTGTTTTGAGGTCCCCCGAATTCAAAAAACATATTTTGGGAAAAACTCTGTTTTATCTGTTAGCCTGTGAGTACGTTACAGGTCAAACGGATCAGCGTATTGAAACCAAATTTCGAGAGGATGTTTGTTATGCAAATATGAAGAGCCCTATTGTTTTTGGGGAAAATCAGCGCATTCTCAGAAGAGATACATGCTATAACGGTGTTTTTATACAATAATGGTATACTTTTCATAATGGCTTATTATTCTATTTATTTTTTTAAGATAGCTTTGTAAAAAAATGTTTTCTCTAAGCCTTATAGTTTCGGAAATATTTTGAAAATAAAAAAAAATCAGCTGTTCTTTTGTTTTGTAGATCTGTCAAAATAAACTAGTTAAGCATGCTTTGATTAATTTTTACATGACGTGGAACATATTATGTAGGCAACGAATAGCAAATATCATATTGAATACTAGCACGCGATATCAGAAATTTTATTTTCTTTATTATACTATATCAAATGTCAATATTTTTTAAGTTTGAATGGTCACGTCGCACAATTGGCTGGCATTTTTTATTTTAAGGCAGCTTTAAGCAGTCGAAACTGACGGCTTTAAGCATCGACTGCCCAAGACCGGTGCCTAGTACTATGCCTTAGTATAAATCCATCACTTATCATCTACCTCCTAGATCAGTGTTTCCCAATTAGTGGTACGCGTACCCCCAGGGGTACGTGAAGTTGCATCAAGGGGTACGTGCGGCTATCAGTAAAAACAAGAACAATTTCCAAAATATTATTTTATTACGAAATATCGCCGCAATGGAACTGGGTAAACAATCCTTTCGTGAACCATTCCGTCGACCACCTACCCATCTCTGATCAAGAGGAATTAATAGACATTTCATGCAACAGCAGACTCAAGAGTTGTTTTGCAGAGCAATCACTTGACTTTTGGGTTAATTTAAAAGATATTTATCATATCAGCGAATCAGCAATAAAATATTTACTGCCATTTTGCACAACCTACGTTTGCGAAAGCGGATTTTCGGCCATGACGAACTTAAAAACTAAACATCGTCACAGACTTCAACTTGAAGACGATTTAAGACTGAAGCTGACTGAAGGACAACCAGATTTTCAAGAGCTGTGCAAAGAAAAACGTGCACATTTGTCACATTAGCGTCTTCTCCAATACATCATATTATTTTGATTTTCACTATTGTACTGTAATTTGAAAATAATAAATGTTATTTAAACTGACTTATTTTTTTTATTTATCACTAGCTGTGCCCCGTGGTGTCACCCGCGGTTTAAGTAGCCTATCTGTTAATCCAGAATGTCAACTACCTGTATACCAAATTTCATCAAAATTGGTCCAGGCGTTTGAGCGTGAAGAAGTAACAAACATACACACACTCACAAACTTTCGCATTTATAATATTAGTGTGATTGCTGCAATAAGGGGTACGCAGGTTTGAGGTCTTTTTTGAAGTGGTAGGTACGCAGCAAAAACTAATTGGGAACCACTGTCCTAGATAATCCATAAAAAATTATTTTGTAGAACTCAATTTTGTAATAGATGTTCTAGATAATAATTTTCCCGACGCTGTATCAACAACATACTGCCATTGCCTGCCTGTACAGAATCTATAGTGCTTCAGCTTTTGCTCTCTGGTCATAGAATTTATACAACTCCCGGCTCGATATGCTTCGAAGGAGACGCGATTGAAACTCGTTAAGATTGTTTGTCTTACATAACTGACAAGTGTTTCTGCAGTGAGCGAATGTACATCAATCCCAGTTTTGTCATTTTATAACTATGAATGAAGTTGTTACAAACTAAATAAAAAACTCAACTCTTGAATAGATATTTCGTTAAGCTGCACACGAGGCTGGTTTTGCTGCTGTAATCACTGCTGGCACTTGTGCTGACTGACGCGCTTGCTGCGAAAATTGAAATGAAGCCAATGCGTGGTCAGAAGATTTTTGTCTGCTTGTTTTGAGCAAGAATCAATCAGGAGACAGTATATTTTATCACGTAGACGACATGGAAAAACGCCCACAAACATGGTGTCGTAGTGTGTGTTCTGTTCAGAGACAATAAACGTCCATTAGGTGTCTACACCATCGTCTCGAATCTCTCTGTCATCGTGTTTTTAAAAACTGAAAATTAGAATTCTTTTCTGATTTTTTCGTTGGTTCATTTTCTTTTCTACGCACACCTTGCGATGCCTGAACGCATGCAATTAAAACCATTAAAACAATTTGACTTAATGCCCTGTAGATTAAAATTACTTATTCTGAAATATCTTAATAAGAATTAATATTTATAGCTTATTTGGAAAGCATGCTTTATAAATATTAACATAATATTACTGTGAGCGTATTATGTATATCACTCTATTAATTAGTTATCCTCGCATGTGTGTACAGAGTCCTCAAGAATAGCCAAAATTAACTAAAGGCCGCTACACACGAGGCCGGAAACCACAGAACAGTAAAATGTATAGAAAGAGCATAATGATATTTTTTAGGCAAATCTTTTGTCACAAGAAGCGGGGTGCAGGCAGTAACATAGCACCACGTGATATATCAGAGACGTATTCAGGATTTTTTATTCTAGTTTCGGTGCGTTTCTAAATAAAAAAAATAAATAAAATATGTCGAACATATTCGAGGTGTCAGACATTTTAAATAATTCTACCTATTACTGTTCTGTGCCGGAAACATTGCTTGGACGTCTGCTGGCCGGCAGGCTGGGTACGAGGCTGGAAATGACGTCACTGCGGGCTCGCCTGTTACCTCACAAGATAGATTTTAAAATTAGAATGGGGACTATTTTTCTTGCTAGGTCCTCTGCTTGCTGTGAGCAAGAACCAATCAGGAAACAGTATCTTGTCACGTGGACGACATGAACAAACGCCCACAAACCAATATATGGCGTCATTCTGCTCAGTCAGACAACAGACACGTTTTGCTGTGTGTTTATATTTGAACTGCTACCTACTGCGCGCGCACCAGATTTGTCCACAAAACAAGCTTGAAAAGACGGCTCGTGTGAAGCGAGCACATAAAAGCAATCAAGAAAACTAGCGCTAGAAAACTGGTAGTTTAGGGGCCTTTACTGTTGGTAGCTGCATCTGACAACCAAATTTATCTAGGTCAGACGGAAGAGCCAAAAGTCACAATTTACAAAATTTCCCAGTTTTTAAAGAGCCACTAAACATTTTCGTTTCAGTATCATAGTATTTGCTTATATAGGTATAATATATATCCGAGGATGACACGTCGCGACGGGGGCGGTGCGGGTGAGACACGAGTGGATCGATTGGACGATTTTTAAGGGTTTATATAATAAAATAACTATTTTTTGTGTATGTGGAACTGGAGGGCCGCAACTTTACATTAAAAGAGTCGCATGCGGCTCGCGAGTCGCAGGTTGCCGATCCCTGATCTAAGTGAACGGTGGTAATTGGAGACGTTCACAAACACACTGTAGTTAATAAAAAACAATGTAGCGTGTCTGAACATTGATCAGACAATAGTTGCGCCAATAGAAACACGCGCAGCATATATCAAAACAGAAACGAATCGATGTGAGTAATTATCTTCACGAAATAAATATAAAATCAATAAAACTAACTACGGCGATGATGTCGGTGCGCTTTGATAGAATTCGAATATAAAGTTTAGTTGCCTTAACGCCTAAGCTCTGACCGCACAATCGTCTACCGATGAATTTAAATAGATAAATAATACACGAAATATGGTAAATATGGTAACTTTTTTTTTGTAAAAAATCCCCGAAGAACCCGCTGAAAAAGCTTGAAGAATCCGGTAAAAAGTCTCGAAGAACCCGGTAAAAAAAGCTCGAAGAACCCGATAAAAAGCTCCGAAGATCCCGATGAAGTATATATTAGATATCGTGTCCATCGAGATAATTATTAATAAAAATCGCAGGATTGTGGCAAAAAGTTATTTATTTAGTGTACGAAAAAGTCTAAAATAGACGAAACGTCGTACACTAAATAAATAACTTTTTGTCCACAATCCTGCGATTTTTATTAATAATCCCGGTGAAGTTTTCCGTTCATTTAAGGAGCGGAAAACTTTACAAACAAAATAAAAAAATACCAAAAATAACCACCTATTGAAAGTGTAAATAGCACGGGTAAAATGTTCCAGGTTCGTCTAATAAACTCGATATAATGGAACACAGAATCACGTGGTGCTCTTGTTGTTTTCTGTGATCAAACGCTATATGTCAAAAATATAATTCATATATCACAATGACCCTTTAAATATGTTTTCAATATTACATACAAATGGTTTATTATAATACAGTTTAGAATAAAAAAAGATTATAATAATATTATATGGTCTCTGTTTTAAATAGACACAAAAAGGATCTGTAAGTAATAGGGTAAAGTTGGATAAGTATTCAAATAAACCTGCGCTAAATTGGCCAATAAATGATAAGAATAAAAGCAGTGTGGGTCGAAAGCCACAAAAAACCGAACCATCAACTTTATTATACATACATATTTTATTTTGCCCAAAAACCAAATACATGATATAAGCTCGTCACAATTAAAAGAACATTAAAATACAAAGTCACTAATAGAATAAAAACATTTCTGTAATAAAAAATTGCGTAGTTTATTTTTAAAAGATCTAAAGTCACCAATGCATTAAATATAAGCCGGTAAAACGTTATACAAAGTGGCACAGAAACAAAACGGTCCTTTAGAATATAATGATAGGCGGTAACGAGGGACATAGATATTAGCAGATGAACGTGTGTTATAGCTATGAATATGTTATTTATATGACGCTATTATACCTCTTGGGTCTCAATAAAGATGATATTCTATTCTATTCTATTCTATTCTATCATTAATTAATGAAAATTCAGATAAGTGTTGCTTAGCAAACTTACAAGCTTCGAAGATAACTATAGAAGGAAACGTCAGTATGTTTTTGTTAATGAAAATAGGTCGACACGAATCATTAAACTTTAGCTTAAAGATTAGTCTCAAAATACGTTTTTGTAAAATGAAGACACGTTTCCATGAGGAACTGTGCCCCCATACGAAAACATTATAACTCATGGTTGAATGAGCAAAAGCATAATAAATATTTAACAGAGATTTAGTGTCCAAAGTTGAATTTAGATTTCTAATTGAATATGCAGTATAGCTCAATTTCTTACAAACCTCGTCAACATGATTCTGCATAGATAACTGACTGTCAAATGTTACACCTAAAAATCTAATCTAATATTGTGTCTGGCACATGGGTTTAAAACCTTAAAGCCATTGGTGGGGCGGTTTAAAAAAAAACATTCTGCACATACCTACAGTCCTTTTATAATTATTTTTTAATAAATTATTTTTATGTAAATTTAAAAAATAAGCCTTTAATCATGCCAAAGAACTGTAACTTCTAACGTCTATGCATGCATTAAATTGATCGAAAATGGTTTTATTTTATAGTTTAAAGGTCACTAAGAAAAAGGGTCCATGGACGCATAGCTTAATAAATTTTTAGCTACAGATATGTTTAGCGAGATTTTAGAAATAGGGATATCCATTGAATTCACAATCTTAAAAAATCCTAACCTCTATATGTTTTCGAGTGTGCTGAGTCCGAATATGACATTATTATTTTATACAGGATGACACCTTCCAACACTACCCAGTTATCGACTATTTTCTATTCCTAAAAAAGCAAAGAGTTGAACACGGAACATGCTTGTGAATTCAATATCCCTATATATTATCTAAATTCTCGCTAAACATATCTGTAGCTAAAATTAGGATATGCGCCCATGGACATTTTTTTCTTAGTGACCTTTAAACTATAAAATAAAATCATTTTCGATCAATTTAACCGAGAACCAAATCCCCTAATAGTCAGAGTAAAAAAATTTTACTGACAAATACTCTCCCCAAACTTAGGGCCTAGTCTGACACCTCGAATATGTCGACATATTCGAGGTGTCAGACATTTTAAATGGTTCATGTTATTTGTCAGAGAACATTATTTTAGCGTTTTGGTTGAAGTTTTTAAGCTATCCAATTAAAAAAACAAACAGTATCTATAAATTTGTACATGTCGTCAAAACGACATGTTTCGGAAAATCAAAAAAAGTCAAACTATAGGCCTAATGAAGCCATATACAAAGTTTGGGGAGAGTATTTTTACCGACGGGCACTCTGACTATAAGGTTTGTGCGAGGTTCTTTGCTTTCAATTTTTTATTAAAAATAAAAAGTAAAAAATATTTTTTTTTAAAATAAGCTTGAAACAAAAAGTGTGGGTCGCTTTGTTCCACATTTCGTACATCGAGCGCCCCACGCTTTTTGTTTTAATCTTATTTAAAAAAAATATTTTTACTTTTTAGTTCGATATAAAGCGTGTTTTTTAGTTTTTTTATTTATTTTCCACTTTTTAGTTCGATTTATTGTCAAAAATTTGCAAAAAAAAAAAACATTTTTTTTTTCGGCGTGGACGGGAATAGAACCCACGACCCGTGATTTCGAGAGTTGACGTCAGCGAAGACCCGTGCCTTAGACCGCACGGCTAACCACTGTAGTTACCAGTGCTGGCATATTATACTACAGTAATAAACCACTTGCTGTAGTCCAAACGAAGGTTACAAACAAACATACATACAAACTTACAAGTGAAGTTAATATAAAGCGTGTAAAAATGGTACGGTTTGCGCGAGGTTCTTTGCTTTCAATTTATTATTTAAAAAAAAATGGTACTAGGTCCCAAAAGAAAATAATGCCATCATTACCCGTCGGACAGATCGTGGCAAGAGAGCGTCGCAGTCGTTGGTTCGCGGTGTGTCTCTGAAGAAGAGAGCGAAGAAGCGGAAAGGTAAATAAATGAGCCGGCCGGCGGTGGCTAGGTACAGCTCGGGGCCCCCCGACGGGGCGTATTGGAGTACCCCGCCGCGGTCTCAGCTCCGCAGACTCATTTCCAATCACCACATGAGACTACCTACGCTTGTTTTCATTTTTTTCCACGTGAAATATCGTTTTTATGACACTTTGTGTAAAGAACCAGGCGACTGTTTTAAATAAAGTACACGACTGCAACTTGACCACAGGTCAGTCGAAGATGAATTGTTCGCCGCGATATTATTATCAGCATCGTTTTTGATTGCCTTTTATTTTACCGTCATTGTTTTTATTAGTATAATAGATCTTGTTTCTATTCTTCAATGGGATTTAATCATCATTTTTTATGTAACTAAAGATAATTAATTAATGTGTCTTGTATTCAATATGTGATTCGAATGATTGATAAAAGATCGTCTGACAATATTTGATTGGATATCGGTTGGATAAAAAAAAAGACAGATGATGAATTTGTTACGGCTTAACTATATACCAGCTGTGTGCGGAGTAATCTTTTTTAGTAGGTAATATTGACTAAGATTATTTAAAATCAAATCTTCCGCAAAAAAGGCCGATTCTGAATTTTTTAAATTCAGTTAAAAATAAAAATCAGAGAGTTGTCATTAAACGAAGAGAAGAAATAACCCATTAATATTTTTTTGCTATAATATATATTAAACTCCAAAGCGTCTTCCAACATCATTTATCTTTTCTCCTGCCTCTATTATTAAAACTTTTTCGTCAATACACGAAGATTTTCTTTTACTCTCCATGTTCATAGTTTGTGGGAAACTAAGAATATGATAACTTATCGATAAGCATAATATATAAAGGATAATCCGAACAACCAACAGAACTAATTTCTTAGAATCTTCGGTACGCATAATGCCGACAACAAAGCAACAAAATAACAAACAAGTACTGTTTATTGCTTACTGATGACGTATTATTATTTCCTCCGCGAAGTTCCATACTTCAATACATTTCAATGTTTAGCCATATAAGTCCATACTCCATACTAATATAATAATAATAAAGAGGCAAAGTTTGTAAGTTTGGATGTAGGAGGTAGTCTCCGAAACTACTCATTCGATTTCAAAAATGTTTTCACCAATATTTAGAATGGATCATCAGGATAGACATATATTATCGCGTTAAAGTAAAAGCGCTTTTCGTGGAGACCAATTTTGCAACGTAAGTCGACGAAAAAACGGTGGCAATCTACAAAATCGGGCAAAAATAGACCCGGTCACTAGTTTAAAATAAACACGTTAATAATTGAATAATTGATTTTTAAAACGAGAGAAAATATAAAAAAAATTAAGTAAATGAGTGAAAATTAGATGAAGCTATATTTATAATAAAAAAAAGTTATATTGTTTAAACAGACATTTTATTTCTACGTTAATTGTGATGAGTTATTTCAATTTCTTCTTCATTTTTCTAGTGTTTTATGTCACTTCAAATAGAATTTACAGGCTTGAAATTGTAAATGAAATATTTAATCACACCGAATTGTGAAGCAGCATTCAAATTGGAAGAGGCTAAGGTGTGGCTTCTCTTGAAGAAATAAGAAGAGTATTTAGGGTTAGCTTTTACAGGAGATCATTCTCCAAATTTCTGCTACAGTGACTCAGTGAAGTGTGTCTCGAACTATTTAGGTCTCAAAATCTGACAGAACCAAATCATCAAAATCGAATGATTCCTAATAGAATTTTTAATATTTATTTTGTACTAGCAAAAATAATTTTGAAGCCCATGACGTTTAAAAACTAGTCATGATGTTGCTAACTTAATGGCAAGACTAAGAAAGACTTTGTAAGCACTATTAAAGTTCTTACTTAAAAAAAAACAAAACGCTTTAATTGAATTATAAATAATTCGTAAAATGATGTGTTCTCTATAGAGAAGAAATTAATCAATTAAATTTTTCCAAAATAATAACAACATTCATTTGTCCAGCGTAGCTACGGAAAACTAATTTTGACAATATTACAAAAAAGAGTTAATGTAACAAAACTTGCTACATCTTTATATTCCTCCTTGGTTAGCGGTCAACATTTTTGAGGTTGTAATTATTGTACTGGCCTCATCAAAATGCTATTTTTTTTTTAAATATTAAAAGAGAGTTTTAAAGATTTCGGCCCTTCAATCTTCTAAAGACCGCTGCACACAAGGCTAGAAACACTGCTTGGACTTCTTCTGGCCGGTATGCTGGGTCGATGCTGGAAATGACGCCACTGCAAGCACGCCTGCTAGCTCACAAGATAGATTTAAAATTAGAACAGGGTCTAGGCGCTAGAAAACCAGTAGGCAAATCTAGCAAGGAATCTAGCAGCGTTTCTAACCACGTGTGCAGCGTCCTTAACACTGGGATCGGCGTTGCCAGACGTCCCGATTTTGGCGGAACGTCCCGATTTTTAAATCAAAATTAAATGTCCCGCGCGGGACAGGCTCAGTCCCGCTTTTCAGGGATAATTCGGGGATAACTTTAAAAGAAGTTAAATCTTCACAGAAATATCATGAATAAGTAATTCTTATAAATAATTATTCTGTTATTGTAAGTTGCAATTTGTAACACTCACTCCACAGACTATTGTTTGAAACGCCATATTTTTCTAATGAATAAAACTTTTTTGATTTTGATTTATGTTTTTTTTTTTTATTCTGAAGACGAATAAGACTCAACTATTTAAAAATCTGATTTAAAATATTATATCTTTATTAAAATACATTTTGCTATCTATTGTCACGTAAACGTAATTTTAATTCAAATAAAAAGATAAATAGGTATTTGAAAACTTCTGATTATATACGTTTTTTTACTATGTCCCGCTTTCGACGAAAGAATCCCGCTGTTTCACTCAAAAAGTTCCAAAATCCCGACTTGGCAAAAAAAAAACTGGCAACGCTGACTGGGATGTATATACAAGACTTTTGAACAACAATTGCAAGAATTGAAACTAGTATTTGTGCAGACGAATTGGAAGGAGGCCAATCGCCTCTTCCAATTTTGAAACCGCGCGTCCTATGTAACGCGTTTGCATAATAAAACAAGGAAAAATTCCCCAGTGTGCTTTTCAAATACTAAATAGTAAACAAAACAAACACACAACGACTAAAAAGAGAGGTATATACGAGCGATAGAGAGGCGAGATACTTTCATTTGTTTTACGTTTTGACCAATAACAAAAGGCCAATTTATCACACGATATGTAAGGTACGCTGAAAGGTGCGTCTCCACCCCCGCAGTGGGTGACAAGACAGGTGACCGGAAGTGAGAGAGCCATACAATGTGCCTATGGCGTGTGTTAAGTACGATATTGGACAAGTAATGCCATGTCCGGGTGACGCATTGCGGTGGTCGCATGAACTACGTACATAATACTCCGCGACGACAGTCGATTCGATTCAACTTGTCATTACACGCTTTATATTAACTTCACTTGTAAGTTTGTATGTATGTTTGTTTGTAACCTTCGTTTGGACTACAGCAAGTGGTTTATTACTGTAGTATAATATTCCAGCACTGTAACTACAGTGGTTAGCCGTGCGGTCTAAGGCACGGGGCTTCGCTGACGTCAACTCTCGGAATCACGGGTCGTGGGTTCTAATCCCGTTCACGCCGAAAAAAAAATTGTTTTTTTTTTTTGGCAAATTATAAATCGAACTAAAAAGTGGAAAATAAATATAGTTAAAAAAAAAACTAAAAAACACGCTTTATATCAAACTAAAAAGTGAAAAATAAATATAGTTTAAAAAAACTAAAAAACACGCTTTATATCGAACTAAAAAGTAAAAAATAATTTTTTTAAAATAAGCTTAAAACAATAATGCATAAAAAATACAAGCGTGGGGCGCTTTGTTCCACATTTTCGTACATCGAGCGCCCCACGCTTTTTTCACAATAATACTTGTATTTTTTATTCATTATTGTTTTAAGCTTATTTTAAAAAAAATATTTTTTACTTTTTAGCTCGATATAAAGCGTGTTTTTTAGTTTTTTTAAACTATATTTTTATTCAGAGCTAGCTTGTAACGATTCAAAACTTTTAGATAACATTGTACGTAGTTTAGAGGTAATAATTAGAATTGGGTATTTACTATACTTGTCTATTTGTTTTGTCACGGCGCGTGTCAATTTTGGTTTTGGCATGTTGAACGACGCAGTGAAATGAAGAAAAAAATATGTTTTTTGTTTGAAAAAAGGCAGTAGGTTTTAAGAGGTTGAAATAGGATGTATTAAAAATAAGCTGTGAAAAAGTGCTGAAATATTTCTTTTAAATCACATCAGGGAGAATCTGGAGTACTTGGTGATCTACCGATCCAAATTTCTTTTTGTATATGTCGTTTAATTGATTATTTTTCACTTTGTCAATTCCAATCACATTAACATATCAGAAATTTTCTGTGTGTACATTCTAAGATATCTTGTTAACGACAATTTTATAATAAAACATTCAAAATAAATATTTTAAATTGTTTATTAATTTTATTAAAATTTATTTTAAATTATATTACGAGACGATTACGTGAGCTAATCCGAAAAAGTCCAAAGCTAATCGTTTCAAGCTTCGTCCTCCCTCGCAAGAGTTCTACACCTTAATTGAAATTTTAATTATACAAAAATTTTAACGAAGGTAATCGAAACATATTTTTATGTTAGTAGAAGTTTTGTTCCAAAAATATGAATTGGAGATTTACAGTCTCAACTTGCATTGAGGCCCTGATGATGAAATTATATTCTTCGAAACGTTGGCCACAAGCGATACTCTGGTAAAGCTTATTTTTCAATAAATTGTTCCTCAACCAAATAAATCTCCTTCAATATTTTTATGTGTATGTAATATCTTAAGGAGTTATACGCAGTTGTAAAGCGATTTTTTTCTGAAGAAGTGTTTTCTTTGTCAAATACAAGAAGTATTAATAAATGTAGCGGTAACTAAATATTGATTTACGCTGCTCCAGTAGACGGTCTCCTGGAGGTCCTTCAAAAAACAGTGTCTGGCGGTGTGCAAGATATCTCCGGTTTGGATTATCTGAATTTAAAAAAACCAGAAGATTCTATTAGTGGATAGATAAATCTAGGTATAAATTGACGGAATAGACGAAATTTTAATTTTTGACAAAATGGCAGCTCCGAAAAAAATTCCGATTTTCGACCTAAATTTTTTTGCTAAACTGTTTAATAAAATAGAAATGATTATCGGAAATCTTATTGCTTTGATCAATATCTGAAGAACATATCTGAGAAGGTTGTGTTAAAATTTAAGATCAATCGGTTGAGCCGTTTTTGAGAAATCGTGCACGCACCGACTTTGAATACACCGTTTTGAGAAAAACACATTCATCGTTATTGTTTTTGAACTTACATGGAATCTATTCCCTCTGCATCATCAGCAGCTTCTAATATTCCGAGTTGTTGCAAAAACAATAAAAGGGTCAACGTCAATCCAGGTATTGCGCGCCATAACTGCTACTCTGGTCTTTACGGACCCTACTTTGTAATGCTCCGAACATCCTTTACAAATACGCGTGTATCTCCAAAAATATATGCCGGATCAATTTGAAATTTTCAGAGAATATACTCAAATATATGCACATTCCAAAAATACAATAAAAAATATTTTTTTGAAATTTCTAACTATGTAATCAGTGTGTATAACCTCTTAACTCTCGGCTCATTGATTAATTCACTGTTGGTATAAAATATATCGCAGAAAAAATGTTAGTCGATGAAAAGGTCTTTACCGTTTATACCCGTGCAAAAATTATCGTTTTTTTCAATCTGCGTTTCTTAGAACATAGTCTTTTATTCTGATGCGTTGCATAATTTTACAAGCGTGCCACAAACAACAGATGTTTGGTCTACCTGTAAAAACAGCTCGACCCGGTGCCGTGATGGCCGCGTGTTACCTGCGTTGTTTCGATTGACAAGATAACGTGCATTATTATCACCGACCTACAATGCTTTAAAATCGAGATAAAGATCTAATGCTTTAACTTCTCGATTACACGTTGTCTTTATTCTAAAAGAAAAAAAAAACAGTCGAGATCGTAAAAGCCGCCATTGATGTTTCCGTTCCAAGTTTCCAAGTTCTACTCTGGGAACTGGTAAAGATATATTTTGGATTTTCAATTTATTACTTTTCGTCTTTATCGGTCAAAAATTATTAACGGATCCAATAGATCAATTTTGAGGTATAAGAAACATTAAAATTATGCCAGACATATGCAGGCTTGCAAAAAGAGCTGTCAAAAAAAGCGAGTGTGCTTTACACCACACGACTGAAGTAAAACTTCTTCCGGCCATAATTATTTTAAATATATTTATTAAGAATAATGCGGAAATTCATCAAATTTGCTCATGGTAAATTCATAAACGAACAATAATATGCAGTCGGTTCGTCTCAAAGTTTATCGAACACAATATAACCTCACTCTGTAGCACATATCTACAAAGACGAAATGTTTAAAATATATTTTTTTATTAATTAATAGGCAAAATATGTATATATATTTATTAGCTTAATTTATAATACATTTAAAAGGATTTATTAACTAACTTACATTATTTCCAGTTACAAAATGCAGTAAAATTGGATGAAATGTAGTTTTGATACAAAAACGATTGTTTTCTTTATAAAAGTCAAATAGTTGTCCAAAAAAAAAAGGATTTCCATTATTGCTCCGTCTTTGTCGCACTCACTAACTTACATCTCCCTCTCAACTTAATGCTTCGTCTTTGTCTCACTCACTAACTTATATCTCCCTCTCAACTTCTAATACACCCCTGGCGCCGTTTTTTCTCGCTTTTTATACCCCTGAAGCCGTTCTTCCCGCTTTTTATAACACTGGCGCCGTTTTTTCCCGCTTTTTATACCCCTGGCATTTACCAGCTTACTCCCCAAGTCAAGCGTGCGTAAAGAAGTATTACTTCAAAAAGACGTTAAAAACTGCAAAATAAAGTGGAGCTAGCCAGTCTACGGAGTTCTATAACGATTAATTTTGATGAAAAATTGCATAAATTAGACAGTAAAAAAGTAAACGCAATACAATTATGAAACAAATCGTTTTTTGATCGATCAGCTATAGATGACCATATGCGTTTTAACCGCAAGAAACAATAACTATTAACTACTACTAATAAACAAAAATAGACTAAAAATAATACCCATTCATGTGATGTACAGGTTGCACAGCACAATTTGGCGTTAATAACAGTGTTGCCAGATGGGGATGTGACTGTGCACGCAAAAAATCTCTATATTTTTAATTATTTTTTTTTGGAATGTATGCATTGAAGACAAAATGAATTTAAAATGATCATAATTTTTTAAGGCCTCAAACAGCCAGGGTTTTTTTAGTTCATATTTGGCATCACTGGTCCGCTCTTTGAAAACAGTCACGTTGCACCGTATAATACGCGCCAGGGATCTAAAAGGTTCGGAAGTTAGTCACAAACAGCGTCGCAAAGGCACATTTTAGAGCCGTTGAAACTCCCATCACCTCCCAGCTACATGCACGGAACGTGCGCTCGTCGGTGATTGACTGTGATCGCTCGTTGCCTTTGTCATTTGTCGCTTTCCTATGCTTTAAAGTACAGTCGAGTACGATGTTGTCAAGTTGTTATTGTTATTTTAGTTTTGTTGAGTTGCGAGTTTGTAGTTTTTCAACAGACTGTACAAGCGCAAGCCCGCATTTGCATCTAACTTCCGAGCCTTTTAGATTCGTGGCGCGTATTATACATTGGTGATCCACACGACTAGATAAGCAACGCTCGCGGCGATTTTCTTGTAAACATAAATGTATATAACTTACTGTTCCTCTATCCCACTGTCCACACATAAATTTATAATATGTGGAACGATCTAACCCCTTCTAAACTATAAATTAGTGTTTACATGAAACGATAATATCAACCTAATGTTACGGTTTTTGTCTACAAATCATTACAAAAAAAACACCGGTGAAGTTTGAATGTAACTCGCGCGCCGAGGGTTCTGTACAACTAACGAACGAATTAATGTATCTTGTATATTAAATCGAATTATATATTTTAATAATTACAAAAATAGCAATGATTTGACCAATCCCGCATAATTTAGTTTATTTTTTTCTTGAAAACAAAAATCGCTTTTTTATGTTTATATTTACGACACCCTCTGTCTGTGTGATATTTTCAAATTTTTTGGTCTATAAAGTACTCGTAAACGGGCATTAATTTCAATTTTATAGAATATATAGCACATAAGTAGTTATTTTATTTTAAATTTTAAAAATATATACTATGTGGTGGAAGCAACGGTACTAAAGTGGTGTAGGTGCCGGTGCTACATCATATTTTATCATAACATTGTCGACCGATATTCTATTAATAAGATTTCATGGTTACATTTGTATTTAACAATCATCAACATCTTTTGTTAATGCTTATTACAATGTTATCAGATAATTTAACACGGTTTTATTGTTTCTGCTATTGTAAATATTGGTAGTTATATTATAGCTATTACAATCTAAATTTTGAGCTGTACTTGGTTTTGCAAATAAAATTACGTGATTTATAAAAAAAAAAATAATTACCAATCATATGTTTAGCCATATTCTATTATTTGTGCTCCAATGTGTTATTACGTAACTACAGTGATTACAAAAAATTTTCATAATTTTGCATTAATTAACTTCTGAGTTCTATTATAAAATAAGTAGATTTTACTAATTAATTTTTTATATTTTTAGATATTTCTGAAGAAGATCTAAACCCAGATCGAAACGTCATATATTGTTTTATTGATTTATAATACTTTATTTTTGTCAATATATCGTCTGAAAAAAATTGATCGACAATTTTATTTATTTGAAGAGTTCTATTCAAACGTTAATCAAAGATGTGACTGTTTATAATCACTAAAGTTTAACAAGATATTCAGGGAGTCACTTTGTTTAGTAGAATAAAAAACAAACAAAAACTGATTACCCAGAATTCATATTTTGCTAAGCTCTTGGTAAGCACCGTGGTTGAAACCAACGAATTTTTAAGGGTGACTACAAGATTATCATATTGTTTTCTTTTCACGAATTTCTTAAATTTTAATTTGAAAAGTGAAAGTAACAATTTCTATAACACATTTAAATGTCAAATTTGGTACAGATAAATATAAAAAACTAATCACTATATTTATTATTATGAACCCCCAGCTTACAGGAATTGAATTTTCAATTTTTTTAATTCCATCAACAGCTAAGTAAAATTTAATTTTTTTTTATTTTAAAATTTTATTGACTCTTTTACGTACATCTGACATCACTGGTCGAGTGTCGTCATAGAAAATTTTCAAGCTAAAAAAAACGCTAGTTACCGAGTTTTGGGACTGATCCCTCGATATGTTAAATATGACTGTCTAATTTTCGTTTCGGACAGTAATGAAAGAGGGAAGGGTTTAATCAAGCTATGTCGTCGGCGATTTTTATTAATGATAACAAACAAACAAATTTCATATAAACGATATTAATTACTTCATATTTAATAAAATAATTACACGTTTAGGTTGAAGTATGGTACATAATTTACATTCGAATATACATAATATTTATCTTTATTAGCTGTTGATAAAATTGCATAGACGTAACATTGCATAGACGTCAAGAGCGTAGATATGGGGGTACAGGGGGTAATTACCCCCCCAGGACCATAATAATACAAAATAAAACTGAAAATATTACGAATACCTAACTAAAAAACAAACTTAGGCAAGACTGTAAGAGCGTATTTTGAAAATTAATTTGTAAAATTAATTTGTATAATTAATATTTTGCATGACACCTTCCTTCGTGAATATTCTTATGTGAATTCAAAAAAATATTGATTTTATTTCTTTGCTTTTAAAGAGAAAAATAAGTAAATAAAATCCATCTTAAAATTCCATCTCACGACAAACGGGAGAAAAAAGTATTAAGCTTATTAATATTTAAAATCTTTGATTAACGTCTGATTAGAACTCTTCAATAAATAAAATTATCGATCAATTCTTCAAAAATCAATTAGAATGTAATTAATTATTATTATTGAATTTTTTATTATTTATACTTTTTTAGATCAGTTTTGAAGAAAATCCAAATCCGGACCGGAACGTTAATGTGTGAAAAATTGGTCGATAATTTTACTTATTAATATTTAATACATAAAGCATTTTTATAACTAATTAAATAATAAATATATCGTTCTGTTTCTTGCCAAAGTTTATCGGTTTGATTTAAAAGCAGCCTGTATACATGTATTTCGTTCAATCTGTATTTAATAATTTGTAGTTCCCATTCTTTTTTTATTACTGTAGTTACGAACTGGACACGACGATGGCAAAGTATTGCATTAAGTATCAAATTAAGACAACTTTTTTCTTTGCAGATTTATATATTAACGCTGCTAAATTCACTAAATCAAAATTATAAATGTACGCTACAATTGAATGTACGAAGAAGTTTAATCACAATACAATTATTACTGAAACAGAACATTAAGACACGCAGAATCAGCTACACATTCAAGTATACTGGGTGTTTTGTGTCAAGACGCACCGACTAGCCGTTACTCGCGGCTTCGCACGCGATTGAAACTAAACAAGGATAGTTACACCATTCCTGACGTAGACACCTTCTCTCTCGCCCCAACCACGCAACCATCACCATCCATCCACGTAACCACTCATATCCATAGGGTTGCCAACTCCTAAAAATCTTTCCCTCCATCTACAAGTTGAAATATCCCTAAAAAACCCCGAAACAAATAATTGTTTTACTTTTAAAAAATGTTTATTTCTAATTTATGTTAATATTTAAGAAAACCGAGCGCGATCTATTGTGCCATTTATTATGTCTGACACCTCGAATATGTCGACCATATTCGAGGTATCAGGCATTTTAAATGGTTCATATTGTTGCGCATTTCCCCACAGTGTTGCGCCTATGAGAGTTTCTAGAAAAGTCTACATAATACTCGAAGGTCAACTGACAAACAATTAAAGCAGGTAACGGACATCCGACTGTTAAAGACTCCCACGCATATAAAGGCAAGCAACAATAGATGCAGGTAGCCAGCACCCGATTTTAGAGACTCGCACGCGTGGAAAGGAGAGGAAACATAGACCGAAAATATAAAAAGGCGAACAGAGGAAGGAAGCAAGTTCAGTCAGTTATTGAAGCTGTTCGTTGCATTGACACAGTGCTCTGGCATTACAACATAACTTCCGTTAATCTGTGGAAATAAATATAACTCTAGTGAGTGGTTTTAAATAAATAACTTATAGTGAATAGACAATTGCGCTGATAAACTATGTGCTGTGTTGCTGTGTGTTGTTAACACTTGTTTGTACATAATTTAGCGACTCTTTATTCTCTGTTACTTAGTCTTTTGTTTTATGATCTAGAACTATTAGTTTTATTTCTGTTAACGTTATACGCGCTCGTTTGTGTGTTTTTACTGTTTGTTAAACAGTTGATATTGTAAATAAATAATTTCCGCCACGGACTACAGCAGTTTTGTTACAATATTATTTGTCAGAGAACATTATTTTAGCGTTTTGGTTGAAGTTTTTAAGCTATCCAATTAAACCGTATCTATAAATTTTTACATGTCGTCAAAACGACATCTTTTAGAAGGAAAACGCCCCAAAATCAAGAAAAGTCATAGAGGAAATAGGTGTCAGACTAGGCCTAATGAAGCCATATATAAAGTTTGGAGAGAGTATGTACATCAATAAAATTTTTGCCGACGGGCACTCTGACTATAAGGGCAAATCATCGAGTTGTTGCCTCTTCTCGAAATTCACGCCTACTGAAATTTCACTTCAAAAAATAGTTGGGTCGATTTTAACGGACATAGTCAATGACCTCTCCGAATGACACGGAATAATAAAACACCTTGTAAATGCTCATAAGTATAGGTGTTTCACATGATAGCAATTACAGTGCTACATCGAAATCCTTGCACGCCGATGCTATCTAAAGCAATCTTATAATTATAGCCAAATTAAAAAACATCTGTATTTACGTTACACTGTTTTTATACATAATCAGTGTAATTGCTGATACTTTAAAATATGTGTATAAGGCTTTGTGAAAAATCCAGACTTGATACAATTTGATCAAAAATTGCTTCTAAGACGGTTTCATCGCATTATTACGACAAATCATGTCCAAGAACCAACGTACAATCAAAAAATAAAATAAATAAAACAATTAAGTTAAAAAAGATTTTTTGTTTTATTTATTTTATTTTATAATGGATTTTCATCAAGTAAAGGCAGAAACTATTAGACAACGTACAATCTGCTTCTTTTAGGATGCCGTACCTGAGAATGAAAAAAAAAATTCCAGCCAATTGAGCGACGGGATCATTCCAACTTCAAAAATGTTGACATTTGATTATAATAAAGAAAATAAAATTTCTGATATCGCGTGAGGTGACGCGGGATGGCTAGTATTTAATATGATATTTGCTATTCGTTGCCATGGTTGCCTACAGAATATTATGTTCTACGTCATGTAAAAATTAATCAAAGCATGCTTAACTGACAGATCTACAAAACAATAGAACAGCTGATTTTTTTTATTTTCAAAATATTTCTTCTAAGCATGCGCAGATTTTCCCCAAACACAATAGGGCTCTTCATATTTGCATACCAAACATCCTCCCAAAATTTGGTTTCAATCCGCTCATCCGTTTGTCCTGTATCGTGTTCACAAACAGACGTACAGAGTTTTTCCAAAAATATGTTTTTTGGATTCGGGGGACCTCAAAACGAAAAAATATAGTACCTTAACATTTTTGAAAAGTGAATTTCAACCTAAACTAGTACCATTCCCCACTTGTGGGTTGGAATGGTAAAACGGAGCACTTATAGGAAAAGTTTCTTGACAGTCTGTCTGTCGAGGTCATTTTTCTCAGGAGTGGCTAGAGGTATCGTGTTGAAATTTATATATCAAATACTAAAGTCTACAAGCCCGTAGTCCTGTTAAAAATTCAAGTTTCTAGCTCAGTGCCTAAGAAAGATATGACATTTCAAAAACTTGTCGCAAACTTTCTAACAGCACAAAGTACAACTTCATATTTTGTTCTAGAATTTATACTAAACTGTTGCGTTCTTGAGCCGTGTGTTCACCGTGGACATAGCTATATCCACCCTGGACACAACTGTATCCACTGTATGGAAATTATTTTTTTAATAAGTAAGTGATTGATCAATTATTGTTCATAATATTTTTTAAGTTACTAAAAACGGGATACATAATGTCGCGTGTTCCCTGTTGGGACGATAATGTGTTCCATAGAATGTTCCAGGCCACGACAACAACAACAATGAAAAGCAGGTAAAAACCCGACCTTCATAGAATTGCCTGGAGAAGGCAATGCATGTAAAGAAAGGTTGAGATGTTTCTAAAACATTCGACAAGCGGGGGACGAAGCTATAAAATGCGAGCGGAGTGGTTGGCGCGTCAGTCAGTTGATAAGTTGCTGCAGCGCGTACGTACAGTAGATTACAGATAACTGTGAGACATAAATTGTTCCGTGTCGGTACAGCAAGACCGAGGTAGCTGCTAAGATAGAAGATAAATAAACTGTGTAAACCATTAAGTGCAATTATATAAATCTGGTTCTGCATAAATAGTTTATGTGTTGAAAATAATCGTGTAGATATAGTTAATAGACAAGTACGAATAAGTATACAGGATAAACTTCAGTGTGTTTGTGTGTTATAAATATTTTGTGTACACAATTAGGACTTTATATATTCTTCTGTTACTTAGTTTTCTATTTTATTATTTAGGACTATTAGTTTTGTTTCTGGTAACGTTAGTATTACTGTTTGCTAAAGAAGTACGCTTTCGATGTGTGTTTAACTGTTTTGTTAAGCGTTTATTGTAAATAAATAATTTCCTCCACAGACTAGAACAGTTTTGTTACAATAATATAAATAATTTGAAACTTAAATAGCCACCCTTGGATCAAGTCGACGTTTATTATAGATACGGTCGTTAAATAGCATGCAAAGTTTTCAATATTATTTTCATTTTTTTCACAAATAATTCTTTGCCAATGAATACCCGTGTATTGCAAGAACGGATTTACATTTTGTAAATGTAAATGAGTCAGTTCCCGTGGATATGAACTACATTTATTATCAAAAGTGAGTACACGTATTAATAATTACAATTATATCAATATACCGGATGTTCAAAACAAAGATAAACAATTTCATTTGTTGGTTTAACTGACTAGTTTCTAGATTTATCAAGTACCGCAAGCCATTGTATACATCGATATTTATTTTTGACCTTGTTATTATTTTTTCCTTAGTTACAAAAACTTTTATACTTATATTTTAATTGAATCGTATGCCCCAAAATGGTGAATTATTGCGCTACTTTGTAAGTCTAGAAACTTTAGTTTTGGTCATGTACATATAAATGACTGTACTGTATTTACTCAATGTGCGGTGAGAGAAGGCAAGCAAGAACGCAAAAAATATATATCCGTCTCTTTTTTCGAAGCTATTCCCTGAATATTTAGCGTGGAGTATATCTCTCTTTATCAATGACACTAGCCAATCAGAATCAACAAACTGTTACCACAAAATTGACAATTATAAGCTTGCAATCTAACCCTGCTTTCGCGATTTTCGTTCTATAATTTAAATCTACATGGTTTTGATCATATATTTAATAACTTCTATATTGCTAGTGGCTGTAAGGGGAAGCGTAGCCCACGAAGTGAGACAGACTGTTTTCTATCTCTTTCTTTGTACTTGACCCGTTGTGCGCAAGTGTCGCGTCTGCAGTGGGGCAATTAGTAAGTGGAATAGAGCAAAAGCCACCTCCCTTTCACAACTTAGTTTCATGTGCAAACTGACGCGCATTCATTCACGGACAAGCGCATCAGACTCAGAGTATAATAAATGAGGCAGACGTAGTGTTTAAGTCTTTCTCCCGATCTTTTCTAGCAATATAGAAAGTATTACCTAAATATATGGTTTTGATACATTTATATATAACCTAAAAACAAATTCATCAACAAACATTTAAAAAAACATAACCAACGATATAAAAAGTTTATTTTTTAGTTTCGTTTTAATGGACGTAAGAAGACGCAAAAAATGTTTGTTTGAAAAATGTTAAATTTCAGCTTCCTATGGCTAGCTATTTCGAGGGTAAGACCCTGCGACAGACAAGACAGACGGCCGGAAAATGGAGTACCACGATTAACGATCCCGTTCTTTTCTCTTTTTTTGTACGGTGACTTCACAACTTGACACCCAATATAGTTAAACAAAGATTCGCTGTTGTGATGTTATGAATGTTATGATGTTACAGGACCGGTTGTGAGACGTTGATTAAATATAACAAGTATACCTATGTGTTCTATAGTCAGTGTGAAGTTAATGTGTTTGTAAATACCTCATATGGGGAATACATTTGAATTACATCCATTGAAAAAGTTCACATATTATTGGTCAGAATAAAAATTGTTATTATTGTCTTGATGTCACCACCTCGACTGACAAAACCAGATTCTTTCAGATGTAGGGATTGTCCATAAACTACGTGGTCCTATTCCAGTCCTTCTGGAACCCCTCCCTCCATCCATGTAGCCTAACATTGACTTTCCTATGCTTCCCTACACCCGGATGAAGCGTAGTTTTTTATTACCCTTATTTATTTTCAAACACTGGTCACTTTTATGCAGCATGTAAACGCGTAAGGTGCACATAGGGAAATTAGCATTGGGAAAAAATATTTGGATCAGAGTTAGCCATGACTGCATTAATTGTTATTTCTAATGAATTATCGTGGTAATCTTGAGGATTTCTATTTTATTTAATTTATTTTTATTTTACTTGGCTTTTTTAATAATAAAAAGCTCTTATAAATCATTATTTTAATTTTTTGTACAAAAATAAAACAAAAAACAACTCCATCTGTTTGGAAACATTTCATTCAAAAATTGTCTGACTGATAATATGACGTATGCGCGTTGGTAAATCAGTGACCCAATGTCTTTAGGTTCAACACGAATAGGCGGAGATATTTGATCTCGCACCATATTTAAGTATTTTTGGGAATTTAATGTCCATTAATAAAAAAAGTCCGATTATGTTGTAATCATTTGAATATTTTCTTCGGTAGTATACACATTCATTTTGAAAAAGAATATATTATCTGTCAAATTGAAAAACAAGATTTCAAGGCTCACTCTGATCCAGTCATTTTTCCTAATGTTAATTTCCCTATGTGCACCTTACGTGTTTACATACTGTATATTAATAAATAAGTAGGTACTTATTCAACTTATTCTGTAAATTATATCATTGTGCTAAATAAAATGCATGAAGAAAATTACGTAGCTTGAATCTTACCTCCTCCCTTCCCTTACGTAGCTCAGTGTAGCTTGCGAACTGATCTCCCCCCCCCCCGAGCTACGTGGTTTAATGGACGCTCCCTTAGTCAGTTTTGCGTAATTGGCTTAAACTTTATTAAAGAGTTCTAATCAGACGTTAATAAAAGATTTGGTTATTTATTTGATTTATTATAAATTTATAAAGTTAACAAAAAATCGTTGCATCACTAAGAAATCATTATTTGAAATGATCGGTACAAAAATTACCATTTATGTATAATATAGCATTAAGTCCCATACTTATTAATATAGTCCGACTCTTCGACTGTTGACCGATAGTGTACGTACAGATCAATTATATCAGTTTATTCGTAGTGATTTTGTTTGAGAAGTGGATGGGGTTCAAGGGAAAAGCCTTTGGTGGGTACTGGAGCAAAGAGAGTTTTTGAGAAATGACAAATTTTTATTCAATTTATGAATATAAGATTGTAATAAGGCACGGGTATATGAGAAAATTCATTTGCGTCAAAAATCCTTTTGAGAATTTAAATCGCTAAACAAGGTAAACACGTAAAAAAAGTGTGGTCCCAAACGGACTTTCCTTCTAAACGGAACTCTATCCAAAACTCTGCATCTCGAAATCTTCGATAAGTTGAAAAAACCATAATTATATGTTTATCTTAAAGTTCCGGTTACAGAGTTTCTACTGTAGTAGACGGCAGCACGAGAATGTAATGTTGTTCCCAGCGGTCGACAAGACTGAAGTCAACGCGGACAAGAGCGTTGAGGGTATGAATAATTAGATGCCATTGATTTATACAAATAGAAGTATCACTTCATATAGAGCTCCCTGACTCCGGAGAATATTATCATAAAATTAGATTGAATGGTCGCATTATTAACTTGAGAACATAATACTCAGGACACTTAAGTCTGTTTTATTCCTAAATATTGGCATTATAGATTATAGACGCTCGACGGTCGAAAACATCAAATTTAGATTGTAATAAATTAAAATAAATAGAAATAAATTAACAAAATTGCGTAAATAGATACTGCATGGCATGTATAATGTATATCAAAAATCAAAATTCTTAATGTAAAAAATTAATAACTTTAAAGAATAGCTTCTGTTGCTACATTGTTAAAACACCCGGGGTTCGTATCCCAATGGTGACATTGTTTGAGAAATAAATTTTTCTAATATGGACATGTAACAATGGGTGTTTTAACAATGTAGCAACAGAGCTATTCTTTAAAGTTATTAAATAGTAGTACGCACTATACCGTATTAAAAATTCACATTTCTTAAAATTAATAATAATAACTATTCAATTAAAAAATTAAGTTCTCAATATTAAGACAAGTATAATATCTACATGATAAAATATTAAAATGAAGTGATACTATTACAGCTTTTTAAGTACCTACTATATACAGACTAACTTTTTTATAATGAGTCATTTATTAATTTATTAACGTTTTTAATTATAATAATAAAAAAAAATTACGATTAACAGTACCGATTCACGTACGATTCATAGTTTACCGGATTTTAGTTGCATGTTTCGCCGCCAGATAGAGTAGTGCATATAAAGGATCCCAATCATATATAATAATAAGTTAAGGTTAAGATGTTTGCCTCCCTTTTTAGAAAAAACCACACAATTTTTCCACATAAATTATATATCATTTTACAGATAATTGCTTGCTCTACTGACATCGACAACTAAAAATTTATTATTGCTTTTGTTTTTGTAAATTAATTAATTAACAGCAACGCTGAACAACGTTTGCCATCTGACGGCTTTAATTTTGAAACAACGTCAACACTTCGATCTGTCATCTGACCTTCATATTGTAAATACTGCATACTGCCATCTGACGGCGTTAATTTTGAAACAGCGAGCAACGCTGAACAACGCCACAGCAATGCCGCATGATGCCATCTGACAGCTTAGCTCAATGCTTTTGCTACTTGCGCCTCTATATGACAATTTTAGTAAAATATTTCTTCGATCTGTCATCTGAGCTTCATATTTTAATACAACAAAAAGAAGAACGTTATAAGCAGTGTGCAAAATTAGAAACGAATTGAATACCTGCAATCATATTGTAATACAATAATTTTGTAAAGTGATAATTATTATACTTATTTAGTGCGAATAATTCGCACAGGTCACACTAGTTGTTTTAATATAACATTTGTCGTAAGTCAATCAAAAATATACCGAGAATCATCTTAAAGTAGTACCTGTCTGATTTTTTGATGATGAGTTGACAAATTTCATTTTTTAAATAATTGGAAAGATTTTTTAAAAATTATAAGATGCACAAAAGTGTCTCGCGCTGTTAAAACAATATCTTTTGTTTGTGTTTTCGGTTGTTTAACCTTGAAATTACAATATTTTAATGACGATCGACGACCCACAGCTAAATATTGATAAAAATATGCTAATCTAGTAATAATTCATTATTTTCAGTCCCAGGTATTTATTATACGTGTCAAAAATGTCGCGTCATGTTTGACTCCGTAGGCACTCATTTAATAATATTATAATACATATTTATATGCATATTGCATATACAGTGTAATAAAATAATCAGTTTTTTATACCGGCATTATATCTCATTATTCTAAAACAAATATTTGAGAAACAATTCTTAAAATTTCTTTCAAAACAGGAGATACGAACTGAACTTTCTCCAAGCCCTGCGAAACTGAAAAATACTTGAGATTTCGAATCGTCAAATAATGGGTGATACGAAAATTTGGTAAGACGAAAGTCACGTGGTCACAGAACTATAAAACTCGGAAAGTGGCCTCTTTTACACGGCGTTATATGGGAGAGAGGCAAAATCAATGTATAAGAATCTGTTAGAGATGTGCGGAATTTAGCACAGAAGAGAATCTCTAACGAGATTCTCCGATATCTATAGTCAAAGGTATACACAGAAAAAAAACAACAAGAATTTTACTTTGGATGAGGTCTGGCCAACGCATGATACAAAATATTATTTTCATAAAAATTAACTTCAAAAATAATAAATCACCTTATTTTTCAGTAATATTTAAAATAAATTTAAACTTTCTTTTGTTGTCGGCCATATAGCGTTGTTTATATATTTTTTTCCTTCTAAAAAAGAAATCAATTTAGGTGACGGTATAACCAGAAATACGTTTTATAAAAACCGGTCAAGTGTGAGTCGGACTCGCACACGAAGGGTTCCGTACACTATGTACTTTTTAAATACTTTTGTAAAAGAAACAAGAGAGGCGCTATAACAATATGTAACCAGTGGGAGTATGCAAGTAGTTCAAGAATTTCAAGGCGTGAAATTTTACATAATACACCCCGGCGTTTTTATATTATAAACACTTTTTTTACAAAAATTTCTTGTAGAATAAAATAATATAAAGTTTTGATAAATATACCATTATATCAAATAACAACGTTATGGCAAATATCTCTGTTGCGCATACGCCGATTTCCCCAAAAAAAAAAATACAAAACTTTAGAATATTAAACCATTATGAAAAATATACCATTATTATATAAAAACAATGTTATAGCACATATCTCTTCTGCACATGCGCCGCCTTTCCCCCTAAAACTTTTTACAAAACTTTCTTTTAAACCATTATGAAATATATACTATTATTATATAAAACAACTTTATTGCATATATTTCTTTTGCGCATGCGCCAATTTTTCCCAAAAAATTTACAAAACTTTTGTAAACATAGATAGAATAATAAACCGTTATGAAAAGTATGCCGTTATTATATAAAAACCAGCCTTATAGTATATATTTCTTCTACGCATGCGCCGATTTTTTTCAAAAATTTATTTTACAAAACTCCTGTAAAACAAAATAATAAGCCGTTATGAAAAGTATACTATTATCTTATAAAAACAACATTATAATATATATATTTCTTTTGCGCATGCGCCGACGTCTCTCAAAAACAATAGGCCTCTTCATATTTGCATATCAAATATCCTCCCAAAATTTGGTTTCATTCCGCTCATCCATGGTGTTGGAATGGTAAAAAATGTCAAAAATGACGTTTGCATCTGTCAAAGCAATATGTTCTAATAATTAAAATTAGTTATTCAAATCGTTAACTCAGAAGGCTTTGCATTTTACAAAATACTAATGTCAAACCATTTGAAATGACATTCGTTTTTGAACAAATGCAATCTTTTTTTTTAAGACAAAACATACGCAATTTTTAAATTCCCATAGTACAGTATGCAACAAACGAAGACAGACGATCCCCGTGTATGCTATGGATTAGATAAAATTGAATTTATACATTTTATTTCTATATAAAGCTGTATAAAAAAAGTGTTTCGACGAATTCTGTTATACAAAATCTATGTAAAATTTTCTGCTCTTTCGTTTAAGACAGGTCTCGAAACGATCTGATTTAAATTGAGCGACTTATAAGCAAAAAACTGAATTTGCTCCTCTTTGGGGAGTTTTGGGTTTTTTTTAATTATTTGTTGTTCTAGCGGCAATAGAAATACATACTCTGTGAAAATTTCAACTCTCTACCTATTACGGTTCTTGAGATACAGCCCGCTGACAGACAGACAGACAGACAGACGGACAGCGGAGGCTTAGTAATAGGGTCCCGTTTGACCTTCGGGTACGGAACCCTAAAAATGAGAAAATTAATAAAATCTTGATATAAATTTGGAAAACACAAACTGAATTTATAAACCGAAGTCAATAATAAAACTGACCGACCCAAGTCGACAATATATTAAATAAACAATAATATTTCAAATTGTCAATATATTAGGCACATTAAATTTCATTTCAGCTTACAAACTAACATGTATAATAGCCCTGCGCCTCCAGAAGTTACAACTAGACACCTGGG
This sequence comes from Xanthostigma xanthostigma, assembly GCA_963575645.1. Taxonomy (NCBI): domain Eukaryota; kingdom Metazoa; phylum Arthropoda; class Insecta; order Raphidioptera; family Raphidiidae; genus Xanthostigma; species Xanthostigma xanthostigma. The sequence continues at coordinate 44,952,948 of OY754471.1, forward strand.
AGAGAAATCACCGCCACCAAAAAATACAAAGACAAAATATTATAATAGTCGGGACGATTACAAAGAAATATGGGCAGGGGGGCTACGAACGAATGAAATAATAAGTTAAGTCAACGGATTACGAAATCAAAAACATTATAAAAATCGACTCTGTATCATTATTTTAAAGTTAATTTTAACTAGTCAAAAAGCACATTGTAAATATAAAAAAAAATAACTAAATTATTGTTAATTGTTTAAAAAACATGATAATAAAGAGTAGTTTATAAAAATTAAAAATTTAATTACTATTTCGCTAAATAATTTAGACAATACAAAAATAAAATAAGGGGGTTTTGTTGTTTCAATTTTCTTCATAGTTGGGCAGGTCTAATCTGCCATCGTTGGACGTTGTTTTCGCATCTTTAACCCAAAAACTTAAAACTTATGCACCGCAATTTGGTCTGCAAATGAACTGGGTGTAATAACCGAAAGAATTACCCATTCAAAAAAATGATATGCCCTTAAAAATTCAGAGTTGCAAGTATTTGAAAATTAGTGTTGAAAGAACGATTGATTGATTGTAGATTATGAAACGACCTGGCCCACAGTCGTTCCTGAAAAATTATCTTTTTTTAATTTAAACAATTCAAACACTTCTATTAAATGAAAGGTATAAAGTTAGAGAAAATTTTAGACAGGAAAAATACTGAAAATCAACGTCATAAATCTGAAAAAATAAAAATTCACGAGAGCGAAGCGAAGTGAGAATTAGTTAGACTCTTTGTCTGTGAAAAGCCTAAATCCACAAAATCCTACACGGACCCTCGCCCCCTTCCCTATCACAACTACGCCCTTCACAGCGGACGTCCGTCCACGCTCTCGTCTCAACAGCTGTGCATTTATTGATAACACTACTAGTCCGTCTTCCAAAAGAACAGGTACGTAACTTCGCGACGATACCGCTGCTGATACCATAGTTAACATACTATGGTGACGACAACGGTACAGTCGCGGAGCTACGTACCTGATTTTTTATGAAGCGGATTTTAGACTTACAGCTGCTGCGACTAAGACGTAAGCCTGCTGTTCGAACGAAGTAGTGGGACAGCTTTTTTCGTAAGGTTCGTTAGAGCGTTACGAAACCAACCACCCCCAGGCATAGTAACCCTAGGTGCGGTCCAACGCGAATGTCCTGTTCGGTTCCTAGAGACCGCAGAATGCGCCACTAGATAAAGAATACGAAATTCGCACGACGTACCCCACCAAGTGCCTTCGCAACATCGTATGCGAAAACACACGGCACGCCGTACACTACAAGAATGCAGTAACAAATAATATACAAGTGTAATGTGTGTCCCTAAACTCGCGATATGCAGAAATCCATTGGGGAAATTGGACCACCTTAACGCTCCTAGCGCGATGGAGATTAGACCTTAACCACACGGAAAGTATAGCGACCTTGCCTTTTGGAAAACACAATCGATTTTCACTCGGAAAAACACAGCACTTCGACTTTCATAATCGAAAATACAAGTGCGATTTTTACTTTCGAAAACACGGTTAACACGATTTTCACGGTGGAAGGTACAGCTATTGACTTTCGCTCGGAAGCTAAGGCAATTACGATCGAGCCAAGACCTAAGATTTGAGGGCGGACATCATAGCAGATGGTCCCCTAATCGCGGGTCCTGTCCAACCTATACGCGTGAGGACAAATTTGGCCGACTGACGCCTTACAGCTAACGTTCCCAAATGGAACCTCTGTGAAAAGAAACCCTAAACACAAACCTGTAGCTAAAAACGAAAAAACTTCAATGTGTGGTGAAGTCACCTATTCTGTACCGCATTTTAGAATTCAATTTTTTAGTTAGAATGAAAGTTTACTCTCATTTATTTCAGTAATTTTTCGTGTAAGTACTGAACTTCAGATGCGATACAAAAAGATAACGTGAAAAATATGTATATCAAACAAAATAATAAATTATTATCGAGCAATGCATCACACAACGTTCCAAAATTACTGCATTTTTTGAGACGATGTGAAATGAAAAAAAGAACCTTGTGTTTTACATTGCTTTTATACACTTAAATATTTATAGAAAAAAGATTTGCAGGGAATGAATGGGTTGATTTTATTACAAACTAAAAACTTTAAAAATGAGAAAAAATATAGTTTGTACTCAATTGAAATCTTTTTTTAAAAACGCGACGCGAACCGAAGGGGTGATCCCGACTCAGCGTTTCCAGACAAGTACTAAAACATTTAAGTATTGAGATAAATTTTCATTAAAAAAACGAAATTTTGATTTTTTTAAAATAAAAATATGAAAGAAAAAAAAGAGTTTTCAAAAAGACGCGTGCCCGTTGTTTTAGTTCATTCTAAAAATGCAGTTTAAAAAAAATTATTAAAAATTCAATTAGTGTTCACTGATTTTTTGAATGTTGAATATTAAACAATACTACCTGATAAAAAACTGATTTTTCATTTTCGATTATCATTATTATTATATTATTCTTAAAAAAAAATGACAAGGTGTATCAGTGATCACTTTTCCACCGTTTGAGCTTAAAAATATCTCGAAACCCAAAACCCCTAACCGGGCCAACTCTATAAAAGATATTGTTGAAACTAGAAATTTCAACCGAGAGAAACAGCCATATATTTCAACAGACGTAAACACGGGGGACATGATTTTGTTGACCCGAGCTCAGAACGGCAGACAATTTAAATAAATATTAAAACACTCACCAATTGTTATGTCCACCCGATGCCTGAAAACGAGATGTAAAAGCGCGCACTACTTTTGACACTTATTTTTAAACTTCATCCTTCGAGGTAATTACTTATACTTATGAATAGTGAATACGTGTTTAAAAGCGCGCACTATTATTATGGAATATTTTATTTCACAAATTCTTGTATTCGGTCTGCTATCTGGTACTGAATTTTAACGTATTTGATATATTTCTACAGTATTTTTATTTGATTTAATTATTTAATTTAATAAGTCCTTCATCGAGTTTTGATATGAACATCCGTCGTCTTAGCGAGACAAATTCAGCTCAGCCACAAGACTAACGCAAATATTTCAAAGAATTGCAACCTTCTCTTTGCTTCATAGCACCGTCTGGTTTCCAGGACACAGCAGTACCTATCTGTTCAAATTATCCATTTTACTTCCCAACGTTTACTTTTAACTTTCGGCTTGAATGAAAAGTTATGACCACTGTCGACAATTCTTCAAAAATATCTGCGAGATGCATCGATATCGACACTACCGCACTTAAAAAATAGAAACGCGAGAGCCTGCACCAGCGAACTGCGGCTCAATACGCGATACGGTTGGTCATTATTCAATTTGCAATAAAATCTGTAAGTCGACGCATTTGACTAAAAACAATGAGTTTTAAATTAGGCACCCCAAAGTAAATTTTTTGAAGCAAAAACAAATAGCGAGGGTTTTCCGTTACGTTAAAACCTATGACTGGAGATTACAACTAGCTACAAATTGAACAGATTTTTGACCTCTGCAAAAGTAAAACACAAAGCGAACAAAAACTCATCACGGGAAGAACAGCATAGCGGAACACTATCTTTCCCGAAACGAAAAATAGACGCTCCGTTTATTAATAATGTACATAATATTATAATACACGATCCTTTTCATTTCACATTTGACTGAACGTAATTTAAAAAAAAATACTTAGCATTTAATTTAATTGGAAATTTAAATCTCACTTCGGGTGGGATTCGAACCCTTAAAATCCATTTGACAAAAAACGGCTGCGATGGAGGCAATTCAATTTAAGTGATGTCAAACAGCCAATTTATTTCGAATTCGTGAATTTACATCCGCTGTAAGTATAACCAAGTAGAAGTGGTTTATAATTGTGATCGCAATACGCCAGCCTAAACGGCTTCTCAGACAAGGTACGGGGTGCACCGGTGGCAGCCAATTAAAACCGAAAAAAAACAAAAAAAAAATCATACAACGTCTGAGGGCGCCCTAGCCTGTACTAGTATTGCAACAGTAATCTATTACCCAACGTCACTCGGCGAAGTTTGTCCACAGTGAGCAAGTAGGGCACTTAGCAGTAAAGTATCCGAGAATGAGACTGATCTGAAGTGTTTGGATCGTCCTTCTATAACACCCCGCTTCCCAGCCACCCTCTCAGAGGATCGCAATTCAATGAAAGTAACAACTCACATCAAATTGAAAACGCGGATTCACCTTTCTAATGACCGCCGCTCAAGACGACCCGCCCAAAACGTTTCAGAACACCTAGGACATCCGGCAGATGAAAACAACAATCACGTTCGAGATCGAGGAAGAGAACCCGAAATTAAACTGAAGAGCTGTTCGTTCCGCCGAAAGAACTCTTCCCCCCCTATGGGACGACACGCAGTTCCGTTGGGAATGTCGTAACTAGTCTTAGATCACTTAGTTTTATTCTGCTATAGAAATACTTGTTGACATCTAGTTTTAATTTGCCGACGTAGCCATTTATCTGTAAAATGAATATTTAAAAAAACGAAGTTCGATAAAATTACAAAAAAAAATCAACGAAGTGTGTCGATTTTGAAAGCTTCTATTAACTCACTATTTCAACAAAGATCTGAAAAAAAATGACACAAATGAACGTAGACCCAATGTTTACGTAAAAAGTTCGGCGTATTGAATATCGTTTCTGTCGTAACGAGTGTGATTCACAGTAGCCGATCACAGTCCGATTCCAAGCGTAGATGAAGCGATGCCTGAAACATGAAGCGGATATATTAAAATATGCACTGAAAATTCAAAAGCAACACTTGAGAACAGAAGTCCCACGTGGGCCGGGATGAAACTTCTCTCCTCAAAATGTCACATTATACACAGTTTAAAAACAATTAAATATCCCTAAAAGCTTGTCGAATCGGATTTCCAAAAACACCTGTAAAAAAACAAAGCATTTGTTAAAAAAAGATTATTATTATAGAAACGTAAGCAATTTTTTTTTTGTAAAAGATAGAAGTACCTCTTTGTACATTTGTTCAGCGGGAATAAGTTCTTTTAAGTTATTCATTATATTAGACTGGACTTGAAACCAATAAAATATAAATGGATACATTAGGACAAAAATCCAAAAATATAATCGAGGTACAGCTATATATAATATACCTATACTAATTTATTGTCCTGGAAAACGCTAAGCCAAAGCGTTCAAATTATTTTACTGGAAAACTTAGTTTATTTAAAATTGAGTTTTTTTACAATAGCATTAAATATAATGATTTATTTACATTTAGAGCCTGTTGTCACCTCGTTGGATGTAAAGAAGTCGCAGAAACCAGCAGGAGAGTAGATTTTGATGAAAGATCGGTATCGACTAAAAATCGGTAATATTTCGAGTTCTAAAGATCTGAAAAAAAATATTATAAATATCAATTCGGAATCAAACGCTAAATTTCAAAAAGGGAGAAAATTCACTTGTATAATTAATTACTCTTTAAATATATAATAAGAATATTATTACAAGTGTATCCATAATGTAGGTATAAATAGGTAGATACTACACAAAAAAAGATTTTGTTTAAATAAATTCAAAATTATATTATTTACGAAAACAATAAAGTCAATTTTTAACATTAAATTTTTCTCTTGTCATGGGTTCTTAGTATGTGTGCAAAATTTCAAATTATTCAGACGTCTGGAAGTGTTTGAATATTAAATTGAAAAATACATATATACGAGTGAAGTTAATAAAAGAATGTTGTTATGATTTTTATTTAGTTGATAATTCCAGGCGTGGTGCTCAAATAACATAACATGTAAGTTCACAAAACAAAAAGATTGAAGTTAAATATTAAAATATCATTAGATGCTTACACATGGAATAAAAATGATAGAATGCTTAGAAACTGTAAAAATACAAAAATTTTATGAAAAGGAATTTATTGAATAATAATTTAGTTGCATAAGTACCTATAAAAAAAAGAATGATGCGTCTCAGAATAATTTAATATTAGATAATTAATAATAATAATGCGTTTAAAGTCCGTTTCTCGACTTTATGTCATAACAGACGCCATTCGCACCATTACTATTTTCCATCTATATTATTTTCTACATTTTTAAACTTCCACTTAATCAATAGCAACGGGCGAACGAATGAATTTTAGTACATTAGGCAAATTTTTAACACAGGAATTTGACAGGTAAATGGCCTCGTAATAAGGAACCATCTCGATATTTATCTGGAATTATTAAGGGAAACCATGGAAAACCTCAACAAGACGGCCGGTACAGGAATTACCTTTTCTCGGCGAGAGGCAGCAGAAATAAGTCCCAGCCACATCTGTCCCCGCCGGGATTCGCACCTGGTACCTCTCGAATGCGAGTCTAGTGGCTTCACCACTATGCCAACCCCGCTCGGTTAATAAATATTATTGAGAAAGCGTAATATTCAACAAGTGTTAAAAACTTTTTAAAACCTTAAAAAATGAAAATTAATTTAGACTTACCCCTGCTAATACAAAAATTTGCAATGTCAACTGTAATTTTATTTTATTAATAATTCTTTTTTCAATAAATAAAATTATCGACATATTTTAATATAAGATTTGAATAATGTTTTTTGTTGATGCTTTTGCTTATTTCTGATATAAATTGCTTTATAATATGGGCTCCGTTTCTTTGAAATATGACAAACCTCCCACCAGTAAAATATTTTATTAAGAAGCATGTTTTGAATTGTGCTGATAAATGTTCCCTAAACATACTATCCGAAATGCAAATACAGTGTGTTCAAAATTATTTTATTCATACCTCCATCGAAAGTGCATACTTTCGGCATCAATTGTTAGTCTAACATTCACGCATTGGTGGGATTACACGCACCAATACGAGAAGTTCGTACGTTCGGGCGATAGTAAAGCAAAAACAACCAATCAACTTTTGTTTAGATGTCGTTTCCATAGCAACCTTATTACATTTTAACTAATAGTTGCGAACAGTTGTCATTCGTGTTTTTACTTATAACCTCAAAGCTTCTTTTTTGGAATTTAAATGTGTTTGTATGTAATTAATAAGTAATTAATTAATTAATATATTTAATAAGCGTGCTTACGACCGAGGTATGAAGAAAAATAGTATACACCACACAAGCGGAAAGTGTGGTACCATAATGCCTGAGGCGACCAGAGCAAGATATCACACTTGCGGCCCTTGTAGTGTAATATACTATTATTTCATTTTAGTTCATATTTTTATATCAGCCTCGTGTTTCCAAGAAGACCGTAAGGTGATTTCTATGGCCGATATATCTCAGTAATGATCATGGGAGTAACGATAGGGTGGCAGAATGGGCAAAATGCTACTGGTTCCTGACCTGAGGGGGCCCCCAGCCCGAGAGACCGTTAGGACAAGAGGAACCTAACGTTTAATTACATTTGAATAAATATTTCCTGCTGAAACATTTTTCTTTATTCTTTTTTAGATAGCACCCTACAATAAATAAAATTATCGACCGATTTTTCAGACAATATATTAACAAAAAAATATATAATTAATACATTAACGTTTCGATCCGGATTTGGACCTTCTTCAGACCTGATCTAAAAAATATCAAAAATTATTATTTATTTTATTATGTTATTATTTTTTCAATATTTCGATATGAATAACTATGAACGAATTTTATAAAAAAAACTAATTAGAAACTAAATATTAATTATTTTTTATATTTTTTCTGAAGAAGGTCCAAATCCGGATCGATACGTTAATGTATTAATTATATATTTTTTTGTTAGTATATTGTCTGAAAAATTGGCCGATAATTTTATTTATTCAACACGCGTGAGTAATATGTAATTTCGGGGCCCTGCTAAGCTCGGGAGAAATAATAAATTACTTCATGTTGACGCGTAGAGTGCTAATAATAAGCCGTACAGTGTGATAATGAATTTTCTGGACCAATAGAAACTCAGTAGCAAGCCCAAGCGTGAAATAATGAAAAAAACTGCACGCAGCTGCTGGACCAATAGAAACATGGTAGGCGGTATTGTATATATGAAAACAGCATCGCAATTCAGCGAAAGTCATGGCAAGCTTGTGTGCATACGCTGACGGTGGGTACGTCAATCAATGAAGTGATTTATTATTTTTCCCTCTTTTATCAGGGCCCCGATTACATATTACTCCTGTTAGTTGAATAAAGTATTATGTGCGACCATTGATCGAAGGAGAATATTCCACTCGCGTGCGTTTTACCGCACTCGCTACGCTCGTGCGGCAAATTTCACGCTCATGGAATCTTCTCCTTCTCTCACTAGTCGCACAATATACTATTATTGAAGAGTTCTAATCAGACGTTAATCAAAGATTCTGATAGCACCCTCATTATCTACATTTTAAAGGCTTGGGAATTATCTCAATATATTTACCATTTCTTACAAACACACCGTAATCCAGTTTTATATATGATTTCATTACAAACAAGACCAGTACGTCTCAAGATTTATGATAATCTGAATCGTGAATATTTCTTAATAAATTAAAATCAGACATCACCTATGGCTCTATTAATTTGTCGTGAACGAATTAATCATTTATAGCAACAACAGCGTACAAATCATTAAACACGTTTTCAAGATACACTAATCTTTGAACAATCATTTTTGCATGAATGAAATCGCAAGTGATCTCTTTAGGTATATGGACTATATTTTATTACGAACTACCGAGCGAGGTGGCGTAGTTGTGAGGGCACTAGACTCGCATTCGAAAGGTACTAGGTTCGAACCCCGACGGGGGCAGATGTGGCTGGGACTTTTTCCTGCTGCCTCTCGCCGAGAAACGGTAATTCCTGTATCGGCCATCTGGTTGGGGTTTTCCATGGTTTGCCTCAATAATTCTAGATAAATATCGATATGGTTCCTTATTCAAGGTCATGGCCGATTACCTGTCAAAGTCCTGTGTTAAAAATTTGCCTACCTTATCCTAATGTCCTAAAATTCCTTCATTCGCTCATTGCTATTAATTAAGTGGAAGTTAAAATGTAGAAAATAACGGGAAGTGTGATAGATGGAAAATAGTATTGGTGCTAATGGCGTCTGTTATGGCATAAAATCGACAAGCGGACGTTAAACGCATTATTATTAATTATATTTTATTACAAACTTAAAACCAAACATTTCGGAAATTATCTATATATTAAAATGAATATGTTTAACCAAAAATTGCATTTAAAAAACTGATGCTCAATATTGGTCACCATCTGTTATATAATATTTTTATTGATCACGCACAAGCTTAGCAAAACACGAATTTGATGGCTTAACGGCTGTTAGCCAATTTTCGATTGATAGTTAGTATTTTTATTAACACGATCAAACAATCAGGCGAAGCAGTCGAAAACCTTTCGATAGAAAAATATTATCTTCATGGTATTAATTTCTTTAATGCTATATCTGGCCATGCATGCAAAGTGCTGCATTAATTCCAAGGCGCATTTCAAGAGCGAGTATTAACGCTAATTATCTAAACTGTTGAACGTCTATAATCAACTATCACGACGAGTGAACGATAAAGACTTTCATCTTCAAAAATTTTTTAAGGTTAGAATAGAAATTCAGTTTGTACCTAAATTGTGCCCGCAAAAAAATTTATAAAACAATATTAAAATTTTAATTTATTCTACTCATGCGCGCTATTCATGTTTTATCATGCCTAAAAACCGAACCCTAAATACCCATTTACCGACTGGTGACAATTACTTGTCATAACTCAATGAAAATTCCCACTAGCTCGGCCATTGTGGAGTAATGAAAATAAACGTAACTATTTTCTGAGTCGTAACGAAATAGTAGGTAACAACAACTCCCTGTTGTTACCCATTGAGGCTAAAATTGAGAGGCCGAATGTTTTCGACATGGAGTTTATTCATAACCGGCTAACCTCAAACCAAAACATTGAATCGTGCTGTTTGGTGCTGTTAGTATTGACAGTTTTTTTTATAAAGAAATAAATAGATATTTACATCTCATTATAATTAAAACATGAATAACGCGCAATTGTTGAATAAAATTATGGGCGCAACTTGTAGGCTAAGTCATGACCTGTCAGCGCCATGAATGACTTAGACTACTAGTTACGCCAATAACTATTATTTAAGATGTGCCGACTACAGTTCTTTTATAGTGCGCAACATAAATATTTTCAAAATTAGTAGTCTTTTTAAGTCACTTATAATTATAGTTAGAGTGCCCGTCGGCAAAAATGTACCATTTAAAATGTCTGACACCTCGAATATGTTCGACATATTCGAGGTGTCAGACATTTTAAATGGTTCATGTTATTTGTCAGAGAACATTATTTTAGCGTTTTGGTTGAATTTTTTAAGCTATCCAATCAAAAAAACAAACAGTATCTATACATTTCTACATCCTTCGGAAAATTTAGAGGGATAACGCCCCAAAATCAAGAAAAGTCATAGAGAAAATAGGTGTCAGACTAGGCCTAATGAAGCCATATACAAAGTTTGGGGAGATTATGTGTCAATAAAATTTTTGCCGACGGGCACTGACTATTAGCTACTAGCGGTCCCGTCCGGTTTCACCCGGGTGTAAAAGAACGAATGGGGAAGGGAGGAACATGAGTACACACATTCATCTTAGTTTACCGAAATGAATGTTGTGTCCAAATTTCATGATGATCGGAGTTACCGTTCAAAAGTTTTTGTCGATAAAAAGTAGTATTTATACTTTTTTTAACTAATATTTTTTTTTTAATTAATTAAATAAAATTAAAATAAATTTAAATGTAAGCCTTAGAAGAAGCAATGTAGAAAATAAAAAAATAACGTAGGGCTTGAACCCACGACCCTGATATTGACAGTCGTGTGCTCTACCGATTGAGCTAGCCGACGTTGTATTCTGCCCATGCTAATATGAGTATATTTAGTTAGTGCATTTCACCTAAACAGAAGCTTATTTTTGAGATACATTTTGCAACATTTTTCATTAATGCTCCGCTCCTAATGGTCGTAGCCTGATTTTATATAGCCTATAGCCTTCCTCGATAAATGGGCTACCCAACAAAAATTTTTTTTTCAATTTGAACCAGTAGTTCCTGAGATTAGCGCGTTCAACCAAACAAATAAACAAACTCTTCAGCTTTATATATATTAGTATAGATTAAAAGTACATCAATAAAACTTACAAAAATTGCCCGTTGCAGATAAATTAGGGTATTAAGAACGTTTGTAAGTAATACAAAGTATTCCACAATCGTTTTTTTAATCGTTTTGCGGTAAGTTCATGTATTTATTGAGTAGGTAGGCAATTCACGGGAATTAAACAATGCAACATCGCAACTATAGCAAGTTATTATTTTGTTTTGATGATTTACGCAGACACGTGCTCAACGCAAAAGAATTTTTTAACAATAGCTGTTAAGTATAATCGTTCAATATACTCTAATTGTTACTCGATTATAAGCCAACTTTAGTGTGCTTCCCTATTTTCACGATTTTTAAGTAAATACAGGCGATCACAAACTAATCAACGCCAGCTTTTGAAAAAATTATTCGATCACCAAATATCTCTCTTAAGTGGCACACCGTCCTGATGAAACGACATATCTGTCTATCACAGTCTAATGTCATTATCAAAATTATTTTCTGACGAGGCGTTCTGCAACCCGGCTTCAGTATTTCAAATTATCTATATACAGATTACAGAATGATTCTTCTTTTTTAACAGCGTGTAGAAATCAAATAGATGAACAAATATTTCAAGTAAATTTTTCATCAAAATTCAAAAATAAAAGAGAAACAGCCGTTCAAAATTTGAATAAATTTTTTAAATGTTATTTAATTAATTCAAAAGTCCGGTTAACACATGCGAAGGAATGACAGCACGAATCGGCTACGACGCACGCATCTTTGTGTCCAACAAAACGGGAACAACTTCGAACAATTTCTGTGAATACTTGATAATGACATAACATACTCCCATAGTGACATAACATAACGCCAGGACCGACCTCAAAATTTGATAAAATTTAACAAAACTTTGAAAGCCCGTTCGTCTTTCATTTTTTGAGTTTTGATAAAAAAGTTATTTGAAATATATGTTCGTCTATTTGATTTCTGCACGCTGTTAAAAAAAGAATCAACTTAAAAATCATGCTGTATATCTATCTAGATATATTACAAAAATTTGACATCAGTCAAACGACTGACAACAATCAACCCCAAAAAATTAAAAAAAAAATTGAACATTGTGATTATTAAGTGTCCTTAAGCGAAACGAGTGGATAATATTCTTTTTTTATAACCTAGCATTTAAACCGAGTTCAAATTAAAACTATACAGCAATATGTAGCGTGCGATGTAAAGAGACCAATATACCAACGGTCACAAGGCGACGTAGCTTATGGTTAAAATAAGTACAGTGTAACGTCTAAAGCGGCCTACACACCTTAATACAAGCTGCGATGCAGGCATCGACTCTATGTTTCATGAAACTTGCATCAGTTGCATAAACGCCTACTTAAATCGAAACATATTGCGATGCCTGAATCGACTCCATGTTCATGCAACACAAGAACAGTAGGGTGAAGTTATTTTCTTGGTACCTAGTGCTTGACGAATAAAATGAGGTACGTTTTGCCAACACCAGTTTTATTAGCAGTTGTTGGGGCACTCTTTATATAAATCAAAAAGGAAATGGTCAAAAAGATGGTTTATAGAAAGAAAACTTTATTCAAATGCTTTATTGGAAGAGCTAAAAGTACATTTGTATTCCAAAAACACGTATGCAGATGATAAATGTTTATGAACTCTTCCCAAAATACACGATCACTTTCCATCATGGAATTTACCCATACAAACAAAAAACTAACCTCTAAAATGGCGCGGGAAAATAAATTAATGTCGTCTTGGCATCGACGCAATTCTATACACGCTGAAACTTGCATCGGCATCACCGACTCGGCGCCGTGGCTCTCCGACCAAAATAGGATTCCAGACTCTGCATCGCTGCAAGCCGAAACTGATGCCAAATACGTGATTCAGTACTACACACACTGCTACTTGGCATCATGAAACATAAGAGTCGCAGCTTGTATCAAGGTGTGTAGGCCACTTAACAGCAGCACTCAAGGAACTGTGCACTTTGTGGCGTTATTGAGAGTTGTCGTTAACGAAGAAATGAAATAATCCATTTTTTGTTCTTCTATATTGTCGATACGGTCGAGCGTTAGGCGCTGTCTCTAACGATAACTGAAAAACCTGTCGCCCCAATTGCACGATTTTGCCCCTAACAAGACGGGCCGAAAGATGTATCACAAAAAAAACGAGTGTGCTTTAGACCACACGACTGAAGTAAAACTTCTTCCTGCCATAATTTGTTATTATTCACCCGAAAATTCACAAAATATGAACTTTAAAATGACTTTACAATTTTATTCACTTTAAACGTAGAATATTTAATGTATTGAACAAAATATAAATTTTTAAAATTGTTCAAGAACGAAATGAAGTGACGAAATAATCAAGAAACCACCGTTCGCGTAACGCTATTTCGTTCGCCTCGCCTGATCACACAATTATCGTAACTATCTCGTCGCGCATTCACCGCAGCTTACTCCCTTAGTCAAGCGTGCCGCGTGCGTAAAGAAGTTTTACTTCAAAAATTGTCGTAAGCTGGTTATCCTCGCAGCCACACATGCATAACCCACATCAAACACCGGGCCATCGCTGTGTTTTTGGTATTGACCAACCGTGTTATTAGAGTGTCAGAGGTACCTGGGCGTTACCAGTGCGATGAGATCTACAACACGGGACCCGGGTCTCTCTGCTCTCTTCTCCCGGCTGGGCAGAAGAAACGGTCAACGGATGGCTATTGGACATATGTTATATTCTTATAGCGCCGGCTAAAATCAGATCAGAATTTATTTCATCGCAGTTGGAAATTTATGCCCGATATTATTGTTGATTTGATAAAAAATACAGTGAAACACAAACAGTGCTTTTGTGAATTGCCGAAATTTATACGCGGTATAATATATATTTGAAGGTTTATTTAGTTGAGGAATAATTCAAAGAAGAAACTTTACCACTGTATCGCTTTTCCTTTGAAATGTTTTTACTTTTTCCATTCTTAAGAAAACCCAAGAATCTGCGACACATTGTTTAAATACGACTTACAACTGACCACTTCCACGTCCGTATCATTAGTCGTTTAGAAGTTACGGCGTTCTTAAGTTTTTATTAAATATAATCATTAAACGCTCACATCTCTGAAAATAAAGGTGATACAGTGTTGCGGATGGTCGAAATCGATTCAGCTTGAAATTTTCTATAAATTAGAGTAATATAAACGGGCCAAAAGTCACTTAGTGTCTTAAAAACTTGCAGATTTGCAAAACGCATATGAAAACATGAAAAACTGCGATATTTGGAAAAATATAAAAGTATCTCAGATATGCTAAATAGTAACGTGCCTTATAGAAAAAAGTGCGCTGAATCGATTGGGCCTTCGCGCAAATTCGTATCTCGCTTAGTTTAGACGCTACGACGGTTTTAAAGGTATAAAAATTTAAACAGTTTAAAATGGCTATATCTCCGAAACTAAAAGAGATACTAGGTTGCGGATGGTCGGAATCGATTGAGAATGACTTTTTCTATAAGTATGTGTAATATAACGCGAATTTATTTTTCAAAAATTTCTCAATTTTTTAAGAAGGGTCTTCCTTCTTCCCCTTCTTACTTTTTCCGTTTTTAAGAAAACTCATAAATCTATGAGATTCTGTTTACAAGCGACTTATAACTGAGGTTATTCTTATAGAAAAAATCGCGCTGAATCGATTCAGACCTCTCCCATCTCTGTATCATTCGTCGTTTAGAAGTAACAGCGTTTTTAAGTTCTTCTTAAATAATATAAACAAACGCACATATCTCTGAAAATAAAGGTTATACAGTATTGCGGATGGTCGGAATCTATTCAGCTTGAAATTTTCTATAAGTTCAAGTAATATAAAGCGGGCCAAAAGTCACTTAGTGTCTTAAGAACTATGCAAAAACCTAGATTTGATAAAATTATTATCTGACAACGCTGTCTGACGTCGCATATATATATATATATATTATAAATAAAACCCTTTAAAGCCTTCACAATTAAAAATATTTCTAGAATATACCATTTATAAAAGTATTGTAGGTACAAATAAATATATTGTGCAAAGTGTTTTAACAATTATTTTTTGTATAAATAGTCACTGATGTGTCTGGTTTTAAAGCAAAACTATTAATTTTAAACATCATCAATAATTGTCCAGGTAAAAAATCAAATGATCAACAGTCACCGGCCGAAATCTGAACTATAGAAATAATTCACTGGAAGGTATTAATAAATCATCCGCCATTTGACATTATAATATGCTGCTTCAAGCGATGCCCGTAGCAAAAACTTTTTAGAGTCAACAATAATGTTAAACTACACCTTTAACAATTTTCATTTAAATAAGAAGTAATGTTTTTCATTTATTTTTCAGGAAATAAATATTACAATTTTATTAAGTAATTACTTTAACACCAAACTCGCACTCTAGGGTCCTGAAAATTGGGTCGGCGTCTGGCTCTGAGCAATAAATGTGCTCCAAACTTAGACAAGCAAACAAAATATTTTTACAAATAATTAATTAATTAGGCAATTACTATTTGTGAATTTAGTGTTACGAGTTCTTCTCGTAATTTAATATAGTTCTTGGTATTATGACGTAATCTATACTAATATTATAAAAGTGTAAAGTTTGGAGGTTTTGGAGTAGGAGGTAATCTCCGAAATTACTCATCCGATGTCAAAAATATTTTCACCAATATTTAGAACGGACCATCAGGATGCACATAGGCTATATATTATCGCGTCAAAATGGAAGCGCTTGTCGTGGAGACCAATTTTGCAACCGTAGTCGACGAAAAAAAAACGGTGGCAATTAACAAATTCGGGTGAAATCCCACAAGACCACTACTTAAATATCTATAGGTATACGAATATATAAAGCTGAAGAGTTTGTTTGGTTGGTTGAACGCACTAATCTCAGGAACTACTGGTTCAAATTGAAAATTTTGTTGTTGTTGGATAGTCCATTTATCGAGGAAGGCTATAGGCTATATAATATCACGCTACGACCTATAGGAGCGGAGCATCAATGAAAAATGTTGCAAAATATAACTCAACAAAAACTTTTGAACGGTAACTCCGATCATCATGGGACACAACATTCATCTCAGTAAACTAAGATGAATGTGCCTACTCATATCCCTCTTCCCCCCATACGTTCTTTTGCACTTGGGTGAAAGCGGGCAGGACCGCTGTTATGTTATAAAAAAATATTATAACGAAACAATTGTCCAGCTAACAATTCCATTGAAAAATAAAATTTTCGATCAGTTTACCCATACCTCTACTCTCCATCCGTCTTACGAATTTTCGATCAGGTCACGAGTCCTGACGCTAGTTTAACATTTTTTACCCATTACAAAAAAAGTGTACAACGCCGCTAAAGAAGTTTTCACTTCAGTAAAAAAGCTTGACATGTTTCATTTCGAAGATCTGTATTAGCGGCCATTTTTAAGTCCACTTATACGCTCATAGGTTATAACATTGCCTAAATAGAACCTCAAACATTAACCCTCCTTTACGACCTATTAGTCTCGTTAATTAAGATCGTAAACGTAATTAACGAACGATATGTCGTTATAAAGTACATTTCAATGTTTGATTAGAATTTCTCGGTTAACGTTATTGCCAAAGCAATTATACTAAACCCATAATAACTATCCCTAGATATTAATTACTATACAATGTGTCCAAACTTAGCGATAGACTTTATGAATAACTAACGACTTAGTCCGGCTTCGCCCGAATTTGTATCGTATAACTTTTTTTTATTATAAATGTAGTCTAATCTAATTCTCACTCATTTAAACTTAAATTTTGTTATATTTTCTCTCGTTTTAAAGATAATGATTTCAATTATTAACGTGTTTATTTTAAACTAGTGGCGCGGTCTGGTTTTGCCCGAATTTGTAGGATTGCCAACGTTTTTTCGTCGACTTGTAAATTATTTGAGTAAAAGTATTTCAAAATACAAATACTTTTCTAGTATTTGTATTTGTATTTCAATTACTATTTAATGATAGTATTTATTATTTGTATTTAAATACTTGAGTATTTTTTACAAATATATCTTGCTTCAGAATATTTTTTTAATTAGTTTTAATTAGCTTGTGTTCTTGCTGATAGGTCAAGCAATTGTTGGAGAATATTTTTATAAATATAACCTAAAAGTATTTGTATTTATATTTCAAATACTTCTGGAGTATTTGAATTTGTATTTACTCTATGCAGCAAAAGTATTTTTATTTGTATTTAAATACTTAATGAAGCAAGAGTATATGTATTTAAGTTCTTTTAAAAAGATTTTTTAAAAGTCTGGGCCAAAACTGGTTTCCACGAAAAACACTTTTATTTTTACGCGATAATATATAGCCTCTGTCCATCCTAAAGACCCATTATAAATATTGGTAAATAGTTTCTGAGATTACCTCCCGCATCCAAACTTACAAACTTTACCTCTTTATAATATTAGTATAAATTCGGTGGGCGCGCAGTGATAGAACGGTAACAATGTGCATGTTTATTGTCTCTGAACAGAACACACACTATGGCATAGTGTTGGTTTGTGGGCGTTTGTTCAAGTCGCCAACGTGACAAGATACTGCTTGCTGATTGGTTCTTGCTCATACCTAGCAGCGGACCTCGCAAGGAAAATAGTCACTGTTCTAATTTTAAAACCTTTCTTCTGACCTAGCAGGCGAGCTCGCAGTGACGTCATTTCCAGCTTCGTACCCAGCCTACCGGCCAGCAGAAGTCCAAACAGTGTTTCTAGCCTCGTGTATGAATTTGTAATTGGCGTAAAAAAATGTTTATACAGTCCCATTTTAAGCGATTCTGTCCGATAAAACAGGTATTTTATGTACATAATGAAAAGGGGAGGAGCAATTTAAGTGTGGCCCTTGAACCACCGGTACCACATTTTAAATTAAACACGGTAAAACAATATCATAAGGTGCAATTATTCGGTTGGTTTCGTGTGAAACAGGTGCCTAACGTGGGCACAGTTTTTTGTTTCACGTTTTTAATGAGCGCCTTTGGATTGGTTACCAGAGATCATGATTGCATTGTCTAACAACATATAAAATTACTTTAAATTGCAGTTTAATTTTCAGACAACAGTAAGTTGTTACAATGCTGACAAAAGAGAAAAATGTTTTTAAAATGCCACTTTTTACGTAAAATATAAAAAGCCGAAACCGTATGCTAATAATCGATTGTACAATAACTTTAAAAAACTTTTAATGCCTATTTTATTTTTAACTAGCGGTCCCGTCCGGTTTCACCCGGGTGTAAAAGAACGAATGGGGTAGGGAGGAACATGAGTACACACAATCATCTTAGTTTACCGAGATGAATGTTGAGTACAAATTTCATGATGATCGGAGTTACCGTTCAAAAGTTTTTGTCGATAAAAAGCAGTATTTATACTTTTTTTAACTAATTTTTGTTTTAATTAATTAAATATAATTAAAATAAATTTAAATGTAAGCGTTAGAAGAAAGCAATGTAGAAAATAAAAAAAAAATATTTGCCTAACGTGGGGCTCGAACCCACGACCCTCATTTTTACAGTCGCATGTTCTACCGATTGAGCCATCTGGGGTTATGTACTCACAACGCTAATATGAATATATCTAGTTAGTGCATTTCACATTAATAGAAGCCTTATTTTTGAAATACATTTTGTAACATTTTTTATTAATGCTCCGCTCCTAATCGTTGTAGCGTGATATTATATAGCCTATAGTCTTCCTTGATAAATGGGCTATCCAACAAATATTTTTGACGTGATAACGTCTTAATAATTGATGAAACACCGGCTGCATGCACGAAAAAGTGTAACGTTCCGAAAAGTGTCACGTTCCGCCTGACCCTGTGCGTGCAAGCGAGAGCGCAGTATAAGCGATAGGGAGTCGGTAAAAATATAGTTTGACAGCTACTAAAATTTAGGTTATGTATTATTAAATATGATATTCGAGCGGAATACGTTATCACGTAAAACTATCGTCCGTAAACCGACTTTACAGACAACCAATTTTTTTTTTCAATTTGAACCAGTAGTTCCTGAGATTAGCGCGTTCAAACAAACAAACAAACAAACTCTTCAACTTTATATATTAGTATTGATTTTTAGTGTGCTTTATTAAAAGCGCGATTTGCATCCGGATTAAAACCGTAACGGTCAGTTAGTTATTATAATATTGTGTTGTCATCTGAACTACGCATACGCATGCGAAATTTCAATTCAATCGGACAACGGGAAGTAGTTGAAAAAACTGTCGCAAGATTTGAAACAAAGTTAGTAACAAATATACGGTGTCCAGCTAAATAAACCCGTTTTTAAAATAATATACAGGCACAATTTTGTTATTATTATTCAGTAAATTCAACATACGGCTTTAGCCGAATATTTTGCCGAAGGTTTAATTTTTGACCCGAATGTGGTCGAAGCCGAGCCTTCGGTCGAACTCGCTGAAAAAAATTAGCAAATAACTTTGTCTATTCATTTGACTCATGAACCATATTAACCTGATTTTAAGTGTCTTTTTTTTAATAACAGTCTATATTCAAGTTGGTATTACTGTGAAACAACAGAGATATGTTCCCGCCCATCTTCATCACGCTGCTGCAGTCGCAGCGGTTGGCGGGTATCGAACACGCGATTCCCACGATATAAGCACTCAGATACAAGGAGAGCAAAAAGGGCCTGTGAAGTGCCGAGATTGGTTAGGTCGCCGTTTTTTGTATGATGTTATCACTTATCATGACCCGTTTATAATACATAACCCCCAACTTACAGTGCTAAGAAAACGAGAGAAAAAAGATTTAAAAATTAATAATAAATTTAAAATATTTTTTTTAAAAAACAAGCATTTATTATAGACGTAATGCTGGCTACGAAGAAAATGGGTGACTCGGTGCAGAGCTGAAAATTTGCAGAATAATAGGAGATAGACAAGTAAGTAGGGAAAAAATTGCCAGAAGGCTAGGCGGAAGATAAAGAGCCGCCAGAAAAATAAAATAACGTTGTTATAACAACGTAATTTTATTAATTTATTTAATTTTATTTCTATCAAAATGACATTAATAATTTTGAATATTTGTAGAATGTAATTATTATAGGTAACATGTTTGAATTTTCAGTATGCCCTTATAACTATATAATGTATAATATATAGTCTAGTTTTGAATTACAGAATAAGTATAGAAATTGCCAGAAGTGCACTAATTTTTCGTAACATTAGCGCCTTCTGGCGGCTCTTTATCTTCCGCCTAGCCTTCTGGCAATTTTTTCCCTACTTACTTGTACTATCTCCTATTATTCTGCAAATTTTCAGCTCTGCACCGAGTCACCCATTTTCTCCGTAGCCAGTTCGTTGTTAATAAAAAAGAACAAAAAAGTTAAAAATTATTTTATGCCGATTAGTAATAAGTCGTTTTATATGTAGGTACTTATCACAGTCTCAAGTTTTCAAATAAAAGCGTGTTGCACCATCATTTTTTCTCTCTCTTACTATTAAAATGTAAAACTTGAGACTGTGATAAGTACTTATAAAACGACTTATTCCTAATCGGAATAAAATTATATTTAACTTTTTAGTTCTTTTTTATTAACAACTAATAAAAGCTTATTTAAAAAACAATTTCATTTATTTAAATTTTTAAGTTTTTATTGTGCTTTATTAAAAATGCAATTTGCAGCCGGGTAAAAGCCGGACCGGTCAGTTAGTTATTATAATATTGTATTGTTATCGGAACTACATACGTATGCAAAATTTCAACTCAATCAGATAACGGGAAGTAGTTAAAAGTGCGATTTGCAACCGGGCGAGAGCCGGACCGGTCAGTTAGTTATTATAATATTGTATTGTCATCGGAACTACATACGTATGCAAAATTTCAACTCCATCGGATAAACTTTTTTATGCTTTTGGTGAGTTTTTTGAAGGAGATAAAAGCTTTTTTGCTCTTTCTGTACAATAGTGGTAATTTTTGCGTACGCCACATATTGTTGTAAGGTAGTGCAAGTATAGTATATTATATTAGCAACTAGTATATTACAGGTTCAAGTCCCCCCGCTAGATAATAAGTACTATACCGGTTTTCATAACCAAAATCCATATTTCAAACTAGTAACGAATTGTTCAACGCCTGTTCGTAAAAACATTTGTAAGAAAATGTTCTATTTATCAAAAGCAATATTTTTATTTGATAATTCTAGAGAGATCAGTAATGTCAAAATAATTATCAATCTGCAAATAGTTTATTGTTGGATTAAACGATATTTTGTAGTTTAATCTATATATAATTTGAATTGATTTTTCACTCGGCACTTGGTAGAACATGATTAATAACAAATAGTAAAAACAAAAGTATGTCTGTACTCCTGATGATGGACTTAAGGTCCGAAACAATCGTTGAGAAGAGAAAATAGATAGATATTTATTTGGTCAGTTCAGACATACATCTATTTGACACGTCAACGAAATACAAGTTAAAATTATATAAAGCTATCAGCAACATAAAAGTTCATTAATATTATAAAAGGCCCGTTCAACAAAAAAATGTTTAAGATTTTTCTTAAAAAGTGAAACGGTATTGTTTTTCAGCCTTTCAGGTAATTTATTATAAATATAGGCTGAATAATTTTCTGGACAATACTTATAAATGTCTTTTGTTGCCAACTGTAGTTTTATTGCTTTTTGACCTCGAGTATTATGATCATGCCTATCCAGTATCCTCCAACCAAGACATATCTTGCCATATTTTTATGAGCGAAAAGCAACAAGCAAAAGAGAAAGATACATGGAGCTGTCATAATCTTTTCTCGCGGAAAGATGCCCCTACATGATTGTCTACTATTTAAATTGAACATGGCACGCACTATAGCCTTTTGCTTGATGATCAAAAGAGACCATTGCACAATAATATTGAGCGTCTATGAGCCGCTTTATAGACTATGATTTACTATTGAAATTGTTCGACGTTTATTTAACTTTACGCAACTTTGCAGGACTAATGTTAATCACTTTAAGAGCTTAGGTAATTAACTATAAGCAAAAAAAATTAAGCCAACATAACTACAATTTATTGACTGTAGATTTATAGATTCGTGACAGATGATGCAAGAACTAAATATGTAGATTCAAATTAAAAAGGGGCATCATTCCAGAAATTTGAAAATATTCCTGTTGTCCCTTAATTAAAATAAATTTACGTAATAATAATCTGCAGCACTGCTTACGGGAAAGCATATAGTAAACAATAGTATCTAAAAGAATAGCTCATTTTAAATTTACCTTCATTCATTTGGCATCAGCGAAGTTGCAGCGAGTCTTCCACGACGAAAAATGCAAATGTCAGTACACTCAAAATTAATAAAAAAATGTTTTCTAAATCAATAATTATTAATTATATCTCACGTACACTTTTTCATACTAATTATAAACAAATTGAAAGTCAATAATTAATCCATTGGAGAGAAATGTGAAGACACTGATTATGTAACCACGATTTTTCTTGAAGCGCGTTTCGATAACCATATTAGCATCATCAGGAGACTAAATTGAGAGTCAATTCAGCGTTCCGAATAGATCGCGGAGTAATCAAAATTAAATAGCATTTGACATCTATACTATGGACACTAAAATAATTAGCTTTGTAACTACGAATTGTAGTCAATAAAAATATAAGCAATCTAGAATATTTTAGCATATATTGCCCATGAGTTAATCACTAATCAATTTAATTTTATTTTTAGACTGAAATAATTAATTAAATAATCAGTACGAATACTTAAATATCACAAAATGTATTTTTTTAGAAGCAGTACATCACTTGACTAACTAAACAACGCTACTGATGCAGATTGTAGACAAAGGATTTGCGACAAGTTCAAATCTGTTACTTACATAATTTGTTCATGTCAATGCTTCAATGAATAGATCCGTATATTGCTTTGTAACTATAAAATCGTTTTAGATTTTATTTTATACTTGCAATATATATTTTGAAACTAGCTATTACCAGCGACCTTACACTCGTTAACAGAAGTATTTTTTACGTTTAATGCAGGGTCCGGCAAAATGCATTACCCATTTTAATTCTAAGATTAAAGCTACAGTGTAACCTCTATATAGCGACACTCAAGGGACTGTGAACTTTGTGGCGTTATTGAGAGTTGTCGTTAAACGAAGATAAGAAATAATCCGTTAATATTTTTTCACTATAATATGTATTTACTCATTACAACTGATCAACAAACATTCATACTATCACAAATTACAACATTTATTTCGTATACTGTATAGGTAGTATGTTATCTTTGTCTGGCGTTTTTCGCTACTCCAGTATTTTAATTGTATTTTCTTATAATTTATTTTACTAGGGGTCCCGCCCGGTTTCACCCGGGTGCAAAAGAACGAATAGGGGGAGGGACATGAGTGCGCACATTTATCTTAGTTTACCGAGATGAATGTTGTGTCCAAACATGATGTTCTGAGTTACCGTTCAAAAGTTTTTGTCGGACGGACAAATTTTGAGTTAAGTTTCATTGATGCTCCGCTCCTATTAGTCGTAGCGTGATATTAAATAGCCTATAGCCTTCCTCGATAAAAAATATTTCAATTCGAACCAGTAGCTCCTGAGATTAGCGCGTTCAACCAAACACACAAACAAACAAACTCTTCAGCTTTACCTATATATTATAGTATAGATTCATATCTTGAGATACTGTGGGATCAATTTGGTTATACAAAAAGTACTTTTCGAGTAATTAACATATGAAAGATAATCCCAACAAACAAAAAACCGAATTTCTTAGAGCGCTAGAAAACTAGTATTCCAATCTAACAAGGAATCTAGCGGCAAATCCAGCTTCATGTGCAGCGGCCTTAAGAAAACCAGTGCTAGAAAATTAGTAATAATAATTATAATAATAATAATATATTTATTCAATCTAATTGGCACACAAATGCACAGAAATCGTCAATACAGCAAAGGAATTGTCAATACATAGAAATAATGCAACTAAATTTTAATTTATGTTTATACAAGACAGATGATCCCCTCAAAACCGACTCCAAGTGTTAATAAATATTAACACTTACTTCAACATCCAAAGTCAGTCCTAAAAAAATCATCCGTCTTGTATAAACATTCTGTTATGATAATTTTTTTATTGTCTTCTTAAATGTGTCACTTGTAAGATTTCTAATATGGTCCGGTAGTTTGTTATACCACCTCGTAAATCTAGCGGCCAATCCAGCCTCGTGTGCAGCGGTCTTAAGAAAACCAGCGCTGGAAAACTAGTAGTCAAATCTAGCAAGGAATCTAGCGCAAATACAGCCTCGTGTGCAGCGGCCTTTAGAAAACCAGCGCTAGAAAACTAACAGTCAAATCTAGCAAGGAATCTAGCGCAAATCCGGCCTCGTGTGCAGCGGCGTTAATATCAGTGTGGTAGGACGGTTCAATTGGACACGAGATGCTGTTCAGCGCAACAAGATATCGTCTCATTTCGTACAAAATAATTACATCAGCCATGCTACAAAGTTGGAAGTACCTTCTTTAGATGCATCGCTCGTTGGTATATCTTTACCATATATACTTTTATTCTATACTGAGCATAGGAATAAAATCGCAATCGAACTATATTAGAGTGCAAACACACTTCTGTCTTTTTTTATTTATTTATTTTACCAATCAACAGAGCTGTGCTCCAATTACAGATGGTTATATTATATAAACAATATAAAAATAATGAAATCAAAAGAAAAACAACGAGACAGGACAAAATATGAGTTAGTCGCATATTCATAGTAATTTGCATGCAGTTAGATATTAATTATAATTTAATGATTTAATAGACTGTAGCATTTGCTTTCAAATGTTGAAATGCTCATACGATGTATATCTAGATGAGATGATACTGTATTGAACAGTGCCATCATATGATATAATGGTGATGCCGCTCTGTGTACTGTTCTATATCGAGGAAGTTTGAGTTTTGCTGAACTTCGGCTGTTAAAGACCGGTTCATAAAAACATATCTTCGACAAGATGATGCGGTCGTCAATGAATCCATTTAAGAGTTTATGTAGGTACAGTAAGCTCGACACTTTTCTTCTGATGGAGAGTTTACACATATTAAATAATTCTAGTGATTGATCGTTTGGCACCAAATACGTGTAACAATTAAACTTTCTATAAAATAGATACCTCATAAACTTCTTCTGCACCCTTTCAATCATACCTATGTATAGTTCATAATGAGGGCTCCAAATGACCGAACCAAATTCAAGTTTGGAACGAACTAATGAATAGTACAGGATCTTTATTGGTTCAGTTTTTGACGTGATAACGTCTTATAAATTGATGAATCACCAATCTTATAAATTGATAAAACACCGGCTGCATGCACGAAAAAGTGTAACGGTCGTAACGTTCCTAACGCGTAACGTTCCGCCTGACCCTGTGCGTGCTTTTTGCTTATTTCTCGCTCAATTTAAATCAGATCGGTTTGAAACCAGTCTTAAACGAAAGAGGAGAACATTTTACATAGATTTCGTATAACAGAATTTGCCTAAACAGTTTTTTTATACAAATTTATATAGAAAAATAGCTGTATAAAATATAAATGCAATGTTGTCTAATGCATGGCGCGACGCGGTCGGTCGTCTTTGTTTGCCGTACATGGAAATTAGAATATAACGTATGTCTTGTCTTAACATGAAAACGGCTGCATTTCTAATGTTTAATTCAATTTTTTGACATTAGTATTTTGTGAAATGCAACGCTTTCTAAGTTAAGTATTGGAATAACTAATTATTATTAGAACATAATACTTTGACAGCTGCAAACGTCACTTTTGACATTTCTTATCATTCCGACACCAAGGATAAGCGGATTGAAACCAAATTTTGGGAGGTTTAGGTTATGTATTACGGAATACGTTATCACGTAAAACTATCGTCCGTAAACCGACTTTACAGACAACCAATTTTTTTAAAATCAGCTGTGTTTCTAATTATGAAGCCAAGCATCGAATACGACTTTTTGACTATTATTTGTATGTGAGTATTGAATGTGAGCTTTGAGTCGAAAATAATACCTAAATCACTCATAATTTCTACTCTCGTTAATGACAGATCGTTCATAATATAACCTTTAATTATGGGATTGTGCTGCCTTGAATACGTCATCACATAGCACTTTGATAAATTAAAATTTAATTTATTATTTTGACTCCAGCTGAACAGATTGTTCACTGGAGTATCCAGGAGGTCAAAACAAGCACGTGGGACCCGGCTTAAGAAATTTCTAATTTGCCCCCTCCTGGGCCAAAAGCTGGGTACGCCCATGTTAACGTCATAGAAAAAGACAACATTTTTGAATCACAGATACTTTATTCAGATTGAATGCAAAGTACATCAACCAATCCTATCATCGGAGAAATCAGGGAATTACATCGAAGAAAAAGACGCAGATATATTTTCGATACGCTTTGTTGCGTTCACTCACCGCATACTGAGTAGATAGGCAATGATTGATATAGTTAATTAATAGATATATGATCTTTACATTGTTGATTACTCCCAGCGCATGGGCACCGTCATTATAACATACATCACATAAAAATGAAACCCGTACCAATGTTGTTTCCAGGGCCGAACTAGAAGGTCATATCCACCCGCCATTGTACCAGTCAGGGACGTAACCGGATAAGTTCACATTGAAAGTTTCAATTTGAAACGGAAATGATGATTGAATTTCAAATATAAAAAAAACTCGGGTCGCAGTGCGAAACTCTGCCGACAATATAGTGTATTTGATATTATAGGCAGTGTGGCTCCTTTATATAAACTTTATTTTTGAACAAAATATAAAATTTAACCCCTTAATACACCCCTTAAAATAATATTTTTTCTTATTTTTATATAGTTATCAATACAACAAATAAAATTCACCTTCACTAAATAAATCCATATCTTTTTGTAAATTGTATTTTTTTGTATGACATTTTTCTATGCACTTGTGCAAATCAGAAATAAAACATTCTATCTATCTATCTACAAACGTTTTCATAAAATTTTTAAGTCCGGTCCTGTCGGGCCGATTTTAATAAAATTTTGGTATCACATTTTAATCATTACTAAAGGGCTTAATTTTAAATTTGAAACGATTCTGGGAATTCTTTCGATATTTTTGGGCCCAAAAAGTAGACTGTTATCGTGAGCAATCCAAATTTACAATATATTAATAATAATAATGCGTTTAACGTCCGTTTCTGGATTTTATGTCATAACAGACGCCATTCGCACCATTACTATTTTCCATCTATCACACTTCCCGTTATCTTCTACATTTTTCAACTTCCACTTAATTAATAGCAATGGGCGAATGAAGGAATTTTGGGACATTAGGATAAGGTAGGCAAATTTCAAGTGACATTTTTACCAGTTGTCGGTTTATATTACAAGCCCTCAGTTCCCAGACTGTATTCTAAAAACTCGGCAAAAATTATTGTTAATAAAATTTTACACTACTTTGGAAATCTGCCTTCTGTGTAAAAGTACCAACTGGATTATGAATTTATTGTTAAAAATAATTAATATGAAGTAGCTTTAAGGCTTCGGAAAACAAAACATTCTGTATACGAAAATGAAACAACGA
This sequence comes from Xanthostigma xanthostigma, assembly GCA_963575645.1. NCBI lineage: Eukaryota > Metazoa > Arthropoda > Insecta > Raphidioptera > Raphidiidae > Xanthostigma > Xanthostigma xanthostigma. Next base: position 44,980,764 of record OY754471.1, read on the forward strand.
TTTGCATGATAATAATCCATAGTTTATCGAAGTCGATATTTATCTCTATTCTGCAGCAGTTATAGTACCCTGCAAGAAGGCATCAACAGTAAGTTGTCTTTAGGGCGTGACCTTGAGACTGTCCGGCACTCCCTGGAGCTGTGGATCAATGACTGCTTGCACGATAGCCAACATAATATGTACCATGCTTACAATAATTGTCATTATAAGCTCAAAATTCGATACGAATGGTTTTACTAAAAAAAAATCTTCGATCTTTGACGCTCTTTTTTGTAGAAATGTTAGAACCAAACTTTAACGACTTTAACGACCCTAATCGATGAGGATTTTTGGTATAATTTTAGGGGGATGCCTCCAATAACCTTTAGCCCAAGAACTTTACGTTTTGAGTAGTTTTATGTACTTAGAACGCTTGGCGTACCTCCATCATTGAGTCTGTGACAAATGTACAGGTACCAGATGAGAAAGGTGAGTAAAAATATGAGTCACTTAATTTAAATTTAAATGGCTGATATTTATATATGTTTTGTAAAATATCACTATAAATTAGTATCCAGTATCGCCAGTCACTTTCCGCTGACCACAACTTCTGACAGACGCTTTAAAGTTCAAAGAAAAATTAATGAACTTCACTATTTTTATTTTTTAAATGCTTGATTTTTATATATGTTATTCAGACAACTATTACAAAATTATATTTCAACAGCCAGACAAATTGTAATGACCAAACATCTCCCCAGACGTAAAATCGAAGACGGTTAGTATATTTTGCTCTAAAACGCATACATAAAGCTCTCGCGCTCATACTAACAGCTGACTATTTTTTACGTCTGGGGGGATGTTTGGTAATTACAATTTGCCTGGCTATTGAAATATAATTTTGTAATAGTTGTCTGAATAACATATATAAAAATCAAGCATTTAAAAATAAGTGAAGTTCATTAATTTTTCTTTGAGCTTTAAAGCGTCTGTCAGAAGTTGTGGTCAGCGGAAAGTGACTGGCGATACTGGATACTAATTCATAGTGATATTTTACAAAACATATATAAATATCAGCCATTTAAATTTAAATTAAGTGACTCATATTTTTACTCACCTTTTTCACCTGGTACCTGTACATTTGTCACAGACTCAATGATGGAGGTACGCCAAGCGTTCTAAGTACATAAAACACTACTCAAAACGTAAGGTTTCATTTATTTAAAAATAGGTTGTGTCTGGCGGCTCTGGGATCTTACTCTACTTATCAATCAGCAAAGGTATCAAAATTCCCGATCATGAATACATGATTCAAACCTATTCGACTTGAAATATAATGAAAGCTATTTGCGTGAAATTTTACAATTATCCGCCTGTTTGTTGAACGTCACAAGAGTATTTAATTATCCTTGGACTTGATTGTACAATTAGATGCATGCATAAGATAAACGTTGTATTAACTATTGATTTATCAATTAACATTTCAAGTACTCATTTGGAATGTAGATTTTACCTGCATTTTTAGCGCAAATGAAGAACTTTTTCCATATCTCCAACCAGTCAGGCTGTCAGGCGCAAACCTGGGAGGGCGCAATCACCAATGCGATTATTTGAACATATCATCAACGAAATTTTGTAGGCTCGACATTTGGATTTTGCCACGGCATTGTCTTTAAACCAGTGATTCCCAAAGTGGTCTATATCGACCCCCAGGGATCGACGACAACTTGCAAGGAGTCCATGTCAGCGGGAAAAAAAATTGGGGGGCCATGAAATGAAAATAGGGGTCAACGATAGTGAATCTCCCAACAAACAAAGAAACAAACTGGACATCGTTAACCGAAGAGATTTAAGATTAAATCTAACTAAATTGATGCCAAATGTTGAAAATTTATTATTAAAGCATCAGGTTCATCCCTCACACTAAAAGCATTTATTTTTTGCTTAGTTATTTTATGTAACAGAAAGTAAATTTTAATTTGATTCGTTTAATTTGAATCCAATTAATAAATGTATAAAACTAAACGTTTCACACTACATTTCACTACCGTTATAATATATAAATTTAAATCGTTCAAAGTAAGTAGCACTATACCGGTTGTCAAAAATACATTTGAAATTAATGAATTTGCAAAAAATCAATATCAGATAATCAGGGAGTCTATCCAAAACCGAAAAACATGGCAAGTGGTCTACGAGACAAAAAAGTTTGGGGACCTCTGGACTCTGGTTTACACAAAACAGGATAGTCAAGAGTCACGACAGCTTCTACTGGGAGCGACGTCTCGATGTTGTCTAGCGTAACAAAATATAGTGTAACCTCTTTATAACGTCCTTCGTTGTAACGAAAAACTCCCTATAACGTAGAAATTTTTACAATTTAGTTACCTTAAAACCCATACATTAATACCCTCTTTATAGCGCAACAGCCATTCTCTATTACGAAGAAATATGTTCATATTTAGGCGTCAGCAAATATTTACAGACGTAAAGAGGACGATTCTGAACCATCTCCAACTATTCAACAAGCACTTGATGCCGCCAAACTTATCGGAAAATGCCTATTGTTTAATGAAGATGATTCCTCCACATCCCAAGGCATGCATAAGATACTTAATAAAATACAAAACAAATATTGGCATAGCAAAAAACGTCAGGCAAAGTTAACAAGACTGTATATGTTTGGAATAAATCAATTAGGTGAAATTTGGTTATTTTTCTTTCTTCCCTTTATATAGCGAAAAAAAATGCTCGGTCCCTTGAGATTCGTTATAAAGAAGTTACACTGTATTGACTAAAACCTGATTAGATACAGAGTGCCGTAACTCCAAGGTCAGCGCCCTGTGCCTGGGCACCCCCCTAATTAAGACGCCGATTAGATGACGTACTTATAAACAAAAAAACATGTAAATCGAATCGGTGGTTTTCGAACTATAAGCGTATTAACGGATAGACAGTGGTTGCGCGTTGTATATTTTGATTTGATTCTCTAACCGCAAGCAGGTCAAAAATGCAACCATATAGACACCAGTGACTGTAGCGGGTATATTATCTGCAACACGAAGAATGAAATTGCCAGTAGAATTTTTAAAGCGGCACTCGCACTACGCGATTAATTTTTAAAACCGCATATTAGACCAGCTTTTAGTGCAAGTTTCTAGTTTTATTAATGTTAATTAATTAATAAAATCAACACGCAAATCAAATCAGTCTAGGAGGACTAGACAAAAATTACAGGCCACCGACTGATGGTCGTTAATGGTTGCAGGTGCTACTCCGTTAAATAAAATGGAAACCTTTAATAACGGATTTTTTCTTCGTGCTGGGCTGGTCGTGCAGGTTCACGCTTGACAGGTGTGCGCGATTTTTAATTTTTTTTTTCGATTTTGATAATAGAATTATTGTAAACTTACAGATTTTGTAGAAAATAATATTCAGTTAGTTATCTAGACGGATGTTACATGGACCAATCAAAAGTCGTAATATAATCTATAATCTTTTGTTTTGATTGATCAACAATAATTTGATTAAGTCTTCTTTTTTAACTGAAGCTGTGATATTTATTGACTGAAACGGCTGTATGTTAAAAAAATTGTCTGCATGCGTGATTTTTTTCGCTGGAGAGTTTCTTTTTCTCAGTTTCTTGTAGCTCTGCCAAAATTAAAAAAAATATGATAAAAATAAAAATGCAAGGAGTATAGACAGCAATATTTTTTTTATTTCGATTAGCCATTGGGGCATTACATTTCGCATAAAGATCGTTGACTGTACAATGTACATAGAATAATACGTAACGTACACAAATTTTTGAGTATTTTTCATCAAATAAAAAATGAAACAAAATTAAGATCAAAATGTCGGTTATTTTTGAAAAACGAATTTTCTATTTTTAAAAACTACCGAGTTCCTCATTTATTGATTTTTTAAACTTTTTTTCCACATTCTAAATTCGTATACTTATGATACATTAATTAATTACCATATATTTATTCTTAAAATTAATTTAGATTAATTTAATACTTTACATTTTTTTCACTACCTTCTGTACATTTTATACACATCAAATTTATATTTTTTTCTCGAGCATATTATAATAAATTGCAATTAATAAACGAAATTTTGCAATAAAACCATTCTGATGTATATACATTGACGATTTTAATAATTATTGCACATAATTATACAGTTTTTTTATTAACAATAATAATATTTATAATATAGATAGTAATAAATTATCACTGGGCTCACTTGCCATTTTAAATATACCAATGAAAATGATGAGCAATACATTTTTTCATGTATTACATTATGAATTAATTTTTTACTGGCGTATACATCATAGATATATCATCAATAAAATATAAAATCACAAAAAAAAATAATTAAGTATCATTCTTGTAAAGAGATTTGCATTTATAGGAAACATAAACAGAACTTAACAGTTTTCACACTAGTGAGTATTTTGCAAGACTGGCATTGTGTATTACAATTTAATAATTATTATAATAACATTATGTAATCTACAAAAAGTAGACTAAATATTGGGCTATCAGTATATAATATCAATAATACATACAATATATAATAATCATATATCAATAAAAAAAAATTTTTTTGTAAACTGTAACACAGATTCTGTGAACACTCAAGTAATAGTCCATAGATTCACCACCAGAGTGGTATTAACGGATGGGGAATTAAAATAGGTCTCTTAGGTCACGAACAATTACTATCAGAGTCTCTTCTACGCGCCACGGTTGCAAGGTGCATAGCTTCGTTTTCTGCGTGTATGCTGCGCCTAGTTCTCGAGGTGAACATTCTGGGACATCCGGGAACGGTGCACCTGTACATGTCGCCCAAATGGTTCCGTTCGCAGTGTTCCTTGAGGGACATCGCGTCAGGCAAAGGTTTCCGACACACTCGGCACGGCAAGGAACCGTCTCGGTCCGGTGTCGGTAGTTCGTCCTCTACACTATATATCAAACTATTCGGTATGGGTGACGCCGGGGTCGGAGAAGAAGCGGACATTGGCGAGTTGGAACCGGAAGATCTCTCCTTCCGACCTGCAGAAGAAGTTCCGTTAAGTCCGGGATGAAACCCAAAGTGATTTGCAAAGTTAGTGAGGCCTGAAAAACCGGCAAGACCTCCCAAAGGTGATAATAGTAAAGGAGGAGGCGGAATTCTGTCGCCGTTGAGTAAAATTTGTTCAGCAAGACTTCCAGGCGGAGGAGGTAAAGGCTGATTTTTAAAAGCGTCTAAATTTAGTGGGAGATTTTGCGTGTCCGCATACAAACGAGATAAAAATTCGTTATGAAGTGTTGGATTGGATGCCAGTGAAGCGAACGGCGACTTTTCAAATAAACTTAAACTAGGCTTGTCAGATGAAGACGTAGAAAGCAGTTTACGGTGCAGATTTAAATTTGCACTGTGTCTATCGCGACTTCTCTTCGAAGGAAATGCAGCGTTACAACCGTCTACGTTACATTTGTGCATTAATTTTAAATGAACATTCTGATAATGAGTTTTTACTCCGAAATGATTTTGAAATACTTTGCCACAAGCCGTGCATTTCCTCGGATTTTCCTTATCTATCGGCACATCCATTGTACTTATGAATGTGCCATTATCAAAATGACCGTATATCTGATTTTCACTATTTTCATCTGATGGGGAATCGGGACCATTAGAACTACCTGCAGAGGAAGCTTGTGAACGAGCAGGACTGGGAGGTCCACCGCCCATCATAAACCCCAGCGGTTGGAACTGCGGCGGATTCGATCCCAAACTCAGATTCAGTCCTCTTGACATCAAGTCGCCGAAGTGTCCGTGTGACAAACTCTCCAGGTGTCTCAGAGCATTTGCCGAGTCCAGCGACTCGTCGCTTTTGTGACTTTCAACTGAACTAGGCGGCCTTTGCTCGTCTTTCTCGTCGACGAAATTGTCAACGGGGTCGGTTATTTTCTCTTTTTTTAATTTATCTATCGAAAATAAAGGAGCAATGCTTCTTTTGATATTTGAATTAGCATCTTCCTTTTTTTCATTGGCATTAACGTCAGGAATTTTCTCCTTTTCTAACGTATCTTCATTCATTGGTTCAGCTTTAATTTGAACATTAGAATCAGGTTCAATTTTTATCTGAATTTTTTTTTCGTTCAGATATAAAGATTTTTTATCGCTGTTCTTCTTTACAGTTAATTCTTCTGGCTCTTGTTGTTCTGGAGGAGGTTGGCAGTACATTACGTCATTCGATGATTCACCATCTGTGAGACCGTCTTCCTCCATCATTACAGGAACTGCACACCGAGTTGGATTTTGACTTTTACGTTTACGTTTGCTTGTCGTAAACGGCGAAGATTCGTCTTTAAGACTGTGAGTATCAACTACACTAAGCGAATCTTCGTTACTGTCAACGTTACTGGCCATGTCCTCGTCTGCATCTGATACGGACATTTTTGACCGCTTTGAAGGCATACTGAAGTCTTCCGGTTGATCGGAAACCAGACCATTAACTTCGGTACTATCGTTTTGGTCTTGGCGTTCTTGGTCGCCATCTTGTTCATCGTCATCATCGCCGCCAACTACGACAATACCGTCGTCGTCGTCATCATCGTCATCGTCATGATGACTACTCGTAGTCAACGCTACAGCACCGTCCTCCGAAGACGTCGATTTGTATTCTCTCTTTGCATCTTCATACCTCTGCATACTGAGATCAAGGCTGTGTTTGAAATCCATTGCAGCCAAAGCAGAGTGATGAGATCTCATATCGGGTGGAGGTGTTAACAACGGGAATGGACCAAACGGATGTAGAGGGTTCAAGGCAGCAGCTGCAGCGGGTAACAATCCAGGTTGAGGAGGAATTAATAGAGGATGTGATTGAGCACTTCGACCGTCGTGGGGAGATATTTTTCTGCGTAAATGAGGAGAGTGTAGTTTTGGATTAGGATTAGCACTGTGTCTGTTGCGAGATCTTCTGGAACTAAACATCATATTACAGCCTTCTACAGTACATTTATGCATTTCTCTCAAATGTACTGCCGAAAAATGAATTTTCAAAGCTCCTTTATCACAGAAAGTTTTCAGGCAAACGTTGCACTGAACTCTTTTCTTTCCAGTTGCTGGATTGATAAACTGCGTTCCTAAATTCAGAGGCAATCCAGCCGAGCCCCAATGTCGCTTTGTTGGTGTCGTGGCTTTTCTCACGTGACCAGGTCGTTGTTGGCGCGGCGATTTTAATGCGTCTCTGTCACGACTCAAATTGAGTACGCTATGAGAATTTTCATCATCGTCGTCGTCTTCTTCAGAACCGAAATCGCTGCTGCCGCCACCGCTTAAAAATTCCGCCGTTGACGGTGATTTCATTCCGGTCGACGGTAAAAGTCCAGGAAATGACGAAGCCACTAAACTTGCAGCGGCTAACGGATTGGCTGAGACAGCTGCGGCCGCCGCCATTGCTGCCGCCGAATGACTTAAACTATTAGCTATAGACATTGCCGACGTAACTGGTGGCGGCGGAGGCGGGGGAGGTAAACAGAGAGGCAACTGATTTGATAAGCTCAAATTGAGTCCGGAGGACACGTTGTCCGAGTCAGAAGTACGGCGTCGCGAATGTAGTTCAGGACTAACACGACTCGTCGGAAAACTTGCCAATCCGGCGCCCAGCTTACGAAAGTCGAACGGCTGCATATTTTGTAGTCTATTCAGCGGTGATACACTTATTGGACTATTACTTATGCTGCTGGGTGGTGAACTCGTTGTGGTGGGACCATTAGATGTGGGTAGTTTTAATAAATTAAGTGGTGAGTGTTTTTGATGGGGAGACATTGGCGGTAATTGTTGAGGTAACCTCGAAGGATGCAGAGCAAAATTGAAAGGATGCGGGGGCAGGGTGGGTGGCGAAGGACGTCGACTCGGTGACATGGCCCGCGAGGGGCGTTGTGGGTGCCTTATCGGAGCAGCCACTTGTGATTTGCGATCTCTCTCTTCGGTTCGCTGTTCGACTGTGACGGAAGACGAACGACCGGCAGATGTTTCGTTCGATGCAGGATGCGGTCCAGGCGGAGCAGGCGCCGCGTGTTCTAAGGCTAAAGCAGCCTGCTGCGCAAGCAGCAGCTGCTGAGTATAGGCTCTCGTTTCGCCGAAACGTAAGAACTGCTGAAGAACTAACGGCTCTTCTTCAGGACTGCAAATGCTCCATTTATCAAGGGCTGGTCCGTGGGAGTCCTGAAACAACAGAAATATTTATAAATTAAACGATTTACTATTATTATCAAAAAACGAATTAATTGAAATCAATTAAAAACATCAATATTTATGAAGAAGTTGAATGTTTAATCTCTACGCAGTTATTAAGAGAATAATAGGAACTTATATGCAACCCTAAAGACTAAAGACAACCTTTTCAGCCTATTAGGACAACCTTCGAATCCTCTGTGCAAACATTAGCAAATTAACTACTATTCACATGTAGGTATCCCCATAATGCTAAACGAGGGTACATCATATCAACCTTTAATATCACAGTGGAGAGCAGTCCTAACAGTTCGCAACTCCTCTAAAACCGTTCAGGAGAATCGTTCAATATGAACTGGCTTTAGAACGATGTCTTTTCCTTCTCAAAATAACCAGATACTAAAACCATTGTCTACTTTGCAACCGATTTTTTCCTAAAAAGTAAAAACTTCTTTCACGAATATATTGATAATACAATACTGGAATTCTAAAAGGAGTTCTGAAATTGATCCGCCTCAAGGTATGTTGCAAGTGTAACTGAAATTCTTTCAGGAATTTTAAATCGTGTCCTCACCACCGTTGAATCGAATCGTGCACATAGAAATATAATTTGTATATTGCGCATTACATAGATGTATATAAGATTGTTCCCCAGTTAAGAGACATAAAGGACCCTAAATGTCCGGTGTGGTTCATCATTAAATTACATAGCCGTTCTATAGTCAACCCTTCATCTCGTTTTCATGCCGCAAGGCATCGGGATGTGCAGCGAACCACTGTCAAATTTCATGCATATATACAGTTTTATGCAAAAGAACATCTTGCCGAGGTAGATAGACACGCCACAATCTGTCGGAAAATAGTCTCAAAGTCAGATTTTATATTTTTAAAATCCGATTGGAAATATTCTTTCATTGACAAAAGTTATATCGGCCTATTTCACTATATTTAAATCGCCAATAAAAAAAGTTAATTGTTACCAATAATTTTATGGACGTGGACAATGAAATCTTACACAATATTCTAAACATAGGTGTTAATAAAAAAATCACTACAGTTGTAAAAATAAATTATGGTTTTGAAATATCTACAGTTGAACTAGAAAGCGTGTTTTCATGCGTAGAACTAGATTTCCTCATCTTGAAATAATATTAATTATTTGTCAACTATTAAACATGAACATTCATAATAGCGCTTCATTAACTGTTTTATGAGCTTAATTAATAGATAATAGATTAATAAAAGTACGAGCTTGGTACATTTATTTCTCCGACTTCGGTCAAAAAATTAACCTTCGGTAAAATATTCAAAAACAAAAGAAAACTCTTTGGATTATATAGAACTAGCGTTTTTGGGTATAACGTTTGTACGGTTTGTAGATCAAATAAATAAGACACTTAGTCGCAGGTTCGCGTTACTACATGTCATGCATTCCGATTAGAGTACACGCATGTGAAACACACGGATCGAGCGAAAGTGCGACAGAGCCATCACGAAACCTAGCGTCATAGCACGCTTGAAAGTTTGCAGCCAAAACAAACAACACACAATTTAAACCGATGAGTCTGGAAGCATGAAATTTTGCACAGGGAGAGTTCCTTATATAACGTAGGTGCAGAGCATTAAAAAAAGATAATTGGAAATTCATCGCCTAAGGGGGTTAAATATTTAGTCAATAAATTAAAAAAATGTTAAATGTTGGCTGATTTTAGATGATACTAAAATCTGCAAACATGCATCCGATAAATATCAAAAAAATAGTACTGTGGAAGGCTCCACAACTGTTCTAACTCAGTGGCGTGCGGTGCCGCGGGCAGCGGCTAGTTAATATAATAATTCAATAAATAAAATTATCGACCAGTTTTTCAGACAAATTTGTCTGAAAAATTGGTTATTTATTGAAGAATTCTAATCAGACGTTAATCAAAGATTTTAATATAGTAATTATTTAAGTTTTCCTACCCAACTTGGCATAATAAATAATTGTATAAAAAAAATTTATAACATTGATTTGTGTTCATACTGTAGGTCCATATTCATAAGTTAACACGACGGTGGTTCATCAGTATAACCACTCTAATTGAATCAGCCATTAACAGCGTCCTCACTGAATTCTTTCGTCTCATTTTGCAAATTCCCCTTTCTGTTCATCTCATATTATGTCTCCTTTAGAATGCACCCTTCTTATTCCCGTTTATTTACTTTGTATAACATCCAGAAATTATGTTCCCAAAATGAAATTGATATCTAATCAAATTTCAAAAATACAACCATGACGAAGCAAAGTCGATATTACAAAAAAAGAAACTGTGTATTTTACACTACACACTACAGAAGCACAACTGGTATAATTAAAAAAAAAATAATAATTGCATCAATCGCGAGACCGAAATAGAACCTATGACCATAAGATTAGGAGGCAACCACTATACCAGCAAATTCATTTTATATAAAAAAATTAAAAGACTGTGTATCTAATACAGAAAAAATATTCAAAATTGCAAAACAAAGTAGATCGGTTAACACTACATTCATGCGATTTATAATTTTTTTAAACCAAAATCGTGCAAGTGGAAGGCGCAGAAAAACGCAATATGTTTTTAAATAAGATACTTTGTTCGAAAATTATTATTAATTGATTTTACTATTATTTTTCTTTCTTGAGATGTTTTGCGTCCCTCTTTTAGGAATTTTGCGCATTTCTGATTTACGGGCAAAATATTTTTACGGTGATTATAAAACGCATTTATTTATTTTTTGACACAAACAATTCAAAACAGTAGATTTATATTAAGAAGTGCATGTCTCGAAATGTATCAATTGTATTCATTCAATAATTTATTGTAAATTAATACAAAAAGTGTCATGTTGAACAATAATTTTGTTGAAGAGACAACAATAACAATATTTAACGTCTAAAGTGACAAGTCATGCAATTGATGTAAGATGCATTAGTAACTGGCTTGTCAATGTGCTTTTTTTATTCTAATTTGATTTTTTTATAAATAATGCAAAAGCTGATGCATTCGAGAAAGTAATTTGAGATCAAGTAAATTGTTTCAAAATATATTGTGTTTCTGTAATGCAACTACACAAAGCTGTCAGATAAAAATTATTAAAATTAGCCTCGGATCCACGATTTTTCCGAACCGAAGCAGAAAATAAAAATATATTCGTCGACTTGGGGCTTGAACCCTAGACCCTGGTATTAAGAGTCTTACGTTCTACCGACTGAGCTATCCGGGCTTATGAACGTGACGCGCTAATATTGCAATATTTAGTTAAGGCATTTCACCTGATAATATTTGTCGGACGAACAAATTTTTAGATACATCTTGCACCATTTTTCATTGATGCTCCGCTCCAATTAGTCGTAGCGTGATATTATATAGCCTATAGCCTTCCTCGATAAATGGGCTATCCAACAAAAAAAAAATTTCAATTCGAACCAGTAGTTTCTGAGATTAGCGCGTTCAACCAAACAAACAAACAAACACACTCTTCAGCTTTATATATCAGTATAGGTATAGATAGAGCATTCCAATATCTGTAAATACGGCAACGTCCACGCAAAAGATGACATCAGTTAAAGATATTCAAATAACAATTAATCATATCTGATTACTACGAATTGGATTTCATTAAAATTCGAAAACAAACCTGAAATGAAATTTGACACCAATAAGATGTGAGAAGAATAGTTTAAAAGAATTAAATTAAAATTAGAATTTATGAAGTGTGTCTGACTGTTCAAAGAATCTTGTGAAATAATATGAAAATTTTAACGCTGAAGTGTTTCAATCTTGCCAACCGTAAGTTTATTAGCCGCGGCGATTTTTTCGGAACGTATTCCGCATGGTTAACCAGAAATATTTGAATCCCCAAAAGCAGTGGTCTCAAGTTTGGTGATGGTTTGTTCTTATATTCACGAATATGGGCAGAAATTTTGTTAAGAAGGGGGTGAAATATTAAAATTGCAAGTTAACGGTTTTTTACGTCATCATTCCATTGAAATAACGACGTCATTGATAGGATTCATTGTTGCCGAAATGATGCAGCCTTGACGACTTCCCATTTAACCGTCGTGTTTTTGAAGTGAAAACTTCTTTAGCGGCGTTGTACACTTTTTGTTTGTAATGGGTAAAAAATGTTAAACTCGCGTCATGACACGTGACCTGATCGAAAATTCGTAAGACGTTAATATTCAAGTTTTCATTTCTGCCGGCACTCCCGGAGTGCAATTTTTTTTTTTTGGGAACGCATCCTCGCGGTTGGCCAGGCACTACTGTACATTGTACTGTGTTTATGTGGAGTGGATACACTAAGCCAAGTCACTTATTCTGGCAGTTTATTTATACTTTCCTGCCGTGACACTGTCCAGAACACTGATATTTCTCTGTGATACAGTCAAATTACATACGGCGTTCTCTGTATTTGCTGTGGCCATGTCGAACATGCGTAGGCAGACGAATTAAAAGCGCCTCTCACATTATCAAGACGTGACCGATTTGTCTCCTAAAGCTCGATTGGTATTATGCGTTAAGACATCGTCATGTCACGTCCCGGTAATGTTATGTACTACATTTGAACGTTTGATTTTCTTTATGTTAATGTGGTATTGTCATAGATATATATATTAATAGATAGCGGATGCCTATCCTTGAGCATTGTGCGGAATGGTTCCAAACAAAAGCCATTTTGTACGTGGAAAACGCCGTAAAAAGCGCGCGAGATTAAAAAATATTAATTATTTTATAATATGAGTTTATTGAGAAAAACAACAAAACTCACAGTAAACAGTGATATTTCGCTCCAAAACCTATTTTTATACTGAAACGTTTCAAAAATTACAAAATTGAGCATAAATATAATGTAAAAGCTTAGAACATTTAACATTGTCAATTTGGCATCAAGGTTGACAAGCATTGATGCCAATCTGACAATGTAAAATGTTCTAAGCTTTTACATTATATATTTTATGCTCAAGGCTATCGATAGATCGCCGAGTTTGTGTGAACAGCCGATCTACTAAAAAGTCATTTACAGAATGACAAATGCATTTTTTATTTTTACTCCTAATTAGAATTTAAGTGAATGATTAAAAAATTACGACACTATTAATATTACCTTGATTTCTCTATTTCCAGTATTTCGATTTCTCCAAATTTAGTTGGATTACTATTAGCTTCGCGAGACAAACGAAGGTAGTATCGTAAGAATCTCCAAAGGACCCCGCACAAACCTATTTGGTTTTCGGTTAAATTGATCGAAAATGGTTTTATTTTACAGTTTAAAGGTCACTAAGAAAAAGTGTCCATGGGCACATAGCCTAAAAACCAATAGATTTTCAGCTACAGATATGCTTAGCGAGATTTTAGATATATCCAATGTGTTCACAATCTTAAAAAATCCTAAGCTCTAGAAATATGTTTTCGAGTGCGCTGAATCCGAATATGACAATATTATTTTCTATAGAGCGACACCTTGAAACATTACCTAGTTTTCGACTATTTTTCTATTTCTAAAAAAAGCCCAAAAGTTGAACATGGAACATGTTTGTGAATTCAATGGATATCCCTATATCTAAAATTTCGCTAAACATATCTGTAGCTAAAAATCTATTAGTTTTTAGGCAATGCGCTATGGACACTTTTTCTTAGTGATCTTTAAACTATAAAATAAAACCATTTTCGATCAATTTAACCGACAACCAAATCCCATAAGTTAGTATCTAGTAAGGTAGTATCTAAAACAGGTCTCCTAGCTTAAAAAAAAACTCTCAACTTTTAAAGGCATTTCCAGAAGGGTAGGTACATTTTTGTAAGTAGAAAAATTAGGTCAATCTGTCATTGTTCCCATGACTCTACGAGTCTATTGTAAATCATTGTCGGGCGTTTTTAGGGACACCCTGTATGGAGACGCTACACATATTATATTTTGTAACAGATACGTCAAAAATTTATTTAGATACATGGCTTGAAATCAAAATCTAGGTTCGTATCCCAAGTTTGAAAATCCTCGGCCAACTTTGATCTCTCACATTTATTTTCCAAATCAAACAATTTTAAAACTTGGAATATGAATGATTTTTATTTCAAGCAATTTTTTTTCTCAACTAACTTGAACACTGCGGGTGAATGTAATGGAGGCTTTAGGTTTCTTTTAACTTAAGTGACATATCTTTATTTGTGTTTCTTAATTGAAAAGTTAATCAAATGCAGCGCAGGCATTATTTATTTATTCTTTTGTGGAAATATCTACAGCAATTTAAAATGTCTGCGGTTTTTTTTAATCAATTAAATGATTGGGTAACAGGTTTATTTTAACAAACATTATTACAAATTTGATTCTGAAAATAGCTGTATTTACCCGGTGTTGCCCGGCAATTACGGAGAGCAGACTAAAATATAAACGAAATATGAAATATACAAGAAGATGACAGGGCAAAATTTATAATACGCGCCACGGATCTAAAAGGTTCGGAGGTTAGTCACAAACAGCGTCGCAAAGGCACATTTTAAAGCCGTTGTGACTCCCACCACCTCCCAGCTACCTGCACGGAACGTGCGCTCGTCGGTGATTGGCCGTGATCGCTCGTTGCCTTTGTCACTTGTCGCTTTCCTGCTTTAAAGTACAGTCGAGTACGCTATTGTCAAGTTGTTATCGTTATTGTAGTTTTGTTGAGTTGCAAGTTTGTAGTTTGTCAACAGACTGTACAAGCGCAAGCCCGCATTCGCATCTAACTTCCGAGCCTTTTAGATTCGTGGCGCGTAGGTATTATACTAGAATTTTGTTAGTTGATAGGGCGAAATTTAGTTACTAGAATTTCGCTTTTTATGTTTCACATCGGCTGTCAGGAGGCCCACGACGGCCTACATTTTTTACACGCTTTATATTAACTTCACTTGTAAGTTTGTATGTATGTATGTATGTTTGTAACTTTCATTTGAGCTACAGCAAGTGGTTTATATAGCGGTATAATATGCCAGCACAGTAAGTATATTGGCAGCCGTGCGGTCTAAGGCACGGGTCTTCGCTGACGTCAACTTTTGGCATCACGGGTCATGGGTCTAATCCTGTCCACGCCGAAAAAAAATTGTTTTTTTTCGGCAAATTTTTGACAATAAATCGAACTAAAAAGTGGAAAATAAATATAGTTTAAAAAAAAACTAAAAAACACGCTTTATATCAAAGTAAAAAGTGAAAAATAAATATACCTAGTTTAAAAAAAACTAAAAAACACGCTTTATATCGAACTAAAAAGTAAAAGATATTTTTTTTTAAATAAGCTTAAATAGCGTGGGGCGCTCGATGTACGAAAATATGGAACAAAGCGCCCCACTCTTTTTAAGTTTATTTAAAAAAAAATATTTTTTACTTTTTAGTTCGATATAAAGCGTGTTTTTTAGTTTTTTTTAAATACACAGATTTTAGCTAGGTGAGATTGGATTAGTTCGTTAAAGATTCAGTAACAAAGGTTTTATGAAACGCATTTTAATCAAGAGTCCATCAAATAAACGCTTGTCCAGTATGTTTATTAGGCGAAACTATCGAAAAGTACATCACATAGATAGTTATGTGTTAAGACAGATTATATCTAGCAGCTACCTACTCGTAAAAAACTTTGTAACAAGCGCACCAAGTCAAACAAAAGATAAGAAAGCGTGAAAAGGGAGATTTATTGTTTTGTGTAAATTTGTAAAGTCGGGGTATAATCCAAAAGAGAAACGACGTTACGAATGAAACACGCTCCGGACAGCAACCAAAAATTGATCAAAGCACGCTCGGCTCCGGATAGTACGATTTTCTAACCAAAAATTAATCAAAGCGATACTAATTTTAAGATCCTTGATGATGTAAATAATTTAATAAAAAATTGGTTGTCTGTAAAGTCGGTTTACGGACGATAGTTTTACGTGATAACGTCATAAAGAAACATTGATGAACTCTCTGACGTCACGCGAGAAGAGAGAAATGCGTACAAGCCGACGCTTGGGCCGATCGTGCCTCTCTATCGTTTATACCGCGCTCTCGCTTGCACGCTCAGGCTCAGGCGGAACGTGACACTTTTTCGTGCGTGCAGGCGGTGTTTCATCAATTTATAAGACGCGACATTTCGGCTTTAATTAAATCTTCCTCAAGTCGAAATGTCGCGAGTAAGCATGAAGTTTTGACTGATTTCCTGATCCTATTCCTCTGATTTTTATTAAATTATTAATCAAAGCATGTCAGCTATCTAATTTCTTTTTGACAGATGTTCAAAACAAAAGAGCAGCCGTTTTTTTGATGTGAAACATCTATTTATATCGAAATTTGTAATCAAAAATTTTGTATTCGAAGGACAGATGGAAGACCAATCCTAGGATTGAATCTGTGTCCTATTGCCTTGGCACTAAATAAAATTATTATTATTATTAATGGCGCGTTTGATTGGGAGTAAAACCGTGCAGTTGACGCGACACTTTTATGGGAGGACGTTACGCTTGTGTTCGTTGGATTAAATATGGCTTTAGTTGAAGGCGACATCTAGATAACAGGGCGAAATTTAGTCACTAGTATTTCGTTAGATCCTTTGTGTATAACTTGGCTTTTGTTAAAGGCGACAACTAGATGACAAGGCAAAATTTAGTTACCTACTAATTCGAATGAGGTCTTATTTCAGACGGGATTTATCGAATTATAAAATTTTATTTTTATTTAATAGTTGTTTTACAGAATATGAACGTAAGTCGTAAGGTTATAAATACACAAAAAAATAGCTATAGTTTGCTATTATATTGTGAACCACCCACTGTTGAAGTAACAATGCAAAATTTGAAAAAAATATTATCCAAACACTGTCGGGACTCTTGAAATCTTCTACTATCGCGGCGACTCAATTATCATTTAGCATAGTGTTTTTTAATGATATAAAAGTTGATTTATTCGATTGATTCAATTTGTGATTGAAAATAACAATCGTAGACTACATCAAAACTACATTTAGATGATAATTGATTTGTCATTGAGATAAATCTCATTATACCGGTGACACCTGTTTGTCTTGTTTGCAATAATATGTTATTATTATTAATAGAGCCGGCTTTACACACAAAAAAAAAAAACAAGATCTGTAAAGTGCTCCACTAACATGCGAGCTGATTATCTATACATTTTGTATGAATGGACCCAATTTTTAGGCACGGCAGTTCGATCTGTATAGGTACATTAATAAAAAAAAACCCTTTTGCACTCCGGGAGAGAATTGAAAACTTGAATATTAACGTCTTACGAATTTTCGATCAAAATGGTTTGTATCATAGATTACATTTTTATGTACGATATTTCAACGCTAGATGTCTAACGTTGTATAAATAGAAGCATTGTTTATTTATTGGCAACACTTGTAAATAAAATGGTTTGTATCATAGATTGCATTTTTATGTACGATATTTCAACGCTAGATGTCTAACGTTGTATAAATTAGAGAGTTTTTTCGCTCACCCAGTTCTTACTTTACCTGACGCGAGAACATTTTTTACCCATTATAAAAAAAGTGTACAACGCCGCTAAAGAAGTTTTCACTTCAAAAAATTCCAGCCAATTGGGCGACAGGACCATTCTAACTTCAAAAATATTGACATTTGATTATAATAAAGAAAAGAAAATTTCTGAAACAGGAGTCACATTGAAACATACTTCGGCGATTTTGTCTTTCAGTTCATCCAGATTGTGCCACCATCCCGAATAGATTTCATTATGTAAACCATGGTAACGACCTCTGAATCGAGGGCAAAGCAACCTCTGATCTGAACTAATTTGTACTGTGTACTTTTCCCTATGTACGGTTTCCTGTGATACACCCTGTATGATTTATGTGTGCCAAAAGAAAATAAGTTAATTAATTTATTTTTCAAAAATGTCCAGCCCTAGCTGCTACATTTTCTCACACACGTGAGCATAAAAAACAAAAAACGCGTGCAAAAAATATTCCATTCCGCGTGGACTGAAAATACCGCAATAAAAAAAATTTAAATTAATTCATGGGCAGGATTATTAAACTTGAATTAAATACATATCTATTATTTAAATAAAGTATAATAAGAACAAAAAGCCAGAAAAATGATTCAATTTTAACGGCAGGTAAAATATCGTTTAAGTCATTTCGTAGAAAATTAATACACATGCCACAAAAAAGGACACATAATGACAATAAAATCATACACATTTAATGTGAAACGATTAGAAGTCATTTTGAAAACGTTTATGAACCATTTCAAAAAACACTGTCATTATAATCAAAAAACCCACCGTTTTACAGATGGACATTTATAAACGCATTGCCGTACTCGGAGCTAGTATATCATTCGACCATTAAAAAAATATTTAAATAAAATTGTAATTTTGTCGTTTTGTTTTGACATCACACGCAAAAAGAAATAGGTTAGATTGATCCAACACCTTAGGCTATGCGTTGCTCAATTTTATTTAACGATTAAATTCATTTGAATAACATTGTATTTTTTGGCGCTAATCTGTATGTTAAAATTAACAGCGCTGTCAAATTTCTGACTCACTTTAACTTAAGTAACGTTGAATTTGTTAGAAAGTGAGAAAAAAAAGGTTTGCACTCCGGGAGTGCCGGCAGAAGTGAAAACTTGAATATTAACGTCTGACGAATTTTCGATCAAAATGGTTTGTATCATAGATTGCATTTTTATGTACAATATTTCAACGCTAGATGTCTAACGTTGTATAAATAAAAGTCTTCGTTTTACGCATTTTCGATCAAGACACGTGACCCTGACGCGAGTTTAACATTTTTTACCCATTACAAAAAAAGTGTACAACGCCGCTAAAGAAGTTTTCACTTCAAAAAAACGGTCAAGTGCGAGTCGGACACGCGCACTGAATGTTCCGTCCATCACAGGAATCGAGTCTTGAAGATTCCTCCCGCTTAGCTCTTGTTCCCTGCATACATCGACAAATGTCGCTGTCAGTTTGCCAACTAAGCGTGTAGCTATATCTGATAGCCTAATTGTCGTACCGTGTTGTATGCGAGAGTTCTCATATTGTGCTGTATAAACGCACCGGTAGCGGACGCTTGTTTTGTATTACGTGCGTAGCATGTTGCGATTTAAAAACATTATTTTTTTTTGTGACTGGAGATCTTGTGTTTCTCTTATAAAAACTATACCTTGTCGATGAATAATTTAAAAAGCAGGTACCTCAATAATATATGTTTATAAGTCACTGTTATTATAATGAGTACATACACGAAGACATAAAATTGTCTAAATTTGTCTAAAAATGAATATATTAACCTAATCATATTACCCAGTTATTTGTAAAATTGCCACTAAATTACATAACGCCTTGAGGCAATTCTTCAAAATAAGGCAATATGCAAACACATACATTAAACATAACCCTTTTTGTATTTTTATTTCATTAAAAAATATAATTTGAAGTATTGTTTTAAACATGTAAATCTGAGCTAAGAATTACCTTTTTCATTGCATTAATTTCGGGATCGTATAGCGATGTCGTTCGAAACCATTATTTACTGCAGGCGGCGTACGAAATTAAACGCATTTGCTACGGGCTGTTACTGTAATTACTTTGAACGCGCACTAGAAATAAGGGTTCCAAGAATTTATTAGCCTGAACAGTGAACATACTAATCGAGGACAGAGTGTGGTGTAATGGTCAGCGTACTGTCATGGGTTCGAATCCCACCTCTGCTCATGGATATATTATGTTTGTCGTTTAGACCCAGCTTTGATATTTAATGATACTGGCCAAATACCAAATGGTCGAGCCACCCCCCAAGTGATATTATATAAAGCTGAAGAGTTTGTTTGTTTGTTTGGTTGAACGTGCCAATCTCTGGTTCGAATTGAAAAAAATGTTGTTTTTGTTGGATAGCCCATTTATCAAGGAAGGCTATAGGCTATATAATATTATGCTACGACCAATAGAAGCGGAGCATCGATGAAAAATGTTGCAAAATGTAACTCAAAATTTGTCCCTCCGACAAAAACTTTTGAACGGTAACTCCGATCATCATGAAATTTGAATACAACATTCATCTCGGTAAACTAAGATGAATGTGCGTACTCATGTCCCCTCCCCCTTCGTTCTTTTGCACCCGTTTGAAACCGGGCGGGACCGCTAGTCTTTTATAATGTGCATATATGCTCTATACGTATATGTGAACATTGGATATATGTACCTTAAAAAAAAATTTAAAAAAACACTAATTTAAGGACCTTCAATAAAAATTAAACAAAAAAATAAATTTTTTATTTTCACATGCAAAATCGAAATTTAATACTCAGTTATGTATGGGCAATATTTGCATGCGAAATTATGTATTATTACTATCCGAAAAGTATCACGCATTTCCAAAAAAAAGTCACTGGTGAATTTTAAACGCACAGGTACTTATTTTAATTATAGGACAAACTGTTTTCGGCGACCAGTGCAACCTGATGCAACCAAATAAATGAAAAAAAAACATTAAAAAATGTCACAAATGTAACATACGCGCAAAACAAAGTTTTATGTTGTGCCTGCAAGGCAAATCATTTTTTATATACATCCAGAAAGTTATTTTAAGGAGGTTGTGCCAGTCCCAATCAAAAGTAAGTCAAATTCTAAATCGGAAATTTTCCAGAATAAATTTTTACAAAAGATTAAAAGTCGATTATACCAATAAATTATTGTCATATAAAGGCATAAATAAATAATTTTTTTTATTATTAATTAATTATTTCAGTATTTTACTTAATGGACTAACTTTTGAATTTTTTGTACAAAGTTAGGTTAGAAAAAATAAATTTATGTAAATATCCGTATTTTAAATATTTTTTGCAGTAAATAATCAAAAAAAGAAATTAGAAGTAATAAAAATTAAAATTAAATCATTAAAAAGTTGAAATATCAGATAAAATTGTTAAAATTGTCAAGAATAAAATTCCATAATCGAAAAGTGCTAAGGTTTAATATATTTTTTTATTGATTAAAAGTCTCCTAATAAAATTGGAAAAAATATTAAAATATGCGTAAGACATCGATGCTTTACATAGTTAGTTTTCGGAACTGCTGACATTATTTGGTTATTTGCAAAAAATTAAAATGCACCGTTTGCATGCTAGGTTAACATATTTTCCATAAAAGTACTACATGTAAAAGTTTTTTTTAATTTTTAACTTTATAAATCTCCTAATGATTTGGGATTTTTAACAGAAAATTTTGCCATAAAAAATCTATTAAAAATACTTTATTTCTGATTTTTTTCATTATTTTCGTTTAACGCCTCAACATGCATCCTTAAGTAAGTAGAAGTCTTAGTTATAGAGGTCTATGAGTGAAAAATGACTTTTTCTTATATAGAGGTTTCTGTTTCTCAGTTGTAGAGGTTTAAAAGGGTTACAATGACGGTACCTGGCCATTACTCTCACTTAGATAGTTTTCTCGCTTACCCAGTTCTCACTCATTCAGATTTAACTGTAACACATTAAATTAAACTTATTTATATGCTTAAAGTGAGATTTTTTCCTACAAGATTCAATCTTATCGATGTTACAAAACATCGACAGAAAAAGCATCGATGTTTCAAAACATCAATTTCTGATTGTTCATATGCCTACACCAAGCTGTCCTCCATTATCATTAAAAATATATACCGGGTGGTGCGTTACTTTTGACCAGAAAAAATGACCATATACGTCGTTTTGCTTGAAACAAAAGAACTGGTGACGCGAAAAATTTTGTTTTTAAATAAAAATATACGACAATCAAAAAAACAAAAAAGCGTGCACGAAACAAGTGAAATTAATATATGTACGTTTTTCGTACTGTTTTGCTACCGTTTAAATGTAGAGCTGCGTGTAAATGCTGAAATTATATAATAACAATGCAGATGATAAATGCATACCATTATTGCATCTACATGGAAGATGCGACATGCATAACTAATCAGAAAAGCGTCAATATTGCCAACATAACTTATATCATCGAACGACAAACTGCCCTGCTTTCGGTTTGAACAATACCGTCAAGTTCACTTTTCGAATCGTCCAAATTAACAAAAAAAAGCACGTGTGTGTGTCAGCTCCGACGCACGACTGGAGTTTACTCCTTAGATACGCTGTGTAATGTATTCCATCTCATTCTTGTGCATGTTAAATCCAACAGATTGTATATGTTTGTCTCTTTTGTATTCCTTCTAATGCTTTCGCACGTTAAATCCTACTGATATATGTGTTTGTCTCTTTTGAAGCGGACGAGCGTAGCGCCTCACTTGAAGCGGTGGAGCGTAACGCCTCACCGATTGATTTTACTACTCAAAAAATTTTCCAGGCCTTATAACTCAAAATCGTTTCTTAAGAAGTAAACTCCAAAAAATCTATTTCAGGATTCGTAGATAAAATAAAGCAACACACGGTATATTTTATGGTAACAGAAGCGCCATCTGTTGCACCTTAAAGAAACACACTCTATACTAAATGTTTTACGGCAACGAGAGCGTCATCTGTTGCACCTTAAAGAAACACACTCTATACTAAATGTTTTACGGCAACGAGAGCGCCATATGTTGAGCGTAACAGCAGCGCACAACCACATGTGATCTGGTATAGCTAGTTTATAAGAGAAGAAGACTTTTGTTTCGACCGGCTTTTGTTAATAAAACAAAAGATATTGATTGGTATAGAATAATTTCGTAACGACATCCTCGCATACTGATAATGAGTCGGCAGACATACTTATTTTTTAATAAATATTTATTGCGCAATAATTAATCTTAGCATCCATTGCTGAAATAAATAATACTTTATTATCGGTGTAATAAAACTATTATGACATTTTACAGTACCTACTGCTATTATATTTAATTATTACGAAATAAACATTATACTTGGACGCTCAATTTTTAATAAAATTATTACAACGTCAAGGTACGTGTTACGTTAGATAATTCTTTCAATAAAATTTTGAAACAGAGTCAAATTTATTTCGACATTTTTCTAATTTATTATCCCCAATTTATATAGGTACGCGCTATTTTTTAACGCGCTGATGAAACATCCCATGATGACATTTTTGGTCGCATAACGACCGGAATTCATTTAGGTCGTCTTTTTGAGGAATGAAAAAAAATGTGCTGTTTGCTTGTCAATTTTGGTACTATTAGCGTTTCCACTTTAGGTACAATACGCGCCACGGATCTAAAAGGTTCGGAAGTTAGTCACAAACAGCGTCGGAAAGGCGTTGAGGCTCCCACCACCTCCCAGCTATATGCACGGAACGTGCGCTCGTCAGTGATTGCTCGTTGCCTTTGTCACTCGTCGCTTTCCTGCTTTAAAGTACAGTCGAGTACGCTATTGTCAAGTTGTTATTGTTTTTTTAGTTTTGTTGAGTTGCGAGTTTGTAGTTTTTCAACAGACTGTAAAAGCGCAAGCCCGCATTCGCATCTAACTTCCGAGCCTTTTAGATTCGTGGCGCGTATTTATAAGTCTGAATAGCAACACTGTATATTGGAGGGTCTTTGAATAACTGCGTAGCATGTGACTTGACTACAAAACGAAATTGGTAACACGTATTCCAAGTTACCAACACAAACATTTCATAATTCATACTTCACTTAATTACGATGTCTCGTAAACTTCTCAGGCAGATTCCAACAGACAACATTTTATGAACGCATATAAGTGTTTACTGTTTATATATAGTTTATTTTATGTAATAATTATGGTACAGGCCTACATAACGGAGATGTTAAAATATTCGATTTTTAAAGCCAATTAATTAAATACTTCAAATATCTTTACTAGCATCCTCACAAGAAATGATACAAATATGCTTTTAAACGTTACAGAAGTGAAAGATTTTTTTAGTTAGTAATAAATTAAAAAAAATTGGTTGTCTGTAAAGTCGGTTTACGGACGATAGTTTTACGTGATAACGTATTCCGTAATACATAACCTAAACCTCCCAAAATTTGGTTTCAATCCGCTTATCATTGGTGTCGGAATGATAAGAAATGTCAAAAGTGACGTTTGCAACTTACAAAGTATTATGTTCTAATAATAATTAGTTATTCCAATACTTAACTTAGAAGGCGTTGCATTTCACAATATACTAATGTCAAAAAATTGAATTAAACATTAGAAATGCAGCCGTTTTCATGTTAAGACAAGACATACGTTTGCTTCTAATTTCCATGTACGGCAAACAAAGACAACCCACCGCGTCGCGCCATGCATTAGACAACATTGCATTTATACAGCTATTTTTCTATATAAATTTGTATAAAATATTTTTCTATATAAATTTGTATAAAAAAACTGTTTAGGCAAATTCTGTTATACGAAATCTATGTAAAATGTTCTCCTCTTTCGTTTAAGACTGGTTTCAAACCGATCTGATTTAAATTGAGCGAGAAATTAGCAAAAAGCACGCACAGGGTCAGGCGGAACGTTATGCGTTATGCGTTACGCGTTACACTTTTTCGTACATGCAGCCGGTGTTTTATCAATTTATAATATTGGTGATTCATCAATTTATAAGACGTTATCACGTCAAAAATCAGAATATGTAATTTCAATTGCATATTTGGAAGAAACTGAAAACCGAATTGCAAGATTGTTATAAGCGTGTTAAAAAAATATTAATTTGTGTTATGAATTGAGTCAGTCAATATAAATTTGGTTACAATTTAATTAATGAATGCAAAGATGTCGAATGGTTGTGAATTATTTATGTTATTATAGGTTTATTTTTCGAAATATTAATTATGTTTATATTAAATAACATGACAAGATAAGTTGACTCAATGCGTTAAGTGTTTTAAAATATGAATTTTTAAAATCAAACAAATAGCGCCGCTAAATAGGCAGGGATGACCATGAATTAAAATCGTACTTTCCAGCTTCCCTGAGTATTTCAGGCTAGAAATCTTTAAATAAAAGTTTTAGGGCATGCGATTTTGCATTAAAATTAATGCCACATGCTTTGTATAACGACATAAATCTATACTAATATTTATAAAAAGGTCAAGTGTGAAGTTTGGACGTATAGGAGGAAAACTCCAAAACTACTCATCCTATTTCAAATTTTTTTCACCAGTATTTAGAATGGACCTTCAGGATGGGAAAAGGCTATATATTATCACGTTAAAATAAAAGCGCTTTTCATGGAGACCAATCCTATGTAAGTCGGCAATCTAAACATTCGGGCGAAGCCGGACCAGGCCGCTAGTTAGATATAATTTCAATTAATAAATTTGCCAGTCAATATTAAGTATGTCGTTGTTAAAATATATTTTATCAAAAGGAAAAATGGCCCACACAATTACAGTGAAAGAATTCCATATAAAAAGTTCTGTATTTTAAACGTTATCATTTTATGTAAGTTGCAAGACATATTTTCACGTTTTCATATGGAATTTTTGAAGGTACAAGCAAAATTATCAGTTATTTAGATGCAGAATTGAAAGTCCTACAAATTTTCAATCAGTGTTTTTTGGCTTTAATAATCAGGGAAGCAGAAAATGACGAAAGTATAATTTTGTAAGTCCTACGATTTATGGTCTATTCTGTAGTGTAAAAATTTACAGTCTTTTGTCACTTTCTATTATCTAACAAAATAAAGTAAGACATAAAAGGGAATTGTGTCTACTCTCTCTGTCAAAGCGTCATATCCTGAAATAATATAAAACCATCAATAAATGCTAGAACCTAAGAACGCGCGGGAGTCTTACTGTATTCAACAAAGAAGTCGCGACAGCATAATGTGTCTATCTCCAAAACCGGACGAAGCCGGACTGGGCTGTTTGTCTATTATAAATATGATAATTTGTATATACAAAAGAAACAGTTTCGTAGTTATGAAATCATTTTCTTTCATCAACTGCGCCGTATATACTGAAGATAAGAAAATATAATGTTTTATACATTTTTTTGCGTGTGGTGTTTACGTTAATTACAAACAATAATTTTTCATGGGACTTTGACTTCACGATATCATGTTATAAATACTGTTATAGATAGAAAGATTATCTCTCTGCACATAACTCGGCGCATAATCATACGTGTTGTAGGTTAGGTATTTTTGTATATTTTACTCCTCGGTCACAGTCTTCTAGATTGGTGTGTTCTGGCGCCCGTTCTCGAAACAAACGAACAACGAAACAAAGTGTTAGGTCAAGACAAAAGCTTGCAATTTCAATGAACATTCACTGCTTTAACACTGTGGAGAATAAAATTGTTTCAAAAGAAATGCGGAAAGTTTAATTTTTTTTTAATAACTTATCGGTCATCAGTTGAAAAAGTATATAATAATTTAATTTTCCGCTAAGTAGTTCTTATTAGTAATAAATTAATATTTTTAGTGGATTTTCCTCTGTCACCTTTCGTAATAATTTTTAATATGACGGCCGCCATATGGGGAAATCCTCATAGTTTAATAAGTCAATAAACAGAGGTTACACATTGTCATTGAAGTTTGTCTTTTGTTCCTTCAAAAATTATTTTGACATTCAAAGACGCACAAAGGTGTTCCCGTGTGCTAATCTATAAGAACAGACGTAAATATCAATTGAATTGTGAATTTGTTACTAAAACATGAAATTGGTTCGCAAATAACATTGGTAGAACTGCACGTATTCTAAACTAATTTCAAGTTTTTGTCGTGATAACGTCTTATAAATTGATGAAACACCGGCTGCACGCACGAAAAAGAGTAACGTTCCGCAAGCGAGAGCGCTATATAAGCGATAGTCTCTCTCTTCTCGCGTGACGTCAGAGTAGTGTGCGTTCAACATTTTTTTCGGCTGTTCCAGCGAAAGCTACATCTGACAGATGGCCAGATAAATTATACGGTTTGTTAACAAATATAATAATATATATACATTCTTTTAAATGTCTTTTTTAATTGCTTAAAAATATGTATTTTGCTTTGGTTGATCAAATTATTAGTCGGTAAAAATAGAGTTTGACAGCTACTAAAATTTAGGTTATGTATTATTAAATATGATTTTCGAGCGGAATACGTTATCACGTAAAACTATCGTCCGTAAACCGACTTTACAGACAACCAATTTTTAGTCTCTACTTCTCATGCAAAGTGTCTCCTCCTACGCTGCTCAACCAGTTGGAAAATACGTTTGACAATGTCTAACCTCAAATTTCTTCCTGGCCATTATCCCTGTAGTCCATCTCTCATGTGTTCTTGTTATATTTGTTGCTTTATATATTGCGTCGCTTATGTTCCCAATCATTCAAACTTCATCGCAATTCAACCTAATACAAAAACTAGCCCTGGCTAATTACTTGTCATAGTAAAGGCCATTTTGTTAATAAAAAAAACTCAATTTAATAAAGATTTTTATTTCTGATTTGTCTATGACTGCCACGAAGTAAGGAGGCGTCCATTGCGTGAGGTATTTTTTTCTAAATTTCATCCCCTCACCCCTTGGAGAGATTCCTTTCGTGAAATTCTCCCTATGAGTTTTAAATTTATCTGTTATAATCTATACTTCTATACTAATATATAAAGCTGAAGAGTTTGTTTGTTTGTTTGGTTGAAAGCGCTAATCTCAGGAACTACTGGTTCGAATTGAAAACATGTTTTTTTGTTGAATAGCCCATTTATCGAGGAAGGCTAAAGGCGATATAATATCACGCTACGACCAATAGGAGCGGAGCATCAATGAAAAATATAACTCAAAATTTGTTCGTCTGACAAAAACTTTTGAACGGTAACTCCGATCATCATGAAATTTTGACACAACATTCATCTCGGTAAACTAAGATGAATGTGCGTACTCATGGTCCCTCCCCCCCATTCGTTCTTTTGCACCGGGGTGAAACCGGGCGGGATCGCTAGTAATGTATATACCTACTCTGAATTAAAAAGTTAGATTTTCATTGACCCCGCCCCCTCCCTTTAAATGAGATTCCCTATTTTGAGTTCACGTAATTAATGTATGTCCCCCAAGGATGCAAAAAATACGCGAGTTCTACTGTAGACGCGTCGAACTGATAATTTTCAGTTTTTTGAAGGCGATTAAAAATACTTTTTGATTGTTTTCGTTTGATTCTTTTAATATGTTACGCCACTGACTGTACCTAGATCTTGTGTCTACGTATTCGTTACAGTTCAGTAACGTTAACATTGTTTTACAGATGCGAATTAATTAGTTAGTTGGATGAACTCAAGTATACTCATGTATAATACATAAACAGTCCGTATATATATTATGTACAAGCTGTATTAAAAGTAATTACATATAATATTGTACCTATGTATTATTTGCAAGCCTAGCATTGGTACAATAAATGATACGTTTGTCCTAAGACGCGCACGCACTAAAATCTACGCGGTAGGTTTTTTTTTTGTGCATTGAAGTACTTGCGTTCGTAGGTTGGCTAGTTTCTTCCGCGAACGCCAACCACACATTATTCTGTATGTTAAAATCATTAGTGCTGTTATATACTTTTTGCTCTCATCTGCCGGTTGAAGTCGAATCCAGGCCAATTTGGCCTACCGCGTCTTAAGAGTATTCATCCCTGCAAATACCCCCTGCACCCTTCACCTCAAATCTTTTCCCCTCGCCTAAAAACGGAAAGACAAAGAATCAGACTACAGATCCTTCAAGCGAAATTAAAAAAAAAAATTCCTGAAAAAACTTACAACCTTATATTTCACACGTAGACGAAACTTTTTTTCAAAAAATTCGCCTGAAGGATCTGTAGTCTGATTCTTTGTCTTTCATTTAGCGTTTACCAGAACCCTCTAGCTTCAAAAATAGAGTCGGGAGAGCGCGAACCGTTTTTAGGCGAGGGGAAAAGATGTGAGATGAAGGGTGCAGGGGGTGTTTACAGGGACGAATACTCTTAAGAAGTGTCACTTCAAAAATTGGCATCATTCATAAATAAATATAAGATTGTAAACATAATTATCAGTTGTGATATTTAAGTTTATTAAAATATTTATAGTATTTCTTGGTAAGTGCAATAATTTGCTTGTGTATCATGGTACAAGACAATAAAAAAAAAACAATAAAAGTAATATTAATTGTTTGTAATTAATGAATATTTGCATTAATGCTGTTACGCATAGTAAAACTCATCGTTAATTAGTATAAATATATCGTGATTATTATTTTTTCTATATAATAAAATAGAAATTTTTTTGCCGTGAAAGAATTTACCTCGACCTATACAGAGATAGGTCACCAGTTATTGTTTAAAATCACTTAATTTATTACGCATTTTTACAAATTACAATTTTTATCATCCATTTGTATAATTTACCGTTTCTTTAAGTTACGGAACATCGATTGGAATTTTTTTATTTACACAAATTCAAAATTTGCCAATGGTGATTTTATCTACTCACCATTTGTTGGCTGCAATAAAGCGGAAACACTGCATGTTTCTTGGTGAAATTCTGGGACTCTTTGAACATGGTTTTAACAGTTCTAGGGTAAGAACTGTCCAAGGAGACGCGAGAACTAACCAAAACTCAGTGCATCCAAAGTGTTCTTTATTGCCAACAAACGTTTTAACAGTTCAGAACCATGTTCAGGACTTTTCCGGTCTTTGTCAAAAAATTAGATTTGACAATGATCTTAGATTGCAATCATAGTTTCATACATGCAGGAGCAGTCATAATGCGTCGTATTCAAACTCTCTTTTATGTAGAACATTAGATTGTATCAAATGCTTGAAGTACAGAGAGAAAAATATTGCTTGTCAAGCTATAAATTTTGATCAAAATGTGTAGAAAAATGTTGTTCCGAAATAGACAGTAATAAAAAATAGTTTTAACTGATCAATTACTTTTCGAGAAGGATCGAATTAATAAGTATATAACGCCACTGTCAAATCAGATTTTCTGACAAAGCTATCTGCAACCCAGCAATAGATTTCTAAACAGTTAAATAGTGTTGCAAAGCGATTTAATTATTTCTAATATTAGATCTCTGATAATATAAACTTTTAGAGTGTGTATAATAAAAATAAATAAGCAAATTGATTACTTATTTATATTTATTTAGTCAAAGCTGTGATTCCGCACAACGTTAGTTACATAAGTGTTTTTTGAAATATATAATAGGTATGTATTTTATTTATTATCAAAGTATATTAACTTAAATACATCTTTACTGTTATTTACATGTCTGTTTAAGCAGTAATATTAATTTATTTGTTAATTATTGGTAAGTTTTATAATACTTGAATAATAATTGTAGTACTACACATGTTGCACCTATCACGCTCTGAGAATGCACGTACAATCACGACGCATTGCAACCTTACAGCTTCAACTGTACTTAGTGATGGGGTACTCGAGTACAAGAATCGATTCAGTACTCGATTCTTCAAAGTACTCGCTGTACTCGAGTACTTGTAACTGGTATTCGAATACTGTAGACCGAGTACACATAGCAGTACAGGAATCGAATTCTTCCTACAGTTGATGCGTTTTTGGCTTTTGCACGTCCTGCGCGAATACACACTTGTACTCGAATACACACTGCAGTCAGCAGTGCACTGTGCAGGGATTGAATTCTTTTACAGTATGCGATTCTGTGCCTACACGGCGTATACTCGAATACCGAATACAACCTTATTATAATACCTATTTATAGCTGATATTAGGATCATTCAGTATTCAGTGTTTCCAGCACAAGCTAATGTACGAGCCGACGGTATTCGGTTAGCATCGATTCTAAGCAGCTGACAGACTATCAACTGCATGCAATGAGAAGGTCATTTTAGAGTTTAGACAGTACTCGAGTACTCGGTACTCGGATAAGTATTCGATTCTTAAAAGTATTCGAGTACCGAGTACTCGATTCTCAAAAAAGACGATTCTCCCCAACACTAACTGTACTATTTCTTGAATTCAATTTTTTTATGTAATCAGGCAGTTTCATCTACTTATATACAGGGTGCCCCACGACATGACTTCCATAGCTTGGGACTGTGTTGCTGGGGTGATTTCAAGTCAAAAATGTCAAATGAACATATACCCGGAACGCTATCCTAACTGAGCTAGAAGCATTTGAAATTTTAGATGAGTAGTAGTAGGAGTTCCCTACTAATTTAAAAACCATTTAAAAAGAAATCGCTTTATTGAATTAGTTGCTCAAAATGTCCACCTAGTTGCTGTATACATAGTCTAGCTCTTTTTGGAATTGAAGTGGTAGCTCTGCGAAGAGTCTCAGGATCAGCACGAATAAATACTAATGATGATTCACAGCCACCTGGTCTTTTTAATAATAACAAAACCAACAGCCGAACCTAATACCTGCATTAGTGGGCTTACTTATTTAAAATTTCAAATGCTTCTAGCTCAGTTATAGGATAGCGTTCCGGGTATATAGTTCATTAGACATTTTTGACTTGAAATCACCCCAGCAACACAGTCCCAGGCTATGGCAGTCATGTCGTGAGACACCCTGTATATTTGAATTTTCTGAACGCATGGTATTTTTGGTTTTTAACTGTAAGTCGATGTTTTTATAAAATGTTTATAATTTCGCATTCTGTTCAAAAATATGTCAAAAGTCGATTTAATGTTGCACTTGGAGAATTGAATGGTAAAATTGAAAAAATATATACGTGGATTACGGAATAATCGCAGAAAATGATGGGGCCGACACTTAAAATCGAACCTACGACCTTTTATGTACGTGGCAGCCGTTATCTAATGAAACTTGCCCCACCGTGCGAAAAGAATTTTGACTTATATTATTTAGGTACTTATTATTGTTTAACAACACAGCTTATGAATATGTGACATCTGGATATTTTTGTAATCTGACAATTTCAACAAATCGGCGAATGTTTTGAACGCACGGTATTCTTAAATTTCAAATTGATACTATTGATATTTTCATAAACTATTTAATATCTTGTGTCCTGTTTCAACAATAATGTATGATTGTTTAACAATTTAGATAATTACATGTGACAATACTCATAACAGATGAGATACAGTATACTTTGTTTAAATAAAGTGAATTAATTGTTATTGTAATTGTTATCCTTTGTGACGACAATTCAATTATTTAAATTTTAAACAAACATAAATTATACGTGTACTTGTATTGTCTTCAACAATCAGCTATAAACACGGTGTTATAACTTGAGAAGAAATAATGAGAATTATTATCAGGGTCGGACTCTATATTCAAGCAAACTTTATGACTGATGCTGGGTTAAAGAAAGTGTTGTTAAAAAATCTTTTTTGACAAACTCCTTCGATTATGACACACACATTTCTCCATAAAAAAGCATTGTATAGAATTTTAAATCGATTCTGCTCGAAAAATAATTGATCGATTGAAATTATATTTGTTTAAACTGTATATTGTACACATGTATTTAACATAGTTTTTTGTGCAATAATTAACCTCACAACAACATTTTTTTACACATTTTAATGGAAAAACTCGAAAAGCGATCTTTTTGTATGTAAATCAATCAATTGTTTTTGTGTCTGCATGACAAGGTTTAACAAAGACATTAGACTGCTCCTATCAGCAAAAGAAATGTATATGTTACGGTTAAAACAAGAAAGTAGTTAATTCGCGAATTAATCAGCTAATTACCCGAATTAACCAATCCTTGACGTTGGTTAATTCGGATATTAGCCGGTTAATTCGCGAATAAACTACTTTCTTGTATTAACCGTAACATATATACGTGATCACAATCTAAGGTCATTGTTAAACCAAATTTTTTGACAGTGCTTGCTGCAACCCGGCATGAATATTTTTTCTTTTTCGCTCGTGTCCCGCAGCCTCGCAGGTCCCCGCGTTCTTAATTTATATAGAAGGTAGAAAGTAATACGTTTATTAAAATAAAAATTGGGTTAGGAGAAGCGCCCCCAATCACGTGTTAATCGCGGTAATGTAGGTTTTAATGGGGGTCCTACCTGAAACCTGAGTTTAGGCGGTTGGGAAGTGCGCTATATTTTATAATTGTAGTAACATTTTTAGTTAATTTTATGTTTAAAATTTTAATGTAATTACCTGGACTCATTCTACACTGTAACTATAGTACTTATTTAAAGAATAAAGTTAGCTATTATTATTATTATTAGAGTTACAAGTTTAACAATTAAATACTCGTACAGACAGACAGACAAACATTTTAAAACGCACGTTCATTCAAAATACAAAATAAACGAAAATCTCCCAAAAAAACGAAATTACCGATAAGGACTCCCGAACCGTTTTTGTATGAATAGGGAAGGAAACTTTGGACACTAAAAATGTAACTATAAAATACTAAATCATCGCAATTACGTATGCCCTAGCACTCATCAAGAAATTATTATTATTACGTAAGCAAAATGTGCGTCGAGAAAGTGTTTTAGTGTTTTGTGGTTACTTTTTAATATTCAAATATTATTTATTACTAGCTATTACCCGCGACTTCGTCCGCGTGGGTTTTAATTTTTGTGCGCGAAATCCTAATTCTTTTTCTCAAATAAAAGTGGCCCAAGTTACTCTTTATAACATCAGCTATATGCCAGTTAAAGCCCCGTGAAAATCGGTTCAGTCGTTTCAGAACTGACAGACAGAAAAAAATCTTAAAAATTGTTTTTTTTTTGTTACCGTATAATATACACTTTCATAGTATGCATATAGTAAAAAGCTGTTCTTTTGACATTACAAACAACTAAATTTTATTTATTTGTATAGATTATATTATTTTAATGTTTTGGAAACTGTGATTGGAATATTTAAATTAAAATGCCACATTAACTTTTTTTTGAGATATAAAAAAAAATGTTTCACCACACACCGCGAAAGTTAAAACAAATGATGCCTGTCTTCAATCAATATTTATAACTGAATAAGGGTCATGGGGTCACAAAGTTCACCTCTCAAGCTTAACGTAAACATTCATAGGTATCAAAAACGTTTTTGGTTAAAAAAACTTTTCAGAGACATAAAAACATTGTTTAATTGTTATCAGAACTATATACAGTTGGTTCAAAAATAATGCTATGTTACTTATATTATGTGTAGAATTAGTGTGACGTCACTGGCAATTATTTTGGGACCAGGCTATAGATTAGATTATATTATAGAATATATATAGACGCTCGACGCAAGATTGATCTAGGCAATAATGATACATACTATTTTAAGTAAACATTTTAAACCTTCCCAGATGATAAATTTATAAAACGATATAAGACAGGTACCAAATAAATAAAAACAACGTTTTTGACACTTTCGATTTTATGGCTGTGTTTACGAGTTTACATTAAGAAAAGGGAATTGAATTTTTTTTGGAAAAAACACGAAGAAACCTTTTTTTATCCGCATCCATGGCAGTTGTTTTATGGCATTGAACCAACTAGTAAATACAAATTAAAAATACATTGAGTCCGATCCTGATTTCCCAATTTTTGGCTATTTACTTAAAAAACAAATAGATCGCAAGCGTGTTGGAAAAATAGTAAAATAAAAACTAGTTGACGAAACGCACTAAATTTGTCGAAATATAACCGATAAGTATTAATAAAAATTGCACGATTGTGGACAAAAAGGTATTTATTTAGTGTACGACGTTTCGTCTATAAATTTAGACTTTTTCAAGTACAAATGTGAAAATTCAAAACAATAATTATGAAAATAAACATTAATTACTAACCATAGCAATTAACAAAAGTTAAGGTACATAAGACAAAAACATGGCAACATGTTTATGTATACATTTTAAACAATAAAAATACGAAAGTTATATAGTTCAATTTCATTACATAGTTATACTGACTAGGTACTTAAATTTTGAAAAAGTCTAAATTTATAGACGAAACGTCGTACACTAAATAAATAACTTTTGCCCATAATCCTGCGATTTTTATTAATAATTATCTCGATGGACACGATATCTAATATATAACCGATAAGAATAACGTTTATTTCAATGATAGGGTAGAACACTAACCTGGTCACGTTAATATAAAGTAGGTACTATTAGTTGTTTTATTTATTTAAATATTGATTTTCTAAATAAGTACGAAAAATATGTTTAATTAATTTTCACGAATGAATAGTTTGATAAATATTAACTCTGGTATTGAAAAGTTCGTCTGCCGTCGGATATTTGCGACCGTAAAGTATTACTATCACTGTTCATAAATAGAAAATAGAATCAATGGCCACAAATGTTTGACAAAACAAAAATAACTTGAAATTAAAGACACTTTTCACAAATAAAAAACTCTAGATTTTCCAAAAAACTGGGAACACATCAAAAACTACTAATCAAAGTATTTTAAAGAATATTTGCGGAATTGACGTTTGACTTGAACAATCGCGAAAAATATTTCTAATAAAATAATTAAAATTGCAAAAATATCACTATTTGAAAACTTACAAACGACGTTTACAAAAATCAGCAAATTTTCAGCACTCCAAAATTTAAAAAAAAAAATTAAAATTTCACTACATATTCGGCGCGATCACAATTTGAAATTCGTATCGTTAAGTATAAAAACAAAACACTGTCTAATAAATGCGTAGATATATACAACACTATAAATATTTCACAGATACAGATACCTATAAGTAGTAAGCACTTCACTTGTTTCACCAACGAATAAATATATATAAACAAGATAAGTTACTGACCTGCAAAATATATCCCCTAGCATAATCCTCATGAGTCCATCCAAAACCGTGAAGCACTTGCAGGACCTGGTCCCGCTGCAGGACGGAGAATAGGCGATCCAGCAGGATTTTAAGACGTATCGGCAGCGCTTGGCAGCCGTACAACACTAGACTAGCAATATCAAACGCCGCGTTCGGTTGCACGGGCTCCGGTTGACTGTTTGTGAACAGGTGACGCGATCCCAGCTTGTCCAGTGCTGCAACACAAACACACAGACAAACATTATAGAGAATGAAGATAGATAGAGAGCTAGGCGACGGAGTGGGGATGAGATATATGCAACACAGAGAGACACACGAGTCGCGTCGTCATTGTCGCACACACCTATACAAGTGACATGCGGCAATGCCAGGTAAAGAGAGAGAAGAAGTAGGGTGTCGCCCGTCCGGCGGTTTGTCCGTCAACCGTCGTTCGCTTGTTTGGTCAGAGCAGGTTGGCCGAGAGGCGGTGCGCGCGCAATATCGAGGAGGGGCCAAACAAGAAGCGACAAACACACACACACACACACACACACACACAATGAGACAGACGCGCGACGAATGTGTGCGACTTCACGGACGACAGAAAAGGACCGTCGCATATGCGCCGCGTTGTGGACGTGCGACGAAGTACGCGAACCGTCTCCTCGATTCTTCTTTTGTGTTTTTGTTGTTTGTGTGTGCGATCGTCATTTATCGCTGCCGTTGTCGGATGCTGCCGCCTAGCCCCTAACTTCCCGCTCTGTACATATTACTATTCTGTAGACTCGAGTATAGGTACTGTGCATTATAGTATATGTGATACGTTTATACGAAATTGAGGTTCTTGTACCGTGCAGCGACGCGGCGAACTCAGTAGCGCCACATGCAGGAAATATTTGTATACTCGTCGCCGTACACGACGCTGGATTACCTTGTTAGATTTCACTATACTAGTTTTCGAGCGCCGATTTTTTTAATAACGCTATTATGTGCTCGCTTCACACGAGACGTCTTTACAAGCTTGCTCTGCGCGGTGATAGTTAGAACGCCAACAAAAGTGCATGTTTATTGTCTCTGGAACAGAACACACACTACGGGATAGTGTTTGTTTGTGGGCGTTTGCTCAAGTCGCCCACGTGACAAGATACTGCTTCCTGATACCTAGCAGCGGACCTGGCAAGAAAAATAGCCCCTGTTCTAATTTTAAAACCTATCTTGTGAGCTAGCAGGCGAGCCCGCAGTTACGTCATTTCCAGCTTCGTATCGGCCAGCAGAAGTCCAAGCCTCGTGTGCAGCGGTTTTAAGTCAAGCAATGTCCCTTTACTCAATGTGCGGTGAGCGAAGGCAATAAAGCGTATCGAAAATATAAATGCGTCTCTTTTTTCGAAGTAATTTCTTGGTTATTCCGACAATATTATATATTAGCATGGAGTATATCTCTTTTTATCAAAAGTTTTATGTCTTTATCTATGGCGTTAGCCAATCAGAACCAACGCACTCTTATATACGACTTAAAAAATGACAGAAGTATATGTTTGCACCCTAATGGTTCGATTGCGATTTTATTCCTATCCTCGGTATATAATAAAAGTATATGGTATAAGTAAACAAATTAAAGACCTTGCATTACTATGATACTTTGATCCATTCTTACATTTCTATAATGGAATTCTGAGAATACAATATTACTAGGCAGAATCAGAAAATGAAATCTCCAAATTAAAAAAATAATTCAAATCTTAGATTAACGTCTGAATAGAAATCTTCAAATAAATAAAATTATCGACCAATTTTTTCAGACTGTATATTGACAAAAAATTATAAAATTATAATTCAATATCTCAATAAATGACGTTTCGGTCCTTCTTCAGAAATATGTAATCTAAAAAATATAAAAATTGAGATATTGAATTATAAATTTATAATTTTTTGTCAATATACAATCTGAAAAAATTGGTCGATAATTTTATTTATTTTAAAAAAATAATTATTAGGTATACTTTTAATATCAAACACCCCATTTTCTTGGTTATTAACATTTTTAAATATCATAATATTAATGCACAGTATATTATTCAAAAATATATATAAACTAAATACTTCCCCTTAGATACTGGAGCGAGATTTGGGTCGAGAGAAAGTGAATTATTATTATTTAACAGTTTGGCGCGTTTTGTGAACTTTTCTATAGTGGTTGTTTTTTAAACAATCTATGACGAACAGATTCTCACTTTCAAACGATCTATGCAACAAACGAAAAAATATTTATAAAAAAGCATTCTTATAAAACACCCGTTACTTCCACCACGTTTGCAAATATAATATTTTTTATG
Organism: Xanthostigma xanthostigma; assembly: GCA_963575645.1. Classification (NCBI taxonomy): domain Eukaryota; kingdom Metazoa; phylum Arthropoda; class Insecta; order Raphidioptera; family Raphidiidae; genus Xanthostigma; species Xanthostigma xanthostigma. The sequence goes on from OY754471.1 coordinate 45,018,960, forward strand.
GCGAAACTTCATTCAGAATTCTACAGTGGTTATTTTTTATATAATCTTTGAAATTATTCTCGATTTGAAATGGGCTATGAAACAAAAAAATATTGAAAAATAGCAATCCCATAAAGTACCAGACAAAAAATATTTTTTGCAATATACCCGTTCCTCCCACCATGTGTGCAAAATTTATTTTTTTATAATGAAACGTAGAAATGGTACAGCGACTTTCTTTGTATAAGAACAGGGAGTTTTTTGTAAGCATAAGTTACCTACAAAACTGATAAAATATCCGAAAAACGCAAGAAAAGAAATGTAATCATCCTAAATAATTCTTTCGTTGGGATATGAAATAATAAAATCAATGAGTACAGAATTCTCTGGAGCAGGTTCCGTTTTATTTTCTGGAGACTAGTTAATGCCTCCTTAGTTCTGAATTATACTCTGCCATTATGTCTATACGTATATACAGAAGTAAAGACACACATAAACCAAAGCTTTTTAGTACAGTGAGCGGCTAACAGATGTCTATTGTCCAGCCAAAGTACGGTCGAATTATTTCTTCATTAAACACCCAGGATGGATTGAACACACGCACACAGATGCGACCATTCTATATATACATTTATATACAAGCTGTTCACGAAATGTATGTATAAAAATAGCTGCAACCGGCCACGCGTTGCTCTGGCTCAGTCCGGTTTAATAGAATAAAAGGAAGCACACTTTTCTAATATGTTTAATTTCACAAAGCTTGTTAATATATATTTATTCAACACGCGTGAATAATATATAGTTTCGGGGCCCTGCTAAATTCGGGAGAAATAATAAATTACTTCATGTTGACGCGTAGAATGCTAATAATGAGCCGTACTGTACGATAATGCATTTTTTGTACCAATAGGAACGCAGTAACGAGCGGAAGCCGTACAATAATGAATAATAACTGCATAGTTTCTGAACGCGGTAGCGATTTGTATATATGAAAACAGCATCGCAATTCAGCGAAAGTCTTGTGTGCATCGAGGGCGGTGGGTACGTCAATCAATGAAGTGATTTATTATTTTTCCCTCTTTTATCAGGGCCCCGATTACATATTACTCGTGCTAGTTGAATAAAATATTATGTGCGACCATTGATCGAAGGAGAATATTCCACTCGCGTGTTACCGCACTCGCTAAGCTCGTGCGGCAAATTTCACGCTCATGGAATCTTCTCCTTCTCTCACTAGTCGCACAATATACTATTTTTGTTGTTCAATTGTCTGTGCAGTTTGTCTGATTTGCCAACTCTAGAACACACAACATATAATTGTCCATGTGAGAAGCAATTTCCTTTCATTGGAGAGAAGAGACAACTGTAAAATTTGTTACAACAAGAGAGCCTGCTGCCTTTTGAACGTTAGGTCCTTGTTTAATAAAAATAACTCGGGTCGCAGTGCGTTACCCTGCCGACAATACCTATAGTGTACTTGCTAATACAGGGTCAGGCAGTGTGGCTTTATTATGTGAACTTATTTTTTTTGTTTTTGGACAAAATAAAAATTTTAACTCCTTAATACATCCCTTAAAATAATATATATTTTTTTAATTTCAATATTATTACCAATTTACCAAATAAAATTCACCTTTCACCAGGGGTGGGTTGCCAAATTTTGAACAACCGGCTCGCTATTATTTCGAAGCAAAAAAAAAAAACGGCAAGACCAAGACCTTACTTAAGATTAAAACTAAGATTGAATAAGCAAGACCAAGACCAAGACCGATACCAAGACTGTCTCAATCCTATCAATATTAATTATAAATAGTATTTAGAAAAATTATTAAAAAGACGTAAAGTAACAGGTTAAATGAGCAGAATCAAGACTGAATACGCAAAACCAAGATCGAGACTTAATACGCAAGACCAAGACCAGAAATATTTGAGCAAGAACAAGATCAAGATCGAATAAGCAAGATCAAGATTATCTCAGTCTTAGTCTTGCTTTGCTCATCACTAGATGGTATTAATCTGGTAAACAATAAATAACTGTACATCTTTTCTCGAACAGCTTGTAGATTATATAGAACATATATAAATAGTTGCCTGTTCAATGCTCTCCCCTTGATTAGTACGCTTCTTTATTTATAGATCCTCTATTCGAGTATATTGTTTCCGTTATCCGACTGCAGAAAAATCTCTAACCACTAATTTGGATCGAGAGGAGCTTATTGGACAAGAAATATAAATCAAGGAGAAGTGAAATAAAAGCCTTAGTGTGTTCAAACAATCCGTTACATCACCCATCCTAAGTACATCACTTACATATTTTGATTTTTTACGCGCATAACACGAAAGAACAACAATTTTGCCTTTTCATTAAGACTGACTCTATTGGAATAGACGTTACCTTAGCTGTCTAACGTCTATATTCTCTGCAATCACCGAGCGGAGTGGCGTAGCGGTAAGAGCACTAGACTCGCATTCGTGAAGTACCGGGTCCGAATCCCGGCGGGGGCAGATGTGGCTGGGAGTTTTTCCCACTGCCTCTCACCGAGAAACTGTAATTCCTGTACCGGCCATCTTGTTGAGGTTTTCCATGGGTTCCCTCAATAATTCCAGGTAAATATCGAGATGGTTTCTTATTCAAGGCCATGGCCGATTACCTGTCAAACCCCTATGCTCAAAATTTGCCTACCTTATCCTAATTTCCTAAAAATTCCTTCATTCGCCCATTGCTATTAATTAGGTAAGTTGAACTGTAGAAAATAACGGGAAGTGTCGATGCGGGGCCCCTAGGCAGTTGCCTACTCTGCCTAATGATTAATCCGGCACTGGGTGGCAAATCTTCTATAGGGCTCATCAGAAGATCCATGATTATTCGTCGACTAGATCCAGCACAAAAAAAGGGGAAGCGCAAAAATCCTTTAAAGATGTGGTACACTTTTAGGCCAACTAGGACTACTCCTATCTATTTAAAAATTTTAAGTTAATGCGTTCAAAAAATGTTAAAAAGTACACGCATCGTGTCCAAGTGGATAAGGGTAGTGGGATATCTATATACGGTTAATTATAGAAAAGGACATATGAATTCAATCTAAACACACTTCATGTCTGTGTAGAATATGTATTACACGGGGTTCACAAATTAAATATTAATCCATGATGGGGTAGACATAACCTACAAAATATACTATATTTATATGTCATATACAGACGGTTCAGAAAATAGAGCTCCCTCTAACTTTACAACGATGTGATTACAAAATCTTTTTTTTATAGATTTTAGATTTCATATGGGCTTCTGTTTTCAGCAACAGTTATCCACGACAAATATTTATTCATTATTTAACCATTCATTTCTTAAGAATAATAAATAAGACAGGGGCACAACAGAGGGATGGACCATGGAGAATACAAAAACTTTTATAAACACTTTAAACGGAAATTATTTTAAACAAGACATATCGGCTGATTTTCCTTACAGTATTTTATATACGCCTGTCATATTTCTATTAACATAGCGAAGACAAGAATCACGGCTATATCCGATGTCAATATATGTTAGAAATGCTTGGATTTTTGAAAGCTCCAAAGTGATTTTAATAGTTTATGGATACTCGACTTCTACTTAATTAATAATAATAATCTTCAAAACTATATCAACGTACTGCAATGACGCATTCTAGGTTAGGGTATGATATTAGTCAAGGAACGAACACAATCAACAATTAGTTGATTAGTACGTCATGCGAACATTACAGGAGCCTATCATGTGCGTGCCAAAGACGCGTTTGACCGATTGTCAGTACTTTAAAAATTCATGATTATAAGTTTGCAAAAAAAAAACTGTACTGGAGAATTTTTTATAGATAGATAGATATACATATATTTAGTGACCATATTCGCCAGAAAAATACAAAAAAACATTTTGCAAAGTAAAGCAAACCAAAACTGTTTTACCATTCCGACCCACATACGCAAAAGAGAAATATGCTATAACGGTGTTTTTTATATAATAATGATATAATTTTCATAACGGTTTATTATTTAATTTATTTTTTCAACCAAGTTTCGCATAATTTTTTTTTCTAAACTTTATAGTTTCGGAAATATTTTGAAGATAAAAAAAAAACAGCTATTCTCTTGTTTTGTAGATCTGTCAGAAATAAACCAGTCAAGCATGCTTTGATTAATTTTACATGACGTGGAACATATTATGTAGGTAACCATGGCAACGAATAGCAAATATCATATTGAATACTAGCCAAAACCCGCGTCACCTCACGCGATATCAGAAATTTTTTTACTACATCAGATGTCAATATTTTTGAAGTTGGAATGGTCCCGTCGCCCAATTGGCTGGAATTTTTTTCTGATTTCCGTATAACATTTCTATTTTAATAGATAATACGGGACACGTATTTGCTCATCACCCTGTATACAAAAACACGTTCTGTTGGAATGGAAGTTCCCTCAGAACACAGTAAATACGCGGAAAACACACACACACACACATTCACACACGACAGGCTGTGCATTTATAATGAGACATACGATGCTTGTGAATAATCCAACGCTGACCACGATCTGTCTGTCCTCTTGTCTCGTAATTGTCATTTTATAAACCCTGTACCGTATGTACGTCACTCTTTCCTATATATATACATATAATAATACACACAACTGGTGCAGGGTTCGTTTATATACCGGCCGACCATCTACGGAAGAAACTACACGCTACATATACGGTGAGACTTGAGTACGATATAAAGCGCTAAATGAAATTATAGAGATTCATCAAATCAATCTGTTTTTTTAAATTACTGGCGACCCGTTTCGGTTTCACCCGGGTGCAGGATTGCCAGGTCTCCGGCTTTAGCCGTACATAATATGTCCGGCTTTTTACGGTCGTGTCCGGTCAATTCGGCTTTTGATCTGTGTATCTACTTTTGATTACCTATAGACTTTTTGATATTTTTCAAGTTTGAAATTGTTATTTTTTAATAAATATCTTTTTGTTTTTATCCAAAAGAATGGATATATTTTTGGTTTGGTTAACGAAAACTTTTAGAATTTTGTATTAATTGTTTCAAAGGAGCGATACTAGACAGTACGCACTACACAAGAGTGCAGACTGCAGAGGTGTGAACTATCATCATACATGCTCAGGAGTCATGTAGCATTGCACAGCACAATACACACACTCAGCTCTGAGCTCATTTTAATATGATTCTGATCTTACTATATTATTCGCATTTCGGATAAACTATAAAGTATAATAAAAGCTTAACAAAAATAATGTTTATTGTTACAATATTATATCTTTGTCAACGAAGTCTTTATTTTTTTATATAGTTCTTTATTGACTTTCAAATTATTTTCACTGTAGTGCAGTGTACAAAACACGAAAAGTTCGTTAAACTAGTCATTTTTTGTTTTGATACAGAGAATTATTACGTCATTTTAATTAGTTAAACATCTATTTGATTGACGTAAAGATATTAAGACAAATCTTTCAAATATTTAACCTTTGTACCCGTCAAATAATAAAACATTTGTTTCAATGTGATTTGAAACTTTATTTCTAACATCTCAAGTTCGCAAATGATATCTTTTTACAAATCAACAATTTGATCATTATTCCTCGAAAACTAATAATCGGTATTTTTGAACTTCACTTGTTTCGAGAAATAAAACAATTAAGTTATTAAATGTAGAGAGCCTACGCAAAATTTTGTTCGGGGGAGTGCAAGAGATATGAAAGTTTGACCGTGGGCCAAAAATGTGGTGAGCAAAAAAAAAAGGTCCTTTCATTTCCGCAACAAAAATTTGGAGAGCAAAAAATAAAAAGGTCTTTTCATTTCCGCAACAAAAAGGTCTTTTTTCATCTGTTGTGGCCCTTTCTATTTACTATTATTCTAAATTTTTTTATGCTCCAAATTATATTAATAATCCAAATCTTTGATTAACGTCTGAATAGAACTCTTCAATTATATTAATACTCATTTATAAAATGTTTCGCCGGCCGGACAAAAGTCCCAGGCCTGATCTATACTATCATATAAAAATGTAAAATTTGTAAATTTGTTTGTTTGTAGAGAGTAATCTCAGAAACTGCTGAACCGATTCTAAAAATTCTTTCACTAATAAAACTCTACACTAACCTTGAGTAATTTTTTTTTTGATATACAATAAAAATACCAAGTTAACTGGCCAAATTTGAGTAAAGGATGGAAGTACAGTAATTTTATAGTGGAAGTACGGTTGTATAAATAAAATCTTTGTTGTCGCAAGCCTGTAATACGGTGGAGACTTCTAAAATATTGTTTCATCTCAATCGAATGCGGGGAAAAATAAAAAAAAAAAAGTAAATATTGAATTGATCAAGTCATACACACATTACAAAATGTAAATTTTTATTTGTGTCCTACTTCCTCTATAATTAATGACTCAGTACATGAAACCTTAATGAACCACTTCAATACTATGAAATTTCATTAATAAACAGGTGAATTGTTTCAACTAAGTATAAACAAACCAAGGCTGCTTAAATCAATTATCAGTAATACAGTCTTTAAATTTTCATTTGGACTATATTTTCGCAGTAAAACTAAATTAACAATTTGTTCGTAACAATTTACGTATAAATATCAAAGAAACTTTGCAAGTTTAGTGATAGAAATTATTCTAAGAAGCAGTGATTATTTTTTTCGATTAAAATAAAAGCACTTGCGTGGAGACCAATTTTGTAACGTAAGTCGACAAAAAAAAGCGAGTGTGATTTAGACGACACGACTGAAGTAAAACTTCTTCCTGCCATAATTATTTTAAATATATTTATTAAGAATAATGCGTAAATACCTCAAATTTGCTCATGTTAAATTCATAAAGGAACAATAATATGCAGTCGGTTCGTCTCAAAGTTTATCGAACACAATATAACCTCATATCACATATCTACAAAATATAATTTTTGATTAATTAATAGGCAAAATATGTATATACTTATATATTTATTAGCATAATTTAGGTATAATACATTTAAAAGGATTTATTAACTAACCTACATTATTTCCCGTTACAAAATACAACAAAATTCTATGAAATGTATTTTTGATACAAAAAAGCAGTTGTTTTCATTTTAAACGTCAAATAATTGTATTAATTCTCTGCCTTTGTCGCACTTACTAACTTATATCTCCCTTTCAACTCCGATGATGCACTTCCGTAAACGATTTCATCGCGATGATGCACTTCCGTAAACGATTTCGTCAGGCATCGTGATGATGCACTTTCGTAAACGATATCGTCAGGCATCGTGATGATGCACTTTCGTAAACGATATCGTCAGGCATCGCGATGATGCACTTCCGTAAACGATTTCGTCAGGCATTTACCAGCTTACTGCCCAAGCCAATTAAGCGTGCCTAAAGAAGTTTTACTTCAAAAACGGTGCCAATTTACACATTTGGGCGAAATCGGACCGGACCGCTATATAAGCAATAAAAATGATGTCCCGGAGAATTTCTAATCACGTTACGGAATTATAAAAATAAACGGCAAGTAAGAAAAGCAACTCAACGACGCGTAGAAAATTAAAAATGACATTTCTTTTAGCAGCACTTACGTGCGGCGAATATTACAGGATGCAACAAAAAATAATAACCACTGCTTTATAGCCGTTGCACACGAGGAATGCTTAAGACTTCTGCTGGCCGGCAGGCTGGGTACGAGGCTTGAAATGACGTCACTGCAGGCTCGCCAGCTAGCTTACAAGATAGATTTTAAAATTAGAAAACGGGCTTTTTTTATTGCTATGTCTTCTGCTTGTTCTGAGCAAGAACCAATCAGGAAACAGTATCTTGTCACGTGGGCGACATGAACAAACTCCCACAGCATGGCGTCATTCTGCTCAGAGTCAGACAACAGGCACGTATTGCTCTGTGTTTTTATTTAGAACTGTCACTGCGCGCGCACCAAATCCATCCACAAAACATGCTTGAAAAGACGTCTCGTGTGAAGCGAGCACATTAAGAAAACTAGCGCTAGAAAACTAGTAGTCAAATCCAGCAGTATTATTTACTAATTTCTGAAAAGAAGTTTTAGAGAAATTGATAAAATGTCTCTCATTCCAGGATTTACGGTGCTGGACAGATTATCGACCCCAAAGAATGCCAGTGGAAAAATATACTTGACAATGTTTAACCTCAAATTAGTAAAGGTTTTTTTCTGATTAGTCTGTGACTACCACGAAGTTAGGATGAAGAAGAAGTTGAAAATACATGATTCGATTAATCAAGACGTTTGAAAATACTGTATTTGGTACAGCCTGTATAAGAAAGATTTGTAATACAGGCAGGTACACCCTTTGTGTGTATTATATAAGTTGTCAGGTACACAATGTCATTTGGGGGCGAGTTTTGTAGTGGCGGACACATCACAAAGTCATTCGCTCATTGGGGGGTCGTTGCTCAGCTCACAGGGGGTCCTGTCTTGTCTCCCAGCCACCCGACATTTGGTGACAAACGGCGTGTGCACGATTAACACTTCTTCTCTTTTATCCTCTCTATATTCGTATCTATCTATCCTTTACTTACGCACATTTAATTTTTATATTAATAACAAATGCGATTTAAATTTTCTTAAGAAAAAGGATCGGTTAATGAATATTATTTAAGCCGTTGCGGCGTTGGATTATTTTAAAATCTATACTAATATTATAAAGAGAAACGATTTGTATTTTTGTTTGTAATGAATAAACTCAAAAACTACTGGGCCGATTTTAAAAATTCTTTCACTAATAGAATGCTAAATTATCACTTAGTGGGATAGGCTAAATTGTTAATCGAGTTAAATTAAGTATCTCTACGAAAACTCCAATAAATGTAAACCAAGGTGTAAAAATATATAATATAAAACTCAAAACCCGGGTGAAACCGGGACGGACAGCTAGTCATTTATAAACTTCAAATGATTTGATGTAGGTATATAGAAATGTAGAAATAATACTTTCTTTTACTCGCCATGTTCACAGTTTGCAAGTCTGTGGGCAACTAAGAATATGATAACTTATCGGTAAGCAACTGAACTAAACATATGAAAGATAATCCCAACAAACTAAAGAACGAATTTCTTATAAACTTCAGTACGCATGATGCCGACAACAAAGCAACAAAATAACAAACAAGCACTGTTCATGATGACTTGTTGTTGTCGTTATTTAGAGTGGGTGTGTCGTTATTTAGAGTGTATCATTGTATGAGCAACACGGTAAACCAACTAAAGGTAAGTAATTTCGACGTTTTAAAGAGTTCGTCGTTAAATGGAGTTTACACTGTATTTAATGCTTTTAGGTGGCTACTTTTGTAGTTCAATATCCGTAATAGAAAGTCCTCCTTACCTCTAACTATAGTTTGGACACCACATTCATCTCGGTAAACTAAGATGAATGTGTGTACTCATGTTCCTCCCTTCCCCATTCGTTCTTTTACACTCGGGTGAAACCGGACGGGAGCGCTAGTAGTATATACAGTTGAAACGATGACGGCTCTTAAAGTTAATAGTAAAATGTTTCTTACTCAAAAAAAATTGTATCACAAATATTTGTACATTTTTTTCCTAAAAGAATTTGTCCTCACGTAATAATAATTAAATTTAATAATTTAAATTAATAACTCTATTATTAATTTGTTTTCATGAGTTCTACTTTGTAGCGGACACCGAACTGTCTTGTCCAGTGAGAATTAAAAGCCTTGTTGTAAATCGAGTCTTACGCAACAAAAATATCATTATACCAGTACAACAATAGGCAGGTTTGACTAATGATGTTATTGACTATTTTATTTGTTATGAAACGGCAAGTGGTACATTGTTCTTTTACGTGGTCTCCTTTATTCTCAAACCGATTATAGTTCCAATGGCCACAAACGACTCTCCCCCGCTGTGTGGACAGCCCTTGATGCGAAAAATAAGTCCTTTTCGATTTTTATTATTTTTGTTAGATAGTCCTTTTTGCAACGCCGTAAAATCCATAACAAAATCATCGGATCTTATTAACTGTTGAACCAAAGGCATTGACGTAGGTCAAGAAAAAATAAGTCACAAACAAAAATTTTATTTCTGCAAGACTCATAAAATATCTGTAATTCATGCGTGTATAGCGGAATTAGTAAAATTAATCATTTCACACTAGTGCGTAAGTTAATTAACAAAATGCGATCTTTGTAATCTAGTAATAATTTCTTTGTCGCTTGGCATTTAAATCCTTATGACCAACAGAGACAGCAAAGTGGGCGTTGCCTTCGTAAGCAATCCAAATAGATTTCAATATGAACGGACATGAACTTAAATTTATTATAAACTGAAAATCAATTATTTTATAGGAGGCACAAGCAAAAAATGTATGTTGTAATCCTTTTATGACTCGCTGGTCGCTCATTATAATATAATGACACACGTCGCACAGAAAATAATGCATTACGCTCTAAATACATAAATTAGCATTTTTTGAAAATGTTGTAACATTAAAATATATTTTTTTTTGAACACAAATTTAACAAAATCCTTCAAACTAAAAAAAAAACCCTTCATTGACTGACTGATTCAACACAGCCGAAATCATTGAAACCAGGGATTTTTTTGAAAATTTTAGAGGCTCCAGATGTCCCCAAAAATTAAATTTCTGAAATGTAAAAAAAATGGCTTTTACCGAAAAATAAGATTTTTGGCAACACCATGAATTTTGCAGAAATTATTAGTTAGAAAAAGTTATAAGCTTAAATTACTAAAGCAAGCAAAATCTGGACTGCCCAATGAATTCAGAAAATAAAACTACCTTCTAAAAATAAGTAGTCACAGAATATTTAAGGAGGTTGAGGCATTAATAAATTTTTTATGACAAAATTGTCTGCAAAAAATTCAAAATCATTAGGAGATTTATAAAGATAAAACTTAAAAAAAAACTTTTACATGCAGTCTTATGGAAAATATGTCAACCTAGCATGCAAACGGTACATTTTAATTTTTTACAAATAACGAAATAATGTCAGCAGTTCCGAAAATTAACTGGGTAAAGCATTTGAATATATTTTCCAATTTAATTAGGAAACTTTTAATCAAAAAAAAAATTATTAAACCTTAGCAGTTTTCGATTATGGACTTTTATTCTTGACAATTTTCACAATTTTAACTGAATTTTCAAATTTTTAACGATTTAATTTTAATTTTCATAACTTCTAATTTCTTTTTTTAATTATTTACTGCAAAAATATGTAAAATACAGATATTTACATAAATTTATTTTTCTAACCTAATTTTGTAGGTACAAAAAATTCAAAAGCTAGTCCATTAAGTAAAATACTGAAATAATTAATTAATAATAAAAAAATGATTTATTTATGCCTTTATGACAATAATTTATTGTTATCATCGACTTATAACCTTTCATAAAAATTTATTCTGAAAAAGTTCCGATTTAAAATTCGACTTACTTTTGATTGGGACTGTAACGCATCAACCTCCTTAACCAATTTCAAAACCCCACAAAATACATACATATCTATTTTAGAATAAAACTTGTCCGACACTGATTTTTGCAAAGAAAGTGTAAAATCCACAACACAATCAACCTGTGTCCTTTAGTCAAGTGTCCTCCTTTATTCACGGACTATCCCTTTTGTCAAAAAACCCCATTAAATTGTCGTTGTCAACTTTCATTGTTACCTTTGTCAAACCATAATGTGTCTAGTTATTAACCATGAAAGAATATATAGATCAAAAAACCTTGTCTGATTTTTAACAGTCAACTTTTAGTACCTACTACCTACAGAACTGTACAACACAATTTGTTTGTCCGTCTAACTGAAAAACCATAACTTTGTAGAAATCGTCATTATAGATTTTTAATACGCAGCGTGGCTTTTCGTCGTACGAATTTGCGATTAAGGACGTAGTCTGGTGTTCAGGCTCGTTTTCAACCCTTCTCTCAGGATTTTTTTTTAATAACAATTTTGTTAAATGTTTTTACTGACATCGGAATTAAGAAAAAAAATTTTTTTTGCTTAATTTTACGCCATTTTATAATTGTTTTTTTAACCTAAAGTAGACACCTTTAAATGGAGGTAGGTGGGTAACGCGGGTGATAACGTCACTTGGAGTCAGCTGAATTATAAAAATTAAATTGATTATTGTTTCGTAGGCTTGTGGCTTTATCCCGTACTAGAAATAAACATTTTAATTAAAAAATAACAAAATGGCGGGCTTTCAAAAAAAAACAACGAAAAACTCATGATTTTGTCGTTGAAAATCGGTTATAAAAAGAGAAATAATTTTTAAAATTAAGTAATTCTAGTACCGGACGGAGCTATTGTTGTGTAGAATACCCTGTGCAAAATTGAAAGCAATCGGTTGTATACAATTGTTTCAATCACCCGCGCCGCTTACAAAAAGGTAGTTTTGAGAAAAACGTGTTTAAAGTTTTGATTTCAGATTTGTTACAAAAAAATAAAAATATATTTACGCTAATCAGGTTGTGCCTGGTGCATATAGTAAACCTTCCGTTTCTTCAAAGGCATCGTTTTCTGCTAATTTTTTTGCTCTACTCTGCGAGAGTATATAAGGGTAACGTGATAACAAATGAGAGGTAAGAGCAGGCAAGAGTCTTACCGTAAGACCGTTGCAGCTCTCGACTATATGCTATAGCTTTGTAAATATTTAATATTTCGGTTTAAAATTTTTGCAGTATTTTCTCAATATATTATACTTATGTAAAACAAATAAATTCGATTTTCCAAAACCCGAACATGCAAACTACGTCCTTAAGACTCCGTATTTTTTCGTTTTTAAAAATCAATAAAATAATTTATAGTCAATTGAAAATTGACCAACTATCAAACAAAATTGAGTTGTTACGCGTTCTATTTTTCGTCTAATCCAGGGCAATTTCACTCCAAAAAAAAAAATAATTCACATAAACAATTAATCAATTATTTTTCGAGAAGGATCGATAAAAATTCTGCAGTGGTTATGGAGAAATATGTGTCAAATCAGATTTCTGACAATTCTTTCTGCAGCCCCTCACGAACAGTGATCATCCTGTAGACACTAATGAGGTGCGTACAGGTGAGTGAATTCTACAAGGAATATTGAGAAGTTTGATAGGTTTATGACTATTCCAACTGTGAAATGGTAAACTAATGTACAACGACAATACTTTGTCGGTACCTGACCACCCAGGATCTGCAGATATCCATAAGGACAGCGCACATAAGATGCATTATCGTACGGCACTTGCGCCGTACGAATTGTCAAAGTTATGACCGAAAATATTACTATAAGCATTCGAGCGAAAGATATGCTTCTATTTTGTATTTTGTTCTCTTTACACAATTTTATTATAATGTGATCTTTTCTCTAATTCTATTATATTCTATTGTGTACCATCTGTAAACAACAATCCTTTTTTTTTATATACAAAATTTGTTTTGTATATTTTTGTCCAGCGATTAGATGACCCTACCTTAGTGTATTTTTCCACAAGTAATGTTTTAGGTAACTTATTTATTTTTGAAATATCGGTTTGTTTACTTATTCAGGACAGGTCTCATAATCTTATAATGGCTGATATAATTAAATTTTTTCAAATACATAGTAGAATTTAAAAAAAATATCATAATAATTGGTAAGAGTATGTTTTGTAGAAAAATTTGCCTAACAGTTTTGTTTTTTAATTTTCTTGTATCTAAAACTCGTATCTAAAAAAATATCGTTTGGCAATTTATTAAAAAACTTTATACCATGGCTATGTGCAAGGAGGCGGAGTTACAAATTTTTCGATGCGAGCGTTTGTGGTGAGCACTAGGGGAAACTTCAACCTCAAATTTTCCGTATGTCAGTGAGCAATGCTTGTTAAAAGTGAAAATAGTTAGTTTTTTAATTACAAAGAAAACATGAGCAAAACTAAGCGATCTGGAAATGCTTGATGTGTTCCGCGTGCTTAAGTAAAATAAAGACCATTGGCGCCATAATTTGACGTTATTATATAGCCTATAGCCTTCTTTGATAAATGGGCTATCCAACAATTTTTTTTTTCAATTTGAACCAGTAGTTTCTGAGATTAGCGCGTTCAACCAAACAAACAAACAAACTCTTCAGCTTTATATATTAGTATAGATAGTGTGATTTACTGGTATTTCATTTGCAGGCTTTACCGAAGCTCTTTAGTTTTAAAAATATGGTCAAGAGAGCTGCAACCGTTTTTTAAGAGAAGAACAAGGATTTGAGATGAAGAGTGTATTCAATGCTTTAAAAAGAAAAAAAATTGGTTGTCTGTAAAGTCGGTTTACGGACGATAGTTTTACGTGATAACGTATTCCGCTCGAATATCATATTTAATAATAGGTACATAACCTAAATTTTAGTAGCTGTCAAACTATATTTTTACCGACTAATAATTTGATCAACCAAAGCAAAATACATATTTTTAAGCAATTATAAAAGACATTTAAAAGAATGTATATATATTATATACCTATTTGTTAACAAACCGTATAATTAATCTGCTGTTATGAAATGCAGATATATCCCAAGATTTGTTTTTGATACAAAATGTAGCTGCGTTTGTGTACAAACTATCAATTGACAAATAACGATGTATTATCTGAAAAATTGCTTTAAAAATTCGATAATTTATGACATTTTTATTAGATATCTTGATTTTAAGTCTTAATTTCCACGGTTTATAAAACAAAGGCCATCTGTCAGATGTAGCTTTCGCTGGAACAGCCGAAAAAAATGTTGAACGCACACTACTCTCTGACGTCACGCAAAAAGAGGGAGAAATACGACTTGGGCCGATCGTGCATCTCTATCGCTTATATCGCGCTCTCGCTTGCGGAACGTTACTCTTTTTCGTGTGTGCTGGCGGTGTTTCATCAATTTATAAGACGTTATCACGTCAAAAATAATAATGGTGGTCCTGATATAGACGCTCGACAACTGACGTCGTCGCTGGAGACGTCAGTAAAGATGTTTGCGCATAAAAAAATATATATTTCTTTACAATTTATTATGTGTTATATATATTTTAAACGATATTGCTATTTTCAATACGTAATTCGTTTATCAAAAGTACCAAATCGATTTCGATGAAAAGCAAACCCCAGCTTTATATAAAAAGCCGATGGATTTGACGACGGAAATTATGTGAATAACTTTCAGCTGCAATGTAATCAAATTGAGATCTTTTTATGCTACAAGTCACAAATCATATAAATAAATTCAGGAAAATACGTCGATGACAAGTTCAAAGAAATCTGTTAATCGATTTTTGAACGTTGCACGAACACGCAATTGTATATAAATATACAAAACTTTTCGTCTGACCGATTCATAACACGGAGATATCATTTTTAAAGAGTGCAAATTTATCAAATCTTTTTACAATTTATACACCAGCTCAACGACCAGGGCCGTCACTAGCTTTTGGGGCTCTTTTGATGATTCAAATCAGTGATTCCCAAAGTGGTCTATATAAGTGGTAGACGACAACTTGCAAGGGGTTCATGTCAGCGGGAAAAAAATTGGGGGTCGACGAAATGAAAATGGGAGTCAACGATAGTGAATCTCCTAACAAAAAAAGAAACAAACTGGACATCGTTAACCGAAGAGATTTAAGATTAAATCTAACTAAATTGATGCCAAATGATGAAAATTTATTATTAAAGCATCAGGTTCATCCCTCACACTAAAAGCATTTAGGTATTTGTTGCTTAATTATTTTATGTAACAGAAAGTAAATTTTAATTTGATTCGTTTAATTTGAATCTAATTAATAAATGTATAAAACTAAACATTTCACACTACATTTCACTACCGTTATAAATTTAAATCGTTCAAAGTGAGTAGCACTATACCGGTTGTCAAAAATACATTTGAAATTAATGAATTTGCAAAAAATCAATATCAGATAAGCAGGGGGTCTACACAAAACCGTAAAAAACATGGCAAGTGGTCTACGAGACAAAAAAGTTTGAGGACCTCTGATTTAAATAAAGCAACTACGTTGTTAGGACAATAGTAGGGAGTAAGGAGATGAACTACAGGCTCCCAAAAAGTTGTTGAGAGACGTATAGTTTTTTTAATATAATGCGGATTTCTTCGACCTCTCTGGGGTCTCTCTGGGGTCCCCATTTCCGTCTGGGCCCTGTTGCTCCTGCCTATACTATGGCCCTGTCAATAATATATGTCAAAATTGAATGGCACAAAATTAAACCCGAGGCAACAATCTAAAAAGTTATTTCAAGTCCATCGTATTTTTTCTTTCAGTTCAATTGTGTACGTTTCAAAATTCGTAAAAATATGCATTGATTACGTTATAAAGACTTTGTTAACCTTTTTTCGGATATTCATGAAGTAAATAATGTTTTATAAACATATTCTCTGTGTTTTTATAGCTCCATGAGAAAAAAAGGCATTATTGACGCACTACGCGAAACAAAAGACACCGAAAACAGGTGAGACAAATATTATTGGATTCAGAACACAGCAAGTCATTTTATTTTCAACTGTTTTTACTACCAGAGCGCATATAAATATTTCAAACAGTATTATGCAATAATTATCTATTCAATAAATAAAATTATCGACCAATTTTTCAGACAAATATATTAACAAAAAGTAATAATAATAATACATTGACGTTTCAGTCCGGATCTAAAAAATATAAATACAATTAATAATTAATTTCTAATTCGTATTTCAAAATATTCGCTTTGTTTTTAAGTTATATTCAACGTATTAATTATTATTTTTTGTTAATATATTTGTCTGAAAAATTGGTCGATAATTTTATTTATTGAAGAATTCTAATCAGACGTTAATCAAAGATTTGAATAATTATCTATGTTTCAAAATATTTTTTAATATAAAAATTTAGGAATTTGCCAGAAGGTCAAACGATAAGTAGACGCTGTAGGTTCAAAATTCCATGAATATAACTAAAAATAATTGGCAAAACCAAAAGTGCACACTATGATAAAAATTGAAAAGAACACGATTGAAAAAATTGTTTTCAAAAAAATTAAAAAAAATATATAGCTATAAACAAATATCAAGTGGAATTATGAAATGGGTAGATGTAAAAAAAAATAATGATGGCGGATGGGATCGAACCAGCGAACTTGTCCGTACTAACACTAAGTCATTGTCTTATCTATTACTCCATGAAGTCTAACGGGTATCTGTAGACACTATCTTTTGTTCTACCATATAATACTAATAGTACCTATGTTATATTGCTTTTTGTCAAAAATAATAAAATAAAATTGTTTATAAAATTCAAAACTATAAACGCAGTCCAATGAATTTAAATAGTCTTATAGAAAACAAAGTGTATAAACAAATCTTTGATTAACGTCTTAATTTTATTGTAAAATAAGTAGATACCAATTCATTTATATATTTTTTAGATTACATATTTCTGAAGAAGATCCAATTCCGGACCGAAACGTCAATGTATTAATTTTTATTTTTGTTAATATATTTGTCTGAAAACTTGGTCGATAATTTTATTTATTCAAAGTGAATAAAATTTAAAGCAAGGCGATTCATCGAAATTTGCGATTTGTGGAGCTCGAAACGAAAAACCCATTTAACAAAGTGCGAATACGCAGTCGGGACGTTCCGCGTCTTTTGGTATACTCATCTTTGGTCGCGGTTTGAGGTCTCTTGGAGACCGGTAGAACACAATGCCCACATACAGGATGACAGGAAAAAATATAATATATTAACAAGTCATTAATGATCTATTTAAATGAGAAGGCACTTTATATACAGGGAGAAACACCAGTCCCTTGATATACACTGAAAAACTAACTACAGTGTAAACTCCATTAAACGTCACTCGATATAACGACGAACTTCTTAAAACGTCGAAATTACTTAACTCTAGTTGGTTTACCTTATTGCTTATACAATGAACACTCTAAATAACGACAACAATACGTCATCATTAAGCAATAAACAGTATTAGTTTATTATTTTGTTGCTTTGTTGTCGGCATCATGCGTACCGAAGGTTCTGAGAAATTCGTTGTTTTGTTTGTTGGGATTATCCTTCGTATGTTTAGCTCAACTGCTTATCGATAAGTTATCATATTCTTAGTTGCCCACAAACTGTGAACATGGCGAGTAAAAGAAAATCTTTATGTATTGACGAAAAAGAATTATTGACACGCCGTTTAACGACAACTCTCAATAACGCCACAAAGTGCACAGTCCCTTGAGTGTCGCTATATAGAGTTTACACTGTAAATATTTATTTATTTTAAGTATTATACACAATTTTTAATTTTCCTTTTTAACATGCTTGGCTGTTTGTTTTCGGTTTTGCTGACACCAGATTCAAACAAGGCCGTAGTAAAAAAAAAAACGTTGGGTGGGTTTTGTAAGGCCGACATTTCTTACTAAGTACTTCGATTTCCGGGTTGCGTATTCCAAACTAAACAAAAATTTTGGGAAAGGTTTGAGCCCTGGCTACGACCTTGGATTCAAACAAGTATCTTCGGGTGCACGGTTTGGTATTTCCCGAGCAGTTTCGGTCAAACTTGATTCATAATCAAGTAAAATAGGAGCAGTTATCTCCTTTATAGAAACAATATTGATAATAATAAAAAGTAAAATAGTATTGATACGTCACCAAAAGTTTTATTAAAAAAAATCGGTTGAGTGGGTGCTGGACTAAATGATAACATCTAAAAAAAATCAAAAAACGCAATTTTATTTAACACGCTTTTGTCGCGGACACTGTTTTTAAACCACGTTGTATATCTGCAGATGTCTGTTTTAAAGGACCAAAAAGCCTCCCCCTGTGTCAAAGCTAAAGGGATTTCGAATATAGCGCGACCTTTATGTCGGTCGTCGTGTAGAAGAAGCGGCCACCACCTTTCGTTCTTTTTTTATTTCTGTTCGCCGCAGCAGAAAAAAAACCAATTCCAACCGCGAGACGTAAGGCGTGGTCGTTTCATATCTCATCTTTAGGAAAAGGTTTATTCTCCTATGTGACTGTTCATCATATCTGTGTTTATGTGCGCCTATTAGAAAAGCAGATTTTTGTTATTTATGCGACAAAGGTTATGTGTTTTAAAAAAGTTGCCCCGTACAAAGGACATTTGCTTCATATTATGCGTGACGATATTAACTTGCCTCAACATCATTTTCAATTAAACGCCATCATGAAGAATAAATTCCATATGTGCTCAAAACAATCTCAAAGACAGAATCAACAAGGAACGTTTTCTTTGTTGAGCGGGGATGTTTCCGAGAAACACGTTTGAGGAGCCATGTCGTTCCACAGGCATCTTTGGGTCACGGAAAGAAATGCTGAGTTCCCGCGAATTTCGGGCCAATTTCGTTTCACACTTCCAAAGACCGAACAAACATGAAACTTGTGCCTTGTTAAGTGGATATATTTCCGAGAAACACGTTCGAGAAGTAATGATATTCCAATGGCATCTTTGCTTTGAAGGAAAGAAATGGTCAGTGCCCGCGAATTGTGGACCGATCTCGTCCCACACTTCCAAATAGTGAACGAACACGAAAAGTGTTCCTTGTTAAGTGAACATATTTCCGAGGAACACGTTCGAGAAGCAAAGTCGTTTCACTGACACCTTTGGGTCGCCGTAAAGAAATGCTGAATGCCCGCGAATTGCGGATCGATCTCGTTCCACACTTCCAAATACTGAACGAACACGAAAATTGTTCCTTGTTAAGTGAACATATTTCCGAGGAACACGTTCGAGAAGTAATGATATTCCAATGGCATCTTTGGTTTGAAGGAAAGAAATGCTGAGTTCCCGCGAATTGTGGACCGATCTCGTTCCACACTTCCAAATAGTGAACGAACACGAAAAGTGTTCCTTGTTAAGTGAACATGTTTCCGAGGAGCACGTTCGAGGAGCAATGTCGTTTCACTGATACCTTTGGGTCGCCGTAAAGAAGAATGTCCGCGATTTGCGGATCGATCTCGTTCCACACTTCCAAATACTGGACGAACACGGAACGTGTTCCTTGTTAAGCAAACATGTTTTCAAGAGGCGTGTTCGAGAAACAATGTAGTTCCACTGACATCTTTGCGTCGCAGAAAAGAAACGATAGTGCCCGCAAATTCTGGGCCAATTTCGTTCCACACTTCCAAAAACCAAACGAACACGAAACTTGTGCTTTGTTAAGTGGACATGTTTCCGAGGAACACGTTCGAGGGGCAATGTCGTTTCACTGCCACCTTCGAGCTGAAGGAGAGAAACGATGAATGTCCCCGGATTGCGGACCCGCATCTCGTTCCTAGTTAGAACAGGAATACGCTTTGAAGTGTAAAACGCAGAGCCTATCTGAGCATGTCACACACTCAATATAGTACATTGTCACTCTCATTCGGGAAGAAATGAATACTCATACTGTGACTGTTGTTGAACTTGATGAAGGACTTAGACGTTGATGGCCTCAAATGTTGAGGGATTTACGGGTGCGTTCGTCTTTGTCATCTAAAGCCTCCTCGTCTTCGAAATCTACGGCGCCATTCTTCTTCGTCATATAATGCATATTATATTATCTCCATCCATAAGTAGAATTTAATTTGTTAATTTTCAAGACAGAATATTTTTTTAAATACCAGACGACTGCGTTTATGTACCGCATCTAAAAATTGCACATTTTTGCAGTAAATAATCATCAAGTGCAAAAATAAATAAAATTGGTCGCAACAATAGATTGTTGCACATAGTTAATGTGTAAAAACACATTAGGGGTGTGTTGATGACGAATTTTCCTTTTCAAAACGTGTCGTAACTTTAAATAGGTACTTAATTTTCAATTTGGTTTCGATTCGCTCAAACATTTGACCTGTATCGTGGTCATAGAGAAACGCACTTTTTCCAAAAATATATTTTCTTCATACCTCGATCGAAAGTACGTACTTTCGTCCCTTATAGCAGGGACGAAAGTTTGACATTTACTCCCTGTTATTTATTATATTAAATGACAGCGGTAACCCTAGTTACAAGTATAAATACGCATGAGAAATTTTTTCCTCCCGCCGTTCTCACTGGGAGTAAATGTCAATCTTTCGTCCCTGCTGACGAAAGTACGTACTTTCGAGCGGATATTTTCTAAAAATGCTTTTTTAATACGAAGACTATGCACTATATCTAAAGATCCAAACGTCATTAAAACAGTTTATTATTCTTTTATTTTTCCTTTTTTAAAATACGGTATTCTCTGCTGGGGTCAAGCAGGACCAAGTCAAAAAGTTTTTATCAAACAAAAAATGGTTTTAAGATATATGTTTAATTTAAAAAGATCTGATTCATGTGTTCCCTATTTTAAATTACATAATATATTGACGCTGCCTTGTATTTTATTATTTTATGCAGCCGTATACATAAAATCAAGAAGTCATTCCTTGCCTATGGTAGGTGACACACATGAATACAATACTAGGTATGGCGGAGCTATTAAAGGCATCAAATGCAACACAACAAGCTTTCAAAGGAGTCCTATTAATTTTTCTATAGCTGTTTTTAACAAATTACCAACACCTTTGAAAAATATTACGCCTATCTCTAAGTTTAAAATAGCTCTTAGACAGTTTTTAGTCGCAAAGTCTTTTTATAAAACTAGCGATTTCTTTTTATAAATTGTAACTATATTATGTATTTTTTGACTATCCAAGCATCCTTCGAGGTCTGTTGGAAATAAAATTATTATTATTATTATTATTATTATTATTATAAAAATCGTATACACCACACAGGCCTTAAAATTTGAAATCTCGGCCCGCGTCATGATGCCCTAGGCTTCGCCTCGGGCTCATGACGCGCAGGGCCGAAAATTCAACTATCGGCCCTTGTGATGTAATATACTATTTTGACTCGAGAGACTTCAAAACAAAAACATATTTTAAGATTTTGAAAAGTAAATTTTGGAATAAATTAGTGCGATCGTCCACTTATGAAGTTGGAATGGTAAAATAGAAAACTGGAAATACGAATTCAATACTCTAGGTACAAAATTCTTAATGTGGCATCACTGCGTACATCCCTAGAGTACACTGGTATTTGTAATTTGTAACACGGGTATTGTTAAGTACGATTTATCCTCAGACAAGCAAAAGCAGTAACTAGTAATCAAAGGGTGATAAAATGCAATAGTATATCATTTAAAAACAAGAGTTTCGCTGAAATACTGCCAACAGAAAAAAGGGAAGCATTGATAGGTATGTATGACATTTTTATGTGACAATGTTACCAACTGCATTTACCTGTTTTTTTATTGTGATTTTATATGCCCCTCCAGCTACAATGTTTAACCAGCAGCGCGTTGTACACTGGTAAAACAAACCATTACTTTGGGAACGGTTATCCAGGTTAAGTCGGACTTCCACGATTGGTATTAGCCCTGCTAAAAGTCATTGCTATAAGATCACAGTGACTGTTACACAAAAATCACAGTGAAAAATCATCGTGACTTTGTCACGTCGATCTCGACCGATCAAGCACTCGGTCGGACGTTACGTCGGCTACTCGGTTGGAGCGACCATTGTAATTGCGGGAACATGGAACAACATACGCTACTTTGGAATGTATAGTTACCTTTTGTCAGATCACAGTGATCAGTTTAAACGGCTAGTCACTGTGTTTTTTTTATCGTGAAGTTATTTATTCCTCACCTCTAATTGGTACCTATACAAAAACTGTTTTTTTTCAGTAACATATTTGCCAGTTTTTATAAAATATAAAAACTCTTCATTTATTTAGTATTGCGATCATGCAAAAAGATAATATCTAAAAACGCCATCTCCACGTGGAAAAATCAAAATCAACAATTGCCATTTATGTAAGCAAGGTTCAGTTCTGTGATAATATGTAACAGTAACGCCATCCCTCGGTATAAAATCGAACAGCCAAAATGAATTTGCATTCTTGTAAACATAAGGCTTTTTAGATCGTCTGCCGCACGAATTCGGTCATCTATGCCGATCGCCTTGATTTGTTGGAAAAGAATTGAGTTCACGAAACTGTGAGACTTCGAGCTATGTGCAAACTAACAGCTTTAAACGTTTCAGCGAAAGCTTGAGTCATCTGTAAAGAGGAACGGAATGGTAAAGCTTGATAAGGACCAGTGTGCAAGAAGCTCGGCTTTAGTTGAACGTTATTATTATTAAAGGAATGTTCGAATACACGGTCTTTCTTGCAAGTTGTAATGGTCATGTTTACAAGTCGTAAAAACGGACGAACTGACGGAAAAAAAGACGGCATGAGAGACGGATAGATGACTTTGACGGCCTTTGTCTTGATTGCAATGTAGTTTTTACTTTTTATCCGCCCATTTTATTATTTCTCACATTTATAGACTGTCTTCTAAAATACTATAATGACGATAAACAAAGACGGTCCCGCCAAAATTCGCGTTTTTGATGTAATCAAGCCATTCTTACCTTGATTAAGATTCTGATTTATCAAAAAAAAATTGAAAAGAAGTTTGACCCTGAAGGACATCCCTGGAACTCCCCGATATTTTCGAGTTAAAAACTCTCAAAAATATATAAAATAGAGCAAGAAGTTTATTTTTTAGCTCTTCATTCACTTTCATTCATTTTTCATTCACGATATCTCGTGAATAAATTAACCTATTTTAATGGGGTTGCGGCAATTTTTTAAGTTAAGAAAGTAATTTAAAAAAAAAAATCGATCTAATAAGAATTTTACGATAATTAAAAAAAAAAAAACACTTTTTTACGATTTTTTCGTTCAAGATATCTCGTGAACAAATTAACCGATTTTGGTGCGGTTTGCGGCAATAGACGCAGTTTTTTGAGGAGAAGAGCTGATTAGATTTTGGAATTAATCAGTTTAGTAGTTTAAAAAATTTTCCAAAAAAACAAACTTATAAAAATTTGTAGTTTTGAGATTTCTCAAAATCTATTGTGCCGAATCATTCCAAATTGTTAGGAAATTTATGTTTAGCAAAGTAATAATTCCCCAACTCTAACATAAAGTTACTAATGTGTAACTCACTTGAAAATTCATATTACATTGATTCTGCATCGAATATATCTACGTTTACTTTTTGAAACTTTAATAAGAGGTTTAAAATAGTCTGAATAGCTTCCTAGGACTTCAAAACGTCGAGATCTGACGAAAACTTGTTTTTTGAAAATCAGAGTGAAAACAATAACTTTCCTATTTTGTATTGATTTCGGAAAGTTAAAAAAATAATTCTTTGTTATAACGACAGAGTAATACTCGCCACGAATCTAAAAGCCTCGGAAGTTAGATGTGAATGCGGGCTTGCGCTTGTACAATCTGTTGAAAAACTACAAACTCGCAACTCAACAAAACTAAAATAGCAATAACAACTTGACAATAGCGTACTCGACTGTACTTTAAAGCAGGAAAGCGACAAGTGACAAAGGCAACGAGCGATCACGGCTAATCACCGACGAAGGCACTTTCCGTGTAGGTAGCTGGGAGGTGGTGGGAGTATCAACGGCTCTAAAATGTGCCTTTGCGACGCTGTTTGTGACTAACTTCCGAACCTTTTAGATCCGTGGCGCGTATTATACGAATATTTAAACTTAAAATTACAATTACGACTGTTTCTGCAAAATAGATTCTCATTATTTATAGAACAGTCGATATATTTGCAAGTTTTATGTCAGTCTGTGTGGCGCTCAGAGCGCGAGACAGAAAAATTTTACAGTGATAAATTAAATGCATGTTTTTTCATACAAACGTGTGATTAATGTCGTTTTGAAGAGGCGTTTTAAATATTTTTTAACCATTTTAATATCACCTTAGGGTAAATTGTTTGAATCGTTGAAGAACCCAAAAAAAAAATGCTCTATATAGTATTACTTAAAGATAACCATTAAAAACTTTGTCACAATCGTTGGATGGTCATCTTTATAGAGCGTAGACACTCCTAAAAAAATCTTTAAAGGGGACCAAGTGTCAGGATAAATTGGGAGTAGTACCAATTAAAATTTTTAATTTATAAATTATACTCCTGGAAAAAAAAATTATGTCAGTATTACTTAAAGATAACCATTAAATTTAACTTTGTCACAATCGTTGGATGGTCTCCTTTATGGAGCGTAGACACTCTTAAAAAAATCTTTTAAGGTCAACAACTGTCAGGGTGAATAGGGGCTTGTACCAATTAAAATTTTTAATTTATAAATTGATACTCCTCGAAAAAAAAAATGTCATAAATGAAATAAATAAAAATTATAATGAGTTGTTTAACTATTATATCTATAATTAGAAATAAAAAAGCGTAAAGCGTTGTCCGAGATTCATCTCACGTAAATCATATTTTACAGGTAAAAAATGTCATTTCTGACAAAAGAAAAGTATTTAAGCGCCACTATACACACAAAGCCGCTTTCCATACAATTCGGTTTAAATTCAACCATGAACGAGTCACACTCGTTTTTACATTTCAATAAGCAAACATAAAACAGCTTTGCGACAAATGTCATACGGCAATTGACATACAATTATTTTTTTTTATTTCGGATACAAAACTCTTTATAAATAAATTTTTAGGTAGTTCACTCGTGAACCGGCTTTTCTTATAGGAATTTAATAAAATTTAAGTATAAGGTTATAATCAAAACTAGTGTGACCTGTGCGAATTATTCGCACTAAATAAGTATAATAATTATCACATTACAAAATTATTTTTTAAATATGATTGCAGGTATTCAATTCGTTTCTAATTTTGCACACTGCTTATAACGTTCTTCTTTTTGTTGTATTACAATATGAAGCTCAGATGACAGATCGAAGAAATATTTTACTAAAATTGTCATATAGAGGCGCAAGTAGCAAAAGCGTTGAGCTAAGCCGTCAGATGGCATCATGCAGCATTGCTGAGACGTTGTTCAGCGTTGCGCCGTCAGATGGCAGACGTTGTTCAGCGTTGCTAATAATTAATTAACTTACAAAAACAAAAGCAATAATAAATTTTTTAGTTGTCGATGTCAGTAGAGCAAGCAATTATCTGTAAAATGATATATAATTTATGTGGGGAAATTGTGTGGTTTCTTCTAAAAAGGGAGGCAAACATCTTAACCTTAACGTATTAATATATATGATAGATTTTTTTCACCAATATTTAGATGGACATAGGCTATATATTATCGCGTTAAAATAAAATCGCTTTTCGTGGAAACCAATTTGGCAACGTAAGTCGACGAAAAAACAATGGCAATCTAAAAATTAGGGCGAAACCGGACCGGGCTGCTGGCTTATTATAATTTTTAATAAGCTGAAAATCTATTGATAAGATTTTTTTCAAATAAAACGCTGTGACTGTTTGTCTAGATATCGACTAAGTCACATAATTTCTGTAACAATTAATAGAAAACTATTTTTTACGATCTTTTAAAGCAGACAGGCACGTTGATTGTTTTTTAATTTATTTCATTTCTTCGGCAGCTTGTTTCACATAATTTTTTCCACGACGAATGAATTTTCAAACGCCGATAATAATCCATTTAAAGGTGCAGTTAGATGCAATTGTAAAAGTGAAGACACATAATACGTCCTTTCGCGCAATGCACACGCAATAAAAAGCTTAATTGATGTTTCACACCCAATACTTAATATACAGGGTTCGCCAAAACAACCTCCTTATTTCATAGTTCATCTATAATTTTATTAAAAAAAAGATAGTGCTTATATTATGCTTGTTTGTGGAGGGTAAAAACAAATGCAAATTAGATTAAACACTGTCGAAAAAACGGCTTGTATTTTAAACGAATAAAAATAACTAGAGTGACCTGTGCGAATTATTCGCACTAAATAAGTATAATAATTATCACTTTACAAAATTATTTTTTAAATATGATTGCAGGTATTCAATTCGTTTCTAATTTTGCACACTGCTTATAACGTTCTTCTTTTTGTTGTATTACAATATGAAGCTCAGATGACAGATCGAAGAAATATTTTACTAAAATTGTCATATAGAGGCGCAAGTAGCAAAAGCGTTGAGCTAAGCCGTCAGATAGCATCATGCAGCATTGCTGTGACTTTGTTCAGAGTTGCTCGCTGTTTCAAAATTAAAGTCGTCAGATGGCAGTATGCAGTATTGTGTCTGTTGTATTACAATATGAAGGTCAGATGACAGATCGAAGTGTTGACGTTGTTCAAAATTAAAGCCGTCAGATGGCAGACAAGTAGTTTTTACATGCTTCACGACAATTAGGTGCAAATGAGTCCTTATAGGCAAAATTGCTTTATTTTACAAAGGCAAGTCTATTTACACTATAACATTCAGGTTTGGATCATTCTCTCATAAGAAAATGCAAACTGCACATTTACTATCATTTTAACGCAGACAAGCAGTTTTTACATGCTTTACGACAATTAGGTGCAAATTAGTCCTTATAGGCAAAATTGCTTTATTTCATGAAGGTAAGTCTACTTACACTATAACATTCAGGTTTGGATCATTCTCTCATAAGAAAATGCAAACTGCATATTAACCATTATTTTAACGCATACAAGCAGTTTTTACATGCTTTATGACAATTAGGGGCAAATAAGTCTTTATAGGCAAAATTGCTTTATTTCATGAAGGTAAGTCTATTTACACTATAACATTCAGGTTTGGATCATTCTCTCATAAGAAAATGCAAACTGCATATTAACCATTATTTTAACGCATACAAGCAGTGTTTACATGCTTTATGACAATTAGGGGCAAATGAGTCCTTATAGGCAAAATTGCTTTATTTCATGAAGGTAAGTTTACTTACACTATAACATTCAGGTTTGGATCATTCTCTCATAAGAAAATGCAAATTGCATATTTACAATCATTTTCACGCAGACAAGCAGTTTTTACATGTTTTACGACAATTAGGTGCAAATAAGTCCTTAAAGGCAAAATTGCTTTATTTCACAAAGGTAAGTCTACTTTCACTATAACATTCAGGTTTGGATCATTCTCTCATAAGAAAATGCAAACTGCATATTAACCATTATTTTAACGCAGACAAGCAGTTTTTACATGCTTCACGACAATTAGGTGCAAATGAGTCTTTATAAGCAAAATTGCTTTATTTTACAAAGGCAAGTCTATTTACACTATAACATTCAGGTTTGAATCATTCTCTCATAAGAAAATGCAAACTGCACATTTACTATCATTTTAACGCAGACAAGCAGTTTTTATATGCTTTACGACAATTAGGTGCAAATTAGTCCTTATAGGCAAAATTGCTTCATTTCAACTAATTTACAAAAACAAAAGCAATAATAAATTTTTTAGTTGTCGATGTCAGTAGAGCAAGCAATTATCTGTAAAATGATATATTATTTATGTGGAGAAATTGTGTGGTTTTTTCTAAAAAGGGAGGCAAACATCTTAACCTTAGCGTATTAATATATATGATTTTTTTCAATGGGGAGATACTGCGAACCCTGTATATCTCACACGGAGTCTATGGACTGTAGATCGTAGAATATTTTACGAAAGCTTTAGTTACAGCTATTTCATTTCTTTAGTGGCCGATTAGCATGGTCAGTTTAAATGGTTAAGCGTTTACCTATAACAGAGCTGGACTGACGATGTTATTAATTTTGCGCCTGTTAATTGATTAACTGCCGGTGTTGGTAACGTGATATTAATTAAAAATTTTCCATCAACACTTAAGGCTCAACTAAACTTATTATACTACGTATACTCAGTTCAAGCTCCCACCGTACAAAACAACGACACTATAGGAAAATTAATAGATTTTACTCTTAATCACAATTATAAAAATTACGATATTAATGACGAAGGATTTTTTATAATCTTCAGCATAAAGTAGTGTTGATCCAATAGAATGTTACGATGAAGGAAGGTTTTTGGTTGAGGATCATAAATAAATAAGCTTTACCAATGTTTCGCTAATGGCCCACGTTTCGAAAAATTTATTTTCATCTTCAGGGCCTATGAACATGTATATATGTTTATAATTTAGATCATGATATTATATCTAACAGTTACAATAAGTTTTTTTATTGAAGCTACTATGTAATAGTGAAAAAATCTCTTTCATACCTCAAGCTGGTCGAAAGGTGGTAAATTGTTAAAACAACACATGGATATTATTATTATAGATTAAAAAATATAAATATCAACATCTTATTATAAAAAAACCATTAAAAAAATTATAAAATTTTTATAAAAATGTCACGCAGTAAAAATTTTATTGAAATATTTATTTGACAATATATAGCCAAAAAGCACTTTCTGTGGACTGATATTTGATACTGATCAATTTTTTATAATATCTTTAAAAATATCAAAGATGGTTAAAATTTAAAAAAAATGTCTGCCGCTTCGTTTTTAGGATAATTGACGCGATTATTTAGGGAAATGCAGGTATGCTAAAAAATGTGCAAGGCAAATCATATCATATCATATTAATATTATAAATGCGAATGTAAGTTTGTTTGTTACGCTTTCACGCAAAAACTACTTAACCGATCATCATGAAACTTTGCACATACACTCTTGAAGGTATTAGAAGTAACTTAGGATACTTTTTATTAAAAAAAAATAAAAATTTTTTACGAAAAATAAGAAAATTGTTTGTCAAAATATGTGCAATACCTCAACCCCTGATATGCATGTCAAAAGTCGATTTCCATCTCAATCGCGGGCGTAGCCGCGGGTAGCGGCTAGTAATTGATAATAGCTAATTATTCTAAATACGGTCCTATCATTAATGTATATGTATGAGGAAGTACAAAAATCACAATAAAAACCAAACAAAAATAATATAAAAAAATTATCAAACGCTTTTTTTAAAGTATGATTTAACCATAAACTGCTGTGTGTCTGAGCCTTTCACAACGTAAAAATAAGGTTGGCAGTAAAACTTGGGGTCGATTCGACTGACTTGTATTTACTCACACGTGACAAATTCTTTAATGGAAAGCAGAATAAAAAGAGTTGTATATAACTCTGGGACACTTAAATCTACAGACGTTAACGGATCGCAAAATTAATTATAAACCTTTTTAAATCTGATTAGAGTGAGCGCCATTTTTAAGGAGTTAATGCATTTATAATTCAATTTTAAACAATATTTCCAATGATTTCTATTTTAAAGTCATCAAGAGGCAGAGAAATTTGGGCTTAACACTTTTCCCTATATACAAAAAAAAATAATAATGGTAACTCATAAAACTACTAATAAACAACATTCATGTTAGCATTAAGCTTATTACACTGAGTAATTAATAAGGAACCAGTATATAAAATTGTAACTTACTTTTATAATGAGACAATAAAATTTTTCTAATCTTATCTTGGGCTTAACAACTAATTCACATTTTCAGTGTATTTTTAATGTATAAACCTGAAGAGTTTGTTTGTTTGGCGCTAATCTCAGGAACTACTGGTTCAAATTGAATTGTTTTTGTTGGATAGTCAATTTATCGAGGAAGACTATCTCATATATATTAATACGTTAAGGTTAAAATGTTTGCCTCTCTTTTTAGAAAAAAACCACACAATTTCTCCACATAAATTATATATCATTTTTTGCTTGCTCTACTGACATCGACAACTAAAAAATTTATTATTGCTTTTGTTTTTGTAAATTAATTAATTAACAGCAACGCTGAACAACGTCTGCCATCTGACGGGAAACGCTGAACAACGTCACAGCAATGCTGCATGATGCCATCTGACGGCTTAGCTCAACGCTTTTGCTACTTGCGCCTCTATATGACAATTTTAGTAAAATATTTCTTCGATCTGTCATCTGAGCTTCATATTGTGATACAACAAAAAGAAGAACGTTATAAGCAGTGTGCAAAATTAGAAACGAATTGAATACCCGCAATCATACTTATTTAAAAAATAATTTTGTAAAGTGATAATTATTATACCTATTTAGTGCGAATAATTCGCACAGGTCACACTAGTAGGCTATATAATATCACGTTACGACCAATAGAAGCCGAGCATCAATAAAAAATGTTGCAACATATAACACAAAATTTGTCCGTTTTGCAGATTTGAAAGAAATAAATTAATTAAGCATGCTTTGATTAAATTTTACATTACGTATTGAATACTAGCCATTACCCGCGTCACCACACGCGATAACAAATTTTATTTTCTTTATTATTATACTATATCAAATGTCAACATTTTGAAGTTTGAATGGTCCCGTCGCCCAATTGGTTGGAATTTTTTTAATATATCTATTGTAATTACATCTTCGGAAGATTAAATCCCAGATCTACTTATCTCTAAATAGGTTTCGAAAAATAGATGTCAAACGTTCAAGCTTCCAAAACACGAAAAAACAGCAGCAAAAAGTATTTCAATTTCCGATTGTCATTAACAGAAATATTACAAAAAATAGTTCAAATCAAGCGTTGCACTAAAAAAAGCAATTAACATTGCCAGTACATATTTAAACATTTTAATGTCTTGTTTTTTTATCATGCTTCTACCATCTACCCACATAGATTTCTCAATCTATTCAATTCATTTCTACAATCACAATAGTCAATCAAAAAATCACTCATCAATACAAATGAATGTCTTCAGCGAACGACAACTGAACGCCGACGATCGTCAAATGTTATTGATGATGCAAATAGAAAACCAAGACAAGGCGCCGAAAGCTTTAGTCCTACTACATTCGAAACGCGTCGTCAGTAGCGTAGGCATCTTTCCATTTTATTATTCCATTCGCTTTTTACAAGCTTTTTACTCATGAATACTTATCTTAAGTTGATCCGTTACAGTCCCAATCAAAAGTAAGTCGAATTCTAAATGGGAACTTTTCCATAATACATTTTTACAAAAGGTTATAAGTCGATGATACCAATAATATTATTGCCATAAAAGCATAAATAAATACTTTTTTTAATATTAATTAATTATTTCAGTCTTTTACTTAACGGACTAACTTTTGAATTTTTTGTACAAAGTTAGGTTAGAAAAAATAAATTTATGTAAATATCTGTATTTTACATATTTTTTGCAGTAAATAATTAAAAAAAGAAATTAATGGTAATAAAAATTAAAATTAAATCATTAAAAAGTTGAAAATTCAGTTAAAATTGTTAAAATTGTCAAGAATAAAACTAATAAAAGTTCATAATCGAAAAGTGCTAAGGTTTAATATTTTTTTTATTGATCGAAAGTCTCCTAATTGAATTGAAAAAAATATTAAAATATGCGTAAGACATCGATGCTTTACATAGTTAGTTTTCGGAACTGTTGACATTATTTGGTTATTTGAAAAAATTAAAATGTACCGTTTGAATGCTAGGTTGACATATTTTCCATAAGACTACATGTAAAAGTTTTTTTTAATTTTTAACTTTATAAATCTCCTAATGATTTTGGATTTTTTACAGACAATTTTGTCATAAAAAAATCTATTAAAAAAACTTTATTTCAGATTTTTTTCATTATCTTCGTAAAACGGCTCAACCTCCTTAAGACCAGGTCCCCTACATGTAAACATTTGTACACGCTAATTTTCAAGTAGAAATTATAATTCCATTTTTTTTAAAATGAGTCATATTGAGTATTACCGCTTTTTGGTTATTATAACGTGAATAGATCCAATTGGAGGTGTTCTTGAATTGATGAATTGAATCCAATGTTTCAGAGCTATCTACAAAAAACGATTCTTTAATCCTAAGCAATCGATTTTTCGATCGATCTCCAGATCAGAATGCCTAGAGATGTTTAAAACTCTTTAGTAGTAACAGGGTTGCCAGATGACCGATTTTTTTCTCGTACCAGTGTTGCTAAATATCTCGTACTTTCAACAGTTAATCTCGTACAAGTATAAATTTAAAGTAGGTATATCGAATAAAATTTATAATTCATGCTATTTACTGTACTATTTAGCTTTGAGTAGTCATATTCTTTGCGCTTTTAACATTAGTGTAATAAGGACAATAACAAATAAATACATTAAACGGGGATTCCCCACTCAAGTTGTCTAGTTTCATATAGTGATGCGGTAGTGCATTTAGTGATGCGCCCAGTCAATCGTTTTGTGGTGTGTGAAGTAGGTAAACATGCAAATTCTTACACTTTTTGGCTGATACCTAGCGAAGGCAGTCATCATTGTTAAAATCTCGTACAAAATTGTACAAGAATTTTGTTATTTCTGTATCTCGTACAAAAACTGTAAATCTCGTAAAGGTACGAGATTTCTCGTACGTCTTGCAACTCTGAGTATTAATAACAAGAAAAATCTTCATTATGCAAAAAACGTTCTACTGATCTAAAAATCTCCACCACTGTTCCACCAAAAACGATTGGATTATAAAAGCACCGGGTCCCCACATCAGAAATAATACACACAGGCTTCAGATCAGAGCACTTCTGTATTATAAGTGAACGCTGAACACACATACAGACAAACAGACACACACGTTGGGTTCTTTCAATAAAACGATGACACAGCACCATCGGCTGTCAGATGGTGAAGAGATGGGATGGATGACGATGGAGAAGAACCGTCACATCGCCGGCATCCTTCTGTTGAACCGCCACAATGACACGGCCTCTTTTGTTTGTGCTGCTAAATGATCGTCCTGATGATGTACTACCACATTCAACATCACCTATAGACTCCACTACCAAAAGAATGCTTACAAATAGTCAATAATGCAATCAACGGTGCCTTGGTTTAATTAGTGATTATTGAATACTGGTTTTGATGGGAATATTCCGGTGTGGTTTGTTAGATTGACCACTAGTAGCAAAGCTACTGAATTTCACTCAGGACCCAATGTTTTTATAAGCGGATAAAGAAGAATGGGTATTACATTGCAAGATTAAAATAGGATCCAAACCAGGAATCATCATTCTTGGAGTTTAGAGAAAACTGGATATTCCGTGGCAAGATAAAACTTTTATCAAAATTACTGGTTAATTGAACGTAAATAACTTGGACTTAAAACCAAGGATATTATCACCAAACTACTAACTGAATAGGGTTTAAAATTAGAGTTATAGAAAATTGAATAGCTCCGTAGGTAATGTAAACTAAATTTGAACTAAAACCTTACTTGGTTTTAGTTCAAATTAGTAGTATATTTTTAGTAGGTAATTTTGGTGAAATCCACATTATCTTAGATTAGATAGTGATTAGATATCTGTAATCATTTCTCATCTCTATTTTGTCATGGCGTAGTAATACATAACCTGTTCCACAGTGGAAGAAGTGAGCTTTTAAACAATTAAATAAATATATAAATCAGTTAAGTATTCTCTGAGATTGACCTGAAAAATTTAACATATTAGTATAAGTATGTATAGACCAGGGGTCGGCAACCTTTTGAGACGGAAGAGCCAAAAGTTATGTTTACAAAATTTACCAGTTTTTAAAGAGCCACTAAACATTTTCGTTTCAGTAGTATAGTATTTGTTTATATAACGACACGTCGCGACGGGGGCGGTGCGGGCGAGAAACGAGTGGAAATGGCCGAGAGATGGACACGGTACTCAATCATGGGTCGATTGGACGATTTTTAAGGGTTTATATAATACAATAATTATTTTTTGCGTATGGAACTGGAGAGCCGCAACTTTACATCAAAAGAGCCGCAGGTTGCCGACCCCTGGTATAGACAAATGGAACATTCCAAAAATAAAACTGTTTTGTTGTTTTCTATTCATCAAACATTAAAAATGTCTTTATAGCGTGATTATTTTGGAACACATGTGTTATTAAATTTTATTTTATGCAAATGTCATAAAGTAACTACTCTATTTTCAATGATGTGAAGATGAAATAATTAAATTTTATCAAACTAATGACTTCACTGTAATTAAAATGTGACATAAGTTTTAATTGTGGTCAATTGTTTAAATTTTAATTAGTCGTTAAAACAATTATGTTCAATTACGTAACAATGTTCATAAAGATAAAGCAATGCGGTGAATATAAAATTCTTCATTAATATTTATAACAAGTTTTTATCCGGTTTTCATAAAATTATATCTACAGTGAAATCTCTTTTGAACTACATATTATTTAATTTTCTTTAGGCGAAGGCATCGATATATACAATACGCACCACGGATCTAAAAAGTTCGGAAGTTAGTCACATTTTAGAGCCCACCACCTCCCAGATACCTGCACGGAACGTGCGCTCGTCGGTGATTGACGGTGATCGCTCGTTGCCTTTGTCACTTGTCGCTTTCCTGCTTTATAGTACAGTCGAGTACGCTATTGTCAAGTTGTTATTGTTGTTTTAGTTTTGTTGAGTTGCGAGTTTATAGTTTTTCAACAGACTGTACAAGCGCAAGCCCGCATTCGCATCTAACTTCCGAGTCTTTTAGATTCGTGGCGCGTATTGTACTAATTTTATAAAGAGGTAAGGTTTGTAAGTTTGGATGTAGGAGGTAATCTCCGAAACTACTCATCCGATATCAAAATTTTTTTCACCAATATTAAGAATGGACCTTCAGGATGGACACTGGCTATTATATTATCGGGTTCAAATAAAAGCGCTTTTCGTGGAGACCAATTTTGCAACGTATGTCGACGAAAAAAAAACGATGGCAATTTACAATTTCAGGCGAAGTCGCTAGTACCTATATAATAAAATAATAAATACCAATGATGTCGCGAGCTAAAGCTAGTTGAAAATATAAAGACGAATGGCTATAACTCTGGGACTACTGCACCGATTTGAAAATAGTTTTCAGATTCAATTTGCATTTAAATCGACTTAATGAAACTCTAACAATGACAGACAGCCTAAACCAGTAGGTCTAGAAGCATGCGAAATTTTGCCCAGGAGTTCCTTATATATAACGTAGATGCGCAATAAGAAAGAATTTTTGAAAAATCATCCCTTAAGTACCTAAATATTGAATCTGAAAATAAAAAAATGTCAAGTGTTGGCCAATTTTAGATGAAACTAAAAATTACAGACGTCCGATAAATAGCTGACAAGTGATATCGTAATACGGTAGAGCCGGGGGCTCCACTATTGTTATTTAAAACATTATTTCCTTTCAATTTAGTAGAGACGCGGATAGAAGCTAATCATGTATAAATTGTTAAGGACAAAATATATATTGTCGATTAAAATTTACAAAAAATGTATTATTTTGGAATAAATAAATAAATAAAATGTGTCAAAAATTCTGCTTTATTAGCCGCCCTATAGGAATTCAGAAATTTTCGAGGAAACTTTGAACTACTAAAATATTCTCCGCCGTTGTTAAAAGAACAAATCAATAAAAAAATCGTGTTGCTTATGAAAACTCGAAAATACTATCTGACTTAAAAATAACAAATTGAAAATATTAATTGGGGCTAGACTAAAAAAATTTCTAGCTGCTGGTGGCCTTAAAAAAAATAAAAAGCTATAATTAATTTTTTAAGAGATGAAAATCAAGCGTAAAAAATCGTCACATACATTACTTATTACATAAATAAATAAATAACAAATGCAGTGACATATACAGCGTAAAAAGCAATCAAACTTTTATAATTAGTTTCAAAATATGTAAATTGTTCGTAAAAAACCAGGCGCATAAAACAAAACACACACACACACAAACGGAATGTAAATCAAAATCTGATGTCATATAGCCAACATAATAAATTCCAAGACGAGAAGAGAACAAGAAATGATTATATATACAAATTACACCTAGGAGGATAAATGTATTTATGTCCAAGAGTGGAGAGATCATTAGTATGTCCTTTAACTTTAGTGTGTATAGTGGTATAGATAAATAAAACATTTAAAACTACAAGCTATAAAAGGTGTTTCGGGGCACTTCTTTTTTTCTTCTAAAACTCAATTTAAATTGCAAAAGGCCATCTCTTCTTCTAAAAGACCGTCCCCGTACACAAATCATAAAGAGGATGACATAACATAATCTTAAAGGTGGCACACAATTGTCCTTTGTGCCCGATGATGCGTGTCCGACAAAGAGAGGATATACGACGCGACACACAAATCACTATATCTGTTTCTTTGGCGCGTGGAACATTTGAGACAATGCTGGTGGCTACCAAGGCAGCGCAGCTTTCCAGCTAATCATTGTGATCTAACGAAGGCAATTTATGTTGGAATGCGATGGACCCATGCACAACACTATAAGATCTCTGTTACAGGACTGTTCAACAAGCCGTCGAAGGTCGAATAAGGGCTTGAGAAACCGTTGGTAACCTCGGATTACTATGATTCAGTTTGTTTTCCGAAGCGTTTCCCCTTTTGAGTAGTTACGCTGACACCTTTGTGACGAAGGAAAGAAATCGAATAAGATCTCTGTTGCAGGACTGTTCAACAAGCCGTCTAAGGTCAAATAAGGGCTTGAGAATCCGTTGGTAACCGCGGATTACTATGATCCAGTTTAAGCTTTCCAAAGCGTTTCCCCTTTTGAGTAGTTATGCTGGCATCTTTCTGTCGAAGGAAAGAAATCGAAAAAATAGGCATAACAACGACATTGCTGTAGAAGTCTTTAAAATTGCCGTAAAATTTAACCGAGCGCACCAGCCGCTACCTCGCGCGATCAATCGGTGACAGATCTGATGATAAAATCGGAACTATTCGAACACGCGTTCTAGGGAAAGATAGAAAGCCAAGTTCCTGGGACTTTATTTGGATCTAACCAAGTTTGAGGGTAGTTGTTTTTTTCAGCAACAGTTACAGATCGACTAATAAAAAAGCTATTAAATAATTTTGTATGTTAATATAGAAATAAAACAATTAAATAAATCAATTTTGTTTAAATTTAAAACATGGCATTACTGAAAACTTTTAAAATAACAAAAAAAAGTAGTAATCTATTTTTTAGTTCACGATAATTTTAAGACCGATAGATAATCACTCATGTCTTTCGAAACAAAAAATTGTCCATTTTTAATTATTCGTCACGCGAATAATTAATTATTATTTGTACACAATATGTCAAATAATATGTTCGTATTAATAGTCAACACGAGAAAATTTAAGATTGAATTAAAATTAAATTAAATTTCCTAATCCTCTTTATATATTAGAGCGGTGTAGCGTAGTGGTGAGAGTACTAGGCTCGCATTCCGGAGGTACCGGGTTCGAAGATGTGGCTGAGACTATTTCCTGCTGCCTCTAGCCGAGAAACGGTAATTCCTATACTGCCCGTCTTGTTGATGTTTCCCATGGTTTCCGTCAATAATTCCAGATAAAAATCGAAAAAGTTCCCTTATTCGAGGCATTGGCCGATTACCTGTCAAACTCCAATGTTCAAAATGTGTCTACCTTAACTCGATGTCCTAAAATTCCTTCATTCGCCCATGGCTCTTAATTAAGTGGAAGTTTATAAACGTATAGAAAATAACGGGAAGTGTGACAGATGGAAAATAGTAATGGTCTGTTATGACATAAAGTCAAGCAACGGACGTCAAACGCATTATTATATATTAAATATTTGATCCCCTTGGGGATGAAATTTCAAAAATTCTTTCCTAGTGCTCACCTACGTTATTTAAGGAACTCCTGTGCAAAATTTCATGATTCTAGTGTCTAGACCCACCGTTTTAAGTTGTGCGTTAAATCTGTCAGTCAGTCAGAGTTTTTATTAAGCAGTATAGAAGAAGAAGAAGATGGAATTAGAATTTTCATCAATTCCAACTTGACCTATGAAACTGCCGATTTTTAAAGGCAAGGCATGGAAACGTCATAGAAATAACATCCGCGCAGTTTCAGCTGTCATTGATACGAACAATAGTCTTTTTTTGTAGAACACTTGTTATATAAACCATTATCCCTCCAGACAGTAAAATGATAATCTGTGAACGTAAATTTATATTCAAAAATAGTTAGACAAACCTTGAGTCTAACATAACGAAGCCGCATTGGACCTAACCTAACCTATAATTATACTCCTTGTCTTATATATATTGTCTTTTGGTCGTGGAACAATACTTATAATAACCTGTGAGGTTCATTTTTTCTTATTTCTGAGCGCAGACATGTACTTATGTTGTGTTCCAGTGATTGCTATTGTTATTTGAAAATAACCGGTTCTCAAGAACTGTTTCAAAATAACAATTTGTTACTGATAACCGATGGGCAATACATATAATACAGTCGAACCTAGATAAGCAAGAGTTAAAGGGATCGCGATCTCTTTTTCTCTTATATGGAGGTTTTTCACTAACCCGAGTTTCTAGCTTATAGAGGTACAGGAGTGGCTTTTCTCACTTAAAGAGGTCTATAAAAACTATACAAAAACAATGTTAGTTAGTTCAGCTATTTATGACTCATTATTAAATTTCGTGGACCTATTACTAAAGTTCATAAGTTCATATTTTTTATACAAACTTTTCTTTTCATAAAAAATATTGTTAAAAACAGTTCAAAAACATTATCGTCGTTTTACCTAATTTTTAACATCTCCAATTTCTATCAACGTATTTTTTTTTAATCTGGAAAATTCGTTTAGAATACTAAATAATGCAAACAATAATAATATAAATAAAAATTGGAATAAATTACTGATCGTGATTTTGAATATAATTTTAATATAAAATGCATGCTATTATAATTTCTAATTTTGTTAAAAATTACGAAGGTTAAATACACGCCCCCCTCATTTA
Organism: Xanthostigma xanthostigma; assembly: GCA_963575645.1. NCBI lineage: Eukaryota > Metazoa > Arthropoda > Insecta > Raphidioptera > Raphidiidae > Xanthostigma > Xanthostigma xanthostigma. The sequence goes on from OY754471.1 coordinate 45,058,578, forward strand.
TACGTCACTGTTTATTAAAAACGACCTTACTATTGAACGATACTATCTACCTTGTATATATATTTACGCTAATTTCGTGAACGGTTTTGCTTATTATTCACTTGCTAATGCAATTTTAATTGTCTAAAAAACTGAATAAAAAAACGCGTCAAAAGATAAACTCTTGCAGTATGTAACGCAAATAAATATTGTATACATAATGATACAATTTTATTTATCTGCTATTTTAATTTCAATTTTAATTTAAATGATCTCAGTTTTAGTTTGTTAAGCTCTGGAAGGCATAGCAAACATCCAAAATTCCACAACTTCTAAGTTTTTCACAACGACCAGAAAACCCAATAAATGAGGATTTAACGTTTATGGAATTAAATAATTGGATCGAAGTTTCGTTGTCATTAATGTTTTTCATAGATCGATCACCCGTTTCAAAATTATCGTCTTCTTACCAGACTTCATTTAAAGTAAAAATAAAAAACCTCTATATCTAAATAAAATTATCTAATCTAAATTATGAGCTAGAATATATTTTTCAATTATCACAATAAGTTATTGTTATTATTACTATTATTTTTATTTCTAATTTGTTTGGTTTGGATTGTAAACCAGCTTTAAGCTGAATTCACGCCTTTTGATAAAACTTTTTTTTTTCATCAATAAAGACATTATTATTATAATAACACAAAAACTACAATCCCATTCTTTTCAAAACCAAAAGAAAACTCAATAAATCGAGAGCCCGTATATTTCAAGACCATAACTGATTGGAGTGCTATTTCATTTGCATATTAATATTTCAATGAGAAAAATCGGTTCCAAACTCCGGGTAGGTATTCCCACAAAGATGAGAAAACCTATCAAATCATGAGATTGACTTGTTCGTTGTTTTTCATTGATTCATTACCAGTTTCTTCCAAACTCCGCGTATATCCTTCAGGAAACCCAAGAAAGCATTAGATTAATAGACTTCCTTACTGATACATTACCAGTTTCTTCCAAATTCCGCGTATATCCTTCAGGAAACCCAAGAAAGCATTAGATTAATAGACTTTCTTAATGATTCATTACCAGTTTCTTCTAAACTACGCGTATATCCTTCAGGAAACCCAAGAAACAGTTAGATTATTAGACTTCCTTATTGATTCCTCATCAGTTTCTTCCAAACTCCGCGTATCTTAAGTTTCCTACAAAAACCGGAAAATCCAATAATTAATAATGAGATTAACCGGATTGTCGTTCCTCGTTGATCCATCACCAGTTTATTTCAAATTCCACGTCTCGTCAGTTTCCCATAAAGCGTAGCGAATAACAAATGCATCCCCGGTTCTCATCCATGAGAATCCTTGATTGGATGCCATAGTAATCTTCATTTCAATGTAACAATTACACAAGGAGGCATATACCATACCTACACATGTTCATCAGATATCAAGACAACTACGCCCACATACTTATAGGATATAAGATATTGTATGAGATATATACTATATATATATATGTGTATATATTTCTCCTTATTAACAATTATGTCATTGACCCAAGTTGTGGTCAACGAAGTTGCGGTTTTATTACCTATTATTTGGTGTCGTCTGCAATCATTATTTTATACAGGCTTTTGATTCATTATTTAACCCTGGAATTCTCGCGTGCTGCAAAGCAATACTAGTAGATACAATACGAAGATATATCTATATGTTGCACCAATATTGAAAAGAGTAAAAGTTTGCATCTTTGTTTGCCACTGATAATCTCAGGAACTATTTAATCGATTTGATTTTTTTTTTACTTTTCAAAAGCATACTTCTTCCCGAACGAGATATGGGTGAAATATAGGAATACCAAAGTGGAATGATCAGTGAGCGATTATGTACAACAGGTATCCTACACGCGACGTCTGCCCAAATTTGGATATGCTGCCTAAACTATAAGAGGTATAAAGTGATTGTGGTACGAGAGATTGTTTGTCAAGTTAATAAAAAGCTTATAGTATTATATTATAGCAATTCAGGAAAAAACTATTAAATACAATAATCTTTTGTTCCTACGGGGAATACTGTCCAGAATTACACCTTCTCTTCTAACAGCTGTATCTTTCCAATAACTTCGAATATTATATCATCATTTTACCAACATCTCTAAACATATTTAGGAATCAATTAATGTAAAAAAAATAATTCGATTTTTTCAATCTATCACATAGGTGACTCCCCTAATGCAGCAAAAATGAAAGAGCAAAATCAAAACAATATGAAAGAGTTGGCAGTATGCAAATCGACAAAGGACACTGAATGAGTATTGTAGTTTAACCTTAATGAAAACGTTTGGTAGCCCAGTCGGTCTGTGCCTCATAATACTTGTTCTGTATACAGGGAGAGTCAAACCACCCGTACCGGTCGTTTTTTTCCGAGAACGGTTAGTCTGTATTATAAAAACCTCAATGAAGAATCGAACGGTGACACTTTTTCCCCCGGAAAGGTCGGTTTCCCTATTATTTTGCTCCAGAATGTTCAGAACTCCGGAATTTTAAATGGCACGATAGGTCGAAAGTGGTATTGTTGAAAAGATCTTTAAAAAATAAGCAAGTTTTGTATGACATTTTTTTTTTGTTACTGCCCACCCCTGTTAAGTAATATTCGTTTGAAATTATTAAATTAACATGTCATAATAACGAACTTAATTTTAAAATTCGGCATTAAAAATCTAGTTACCTAATTAAACAATGTCACAAATGTTTGAATTGTCTTCCATTTCTTCTAAACACTGTTGAGCTCTTCTAGATATGCTATTGTTTAATTAGGTAACCAGATTTTAAATACTGACTTTTGAAATGAAGTTCATTATTACGACATGTTAATTTATTCCAATGAATATTTCTTAACAGGGGTGACAGTAACAAAAAAAGTGTCCTACAAAACTTGGTTATTTTTTAAATATCTTTTCAACAATATCACTTTCGACCTACCGTGCCATTTAAAATTCCGGAGCTCTGAATATTCTGGAGCAAACTAATAGGGAAGCCGACCTTTCCGGGGAGAAAATATCACCGTTCGATTCTTCATTATGGCTTTTATAATACAGATTTTTGACACAACTCTCTACGACTAACCGTTTTCGAAAAAAAAGACCGGACTCATCCTGTATACAGGCGCTGACTATAATAACACAAAACATGTTACACACAAAAGGGTTGCATATTAAGCCATGCTTTCATCATAACTAGGGTATAAAATGCAAGGAGCGTGGGGTATTTTGCCTCTCGCATTAGGGTGAAACCATCGTGTGTCAGACAAAGAGGATGCACGATAAAAGAGGCGAGATTCCCGTTTAGCGTGCCGTCCATATAGTTATGTAATGGATCATAATTTTTGCTGAGCTGAGATTGTTCCGGTTCTTAAAATGTTTTTAGCGTACGTTCAAATGCATAGTTCGCTGCGTTTTTAATTAATCGTTTAATATTTCCTTTTCAAGAAGACATCGCATGGCTCTATAACCCTTTTGTAATCCGGTCGATTATTTAATACAGATGGATAAGAATTTTATTAATGTTTTAATCTGATTTAGGAAGGGGCGGATCTTGGTTTTTTGGAGCCTAGGGGCTATGGAAGTTCACTGCGGCCTCATTTGTTAAACGTGTTGTCAAAATTCACAAAAAAAAATTTTTTAATTTATTAAAAAAATTCCAGTCAATTGGGCAACGGGATCATTCCAACTTCAAAAATTTTGACATTTGATTATAATAAAGAAAATAAAATTTCTGCTATAGTGTGAGGTGACGCGGATAATAGCTAGTATTAAATATGATATTTGCTATTCGTTGCCATGGTTACCTACATAATATGTTCCACGTCATGTAAAAATTAATCAAAGCAAGACGAACTAGTTTATTTCTGACAGATCCATAAAAAAGAGCGGCTGATTTTTTTTTATTTTCAAAATATTTCCGAAACTATAAGGTTTAGAAAAAAAATTGGTTGTCTGTAAAGTCGGTTTACGAACGATAGTTTTACGTGATAACGTATTCCGTAATACATAACCTAAACCTCCCAAAATTTGGTTTCAATCCGCTTATCCTTGGTGTCGGAATGATAAGAAATGTCAAAAGTGACGTTTGCAACTGTCAAAGTATTATGTTCTAATAATAATTAGTTATTCCAATACTTAACTTAGAAGGCGTTGCATTTCACAAAATACTAATGTCAAAAAATTGAATTAAACATTAGAAATGCAACCGTTTTCATGTTGCATTTATACAGCTATTTTTCTATATAAATTTGTATAAAAAAACTGTTTAGGCAAATTCTGTTATACGAAATCTATGTAAAATGTTCTCCTCTTTCGTTTAAGACTGGTTTCAAACCGATCTGATTTAAATTGAGCGAGAAATTAGCAAAAAGCACGCACAGGGTCAGGCGGAACGTTACGCGTTACGAACGTTAGGATTTAGGAACGTTACACTTTTTCGTGCATGCAGCCGGTGTTTTATCAACTTATAAGATTGGTGATTCATCAATTTATAAGACGTTATCACGTCAAAAAATGTTTGTAACGAAGCTTTCTTGAAAATATAAATATAATAATAAGCCGTTATGAAAAGTATATACCATTATTATATAAAAAACACCTGTATAGTGTTCACAGACAAACTAACAGATTAACAGACTAACAGACGCACAGAGTTTTTTCAAAAATATATTTTTTTTTGGATTCGGGGGACCTCAAAACAGAAAGATTTTAAAAAATTTTGAAAAGTGATTTTTGACTTAAACTAGTACCATTCCCCACTTGTGGGTTGGAATGGTAAAATTGCCAAAATGTGGGCCGTTGGTACTTTGGCTCCATATGTAGATTCGCCCCTAAATTTAAGGTACCGGCGACTCGTATTTAGGAATCCGTAAATCCGATGAAAAAACGGAATCCTTATTGGATCACCCTCGTGTCTGCCCGTCTGTCGCCGCTTATTTTCTGACGAAAAAAATTTAAATTTGGTACATATATAAAGTTAGATGACCCAATCACGGACCTACAGCGTAAATAAACGAATTCCGATTTTGAGGTTTAATTTTGGAGGGGCAAAGTAGAAAATAAAAAAAATTCAATGATATTATTCACTCGACAACTCAAGCTATTAACGTCTATAAATAAAAAATATACTGTATTTTTTACACTACACAATACAGAAGTTTAAAACTGAAATAATTTAAAAAAAAAAATTATAACAACAACGACCGCTTCTATCTCGCCGCCACCTTAGCTTAATCTTCTACGGCCGTTTTATACATGCATTGCGACATGTTCTCTTGAATCAATTTTACCCTACCCGCGCGCTAAAAGAAGTTTTAGTTCAAAAAACGCGAAAAAGGTTTCGCAATCTCCAGTTGAAATGCGAGAAACGTGGCCGCCATTTTTCTATATGAAATTGTCAACAGCATTGTGCGTCGTGAAGTACATGCGAAGGTAAGTACCTAAAGCTCATTGTTAACCGAGTACATAGAGTATGACAAATAGTGACATTACCAGTTACCTATCTCACTCACTCGAGCGCCGTTTAAGGCGACGACGTCTCGCTCTAGTGCGTGTCACAATTGTGTCACCGGATACTGTGATTGGACGATGTCATACTGTTTACCTTTCAGGTGACAACGCAGAAGACAGCCAATGACAACACTGAGATTCAATTAATGTCACTTCAGAAAATCTCATCTACATTTTTGCATATACTCGTTAAATTGTATTTAGTACAAGTAGTACAAGCTAGTATCAGTTAAAAAAGTTATTATTAGGAATAAAATTAGACATTGTAACATTTACATATATTTTTATAATTTTGTATTATTTTCTTTTTAAAACAATAAACAAAAATACCGTATTTGAGCTCCGAAGAAGACAAAAATGATTGTCGAAACGTCAGCATAATAAATGCAATTTCTAACAGATCCTATGCTACGAAGAATTTCTTCATCCAAACGTCATAATCAACCAAGGATCATTTTTATCTCCTCGTTAAGTTTTCTTCATAAAAGAGTAGGTCGCTTTAATTAGATAGATATTTCCAGAGAGGATCTGCACAAATAAAATAGTTTTTGCTCAACATTTCGAACTGTTTTAATTCATCTTCTTTTCCTATACAAATATTTCGTTTAGTTGAACTATTTAAGAATACTTATCATGATTGAATAAACATGCATGTGCAGTTAATAACGTTTGAAGTCAGAATTTTAAATTAACTACAGTGCTAAACTCCATTTAACGTCACTCGATATAACGACAAACTCCTTAAAACGTCGAAATTACTTAACTCTAGTTGGTTTACCTTGTTGCTCATACAATGATACACTCTAAATAACGACACACCCACTCTAAATAACGGCAACAATACATCATCATTAAGCAATAAACAGTACTTGTTTGTTATTTTGTTGCTTTGGTGTCGGCATCATGCGTACCGAAGAAATTCGTTATTTTGTTTGTTGGGATTATCTTTCATATGTTTAGTAGTATGAATGTTTGTTGGTCTGTTGTAAATTTTATATATTATGAGTGAATACATATTATAGTGAACAAATATTAATGGATTATTTCTTCTTTTCGTTTAATGACAACTCTCATTAACGCCACAAAGGGCACAGTCCCTTGAGTGTCGCTATATAGAGTTTACACTATATTAATCAAAATTTCTTTGGAATGCTAATTTTTCATATTTGTAATATTTCGTAAATTGAACTGTGCTAACAAATTAAGTGAATTATGAAATAAACATCGAGGAAGGGTACTTCACTGTTTAAAAGGCTCCAAAAAAATAATGAGTATTTCTTTTATCAAATATCAGTAAACTGCAGTAAATGGAAATGAACAAAATATGATGTCTGTTATTGTTGTTTAAGTTATGATTTTATATATATTTAGAAAAGATAAATCAATACAAACAATATTTTTTTCAAAAGGTTTTCGAGTACGCAATGTATTTATACAGTAGTACTTAGAACTATTAAAGAAAAAATACCTAATAATATTTTTTCAATAGAAATATTTACTAAAAATAGTCGATTATTATTAAATAAAAAAAAAGAGAAATGAAGCGTAATGACAAACATTTCATATTGTATAAAGATAAGTCCTTTTTAAAAAGAGGACAACTGTGCAAGGACCCGTTTTATGATTGACAGTTGAAATGTGATACTCAAAAAATATGTTTCGCATGTAGGTACCAGTGGTGTACAAAAAAAGTGCATTGATTTAATAGGTAACAACGAATTTATTTATTTTCAGTTTTCCGTGAGAAACAAAGAATGAAGACCCAGAACACTATGAATAAGTAGCTGAGATAATAAGCATTATAAATTATTATTGGAAAACTTTTGGCAATGGGAAATGTCGTAAAGTACTAGTAGACATCATTAAGATAGGAGCAGGACAATCCTTCAATGGATGGCAAGAAGGAAGCAAGATCAAGATTCCCATTAAATCAAGGAGTCAAGACCAAGAAGATTATGAATAAGTAGCTGCAGAGATCATAACAAATGATGGATTATTATTAGAAAAGTTTTGGCAATGGGAATTGTCGTGAAGTACCAGTAGACATCATGAAGATAGGAGCAGGACAATCGTTCAATGGATGGCAAGAAGGAAGCAAGGTCAAGATGCCCATTAAATCAAAGAGTCAAGAACAAGAAGATTATGATTAAGTAGCTGAGATCATAAGAAATGATTGATTATTATTAGAAAAGTTTTGGCAATGGGAATTGTAGTAAAGTACCAATAGACATCATGAAATTAGGAGCTGTGACAGTCCTTCAATGGATGGCAAGAAGGAAGCAAGGTCAAGATGCCCATTAAATCAAGGAGCAACATGCCATAACGAATACTAAATTCGCAATTTTTGACAGTACACCACGTATCATAGACGTCATGATGATAAAGTAAATGACCTTCTAGGGTTATTCAGTGAATTTCGAAAGATGAGTATATATTAAAGCAAGAGTTCATGAAACCTAATACTAAATATTTTTGGCAGAGAAAATTGACAAATGACCATAGATAATAGAGAAGAACATTGGATGTTCAAAGATTAATTATTAAACAATGTCCAGAAGACAGGAAAAAGAAAGCTGATCCGTGATCCAATGATGAGTTTTGAAGGGCATTGCAATAAAACTTTAGACCGCTGAGATTCGCTATCAGTGGGTCATTTCTTCTTAAAAATTAATGAAAATTTCACAGAAAATTCATTAAATATTACTTTATTATGTAGTGATTATAGAAATAAATATACATTTAACTGTGTCATCAAAAAAATTGTCGAAAATATGCTTTTTTTTGTATCGAATTACCTTTACTTAAAACGTAACAGATCTAGATGTCAAAGGCAGGTAATTATTTAAAGCTCTTTTTGGCATCGTATATTGACGATTCCCGACAGAATATTAGATAAATGAGTACTTATACGCACGGTTGTGTTGGGTTTCCGTATATATTTAAAGCGGACGCCACTGATTTTTAAATATATGTACCTGCGACGCAATATGATATGTGAATATGATTTTTCATAATAATAATAATGTATTATACAAAGAAAAAATGACAACGCCGTAAGCAAATGGACTATAGATAGTATCTATTTATAGTGGAACTATCATTGATGTGCTGTGGTACCTTCCATATTATATTATGAATCTGGATAAAGGAAAACAAAATGGGGTGTTTATATAATAGTGGAACAAATGCTGATGACAAGGATGACAAGGACCGCTATTGTGGTTATAATCTCTGCTAAATTCGACGTTACAAAATCGCTCTTACAAAACGAATTTCAAAATTTTCCGTTATGCAATAATCATTTTAAAATGTTTTTTATGTACGGCAGCCCAATGTGCTGTCGTCATCAAATAGTTGGAAATTAAACAGTATACACCACACTGGCCGAAAGTGTGATATTCTTGCCCTTCACGCCATGATTTCGCATCAGGCATCTTGGCGCGAAGGGCAAGTTATCACACTTTCGGCCAGTGTGGTGTGTTTTTATGTAATTAATAAATAGTTAAATAATCAAATTATTTAATAAGCGTATTTACTACCGAGGTATAAAGAAAAATTGTATACACCACACTGGCCGAAAGTGTGATATCTTGCCCTTCGCGCCATGTTGCCTGAGGCGAAATCATGACGTGAAGGGTAAGGTATCACACTTTCGGTCAGTGTAGTTGTATACTATTTTTCTTCATACCTCGGCCGTAAATACGCTTATTAAATACATTAATTAGTTAATTACTTATTAATTACATAAAAACACAGATAAATTGCAAGGAAGCAGCTTTGAATTTATACGTAAACTTACGAATGACAGCTGTTCGCGACTATTAGCTAAAATGTAATAGGGTTGCAATGGAAACAGTTGATTGGTTGTTTTTGCTTTGCTACCGCCCGAAAGTATGAACTTCCCGCATTGGTTCATGTAATCCCACCAAGGAGTAAATGTTAGACTTTCTGCCTTACAATTAATGCCCAAAAGTATGCACTTTCGATCGAGGTATGAAGAAAATGTGTTTTAAGGATGAACGCTTCAGCACGGACTAAATAAAAAAAACCGCATCTCTAAACCTCTCGGAGATTATTCATCCGTTATTATTACATCATAATAGCCACAGATAGAACATGGTTACATAATGTTAATGTACATACATAACATTATGTATATGTTGGCATATTACATACGCATATGTACCTAAATGCCATGTCCTGCACATCCAGTGGCTGTTTTGACGAATATCATATTTCTGCAAAACAAAACCTCACATGAAACATACAGGATGAACAAATATATCTACGATTTTCTTGGGTTGGTACATACTATAAATGCGAAAAACGTTTGTTTTAATTTTGATCAGTTCACAATCACTTCACAGACTGCTTTGTACTTCAAACTTAACCAACATTTTTGCAGAAATAATCAGTAGGTATGAATATCCAAAGCAGATATGTGTATCCATAAGATCATTAAAAATGTTTTCTGCTCTTAAAAAGACAGTATTGAATTTCCTGATGGATGCGAAGTTCCATTCTCTAAATGAATATTTTTTATAATTTTATACTTTTTTATATGTAATGACTTGTTACATAGTACATACCTTTGTCACGGTAACGAATAAATATCTATTCTATATACTTAACATATAGTACTTTTTTTACATTTTCGAAATCTTTATTTGTTTTCTATAAATAGAAATGATATTTTCTTTTGGTTACACAAGAAAATATTCGAGAAAAACGCTATTAATTTATTAATTAACGCAGTAATAAATTTTTTCACAGCACTGCAAATGTGTAAATATATTAATAATAATAATCACTGTTTAATTAATAAATTGATAACCCTTTTCTCGAATATTTTTTTATGTAACCTTACGAAATATGAATTTATCGAGAAAATAGAGATATCGAAAATATAAAAAAGTATGTTATCATTTGAAAAAAAAATGCATGTACAATTCCCGTTGTGTTTGAAGTACAAAAAAATATTCCTTAGCAGTTTCCGATAGTAAATTTCAAGTTGAATAAAAAAATTAACTATTCAATCTTTGTATCTAGTAGGATACAAGAAGTATTCACTGTTACCACTATCAGTGAACACACTGTATTGTTCGGGACGATCCCCATTATAAACGGACAGTCTGTACCCCGCCCATGATTTGCAACAGGGTATTAAAATATGTATCAGGAGTACAGAATGCATAGAGAGGTAACAAAGTAACGTTTTTACATTATGATTGAGCCACCATTCCGACATCTTTTTTGACGGCTAGTTTCATCTGCGTTTATGCATGACAAGTAAGTGGTTTCCATTAAATGATTCTCTGTATTTTTTTTTGTCTTTTAAGTGCCGGTTAAAATTATTCATGCGATTTATTAGGGTTTAATTTGTTTGAATAGATTTGATACTTTTTTCGGTGAACAAAGAAACTATGAGATACTTTAAGTTAGGTCAGTTTTTAAAATGTGTTACAGCATCCAACTAGGAGAATCTTTTGTATTGTAGATCTCAAATTAAATTTTTATGGAGATAAAATATTTAGTTACATAATTTATATAAAAAAAAACTAATTATACGAGATGAGAATATAACTGCCAATGCTAAATATTACAATAGAGTATTTGTATTCACATCGTCGCGTCCCACATTTTAAATTTCGGTGGGGAATAGGACCGATTTAGGTCAAAATTAACTTTTTACAATTTTACTTAATTTTGTTTCAGATCAAAATAAAGCCGTATTTTTCAATAAATAAATTAACAAAAAATAATAATTAATACATTGACGTTTCGGTCCGGATTTGGAGATTCTTAAGAAATATTAATTTTTCTTAATTTTCAAAAATTATTTAAAAAATTCAATCTTAATTCTATTGTAAAATAAGTAGATACTAATTTTTTTATATTTTTTAGATTACATATTTCTGAAGAAGTTCCACATTTGGACCGAAACGTCAATGTATTAATTATTATTTTAATGTTAATATATTTGTCTGAAAAATTGATCGATAATTTTATTTATTGAAGAATTCTAATCAGACGTTAATCAAAGATTTGAATAGCCGTATAGTGATGCAGTTATAAATAGACAAAAATTCTGAAAACACGTTTTTCATATTATAAAATTCAAAATTTGTCTGTCCGACAAAAACTCCGATCATATTAATCTCGGTAAACTAAGATGAATGTGCGTACTCATGTCTTCTCCCCATTCATTCCTTTGCACCCGGGTGAAACCGGGACGGACCGCTAGAATAGATACTATAATTCCCAAAAACAAAAACTCAGACATAGGTCCTGTTACCGTTTTATATATTAGTAATGATTGGTCAAACGAGTTATGAGATCAATATGACAGTCCTACATCACATTTATGAATGCAAATGTATTAAAAATGTGTTGACACAAAACTTAAAAAAATAAATTAATGTAGTATAAGCAGGTACTTGTTCTTACGCATCATTGAAGTCTCCATCTCTATTTGTATTTTTTATGGATAAAATTGCAATTGTGGAAAATTTACAAATTACCAAAATCATAGTATTTCATATAAAAAAAATGTTGACGTATACAGATTTTTTATATAAAGCTGCATTTACAAGATTTTGAATTCAGTAGTGTTTTAACTCCACAAAAATAGTAGGTATTAATTTAGGTTAAAATGCACTTTTCAACATTTATGGTTTTGTTTTAAGGTCACCCGAGTCCAAAAACATAATTTTTAGAAAGAACAATAAACGAGAAAGGTTTCTGTATATAACTTGTAAATATTTTGATCAAAATGGCTGAACTATGACAGCATTTTGTCAAAAAAAAAACTGTTTTCGTACGCTTAAATGGCTAACGCTGGCCAAATATTTAAAGATACATCAAAACAATGTACTTTGATAGACCTGCTGTGTAGATGGGAAGGTCAATATAATATTTCGAGAACAGTTTTGCACCCGGGTGAAACCGGGACGGGCCACTAGTAATAGATAAAATTGTGTCAATTGTTTTAATTAAATAAATAAAATTATCAACCAATTTTATCAGACTGTATATTGCAGACAAAAAATTATAAAATTATAATTCAATATCTCAATAAAAGACGTTTCGGTCCTGGTTTGGACTGTCTTCAGAAATATGTAATCTAAAAAATATAAAAACGAATTAATATCTACTTAGTTTACAATAGAATTTTTTCATTAATTTTCAAAAATGATATAAAAAATTCAGTCTTAATTCTATTGTAAAATAAGTAGATACTAAATATATTTTTTAGTTTACCTATTTCTGAAGAAGATCCAAATCCGTACCGATACGTCATTTATTGAGATATTGAATAATTTATAATTTTATTTTTTTTTGTCAATATACAGTTTTAAAAAATTGTTTGATAATTTTATTTATTTGAAGAGTTCTGTTCAGACGTTAATCTAAGATTTGTGTATTTTTAATTTATTATTAGAAAATAACGTATAGAAAATGCGAATTGCAGCTACGTCCAAAAACCTTGGCTGTTGATGACCTATATTCTATAATACAATATAAAACTAAAATAGTTTTTCCATCTGACCGAAGTGCCACGTTTTTGATTAGCATTCGAAAAAAATAAATATATACCTTACAAAAGACTTTCATATATTTATTGATAAATATTACAAACATCACGAATTTTAAAATTACTATAATAACTTAAAAAAATAACACGCATCAAATCATGTACTTTACAAAAACGATGACCTAAAACTGTCATGGCTTCTGGATGTAAAATAAATAAAAAAAAAAACTCCACCCATCGTCAACGAGCGTCCATTATAAGGTACCCTTTTACACTGTCAAATAAGTACCATGTACTCACAAGAGTTTATTGAAAACAGAATACATAATCAGCCAGTTAATCCGTGTACGCTTTTGCAAGTATATATTAGTTCGATGAATGCAAATGTTCGGATATAATAAACAAACGATATATGCGTGTCAAGTGAAGTGTACTCGGGCCCAATAAGCCTGTAATGTCGTCACACAATGGGGATAAGTGGGTGCGTGCAATAGAGGCACATACGGTGCCCCCTCAGAGAAGAAGGGGACAAACGAATAAAGCTTTTATATATTATGATGAGAGATGGTTTGTTCAATTCGTTCCTCTTGCAATTATTGGTATTATTATCAACATTTATTCAGTGGCGTATTTGAGTTCAGGGTCGCCCCGGGCTACTTGAAATTGGCTGTCCCTCGTTATTGAGTCCACAACGCGTATGGTTCAAGCGCAGTCCATACCAAAGTCGACTAAATTTATTGAAATTTTTAGCGTCTAATGAAACCGAAGAGCAACGACTACAACTTTTGCAATATTTCTTTGACTTTTGTTAATTTTCTATAAAGTTGCTGAACCGATTTTCCTAAAATTTACGCGGGACCAACTTTGAAACATACTCTTTCGAATAAAAAAAGAATCATCGAAATCGGTTCACAGTTGGCAAAAATATCGACAGTCATACACAAAAAAAAACAAGTGTGTGTGTCAGCTCCGACGCACGACTTGAGTTTACTCCTTAGATACGCTGTGTAATGTATTACATCTCATTCTTTCGCACGTTAAATTCTACAGATATATATTATATTATATAGATTAGTCTAGCATCGCACATGTGTAATGTATTCAATCTCATTCTTTCGCACGTTAAACCCTACAGATATATGTTTGTCTCTTTTGAAGCGGACGAGCGTAACGCTACACTTGAAGCGGTGGAGCGTCACGCTTCACTAATTGATTTTACTACTCATAAAATATCCGTACCGGGCTTTATAACTCAAAATCATTTCTTAAGGAAATACAATAAACTAGAGAACCTTCTCCTTTTTTTGAAGTCAGTTAAAAATGATCAACTTTTCTATTCTAGTTTTACACGATTTGTTTTAAGAAATTTGATGCAGGTCCAGATATAATATCATTAAAAACTTAGATTAACGTCTGAATAGAAATCTTCCAAGTAAATAAAATTATCGACCAATTTCTTCAGACTGTATATTGACAAAAATTATAAAATTTATTTATTGAGATATTGAATTATAATTTTATAATTTTTTGTCAATATACAGACTGAAAAAATTGATCGATAATTTTATTTATTTGAAGATAATATATTATAATATATATATTATATATATAATATATAATATATAATATATAATATATAATATATAATATATAATATATAATATATAATATATACGAGTATATTATAATATATTGTGTAATTAGGAGCAGCCCCAAGGATCAATGGTTCGGTTAAAAAAAAATTAAATCCAATTGCATTTATTCTATCCTAGGTTAGTGTTTTAGTGAATTACGTGCCCTGGCGCGCGGATTCAGAAATCTTTGTTGGATAAAAAAAAGAATCGCGAAATTAAAAGATTCTAGAATAATTTCAACAGTAAACAAAAAAGGTAAACAATAAATTACGTCAATTAAAATTTTCTTTGAAAAATATGTAAATCAAACAAATTTATATTCTCGATTGTTCTGCCCAGATTTTCTCAGTATTGGTTCTGAGTGTCAAATTATCAAGCCTTGAAGGTGATCTGATAAAAAAATCATTGATTTTATTTCGAGTTCACGGAATAACCGGTGATTAATATTGAAATATAAATATGTATATTATTGTTTATTTAATTACCGAATATTGTGATATCCAGGAATTAAAGACAGTCAAGGTTCGAATCGGTCAGTCATGCAGGTATTATATCCGTCGTGACGTACTATTCTTAATTAATTATTGATTCTTAAGGTTATATTTACTAATTACATTTTTTTTAATGAAATGCATGATAAGAAATTTTTTTATTTTTGAGTTCGTTATCAAAATTGAACCCTTGTAATGAGACTAGGTTTGTCCAAGCAGCCAGAGAACGGTAACATAACCGTCACAGTCTTACTACTGTGCAAAACTGGCATGCGCAGTAACTCACAAATCGATATGATGCTTGGAACAAACCTATTGTTATCCGTTCGTGTGTTTGTTTATTCTTAGGCGATTGAAATTTCAAATCTGGTACACCTAGTATTTTGGAGCGGTTTTCAGCGATTTGTTTTAGCAAAAAAAAGGCTGATCTTCTGCAGCTAATAAAGAAAAAATTAAATAAAAGTATTTAGAATTTAGCATGAAGAAAAGTATTATTGATGAATTTTTTTAATACAAATGTATTAAGTGTCTATGAACATGTTAGGTTAAAATTTTTAATAAAAGCGGGCATACAAATATGTTGCTAAATATTCCCGGAACCCTCGGCACATAAGGTACACCTATATTGACCGTTTTTTTTATCCCAAAATGTCTGTTGTTTCCTAAAGTATTAAATATTAGATATCATGTCTATCGTGATAATAATATGTAATAATAAAAAACGCAGGATTGTGGACAAAAATATTAGATTTAATTTAGTGTACAAGCGTTGCACATTTTTGTACACCAGATAAAACTAATATATTTTTGTCCACAATCCTACGATTTTTATTATTATTACATACAGTAAGTTTGAATCCGGAAATTCTAACTCACTTCCAGATGAGACTGACAAATCCAGTTTAGCACATTTATGGATAAAGTCTAAATCAATGAAATATATTAAAATTTTTCGAATTTTTAACTACAAAGATGTGACGTAGGTACATAAAAATATGTTTTCTGTAGTTTGAAATAGTTTTAAACTTACCACAAGTATAGGCCGTGTATTATTTATTTCAAAATTCAATTATTCTTACCTGAAACAAAAAAGAAAAACATTATTTTTTATTTATTCACACAAAATACCTTTTTTAATTATTACAGATTTTTTAATAACAGGCGACCATAACCTAAAAATATGCGCTCGTAAAGTAAAATCTAGTCAGCGAGACGCTCTTATCTAACAAAGCACGCACGGTATAGCTGCGTGCGTGGTTTAAAGTGCCGTATTTATAATCCATTGTCGGCGAACCCGGTTTCGCTCGGGCCAACTTCTGTCCGGACACACTCTTTAATTTGCAGCTTAAGTAATTAAATTACAGACAAAGAGAATAATAATTTGCGATAGATTGTAATCAAGTTAGATGTCATTGCGTGATGGATGGACATGAGTACGCACGTTCATCTTAGTTTACCGAGATGAATGTTGTGTCCAAACGTCATGATGATCGGAGTTACCGTTCAAAAGTTTTTGTCGGACGGACAAATTTTGAGTTATATTTTGCAACAATTTTCATTGATGCTCCGCTCCTACTGGTCGTAGCGTGTTATTATATAGTCTATAGCCTTCCTCGATAAATGAGCTATCCAACAACAAAAATTTCAATTCGAACCAGTAGTTCCTGAGATTAGCGCGTTCAACCAAACAAACAAACTCTTCACCTTTATATATTAGTGTAGATTATACTATATCAAAAGTCAACATTTTTGAAGTTGGAGTGGTTCCGTTGCGCAATTGGTTGGAAAATTTTGTTGAAAGAAAGTATTCAAGAGCTCTGAAAGTGAAAAGTCGCAAAACGGAACAGTCCGTTAACTGCAGGTAAACATTTTTACAATCAACGGTCGATGCAGTGTGCAGTTAGAGAATGCATCGTGAGCTAGTCTGCGCTGATATGTTCGTGCCCATGGGAACGAGCGCAACTGTCAATAAAATGGGCGATCTCGCTTGTTGAAGGGCATCGCGCAGCTGTCACCGCCGGGACCCAGTGCCGCTGGTCACTGTTCAAATGTCCGTCACTTAGTACTCGGATCTTCCAATTTAGTTCTGTTTGGATTATTTAATTAGCTTTTCCAATGAAAATAATCAGCCCCGGATCTACGATTTTTTCGAACCGAGGCTGCAGAAACTTGATAATGGCGCCCCCTTTCTCCAGAGTTTAAGATAAATTACTTTAAAAAATTCCAGCCAATTGGGCGACGGGACCATTCCAACTTCAAAAATATTGACATTTTATATCTATACTAATATATATTTTTTTTTTTTTTTTTAATTAAAGGTTATACTAATATATAAAGCTGAAGAGTTCGTTTGTTTGTTTGTTTGGTTGAACGCGCTAGTCTCAGGAACTACTGGTTTGAGTGAAAAAAAAATTGTTAGATAGCCCATTTATCGAGGAAGGCTAGGCTATAGGCTATATAATATCACGCTACGACCAATAGGAGCGGAGCATCAATGAAAAATGTAACACAAAATTTGTCCGTCCGACAAAAACTTTTGAATGGTAACTCCGATCATCATGAAAGGACACAACATTCATCTCGGTAAACTAAGATGAATGTGCGCACTCATGTCCCTCCCCCATTCGTTCTTTTGCACCCAGGTGAAACCGGGCGGGACCGCTATAATAAAGAAAACAAAATTTCTGATATCACGTGAGGTGACGCGGGTAATGGCTAGTATTCAATATGATATTTGCTGTTCGTTGTCATGGTTACCCACATAATGTTCCACGACATGTAAAAATTAATCAAAGCATGCTTAGATCTACAAAGTAAAAAAACAGCTGAATATTTTCGAAACTATAAAGTTTAGAAAAAATTTTAATGACTACTTCCTAAATAAAATTTGTAGTCAGCTTAAAATAGCATGCTGAAAATAATTTTCAGCGTTATTCGTTCAGTTATTGAGCATTTGCTTTTATTTTTATTGACTATTGAAGAGTCAATTTTAAAATCAAGAGACCATTGCTACAAACAATATTTTTTCGTAGTTTGAATATATTGTTTGCATTTTGGATGAATTAATAGTATTCCGAACTGATTGATTGGTACACTCAATGCAAAGTCGTCTCTGTTGAGAGTACTTGTTACAATACAATTATTTTCAACACAGCCTTTTTGTTACAGTTCAGAAAAAGAAATACTAAAAGTAAATCATATTTAAACTTTTGCTTTTCAAAATTGCACAAACACCAAATTTGTATTCCTATAGAACTGAAGAATTTACCTTTTCTTAAATTTAAAAGGGGGCTTAATTCATTTTTAATTAAAGCTTGTCTATATTTAGTACTAGAATTTTTTTAAATTAATTTTAATTAAGAAATTTATGACGAACTCCTGCTGTATAGCTATTATGGACAGTAAATTTATTCTATTAATTCTATTCTATTCTATATGGTTAGAACGATTAGCAGGACGAATTAATAAATTATAGACGCTCGATAGTACAGGCCAGAAGCATTCCAAATCACACGCAAGCATAAATAAATCTAATTCAAAACTTTAACTGTAACCAACAACAAACCGCGTCTATGCGTCGTTGGTCATTTACTAAATCGATATCGGTTGATGATTCGCTTCTGTCAGTGTCAACAATGCCTTTAATCGTAATGAAAGAGCGACGTTCTGCCGTCACAATATCCTGCCAATAGGGTGATAACTGCAACCATTTTGTTAATGAATACAGTCTGTTTTAGAAAATTAGGCCGATAAATGAAAATAAATTAGTCAATGCGTTCTAAGAAACTAACATACAACATAAAAAATTCTTCTTCTCTAATAAAATTTTAAAAATGACTAGTGAGCAGACCTGCGCGCATTATTCGCACTAAATAAGTATATATGATTGCAGGTATTCAATTCGTTTCTAATTTTGCACACTGCTTATAACGTTCTTCTTTTTGTTGTATTACAATATGAAGCTCAGATGACAGATCTAAGAAATATTTTACTAAAATTGTCATATAGAGGCGCAAATAGCAAAAGCGTTGAGCTAAGCCGTCAGATGGCATCATGCATCATTGCTGTGACGTTGTTCAGCGTTGCTCGCTGTTTCAAAATTATAGCCGTCAGATGGCAGTATGTAGTATTTACAATATGAAGGTCAGATGACAGATCGAAGTGTTGACGTTGTTTCAAAATTAAAGCCGTCAGATGGCAGACGTTGTTCAGCGTTGCTGTTAATTAATTAATTTACAAAAACAAAAGCAATAATAAATTTTTTAGTTGTCGATGTCAGTAGAGCAAGCAATTATCTGTAAAATGATATATAATTTATGTGGAGAAATTGTGTGGTTTTTTCTAAAAAGGGAGGCAAACATCTTAACCTTAACGTATTATATTTGATTATGTCTAATATTTAGTCAATATTATTAGTATTTAGTAGTCTAGTAGCCTAGATTTTTGAATGTGTTAAAGCTTCACTTTTTAAACAATTATTTTAAATTTAATTTTGTTAGCAGAGATCGAAACTAAGACGGGAGAAATAATCGTTAAAAAGGAAAGGTTATTGGCCATGGTTTGGTAAAAGAAACCATCTCTAAATTTGTCTTTGTAATTGCGTAATGTTTGTGCCATGTTATTAATAAATAATATTGAATAAAGTGGCACTGTTGGCCATTCCGTTCCATCAGTTGGTGGCCTCAACAAACAAATAATAAAAAAAATGAAAACATCTATTGAGCAAAGTCAATTTATCATCAGATCTCAATAACCTTCCTTCGACCAGCAATATTTCAACATTACAGAACACCAACAAATAGTTACAAATTATCGTAGATGTATGTCCCCTGGTACCTTATACTTAAATATTTATGGTCACAAAGCAACACTGCTTATGTCGATTCTAATTCATTTTGACATCAGTTTGTGTATTGCTGTGGAAGTCGGCATATCGTTGGGAGAACAGTAGCCTCTGACATCGAAATTTTTATATCGACATAGTGATGAGCAAAATCGGCCTTGGTCTTGCTTTTTGGCAAGACCAGGACCTTACTTAAGATTAAGACCAAGACTGAATAAGCGAGACCGCAAGACCAAGACCGATACCAAGACTGTCTCAGTCCTATCAATATTAATTGTAAATAATTTATAATTTATACCTTGATGTTGATAGTATTTTGAAAAATTATTAAAAAGACGTAAAGTACCAGGTTAAATGAGCAGGATCAAGACTGAATAAGCAAGACCAAGACTATCTCAGTCTTGCTTTGTCGTCAGTATGTAAGTCCTTGAACTAGTTTGCCCAAACCATGAACTGATTGATTAATATATTTCATTCTAGATTGTTCATAATATTGTTTGCCTTCTGCGATCTAAGATCTCATATTCGCACAGGACGAAGTCTCCGCTTCTGTCTCCTTATTGCACTGTCTGAACAGCTCGTTTTTTATAAGTGGTATCCTTTCAGGACCTAATGTCCCATTAGAAGGTCTATCATATTTTGCGGATTACTAATTTATAAAATACAAATAGAAGCTGTGTAATTTCGCTTAAGTGCGAGTCGCACTCGCACACCGAGGGTTCCGTACAAACTTGTAGGTATGTAAATAGTTCGTTCATCACGGGAATCGAGTCTCGAAAATTTTTCCCGCTTAGCCGTTGGAAAACTGTTGTCCCCATACATCGATAAAGATCGCAAACAGTTTGACAACTAAGCGTGTAATTGCAATGAGTGCAGACGGACTACTGCACAGTATTGTACCTGATAGCCTAGTTGTCGTACCGCGTTGTATGCAAGAGTTCTCATATTGTGCTGTATAAATGCACCGGTAGCAGACGCTTGTCTGTTACTGTGTACGTGTTGTTGCGGTTTAAAAAAAATTTTTTTCGTGATGTAACTACAAATTTACGGTTTACATTTACTTGTGCTACAAGACATTGCTTCTTGCCAAATTTCATGATTCTAGGTCAACGGGAAGTACCCAAGAGTCTTGACAGATGAACGACAAAGTGATTCCTTTTTTCGTCTTGAGGTACAGAACCCTAAAAAGCAGAAAACTTCATTGCAACAAAAATTTAACTAAGTAAGTACGAAATGTTATTAGCAGAAAAGCTTATCAACATTTTTTGGTTTGGTGAATATTTTCGACATAACTTATTTCGTCTTGTGACCGCTGAAATAAAATTGACAGTTTCAAATACATGAGTGCACGGCGGACCCAGGCACGACACACTCAATCACCTCTATGAATTTACTACTTAAGTGCCAGTTTCCTTTGTTTTAAAGTCACTCAACGCGACTTTTATCTGAATGTTATCTTGAATTGTTAAAGATCGATGGTTTCGATAGGACACCTGAGTTCAAGGTGCCTTCTATGCCTTCTTCTACGAGTACAACAAAAGCTGCAGATACACCGACACCAATATTACATGTATTTGATATCGTGCTCCAGTATAAAAAGTTTTTTTTGACACTACTGCATTCATTTTAGAAAAGTGTAAGTATAGTAGGTACGCGCCACGAATCTAAAAGGCTCGGAAGTTAGATGCGAATGCGGGCTTGCGCTTGTGCAGTCTGTTGAAAAACTACAAACTCGTAGCTCAACAAAACTAAAATAACAATAACAACTTGACAATAGCGTACTCGACTGTACTTTAAAGCAGGAAAGCGACAAGTGACAAAGGCAACGAGCGATCACGGTCAATCACCGACAAGCGCACGTTCCGTGCAGGTAGCTGGGAGCAGGTTTATAACTAACTTCCGAACCTTTTAGATCCGGTAGAACGGTAGTTGAGAGGGAGATATAAGTTAGTGATAGTAAGAGAGAGAGTTACGTTTCGCATATTGGAAGTTTAGAGGGAGATATAAGTGCGACGGAGCATTAATCGAAATTCTTTTTTTTTGGACAACTATTTGACGTTTAAAATGAAAACAATTGTTTTTGTATCAAAAATACATTTCATCGAATTTTGCTGCATTTTGTAACGGGAAATAATGTAGGTTAGTTAATAAATCCTTTTAAATGTATTATAAATTATGCTAATAAATATATATACATATTTTGCCTATTATTTAATCAAAAATTTTATTTTAAACATTTCGTCTTTGTAGATATGTGCTACAGAGTGAGGTTATATTGTGTCGTTAAATCAGGTTGTCTAATCAAAATATGATGATAGATTATCGAATATTATTGTATTATATATTATATATGGCAGGAAGAAGTTTTACTTTAGTCGTGTGGTTTAAAGCACACTCGCTTTTTTTTACCAATTGCACCCTCCCCAAGCCACTCCTAAGAAAGTGGATTTATGATCATTAATCTACTTTGCGAAGGGTGCGTGTAATCCCACCAATGCGTAAACGTTGGACTTTCTGCCTTACAATTGATGCCGAGTTATGAAAAAAATTTTTTTTTAAATTTTCGGTTGTGCACGGATCCTTAAATGAGCACGGTTGGTCACATATGCATGTACCTATTTTCTAATCACATGTATTAGACGTGTCTACAATTTGAACAGAGCGGTATAATCACTTCCTATCCGGGTGTTTGAAACTGAAATAATAATAATATACATGTGTTCACGTACGTTTCCACAAATGGGTACACAATAACACGAAATTGGCCGCTCACAATCGTAATTTACTGCCGTATTTCAATATTGAAATTTTATTTGTCCCAGACGTGAGTTTCGGATGCAACGTTGTCATTAATTGTCATCACTTCTACTAAAACTGTTCTTAAAATCAAGTCCGCGAGATACACTTATAATTTTTTTATTACTCATGCGGGAAAAGTGGTGTCTTTATGCATGGTGTTACGGTTGAAAAGTAGCTATTTTCATTTGCGTGCGGAAACTTTATTTGTCGCACTGAAATTATTGTTTGCCGCACGCAAATTCAGAGAAAAAAATAAAATAATAACGGTGTTAATGTCAACGAAACAAATTGTCATTTGAAGGTTAAAATTTTCGATTATGGACTTTTATTCTTGACAATTTTAACAATTTTAACTGAACTTTCAACTTTTTAATGATTTAATTTTAATTTTTATTACTTCTAATTTCTTTTTTTAATTCGTAATAAAATTTAATTCGTAATAAAAAATAGTATGTGCAACTCGTGCGGCATTGTCGCACTAGTTGCACAATAAACTATTTATTGAGCTGTTATAACAATCTGTTATTTTTAACATATATCGGCAGTTTTTTAAATAATCATTCTTTACACCTGATGATGACAAATAGGTTTGTCGAAACATGTTGTGAATTTTTTTAAATAAAAAAATTGGTTGTCTGTAAAGTCGGTTTACGGACGATAGTTTTACGTGATAACGTATTCCGTAATACATAACCTAAACCTCCCAAAATTTGGTTTCAATCCGCTTATCCTTGGTGTCGGAATGATAAGAAATGTCAAAAGTGACGTTTGCAACTGTCAAAGTATTATGTTTTAATAATAATTAGTTATTCCAATACTTAACTTAGAAGGCGTTGCATTTCACAAAATACTAATGTCAAAAAATTGAATTAAACATTAGAAATGCAGCCGTTTTCATGTTAAGACAAGACATACGTTATATTCTAATTTCCATGTACGGCAAACAAAGACGACCGACCGCGTCGCGCCATGCATTAGACAACATTGCATTTATATTTTATACAGCTATTTTTCTATATAAATTTGTATAAAAAAACTGTTTAGGCAAATTCTGTTATACGAAATTTATGTAAAATGTTCTCCTCTTTCGTTTAAGACTGGTTTCAAACCGATCTGATTTAAATTGAGCGAGAAATTAGCAAAAAGCACGCACAGGGTCAGGCGGAACGTTACGCGTTACGCGTTAGGAACGTTACGACCGTTACACTTTTTCGTGCATGCAGCCGGTGTTTTATCAATTTATAAGATTGGTGATTCATCAATTTATAAGACGTTATCACGTCAAAAACTTATTTTCAAACTATCTTGTGTAAGGAATAATTAAATTATTTTGATATCTATATATATCCACAAGAATTAAGAGAAGAACGATTTCTTTTATGATGTTCTTAAAATCGTTCGACACGAAGTCGATATAATTTTTTATTCGTGAAATATCGTGGCTAATCTACTTTTTTGGAGTCTATTTAGTTGAAAAAACCGGGTAGCGCAATTTTTCAGATCATATTTACGTTAATTTGGGTCGATTGACACCCTGACGTTGTCGGTGTCATTTTTTATTCTGGAGATTTCGCCTCGAAAAGAAATGACCACGTTACGTACGTACGTACATACGTATTACGTACATACACACACTCTCTCTCCCACACACATAAATAGTGTAGTGACCTTGAAACATATTATTTCGATTTTCGTACCGATTCGTTAGTATTATTACATAAAAATTAAGACAAATTTTTTAGATTTCAAAAAAAGTAAAACATTTAATTTAAGAAATTGCATCTATTATACATGGATTTTGAAGCTATTATAAATTTAATAGAATTTCTACTAACTTGGCAACCTTGTTCGAACGTAAGGCAAGGTGTTGATTCTACTGTAGCAAAAAATACCTGTCAATGCACTCTAATTTACCTGTACAACGCATTATTATTATTAACCTGTAATCGATAATTGTGTCTGCTTTGTTTTGTATCGCGTCATATCGATATCAAATCTTAAGGACGACGGCAAATTAAACGTCTCGAATTTTTTGACACCCACTATGCTCGCTAAAGAAGTTTCACTTCAAAGCACAAAATTATGGAATTAAATAGAAGTTATATAAAGACACAGTAAACCACTGACTGGAGTTTGAATCCAGGCAATTTACATGGGAAAAGAATGCTCGTGGGCCCTTCAAACAGGCTTACAGAAGACTTGATCAAGCTCAGTAGATCTAAACTCAGGAAAGTGGTTGGGCTCTTAACCCTGAGAAAGAATCTACAGACGATGGAGATACGTCAGGGATTGACACATTGCAGATTTTTCGAAATGGAGGATGAAACAGCCAACCATTTACTGTTCGAATGCCCTAGCCTAAAGGAGAACAACCATCTTTGGACACATTGATGAGAGCGGAGTAACTCCTCAAGACAATCTAGTCACCATTCTTCTGGAGTTCGTTGGAGGACCAGATCCAGGACAAGGGGGAGCACAAAAATTTTTCTAGGATGACGTACATAACGGGCTGTTCAGCCATAACCGTTAATTTATGTATAGAATCATTCATTTCGGTCGGGTTTTAACATTCTGGAGTGCGAGCCACAAAAAATATCGCGTTTTCATTTTAATTTATCTAAAACCCCAAGTAAAAGACAAGATTTATGAGGTCCTGAACGTGCATGATATTGATGAGAGCGGACTAAATCCTCAGGATAATCTAGTCACCAATCTCCTGGAGTTCAATAGAGGACCAGATCCGGACAAGGGGAAGCACAAAAATTCATAACTCCTAATTTATTCATTCATTTCGGTCGGGTTTTAACATTCTGGAGTGCGAGTCACAAGAAAATATCGCGTTTTCATTTCAATTTATCTAAAACTCCAAGTAAAAGACAAGATTTATGGGGTCCTGAACGTGCATGGTAACATATTTCGATAATGTCAGTGTTATGTCCATTTCCAAGTCGGTAGGTTGTCGCTGAGAAACGGTACGTTCGTAATATAATGTGCTGGTAAAGAGAATACATTGCGGCCGTCACGGGTTCCGTTTCCGGTTACAACTATGACCACGCGATCGAATAAAACTACACTTCATCAAGTTTATCGCGATCTCGCGTGTCTGTGTCACGCAATTCTAGTCTGTACGTCATCAGTCACTTGAGACGAGAATACTCTCTATACTGTTTTTGTCCGTTGACCTTCCCTCCCCCGCCCTGTGGAATCACTTCACACAGGACGTTCACAAAGACCTTAGATAGGAAATTGTTCCCGTAACGTACCACTTTCGAAAAAAGCGGTGCGGTGGTTTGCGGATACACGACAGAAGCTGTGCTCCTAAAGCCTTAATTTTTTTTTATTTATTAATATGAACTATAAAAAAAAGACGGGTTGCATTCCGGGAGTGCCAGCAGAAGTGAAAACTTGAATATTAACGTCTTAATTTTTTGTATTTAGAAGCATTGTTTATTTATTGGCAACACTTGTAAATAAAATGGTTTGTATCATAGATTGCATTTTTATGTACGATATTTCAACGCTAGATGTCTAACGTTGTATAAAAAATAAAATGGTTTGTATCATAGATTGCATTTTTATGTACGATATTTCAACGCTAGATGTCTAACGTTGTATAAAAAGTATCTGGCAATTACTATCACTTAGAGAGTCTCACCCAGTTCTTACTTTTCCTGACGCGAGTTTAACATTTTTTACCCATTACAAAAAAAGTGTACAACGCCGCTAAAGAAGTTTTCACTTCAAAAACTGTCGAAATATTAATTTATGCTAATTTGGGATTTGAACCCGATGGGAGGTTTGATAATATGCCTAATTATGTGTAATCAGATGCTAAGTAACGACCGCAGCAACGGTAAGACAGGTATACAAAATGCGCCCCTTCATATATAAAATAGACGGGCATGAATGCGTATCGACGACGTACTTATTGCGCTTTATTTCTTTGGTCCTTTCTCTGTCTCAGCCATGATCTGAACAAACGGAAAAGTGATTTGCGGATCACGCTGTTGGCAGATATATTGAAATAATATGAAAATGTTTTTGAACAATATTTACTGGACGCTAAGACGTGTAATATGGATAATATTATGTCATTATGTATGGCGATATAGATCAGTTGACGATTTGTATTTATTAGAAAATCATATTGCAGTTGAAGGCAAGCACGATATCAGTCCGATATCGTTGACTTTCCTTGAAACGTCAAATTTACCTGATGCTTTCGTGTAATAATGACACCGATATTTATAATATGAATCATTACATGTTATTCATTACGTAATCAATCTTTTACATATGTCAAATTTTAAATTAGTTTTTTTGGTTTCGTTATTTGGAAATGTGTATTGTATGTAAAGGTTGATCTGAATGTGATTTTTAGAAAAACTGGTGTGACCTGTGCGAATTATTCCCACTAAATAAGTATAATAATTATCACTTTACAAAATTATTTTTTAAATATGATTGCAGGTATTCAATTCGTTTCTAATTTTGCACACTGCTTATAACGTTCTTCTTTTTGTTGTATTACAATATGAAGCTCAGATGACAGATCGAAGAAATATTTTACTAAAATTGTCATATAGAGGCGCAAGTAGCAAAAGCGTTGAGCTAAGATCTGAACCGGTTCAAAGAGCCGACTCCGACAGAAGATCCGTGAGAGCCGACTTACTTTTTTATGAACCGACGGATCAACGGATCCGCATAACGCAGTGAAACACTTTAACACACAGAAGCAAAAAGTATCTGTCAGCTCAAATGACTCATACATCATATGTTTGGCTATGTGTTCTATACAGGTTTACATTATACAATCAACAAACATACAGTGTACACACTACGCACATGCGGTACAGTTATTACAGTGTTTCACTAACTCACAACTATTTAAGGTATTGTATTGCATATTGGTAATATGCTTTCTGTAACATAGCAAGTAGCAGCCTGTAAAACCCCGCCTTATAATAATATGTGAGTCAGTCACTGGCTTAATATTACGTGATATGATTGACTCAACTAACTCAGTGGCTCAGTTGACTCGAATAACATATTCAGAACTCGGCTCTTTTTGAACCGGTTCAGGGAGCCGGTTCACATACGGGATCCAGATGCAAAGATGCAGATCACTAAAAAGACCCATTTATCCCATCTCTAGCTCCAATTACTACGCTACACCTCCGGTGACAAAATAACCTTATAACATCATTTTATAAGTTCGCTAAAAAACGACTTAACTAGGTAGTAAATACCTCCCTCTAAAATATGTTCTATACTTCGTAGGTATATTAAATCTGTACCCGGACGAAGCCGGATCCGGCAGCTATTATTTCATACCTGGTATACACAGGCAGTTTGGGTACTTATATAATAGTATCCATAGAGTGGAGGTATATACACAGATGTGAGATAATAGAAACAGAGGGGCGTTAAGCCGTTAGTGCAGAGCGCGGATCATCAATCTGTGCCCTGGGTGCTCTGTATACGGTGTGGACAAGATGCGTGGTGTGAACACAAATGAACATGCCCTGATCCAACTGATAACAACAACCCCACCACACAACAACAACTACGTATACCTATTATATACAAACCATGTGTCCACGAATACCTGGCGTTATGTAAAGGCAAATTTACACGACGACATAGTCATTAGTTATTTCAGGACACAGTGTATTTTGTCGAATTCTCTCAGCCCTAATCAAATACCATGGTGGAAGGAAAGAATAGGTAACCGTAAAGAACATTAATTAGGTTAGAGTACGATAATGCGATGTGCAAAATATCCACTGGAAATATATTAATACGCTAAGGTTAAAGATGTTTGCCTCTCACATTCTGAGCATCCATCGTAGAAAATATAACAATGAATTGATTTAGGAAGTCGTCAAAAATGATTTTGATAATAATTAATTGATCTTTCTCTACAATCTGTATAAATTTCATCAAGCATTACTTAAAATAGTCTGCCATCATATTATCTCGTAAATTGACTAATAGACTATCAGATTAGAGCTTGAAAACTGAGGGTTTGTAATCCGTGGAAACGTCATACAAAAAACGGAATCGCCACACGCTGTGCTGTTCACCATAAATTACCGTTAAAGTCAATATTTTCTTTACAGCTCACCACATAATCACAATGGAATTTAATTAATAAGTATAAGTTAATATAAAAATAAACAGATATATAAAATATTCGCCAATATAGAAGCTCTCGAAGCATCGGCTTAAAAAAAGAAACACATGTAAGTGTTATGTTAAAATAGTTACATTGAAACGATACATTTACAAGGTTACCTATTTTAAATATTACTTACACAAGCTTAAAAGTTTACTATAAAAATGATTCGCGGAAGCAATTAATAACTTACCTGTACACTCATTATACAGGTGAATTTTTTAGACGTTTTACATTTTTTTTTTAACTGAGCGGTGACTACCATGCTGCTCTTTAGTTTTTATATAAACCAGCCCAGTATAGTTTGTTTAATTTGTTGTTTGTTGTTGATTTTTTATTTAATAAGTGCAATTTATAGTAACTAAAAATTTACCATTTGAATTAAGGAGGGGTAGGTACCTACAGTGTAGAATCGAAAAAAAAATATATTTTCTTTTTGTGGGCTAAAAAAATCTTCTGTCCTTCCCGGACAAAATGCGGGCACTCCGAACGCTGTATTCAAAATATTCCCGCCGCTACAGGCATTTGTTTGCGCGTGCGCGTCGTCTGAAAAGGGACGTTTCCTCTTTGTTGTGTGGGTCAGGTGACTTGTGCTCTTGCTATCCCCTCCTGTTTTCGTCGCAGGAAGGCACAGGACGATGCAATCGACGAAAAATGAACTGCTATATGGCTCGAGCGTTGACTCGGATTAGTAAGAATTTTATTTTAAGTTATTACCAAAATCATTCGTTTTTTTTTAAATGGTTTTTACTTTTCAATATAGAGGGCACTCTTCAGAGCGTAAAAAAAAGATATTTTAAAGCGGTTTACACCAAACGACTTTAAGAGAACCATTAAAATTTGGCATTTTTTTCTCGAAAATATTTTTTAAGGCGTTGTAAAGGTAAAACAAATTTTCAGATTTCAGTGTTCTAAAATTTTTAAGTCACAAAGAAATTTTGGGACCCTCATACCGTGGTTCACATGATAGCGGAAAGTACCGCGAGTAAAAATATTCTTCATTTTTTTTTATTTCAGAGAGGGTGGAGAGCAGCTGGAGTGCCCGCCGCCCGACCCTTTTTATCGCTTAAGTTACAAGATTGTCGGTACCGGGCCCTCAGTGAAGCAAATTGATTTTTTCAAAAAAAGAATTGTACCTGAAACATAGCTCAATAATAACCCTTAATATGAAAATGCTCAGTTTTATATTTAAGTCACAATGAATTTATAAAAACAGTCCTCATTTTGACACGTCTGCACTGTATAAGATATAAGTAACTAGAGTACGCTATTTTGTATGCTTGCCATAAGTGAAAGTGTCCTCAGTTGAGAGAGATTGAACGTTGCAGAAATTCCAGAAAATCAGGTATTTGTTTACTCAAATCAGCATTATGTTGTATCATTAGTTATCATAGAGATAAGGAACTTTTCTCTCTCTGAATGGCAGACACTTTCACGGCTCACTCGCGTACTCTAGTCTAATACCTCTATGGTAATCCCCCCTTAATTGATCTCATCTATCAGTCTAATTTGTAATAAAGCAAAAATTTGTAAATAACATCGTGTTTTATTAAAATTTTTTTAATTTCTCGAGATACTCGAGACATCCTGATCGAGAATTCTCGTGCCCCGAGAAATAAAAAAGGTCGAGAACTCTCGTGCTACGAAAAATAAAAAAGAAACCGTAATACTAAAGTTTATACAAGTCAATGCAAAACTGAAAAAATACAAAACAACAAATATACAAAATTATCAATTTTAGATGTCGCTAAAATTATAGACACATTTATAGAGACACGCTGTACGGGTCTAGCTTAAAATTTTAACCGATTCACCCGGTATAATAGGTATGTAAGTAATACATGTCTAGGAGATGTACCACCTCTGTCGTCTGTCAATGAACGTACCAGCATGTGTTATTACATCATTGCGTAGGAGGTTGCTAGACGAGCACCGCTCTTTAAACATTAAATAAAGCCGCGACTGCACTGCAATAGAACTTCTTCATTCCCACTTCTTAGCAGTCATAGACCAATCAGAAAAATCCCTTATTAATTTGAGGTTTTTAGGGTTCTGTACCTCAAAAGGAAAAAAAGGAACCATTATAGGATCACTTCGTTGTCCGTCTGTCTGTCAACAAACTTGGGAATCGAAACCTATAGGGCCCTTCTCGTTGACGTAGAATCATGAAATTTGGCAAGAACCAATGTCTTATACTCTTATAGCACAAGTAAATGAAATCCGTAAATTTGTGGTTACATCACAAAAAAAATGTTTTTAAACCGCAACAACATGCTACGCACGTACACAGTAATAAGCGTCCGCTACCGGTGCGTTTATACAGCACAACATGAAAACTCTCGCATACAACACGGTACAACAACTAGGCTATAGCCGCGAGTTATAATACAGTTCAGTAGTCAATCTGAACTCATTGCAATTATGCGCTTAGTTGGCAAACTAACCGCGACGTTTGTCGATGCATAGGGACAACAGTTTTCCAACGGCAAAGCGGGAAAAATCTTCGACATTCGATTCCCGTGATGGAAGAACTACAAGTTTGCACGGAACCCTCGGTGCGCGAGTCAGACTCGCACTTCGCGACGTTTGTCGATGTATATGGGGACAACAGTTTTCCAACGGCTATAAGCGGGAAAAATCTTCGACATTCGATTCCCGTGAAGGACGAACTATAAGTTTGTACGGAACCCTCAGTGCGCGAGTCAGACTCGCACTTCGCGACGTTTGTCGATGTATGAGGACAACAGTTTTCCAACGGCTATAAGCGGGAAAAATCTTCGACATTCGATTCCCGTGATGGACGAACTACAAGTTTGCACGGAACCCTCGGTGCGCGAGTCAGACCCGCACTTGGCCGGTTTTGTTTGAAGATGCCTCGCAATTAAAATTTGTTGGCGTTAGTTTGCCATTAATTCCAGATGTTTTTGAACTTGTAAAAATATCGAGCGGTTTTCTTCGTGAATTCAGTGTAAGCGCAGCTTAACAGGACTGTGTCACGTCCATCAGGCGGTGGGTTAACCCATCTCCGCGGTCCCCGTCCCGTAATGTTTTGTCTACTTAACCGATTACATGGCATTAACAACGGTCAGCTATTTATCTAAAATGAGATTTTGTAATGGCGACCCAACTCTATCGAAGCATATAGGTAAAGTTATATTGTATAATATACACAAGCACAATATTGCGTAAACAAACATTTAGGGGTGAGAAAACATTGTAGCAGGGTCGATTCGAACTGAGTTTGTAGTTGATTAATCAAAACACTAGAGTGACCTGTGCGAATTATTCGCACTAAATAAGTATAATAATTATCACTTTACAAAATTATTTTTTAAATATGATTGCAGGTATTCAATTCGTTTCTAATTTTGCACACTGCTTATAACGTTCTTTTTGTTGTATTACAATATGAAGCTCAGATGACAGATCGAAGAAATATTTTACTAAAATTGTCATATAGAGGCGCGAGTAGCAAAAGCGTTGAGCTAAGCCGTCAGATGGCATAATGCAGCATTGCTGTGACGTTGTTCAGCGTTGCTCGCTGTTTCAAAATTAAAGCCGTTAGATGGCAGTATGCAGTAATTGTGTCTGTTGTATTACAATATGAAGGTCAGATGACAGATCGAAGTGTTGACGTTTCAAAATTAAAGCCGTCAGATGGCAGACGTTGTTCAGCGTTGCTGTATTTTAATTAATTTACAAAACCAAAAGCAATAATAAATTTTTTAGTTGTCGATGTCATTAGAGCAAGCAATTATATGTAAAATGATATATAATTTATGTGGAGAAATTGTCTGGTTTTTTCTGAAAAGGGAGGCAAACATCTTTAACCTTAGCGTATTAATATATATGATTGGTCGCAATACTAACCTAAAGCCTGGTTCAGACCATGCTAGTATTTTAGTCGAGTGGCGAACATTGGCGTAGAATATTAATTGTTCACGTATACAAATAACAAGATAAATCTACAATAATCTACATATTTTCTTTGTGGTGTTTCTCCAGAAAATCGTGTTGCTCGATTTTTATATGTAAATGGCAGCTGCTAGGTAGAGTTGAAAATTTGCCCCCCGTAGAATAAAATCGTTGCTACGCTTATGGTGGCGAGGTATTTAGCAAGTGAATGTGTCTGAATAACAAAAATTTAATCCAGTAGGTAGATCTATACTAAAATTATAAAGAGGAGAAAGTTTGTAAGTTTAGATGTAGGAGGTAATCTCCAAAACAACTCATCCGATTTCAAAAAAATTTCACCAATATTTAGAAAAGACCTTCGGGATGGACATAGGATATATATTATCGCGTTAAAAGAACAGCGCTTTTCGTGGAGAACAATTTTGCAACGTAAGTCGACGAAAAAACGGTGGGAATCTATGAATTCGGGCGAATTCGAACGGGGCTAGTGAAAGTATCAAGCGTTTCGAAATAAGAATCGATTATTATCACATTTTCGTACACCCTTAAAATATTGTAAACAATTATATCATAGATTTGTATAAAAAACCAAACTGTTTGCGACATAAAAATACACACAAACTTTGGAAAACGATAATTAATTATAAACAAAAAACGAATTCGTGTAGGTGTTTATTTTTTGCAAATAATATATATTTCTTCGCAACGTTTGAAGTTAAAAGTGTTGTGAATTATAATAAGCTATTTCAATTTGTCAATTTTAACCAAGCTGTTTCACTTTCAATAATGTTAATAACATCTTGAGTTGTTTCGTTTAATTATTGTTCTTATTTCGGCTGTATTGTTGTTCCAATTCTACACTAATTCATGCATTTTTTCATTCTAATGCAGCCCTGTTACCAGAATCTGAGTCTTGCAGAAAGATGAAGCCAAAGAGAAGTTGGAAGCGACTCCAAATCTCTATTCTTCTACTCCATCAATATTCATTGATGTATGTAAGTTCGATTCCTCAACTTTGTCACTCTAGTTTTTTTTTCAAGAGTTTTAGACTTTTCATAAAAATTCTACTCCCCAAGAAACGGCAATGAAAGAATAAATTACTATAAGAATCCAAATCTGTACTTTTCGGGGTTACACAAATGTCCTTCTTGAAAGTGTATTCTATCAATTCATCTGCTTTTTCTCTTCAATTTTTCCTTGGGTTATCTTCGCCTTTCAGGAAGAATGCAAGTCGTGCAGAATATGTAACAAGTTTTCAGTCATATCTGTTACAATGGTCTTCCTCCTGTTAATTCCAAAATCTTTATTACAACACTTACTTCTTTTCTTCAACTTCTACTTGGCCTTCGCCTGTCCGCAAAAATCTATGTTTTACGGAAAAGCAGTGAAAAAGAGAGTTCAATAAAAGTTAGAAAGGAAAATTTATCGTAGTTTTTTTTAGTCAGTTGCTAATTTTTGTTCATTCCATCAAATCCTTCTTTCTTATTTATTACCTTGCCTACAAGAATTCAGCTCTTGTGGAAAGACCATGTCAACGAGAAGATGATGAGGAAAGAATGGAGTAACTAAGGATTGGGATTAAGAGAGCAGTAATATTTATAAACAAAATTTGATAATGATTACTTTTAAGACAATAAAAAAGGACTACAAGTTGGAGTGAAATAGTGGATAGAGGAAGAGTAACCATGTCCAATTAAAAAGTATAATTATGGGGATTATAAAATATGACATGTTTTAGAAGTGAGTGGATAAAAAGCGATGTCATAATAGAAAAACAACGTAACTCATTATTGTACTGGATATTCAATTAGCACGACAGTGCCATGTGCGTGTGATATTGTTCCCTTTGCCTACTCATTCGTTCCACCGTCCGCTAGTTCGAGTCGAGATAAAGAAATTAAAAATTAAAATAGCTCGTAATTAATTAACATGGTCATTAAATCATAACTGGACGCGTCAACGGCGTTCTTATCTAGATTAATATAAACAAGGTAAATGCATTGTGCATATATTTAAAAGTCGATATTATAAAGATTTAGATTGATAACAAACATTGTTTAAAAAAATTTGAAAAGTAGTTTGACCCTGCAGGCCATCCCTGTAACTTCCCGCTATTTTCGAGTTCAAAACGCTCAAAAATATGTCAAATATAGCAAGAAGTTTATTTTTTAGCTCTTCGAGCTCAAAAAAAAAACACTTTGTTACGAAATTTTCGTTCACGATATCTCATGAACAAATGAAGCGATTTTGATGCGATTTGCGGCAGTCGACGCAATTTTTTAACCTTAAAAAGTAATTTTATACAGAAAAATCGATCTCATAGGAATTTTACGAGAAATTTAAAAAAAAACACTTTTTAAAAATTTTTCGTTCACGATATCTCGTGAACAAATGAGCCGATTTTGATGCGGTTTGCTGCAATCGACGCAGTTTTTTTAACCTAAGAAAGTAAATTATTACAAAAAAATCGATTTGATAAGAATTTTACGAGTAATTTTAAAAAATTACTTTTTTCCTAATTTTTCGTTCACGTTATCTCATGAACAAATGAACCAATTTTGATATGGTTTGCGGCGATCGACGCAGTTTTTTTAGCTTAAGAAAGTAATTTATTACAAAAAAATCAATCTGATAACAATTTTAAGAGTCATTTTAAAAAAACACTTTTTTACGATTTTTTCGTTCACGGTTTCTCGTGAACAAATGAACCGATTTTGATGCGGTTTGCGGAAATCGACGCAGTTTGTTAAGGAGAAGAGCTGATTAGTTTTTGGAATTAATCGGTTTAGTAGTTTAGAAAATTTTTTACAAAAACAAATTTTTAAAAATTTTTGAAACTTGTTTTTTTAAGATTTCTCAAAATTTTTTGGGCCGAATCGTTTCAAATTTTCAGGAAGTCTAAGTTCACCAAGATCACGTCAGATGCCGCAAACCACGTTTCAGTCGGACACTCCGTTCAAAAGATATAAAAGGTTTACATACATACATACACACACACACACATCCATACATACAGCCCTACGGACATCATCGCCAAAATAGTTTCAATAGCTTCCTAGGACCCCAAAACGTCGAGATCTGGCGAAAACTCGATTTTCGAAAATCGGGGTGAAACCAATAACTTCCCGATTTTTGAAAAAAAAAAAATTTTTTTTTTTTTTTTTAAAGCGGGAAGTTAAAAATTGCTGTTAAATTTTTATTTATCTATAAAAGTCGACAGGTAAATCACTTTATACATATAAATATTAATAACTAAAGTTGAATACACATACAAGCGTTTGATTAACGGTGGAGAACACTTTTCCAGTTTTGAATTTTTAGCAAAAAAATATTTTATTATTATTTTTTTAATTTATTGTAAGTTTTAACACACACCATAAAATCAGTAAATTTAGTGGTTTTTAGCTTTAGGAAGGTTGGCCAATTACTAAGCTATCAGATCATAGAAAAATTCAAGCCAGAAAGTGACAATATTTTTTTTTAATGTTTAACTCCCAAAATTCGGATTTTTATAAAAAGAAAACCGAAGTAAATTTTCTTGAAAATTCCAAATTTGTCAAAGTTTCTTCTCCCGAGAGGAATACGAGCAATTACCGGTCACCGTATAGAAATTAAGTGCTTCTAAAATATTTTCTTCTCAAAAAATTAAATTCTAGATTGGATGTGAACTTAAAAATATGCGTAAAATGTTTTGCAGTGATGTGGCTGAAGCTTTATAAATTTAGTTACCTAACATTGTATTCATGACACAAAATATTACACAAGTCATATATTAATTTAGTAATTATTTCATGGACAAAATTAATTCTGACCGTGAGCGATCATCCACGTAGATATACCTAGTAAATTAGGGCTGCAGCCACTAACGGCGATCGTTCCAGGTGACCTGAGCAATAACGGCGTGAAGCCGCAGACAATAGAAATGAATTATCGTTTGACCAAGATATCAGTTTATTACTTCCGCTCAAACGTTTTGTCGTCTGTTTCCTTAACCATTCTGTTTAGGGGCAGCCGGTTTACCCCAGCTAAAACTTTATAAGAGGACTCTATAATAAAGTTTTCACTGTTAGTAATTGCAAGAATCAAAATGAAAGAAAAAATAAAATTGTCTGATTATTTTCGTTTTTGGTATCAACATTTATATTTTAATTTTTTTTTTGTTTATCAATATTTAGATTTCATAACAAAAAAAATATAGCTTAAAAAAAACTAAAAAACACGCTTTATATCGAAGTAAAAAGTAAAAAATATTTTTTTAAAAATAAGCTTAATGCCCGGTTTACATTATTCCAGTCCAGCGATCCAGTCCAGTGCTGGATTGCAACTGGAATAATGTAAACCCTCACTGGAATGCACTGGATCCAGTAAGCATTCCAGTCCAGTAACTGGATTTGCGGTCTACTTTTGAATCCAGTGTGATCAATCCAGTGCAACTGGAATAATGTAGACGGCCAATCCGCAGTGCCATTCCGTTCCTTTTTTCTTAGTTCATTATCAACCTCATTAATAACTTCTTGTAGCAAGAGTGATTGAACACGTTTGAAACATTTTCGAAACTGATCTCTTTTTGAAATCATTGTCACTGTAGTGTTCACAATGAAAACGGCTTCTAAATGACTGGAATAATGTAGACAACGAACCCAGTCCAGCGATCCAGTCCAGCACTGGACTGGATCGCTGGACTGGGATAATGTAAACCGGGCATAAAACAATAATGAATAAAAAATACAAATATTATTGTGAAAAAAGCGTGGGGCGCTCGATGTACGAAAATGTGGCGCAAAGCGCCCCACGCTTTTTTCACAATAATACTTGTATTTTTTATTCATTATTGTTTTAAGCTTATTTTTAAAAAAATATTTTTTACTTCGATATAAAGCGTGTTTTTTAGTTTTTTTTAAACTATATTTATTTTCCACTTTTTAGTTCGATTTATTGTCAAAAATTTGCCGAAAAAAAACCATTTTTTTTTCGGCGTGGACGGGATTAGAACCCCCGACCCGTGATTCCGAGAGTTGACGTCAGCGAAGACCCGTGTCTTAGACCGCACAGCTAACCACTGTAGTTACCAGTGCTGGCACATTATACTACAGTAATAAACCACTTGCTGTAGTCCAAAGGAAGGTTACAAACAAACATACATACAAACTTACATAGTGAAGTTAATATAAAGCGTGTAATAAAAAAA
This sequence comes from Xanthostigma xanthostigma, assembly GCA_963575645.1. NCBI lineage: Eukaryota > Metazoa > Arthropoda > Insecta > Raphidioptera > Raphidiidae > Xanthostigma > Xanthostigma xanthostigma. The sequence goes on from OY754471.1 coordinate 45,096,692, forward strand.
AATTAATACAAGTGAAGTTAATATAAAGCGTGTAAAAAATAATATACCTACGTTTTTAAAACGAACTAAAAAGTATAAAATATTTTTTTTAACTTGTAGGATTTGAAAGGAAAAACGTGGGGCGCATTATTCGTTTTATCTCACAAATAGATTTTTTCACCGATAGCTACTCTCTACACATCTTATATATAACTGTCGCATGAGCCCCACGTATTTCGTTAGAAATCCTACAAGTTAAAAATCTATCTGTAACGAAATTATTTTATACTTTTTAGTTCGTTTTAAAAACGTAATATATATAACAACAAATTTTATTTCTATTTTCTTGTATTGTCATCTAGTGATGTTAAAAATTTCAAGTCTCTATATCTCATCAGGAAGTTAGTTTAAAATCAATTACAAAGTTCCACCCGAACAGACATACAAGAAAGCGAGTTAATAATGATTGAAAACGCTCGACAACTAACGTCATAAGCTGTAATATTGAAATGAACTTATTTACTAGAGATCGTATATTTTTTTCGGTCAGTCATTGAAACACCTTTTTCTTTATTTATAGGCCAAATAATAATGACACACAAAAAGGTTCCTATTTTATTTTCAGACGTTAAAAAAATTAAATTATCACTGTCTAAGACGAAAATCAATCAATATAATAATAAGAGAACGGAACCCAAAAAAAAAAAAAAAAACAATACTATAAAATGACATAAGACTCATTATTTATTTTTGACAATAAAAAAAACATCCACTATTATATTTTATTGTCAGAAATATCTATAATTATGATGTCCGTGTGTCATCATAAAAGGGTGACTGAGCATCTGTTTTTTATTTTCGAATGTGAGAATCGGACACGAAACATCCGTTAACCACTGCAGGCCTGGAGTCAGTTTCTTTTTATTAAACGGTTTAATAATTAAACTTGACCCCGTGTATTTGTTTATATAACTTTGTGTCAAATCTTGCGACAGCTTCTTCAACTGCGTTCCGTTATCCGATTGAGTTGAAATTTTGCATACGTATGTAGTTCCAATGACAATACAATATTATAATAACTAATTAATAAAAAAATCGCAGGATTATGTCTATAGATTTAGTCTAAATCTATAGACGAAACGTCGTACAATTAATAAATCTAACTTTTTGTCCACAACCTGCGATTTTTTATTAATTATTATCTCGATGGACACGATATCTAATATATATTATAATAACTAACTGACCGGTCCGGCTTTCGTCCGGATGCAAATCGCACTTTAAATAAAGCACACTAAAAACTCAAAAATAAAATTGGTAAAAAAAAACTTTTAAGTCAAACGGTTTTATTGTACAATCGATAATGTACTAAAAACTAGAAAATAAATACGGGTCACCATAGGGGGCTTTGATTAAACTAAAATAAAATCGTGGGGGGCATTTTCTGGAAAACTTTCACTTGTTTGAGAATGTCTTCTTAAACTACATATAATGTAACTATAAATGCCCCCACGATTTTATTTTAGTTTAGTTTGTCGCTATGACATCTCTATGAATAAAGATTATTATTAAATAAAATAACCAAAGCCCCCTATAGTGACTCATATTCATTTTCTAGTTTTTAGTACATTATCGATTGTACAATAAAAGCGTTTAACTTAAAAGTTTTTTTACCTATTTTTATTGTCATTTAATTGTTTACTTTGTCAGACTTTTGAGTAAAAGTATTTCAATACAAATACTTTTCAGTATGTGTATTTGTATTTCAAATACTATTTAATGAAAGTATTTATTATTTGTATTTATATACCTAAAATCGAGTACTTGTTATTTGTATTCGAATACTTAAAATTGAGTTCTTGCTTCAGAATAATTTTTTAATTAGTTGAGCTTGTGTACTTGTTGATAGATCAAGCAATTGCTTGATATATTTTTATAAATATAACCCAAAAGTATTTATATTTATATTTCAAATACTTCAGGAGTATTTCAAATACTGCAGCAAAAGTATTTGTATTTAAATACTTTTAAAACGTATTTTTTACAAGTCAGAACTTTGTACCTACACTCTAAAATATCCTAAAAAAAAATGTCCATCCCTTAAGTGGTTTCGCAAAAAAGGGGACCGAACTTCTGTCTGACCTATTTTTGGCCTTTTGAAAATTAAAAGAAAAATCCTTGAATCCAACCCTGTCAACGTGCGCCCTACAATAAATTGGTTGAGGCAATAATGCCGTTTCGGTATAACTTGTAATAATTTGTTTGTGTCGTCATGTGTGAAAATAACCTTTTAAGAGTTGGTTACTCTTCGTTTCGGTTATCAATGTTAAATAATATTTATATAAACCAACTGACATTTAAATCTGTCAGGTTTAAAATAAAATTTACTTCCTTTATGTCCGGACAACATGTTTTTTTTTCGAAAATTTTGTTTAACTGTTAATTAAATGTCAATAAATTATCAAAAAAAAAAAAAATTACAGGAGTTTCAACATATCAGTTTTATAAAAAAACGAAAAATTGAACATTATTTCATATACGCTCTGAAATTAGTTTTATACAAAGTTTCTGACATTAGCTGTCGATATATAAATATTTTATATTACGTATAGTCCGGTGAAAAATTATTTTTTTACTGAAGTTTTGAGAAATAGTTTCTTTAACAAAATATACCAGTAGCCCAGTCATTTAAGGTTTTATCTGCGGAAAAATTCCTAGTGAGCTGAATTTTTGTATACACCTTTATTTCGGCGTTGTAATGAAGATGTGAAAAATCGACATTGATATCGTGCCGGCTAAAAAAGTTTTGAATGTCAAAAAGTCACAAAAATCAGTTTTTTGCAAATATTTCGCAATCTATTGCTCGGAGGTCAATAGAGGTCATTATAAAAATTGTTTGTCGTGAAATTATCTACAAAAAATGCCTCTTGCATTTTTCTGTAAAATTAACCGTTTTTTTCCGCAGATTGGGGTTTAAAATGCCTTAAATGACTGGACTACAGTTATTATTTTGTTTTTTTGTTATTTACCCACCAAAAAAATGTAAAACTCAATTCTCACAAACTTAAAATTTTACTTGGAACATTAAAAATAAACCTTATAAAATATACATAATCGTAATGGGACTTTTGTCTGTTTATTTGGCATCAGTGTCATGCTAAAAAATACACATTTATGGGAATTTTTTGAAGCTATGCTTTTTAATGGACTGGAAAGAATGGCGTCTGGTTAAGGTCGATACGTCAATTAGAACCAAAGTTCTAATTGACCCACCGCGTCCAGCTTCCGGTGCAAAGAAAATTAAGCTCCTAACTGCAAAGGTTTTTTACAAAATTGGCATTCAATTTTTCAAAATTTCGCGCACAAAAATGGCGATATTTCGCGAGCGGGTTGTCTGATCAGACCCGGTCTGGAACGAGTTTACGTGGATTCTTTTTCTTTACAACTTTTGTTGGAATATTTTTTTCCCCGATAATAATGGCCGCGTTATGGGGTTTTCGGGAACTTTAAAGCGGCACATCCCCCACCGCCCCCTCCGACATGCGTTTACAAACTCTACCAAAATGTCGGGGGAGGTTGACTCTACAGTTTTTCGATTCAAGACACACTAGATTCAAGGCTTTTTTTCCCAATCCACTCCACTAATATATATCATCTAGATAATGCAAATGAGACGCGACGTCGAGATGAGAAAATATCAAATAGTGTGGCGACCGCTTTATTACTGCAAGCTTTAGAGTAGCCTCGAGCGGGCGAACTGATACAATTAACTATTTAACAAATGACACGTGTACAACACACGCACGTCGCTTACACGTGTGCCTCGAGATATCAACCAATGAGCAAGCACTATACTGACTGATTACAGGACCGCATTACTGCCATCATTAAAATTGTCAACTACGCATATATTTAATACCCTCTATATTGCTAGCAAAGATCGGGAGAAAGACTTAAACACTACGGTGCAGACATTTATACGTCTGTCTCACTTATTATACTCTGAGTCTCTTGCGCATGTCAAAGGTTGAACTAGGTTTTTGATGAGTTAAAAATAGCGTTATTTGGATGGATATTTTTTTATAAAAGAGAAGCAATCAGAATCTTAAAACTTTTGTAATATTTTCGAAGATCATGACTTGATTCAAAACGGGGTCTGTATATTATATTGGTGTTTGCCCGCCATTGAAATATTTCATCGATGATAAAAGATCACAAAATTGGCATTACGTTTGATCATTGTCAAGTTGGAACGTATGCCAATACACGACATTATTGTTCAAATTCTCAGTACGCGTCTCTTAACTGTGTCCGTGAAAGTATACAATTAAAAAAAACTTCGAAAAATGATATGCATTGAAATATTTTTTACAAAAAAACATAGTCCTATGTCTGAACCCACCGATTGTTTTTTTAAATGCCTCGAAGACCGATTTCACGATATTTTTCTTAATCATCATTAACATGGTTTTTTTGTACAGTTTCCACTTCGAAACAACTTGTTTCTGCGCATTTTGATCAAAATTTAGCTTGAAAAGCGATCCTCGTCTATGTAGAACAATCATTTGATGTTCTAGAATCTAGATGACAGGAAGTTTGAATACGACATTAGACTGCTCTTGGTGTATGGAAACTGTATTCATATGATCACAAGGTAAGGTCATTGTCAAATGAATTATTTTGAAATTCCTTTCTACAATCCAGCATTATTGATGCAGATGGTTCCTTGAAGAGCTCCCTGCTGTTATCAACCATCCTATATTATATAACTCAAAATCTGTCCGTCCGACAAAAACTTTTGAACGGTAAGTCCATTCATCATGAAATTTGGACACAACATTCATTTCGGTAAACTAAGAACTCACGTTCGGGTGAAACCGGGACGGATCGATAATAATTCATAATCCGAGGCATTCGTGGTCACAGTGTACGCGATCTTTATCTGTAGTTGCTCTGATAACAATCATTTCAAAGAGACTTGCTTAGCTGTCGGCTCGGACTCATTGCGTCACAGATCAGGGATATGTTTGTGTGCTGGCTCGCTGTTGTCACGGGTCGTAGCGGTCCGCTCTCAATTATAACCATAGTTCTGAGGTCACAAGAGTAGTAGCTTAAGTAATAAATATTAAAAAAAAATTGTGTAATCCCCGTTTGTTTTCTTATAGTTGTAGTCTTCGGGTCCGAGCCGATAAGAAGTGGATAATGCAGGCCGAATTGTTTCTAAGGCTGGACTTACAAATTTACTTTTCAAGTGATTACAAAATATTTTGTTCAAATTTGAGTTATTCAAGACACTATTTGAAAGCTGAAAAATATATTCTTCAATAGTTTATATCGCAGTGATAAAAATTCTATAAAGCGTTAATGATAACTTATCATGATAAAGATATAATCAAATGTCAGCGTTTCATGTTTATAAAAAATCTATTTTTTGAACCTTGTCCGATTTCGGACATTGCCCGATGTGGCTCGGGCATTGTCGACATTGACCGGTTAATGTCGACATTGCCCGGGCATTGTCGACATTGTCCGTATTCCGGACATTGACCATAACATCCTTTCCTTTTCTCGTTCGTTTTTTGTAGTTAACTTCCCTGCCCCGAGGCCAGTGTTGAGAAGCACAGCTTAAAAAAACTATGGAACATTTTACATACGAGTGTTTGTTTTGTGACCGGAGATATATATTGTAATAATAATAGTGCGGTTGAAGACTGTGACCATAAAGGCGCAATTATTACATGGACAGTACCTATGAAGTAGAAGAGTACGGTATCATCGCCATTAATAAGTAACCGTGTCTTAATACACCATAACCAACGGGTAACCACTCATTCCATGCTGCTTATCTGTCGAGGCCACCGCTAAATCTTGAATTAATCAACTGATTAGCATTTAAATGTGTTTTTTTTTTGTTCTTATGTTTTATCAATGTATGTGCTTTTTATACAGGGAACACTGGAAATAATTAGATTAGAACTGTATAACGAGTGTCATTATACCAGATGCGGCAAAAGTACGGCAACGATCCAAAATTTTCTGGAGGGTAGTAGAGTTGGGGAATAATAATAATGCGTTTACCGTCCGTTTCTCGACTTTATGTCATAGCAGACGCCATTCGCACCATATTACTATTTTCTTTCTATCTCACGCTTCCCGTTATTTTCTAGAATTTTTAAACTTCAACTTATTTAACAGCAATGAGCGAATGAAGAAATTTTTAGGAAATGCCATAATATATAGCCTATGTCAATCCTGAAGGTCCATTCTAAATATTGGTGAAAAAATTTTTGAAATCGGATGAGTAGTTTCGGAGATTACCTCCTACATCCAAAATTACAAACTTTATCTCTTTATAATATTAGTATAGATCACCAACAGCTATATGGTAATTCATTATTTCTTTAAAATAAACTAAAAATTCAATTGTGACTCTTTAACGGGTTTTCTGATTATAGAACCTGAGAACTGGGGGCTTGCAATAGAAAAGCCGTGAAAACGCCATCAGCACCAGTGATGGATTTATGCCTAGGTCCGTGAGGCCCGGCCTAGGGCGGCATAATTTGAAGGGCGGAAAAAATTTTGAAATGAGAAAATTTTAGAGGCAAAAATAAAGACAATCAATTTAAAAAAATTGGTTCAGATTAGTTTTCATAAAAATTTTTCTATAGAATATATTATAAGTCAATTAATTAATTTACTATTCAGTCTGTATGGGTAAGATGTTAATTTTTTAATAGATCAATATTATTATAGTCTTTATCGAGTAGCTTACTTTCTGTTCCTTTAGTGAGATTAATTTATAACTTATTTATTTGTTATATTTAAAAATTATATTTCAATAAATAAAGTTAAGATTTTTAAATAAAAATATTGGATCAAAATTAATGAAATTCAAAAAGGGCGGCAGCAAGCCTAAATCCGTCACTGATCAGCACTGAATTTGTCTTCGCGTAAGAATAGAGATTAGAGACGGCAGTGTCCCCAGTATAAATATTTATGTAGTTTTGTCACTGGTCGCATCGCAAGTCGTCTCGCCTCCTCGATTTTTAAAATATGCGCATTTGTGTTTTGTTTCATATTTTTTATAACCTGTATTTTTGATTGTTGGTCACGATTGTTTTAATTACACGCTATGTCATTAAAAGAATTATTTCTGCTGAAGAATTTATGGATGGCATTTTCTTCAGTTCGTGTTCTTTGTGTTTGTACCTATAATTCCTCATCGTTTACTCTCTCTAACTATGGCAAATAGAGAAGTCGTGCCACAACACTAAAGCTCGTTTTAAACGACAACAATTCTTTATATCGCTCACTGCTCATCCGCCTTCTGCAGTAGTACTTAGGCATAATAATATACAAAGTGGATTTCCAAAACCCGAACACCCTGTAATTAAAAAAAAAAGTTACGGACAAATGTGGCAGGAAATCAAGGTAGAAGACGATTTGTGAATTTTTTTTACGTGAGAACGTCTTATAAATTGATGAAACACCAGCTGCACGCACGAAAAAGTGTCACGTTCCGCCTGACCCTGTGAGTGCAAGCGAGAACGCAGTATAAGCGATAGAGAAGCACGATCGGCCCAAGTTTGACAGCTACTAAAATTTAGGTTATGTATTATTAAATATGATATTCGAGCGGAATACGTTATCACGTAAAACTATCGTCCGTAAACCGACTTTACAGACAACCAATTTTTTTTTCATTTGGTGAAGGTGCCTCGGAGATATTTATTTATTTATTTATTTAAATGCCTTTGTCTCACAGACTAAAAAGTCCATTTATGAGAGCAACTCATTAAGTACACGTGTAACACAATTAAAATAGTACAATCAAAACAAATACATATATATATACCATGAAAAAAAAAACATAAATACTAAAAGAGAAAAATATCAGTGATACAGATAATTTTAAATATTTAGACAATCGCAAGCCATTTGCACAAATTGGTGGAATTTAGTAAAAAATAAATCAAAGTTTGGATTTGTTTCCGCAATTTGGTTAACCAGAGTACACATTCTAAGTATCGGAGAATTAAAAAAGTGATTAGTATTGAAAGAAGGTATATGAAATATAGTATTTCTGTTTCTGGTGCTGATAACAGGGACTTTTAATCAATGTCATCTCCACTTTTTTAAAATAGGAACCCCATACTACGATTTTTGAAAATCTGAAATGTTTACATTACTTCTTTAGGTTGAAGTTAGGGGTAATTTTTCAGTTTTTTTTAATATTACATTAACAAATTAATTTTTATTCGAAAAAATTACAGCTTATTAAGGACATAGAAAGGTAAGTCTCCTGAAAATTTCATGAAAAAGAAATCATTTTTGCAAAAGAAAAAATTAAAAACGAAAAACACGATTTTTTCAATATTTCTCTGAATCTTTGAGGTTATGTGAAAAAAGTATATTCATAAAAGTTGTAGATCCTTTTAATACCTACAACATTGCCATACAAGATTTTTCGATTGGAGGTCAAATTTCGCAAGAAATAACGAAAAACCGCGTTTGACCCCTAAAACGCGCCCCCCGCAGCTTCTCAGCCCTTTACGCATTTGAATTTTTGGTTTCTGTATTTCTGACGACAGTTTTATTCCCTTCCTTATCATTCGTTTCCTGTTATTAATTTTGTTCTTGTCAAAAGCTAACTTCACTAGTCTAGCAAGTTTTGTCCGGACCATTTTTTTCGAAAACCTTTCCTGTACGAAATCAAAAAATGTTCAGGTTTAAAAAATATAACTATGTTATTAGTCAAAAAGTCAAACTTTAAACAGTGAGAAATTTAATTGACACGATTTTGCGGTTTTACAGTTTTGAGGTAACAAGCTTGTTCCTTTCAATAACTATTAGTATAGATAAAAGCGCAAAATATTTTTCAGAAAACTTTGACGTAACAAATTTTTCAATCTAAATCGGGCTTTATATATGCACGTGAAGACATTAGCATCACAGTATTCTCAGACTTATTTCCTGTCGTAGTTTTTTTATGTCCCCCGAGTTATAAGAAACAATCAGAATAATTTTACATTATAAATACAGTTTTTTTAATTTATCTGAATTATTTCACTAACAAATTTAATGACTAAATTATATCTTTAAAAAAATTATAGGTACACGGCGTATGAATTATGAGTCTATTTTTTAATTATGGCTGAGGTTGAATAGAATCCGCTGTGAGATTACACATAAATGGCTTTGATCTACTTCAAAACACCTATTGTTTTAAAAAATAATAGAAATAAAAATAAAGTCAATTGGATAATTGCTTAAAAGCTTCAGCCTCTTCTGTAGTCGAATACAATAGTCACAACAGAACAACATTTTAAAATGTTCACGAACGTAAGTAAAATGCTATTTTTATTTTATTTATAACCAGCGGTTCGGTCCGGCTTCGCTCGAATTTGTAGATTGCCACCGTATTGCAAAATTGGTCTCCACAAAAAGCGCTTTTATTTTAACGCTATAATATATAGCCTACATCCGTCCTGAAGGTCCACTGTAAACAGTGGTGAAAAAAAAATTGAAATCGGATGAGTAGTTACGAACTTGGCCTCTTTATAACATTAGTACCTAGGTATAGATCGTTAACTTTACATAACCTAAAAAATTTTTAAAAAAACGTTCAATATGAAAGCATTCAGGTAAATACTTAATATTGAATCGTTTTGTAATTAGAATGAAAAAAACTTATAAAAATTTCTATATAATAAATAAAATTCTCGAGTCACATTTTTGGCTGCGCTAATCTCCAAAACTGATTTTAATGAAATTTCGTAAATGTGTCTTGCTTGGTGCAACTTACGCTATAGGATTGTTTTTATTAAATAGTTCGTACAAAATTAAGGTGTTTTCTCAAAAAAACTGTTTTAGTAACATGTAACGACATCTGACAGAATTTGCTCAAAACTATTACTTCAGAAGCAAACATAAAAAAACTGTTTTAGTACCAACTAGCGACATCTGATAGAAATCGCTCAAAGTTATTAGTTCAGAAGCAAATCTGGTAGAAATTGCTGCATAAGCTATTAGTTCAGACGTAGGGCCGTAAACGAAATACATTTTGCAGACATTTAGTTTAATTTCTAGAGTACCTGGGTGACCGAGCTTTGCTCGGAAAGTTAAATAAAATACTGATATGCTCATTGTTCCTATAAAATTCCAAAACCTACTTACAATATTTAAGTATTTTCATACGTCAAAAAATTGATTTTTATAATGCTAAAATTTGTAAGAATACGATTTTTTCGAGAGATGAGACCTAGCTAAAACGATTTTTTGCCCCCCATAATCCCTTTTCAGTAAATTTCATCCAAATCGTTAGGGCCGTTTTCGAGAAAATATTTAGGGACATAGGTATAGGTACATAGGTAGATACAAGATTAGCTCGTTTAATAATAAAGGGATTAAACGACATTGCTTTCAATCATCATCGAAGGACATAACGGGCGATAGTAAAGGACAGTCCACATCTCACGTGACGATAAATTATAATCCAGCCACTGACACTGACACTGGGGGTCGCATCGCAAACATAACAATAACAACTGGATTCCCACACATTCTGGTAAACAACTGACGCTCGCTCGAAAGGACAGCACGAAAAGATTGTCACACTGTCTTGATCAATTTACATACAATGCAATGACAATTATGTATTAAATATACATAAATACATATTAATTAATCCGTAACACGTTGCGGGGCTCCACTGTTGAACCGAAACAATAAAAACAGACGTTGCAATATTACAATCGGACACGTGTATTTTCAACACCACCGTCTATGATTTTACTCACGTATTTTTTACTTCTCAACGTTTTACCTCAATTATTAAAGGTTTTTTCTTCAGACCTCGGTCGAAAGTGCATACTTTCGGCACCATTGTAAGGTAGAAAGTCTAACATTTACTCCTTGGTGGGATTACACGATACAATACAGGAAGTTCGTACGTTCCTATGCCACCAGGATTCATCCTTTTAATCTTCCAACATTTAAACAGGATCATCATCACTCTAAATTATTAGTTTTTTTCACAATTTTAGCTAATAATAAACAGGTGTCATTTGTGTCCTTACGTATAAACTCAAAGCTCAAAGCTTCTTGGAATTTATCTGTGTTTTTATGTAATTAATCAGTAATTAATCAATTAATTAATGTATTTAATTAGCATAATGTAGCTATATAATCTGAATTAAAAATTGATGTGAGATTTTCATTGACCCCCCCCCCCTAACGAGATTTATTAATTTGCCCCATTTTTAGCTCACGTGATTAATGAATGTCACCTATCGAAGAGTCGTCTATTATTATATATTTAATAACTTCTATATTGCTAGTGGCCGTAAGTGGAAGCGTGGCTTATGAAGTGAGACAGCAAATGACTTTTCTTTTTACTTGACCCGTTGTGCGCAAGTGTCGCGTCTGCAGTGGGGCAATTAGTAAGTGGAATAGAGCAAGCCACCTCCCTCTTTCACAGCTTAGTTCCATGTGCAAACTGACGCTGCAACTGACGCGCATCCATTTACGGACATGCGCATGAGACTCAAGAGTATAACAAGTGAGACAGACGCATATATGTCTGCACCGTAGTGTTTAAGTCTTTCTCCTGATCTTTGGTAGCAATATAGAGGGTATTAAATATACGGCCATTATACAAGTTCAACGATGGAGCCCCTTACAGTCATCATTAGCTCTATAGTTTACGTTCATCCGATCTCAGTAGCGACTTCCGGACAATTGTCACGGCTATAGCGACATTTCCATATAACAGATTAGCATTGATGCACTTGAACAAATGTGTGAAAATTTTTCTGTTTCTTTAACTGTATATAAAAATATAAAGTCAGTTAAAATAAGGTACGAGTGTATTTAAAATAACGTTTCGTATTACGTTATCAAGTTAGCATAAAACAAATGAATATGTGTTACACGCTTTTTTAGCCGAGGACTTCTTCGATCGAAAAGATAAGGTTTTTTATAACGAATTTTAAGTTATGTTTGCAGGGTTTCCAATTCACCAAAACGAATAGGTATCTAAGTATAATTTTGTAAGATTAAAGGATAAATCCTGGTGGCATAGGATCGATGAACTAAGCAAATACTGAAGGTTTATTTATTGCATTTTATTGTCTGACGTTTCGGCAAACTTTATGACTTCTTCGGAGAATCTAGAAGATTTATATATTATAAAAAGTTTTAAATTATTGTTGTTACAGTTGTTATTGTTAAGTTATTGTTCTTAAAGTTGTTATTGTTAAAATTATTGTTGTTAAAATTAAAGTTAAAAATTGGAAGTAAAATAAATAAACTTACCAATGCTGTCTGTTTTCTCAGTATTGTTGTTATGTAAAAATAAATTAAAATAAAAAATGTCATCAACGGGCATTAAAATTACTAGTTTTCTTGAAAAAAAAAAAACTACTGATTTTTAATAAAAAGGTAAGTATAATATTAATACTAGCGGTTCGTCCCGTTTTACCCGGGTGCGATAGATATAATTCTGGAAAATGTATTTCGTTTGCGGCCCGGCGTCTGAACTAATGGCTTTGGCCGATTTGCTTCTGAACTAATAGCTTTAAACGAATTCTAACAGACGTCGCTACTTGGTCCTAAAACAGTTTTTTTTGTTTGTTGCTGAACTAATAGTTTTGAGTAAATTCTATCAGATGTTGTTACAAGTTACTAAAACAGGTTTTTTGAGAAAATACCGTAATTTTGTAGAAAATATTTAACAAAAACTATCCTATAGCGTAAGTTGTACCAAGCAAGACGCATTTAAAGATTTCATTAAAATATGTTCAGTGGTTTCGGAGATTAGCGCGGCCAAAATTGTTACACGAGAATTTTTTATATATATATAGATTATAAAGAGATAAAGTATATGGATGTAGCAGGTAATCTCCGATAACATTCATCTGATTCACCAATATTTAGTTTTTAGTACCTTTTAATATTATACAGTCAAAATCTTCAATTTAAAAGTTTTAAAATCAATTATATTATTATTTGTAGCTTGTAGCAATTGTAGCCTATTTAAACTGAATATATTCGGGTTTCCAAGTCTTCGGCTTTTGCCGAAGGTTGTGCGGCGATAGCCGATTAATCAGCTTCGGTCGTACACTATATTTCTTTAATTGAACAATTTGTGTATATTGTTAGGTGAAGACTAGAGCTGTAAAAGCAACGAGAAATTGTGTACCCGTATGTATTCGTTACTTAAAGAACCAGTACCCGTTACTTTCGTATCATTATGTTACTCGTTACTTTTCATACGACATACAATCGTGTACTAACAGCATCGAGCATGTAGCATCACATCGAAGCGCGTCGCATACGTGATACGGTATGACTTCGTTCGTATAACGTATAACCGCATCAAACGAGTCGAACTGACATGGATGCGAAACATGCGAGTAACTAAATGAATTTGTAAGTAACGATTCGTTACTTCGAATCAGACGATGCACTCGTTACTCAGTAACGAATACATACGGTTTGTTACAGCTCTAGTGAAGACCCTACACAATATATGCGAGGAAAGTACAATATTTAAGAAGACAAGGCCAATTATAATAATTTCAAGTGCGATTAATTAGCCTTTGTAAATTGCGCTGAGTCATTAAGAGGTGTAATAATAAGTAATAACTGAAATACATTATGAAATTTAGCAGTCGCATCTATCATCCATGACAGAGGATGTGCAACAGAATATGCTATACAAGGTGTTAAAAAACGAGGCCAAGAATAATTGTAATTCGTACAAAACTACCTATAAAAGACGATGGAAAATCATTATTTGACATTTTTAACACTACCCTGCAGTATCTACACTGGAAAGTTATTGTAATGGGTTAATCGAAAACAGAAATAAAAATTTGTCTTCATACCTTGATCGAAAGTGCCTACGTTCGGCACCAATCGTAATGCAGAAAGTCTAACATCTACTCCTTGGTGGGATTACATGCTACAATACGGGAAGTTCGTACGTTCGTGCTGTAGTAAAGCAAAGATGTCGTTTCCATAGCAACCCTATTACATTTTAGCTAATAGTCGCGAACAGCTGTCATTCTTTAAGTTAAGGCATTTCACCTGATAATATTTGTCGGACGGACTCATTTTCAGGTACATCTTGCAACATTTTTCATTGATGTTCCGTTCCAATTAGTCATAGCCTATAGCGTTCCTCGATAAATGGGCTATCCAACAAAATTTTCTTTATTTTTCAATTCAAACCAGTAATTTCTGAGATTAGCGCGTTCAAACAAACAAACAAACTCTTTAGCTTTATATATTAGTATAGATATATATATTTTTAATAATAATTCATTATTATTATGTAGGTACGTAAATAAAACGCTATCTAGGTCTGTATTAGTCCATTTATTGTATAGGTATCTCTTCAATGATTACCTCATTTTATATTGTTTAATTGTCTCTCTGAATATAGCAAAAGTAATATTTATTTCAATTAATTATTGTAAAATTCTTACTACATTATGAATTAAGTAATCGCAAACAATATCTTAGAACATAATAATAATATGTAAACATATCATTAATTATTACAAGGCGATTCATGATTTACTATTTATCAGTGTAGCATATAGGTATACATTTTTTACCGATTTGTGATTGAAAAGAATACAGAATCAATTGATGCGTGGCAGGAGTGAATCATCTGTTCGTTTTTTACAGACTTACTCACTCATCAACATCCATAGGGTTCTTCCCGTTTAAAATTTGGCACGAAGGAAATTCTCATAGCGTAAGTAAAGAAAAACATCCAAAATCATAAACACATTTTGATCGGATATCAATGAACTCTATGATAATTTTGCTGTTTGCAATTTTTTCGATCATCTATTTATACAAATATTATAAATAGGTAAAGCTTGTAAGTTTAGATGTAGCAGGTAATTTTCGAAACTACTCATCCGATTTCAAAATTTTTTCACGTCCGTTTCTCGACTTTGTCATAACAGACGCCATTCGCACCATTACTATTTTCCATCTATCGACCTTTCCGTTATTTTCTACATTTTTAAACTTCCTCTCAACTAATAGCAATGGGCGAATGAAGGATTTTTAGGACATTAGGATAAACATTTTAGTTTTATTTACGACTAATTAAAATTAAATAAATCTAAATAATTAAAGATTTAAATCTAAATAATAGCTCATTTGAAAACTATTACAGTACCTATATATAAAAATAATTGTCCTACAGTGTTTTCAATTAAATATTTATTATATACAGTAATTATTGATTTAAAAGAAATAATTATTAAGTACTTAAAAAAATATTTTCATCAAAAAAGGAGGTTTGAGTTTAAAATAAGTAATAAAGCAGGGAACTGCCGAAAATTGCAAAAAATTTGGACCCAACATTCATCTCGGTAAACTAAGATGAATGTGCTTACTCATGTCCCTCCCTTCCCCATTCGTTCTTTTACACCCGGGTGAAACCGGACGGGACCGCTAGTATATCAATATTTTTAATAATTATTGTGTCTATAGACAATTAAATCCTAGAGTTTTCAAAAACATTTTCACAAAATATATCGACTTAAACCACTCCGCTATGTGATCATACATACATTCGAAATTTATAAAACACGACACGGCGTTCTGTGTAGCAGGTTTCAATTTCCAGAACACTTCAGCATTTTGTCATTCCACTGCGATATACAATGTTTGCAAGGGATGAAGTGAATTGGGGTGCTTGGGGTGAGTTATAAACTGTTACGAATGATCATGTACAGAATATGCAGAAACACTATCGGTCAACGAAATACACATTTCCCTTCTTTGTCTTTCCATAGTTATTCAATTTGCAGTTGAATGAACACACTTTTGGGTTTTTTGGTATCGTAGAATACAGAAAGATTCGCAAAAAAATTTATTATCCACTAGCGGCCCAAATTTGTAGATTGCCACTGCTTTTTTCGTTGACGTAAATTACAAAATTGGTCTCCACGAAAAGCGCTTTTATTTTAACGCGATAATATATAGCCTATGTCCATCCTGACGGTCCATTCTAAATATTGGTGAAAAAATTTCGAAATCGGATGAGTAGTTTCCTACATCCAAACTTACAAACTTTACCTCTTTAGAATATTGTTTGTAATACAGACTTCAACTCTAAAAAGTATTAGGGTCGACATTATGATAGCAATAAGTGGACAATTTTTTATTCTGGGTTGATATATATATTATATATAACCCAGGGATTTACAGATTTATTGGAACCAGGGACCACTCGAACAGATTATGAGTTAAAGGTCCAAATTTCAAAGAGTAATTGGGTTACGTGTAAAGATATAGTTTAGTAGGGTATATTTAAGAGAAACTAAATAATTAGTGAAAAACCAATATTTTTATATTGGAGGAAGAAAAGCAAAAAGAGGCACGAGGGAAAGCAGAATAGGTAGATGTTGTAGAGGTGAACTTACCATTTGGAATTGAAATATTGGAGACTTCGAAGAGAATGGAATGGATCGCGATAATTAAGAAGGTTTTGTTTGTAAGAAAATTGAAATATGTATTGTATTTATTCAAGATGACCAGAGAAAATCTTTCAAAAAGGAATTGGGTCAGGAAGAACTAAAGAGCAAAGAAAATGATAAATTTTATCTAGAAAAATTGAGGGCTTCGAAGGGAGTAACGACGACAAGAGTTTTGCCAATGTTGTACGTTCGCGCTTGATGTGTTTACCTCTATATATCCAGAACCGTGCGTATATATGCAAACATTTAGGACGATGATAATGGAAGCGTGTGCGCCTCGCTGGGACCATAAAACATTGGATTTATAAACGTTACGTGAATTTAATCTATGTTTATATCACTTGTATCCTGTATTCCCGTCCTCTATACACAAACACAATGCCTGACACTTCCCTCTATAACATATACGCGTATTTCGCGTTCTCAATGCTGTGTCATGTCGTGAGTGACATATAATGTCATATTTGCGATCTCTTCGACTGAAAAATACACCCCATGTTATATTGGAGATGATTTTGTTCGCGTGAAGTGTAATTTAATGGTTTAAAAAAATGGCAAAAGACTGCTTTTTTACTGCTACCAAAAACCAGAAATATTTGCGTCTACTATCAATTAATATTTCCAACTTATTATTAAAATTCAATTGACACCTTTACCAAGATCTTCCGGGAGCCAGGGGCTTGTAATAAACACTACAGCGTTGCTATACGCTGAGCTATTCTCAAACTCCAAAGAAACTATCAGCAAAATATTCTTTTCGGTAATAAATTAAATTATTTTTTTTCTCGACATATTTTTCGCTACCATCAAGAAATGATAATAACTTTTAAGTTCTAATTATTTCCTGATCATGCTAAGATTGCTAACGAAACTTGTGTCGAGAGGAAAGCTGTTACTATTTAATAAACCAAAAAAACTCGTCCTTTTTCAAGAGATTCACGGATGAATTTTGTTAACAATATATTTTTTAAATGAATATTTTTGACCATTTATTCTTCAAAGCAAAACCAATCTGGATGACACTTGCTTGTTAAGGATTGCGTGAAGAATTATCTAGACGAGAATTATCGTCATTAAAACCAGAAACGCGCCATCGAGAAAGTTGCGAGAACGGTTAATTCTTATCGACAAGAGACGAGAAGGCAATATTGGACTGTAATAATTAATGTCTTCAGCATAAAGTAGTGTTGATCCAATAGAATGTTACGATGAAGGAAGGTTTTGGTTGAGGATCATAAATAAATAAGCTTTACCAATGTTTCGCCAATGAGGCCCTTAAGATGAAAATAAATTTTTCGAAACGTTGGCCACTAGCGAAACATTGGTAAAGCTTATTTATTTATGATCCTCAACCAAAACCTTCCTTCATCGTAACTGTAATTAAAGGTACTATTCAATACGGTCAAACAAAGAATATGCTGTAGTGCTGTTAATTTTTCGTCACTTTCTAACATAAGTTAAAGTGAGACAAAACAGAGCTGTACAGAATAGCACCATTATTTTTAATTTTATCCTGGAGAGAAGTACGATGACAGGTCTTTTTTATTGATATAAAATTAAGAAGTTGACAAAACCGATGCATTCAAAATAGACAAAGATACCTAATATCATCAGATACAGTGTTGGTAGGAGAGTCAGTGGCGTGAAGTTGATGTGTGTATTGACACAGCACAATAATAATAATTAATAATGACCTGTGTGTGTGTATAGGATAGGGCATCTCACTCTGTGAGAGAGCGTCATCGATTCGCGGTGTAGGTGAACAAGTTGATATTAAGAGTCAATAGAAGCAGTTGGTAGGAATCAAGGGGCTATTGAACACAACATTCCATAATCCAATTAAGCCTTTGTCCAACAACTCTCTGTCCATTCATCATCACTGCACGAATATAGTATGTTTCATAACTCCTGTCAGTTTTGAGCATCTAGATCTCTGCGTCGAAAGATTTGAGTCCAGTAAAACAGAACTCTGGCTGTGCTTTCAGATAATCTTTCCAATTAAGCATTTGTCCACCAATTCTCTGTCATGGTGGCATTTCACATGGCTATGTGTGTTCGCTATTGGGTGTTTGTTGTATTTGGCAAAATATATGACGTTCAAGGCAAACATGCAAATAGAGGCAAATACGACCATCCACACATAGCAGTCAAATAGAAAACACACAAACATTAGGCAGCAGAACGCAAGGTTCAAAATTCCAGGAATTTTAGCACTGTTTCATTGTCCCAATTCATTTTCAACAGTAATTGTTCCAGTTCTCGCTCACAGCACAGACACAAAAATACTGCACGTCCGTACAGGTTCACGGCGCGTGCGCTTCTGAATATGGCCATTGTGTGGACAGTTTATTTGCGTATTTGCCTATTTGACTCCTTTGATGTGCCTCGAAAAACCGACAAGCGCACGGTAACGCGTATTTGGTATTGGCCTTATTTGTCAAATAGGCAAATAAGGCCAAACTTTTTCAAATAGACTGTCCACACATGGTAATTGTTTGCCAAATACACAAATACAAATAGCCATGTGAAGTGCCGGCATCAATCATCATCACTACACAAATACAATATGTTTCATAACTCCTGTTCCTATATCTATATCGAAAGATTTGAGTCCATTTAGTGCATTCAGATAAGCTTTTCAATTAAGTGTTTGCCAAACAATTCTCTGCCCAATCATCATCACTACTGTCTCTTAATTCCTGTCAATTTTGATCACCTTGTCCTCTACATTAAATCCATTAAATCAGATAATCTTGGCAGTTGGTGGATTAATTTTAACAAAACGGCGAAGCCCCTTTTGGCTAACCTTTGTGATCATTACAATTTCTGTCTTTAATACAGCTCTGTTCAATTTGATCAAGTAGGTATCTTTTAAGAAGTTGACGCTATGTCAGCCTGACAGTAAAGTGGTACCATCGGTATGTCCAGAGTTCCTTCTGAATAGCATCAGTAATAGATATAAAACCGTACGTATTGCGGCGTTCGGAGCAAAAAGATGAACCGAATTCTATACGAATGTGTGAGTTCACACCTCTACAGAATTAAGCAGCCGCCATTCAAATGTGGCTTGTCATCGTTTCCAATGGACGGTGTAATGATGATGACAGCCGGTGTACATTAAAGAAAAATATCACCTCGAATATTCACAATCACACACCGAGTGCAATAAAAAATTACAATACCGGAAGCCCAAAAAAAAACACCAATATCTTTAAGCGGAGCATAAAAAATTCAAATAGTTTTAAGCATAATCTAATGAAAAGTAGTCGATTAAAAACCCAATTTTTCTCGAATAAAAAGATGTTAGTTTTAATCATCATCGCATCACCACTGACAAACTTTCATTTGTTTTACCAGACTATTGTTCATATCGGATTTGTACTTTTACCATTCCAACCCACAAGTGGGGAATGGCACTAGTTTAGGTCAAAAATCAATTTTTAAAAATTTACAATATCTTTTCGTTTTAAGGTCCCCCGAATCCAAATAACATATTTTTGAAAAAAAAAACTCTGTGGGTCTGTTTGTGAGCACGATACAGGTCAAACGGATTGAAACCAAATTTTGGGAGGATGTTTGGTATGCAAATAGGAAGAGCTCTATTGTTTTTGAGAAAAAATCAGTACATGCGCAGAAGAGATATATACTATAACGGTGTATTTTATATGATACCGGTATACTTTTCATAACGGTTTATTATTGTATCTGTCCAGAATGGAATGGTTCCATCGCGCCCAATTGGCAGTAATTTTTATTTACTAACGCTTATAGTTTCAATAATTAAATCTAAAGAAATCATTGATGACGATAACATGGTTAGCGGAACGTGCTTTGAGAAAACGTATCGGTTTTGACGTTAATAAATTGCCCATTATCATATATATTAAGCTAAGGTTAAGATGTTTGCCTCCCTTTTTAGAAAAAACCTCACAATTTCTCCACATAAATTATGTATCATTTTACAGATAATTGCTTGCTCTACTGACACCGACAACTAAAAAATTTATTATTGCTTTTGTTTTTGTAAATTAATTAAAATACAGCAACGCTGAACAACGTCTGCCATCTGACGACTTTAATTTTGAACAACGTCAACACTTCGATCTGTCATCTGAGCTTCATATTGTAATACAACAAAAAGAAGAACGTTATAAGCAGTGTGCAAAATTAGAAACGAATTGAATACCTGCAATCATATTTAAAAAATAATTTTGTAAAGTGATAATTATTATAATTATTTAGTGCGAATAATTCGCGCAGGTCACTCTAGTTTGTAAATATTTTGCAAAAAATAGCTGAACTATGACGGTGTTTTGTCAAAAAAAAAAACTGTTTTCGTACACTTACATGGGCTAACGCTGGCCAAATCTTTAGAGATACACCAAAACAATGTACTTTGATAGTTCTGCTGTGCAGATGGGAAGGTTAATATAATATTTCCGGAACAGTTTTGCACTCGGGTGAAACCGGGATCGCTAAAATAAAAATATAAAACGGTGGTAGATGGAAAATAGAAATAGCGTCTTTTATGACAAAGTCGAGAAACGGACGTTAAACACATTATTATTATTATTATTATTATTATTAAATTGATAGGCGCTGATCAGTCTAAAAAAAATAATATTTTATATAAAATACAATCCTTAATTACTAAAATTAAATGTCCGACGCGTGTTTTGAAATTAAACAGTGCAATTTGAACGAAAATTGGCGTTGAAATAGAAGATATATAATTAAACCATTATATTAACAGACATCAAAAAATGGTTCCAGACCCTCACTTTATGTTAATAAAAATGCATACGGCATACGTTTCAACCTCTTATGCAAGTAACTAACCAGGTGGTTTTTTGTAAGTTTCATCTGCCACAATTTACCTACGGACTTATATAAAATGCACATTATTAAAAAATCACCACCCTCTGCGATGTCCAAGATCAGTTATAAATCGGCAGGAACCATCTGGTTTTCTACAAATCGGAACCCTCAATCAAACGTTCTGCTTTTATTTTTATTTTCTGACAGCCGTTTTGTGTAATAACTCTGAAATAGTATTATTGTTAAAAAACACTTCAGCTGAAGACGACGACGGTTTCAAAAAGTTTAATAAATTCAACAGTTATTTTTTATACGACTAGTCATATTTACCCGGCGTTGTCCGGGAACAACAGGGTGCTGTTAGTGTAATGACAACAACAATACTTTGCACTGTATAAAATCTTTCCACATTATTTATCTCGATAGTCCTGAAAACCCGTATGCAAATAAAATGAATAGCTTCAAAATTCATCGCGTTTGGACATGCAAGTCGTAGACATTGTTCATATTATTATAAATAGTGTTCCGGGTCCTTGGACAGAAAAAAAGATAGTCTTAAGATTGTGCGAATTACGAGCTCGTGTCGATGCAATGGTGTTTTTTTTTGCGCAGTGAAAAGGGGAGTTCTTTAAAAATTAATTATGGGGTCGTGTCTATGCGATGGCATTTTTGTTGCTACGACGTGTATATGTGATTTCTGATTGGTTATAGATTCAAAAAATGACAGTGAAAGACGAACAGTTTTTACGTATTTTTGAGGAAATTTGTGAATAATCCGCAAAGTTTTTTTTTTTTTTTTGGAACGTCAAAATTTCAAAATTTAGCGTTAGTATGACTTAAAAAAATCAAACTTTGGGCACATTGAGTTATCGAACTGGACCCTCCGTATCAATATAGAAAACTATAGTATAATTGACGCTGTCAAGTATCTATAATCTAGAATATCTATCTTAATCTATAAGCTGATAGTATATACTTGAAAATCTAGTTTTTTTTTTTGTGACGCTCAGATTAGCTGATAATAAAAAAAGATGTTACATATCTATTCGAACAGATGACTCTGTCTCTTACTTGCGTACAGTTTACAAAGTAAACAGAGTGAGACAGAGTCAGTGAATGATTAAATAGATCATGTCAAAGTTCTTAAATGGAAAAGATTTTTTTTAATTTCTAATTCACAGAATCGGAAAAGTGTAATGAATCGCGACCATGATTTTAAATTCGTAATAGACTTTTCAAAACGTCAACTCCATCGTGATACAATAGGAGTACAGCTACATAATAGCACCTTGATAGATACGCGCAGGGACGGACTGGAAAAAGTTACGTCTGAGGCGTTGCCTCATCGAGTCTATACTAATATATAATAATAATAATAATAATAAACATTTATTGCAGAAATTATTTCATAAAAAATCTACAAAAGGGATGAATTTAGTCTAAAAGACTGGTTTTCAATTCTGCCCATGTCTAAGCTGGCAAATACATTAATAAACGCGAAAACGATCACAGCTGTATATTGTATACTGAAAACAAATTTTTTAACTAATTTATAAAGCTAAAGAGTTTGTTTGTTTGGTTGAACGCGCTAATCACAGAAACTACTGGTTCGAATTGAAAAAAAAATAATTATTGGATAACCCATTTATCGAGGAAGGCTATAGGGCATAGGCTATATATAGACATACAAACAATTTTGTATTAATTATTATTTTTTGTTAATATATTTGTCTGAAAAATTGGGCGATAATTTTATTTATTAAAAAATGTTTTTTCCGTTTACTTTTCAAAACTAGTTAACGCGATTACGGAATTTGTTTTCTCCAAATTCCAACCAACTTTCCGAATAATGAGGCCACTTCTAGCTTCCTGACGAAGGAAGAATCAAATACTACAAATTTTATATCTCGACGTTTCCGACATTGGTTTTTCGAAATTCGAATCGATTAGTCCCCATGGTGAACACGTATCAAAATAAATACAGTTTAAAAAAAACTAAAAAACACGCTTTATATCGAACTAAAAAGTAAAAAATATTTTTTTTAAATAAGCTTAAAACAAATAGCGTGGGGCGCTTTGTTCCACATTTGCGTACATCGAGCGCCCCACGCTTTTTGTTTTAAGCTTATTTTAAAAAAAATATTTTTTACTTTTTAGTTCGATATAAAGCGTGTTTTTTAGTTTTTTTTTTAAACTATATTTATTTTCCACTTTTTAGTTCGATTTATTGTCAAAAATTTGCCGGAAAAAAACATTTTTTTTTTCGGCGTGGACAGGATTAGAACCCACGACCCGTGATTCCGAGAGTTAACGTCAGCGAAGATCCGTGCCTTAGACCGCACGGCTAACCACTCTAGTTACAGTGCTGGCATATTATACTACAGTAATAAACCACTTGCTGTAGTCCAAACGAAGGTTACAAACAAACATACATACAAACTTACAAGTGAAGTTAATATAAAGCGTGTAAAAATTGAAGTCGAGACTTCGATCTTGACGAGTCACTCTTGAGCCTTGACTGGCTGACATGTCTCTTGAATAACAAATATATTTGTTATATAAATTACGCTTTGATAGAGTGTGTACACCGCCTTCCAATATCACAATAGCGAAACAAAATCGATCGACATTTCTTCTGTCTTATTTTCCAGGAATCAATCCTAAAAACTAACAAAGTGATCGTGTTAGTTTTGCATCTTTCTTGTCACATCATTGGATACAATAATATCGTATGGACGACGGACATCAACCAAATTTAACGCAAGGTGAGTCTGATTTAATTTACAAATTCTTTCGTAGTTTTCGATCATATTTTTATTGGTATTGTAACGAAACAGCACTGGAGGCGGCGGGCAGTGCATTGTTGTCAGAGCCGCGTAGACAACAATACTCGCTTTGTTGTTAGAACAATGCGCGTATTGTTACATGCAAGGAAGCATGCCGAAGCTTCTAGAATGCGGATGGAGAACTTATATAAACAGCGCTAGCGTGCAAAGTCAGAAGTCAGTGTCAGGGACAATGGACAGAAATAAATATACAGTAGGGCCTCGTTAATCCGGAGAGGCAAAAAAAGACCCTTTCCGGATTATCGAGGCGTCCGGATTATAGTATGCCATATTTAATGGTAATAAAACACATGTTTAACCTTAGTTTCTTTAATCAATTTTTAAATTAAAGCATAAAGACAAAAATGTACATGTTCAAAATTACAACCATGTAAGAAAAACAGTAAGTTAAAATAAAACATTAGTTAATTCTTCTTTAAAAAGTCTGTAATACTCTTCTGTTTACAATTTTCACACTTCATTTCAAAAGCCCGCGGTCTCTAAGTGGACGGAGAAACATAACTTCGCGAACCCCATTGCCCGGCCAGATTACAGCGATCACCGAACAAGAGGGAGTCCGGATTACCGAGGCCCTGCGGTATAGAGATAAATAGACATCTGTGAGATATAAATATTCTGTGTATATAGTAGTTTAGTGTTATTATTGTTGAATTCGTTTGTATTTTGTTATTTATTTAATTATTTTAATTTTTCATTATTATTAGAAAGTACTTTTTAGTTTGTTTTTGTAAATAGATATTTTTTAACCATCAACAAAGAACAGTTTTGTTAAAGTATTGTTATGAAATATGGATTCCAAGGTATGAGGCTGACAGGCAATTGTTATTCATTCAACTGTTTAGATGGATAAATAGCTACCAAACGTTCTTCTGAAAATGTGTTAAAAGTTGCCTGTCCGTCCGCAACGAAATGTAATCGACGTAACCGTACCTTCAGTCAAAATATACCATGGTAGCCGGTGTAGGATGGTGGCATTGTCAAGTGTTGATCTTGGAGTGTCAACAGTAAAAATAAGAAGTACCTATGTTGAATGGATGGCGCTTCCTAGAATTTGACATTTTAATAATATCGTTTGGCGTCGGCATGAAGACACCATCAGAAGACGTGTGTTAATGGAATTTAATTTAGTCAAGGTGTTTTATGCTCATGTTGGTTTCTTTATTTTTTTTTTTTAATTTATGTTGTATTTTGTTGCTTCGTTTACGTATGGAAAGGATTGTATAATTTCTTTAATATCGAGACGTGTTCAGAGCTGTTAAGCGAGATAATCTTGTGTAACCATTATTTGTCACGCCGGTTTTTATACGCTCTTCTGGTAAAATCACAAATAAAATTCAGTATTTAAGCCCGTCTTCGCCAAGGAGCCAGCGCTCATTTGAAATAATAAAATAGCCTCATTAAATATCTATTCGAAAAATGTATTCGTCAATTTTAAAAAATCAGTGTCGAAATCGTGTTTACCAAATTTTCATAGTCAGACAATAGACACATTTTGTTCTGTGTTTATATTCGAACTGTCATTGCGCGCGCACCAGATCTATCCACAAAACACGCTTGAAAAATAGTCTCGTGTGAAGCGAGCACTTAACAGCAATTAAGAAAACCAGCGCTAGAAAACTAGTAGGCAAATCTAGTAAGGAATCTAGCAGCGTTTCTAGCCTCGTGTGGCCTTAAGCTTGAGATTTATACGTTAGAAAAGCACCATCCATATTCGCTATCCATATTACAAATACGTATACATTATTAATATCGGTGTGTGCCCATACGTCCCGTGGGAGAGCGGGGTGCGTCACTGGCATACTGGATACAGTAATATGTAAGTATTTGACAGTGGCGTCACGTTTTTTAACCAGAAATAACGGTAACATTTAAGGCCACGCCAAAATAATGTGTCAATTTCGTTACTGTAGAATTTTTAATTTAGGGGCTAAAAATATGTGACAGGCAGGCAGAATTTTTGGGGTTTAGTTCACAACAGTTTTCCACCCTTTGGATACGAATACCTATAAATAATTATATATAATAATAATGTTATTTACAGTCAATAAAATTCATTCGTAATAAAAGCCGCATTGAAAATTTAGTAGAGAAATGCGTAGAAAATTTTTAAATATTTTTTATACACTTATATCCTTGTGAGGCAAGTTTTGCATATTTACACAAAAATAAAATAGGTAAAGAAGCTCATCGATGATGTACTAAAAACTAGAAAATAATTCTAAGTCATCATAGGAGACTGTGATTAAACTAAAATATAATCATGGGGCGCATTTATAGTTACATTATTGTCGAAGAAGACAGTCGAAAGCTATATATGATTTCCAATTTCAGACAAAGTTTTCTACTAAATGCGCCCCACGATTTTATTTTAGTTTAATCAAAGTCACCTAGATGGTGACTCATAATTATTTTCTAGTTTACATCATCGATTGTACAATAAAATCGTTTAAATTAAAAAAACTTACCTATTTATCTATTTTTAGTGAGCTTTATTAAAAGTGCGATTTTCAACCGGGCGAAAGCCGGAACGATCAGTTAGTTATTATAATACTGTATTGTCATCGGAACTACATACCCATGCAAAATTTCAGCTCAATCGGAAACCGGGAAGTAGTTGTAAAAGCTGTCGCAACATTTGAAACAAAGTTATAAACAAATATATGGGATCAAGCTAAATAAAACCGTTTAATAAAAATAGAGTTACTAATGACGAACGTCACTGACTTATCTCATCACGATGATGATTCAATAACTATAAGTTAGGGGTCGGTGGCATACAAAGGTTGCAAGTCTACAATATCATATCATTCATAATCCAGCTATTATATCGATTGTGTATGTTTTAGATACAGAATATAGGTATAAATATTCGTAACCCCGTTTCACGCAAGCGATGCTTTTTCTTTCTGCAGTGGGTTGTGATAATTAACAAAATCAATATAGTAATAACTCAAGTACAACAAAATTGCATTTGCAAAAACCATGTATCTATACAGTTCTATATGGCGCATTCTGTTTTGAAAGAAGTGACTTACATCTCTAACCGGTTTTGGAAGCATCAAGCCCGAATGGGTCAATGGGCTCGTCCCAAATTTTTTGAAGTAAAACTTCTTTACGCACGCTTGACTTGGGGAGTAAGCTGGTGAATGCCTGACGAGAGATTTAAGGAGGTGTGATCGGGCGAGGCGAACGGAAGTTGAAGATTTCAATGTATTACTTTTGTTTTCATTATCTTTGTTTATATTTCTTTCTTCTTACATTAGACTGTTCATTTCGTTCTTGAACCATTTTTTAAATTAATATTTTGTTCAATACAATAATTAATATAATATCATTTTAAAGTTCATATTTTGTGAATTTTCGGGTGAATAATAACAAATTATGGCAGGAAGAAGTTTTACTTCAGTCGTGTGGTCTAAAGCACACTCGTTTTTTTGTGTAAAACATCTGATGACGCGTTTGGTTGGGAGTAAAACCGTGCAACTGGCGCGACACTTTTATGGGAGGACGTTACGTTTGGAACGATTAGGCTAAAGCACCAGTTCGTATTTCGAATTTATCTATACTAATATTATAAAGAGGTTTGTAAATTTGGATGTAAGAGGTAATCTCCGAAACTACTCATCCGATTTCAAATTTGTTTTCAATAATACTTAGAATGGACCTTCAGGATGGACACAGGCTATATATTATCGCGAATAAAAGCGCATTTCGTGGAGACTATTTTTGCAACGTGAGTCGACGGTGGTAATCTACAAATTTGGGATCACTTTTAAGTTATAAAATTTAAATAGTTTCAAATAAGGTTGGACTGCACGAAAGTCGGTTAAAAATTTGATGCAAAAGCCGTGGTTATAAATATGTAAAAATCGGTTATTATTTTTCATAGACGATAGCCGACCAAAAAAATCAAAAAGTCCCAGCACAAGTATGATTCCGAAAGTAGCTCTGCAAGATTACCGGAGGGAGTGTGTAATTTAAAAATATTTAATACAAAAATGAAACCGTTTCACTATCAAGTGTAATACTTTTAAAAGAATTTAGTCATCGTACCGTGCTCATTGTTGTTACAAAATTGATTTTGCAAGTCATTAATATTAGTAAACAACTTACGGATTATTACTTGTCATTATTGCATTGTAAAATACAATATTAGGTTTGTGTGTAAATGGTAATGAACTTTTTAGTTAAATTATTTAATTTAATCAAAATGCATTCTTTTATAATATAGGGGAGGGAGGGGGAATGGCGCTCACTGGGTAATGGCGCTCACCTCTGTAACTCTGTCAAAAAGGAACGTAGCAACACGTCACGTCGCGTGAAGCACGAGGGGAGGGGGCCTCTAATAGACAGCGATGCAAACGGACAGTCAGCTCGCGTCATGCGACCGTGAAGAGCGTTTCTTCGTTTGCGGCCGCGCTGATCTAATTTTTAATTAGGTGCTGAACAAGTTAAGTTGCTGGGCTCGCTATACTATGGACTCAGTGTTGCAGATTTGCGTAAACTTGTTTATAAATTTGCTGAGCGCAACAATATCAAAAACAATTATGATCAAAGCAGTAAAACAGCCGGATTGGATTGGGGACACTACTTTATGAGACCCTGAGCGGCATTACCCAAAGTCAGGGGCAATGCCGCTCAAACATGTTTTTTTAATAATGTTTTCCTACTACTAGTAGGTGAAAGATATATGCTTTTGTTGTTAAATTGTTGATTACTCGATAATTAAAGACTTTGTTACTCTTCTTAATTTTGATTTATAATAAATAATTTAAAAAATACACCATGTTTTCCTTAAGTGAACGCCATTCCCCCGTCCTACCCTACATATATATTTTTTATTCACTGTGAGTAACGGTGCTTTTAATTAAAGATAACAGCCCGATAAACCAACGAAAACCTGGTTTGAAGTGATGCGTTTATCGGTTCTGTATTTCGGAATGGGAAAAAAACGGAAGGCTTTACTCAAGACCTTTTAATACTATTAAGTCTTTGGTTAAGACCCTTTTTCTCAGGAACGGCCAGAGATACAAAGTTGGAATCTGGATGAAATAAACAGTCTTTGATACTACGGACAAAACAAGTTTAAAAATCTCAAAAGCCACACGACGTTTTTATAGGGGTTATGTTTTGTTACTTTGAAAAAACATGATCAGACCTATTACCGATTAAAGTCTCAAGGAAGGTTTCCTGGACTGGTCAAGAATAAAGCATCTCATAATCACCAAAATGGAACAGAGCCTGAACAGACAATCGTGTACTCTGCATTATACAGTATGTAAACACGTAAGGTGCACATAGGGAAATTAACATTGGGAAAAAATGACTGGATCAGAGTGAGCCTTGAAATCTTGTTTTTCAATTTGACAGATAATATTCTTTTGCAAAATGAATGTGTATACTACCGAAGAAAATATTCAAATGATCACAACATAATCGGACTTTTTTTATTAATGAGACATTAAATTCCCAAAAATACTTAAATATGGTGCGAGATCAAATATCTCCGCCTATTCGTGTTGAACCTAAAGACATTGGGTCACTGATTTACCAACGCGCATACGTCATACCAGTCAGACATTTTTTGAATGAAATGTTTCCAAACAGATGGAGTTGTTTTTTTGTTTTATTTTTGTACAAAAAAATTAAAATTATGATTTATAAGAGCTTTTTATTATTAAAAAAGCCAAGTAAAATAAAAATAAATAAAACTAAAATAAATATCCTCAAGATTACCACGACAATTCAATAGAAATAACAATTAATGCAGTCATGGCTAACTCTGATTCAAGTATTTTTTCCCAATGCTAATTTCCCTATGTGCACATACTGTATTAATCGAGCCCTCGTATAGCTTCGAAATGTGTTTAAAATAATGTGACTAAAACCGTAACATTTCTTTTTGACAGAATCATCGAATTTAAAATTGCAAATTGTTGCGGAAATGACGTGCATATCACATGACGTAATAAACATGCATGTATTGTGAGGGGGTTGGCATCCCTGTCTGATGCGACAAAGCGTTCACTTCATGGTGATATTCATTCACAACGATGATAATATTATTGTGGTGAAGCGAACAGTTCCCGTTCACCGTTCGACTAGGCGACATGCGTTTGCATGACAAAGGAGCCACTTGACAGCGGTGTAAATATGTGCGGAATTATTCATGAGTGTTGGAATAGATTCTACCGAATACTCTCTACAATCTGCATTACTTGCATACGGGATGTTTCATTCGGTTCAATGTTTTAACTATTTGCAATCGGAACGCTTTCAATAATTCAATGACACATTCGACTTGGATTCAAAGGCGTAGATATGGGAGGGTAAAGGGGGAGACTCCCCCCCTCCCAAGGATCATAATAATAAAAAAATAAAACAACATTGCTAAAAATAAAATTTAGAAATACTTTTTGAAAAGGAGTTTGTAAAATTAGTTTGGGAATTAATATTTTGCTTGACACCTTCCCTCGTGAGTATTCTTGTGTCATATTTATAAAACTTTAAAAAAACATTGATTTTTATGCTTTAAAGAAAAAAAGATATCTACGCCCTTGTTTGGATCGCCAAAAGGTACGTTCCGCTTGATCTACGTGCTTGATTTTCAGCGACTCACGGAAACGCTGCTGGCGAGAAGAACTGAGAGTAGAGAGTGGGGATAAAATAATTGTGAATCTCGACACCAAAAATGTATCGAATTTGAAATTCCGTAAGCGTTATTGGCTTGGGTCTGTATCTTTCTTATTGTTATTGATCCTAATCTGAATCTCTGTAAGCGATATTGATAAGAGAAGAACTCAAAGTGGCAACCATTACTGTCTATCTTCTTCTTCTGAATTCTATCTTTAACTCCCTACATTTTTCCTGAGTCTCATTACCCCACAATGTTTTGAAACATAGGTAAGTTAATCATCTCATGTTATCATTTCTTCTTAAATCTTGAATCCTTTAGAAATTCACTGGCTTCCCCGCTCTACAATATTTTGGAAGCTAATCGTCTAATCGTATCATTCCAGCATTTTTCTTAGCTCTCGGTTCCTCCCAAAGTCGGAAGATTCCTTGCTTTACGATGTTCCAGCATTTCTTCTTAAACTTAGTTCTTCAAAAATGGTTTGGCTTCATTCCTTTATAATATTTTGGAACAAATGTTAGTCATCCAAGGAGCATGCATATATCATGATTCCTGCATTTTTTTAGCTCTCGGATCCTCGAATTTCGAAAGACTCCCTGCCTTACGATGTCCCAACATTTCTTTTTTAACTTTGAACTTTTCAAAAGTGACTTTCTTACTCTACAATATTTTGGACAAGTTAAGCATCCAAGGAAAATACATAGAGCGTGATTCTTGCATTTTTCTTAACTCTCAGATCCTCGCAAAGTCAGAAGACTCCCTGCCTTACGATGTTCCAACATTTCTTCTTAAACTTTGAACTTTCCAAAAATGTCTTCCTCACTCTACAATATTTTGGACAACAAGTTAAACAAGGAAAATACATACATCATGATTCCTGCATTTTTTTAGCTCTCAGATTCTCGCAAAATCGGAAGACTCCCTGCCTTACGATGTTCCAACATTTCTTCTTAAACTTTGAACTTTCCAAAAATGACTTCCTCACTCTACAATATTTTGGACAACAAGTTAAACAAGGAAAATACATACATCATGATTCCCGTATTTTTTTAGCTCTCGGATCCCCGCAATTTCGGAAGACTCCCTACCTTACGATGTTCCAACATTTCTTCTTAAACTTTGAACTTATCAAAAATTACTTCCTAACTATTGGACAAGTTAAGCATCCAAGAAAGATACATACAGCATGATTCCTGCATTTTTCTTAGCTCTCAGATCCTCGCAATTCCGGAAGATTCCCTGCTTTACGTTTAGGAACATCGTGTAATGCAATACGTACTATGCAGATCAAAAAGTAGATTTTGTACATATCGTCCGCGGAGTCGCAGAGGACGGTTGACAGACAGACAAAGCATCCTGCGAGGTGACGTTGCAAAAATGATAACATTCAAAGGACGTTTATACATTCATATACAAGGACTAGAAGTACACTTTAGCATTACGTTTGATAGATTTGATCGTAATATATTTTCCGTTTTCAATTTATCAAATGACTCTCGTTTCTTTGGGACTTTATTCTTTTACGATGTGACGGAAAGAATTGTATCAATTGTAAGCCGATAGTGACGCAATCAATAGTTTTGAAATTGAAAAATGACGTGTTTATCTCAATTTTTAACGGGGAATTTCGTAACTTCCTAAGGCCTAGTTTATATGAGAGGCGTTCAACGCGTTGGGTCAACGCGCGTTGAACGCCTCTCATATAAACTAGGCCTAAATCTCCTACAGGTTCTATAATACACGATCTATCTACCTCTATCTATTTTTACCCACGACGGAACGGAGCAGGTATATGCGTTTAGCCTGAGAGATTGTTTGTAACTGTGTTTGTTTGTGCACTCGAATGTCGCCATTTATCTGGAAAACGGTTTGATCAATTCAGATGCGGTTTTCTGTAAAGGGTTTGATTTACGATTATCTTTTGCGAAAGAGGAAATTTTTGTTTGAATTTCGCGGATAATCTCGTAAACTACTGAGACGATTTGATTTTTTTTCTCCAGTGTTAAACAGCTTATTTCTTCACGAGCAAATCCATACTAATATTATAAAGAGATAAAGTTTGTAAGTTTGGATGTAGGAGGTAATCTCCGAAACTACTCATTTGATTTTAGAAAATTTTAACCAATATTTAGAATGGACTTTCAGGATGGTGATAGGCTATATAGTATCGCGTTAAAAGAAAAGCACAAATTTTGCAACGTAAGTCGAAGAAAAAACGGTGGCAATCTATAAACTCGGGCGGAGCCGGACCGTGCTGCTAGTTGAGTATAGAATTCATATGATAAGATAAAAGGGGGGAGGAGGAGTGATTAAAAATATTAAACAAATTAGCTAAAATATAAAAGATAAAATTTAAAGTAGGTTCGATAAATTGTTGATATTAAAATTCAAATAATAAAATAGCACGGCTTGAGAGAAGTTGAGCTCATAGGGATTCCGATTAACAAATCTCCGGTTACCTAGTTTCTTTAAGAAATAAAAGAACCAATTCCGATAATACCATCCCTTCCCGATTTTTTAGGCAATTAAAAAAAATTTTAAGCAGCTGATGAAACATAAAATTAATGAAATATAAAATTAAAAATGAAACGACATTGAATAAATACTGCTATAATGTAAATAAACAAACTATATAAAGTTTTATTAATATTATGTAATTTATGAGACCCTAAATTAATTTAGTAAGAATTTATACGCAATTTATTTATGAAGAATATATTGTTTTATAAGTGTAATATTAATTATAATATCCAAGAATATAGGTAAGTGATACACAGGCCAACATATGACAGTTTGTTATTACTAAAACACGTGTACACGATTTTTTATTGCTAAATAATTATAAAAATCTTTTATAACATTACATTAGAGCACGTTAAACCTGGCAGAAACCGAGTTTGTTTAGAATTAATGAAAGAAAATAAAAAAAATTTAATCGCATTCTTGGAAATATTAAGACTCCTAAGAAAATCAATTTTACGGGACTACGGCGAACCTAAAAAGGAGGGGTTATGGTTTTAAAATTTCGTATTTCCTTAACTGTTAACAAAAAAAAATGTATGCATGAGACTCTCGCGCGTTAGAAGTGAAACTTCTTAGGTTCTAGCATTTGTTGACAATTTTATTATTTCAAGATTACGAAATGGCTGCGTGCAGATTTGTTATTGTGGCTCATATATCTATTAATTAACTATATCAATCATTGCCTATCTACTCAATGTGCGGTGAGCGATGGCAACAAAGCGTATCGAAAATATATTTGTGTCCCTTTCTTCGATGTAATTCCTCGATTTCTCCGATGATAGGATTAGTTGATGTACTTGCATTCAATCTGAATAAAGTATATCTGTTTCAAAAATTTTTTCTTTTTCTATGACGTGAACATGGGCGTACCCAGCTTTTGGCCCAGGAGGGGGCAAATTAGAAATTTCTTAAGCCGGGTCACCCGTGCTTTTTTTGCCCTCCTAGATACGCCAGTGCTTACGGCGTATAAAAAGACAGAAGTAGGTATATGTTTGCACCGTAATAGTTCGATTGCGATTTTATTCCTATGCTCAGTATAGAATAAAAGTATATGTCGTGGCTACAGAGAACATGCTACGTATACACACAGTAGGCACTGCGCATGCGTATAGAGTGACGCTTTGACACAGAGAGTAGAAACGATTTTTCCACTCTTTCATCTCAACCTCCGGTTGAAGTTCAGAAACGGGAAGTTTTTTACTTTTCGTCTTATCCAGGTCAATTTGCCATAGTGCACCTAAAGAAGTTTTACTTCAAATATCGATTTGAAAATTATCTGAATTGATACGTCAGAATGCGCAATTTTATAATTTTGTTTTGTCTTTGAGTACTTAACTAATTTATTTTAATTAAATTGCCGAATCAAACTGAAAAAATATTCCGTTTGATAAATAAAATATGATTGCTTACCGCACAACAAAAATAGTAACAAAAAAATTGTTCTGCGCATAGCATAGCAGAGAGACGACTGTCATCTGTTCCATGCAGCCATCTTGATGGAGCACGTATCGTCCCACTAGACCTTGAACGTCGATGTCACGTAATCTTATTAAGAAGACAAAAGGACTTACCTGAAAACAAAACAAAACCTATAATTAGTAGAGTCATAAATATAAATCAAGGTGTCCAATCGTTTGAACATACATACATTCAGATACGTGAAATAAAACCAATGGATGCGTGTATAGGAGCAATAGACGCAGAGATATTAGAGAAAGAACGATAGAGACAGACCAGGAGATCGCAAACTTTTTGAAGTAAAACCCTGGGTACAGTGCCAGCTAAGGGACATGTCCGATTGTGATGAAACTTTGGGCATTAGTTGACCTTGGTGGGACATGAAAAACTCCAAAAGGATTTTTGACGCAAATGCTCCATAACATTTTTTTTAAGATTTTACCATTTTGAGTCATTTATTTGTAGTGATTTTGTTTGAATGGTGAGTACTACGAAGAAATGGGTAAACATGGTAAAATTTGTAAACCCCCCATAAAAATGTTATGGGCTATTGGGGGGTTTTCATGTCTCACCAAAGTCAACAGATGCTCAAAGTGTCTCTTAATCGGAACATTATCCAACACTTCTTTTGGCACAATTGGGTAAAATTGGTTCATGAGATATTCTCAATTGAGTTGCAATTATCATATCGTTGTTGGTTCTGTAATAGCTCTTATGTGCATAGTTGGCAGATTTTACGTTTTTTAGATGAACAGATTCAGGAAACGGAGCTCTATACACTAGTAATACCTTCAAATTAATTTTACTGTAACCAACAAGGGGAAGTAACTCTTATGTGAAAACTTGTATCAAATAATTCCTCCCATGTGCCAATAAATCCGAAATTAACGTTAAACATTTTTTAGGAAAATACTTCGTCTTAATTAAACACGTGTAGTAAAGATAAGTATGAATTAGTAATATACCTCTGAAATTGCTAGTTCTTACCATCCATATTGCTGAAATAACCACTTTTTAGCATTTTCTACAAATTTTACTTTTTGCACATTAGAGGTATTACAGAGCCAACGACGATATACCGTAGACTATTAAAAACCGGCCGTACAACGTTGTGCTATAGTGGGTGAGAGGTATAGCGGCTGCCTAGTAATTATTTTTTATTATTTTATTATTTTTTCGTTCTTTTTTACAATTATAGCAATTGTAATTCTGTAGTGTGTAGTGAACAATACACAGCATTTTTTTGTAAGCAAATTTTCTTTTGGCGCGGTAGAATAAAATTGATTCATGAGATTGAAAATGTGCATACTAAAAACTTAAAAACTTAAAAACGACTGAACCGATTTCTGTCGGGTTTTTACTCTAAAACATCAAGCTATACAATATTAGAACATTAACAAAAAAAATCGACATTTTGAACGGATTCGCATGTGACAGCTAAAAATATGAAAATTATTAGTTCAAAAATAATAGTACCTATAAACCATGTCGAATTCCGTAGGATAACTGGATTTGGAAATTAATCATAAGCGCTTGGGGTGTTGTATTTCGATGCTTTCGTTGCATTTCCGAGCATCCCCAGGGAGTCCGACGCACAGTTTGGGAACCCATCGATGTATAAAAATCATGGACACAGATATTAGACAAAAACCGATACGGAAAAATATGTAGACTATATAGTATATGTAACACGTACACTTTTAAAATTGTTTCACTGATTACCAAATATACAAAAAATTGAAACTGTTCGAAAATTCACAGTGTTTATAAGCAAACGCGACAAAACGTTTTAAGAAACCGCACATATTAAACTGATAAAATAATTTTAACCACTTTATTAAAAGAGCGAATTTTTTGTATTTGACTTTGACAATGACAGTCTTGCGTAATAGTTAATTTTGTAATATGACAATAAGCAAGTATTCATAGTATAAGGCCTAGTTTATATGAGAGGCGTTCAACGCGCGTTGGCCCAACGCGCGTTTACAGCTTCTATACAATTGTATAGGACTGTTTATATGATAACGCGCGTTCAACGCGCCACCAACGCGCGTTATCATATAAACAGTCCTATACAATTGTATAGAAGCTGTAAACGCGCGTTGGGCCAACGCGCGTTGAACGCCTCTCATATAAACTAGGCCTTAGGATAATGACGTATTCATAGAACGTACAAGTTGATGTTGGTACATGTTTCGAAAATGTTCAAATGGTATTCTTTTGTCCGTCTGTCTGTTACATTATTATAGTTCCTAAATTAAAAGTGCTTATAATTGACGTACCTACTCTATTATAAATACAGTAAGGTGCACATAGGGAAATTAGCATTGGGAAAAAATACTTGGATCAGAGTTAGCCATGACTGCATTAATTGTTATTTCTATTGAATTATCGTGGTAATCTTTAAGATTTCTATTTTGATTTATTTTTATTTTACGTGGCTTTTTTAATAATAAAAAGCTCTTGTACATCATTATTTTAATTTTTTTGTACAAAAATAAAACAAAAAAACAACTCCATCTGTTTGGAAACATTTCATTCAAAAATTGTCTGACTAGTATGACGTATGCGCGTTGGAAAATCAGTGACCCAATATCTTTAGGTTCAACACGAATATAGGCGGAGAAATTTGATCTCGCACCATATTTAAGTATTTTTGGGAATTTAATGTCCCATTAATAAAAAAAGTCCGATTATGTTGTAATCATTTGAATATTTTCTTCGGTAGTATACACATTCATTTTGCAAAAGAATATTATCTGTCAAATTGAAAAACAAGATTTCAAGGCTCACTCTGATCCAGTCATTTTTTCCCAATGTTAATTTCCCTATATGCACCTTACGTGTTTACATACTGTATATGTTTTTTCAGTGCAACATCATAAACACTTTGCGTTCACAAATTATGCGAGACTTTGGCGATTTTTCGAACCCCTCCACCCCATTGGTGAGAGGCCGTAAGATTTTTCTAAACGCGTATTTTTAATGTAAATACGTTAATCCGTGCTTGATTCCGTTGAATTTATTTAAAAAAAAACATAATTTCCTTAATGCTTTTTATTTAACTTAATTTTACTTATAACCCAGTTTCTCGCAATTTTACAATTTTTCTTGCGGAAAAAAAATACGTGGTATTTTCCAGCGAATATCTGTTTGCAGGAATTGGTACAACTATGCCGAAGTGAACGCACTATAACATTGAGATATATGAATCGATTAAGTATACAAGTCGAAGAAGTTAATAACAAAATTTTATCTTCGATACAATGATTTAATGATCCCTTATATCCAATGACTGCACGGTGTATCGGAACAATGAATAACCCCTTTTTAAATTTTTTAATCAGTATAAACCAGTGATGTCAAAGATACGACCCGTGGGCCACATCCGGCCCACAAGCCATCTCAATACGGCCCGCGACCAGAATCTCTTCAGTGAGAATTTTAGACGACATTCGATGCCATTTTTAAAATTGCTGGATTCTCAAGCTCAAGATAATTTAATTTTTATTACATCTTAGATATGAAAATTGATTTAAACTAAATAAATACAGATTTTAATTTAGTATGTGTTTTAGTTTTTAATTTAGAGTCTGGCCCGCTAACACACTCTAAATCCTATAAATGGCCCTTTAGAAAAATCAGTCTGACACCCCTGATAAGTCGAACACTGTGATATACTTATGTTCCAACCTCTTTGGGATCGGTAACAGAAACCGTCACAATCATGCGCAATAGGTTAAACGTGATCCAAGACCAGTTTCGTTTTAGCTACTGCGCATGACTGTGACGGTTCTGTTACCGTTCGCAGAGGGGTTGGAACAGAGCTAATATGTAATCAGTTAATGCGTAAAATGACAGATTTGGCGGCATTGAAACATAATTCACTTTTTATTAGGGCATAGTGTTTTTTTATTGTTATTTGAAATATAAAATTGAACAGAGTAATTTGGTTGCAAAATGCACGTTACGAAAATTTACAAAAAAAAATAGATGTTATGTATTAATTTAATTTTATTACTATAATTGCAATAATAAAATTTCGATACTGTGACGCATTTATGTGTTTAACGTAATAAGAAGTCAAATAAAAAATTGATAGTAAAAATTTCATACTATTATTCTATTTATTTTCCAAATAATGTACAATGCTTATACTTCCCCCATAGTAGAGCAAGCTTTGTGCCGAGGGGAACAAATCTATCTAAAAAAAAGTAAATTATGTTTTTCTACGTTAATCTAAAACTACTGATCCGATTTGAAACACTTTTACTATTTAAAAGCCTACTTCTTTCTGAACTATGTTACGGTACGACCAAAGAGGGATGAGCAGTGATCGAAGAAGATCTCAAGCTGCCCGGACGAAGTTAGAATTTTTTTTGTTTAAAAATGTAATTTATTTCAAAGTTACAGCTACATACAAATTAAAAAGTGAATGGCTGCCAAATTTCACTGAAATTCTTTCTTGAATGTCAAATCTAAATAAAGGCGGTGAATTTGTGGGGTCAAAGTATAAAAGAAAGACTATAGCTATTAAAAAATATATAATAATATGTCTAAGGTAGATATCTACATTTTTTATTACGTATATCGACAAATAATTAATTATTATAAAAAAACGTTTACAGCTATATTAATTTGTAAAAAAAATATTGTCATGCTATATTATACATGGTACGTTTAAAAAATAACTGGTGTGTTAGTGCCGCGTAGTTTTCATTAATTAATTTGCATTGATAAAACTACTTGAAAACCGCACACTACGAAAACCCGCACTAAAATATGCTTGTGCGCGACATCGTAGAGGTTACAGTTTTGTCCTGTGCAGGTCGTGTAGGTTTATGCTTGACCAGTGTGCGCGATATTTTAGAATAACCATGGAACCAGATCGTGCCTTGGACATGTTTCTTGGAAACATGTCCGCGCTTAACAAATGAAACACATTTTTGTACAAGTCTACAATGTTGAGAACGTTTTGAACGGACCTCGTATTTCGTTGAGGATGAGAAATCAGTAAAATTTACAATCCATGTAGAAATTTTCACACAGGTCCACCAACAGCTAGTATTACAGAATACATGATTATGCTGTTAAACCACAAAACCGACTGGCAACTACCATTCTATATACACAGGGTGTCCCACGACATGACTGCCATAGCCTGGGACTGTGTTGCTAAGGTGATTTCAAGTCAAAAATGTCTAATGAACATATACCCGGAACGCTATCCTAACTGATCTAGAAGCATTTGAAATTGTAGATAAGTAGTAGTAGGAATTCCCTACTAATTTAAAAACCATTTAAAAAGAAATCGCTTTATTGAAATAGTTGCTCAAAATGTCCACCCCGTTGCTGGATACTTAGAATTGAAGTGGTAGCTCTGCGAAGAGTCTCAGGATCAGCACGAATAAATACTAATACTGATTCACAGCCACCTGGTCTTTTTAATAATAGCAAAACCAACAGCCGTACGTAATACCTGCATTAGTGGGCTTAAATATTTAAAATTTTAAACGCTTCTAGCTCAGTTAGGATAGCGTTCCGGGTATATGTTTATTAGACATTTTTGACTTGAAATCACCCCAGCAACACAGTCCCAGGCTATGGCTGTCATGTCGTGGAACACCCTGTATATACAACACTGAAACCAATTAATTAAAAATATTCAACTAATAAATTACTTCAAACAAACAACAAAATAACTCTAATAAAGGTGTTAAAATGTGCGTCCATATTTTACTGGATTATATTATTATAACGGCATATACTGAGATTATGTAATTACATCGCATTAAAGTGTCGTTTACACAGAGTTCGTATAATGGTGAACTTGAAATGCATACCACTTTTATTACTACCCATAAAATAGGTAAAAAAACACAGTTATGCCCACGGAGGACACAGTTTTGTCCACTGTTAATACTAATGTCCACGGTGTATACAGTTGTGTTTACGGTGGACATATTGTGTCCGCGGTGACCACGGGAATGTAGATGTACAGGTAAAAAAGACGACTACCACGTTAAAAAATTCCAGTCAATTGGGCGACGGGACCATTCCAACTTCAAAAATATTGACATTTGATATAATATAATAAAGAGAATAAAATTTCTGATATTGCGTGAGGTGACGCGGGTAATGGCTAGTATTCAGTATGATATTTGCTATTCGTTGCCATGGTTACCTACTTAATATGTTCCACGTCATGTATATATTAATCAAAGCATGCTTAGCTAGATTATTTTTCTACAAAACAAGAGAACGGCTGATTTTTTTTTTCAAAACATTTCCGAAACTAAAGTTTAGAAAAAATTGTTTAAATAAATAGAAGATCTAAATCCGGACCGAACGTCATCTATTGAATTATAATTTTATAATTTTTTGTCTGAAAAAATTGGTCGATAATTTTATTTATTTGAAGAATAATAAACCGTTTTGAAAAGTATACCATTGTTATATAAAAAAACAACGTTATAGCATATATCTCTTTTGCGCATGCGCCGATTTTCCCCAAAAACAATAGGGCTCTTCATATTTACGTATCAAATATCCTCCCAAAATTTGGTTTCAATCCGTTCATCCGTTTGACCTGTATCGTGCTCATAGACTAACAGACGCACAGAGCTTTTCCAAAAATATGTTTTTTTTAGATTCGGAGGACCTAAAAACGAAAAGATATTGTAAAATTTTGAAAAGTGACTTAAAATAGTGCCATTCCTCACTTCTGGGTTGAAATGGTAAAATAAGATTGACCTGGCCAGTGGCCAAGGATTTTGGTCGCAAATTTTTATACGGCTTTGTTCCACACTAAACGTATACTGCGCACGCTACTATGTATTTATCTG
Organism: Xanthostigma xanthostigma; assembly: GCA_963575645.1. Classification (NCBI taxonomy): domain Eukaryota; kingdom Metazoa; phylum Arthropoda; class Insecta; order Raphidioptera; family Raphidiidae; genus Xanthostigma; species Xanthostigma xanthostigma. The sequence goes on from OY754471.1 coordinate 45,138,303, forward strand.
AACGTAACAAAGATGTCGATAAAACCAAAACGATGAAAAAAGCATAAATTTTTATTCCTTTACAACATCATCTATCACATACTAGAAGGTGATGTAAAGATGCATTCCAACAAAATGTCAAGTAAATTTGACACCGATAAAAGAATCTCCGACATCTCTTCGGGCGGTCGCAGATAATCTCTTGTACTTTTTATCCTCGTACCATTTGTATCCTTGTTTGATAAATTAACATTTAATCTGTTGTCTCTGCCATTGTAAATTGTTGTCTTCCTTATCTGCCACGTGGGATCTAGATTACAGCTGTCACTGTCGACTCTTCAAAGACGAGCCCCAATATTGTTTGTTTATTGTAACTCGTGCATTACGTCACAAAGAAGTCAAAAGTTTTGAAAGTTAATAAAATTTCGTAGCAAATTTAAAAAAGTATTTTCTTCATACCTCGATCGAAAGTACGTACTTTCGGCATCAATTGTAAGACAGAAATTCAAATCTTTGATTAACGTCTGATTAGAACTCTTCAATAAATAAAATTATCGACCAGTTTTTCAGACAATATATTAACAAAAAATATAATTAATGTTTCGAGCCGGATAAAGCGAATTAGAAATTAAATATTAATTATTTTTTATAATTTTTAGATCCGTTCTGAAGAAGATCCAAATCCGGATCGAAACGTTAATGTATTAATTATATTTTTTGTTAATATATTGTCTGAAAAATTGGTCGATAATTTTATTTATTGTAAGACAGAAAGTATTAAAATTTACGCATTGGTGGGATTACACGCACTGATGCGGGAAGTACGTACGTTCGGACGGCAGTAAAGGAAAAATAACCTATCAACGTTTAGATGTCGCTTCCATAGCAACCCTATTACATTTCGGCTAAAAGTCGCGAACAGCTGTCATTCGTGTTTTTAGATATAAACTAAAAGCTGCTTGCTTGGAATTTATGTGTGTTTTTGTGGAATTAATAATTAATTAATTAATGTATTTAATAAGCGTACTTACAATTGAGGTATGAAGAAAATAGTACACACCACACTGGCCGAAAGTTTGATATCCTTGCACTGCGCGTTATGATGCCCTCGGCTTCGCCTCAAGCATGATGGCGCGCAGGACAAGATATCAAACTTTCGACCCTCGTGGTGTATAGTACGCACCACGAATCTAAAAAAGGCTCGGGAGTTAGATGCGAATGCAGACTTGCGCTTGTACAGTCTGTTGAAAAACTACAAACTCGCAACTCAAAAAAACTAACATAGCAATAACAACTTGACAATTGCGTACTCGACTATACTTTAAAGCAGGAAAGCGACAAGTGACACAGGCAACGAGCGATCACAGCCAGTCACCGACGAGCGTACGTTCCGTGCAGGTAGCTGGGAGTATCAACGGCTCTAAAATGTGCCTTTGCGACGCTGTTTGTAACTAACTTCCGAACCTTTAGATCCGTGGCGCGTACTTTAATATACTATTTCACGAGTTCTTTAAAAAACGTATTTTCACATCTTTAAAACGGTGTTTGGAAACACATGCTATTAAATTTAAGATATAGAAATAATAATAGCCCTTTTTTAAGGTCAGAAGGTTAACTATGAAGCGTAGTCATGGAAAAATTCGACGACAAAACGGTTTTTCGCGTGTATCTATTTTAACTGTTGATTTTATCAAAAATTAAGCATCATTAACTTCTTTACAAAAAGTAAAATACGTTTTTTCGTATTTATAATGATCTGTGAAAAACGCAATTATTTCATCGCCTGTTTTAAATTAATAGCTTTTTTGTGAAGAAACTGTTACGATTAGAAAAACAAAATTAAATCGTGATTTGTAAATAATTTAAAGGTACTCATTAATAATAGTGTTTTGATAAAATCAAGAGTTAATCTATACTAATATATAAAGCTGAAGAGTTTGTTTGGTTGAACGCGCTAATCTCAGGAACTACTGCTTCGAATTGAAATTTTTTTTTTGTTGGATAGCCCATTTATCGAGGAAGGCTATAGGCTATATAATATCACGCTACGACCAATAGGAGCGGAGCATCAATGAAAAATGTTGCAAAATATAACTCAAAATTTGTCCGTCCAACAAAAACTTTTGAACGGCAACTCTGATCATCATGAAATTTGGACACAACATTCATCTCGGTAAACTAAGATGAATTGACTTGTTCAGAATCAAAGTTAATTTTATTCATGTGGATTACAAAGCTAGAATTATAACCTGTAGTTTTTGTTTAAATGGTACAGAAATTGATTAATAAAACAAAGTAAGAAAAGTTCAATTATGTCCTATAAAAAATTGCCTTCTAGACATTGAAAATTTTCCGGAAAAACATAGTGGAAAATTTTTCTCTACACATCACTACTAGGCCTAAAAAACTTTGGGAATTGATGACTAATAAAACCTTAATTTTTCACGTTTCTTGGCATCATTAAAAAGGCTTCAAAACGGTCGCAAATAAGGCAAGTTTCTCTATTATAAATAAAGTGTAAATGTAGCAAGGATAAAAAATGAAAATGTTATATGACACAATGAAGATAATAAAGGAAAGTTAAAAGGTATATACTATACAATAAGGGATGAATATGTCTCCCTAAACGCACTGCGGGGTTGTTCACAAGGCTGTCTTTTATAGCCGCGTTGTGTTGTCGAGGGTTATTTTTTATCCGGCCACTTTGTCGTCTAGATAGGGGTGACATTTAAAGTCTCGTTCCACTTGTTGCATGCATGGTGGTCGCAGTAAGCTGTGACAACATCGCCGCACAGCTTTGTGCTTGTCCTATACTCCTGCTATATCTAAATATATAAAAGGAAACCGTGACTGACTGACTGATCTATCAACGCACAGCTCAAACCACTGGACAGATCGGGCTGAAATTTCGCACACAAATAGTTATTAAGACGTAGGCATCCGCTAAGAACAGACTTTTGAAAATTCAACCTCTGAAAGGGTGTAACGGGGGTTCAAAATTTGAATGAAGAAATCATATAAGATTCAAATCTTTGATTAACGTCTGAATAAAACTCTTCAAATAAATAACATTGTCGACCAATTTTATTCAGACCATTATATTGTTATATTGATTTATATGTTTATATTAATTTTTTGTCAATATATTATGGTCTGAAAAAAATTGGTTGACAATTTTATTTATTTAAAAAAAAACATATAAGATATCAATTCGAAAATGCGCAGGATTACTCCTGTCAACAAATAAATAAACACACGTTTTGTGCTTTTTCAGAGGGTGCAAAGAGGTAAATAGTCTAAAAATCAACATGGGTGTCACTTTCAAGGTTTGTCAGGACGTTAATCACGTGAATGTCATCAATTTTGAAATTTATCAGAGGAGTCTACGTCGAGAAAGGAAAATGCATCCGTGTATGCGAATCCGCGAGTAACGGCTAGTCTATTTCCTATATACATAAACCCACTGCGTTGGCTACACGAAGCTTACAAGATTGAGTTCGAAATCTCTATCCTATAAAGTAGGTTTTTTACTGTTTTTGAATGGGTCCCCATGTGCTGCATGTTGAGACGTTCCGACTTGTTTTCCTCGTTTTTCATTTTTGTGCATTCCCGGTTCTTGTTTTATTAAATAACTAGCGGCCCGGTCCGGCTTCGCCCGAATTTGTAGAAATGCCCCCGTTTTTTCGTCGACTACTTATTGCAAAATTGCGGTCTCCACGAAAAACGCTGCTATTTTAACGCAATAATGTGTTTCACATGAATTTTTTCCTGATTTTATGATATGACCGGCATTAAATACATGTTCCCCTTCAAAAAAATTCCTTTTTCGAAGATTTGTATTAGCCCAATCACATACTGTGCTGTAATTATTGCATTTCAAAAAATTCACAATTACACTGTATACTACAGGAACTATGGGAAAATATACCCCATCGCTGCCATGTTTTTAAAGCTCCGTCCATTTAACGGAACCCAATAGATTAATTTTTTTTTCGGAATGTTGTTACGTAGTCGTAAAGATTTTTTCTCGGAAACCGATTCTCCCCAATTAGTGCTAAAGTTTCGAAAAATCCCAGAAATATAAAAACCAAGCATATTCGGTTTAATATTTAAATTAACGGGGTACAAGGCCAAATATAAAAACAATTTTTATTCACTAAAACTTCATTTAATGTCAACGTTTCGGCAGAAATTATTGTCTTCTTCAGGACCTTAAAAATGTCTAGGTCCTGAAGAAGCCAATAATTTCTGCCGAAACGTTGACATTAAATGAAGTTCTAGTGAATAAAAATTGTTTTTATATTTAGCCTTGTATTCCGTTAATTTCATCATAACATAATACCAAGGTGTCTTATTTTATTTAATATTTAAAGTTTTACTGAATATTTTTTTTGTCATAAAATTATTTGGACACATTTGTGATAATACATTTCATTACAAAAAGGTTATTGATTGATTATCCCAATATTGTGGTAGTTCAAACAAAGTAGATATAATTGCACCAGACAGAGAGAAAGAGAGCAGAGTGAGTGAAGTGCAGATACGAGGCGTTAGCGGCAAAAGCTTCATTTGTCACTTGTCTCGTCACACAAAAGCAACGCCAACCACGATCTGTGTATAATTAGTTTTATTATACATAGCCGCAAGGTGATGTTATATACACGTATATACAATCTCAAGCATACATCAATTGATTACATCACAATCTTATGTGCACACTACCGCTCAAAAGTCTGGAATAACATTATACAAACACCTATTTTTACCCGACTGCGGCGAAGCCAAAAGAAAGGGTTATGAGTTTAGCAGTCTATGTATGTTTTTATTTACCTACGGATGTTTCACCGTAGCGCCTAAACTATTCATCCAATTTTTATAAATAAGGTGTCAATCGATTTATTAATTAAATGAGATTTTTTCCGATAATTGTGTACTGATTTTGATTATTCTTTTTCTTTTTAATTGGACATACATTGATTAGAGTCGTAAATCGATTTAGTAGTTTAGTAATCAAATATTAGAACGCGGTTAATAGGGTGAAAATCACTAAAAAGTAAAAAATAAAACTTTTCAAATTATTGAGGCTCGGGAGTATTTCAACAACAAAAATATTGTCTTTGTTGCACTTTGAACGGATCAGGAACCAGTATCACGTCATTAATAGACAATAAATTTAATTTCTAGGTTATAATTGCTATGTATAGGCTAGCCCTAAATAAATTCAACAACATTTGTTACCGTACAAGTAGATATTCGTGAGGATCAATGAAAATTTGAGTAGTGTCTTTAAAACATATTTTTTTATTACTTATGATCAGTAGTGTATGTAGATACATACTTCACTCTAATTACGTTAAATTATTATTGAATTTTCTGTAATACCCAGTTATTAGAATGAGATACAATCAATAATAAGTTTATAAAAATTGGACGTAATTACGTCGAACGAATTTGTCACAATTACTCGTTAACTAGCGGTATCAGGTGCTATCACAAAAACCGGGCGTTATTTTTTTTTTTCGCTTTCTACAAGAAACTTTATCAAATTCAATAGTAAAGTCACATTTTACTTCTTTAAATTGATATAATAATAACAATAATAATAATAAGATGCGTTTACATTTATCGTCACAATGCTGCTCTAAGGGTGTTATATTATACCACTTGAGACATTATTACGGAGCTTATAAAAAATTCCCGTTTTACCTTATCTTCCCGGAGATATTGAGTTCGTTGTCAAGAATGAATCGTGTAAGATTTTCTGGAACTATCCATTCAGTACTACCAGACAACTTTCAGCTACAAAACCTGATATAGTTCTTCTTGATAAGACCACGCGAGTTCTGTATGTCATCGAGTTCTCAGCTCCTGCTGAAACGACGGAGACTAAGAACCGGACAAAATATCAAGACCTTCTTTTTGAACTCAGGAAGCAGTATCCAGAGTATTCTGTTGAATTAATTGTTCTTATAATTGGTGTTCTTGGAGGAGCCAAATCGTCACTGTTGGCAAATATAAAATCTATTCCGGCATGCCAGCGTTATGGTGAGTCACTAGTCTATCGCATGCAAAAAACCGTGCTTATCGGGTCGCTCCGTGTACTCCGTGCGCACGACCCAAACTCACTGTAATCGCTCATTTCATGGTTTGAGACGCAGTTATAGTTGCTCCTTGCTCCGCAAGTATCCCTTGTATGACGGTGACGAACCTGAAGTTTTCCGTGCTTGTGGATGCAGAATTCTTTACGAATTTTTTTCCTCCTCATATAATAATAATAATAAATTAGATATAGACTATAATATATTATCGCGTTAAAATAAAAGTAATTTTTGTGGAGACTAATTTTATAGCGTAAGTCGATGAAACGGTGGCAATCTGCAAATTCGGGAAAAGTTGGACCGGACCGATATTTGGAACCCAAAGGAATGGTGAGAAATGCGCCGAACTGTCCTAACGGGGGTTTTTGACAGGGTAAACTATTGAGGCATAAGTTAAACATTGATTTAGAAAAGCATGATGGAGGCTAGGTTAGCCTTCATAATACTTTTCTAAATAAATGTTTACCTATCAAAAACCCCCCTTAGGACAGTTTGGCGCATTTCTCACCAGAGGTCTCACCATTCATTTGGGTTCCGAATTGTATTATAAAAACATTTCCGAATTGAGTCTGTTTAAAATGCATTAACTATATTAGAAATTCTGACATTAAAAACACAACAAAAACTTTAGATGCCATCATGATTGCCGTAGCATATGTTTGATAAAAAAAATGTCGTTTTAGTTGGAATTTGCCTTTCGGTATTTTTACAGTGACGAGCTAGTAAATACTTCGTCATTAATTTGATGAATACTTCCACACGCTCACATACCAACCTAATAATAATAATATATGTCGTCCGCATTTACATTTTTATGTTAATTTGGCACCAAACACCATTTCGGTATGTGTTTGTTTTTTCCTAAACAATACACGATCAAATATAAATGCGTTGCGTGTTTGTTTTTTCACACACACACGTGCGGCATTTTATGATGTTCACGTTTCTGCGGTCACAAAACAAAACTGCTTACACCAAACTTATCATAATCTTTAGTTTTTAGGCGCGAATAGCGTAAACTAAAGCGCCTATATTTATACTCGCTTTGTCACGCTTTTTTTAACTGTTATTTTTGAAGTTTATTGGTGTTTACTCTTTAAGAAACAATTTTGGGTTATTAGGCCTGATACGAAAATTTTTTGAGTAGTAAAATCAATTGGTGAAGCGTTTCGCTCCACCGCTTCAAGTGTGGCGTTACGCTCGTCCGCTTCAAAAGAGACAAACATATATATCTGTAGGATTTAACGTGCGAAAGAATGAGATGGAATACATTACACAGCGTATCTAAGGAGTAAACTCCAGTCGTGCGTCGGAGCAGACACATACACACTTTTTTTGTGTAGCATTGCGCAAAAATGGTTCATTCGAAATCTAGTCGAATAATCGGCACTGATAACCTTTCGATAAAAATTGGATCTTCGATAAATACGCAACGAAGATATGTCGCTGGGTTTTGAAGTATTTAAATCACAAATAATATTTTTATAAGATTTACGACGTGTTAGCGGGCCAGATTCTAAATTAAAAACTAAAACATCTAAATTACAATTTAAAGAATATCTTCTGTTGCTACATTGTTGAAACACCCATTGTTACATGTCTATATTAGAAAAATTTATTTCTCAAACAATGTCACCATCGGGATACGAACCCCGAATCTTTCCACTATCGCGGCGGACTGAGTTACATTACTCCACAGTGACACAGTAAGGTCAATTCATCATTCCAATATATAGCCATTTGTAACTGTATATTTCACATCATGCGAGAGCTAATTTTTATCTTAGATAACGTCAGATATGAACCTTCACAGAAGTGAGAGCTGTGGGTGAATCAACGATGAAAGTTGTTTTCTTATATTAATCTGATTCCTAAATCAAGACAATTTCTATTTCATTAGGAAAGATAACAGCGAAAACTTTTCATGTTCATATATAAGAAAACAACTTTCATCGTTGATTCACCTACAGCTCTCACTTCTGTGAAGGTTCATATCTGACGTTATCTAAGATAAAAATTAGCTCTCGCATGATGTGAAATATACAGTTACAAATGGCTATATATTGGAATGATGAATTGACCTTACTGTGTCACTCAGTCCGCCGCGATAGTGGAAAGATTCGGGGTTCGTATCCCGATGGTGACATTGTTTGAGAAATAAATTTTTCTAATGTAGACATGTAACAATGGGTGTTTCAACAATGTAGCAACAGAAGCTATTCTTTAAAGTTATTAAATAGTAGTACGCACTATACCGTATGAAAAATTCACATTTGTTACTAAATTACAATCTTTTATTTATTTAGTTTAAATAGATTTTCATATAAAGGTAATAAAATGGGTAAATTATCTTGAGCTTGAGGATCCAGACAGCTGAGGTCTCTCGTTTTTGATAAGCTCATTGAAGTCAGAATGATGTCTAAAATCCTCTTTTGGTCGGGGGCCGTATTCAGATGGCTTGAGGGCCGGATGCAGCCCGCGGGCCGTATCTTTGACATCACTGTTCTAAGCAACAGGGAGTTTCATAACAACATTACACTGTTCCTTCGTGTACGAAATTATAGTTGTGTAATCACAATTCTAAGAGCATTGTCAAATCAATTTCTTTGACAATGTTATCTGCAACCCAGCATTAATAGTCATTTATCACAAAGACATAACCTATTTAGCTGTTTGGCCATAGATATAATATTATAATGGCCTCCTTGGAGTTATGTTCCCATCACGAAAAGTCTCATGGTTGACCAAACTCGTAATAACCAAAAGTTGTAACCGAAAAATCTACTGTAAATATACTTTAATAGCAAGCGATGTATATAATTATGTTCAATAATAAATCACATTTATTTGTTCTTCCTTGATTTTCAATTCAATTGACTCAAATTATAAAGTCGTTTTATAACTTAGCAATTGCAAATTTTATGCTGAAGGTGAGAACGAAATAAAATAAACAATAATTTTATCAATTAGACGTTTGAACAATTGATTTAAGATCCAAGATACTTTCGAATGAACAAGGAAAAATAAAAATGCACCACAGAGACGGACGGTCATTAAAGTTGTTATATTGAAAAAAAAGTGGGGCGTCGGGTCGTGGATACACGACGGAAACTAGACTTGTTTTATAATAATGATTGAAAATTTTCGTATACACAAATTAATAAATTAATTTATTTTTTATTAGGTATGTTAAAACATTTTTTCGTCGACTTACGTTAAAAAATTGGTTTCCACAAAAAGCGCTTTTATTTTAACGCGATAATATATAGCCTATGTCCATCCCGAAGGTCCGTTCTAAATATTAGTGAAATTTTTTTGAAATCGGATGAACAGTTTCGGAGATCTTCTACATCCAAACTTACAAACTTTACCCCTTTATCATAAACGCACTGTATACGAAATGGTATTCTAAAAATAGTATATTACACAATGGTCGAAAGTGTGATATTCTTGCCCTGCGCGCCATGGACCGAAGGGCAAAGGTATCACACTTTCGGCCAGCGTGGTGTATACTATTGTTCTACATACCTCGGTCGTAAGCGCGCTTATTAAATACATTAATTAATTAATTACATAAAAACACAGATAAATTCCAAGCAAGCAGCTTTGAGGTTATCCGTAACAACAGTTGAACGCGACTATTAGCTAAAATGTAATAGGGTTGCTCTGGAAACGACATCTAAACAACAGTTTGATTGGTCGTTTTTGCTTTACTACCGCCCGAACGCACGAACTTCCCGCATCGGTGCGCGTAATCCCACCAAGGAGTAAATGTTAGACTTTCTGCCTTATAATTGATGGCGAAAGTATGCATTTTCCATCGAGGTATGACGAAAAATTTGTTCCATCGCCACTGTATCAATAAACGCTGCCACTGGTGATGTTTTTAATCGAGCAACAGTCTAAGCATGTCGATATTACAGGTATCTGTCAGTTCATGACCTCCTATTTAAGTCACCACTGATGTTAACGCGACCAACAATTTTAAAGTTTGGACATAATAATAGGTTCCATGTAGAGAGATATATAATATACTCAGTGTTCAATATTTGCCCGCTTATGGCAGATAGATCAGTACTTAAAAATATTGAACTATCCTATGTTTGATATCTAACGATTAGTTATGAAGAATCTCATCTGTGTTAGAAGAAGTTTTGAAGTGAATTTATTTGGTTGAGGAACAATTGAAAAATAAGCTTTACCTACCAGAGTATCGCTTGTGGCCAACGTTTCGAAAAATATATTTTCATTTCATTGAGGCACTGATGATGAAAATATATTTTTCGAAACGTTGGCCACAAGCGATACTCTGGTAAAGCTTATTTTTCAACCAAATAAATCTCCTTCAATCTCATCTATATTAGTTGCTGGGTTGCTGAAAACATTGTTAAAAAATTTGACTTCACAATGACCTGAGAGTGTGATCATATAATTACAGTTCCCATACATCAAGGAACAGTCTAATGACGTATTCAAACTCCCTGTCATCTAGAACATTCGATTGTACTCAAACAAAAACAAATATTGCTCTGCATAGAAAAAGATCGCTTTTTAAGCTGAATTTTGAGCAAAATACGTAGAAAAACGTTGTTTCGATGCTAAATATATGAATACAAAATTTAAGAAAAAGGTCGTTTCAATCAATCAATTATTTTTCGAGCAGGATCGATTTAAAACTCTACTATGCTTTTCGTGTGGAGAAATATTATGTATGTTCACAATTTTAGTGCGAGATCCGACATTAGAAATATATACCCTCATCTGTTATTTGATGATGACAAAGATAATATTAGGTATACCTATACATTGATAAATCGCACATGGGTTGCCTAGCTAAATCGCGTACCGACGCTGTTAAATCAAATAAATTCTAATTAACTTTCTTGGATCAACACCCCCGATTTGTTAATCATAAAAATCGAGCCTAAGATGGGAGAATATAACACAAATAAAATGTTAACAAAACAAATAAACTCAAAAGTACACAAACACAACCATTTACAAGGTATGTTTATGTGGATGATCTATATTTATGTACAGGATCAACAGTATATTCTAATTCCTTGTGTCATATTCTCTCATTTTAGGCGCCATTTGTATGATTAACAAATCGGGGAAATTGATCCAAAAAAGTTAATTAGAATTTATTTAATTTAACAGCATCAGTACGCGATTTAGCTAGGCAACCCATGTGCGATTTATCAATGTATATGTCGCCGGGATATTGTCCAATCCGTGATTTTGTAATTTCACTAGTGAAATTACAATATCACGATTGACAAATATTCGTGTAATTATAATTTCACTAAGTGAAATTATAATATCACGAGTTTGACAATATCCCGGCGACATATATAAATATTATCTAACATATAATAATCTTTGTCGTCATCAAATAACAGATGAGAGTATAAATTTCTAATGCCGGGTCTTAGACTATTTGGGGTCATTATCAAATCAGATTTTCTGACAATGCTTTCTGCAATTGAGCACTAGTCCCTCAGCAATCGGAAGACCTAATTTTGGACATTGACGAGTTCCGGTTAAACCGGCCTGAATGCACGGTTCACCAAACACACAACCGATCATAAGCCATGCATCGTCTTGATAACCGGTGATGTATCTAAAGCAATATACAAGTATACACCCACATCGCGCTATACAACCTATCCGCATATATACAACTTTGCTTTGCTTCGCTTCGTTCAAGTATCACCTGTCCTATAATTAGTTATTTTTAAGAAACACCACGTACAACGCATTCAAATCATTACTATCACAGTAACTAGATTCAGAAGAACTGTAAAACAAGGTTTCGCAAATCAACGTTTTTTTTTTCTAAGTGGCTAAAACGTAATTTTTTATATTTGCTGAGGTCACCACCGCGAGCGGTGTAGCGTAGTGATGAGAGCACTAGAGGGAGGTACCGAGTTCGAAAACCGGCGGAGGCAGATGTGGCTGGGACTTTTTCCTGCTGCCTCTCGCCGAAGAAACGGTAATTCCATGGTTTCCCTCAATAATTCCAGATAAATATCGAGATGGTTCCTCATTCAAGGCCATGGCCGATTACCTGTCAAAATCCTATGCTCAAAATTTGCCTACCTTATCCTAATGTTCAAAAATTCCTTCATTCGCTCATTGCTATTAAGTGGAAGTTTAAAAATGTAGAAAATAACGGGAAGTGTGATAGATAGAAAATAGTAATGGTGCGAATGACGTCTGTTATGACAATATAAAGTCGAGAAATGGACGCCAATTATTATTATCATATTTGTTAAGGTCACCAACCTTAATAGTTATCTGGACCAAGTACCAATTCGTCAGTACAGTTTAAAATACTTGATGCTAGATTCTATCAGTATTTTAGAAACTCTGGCAGCTATAGTTAGACGTTTAAATGATAAAAAAACAATCAAGCACGAATCTACTTCCTTCCGTCAAGGTTTCTGTACTCTGTGCGTCTGTTAGTATGTGAACACGATACAGGTCAAACGGATGAGCGGATTGAAACCAAATTTTGGATGTTTGGTATGCAAATATAAAGAGCCCTAATGTTTTTGGGGAAAATCGGCGCATGCGCAGAAGAGACATATGCCATAACGGTGTTTTTTATATAATAATGGTATACTTTTCATAACGAATTATTATTCTATTTATTTTTTCAAGTAAGTTTCGTTAAAATTTTTTTTTCTAAAATTTATAGTTTCGAAAGTATTTTTAAATAAAAAAAATCAGCCACTCTTGTTTTATGGATCTGTCAGAAATAAACTAGTTCGGCATGCTTTGATTAATTTTTACATGAGGTGGAACATATTGTGTAGGTAACCATGGCAACGAATAGCAAATATCATATTGAATACTAGCCATTACCCGCGTCACCTCACGCGATATCAGATATTTTATTTTCTTTATTATAATCAAATGTCAACATTTTTGAAGTTGGAATGGTCCCGTCGCCCAAATGGCTGATTTTTTTTTCATTTTTAGCACACCTTAAATAGAAAAAAAAATATTTTTCTGATTTCGACTCTCCTATTGGACGTAAATCTACTGAAGTACAGACAGACAGATTCTTGCTAAAAATTTATATTAGTACATTTTAAAACAATAAGCGTCAGAGTTAAGTACGGCATATTTGGTATTCCATATTACTATTTATGACAGTATAGTTACGAGGTCACCATTCACTATCATCCGTTCTCTAATGCCCATGTGTCCAACGAGTAGAAAGAAATCTCTCATATACACTTAACATCTCTTGTATATTGCAAAGATACACGGTGGGCCATAAAAAAATCAAACGAAAGTAGACAAATCGCCACAACTTAACCATTCTGTATGGTGGACTTTGGCCGCGTCTGTCTGTCTGTCTGTCTGAACGCAATAAACTACCGAACGGATTTTCATACGATCTTCATCAATGGGCGGAGTGACTCAAGAGAAAAGTTTATGTTTATAATTCATTAATGCTTTGTGTAAATTGGTTGAAATATTATGACGATGATTGTTGAAGACTAGGAGCTTTAATCGAAAACACTGCCTAATCCTTTTGAGATATGGTGGAATTGTTCCTCTTCGATACGTGTAAAGAAAAGTCCGCGATGGTACGTGTCTATCTTTTAAGGATAGCTTACTATACCCATCTTAATGTTAAGCGCTTTTCGTGGATATCAATCTTGCAACGTAAGTCGACAAAAAAACGGTAGCAATCTACAAATTCGAGTGAAGCCGGGCCGGGTAAAGCAGTACAAAGCCGTAGCCAGGAATTCACTCGGGGGGGGGGGGGGGGGGGGGGGTCGAGCTCTGGACCAGACACAATAAGTAACAATTTTATTTATGTAAAATTATAATATAGACTTATTGTAGTATAATTTAACATAAATAAAACAATTAATTAAAAGACAACCGACGCGGATTGTCACCAAAAATAAAGCGCGTGACAACGATCTCTGGACTGATCTCGACATCACGATGGACGCTCATCAAGGCTAATCTACTCAGTCGTGACTGTCCCACGCTGTTTCTCAAAAAGTTTTTAGCCTCCTCAACGAGGAAAAAGTACGCTCTGGTGTCGCCGTCGACACAGGTAGCGTCACGAGTATTGCAGACAATAGCTTGTGAATCATCGGAAACATTACTGCGTTACAGCTGTCCAGCGCTTCTAGTGATGTAGTGGGCCATTCCGCAGCAACTATTTTTGACCACTTCGCTCGCCACACCGATAACTCCTCTTCAAAACTTGTTTGATTTGACAAGTTTACCAAACACTTTCATGAATCCGTATTATTTGTAAATGTATAATTGTTAGTTACGAAAAAACTTATTTAACCTTCTACTGACTTGCGATCAACGCCAAAGCGGCATAATTGCGTTAGTATTTTGTTTAATTAACATTGTGGTTCACTCTGTATAAGTAAGTATAATGTATTTTCGTTCTCCAATTATCCGAAAATTGCCTCCATCTCGGCCACGTATTGCAAAGCACTTGCTCGCTCTTGTGGTCTCACCGTACCATCATTTTATATTGAGTTTTTTTATTATTATTATTATTATTGTACAATTTTACATTGTTGTGTTTTGTTTACTTATTTGAGATTGATATTTTATGACAACAGCTATTCCGGGTCCGAAGTTAGTTACTAAAATTTACTGTCTGAGAAAAATCATAATTTAAAACCAGAAATCTTTCCGTCTAATAGAGTTGCACTAGGCATCGGATTCTTTTCAAAAAGAATAAATAAAAAAATGTGAATTTGACACTATAGACTCAGATAATCTGTTAAATATAGCGCCGTCCGTTGAACGTCAAAGCAACACACGCTATACTAAATATTTTATCGCAACGGGAGCGCCATCTGTTGAACGTAACATCAATAACTGAGCCACAGCAACGCGTTTAAAATAAAATTAAATAGAAATAAATCTCCTTTAATAGGTACATATTTTGGAACAAAACTTCTACTAATAATAATAATGCGTTTAACGTCCGTTTCTCGACTTTTGTCATAACAGACGCCATTCGCACCATTACTATTTTTCATCTATCACTCTTCCCGGTATTTTCTACATTTTTAAACTTCCACTTAATTATTAGCTAATGGGTGAATGATAGAATTTCAGGACGTTAGGAGGCAAATTTTGAGCGCAGGCGTTTGACGGTAATCGGCCATGGCCTTGAAAAAGGAACCATCTCGATATTTATCTGAAATTATCGAGGGAAACCACGTCAACAAGATGGCCGATGCAGGAATGACTGTTTCTCGGCGAGAGGCAGCAGGAAAAAGTCCCAGCCACATCTGCCCCCGCCAGGATTCGAACCCGGTACCTCCCGAATGCGCTCGGTTGATAGAGTAAGTTTTTATTATTATGGTAACTCTAGCTGTAGGTACAATTTTTGTTCCTTGAAGCGTTAATGCAGCTCTGTAAAATGCATGAGATGGCGATCTAGTTATGACCTTGTAGAAAATTCATATACAAATTTTGAATGTGACTTTTATATTCTTTAGCGCATATTCTGGTGTTAATTAATGATCAAATAATTATGAATGACGAGCGATTATAATTTTACAATCTATGAATGACGACGTGATTTTATATAAAAAAAAAAACATTACACATTTCTGAACAATTCTTGGACAAACGAAGAACGTTAATTATAAATAAAAAATCGCAGGATTGTGCACAAATATTAAATTTATCAATTGTACGACGTTTCGTCTATAGATTTAGACTTTTTCAAGTACAAATGTGAAAATCCGAAACAATAATTATGAAAATAAACATTAATTACTAACCATAGCAATTAACAAAAGTTAAGGTACATAAGACAAAAACATGGCAACAAGTTTATGTATAAATTTTTAAACAATAAAAATAAATAAAATTACGAAAGTTAGTTCAATTTCATAACATAGTTATACTGACTACTTAAATTTTGAGTATCTGTTCTTAGTTCTATAATTAATAGAATTGTTTTTTCTAATAAAACAGATTTCACTGATATTGCGTTTCTTCCAATTTGACTCTTTATCTAATATTTGTAGAAATGTATGTCCAGTGTCGAAATGACGAGATGACAACGCGGTCTTATTATCACTTAATAAATTTATGTTTCTACAGTCCATTCTGTGTTGGTAAATTCTATGTTTTAGTAACTGTTTTGTTTGCCCCACATAGCACTTACTACATTCACAAGGTATTTTATAAATGATATTAGATTGAAAAAGTCTAAATCTACAGACGAAACGTCGTACAATTAATAAACCTAATATTTGCCCACAATCCTGCGATTTTTTATTTATTATCTCGATGGACACGATATCTAATATAAACGTTAATTATGTTTGGTAAACTCAATTATCGCTATTTATTCGAAGGAATAGCTACCTGAAGAACAAATGAACCAAATAACTGCTTATGTGAATATGGCCATAAAAGAACAAACCCAATAAACAATTGACGCGGATCTTTGAAACAAAGCAATGATTGCTGGTTCGTGATTTGCGATACGAGATTCGATCACGAAGTGTTATTTTGTGTAAACTGATTAATATGCATATATGTTTATATAATATCACACGCATCATAACTGTATAAGAGTCAATAATTCTGACAACAATCATATTATAATCTCCGTCTGTTGTATTTAAGCGGCCAACACACCTTGATACAAGCTGCGATGCAAGGCATCGACTCTTATGTTTCATGATGCAAGTAGCAGTGTGTGTAGTACTGAATCACGTATTTGGCATCAGTTGCGGCTTTCAGCGATGCAAAGCCTGGAATCCCATTTTGGTCGGCGAGCTCACGACGCCGAGTCGGTGATGCTGATGCAAGTTTCAGCGTGTATAGAATTGTGTCGATGCCAAGACGATATTAATTTATTTTCCCGCGGCATTTTAGAGGTTACTTTGTTGTTTATGTGTGTAAATTCCATTATGGAAAGTGATAGTGTATTTTGGGAAGAATTCATAAACATTTATCATCTGCATACGTGTCTTTGGAATACAAATGCACTTTTAGCTCTTCCAATAAATTTGTATTTGAATAACGTTTTCCTTCTATAAACCATCTTTTTGACCATTTCCTTTTTCTTTTATGGAGTATAAAGAGTGCCCCAACTACTGCTATTAAAACTGGTGTTTGCAAAACGTACCTCATTTTATTCGTCAAGCACTAGGTGCCTAGAAAATAACTTAATCTACTGTTCTTGTGTTGCATGGACATGGAGTCGATTAAGGCATCGCAATAGGTTTCGATTTAAGTCGGCGTTTATGCAACTGATGCAAGTTTCATGAAACATAGAGTCGATGCCTGCATCGCAGCTTGTATCAAGGTGTGTATGCCGCTTAAAAGCCGAGTTGCCTCTATATAGAAAATTGAAACCAATTACGTATAGGTTTTTGTGATAGAATTGATCATCTAAAATTACAGTGTTGTGCAACTTATTTGTAGAGCGCCGACAGAAATCAGATATAACATCCGCAGATTATTATCGATCTATGGACGGATTTTCAAAATATAGTTTTATTTAATTTTAAGTGCAAATGAATGATTTTTTTTTCGTGCTACAATAATTTATAGAATGACTAGCCGTTAGCCGCGGCTTCGCACGCGATTGCGATGAAGCACGAATGCATTTCCATTATTTGACATAGTTACTCCTTTCTCGACGTAGACTCTCCTAATAAATTTCAAAATTGATGACAACGTCCCGACAAACCTTGAAAATGACACCCTTGTTGATTTTTAAACTATTTACCTCTTTTCACCGTCTGAATGGAGTTGTTTTTGAAAAAGCACGAAACACTTGTTTATTTATTTGTTGACAGGAGTAATCGTGCGCATTTTTATATGATTTCTCCATACAAATTAGGTACCTTGCTACACCCTTTTAGGGGTTGAATTTTCAAAAATCCGTATTTAGCGAATGCTGATGTCATAATAACTATCTGTGTGCCAAATTTCAGCCCAATCCGTCCATTGGTCTGAGTTATGCGTTGATAGACCAGTCAGTCACGGTTTCCTTTCATATACCTATTTAGATCAATTTTCTGTTAAATGTCCCAAAATTCATTCATTGGCCCATTGCTATTAATTAAGCGAAAGTTGAAAAATGTAGAAAATAACGGGAAGTGTGGTAGATGGAAAATAGTAACGGTGCGGATGGCGTCTGTTATGACACAAAGTCGAGAAACGCACGTTAAACGCATTATTATTATTAGTAGAAGTTTTGTTCCAAAATATGTACCTATTAAAGGAGATTTATTTGGTTGAGGAACAATAGAAATAAGCTTTACTTTGTTGAAATTCATAGTTTTAAATGATCATGTATTTTATTTATTTTTTTTTATTTATTTATTTATTTCCTCAATAAAAAAATATACAATTTCTATGATATATTATTACATAGAGGATATCCTGCCCAACTTGGGAGACCAGTGCTAGGGCAGGAGTCCAAAAATATTCTGCAGACGTGCTTCTTTTAAAGGGAAATAAAAAATTAACAACAGAAAAAATTTACCATCTCAACTTGCATTGAGGCCCTGAAGATGAAAATTAATTTTCGAAACGTTGGCCACAAGCGATACTTTGGTAAAGCTTATTTCTATTATTCCTCAACCAAATAAATCACCTTCAATTATTATTATTTAAGTATTCAAATATTCAAATAAATTCAAATCAAATTCCTGAAACATTCATTTTAAAAAAACCGACCCTGCATTTCGTGTTTTCGTAGCCGAAATTCCGCAGTCTACAAATAAATAATGCAGATTCTAATTTATTCGAAACAAGACGAGTTTTTTTCTCCGTCCATTCATCTTAATTGGAGCATATAACCACAAAACACATGAATTGAAGATTGAACGTTACGTAACTAATTATTATCGAATGTCCCAACACACAAAATGCAGGTGACATTTGGGATAATTATAGGTAATATCAAGTAACCGCTGTCCACTCAGATAGTCGTCGCCAAAGGCGTTATGTCTTTTAACAAAAAATGTCATTGGTACGGTCATTAAAGACATGTCGCTCTAGAAATTATATCGAGAAAGGCAAATGACCTGTCACTACCGTCGTCGTCATCGGGGCTCCAAACGAATTATTACACTGTCATTATTATAATTAAGTGACATGTTTTAAGCCGGGGCCACACTGCGTGTCGAATGTCTCCCAACGTGTAGACGAGTGGTGATTCGAGACACGGATTTCGAGTGATGTCGAACGTCCAGCGTTGGCTCTGGAAGACATTCAGAGTGCTGCTGGTTTTATATACCGTTTCGAAGAGATTTTCCAATCTTATCAGACGCCTTTCAACGTTTGGACGAATAGTGATTCGAGATACGGTCTGCCGCGAAACGGATTTCGAGTGATGTCGAACGTCCAGCGTTGGCTCTGGAAGGCATTCGGACTGCTCTTGGTTTCTTATACCGCTTCGAAGAGATTTTCCAGTCTTAATTGACGCCTTCCAACGTTTGGACGAATGGTGATTCGACACACGGTCTGCCGCGAAACGGATTTCGAGTGATGTCGAACGTCCAGCGTTGACTCTGGAAGACATTCAGAGTGCTGCTGGTTTTCTATACCGTTTCGAAGAGATTTTCCAATCTTATCAGACGCCTTTCAACGTTTGGACGAATGGTGATTCGAGATACGGTCTGCCGCGAAACGGATTTCGAGTGATGTCGAACGTCCAGCGTTGGCTCTGGAAGACATTTGGACTGCTGTTGGTTTCTTACACCGCTTCAAAGAGCTTTTCCAATCTGTTCTCTCCCACATTGTAGATTGCAAACGTGAAAATGGCAAACTGGGACATTGGAGCCAAATTTAAAATCAATATTGGATCCCACATGCAAAGTCGTCAGCTGTGGCAAACGCTGGAGCTGATCATTGGATCGAAAGATGTCAGTGTGACGTCGGCTTAATAAGTCAAATAATGATGCAATGTAATTTGAGAATTAAAAAATTCCGCACTAAATTGATACCTTATTTATGATTAAGTCTCGAAATGTCCTTTTGCAGATCAATATCACCAAAGAGTCACTCAAAGTTGGTAAATATTGGAAGGTTGAAAAAGTCGAAGAGCTATTTTTAGGTTAAACTGTTATCTGTGCTGAAACGAGATCATAAAAATGGATTGACATAATTATCAGAGAGGTGATCAGAACGTCGCGTAACAATTAATGAACCCTTCTCTTTAACATGCTTAGTTGGTTTGCTTTCAGGTCTACCGAGCAGTTAAATGAAAAAGGCGTTCATACTTCTTCGTAGATCCGCAACTTTACATTAAAAGAGCCGCATGCGGCTCTCCAGTGCCATACGCAAAAAATAATTATTTTATTATATAAACCCTTAAAAATCGTCCAATCGATCCATGATTGAGCACCATGTCTATTTCTCAGCCATTTCCACTCGCGTCTCACCCGCACCACCACCATCGCGACGTGTCGTCCTCGGATATATTATACCTATATAAGCAAATACTATAATACTGAATCGAAAATGTTTAGCGGCTTTTTAAAAACTGGGAAATTTTATAAATTGTAACTTTTGGCTCTTCCGTCTCAAAAGGTTTCCGACCACTGGTATAGATAAGTTATATCGACAATCTTTTACGTGATTACACTTTAAAACAATTGTTTTGTAACGCTTTAATCAAGGACATATTTTAATGGACAGTTAATTGTAGAAGCGATTGTTATAGTTGAACTGTTGCATGTTGAAGATGGCATATCTTGGAGCGACAAACAATAATTACAAGCAGATGACAAGGCAATAGAGTTTGGTTACGTTTGACAGTTACACACGCCAACCTGTGGCTCCGTATCGGGACAGGACAAACTGCCGTGACATAAAAAAAAGTAATTCTATTATGAATACGAGCGGGGGACTGCTCATGATGCCATGAATCGCTAGTTGATTTTTAGCGCAACTTTCGAACGGCATTTAAGAAAACAAATAGTAAAATACGCAGCGTTCACTGAAACAGTGAATTAATTCATGTTAAAAAAAGTATGGTTTTTTGTTCAACTCGAGCCTTACTATCGGAAACTGGTGAGGTATATTTTTTTGTACTTCAAACTCAACCGGAAGTGTACATGCATTTCTTTAAATGGTAACATATTTTTTTTAGATTGTTTAATCTTTAATTTTTTCTCTATAAATTAATATAAAATTTTTGTAAGGTAACATAAGAAAATATTCTAGATAAGTTTACATATGTGTGGAGTGCTATGAAAAATAATTATTACTGTGTATTTAAGGAGGTTGGTGTGTTACAGTCCCAATCAAAAGTAAGTCGAATTCTAAATCAGAACTTTTTCACAATAAATTTTTACAAAAGGTTATAAGTCGCTGATACCAATAAATTATTGTCATAGACATAGATAAATAATTTTTTTATTAATAACAATTATTTCAGTATTTTACTTAATGAACAACTTTTGAATTTTTTGTACAAAGTTAGGTTAGAAAAAATAAATTTATGTAAATATCTGTATTTTACATATTTTTTGCAGTAAATAATTAAAAAAAGAAATTAGAAGTAATGAAAATTAAAATTAAATCATTAAAAAGTTGAAAATTCAGTTAAAATTGTTAAAATTGTCAAGAATAAAAGTCCATGATCGAACAGTGCTAGGTTTAATAATTTTTTTTATTGATTAAAAGTCTCCTAATTAAATTGGAAAAAAATATTAAAATATTTGTAAGACATCGATGCTTTACCCAGTTAGTTTTCGGAACTGTTAACATTATTTGGTTATTTGCAAAAAATTAAAATGTACCGTTTGCATGCTAGGTTGACATATTTTCCATAAGACTACATGTAAAAGTTTATTTTAATTTTTGACTTTATAAATCGATTTTGGATGTTTTGCAGAAAATTTTGTCATAAAAAATCTTTTAAAAAAACTTTATTTCAGATTTTTTTCATTATCTTCGTTTACCGCCTCAACCTCCTTAATTAATAAATTGGTAACGTTTTTCGCGAATATTTTCTACGGAGCCTGATCCACTTATAGTCGATCGTTGTAAAAAGGTTTCTTAAAAATCTATCCAAAAACACGGCATAAGCTTCTTTTTTTCACTTTTGCCCACAGACGTGTTGCAAAGTTCTTGTACCATGGTAATAAGTGATGAGGACATGATACTATCAGTGCCAGAGCGCGAGTTACATATTTCCTTGCTCCATATTTGGTATGATTGATTACACAACATTATAATAGCTTCGATAATTTTGTACTCAACTATTGTATTTACTTTTTTTAATCTAATAGTAATGTCATTAGATTGTAATTATTTATATTCCATTAAACATAATTATAAAAAAACTAGATCTCGAAAATTGATGTTTTCACTGTTGTAAACAATTAAATATTTGAATGACATTGGCATTATTTGTAATATTGTGCTCCAATAATCTATTTCAAATCAACAGTTCACGATTTTAAATATTTCGTGATTTTTGTAATAAAATAATCAAGATAATTACTTCTAGTTATTATAACATTTTCTTCTGCTGGACATAATTTTTAAGTTTCGCTTACAGTATCTTTCTCAACAAAGTACTGACAGAATAAGTTTCGCAACAATTCTAAGAAATGCTTGTTTTTAAAATTAGAAACAAACTTATTTATTTGTCAACCATTAAAAAAAAAGTACAGATGGGAGACCAATCCGTAAGGATTGAATCTGATCCGATTGCCTTAGCGATAAAATTATTCTATTCTATTCTAACCATTCTAGTTACATCTCAAATAATTATAAAAATTATAAAATTACAATTCAATAGATGACGTTAACTAACGATTCAAATAATTATAACTATTGTAAATTTTATTTCTAGAATACTCTGACGCTCAGTTGCAGAAAGCATTGTCAGAAAATCTTCTATATACAATGATTCTAGATTGTAACCATGAGTCTACGAAAAACGAGGGCAATCTACAAATTCGGGCGAAGCCGAACCGGGCCGCTAGTAACATATAAATCGGGGCGGAGATCCGTTATATATAGGGCTACAGGACCATTCCAACTTCAAAATGTTGACATTTGATGTATAATAAAAAAGATAAAATTTCTGATATCGCGTGAAGTGATGCGGTTAATGGCTAGTATATTCAATATGATATGGTTACCTACATAATAGGTTCCACGTCATATAAAAATTAATCAAAGCATGCTTAACTAGTTTATCCCTGACAGATCTACAAAACAAAAGAACAGCTGATTTTTTTTTTATTTTCAAAATATTTCTGAAACTATAAACTTTAGAAAAAAATGTTTAATGAAACTTTCTTGAAAAAGTAAATAGAATAATAAACCGTTATGAAAAGTATACCATTATTATATAAAAAAACTCGGGTCGCAGTGCGAAACCCTGCCGACAATATAGTGTATTTGCTATTATAGGCAGTGTGGCTCCCTCATATAAACTTAACTTTATTTTTTTACAAAATACAAAATTTTACCCCTTAATACACCCCTCAAAATATTATTTTTTTCTTAATTTTAATATTACTATCAATACAACAAATTAAATTCACTCTTCACTAAATAAATCCATATCTACAAACTAACGTTTTCATAAAATTTTTAAGTCTGGTCCTGTCGGGCCGATTTTAATAAAATTTTGGTAGCACATTTTAATCATTACTAAAGGGTTAAATTTCAATTTTGAAACGATTCGGAAAAATTTTTCGGTATTTTCGGGCCCAAAAATATTTTTCAACCCCTAAAACCCACCCTTAAAGTGACCCGATTGGGCCCATTTTAAATAGGCTTCGTGCGGTGATGGATTTCAACATGTGGTCCAAATTTCGTCAAAATCAATTAACTCCTTCGAAAGTTATAGCCCGTACACTTATATATATAAATATATATATATATATATATACATATATAAACATACTTTTCCAAAAATGGCGCCAAACTTCTTAGAAAGTTATGAAACGTCGAGAAATTTTGGTCCGACCCCTAGGTCCCGCCATCCGACCGACGCCAATAGTGTAAGTGCCTTATGGCAAATACACTAAAAATACCGTTGTAGCATATATCTGTTCTGCGCATACGCCGATTTACCCCAATAGAGCTCTTCATATTTACGTATCAAATACCCTCCCAAAATTTGGTTTCAATCCGCTCATCCGTTTGACCTGTATCGTGTTCATAGTCAAACAGACGCACAGAGTTTTTCTAAAAATATGTTTTATGGATTCTTGGGAACTCAAAACGGAAAGATATTGTAAAATTGTGAAAAGCGATTTTTGACCTAAACTGATACCATTCCCCACTTGTGGTTTGGAATGGTAAAAATATAATGAAAATTGTATAGTTTTCAATTGGAAGTTAACCGATATTTCTCTTGTCAACCAATTTACAAAGCGCATCTTTTTATTACGTCTAAAAATGTCTGTACCTTTTTACCAGTTTAATTATAATTTATGTATACCTGAACAGAAAAAAACGTAATAATTATCCTTTTAAAAACGGCCTTCCTCGGTGGAGCTTTGAGAGCTCGTAATAATTAAAAAAAAAAGCGGTGTAATAAAGTTCTGAATAAGACATGTCATTTCTACGAAATGACGCTCTCTGACAAGACGACAAGATGAGAGAGTGCACGCGGGGACATAATACACATACCTGGTTAAATCGCTGCTATAAACTAATTAACATGGCAATAAACTGTCGGAGACACAAGCAGCTAGTCTTGGGAATAGTCGAACGATTCCAATAACCGAAAGGTTGCTACCATAGAGATATAAGTAACTAGAGTTCGCTAGTTCGTATGCTTGCCAAATGTTTTGTGTCCAGGGTAATTCAACCCACTTAAGCTTTAATTAAAATGTCCACATCATCTCTTTTTTTTCTTAATGGTTCCTTCAACACAGGTTTTCCTTGGAAGGAACCTATATACTTTCATTTATGTGTGTTTTGTTTGTTTATAAATAACTGTATTTTCATGGAAGTAATAAATTATTATTATTATTATTATAAGTGGAAGTGTCCTCAGATGAGAGAAAGAGAACGCTGCGGAAAGTCCAGAAAACCAGATATTTGTTTACTCAAATCAACATTGTTTTGTATCAATAGTTACCATAGAGATAAGGAACTGGTCTCTGTCTGAATTGCAGACACTTTCAAGGCTCAGTCGCGTACTCTAGTCTAATATCTCTATGGTTGCTACTCGAATGATTTTACCATTCCAACATCCACACAAGATGGTAGGTACTGATAATATATTTTTTTTTATTTTGAGGTTCTCCGAATCCAAAAAACACGATTTTGGAAAAAGTCTGATACAGATCAAACGGATGAGTGGATTGATACCGAATTTTGCAAGGATGTTTGATATGCAAATATGAAGAGACCTTTTGTTTTTGGAGAAAATCGGAGCATGCGCAGAAGAGATGTATGCTATAACGTTGTTTTTTTTATATAATAATGGTATACTTTTCATTACGGTTTATGATAATCGAATGATCTATTCGAAATGATTCCTTCATATTATGTACCACGCGGGAATGAATGAATGTTTCAACTCTCGAATGAATTTTGCACTCGGTTTTGATTTTCAGTCTCGAGAGAATCACCTGCATACAGTGCTTCATATAGAACATACACATATAATCGTATTGAATACTGTGCAATGCATTAATTTTATCTTGAGTGGTTGCGAGTGAAAACAGAATTCACTCGATCTGTCTATGCATTCGATATGATTAGTTATTATAACGAATTTTCGATTATGAGACGTGAGAGAGTCGCCTACATGCAGTGCTTCATAGAACAGAGGCAGATAAAAGACTAAGCAATCGTATTCAATACTGTGAAATGCAATATGAGAGAGACAGATGCAGTGTTTCAAACAGCAAAGAAAGAGTGTAGTACAAAAATGGGTGTTATAAGTCGTAACTCGTAGGTGTATAAAAAGCGTTCAAATGATTTTTGTACAGCCTCTCGAAACATTTCGAGATATTTTAATATAATCGACGTTTTTCAGTCGAAATATCCCATCTCTAATCACAGCCTTCTGCTCTCTCGTTTTTAAAAAAAGAGTCTCCTGTTGTTGTAATGTGACACCGGCACAGCTTAATAAAACATATCAGCTGAATCACGGAAGTGTAAAGACAGCTGCACACGACACTGTTTTTTCCGCCAGGAATTGTGCCAGCAGTCGCGCTGGCTGCAAGGATGGAATAGACGTCACTGCGGGGTCCGTTGCTTGGTTACATACCTAGAAAGAAGAGTAGCCCCTGTTCTAATTTTAAAACCTATCTTGTGATCTAGCAGGCGAGCCCGCAGTTATACGTCATTTCCAGCTTCGTACCCAGCTTACCGGTCAGCAGAAGTTCAAGCCGTGTTTCTAGCCTCGTGTGCAGCGGCTTTTAGAGTGCTTAACAAATTTAGCATCACATGTGACACAGAAACTTAACATCGACCGTACAGAATGGCGCCATTAGAAATATACAGTCGAGTGAATATGCTGGCATTTCTATATGCTGTGTCACGCCAGGTTTTCAATTGATCTTACTGTAAATGATACAGTGTGTAATATGTGACCGCGCGTATTTTATTACGGTCGCGGCTCGCTTGATCTGTTTCGTAAATGTATAGGTTTTCTGGTTGGTTATAATACGTGCACGCATCGATATTGTAAAATATATTATTGCATTTATGTGTTGTTGTTGTTTTCTCTATTATTGTTCAACTGTTATGTCCTCTTGTGAAAATTATTGCAGCCAGACGCATACTATACACATATAAAAGCGACACGCATACATATCTGCAACCGGAAGGCAAAGTGGCTCGGGTCGGTTGTTTTTATAACATGAATGAATTGAAAGAACGCTCCTGATCATTCACAGATGCTGAAGAGTATTCCGAAGATGATGCGAAAACAAATAAGGACACATGGATGACCTAACTTGAGATAGAGATAGAGGCCATGAAATTTAGGGAGTTGCCAATAGAAAGTCTGGATCGACCAAAAGAAAGGAGCATAGCCGAGTCAAATGATTGTCAGATAGAACGATCGAAAAAGTAATGAAGTTCGTTGGATTGTAAGAAGAAGTATGGATCGACCAGAAGAAAGGAGCGTAGCCGAGTCAAATGATTGTTAGGTAGAACGGTGGAAAAGGTCGAGAAGTTCATTAGATTATAAGAAGTCTGCATCGACCAGAAAAATAAATGTATACGAGCCAAATGAAGTTAGGCAGAAGGGTGAAAAAGGTTGCGAAGTTCATTGGATCCTAAGAAGTCTGGATCGACCAGAAGACAGAAATGCAGAAGAGCCAAATGAAGTTTGGTAGAACAACGGAAAAGGTCACGAAGTTAATTGGATTGTAAGAAGAAGTCTGGATCGAACAGAAAAAATGCAGGCGAGCCAAATGAATGATGGCAAAGGTAACGAAGTTCACTAAATTGCAAGAAGTCTGGATCAACCAGAAGAAATGCAGGCGAGCCAAATGAAGGGTGGCAAAGGTAGCAAAGTTCATTGGATTGGAAGAAGTCTGGATCGACCAGAAGAAATGCAGGCGAGCCAAATGAAGGGAGGAAAAGGTCAGGAAGTTCATTTGATCGTAAGAAAAAGTCTGGATCAACCAGAAGAAACAAGGAAATATGGAAAGGTGTCTAAAGAACGAAGGTAATAGGAATAGACGCTAAAGAGAAAGAGTTGATGAAACCATGAAGTTTGAGTTGCGAAGAAGTGTCAAAAAGGTTATGAAGTTCAGATCGTCGGTTCGTTTAAAAGAAAGAAAGAAGCGTAGACCAAACAAATGAAGTACGAGGTAATGGCTGGAAAAGTCACGAAGTTCAGGGGATTGAAGGAGATTAGTGAAGAGTCTAGGGAGTTGCAAGAAGGCTCTATCAACCAGAAGATGGAAGAATAACAGATGATTCAAATGAACTTGGAAGGAAAGAGTCGATGAGGCTGTAGAGTCCAGAAGGCTACAACTAAAACAATAGAAATGACTGAGAAGTGAGGAAATAGGTTTGTTGACTCATTGTCTACATTAAAAAATGTTTTTTTTATTCAGAAATCTGTCCAAATATATATTTATTTCGCCATATTTAAAACGATTTTGAGTATGATGAATTAGTTTCCTTCCAATTCGTATTTCAGAAGGTATTTAAAGAATTGCAGGTCCTATATCTTTTCACTAAAGTGACCTACGGCCCCACTGGAGGACTAATAATTTCGTAAATAAATTTTACTTAAAATTTGTGTGACGCGTTTTTACAGAAAAGCAGAAAAAATCGCTAAGAAGATTTTTTATTTAAAATATACGAAAATTCGACATATCCAACTTGTCCGTTTGGGACGTGCATATTCTGGTTTTATTACTGCATTCATTCATATGTGTATAAAACGTCATCCGACACAAAAATAAAAACCAATACAACAGCGCAAGCAGATCAAAAATAAGACCTTCTGAAATCGAAGTACCTTCCAAAGAAGTTACATCTTTAGTGTATAATTTAGGTACTGCATCAATTTCAAAAAGACTCCTTTAGAAGTTAATGACTTTAGATGACGACAATTATTAATCTAGAATCTATTATTCAAAATGACTTCTTTAATTTTTTTTTCGTACCAAAAGTAAAGCTTCGTTTACAAGTTACAGTATGAAAATATGTGCAAGTCCATATTTATAATATATATTTAATATATAACATAATATTCCAATAAAGCTTATTTTTATTAAAAAAATGTTCCCTTTCAATAATGCCAAATTATTGAAAATAGCTTAGCTATCAGAGATTTTAATTATTTTGGGTTACCCGTCTTATCGACTGTTGAAATTTTTTGGCCCATATACATTTTAACGATAATAAATATTTTATCACTTAACTCGGTTATTATGGAAAATACGGAAAATTTACAAGTTACCAAAATTAAAGGATGTGATTGAAGAACTTTTTTGGCACTAAAGGATTTTTTATATAAAGCTTCGTTTACAAGATACGGCATGAAAATATTTTTTTTAACGCAATTCCGCTTTTATTATTTAACATTCTAATAAAGCTTATTTTTTATAACAAAAAACTTCCTATTCAACAATATTAAAATTTTAAAAATAAATGAGCTACCACCAGTTAAACCATAAAACTATAGCATATTTATCCGATCACTTTTCATATTGGATGCTTATCGAGGAAAGCTTAAAATTCTTACACTGCGTGCCATGATACCCGAGGCAAAGCCGCAATGCAAGGATAGCAAACTTTCGGCCCTTGTGGTGTAATATACCTACTATTAAACCCAGATAAGCATCCAATAGGTGATTTTTTCTTTACTGCCGCCTGAACGTACGTACTTCCCGCATCAGTGCGTATAATCCAACCAAGGAGTAATTAATGCTAGACTTATTCAATCTTTGATTAATGTCTGATTAGAACTCTTCAATAAATAAAATTATCGATCAATTTTTCAGACAAATATATTAACAAAAAAATATAATTAATACATTAACGTTTCGATCCGGATTAAAAAAAATCTTTCACGAATTTCATTTATATTTTTAGATCAGTTCTGAAGAAGCTCCAAATCCGGATCGAAACGTTAATATATTTGTCTGAAAAATTGGTCGATAATTTTATTTATAGTAATGTTAGACTTTCTGCCTTACAATTGATGCCGAAAGTATGCACTTTCGATCGAGGTATGAAGAAAACATATTTTTATTTGTTTTTGTCAATTTTAGTGACAATTTTTGCCAAAACAAGAACAAAACTTGGCTCAGAAAAAAGTTGGCACTACGACAGTTTAAACGAACTGATAAAACTCGATTGTTATATAATCCGATATCACGATTTGTTTGCAGAAGATTCAAAGCGATCGTAATCACGCGTGTCCATAAATGATGGTGTAATGTAATGTTGGTATTCGAAATTGACTGACGGGTGATTCTGAAGTTGGTATGGCGTTTACACAGTGGACCATAAATAAGTATACTAAAATTCTCTACTCTGGCATTTTTCATAACTTTTTCTATATCTTCAAACAATTTTCCGACTCTTATTACCCCCTTTAACCCCCATATCTACCCCCTTTCCTATTTTGCACAAAATTTAGCAGTCAAAAATTTTGAAAATTAAGTGAAAACCAGCTATTTTACGAGGGCGTACGTGCAATAAATGCTATATACTAGGGGCAGGCAAATCTTGTGATCACCGGGCCACATTGCTGATGAAAATATGACCGTGGGCCAAAAAAAGGCCTTATTTCCGCAACAAAAAGTCCTTTCATTCCCTTTTTTGCTATTTATTATTTTTCTAAAATTTTAGTTATGCGCCAAATTATATTAAAAAACTATTTTTGCTCTTATAATATTAAAATTCTTCGTGGGCCGGACCCGGCCCGCGGGCCGCATTTGTCCAGGCCTGCTATATACATATATCTCGTACGTGATTATTGTGTTATAACCGAGCCAAATGAAATTAGGTAAAAGGGTGGCAAAGGTCGCGAAGTTCATACGGTTGCAAGATGTCTGGATCAACCAAAAGAAACAAGGAAATATGGCCACATATCAAAAATTATTGTCTGTTAATTTATGACGCATTGTGTATATATGTACAACGTTGAATGTTTGTAGGCACAGACAGACAGACAGATAGCCGTGCTTCAGTTCAATGGGGAGTTGACAATCACGATGCATTTGCAGCCAGAGTCAGTTGAATGCTTGTCATTATAAGTACTTGTACATTGTGCATTATACATAATATATTGCAAATAAAAATGTTCTCGGGTAAATCGATAGAAATCAATGCCAAGTACAAGTATATTCCAACACCATAAATGTGGAATAGTACTAATTTAGGCCAAAATTCACTTTCCATAATTTTACAATAGTTTTTCGTTTTGGGGTTTCCCGAATCCAAAAAACATATTTTTGGGAAAACTCTGTGCGTCTGTTTGTGAACACAATACAGGTCAAACGGATAGAAACCAAATTTTGGGAGGATGCTTAGTATGCAAATATGAAGAGCCCCATTAAAAATCGGCGCATAGGCAGAAGAGATATATGCTATAACAGTGTTTTTTTATACAATAATGGTATACTTTTCATAACGGCTTATTATTCTGCTTACTTTTTTCGAGAAAGTGTCCTTTAAAAAAATTTTCTAAACTTTATAGTTTCGGAAATATTTTGAAAAAAAAACATGTTTTTAAACTTTTTTTCCGTTATTTTATTTTTTAGTGTTTTATTAAACGTGCGATTTGCATCCGGACGAAAGCCGGACCAGTCAGTTATTACAATATTGTATTGTCATCGGAACTACATACGTACCTATGCAATATTTTAACACCGTCGGATAACGAGAAGTAGTTAAAAGTTAGATTTTTAACCGGGCGAAAGCCGGAACGTTCAGTTAGTGATTATAATATCGTAATGTTATCGGAACTACATACATATGCAAAATTTCAACACCATCCGATAACGGGAAGTAGTTAAAAGTGCGATTTTCAACCGGGCGAAAGCCGGAACGTTCAGTTAGTGATTATAATATCGTAATGTTATCGGAACTACATACATATGCAAAATTTCAACACCATCCGATAACGGGAAGTAGTTAAAAGTGCGATTTTCAACCGGGCGAAAGCCGGAACGTTCAGTTAGTGATTATAATATCGTAATGTTATCGGAACTACATACATATGCAAAATTTCAACACCATCCGATAACGGGAAGTAGTTAAAAGTGCGATTTTCAACCGGGCGAAAGCCGGAACGTTCAGTTAGTGATTATAATATCGTAATGTTATCGGAACTACATACATATGCAAAATTTCAACACCATCCGATAACGGGAAGTAGTTAAAAGTGCGATTTTCAACCGGGCGAAAGCCGGAACGATCAGTTAGTTATTATGTACCTATTGTATTGTCATCGAAACTACATACGTATGCAAAATTTCAACACCATCGGATAACGGGAAGTAGTTAAAAATGCGATTTGCAGCCAGGCGAAAGCCGGAACGATCAGTTAGTTATTATTTATTGTATTGTCATCGAAACTACATACGTAAGCAAAATTTCAACACCATCGGATAACGGGAAGTAGTTAAAAGTGCGTTTTTCAACCGGGCGAAAGCCGAACCAGTCAGTTAGTTATTATAATGTTGTATTGTCATCAGAACTACATACGTACGCAAAATTTCAGCTCAATCGGATAACGGGAAGTGGGTCAAATTCAACTTGCAAGATTTTATTACAGACAGATACCGGACAGGTGAAACTAAACAAAAGCTTGTAAAATTATAATAAGCCCGATCGTGAATACTTGGCGGTGAATTTGCGCCGCGGTTCTTTGAATCGAGTTTTACACACTTAAGGCCGTGAACCATCGTGAGAGCTACCATTGTAATTGTCGGCTGATGGGTGGGAGGTATTGGAAACAACACTTTAATCGGTTTGGAATGTCTGAAATGATAGTTGAACAGTCTGAAGCCAAACACATAAATAATAACAGTCAACTTGTATGTACATATATACACACAATGCCCGCGTCTTTTCTATACACTGTACAACAATTTATTTCACGAATATAAAGCAAACTAGCGTTTACCCGCGACTTCGTCCGCGTAGAATCAGATTAAAAAATTAATCAATTCAAACAAGACTCTAATATATTTAAGACGGCTCAACAGAGCGGGGTGGCGTAGCGGTGAGAGCACTAGACTCGCATTCGGGAGGTACCGGGTTCGAATCCCGGTGGGGGCAGATGTGGCTGGGACTTTTTCTGCCTCTCGCCGAGAAACGGTAATTCCTGTACCGGTCATCTTGTTGAGGTTTTCCCTCAATAATTCCAGATAAATATCGAGATGGTTCCTTATTCAAGGCCATGGCCGATTACCTGTCAAACTCTTATACTCAAAATTTGCCTACCTTATACTAATTTCCAAAAAAATCCTTCATTCGCCCATTACTATTAATTAAGTTGAAGTTTAAAAATTGTTACGATGAAGAAAGGTTTTGGTTGAGGATCACAAATAAGCTTTACCAATGATTTGAGCAGCTTGAGGCCCTGATAAATAAAATAAATTTTTCGAAACTAGCGTAACATTGGTAAAGCTTATTTATGATCCTCAACCAAAACCTTCCTTCATCGTGACATTCTATTGGATCAACACTACTTTATGCTGAATTAATTATTTGTAGTAATAATAATAATAATAACTAGAGTGACCTGTGCGAATTATTCGCCCTAAATAATTATAAAAATTATCACTTTACAAAATTATTTTTTAAATATGATTGCAGGTATTCAATTCGTTTCTAATTTTGCACACTGCTTATAACGTTCTTCTTTTTGTTGTATTACAATATGAAGCTCAGATGACAGATCGAAGAAATATTTTACTAAAATTGTCATATAGAAGCACAAGTAGCAAAAGCGTTGAGCTAAGTCGTCAGATGGCATCATGCAGCATTGCTGTGACGTTGTTCAGCGTTGCCCGTCAGATGGCAGTATGCAGTATTTACAATATGAAGCTCAGATGACAGATCGAAGAAATATTTTACTAAAATTGTCATATAGAGGCACAAGTAGCAAAAGCGTTGAGCTAAGTCGTCAGATGGCATCATGCAGCATTGCTGTGACGTTGTTCAGCGTTGCCCGTCAGATGGCAGTATGCAGTATTTACAATATGAAGGTCAGATGACAGATCGAAGTGTTTTCAAAATTATAGCCGTCAGATGGCAGAAGTTGTTCAGCGTTGCTGTTAATTAATTAATTTACAAAAACACAAGCAATAATAATTTTTTTAGTTGTCGATGTCAGTAGAGCAAGCAATTATCTGCAAAATGATCTATAATTTTTGTGGAGAAATTAAGTGTTTTTTTCTAAAAAGGGAGGCAAACATCTTTAACCTTAGCGTATTAATATATATGATTTATTACTTCCATGAAAATACAGTTATTTATAAACAAACAAAATACACATAAATGAAAGTATATAGGTTCCTTCCAAGTGGTCCTAACAATATTTTGACCCAAGAGATAAATCTGAGTTCGATTGAGTTATATAATAGCACCGTGACTCCAGATTGTTGTTGATATTGTTATTTTTATTAGACAAATGACCGAAACAAGTTTATAGACAAATTCCTAAAGCAGCACGCACACAAACAGACATTGTAGTTGTCGGGTCACATCATAAACATAGTACACGGGGCGCAGCATCACAAAGCGGCGAGCATATCTGCAGAAGCATCACGTTTCGAATTGTAATAGCCAAGGAATGATCATCATCAAAGGCAATCTGTGTGTACAGTTGAGTGATCACATTTGTAATTTTTCGTAATTGAAATTCCAAATTAGTTGTCCAAAACTTTCATTAAGTCTCGAAAGTCATCACACTGTTACCGCAACTCTTACACAAATCCTATACGAATTTTATACAGGGTGTCTCTTAGAACGTGCATGAACTGCGCACTTGCTTAATCTTTTAATGAGGGTTCGTTTTATTACCTGTAATACTTAACATTACTGATGTACCGGATATCCGTATCCGCGGATATCCGAGGGAGAAGAAAGATCCGTATCCGTTAGTTTTTGTGCGGATCTTTTACCTTATTAATTTTCAATTCATAGATGAAATTTTATATATATAGGTGATTAGGTAATAATGAAAACCTATTCCATTCAGATTATTTATTATTTTTTTTAATCGTATTTGGCACCTTTATATTGCGAACATTTATCGTAGTGAGTACCATACTAATAGTACATAACTCAAAGGTACTAAATCAACTGTCTTTATAATGAGATATTGCACATCGATCTTTGGAAAGAGACAATCTGTTATGAAAGTTAACTCTTAAAGAGGTCAATAACTTTTTCCCATAACAGATAGTCTCTTTCCAAAGGTCGATGTGCAATATTTAGCGACGCGTACTCTAAGAAAGTTAAGATCCGTATCCGTATCCGCGGATCTTGAAACCAAAAATCCGTATTCAGATCCGTATCCGCGGATATACATTTTTAACGGTCCGGCAAATCACTATGAATTCCGGACTAGTTCAATTGCTGGTATTTACAAAAATAATTATTAATCCCTTTTCTTAATTGATTTATCTTCGCATTGTCAGGTAGATTTGCATTTGCTTTTGATGGAAATGTTCATTTTTCAATTGTTCTTCAGATTTGTTTTGTGGAAAGTGCTTGTAGTGAAGTCTTGCTAAAGTTACTCTAGCGTCTGATATTGATTATGATTCCCGTTTTTGAGTATAGTGAAAGAGGAAACGAAGTTTTGGTTTTGGAAGGTGTAAAGTTTTCCTTTTCGAAGATTTTAAAAAATGGCGAGTCGTTTTGGCGTTGTGCTTTTAAAACTTGCAGAGCTGTTAAGTTTTATTTTTCTTTCCTTTGATCATACATAATTATTATTATAATTGGCTGGTGCGCAGTTCGTGTACTGTGAATTTTTATGGTGTTTTGTACAGTGCGCAGTACGTGTAATTAAGATTAGGAGCCAGGTATACAGTGCGCAGTTAGAGGCCCTCGGTCTCTTAAAGGGTTATGCGCAGGTTGCAAGACCAAAACGTTTTTTTTCTGAAGAGGTGTTTTCTTTGACAAATACAAAAAGTATTAATAAACTTAGTGGTAACTTTTAGCTTAATTTGACATTTTTTATTTTTAAAAATATTGATTTACACTGCTCCTGGCGGTTCTTCAAAAAAAGGTGTCTGGCGGTGTGCAAGATATCTCCGGTTTGGATTATCTGAATTTAAAAAAAACCAGAAGATTCTATTAGTGGATAGATAAATTTAGGTATTAATCCAAGGAATAGACGAAATTTTGATTTTTGATAAAATGGCAGCTCCGAAAAAAAATTTCGATTTTCGACCCAAATGTTTTTGTTAAATTGTTTAATAATATATTTAATTAATAGAGATTATTCCTGAGATTAATACCTGAGAAGGTTGTGTTAAAAATAAAAATCGCAGGATTGTGGACAATCCTGCGATTTTTATTATTAATTATCTCGATGGACACGATATCTAATATTGTTGTGTTAAAATTTCAGATCGATCGGTTGAGCCGTTTTTTAGAATTCGCAGACACCGACTTTGAAAACAGTGTTGTGAGAAAATCGCATTCAAAGTTTCAAAAAACGTTTAATACTTTTCTTCAACTTATATTTTCGTACATTTAGAAAAAAAAAAACATCTTTCCATTTTTTGACTGTATGCCGCAAATGCGTGTCTGTTTTTGCAAATACGCGCAAAGAGGAGGGGGGGGGGCATTTAATACCGACGTAACATGTAACATAGGCGGTTTCCTGATGTTACAATTATGTTGAAATTTAATCATTTGCATGCTCAATTACTTTCCAGCCAAATGATCATAGGGTTCCACAACAGCCATATCCCGCCGGCGTTAGTATTCTCTCTCTATATATACATTGCGTTGACTTTGCAACATCACATACAGAAAACACACACACGTAATATCAACTGTATACAGACTGTTTCATTAAATGAAATCGGTAAAATCAGCGCAAAGGACGAGATAGTTTAAAAATTTTAGATAATGAAACAAATTTCTTCAAAAGAGGTATTTCGGAAATCTATACTAATATATAAAGCAGAAGAGTTTGTTTGTTTGTTTGAACGCGCTAATCTCAGGAACTACTGGTTTGAATTGAAAAAAAAAATTTTGTTGGATAGCCCATCTATCGAGGAAGGTTATAGGCTATATAATATCACGCTACGACTAATAGGAGCGGAAAATCAATGAAAAATGTTGCAGAATATCAGTCAAAATTTTTCACAATTATCTTCAGGTGAAATGCTCTAACTGAATATCCCAAATTAGCGGCACACGTACAAGAGCTCAATTAGCTCAGTCGGTAGAGCGCTCGACTCTTAATCTCAGGGTCGTGGGTTCGAGCCCCACCTTGAATGAATATGTTTTTAAGATATTATTTTGAAATAAATTTTGTTTTTAGTGAATTTTTTCTTTCTTTTTAGGTACTTAGATATCCATGACTACTTATTAAAAATTGTTTGTTATTAATTTTTCATTAATTTTCAAAAATTATAAAAAATTCAATTCTATTGTAAAATAAGTAGACACTAAATCATTTTTTTATATTTTTTAGATTACATATTTCTGAAGAAGATCCAAACCGGATCGAAACGCTTGCCAATTACAGTTTGAAAAAATTGGTCGATAATTTTATTTATTTGCTTTGATTAATTTTTACATGACGCGGAACATATTACGTCGGTAACCATAGCAACGAATAGCAAATATCATACTGAATACTAGCCACTACCCGCGTCACTTCACGCGATATCAGAAATTTTAC
This sequence comes from Xanthostigma xanthostigma, assembly GCA_963575645.1. Lineage (NCBI taxonomy): Eukaryota > Metazoa > Arthropoda > Insecta > Raphidioptera > Raphidiidae > Xanthostigma > Xanthostigma xanthostigma. The sequence goes on from OY754471.1 coordinate 45,175,701, forward strand.
TCTTTATTATACTAAATCAAATGTCAATATTTTTGAAGTTGGAAAGGTCACGTCGCCCAATTGGCTGGAATTTTTTAACATTATGCATTATCAGTGTTTTCTTTTCTTCATTTCATCCTGTATATACAGTGCAGTCAGCAAGAAGAGAAACATACGTGCTCTGGTTGGTACACAGAAGTCAAACTCGATGTTCACCAAAGCTTCTTGTGACTGACGGATTGCAAATCCACTTACCCCTAAGATGTCCGTTTCACAGCTTTAACTTTACAAAATCAAAGAAGTCAAAACATTTCAGGGTGTCCACTGCTTATGAGAAGAAAACCCTGACTCTTCGCTAACAATTTTCCTTGACTACTTTCCTACACTCAACAGTCCCATTAATAGTGTGTAAAAAACATAAAAATAGTATATTGTGCGACTAGTGAGAGAAGAAGAAGATTCCATGAGCGTGAAATTTGCCGCACGAGCCTAGCGAGTGTGGTAAAACGCACGCGAGTGGAATATTCTCCTTCGATCAATGGTCGCACATAATACTTTATTCAACTAGCAGGAGTAATATGTAATCGGGGCCCTGATAAAAGAGGGAAAAATAATAAATCACTTCATTGATTGACGTACCCACCGTCAGTGTATTAACACAAGATTGCCATGACTTTCGCTGAATTGCCATGCTGTTTTCATATATACAATACCGCCTACCGCGTTCCTATTGGTCCAGAAGCTACGTGCAGTTTTTTTTCATTATTTCACGCTTGGGCTTGCTACTGAGTTTCTATTGGTCCAGAAAATTCATTATCACACTGTACGGCTTATTATTAGCACTCTACGCGTCAACATGAAGTAATTTATTATTTCTTCCGAGTTTAGCAGGGCCCCAAAATTACATATTACTCATGCGTGTTGAATAATTAAAAATATTATATAAATACCAAGTGGAATAAAATGGAACAAAAAAAAAATCAATGATGTCGGAAGGAATCGAACCCGGAACCTTGTCCCTACTAAGCTAAAGCCTCACTTACTACGCCACGGAACTCCGACGACTGTGACTAGACGACAATAATTGCTGTTCGCAATTTTCAATTGCAATTTTAGGAGTAATTATGAACTCGAACCAATCAAAAATGGTTGTATATAGAACAGAATCCCTCCGTTTCAAAAAGCTACAATTTGAGTAAATTTCGCACGAAATTAAGCTAAATATAACTTCTTGTATGAACGAAACTCAGCTCGGACGCACAAAGCAATAATTATCTACCCGATTTAGTTTTTTTTTCAGAAAACAACGCCGCTTTATGATACGGCTAACCGCTTTATGAAACGGCTAGCCACATTGTGAAAAGGCTAGCCGCTTTGTGAAAAGGCTAGTCGCTTTGTAAAACGGCTAGCTGCTTTGTGAAACGGCTAGCCGGTTTGAGAAAAGGCTAGCCGCTTTGTGAAATGGCTAGCTGCTTTGTATAAAACTAAATTTACAATTTGACATTATATACTGCTGGTTAACTACTAAATTTGAAAGTCGTCTTGTCCCTTGAGTTTTGTCACATTCCGTAGATATGAAATAAAATTGGTAATTAACTTAATTTCCGTTTAGTTATTGGTTTGATGGCATTTCAGTATAAAAAAGATTATTTATAAGTAAGACATTGTATAAATTATTTATATTTTTCACGAAACGAGATACATATCATCTATGTTCTAAATAAACTTATACGTTATTGCGGCAATGTGTCACACTAATAAAATGTGTTAGCAATATAAACATTGGCATGCGTACAGTATTTTGTTCGTACCAGGGATGGGCAAACGTTTGCGATCGACAAATATTAACTATACGTAAAACACAATCTTTAATCGAATTATTGACATAAAAGAATTGCATGTACCTTAAAATTTACACAATAAATCTATATATTATAGAGAGGTAAAGTTTGGACGTAGGAGGTAATCTCCGAAACTACTCATCCGATTTCAAAAATGTTTCACCAATATTTAGAACGTAAGTCGACGAAAAAACGGTGGCAATCTACAAATTAAAAAACAAAAATTGTAGAATTAAAAAATAATAAACGATGAATTCGCAATAATGATATTTTTTAATAATGTGTATAATGACTTGAAATCACTCAAAATCGTCATTTTCGAAACATTAAAAAATTCATATCTCTGAAAATATTAACTTTACCATAAAAAGTAATATAGGTATACATTTTTTTAGTAGAAGTTTTGTTCCAAAAATATGTATTGCGGCAGATTTATTTGGTTGAGGAACAAGCTTTACTAGAGTATCGCTTGTGGCCAACGTTTCATAAAATATATGATGAAAATATATTTTTCGAAACATTGGCCACAAGCGATACTTTAGTAAAGCTTATTTTTCAATTGCTCCTCAACCAAATAAATCTCCTTCAATATACATTTTTGTTAGTAATTTTTCAAAGAATACGAAAAAATTTAATACAATGCAATTGTTTAAACAATACCTTGACAGGTTGCGACTAGGCATGGTGGACTTTTGTTATCAGTCCTACACAATAAACAAGATAATGCAAAAAAATTTCAGCCAAAATCATATTTTGCTAATGTGCCCCTAGCTCCCAGTCAAATTGGAAATCAAACATTTTTACTTTTATTAAAAAAATTTAAATGAAGACACTATATCAAACCAGATGTGACGCTTACGAAAAAAAATATTTCAACATCGACGAATATATTTTGTTATCTACTGTAAATGATCGCAATGAGATATAAGAAGCATATCAGACAGCACAAAGTAATGTCTTGTTCCACTGCCGCTTTTTATGTCGATGGAAATGTGGATGCAATGATAAGGCGGCGTTCGCACTATTAACAAATAGACGGAATCAAGTTACAATCTGTGCGGTGTCACTGGCCGTCACATGTTGAATGATTCACTTGTTTTCCAAGCCCGCCAATGAATACCGTCGATTAAATATGACCATCTTTAATTAAACATCTGCTAACTAAATGCAATAACCATATACGTTCTGTTTTATTCAACAACTTTATATGCGAGAAACATTATTTATCCACGACGGAACGGAGCAGGTATATGCGCTTAGCCTGAGAGATTGTTTGTTAGTTTGTTTGTTTGTGCACTCGAATGTCGCCATTCATCTGGAAAAACGGTTTGATCAATTCAGATGCGGTTTTCGAACAGATCTAACAAACGTCCGTTGGTAGTGCTTTTAAAAAATCCATAACAAACGTGCTACGCACGAACAGATTTAACAAGCGTCCGTTACTACTGCATTTTACAGCAATACGTTTGAACATTTATTATTACACACGACGGAATGGAGCAGGTATATGCGCTTAGCCTGAGAGATTGTTTGTTAGTTAGTTAGTTTGTTTGTTTGTGCACTCGAATGTCGCCATTTATCTGGAAAACGGTTTGATCGATTCAGATGCGGTTTTCTGTAAAGTTTTTGTAATTCATCTGCGATGATTCTTAGATAGATGTTACGATGATAACGCCACAGGGGGTGCTGCACTGCACAAAAAATTAATCGCAAAAACCATAACAAACGTGCTACGCACGAACAGATCTAACAAGCGTCCGTTACTAGTGCTTTTTATATAGCAATACGCTGGAACATTTATTAAAAACACAATTATGAGTAGGTACTCTCGCACATAACACGATTCGACAGCTAGGCTATCAGATATAGCTACAAACCAAAATGTGTTACGAGATAGTTTCATCTTCAAATTAACTTGTACAGACGAAATATCTGAACGTGAAACTATCTCGTAACACATTGTTTCCACTTGTTCAAATGCAATCGTATGATTTGCAACTTACTATAGAAGTTTCACTTCTGTAATGCGTTCTTGTAACACATTTTTATTTTTTGATAAGGGAATCATTTTCAAGCACTTTCTGCTGCTCTGCTTATTAATACAAGAGTCGGATAATCGGGAGTTGACTGTATTCGAATTTATCAATAGCGCGCATTGGAATTATATAACGATTGATGATTTGCAACTAGAATTTTCACTTCTGTAATGCGTTTTTGTAACACATTTTTATTTTTGACGTGATAACGTCTTATAAATTGATGAATCACCAATCTTATAAATTGATAAAACACCGGCTGCATGCGCGAAAAAGTGTAACGTTCCTAACGCGTAACGTTCCTAACGTTCGTAACGCGTAACGTTCCGTCTGACCCTGTGCGTGCTTTTTGCTAATTTCTCGCTCAATTTAAATCAGATCGGTTTGAAACCAGTCTTAAACGAAAGAGGAGAACATTTTACATAGATTTCGTATAACAGAATTTGCCTAAACAGTTTTTTTATACAAATTTATATAGAAAAATAGCTGTATAAATGCAATGTTGTCTAATGCATGGCGCGACGCGGTCGGTCGTCTTTGTTTGCTGTACATGGAAATTAGAAAATAACGTATGTCTTGTCTTAACATGAAAACGGCTGCATTTCTAATGTTTAATTCAATTTTTTGACATTAGTATTTTGTGAAATGCAACGCCTTCTAAGTTAAGTATTGGAATAACTAATTATTATTAGAACATAATACTTTGAGAGTTGCAAACGTCACTTTTGACATTTCTTATCATTCCGACACCAAGGATAAGCGGATTGAAACCAAATTTTGGGAGGTTTAGGTTATGTATTACGGAATACGTTATCACGTAAAACTATCGTCCGTAAACCGACTTTACAGACAACCAATTTTTTTTTTTTTGATAAGGGAATCATTTTCAAGTACTTTCTGCTGCTCTGCTTATAAATACAAGAGTCGGATAATCGGGAGTTGCCTGTATTCGAATTTATCAATAGCGCGCATTGGAATTATATAGCGTTTGACGTATGCGACACGGGCCATGTGTCGAATTATACGCGCCACAATGTATACAAAATGTCACTAAGATTCTATTTGTTTATAGAAATGTTTCTATTCTTAGATAACATATGTACGTGTTTTCGTCCTACTGTTCAATATTTTTGTAAAAATACTTAACCGAATCTAACAACGTTATTATTATGTTTGAGCGAAACCCGCGATATACAGATTTTTCGAGCGTCTATAATGTATAATAGCTCCAGTAAACCAAATTAACATTATAACTTACCGAAA